>OX451740.1:1159246713-1161646713 GCA_948472305.1 Vicia faba
TAAAATAAATACAAAATATATAAAATTAATAATTACCAACATCTAAACTTTTATAATAAAAAAATAAATTAACTATTTAAACATGTTTTGAATCATTATAATATCATTAATATTCTCGGTCCTTACACAAAAAATCTATTAGAACATAAGACAAATGAAGCTTTAAAATTGTTTGTAGCTAATCTACGCGTGAAGTTGAAACCAAAGATTTAAACTTTTCAGCTTATTTTATGTTCAGCTTCTAATAAATCAAGTTCTTCAAAACACATTTCTATCATGCAAGACTTTAAATGTTATCTTAAACAACATATATGATCAACTCTTAAACAAATGAAAACTATAAAATTATAAGTTTTATAATTTATATATTGAAATTCATATAAAGGTAAACCGTAAAAGCCACATACATTGTTGAAGAAGATATATGATATTGTTGTCCATACATAATTTTAGAATTGTCAAACTATTTTCTATAAAACAATTCATTACAAAAGAGTAATTCAAAATTTTGATGTAAAAAGTTCTAAGAAAATGAATACAAAATATAGGAAATAAATAAAATAAAAGTTTGACCAGATAAGAATCCATATTTCTATTAAATCCTCAAATAAATCTTTAATACATGCACATAATATTTTAGAAAATGAAAAATTATTACCAATCTTTCAATAAAATTATCAAATATATCTTCAAAACTTGCAAATAATATTTTTGAAAATGAAAGGTTATGAAAATGAAAAAAAACCTAAAGAGAAATGAAAGATTATGAAAATGAAAATGAAAACATAATGACAAAATAGAATTTTAGTGAGACAAAATAAGCATATAAACACACAAAAGTTGATGATCACTCTATCTCTCTTAAATAGAATTATTTTAACTTCCCCATACATATACGTCTAGAATAATATGCATATGATATCATAAAATGGTACGTGAACGTCATACATAAGTAGTGGAATAGGACATGTATTCGTACAAAATACAAAAGCTGGAAGTATCATGGCCAAAAGATACAATCCCATAAGTACTAATACATAATCTAAAGATACATGAGTTGAAAGCTACAAAACACAATAGAGCATAGTCAGGAAACATCTTCAAGCAAGATAGGTCATCCTACCTTTGCCTTTGTCCTGTCTCGAGCAACCTGAAAAAAATAATAATAGAATTGGGGTGAGATTACTAATCTCAGTGAGTCCCCCTATTTTATGGGTCCACTCAGTTCTACATGGTACATAGATTCACAACAGATCCACCATTGATATGGGGTTTTCTCGCGATCAGGTACATGAAAATCATAACAAGACACTATCACAATTGGAAGTCCCTTGACTATCCAATGTACGGGCCTCAAGCATACAAATAACAACACAAACAAGTATAAAGACTCATACACGTGTACGAGGAATCCATAAGTAGTATATGCTTGCTACCTAGGCCACACAATTATACCCCCGATGAGTCCCAAGTGCCTAAGCGTCAAGAGACTTGCACATGCACATCGCAAGATGAATCAGATGAGTCCTAAGTGGAATCCCATCCGTGACGAGTTAATGAAGTGACATTGTCTATGTGGCGTCACAACCCTTTCAATCATCAATACACAATTATATTAACCGCTAGTATAAATACACCATCATGACTGCACAAGTCCACTTGGCGAAAGCCTAGTGATATTGCCTACATGGGATCACTAGAGGTGAGTCTGAAGTTATATTGCATATGAGGAATCACAACCCCACCATACTAAGCATGCCTATGCGTTAACCGCTAGTGGAGAAACACCTTATGAAACCCCTACATGCATATCGCAATGGTAGCTCAAGTGTGCACGACATACCGATAATGCTGATGTGTTAATCGCAAGTGGGAAACGCCCTATAAAATCCTCACATGCACATCATAATGGTAGACTATTGGAACTATTGTGAATCTCGTTGTGAATTATGACAAAATTCAATATCAATTTGAGAGGCAAATAATAGTAGCAACCAAAATAAATGGTCAACAATAATAATAATTCGTACACATCAAATATAACAGAATAGAGCGAGAAAAGACGAAGGTTTATTTACCCAGTTCGATCTAACGATCTAGTCTGGGAGAGAGAGCAACTCTCTAATTCACTATGCTAAAAAATGTTTTACAAGAGATTACAGATGAGTTACAAGAAAGTAGCCTTCGCCTTCAGGTTCCCAAGAACAACCCTGAAGGTTCACAAGAATTACCATATTTTCTACCCATGTATTTCCCAACCTCTTTAACCTTCAATATATGAATAATTCAAATCCAAGGTGTAAATAAGTGTTTCCAATTACCAATAACCTTAGATAACTCCAAAGGTTTCCAAAACCCTTGCCTTTCTAAAGATTCCCTTGAGAATAGCCAAAACCCTATGTTATATCTTTAAACTCTTGCTCTCCCCTTTTGTTGTAAACTCTAAGATTGTCACAGTATAATAACAGAAGAGATACATATTTATAGTAGGCAAAATCTAACAAACCTATAACAAATCCTAAAACATATCTCCTTAATTGTTAGAATAAAAGATATTATTATAATCTTATAATATCTCTCAAATATTATAAATATCTTATAATATCTGTTAGACTATTCTAAATATATATCTTATAATATATTTTAGAATATTATAAATATATTATAATATATTTTTATATTAATTTATATGATCTCCAAATTAATATAAAATATTCTAATATTAATGAATGGATCAATGAACCAAACCGGCCGAACCCGATACCCGTAAATCGCTCAAAATAAATTACTTTTCGACTTTCTGATTTTTGGAAATCTCGAAACATGTTTTCTTTCTCTTCATCAACAAAGGTTTTAAGGAATATTCCAATAATCTCCATCTTGACTTTAAACCGTGTTGATACCGATTTAACAATCAACAACATTAGTGCTCTCCACCAGTGTTGAAACTCTAATCAATAACCTTGATCAAATTCAAACAACCATTGAATCTTGATCTCACCACTTGCATAAACTTGTTTCCAATTAACCTTTTCTTTCTAGGTAATTTAACAAGCCTACAAGTATGATTTTTCAACCACCCTTGACTCAACCTATTTTCAAATGCATCCCTGGAGGTTTTTGTTCTTTTATTTTGTAGTCCTTCAGCCACATTAAAAACATAATATCCAAGGCTAGGATAACCGTCCCTTTGAGATACTATAATAACCCTCCTTACCTTATCATAAGTCAAATGATAATCAGAGATCTTTGTAGTCGTTCCCTAACTACTACTAGCATCCATAGTAGAAAACTCCACCTCAAACTGGTTTTTCTCCGTTTTAGTTTCTCCCAGGATTCTCCCTTAGTTTTCACTATTCTTCCTCTGAAGAAATTCTCTACCAACCAAGTAAGTTGTTTTAACCCCAACTCTTCCCCAAAAGCTCAATAACAACTCAGTGGTAACATGCATTTTTATCCCTTGATTTATGCAAAATTCATTATAATCCTCTGAAACTTTCTCAAGGCATTCATAATGCCTTAAACTCAAATCCCATAGTTCTTCCTTGTCATGAAAGGCTCCACTAGTTAATGATGAATGAATAACATTTGAACCTTCTAAAATATATAGACAACATATTTTAGACCCTTTAACAATTATCAATTCTCATCATGCAAAATCTTCAACACCATGTTTAACTCTAGTACAATAGCCTAGATCATCAAACATACTTATAGATAAAAAAATTCGTTTGAGTTATGGAATATACCTCACATTTGAATAAGAAGTTCACGATCATCAAACATTTTAAGTTTGTCCGTACCAATACCATGAACCTTGCAAGCCTTATTATCCCCAAGGCGAACAACTCCACCTTGCACCATCTTCAAAGTTTCGAAGTATTCTATTCTTGGACACATGTGATAAGAGCAGCCTGAGTCAATGATCCAACTTTATTCATTTCCAAACTCGATACTACTAGTACATAGCATCCTTATAACTTTCTCACCCAAGGCAACTACAACTTAAACATAATCTTCATTAACCATTCTCTTAGGACAATCCCTTTTAAAGTGGCCTATTTTCCTACAATTAAAACATTTTACCTTTTATTTGTCATGACTCTTTGATTTGGACATCCCTTTATTCTCACCTCCTCCTCTTGACACATTTAAGCCTTCACCACTATCTTCAACCTTCAAATATTTCGACTTTGAAAATTCTTTGGATTTTCAGCATCGTCTGGACTTCATCCAAAGTAATAGTACCTTCCTTAACATAATGAAAGGCATTCTTAAAGTGCTCAAAGGATCTGGGTAATGAACTCAACAGTAGTAAAGCCTTGTCCTCACCGTCAATCTTCACTTCAATATTCTCATGATCATCAATTATCTTGTGAAATTTTGTAAGTTGTTCAACTATGGATTTATGCTCTACTATTTGGAATGAATAAATTTGTTGTTTCATTCACAACCTGTGAAATAAAGACTTAGGCATATACAATGATTCAAGTTTTGTCCATATAGAAACCACATTTTTATCCTTGGAGACCTCTCTTAGAACTTTATCCTTGAGGCACAAGATAATGGAACTTCTGACCTTATCCACCATCTCGGTCTTTTGTACCTGTATAAGACCTGCAAGTATCAATGCTTCACCCTTCAAAGCATTGATACACTTCTGTTGAATTAAAATTGATTGCATCTTAATTTTCCATAACACGAAGTCATTGTTTTCATAAAATTTCTTGATCTCCCATATGGCCATGGTGCTCAATGCCTATTTGCTCCATGTTATCGCACCACTTGTTGTGAATCTTGTTGTGAATTACGATAAATCAATATCGGTTTGTGAGTAAAATAATAGTAGCAACCAAAATAAATGGTCTACAACAATAATAATTCGTACACAAAAAATATAATAGAATAAGGCGAGAGAAAGATGAAGGTTTGTTTACCCAGTTCGATCAGATGATCTACTCTGGGGGATAGAGTAGCTCTCCAATTTACTATACTCAGAAAGTTGTTACAATATATTACAGATGAGATACAAGAAAATAACATCCGCCTTCAGTTTCTCAAGAATAACCCTGAAGGCTCCCAAGAATTACCATATTTTCTACCCAACTGTTTCTCAACCTCTTCAACCTTCAATATTGAATAACTCAAACCCAATGTGTAAATAAGTGTTTCCCAATTACCAATAACCTTAGATAACTCCAAAGGTTTCCAAAACCCCTGCCTTTCTAAGTTTTCTCTTGATAATAGCCAAAACCCTATGCTATGCCTTAAAACCACTGCTCTCCCCTTTTGTTGTAAACTCTAAGATTGTCACACTACAATAACAGAAGAGATACATGTTTATAGTAGGCAAAGTCCAACAAATCCATAAACAATACCAAAATATATCTCCTTAATTGTTAGAATAATAGATATTATTATAATCTTATAATATATCTCAAATATTATAAATATCTTATAATATCACTTAGACTATTCTTAATATATATCTTATAATGTTTTTAGAATATTTTAAATATATATCTTATAATATCTTTTAGAATATTATAAATATATTATAATATCTTTTTATATTAATTTATATAATCTTCAAATTAATATAAAATATTCTAACATTAATGAACGGATCAATGAACTGAACCGACCGAATCTGATACCGTAAATCGCTCGGACCAGATCACTTTTCGTCTTCTGATTTTTGGAAATCTCGAAACATATTTCTTTCTCTTCATCAACAAAGGTTTTAAGTCATATTCCAACAATCTTCACCTTGACTTTAAACCGTGTTGATACCAATTTAACCATCAACAATATTGGTTCTCTCTATCTGTGTTGAAACTCTAATCAATAACTTCGATCAAATTCAAACAACCCTTGAATCTTGATCTCACCACTTGCATCCACTTGTTTCCAATTAACCTTTTCTGTCTAGGTAATTTAACAAGCCTACAAGTATGATTTTAACCACCCTTGACTCCACTTGTTTTCAAATGCATCCCTGAAGGTTTTTGCTCTTTTATTTTAAAGTCCTTCAACCACATTAAAAACATAATATCCAAGGCTAGAAAAATCGTCCCTTTGAGATGCTACAAAAACCCTCCTTACCTTATCATGCGTCAAATGATAATCAGAGATCTATGTACTTGTTCCCTCACTAATTCTAGCATCCACAGTAGGAAACTTCACCTCAAACTGAGTTTTCTCCATTATAGTTTCTCCCAGGTTTCTCCCTTGGTTTTCACTATTCTCTCTATGAAGAAATTATCTACCAATAAAGTAAGTTGTTTTAACCTCAGCTCTTCCCTAAAAACTCAATAACAACTCGGCGGTAACATGAATTTTTATCCCTTGATTTCTATAAAGTTCATTATGCTCCTCTAAAACTTTCTCAAGGCATTAATAACCCCTTAAACTCAAATCCCATAATTATTCCTTGTCATGAAAGCCTCCACTAGTTGATGATGAATGAACGACATTTGAACCTTCTAAAATATATAGACCACATATTTTATATCCTTTAACAATTATCAATTCATCACATGAAATCTTCAACACTCTGTGTTCAACTCTAGTACAATAGCCTAGATCATCAAGCATACTTATAGATAACAAATTTTACTTGAGTTCTGGAATATGCCTCACATTTTGAATAAGAAGTACATGATCATCAAACATTTATGACTGTACCAATACCATGAACCTTGCAAGCCTTATTATCACCAAGGTGAACAAATCTACCTTGAACCATCTTCAAAGTTTCAAAGTATTCTATTCTTGGACACATGTGATAAGAGAAACATGATTCAATGACCCAACTATCTTCAGTTTCCAAACTCGATACTACTCGTACAACATCATCCTCATAACTTTCCTCACCCAAGGTAACTATAGCTTAAATAGAATCTTCATTGACTTTTCTCTCAGGACAATCCCTTTTAAAGTGACTGATTTTCTGGAAATTAAAACATTTTACCTTTGATTTGTTAGAACTATTTGATTTGGACATACCTTTATGATCACCTCCTCCTCTTGACACATTTAAGCCTTCACCACTATCTTCAATCTTCATATCTTTCAAATTTAATTTTTTTTTTATTTCGCCGTCGTCTGGACTTCATCCAAAGTAATAGTACATTCCTTACCATAAAGAAGGGCATCCTTAAAGTTCTCAAAGGATTTGGGTAATGAACTCAACAATAGTAAAGTCTTGTCCTCATCATCAATCTTCACTTCAATATTCTCAAGATTATTAATAATCTTGTGAAATTCTTTAAGCAGCTCATCTATTGATTTATACTCCACAGTTTTTAATGAATAGAGTTTTTGTTTCATACACAACCAGTGAGCCAAGACTTAGTCATATACAATGATTCAAGTTTTTCCCACATAGCAACCACAGTTTGCTCCCTGGAGACCTCTCTTAGAACTTTATCCCCGAGGCACAAGATAATGGCCCTTCTGGCCTTATCCACCATCTCGGCCTTCCATACATGTGTAAGACCTGTAGGCATCAACGCTTCACTCTTCAAAGTATCAATACACTTCTCTTGAATTAAAACTGCTTGCATATTAATTTTCCACAACTCGAAGTCATTGTTTTCAGAAAAATTCTCGATCTCCCATCTGCCCATGATGCTCAATACATCATTGCTTCATGCTCACTGCCCCACTTGTTATGAATCTTATTATGAATTATGACAAAATTATATATCAAATTATGAGGCAAAGAGTAGTAACAACAAAAATAAATAGTCTACAACAATAATAATTCATACACAAAATATAACAGGATAAGACGATAAAAAGACGAAGATTTGTTTACCCAGTTTGATAAAACAATTTACTCTGGGGGAGAGAGAAGCTCTCCAAATCACTATACTCATAAATTTTTACAAGAGATTACAAATGTGTTACAAGAAAATAGCTTTCGCCTTCAGGTTCCCAAGAACAACCCTGAAGCCTTCCAAGAATTACAATATTTTCTACCCAAGTGTTTCTCAACCTCTTCAATCTTCAATATATGAATAACTCAAACCCAAGGTGTAAATAAGTGTTTCCCAATTCCCAAAAACCTTAGATAACTCCAAAGGTTTCCAAAACCCTTGCCTTTCTAAGGTTTCCCTTGAGAGTAGTCGAAACCCTATGTTATGCCTTTAAACCCTTGCTCTCCCCTTTTTCTGTAAACTCTAAGATTGTCACACTATAATAACAGAAGAGATACATATTTATAGTAGAAAATATCTAACAACTCCCAAAACATATCTCCTTAATTATTATAATAAAATATGTTACTATAATCTTATAATATCTCTCAAATATTATAAATATCTTATAATATCACTTAGACTATTCTAAATATATATCTTATAATATCTTTTAGAATATTATAAATATATATCTTTTAGAATATTATAAATATATTATAATATCTTTTTATATTAATTTATATGATCTCCAAATAAATATAAAATATTATGACATTAATGAATGAATCAATGAACAGAACTGACCGAACCCGATATTCCTACAGGAACTAAGTCCATCATCATCACAGTTTTACCACCTAGTAGCTTAGGTCTACTTCAATTCAAGCATACGCCAATACGCATCCAAATGTTGAACCAGAACAGATGGAATCAACCAAGGAATATGATCACATCACAATATTTATCAAGATAATTGCATTTACTCAAGCATGCAATTAAGATTTGCATAAAGTGATCATGTTATAACATTTATCAATCCACAACACATACTATGAGTCATAAGGGACAAAAGAGGCATCTCGTTCGCGACATGGAACAAAATTGCACTAAGGGGAATCAAAACATATAATTTTGCTCAGGGAGGTTCACTAAGCGAACTAGTAGCGAAGGGTACTTCGCTAACTGAACTCCCAGTGAACTCAAACTGAATTTTTACCAGGTTCTGGATTGGGAGGTTTGCTATGCCAACTAGTAGCGAAGGGTACTTTTCTACACGAGGTCCAGTGTGCTTAACAAAAACGTTCAAGGATTGCATATTCCTCCCAGTTCAGGAAAGTTCTCTAAGCAGACCAGCAATGAAGGGTACTTCACTGAGCAAACTCATACAGAAGTAAAACCTAGTTCTGTAACTAGGTAGTTCACTAAGCGAAAGTGTAACAACAACCAAATACATACAAGATCATTATAGAGCATAATTTACATCACTTTAATCAAGCATGCAATGAGTTGATGACAACATAAACCCTTATCATGCATTGTTACCAAAACCCTATCCCGAGTTCCTAACTAGTGGAACTTGCCTTGTTGAAGAGGATAGTGCTAAAACAGAAGGAGATGATGAGAAACTAAGAGGTCGGAGTAGGTTCTTGATGCATGCAAGGTGAATTGATGAAAGCTTGAGGTGGGATCTTCTACTTCATTCCTCTTTTATGTTTCTTCCTCTCTTTTCTCCAAATCTGTTTTTGGAAAGAATGAGAACTGAAAGAGTGATTCAACCAAACAACCCTCAAGTCCTTCATTAGAGGTGTAATAACCAGAATACCCCTCTTCATTAATTAATCCTAATTTAAGGAAAATTGGCATTTTAGTCTTTCCTACACATGTAATTATCTCACTAATTTACCATTAGGAAACAATTATTGGGGTTAGAGGATAGAGGTATTATATTCCCCCCCCCCCCCCCTAAATAGAATTTTCCTCGAATTTAAAGACTTACCAGAACAAATGACGGTAAATTTCTCGTATCTCTGACTCGGGCTCCCATGTAGTTTCATCAGGATGTGACTCTTCCCATAAAATCCATTTCTCAAGGACTTTCTAGCATGCTCCATAATGCGGCTGGGTTAGGGTTGAAACGAGAGATTTGGTTCCACTTTGATCGTATTTGGAAGGATAGGATGAAAATTATCTAGTACAAACTTTCGAAGTTAAGATACATGAAAGACGTCATGTACTCCTAACAGTGAAGGAGGTAATGCCAACTGATACGCAACTTCACTTATTCATCTCACAATGTGATAAGGTCTCACATACCTCGGACTAAGTTTGTGCATTTTAAATGGTCCTTTCAACCACAACCTAGGGGTAACCTTCAAATACACATGGTCTCCTTCTTTGAATTCCTAAGGTCTTCTTCTCTTATTCACATAGATCTTATGACGATCTTGTCTTTTCCTTAGCTTTTCTTGGATCATTTAGATTTTTTTTGCCGTCTGTTGAATTATCTCAAGTCCAAGAATTCCTTTCTCACTCACTTCTGACCAGCACAATGGTGATTGACACTTCTTTCCATACAAAGCTTTGTATGGTGCCATCCCGATACTAGCGTGGTAATTGTTGTTGTAAGCAAATTTTACCAAAGGTAAATGATTCTTCCAATTTCCACCACCCTCTAAGATACATGCCCTCAACATGTCCTTAATGGGTTGGATGGTTCTTTTCGTTTTTCCATCAGTCTGAGGGTGATTAGAAGTACTCATGAGCAGATTTATTCCCATCTCATTGTGAAAAGCTCTCCAAAATCTTGAAGTAAACTTCGAGTCTCTGTCGGACACAATACTGGTCTCTAATTTTCTATCTTTACCTGCTCACGTATCACACACTGCTCTACATACTCTGCAATATCTTTCTTCATACCGGCCCACCATAAATTCTTCTTTAGGTATTGGTACATTTTCGACGAACCAGGATGGATGGTGAACTCAGTCTTATGGGCTTAATCCAAAATTAACCTTCTCAATTCCTCGTCATTGGGTACACACATCCTTTTCTTGAAAAGAATAATTCCATCAGATGCATGAACGAAATCAGGAGACCTTCTTTATCTTGCAATTCAAAATCAAACCACTGTTCTTGTCAAATCCTTTCTCGCAATTCATTTTCAATACACAGGTTACTGATTAACACACCCGCCAATGTCCATTCAAACTGTTGATCAAGGTTCTAAAACCTTTTTAACAGGTTATACTCTATCACCATAAGCCTGGTAGCACGAATTTCTTTTCTACTCAATGCATTTTCCACCTTGTTAGCCTTGTCGGGGTGATACTTCAGATCTAGGTCATAATCCTTCGGGTATTCCATCAATCTCCTATGACACATATTAAGCTCTCTTTGGTCGAAGAGATACTTCAGAATCTTGTGATCACTAAACATTTCTAAGTGAACTCCGTACAAGTAATGTCGCCACGCCTTAAGTGCAAAGGCAACAATAGCAAGCTCGAGATCATGGGCAGGATAGTTATCTTCATGAGGTATAAGTTTTCAAGATGCATAAGCTACTACCTGCCCATCTTGCATTAGTACTCCACCTAACCCTTTCTTAGAGGTGTCGTATAAAACTCCATATGGTCAGTTTGGATTGGGAATTACTAACACTGGCGCAATCATCAACTTCTCCTTCAGTTTCTAAAAATTCCTTTCGCATTTCGAATTCTAATAGAAGGAAACTTCCTTCCTTGTTAGCTCCGTCAAGGGTAATGACAACTTGGAGAATCCCATAATGAATCTCCTTGTTATACCCTAATTTTCCCCTAAGACCCTTCATCATTATCTTGCGTCCTTACAATGCAGCAAGATCACAATATTTGGGTTGCCTCTCACCCTTTGCTCTCTCTTCTTTAAGTTTTTCCTTTAGGGATCACCAAGTACGCTAGTTGTGTATCTTGTGCATACTTGTTTTATGTTTACTAATATCTAACTAAAATACAAAAAGATGTCTTTGTTTCCATTTATGCTTTGTACATTGTAGGTGTTGAGCCAAGAACATCTATCTCACCTCCTAAGCAAGGATTTTGAAGATTGATCCTCAGTCAACTGGTTATTCATTGAACCTCAAAGACTTGAACTTAAAATCTATGCTTCTAGTATCAAAGTTTTATGGCTTGAGAACCCTCTCAACTTCATGTGGTCAAGTTTATCTCAAAGTTAGTGGTTTGATTCATCAAGAAACTTCATAGGTTCATGTGTTTATTTCATGCCTTCTTCAACAAGTTTCATCAATCCACTAGCCTCATTATCAAGTTTTCTTCAAGATAACATTATTTAAAGGTCCTATATGTTTCATCATGCCTTATTTTGCAAGTAAAGTTTAAAATATTCAAAATTAACTCAAGTTGTTTGACTTAATTTGGCAAGTTCTTGATTTTATGGTCACAAGTGCATAACTCTCTTAGTTTTTAATATTTTGAAGTGATTATTTTTGCATTGGTCTCTTCTCATCATCCCAAGCTTTTGATAGCCAATACCACACTGCCAATATCTCGTATGAACTCTTAAGCTTGAAGTTTGAATTCTTTTTTCCACCCTTTAAACACAAAAAAAACTCCACTCAAGTAGCTTCACCAACCTTCGGTGAAGCTAACCAACTCAAGAACAAGAAGAATTGTGCCCTTCATGTTCTTCTCAAATCGATTGAGCTATAAATAATATAAATTTTTCACGAGGATATAGTTGAGATCATCTTGAAGAGATGCATCTAATGATACCACTATGAGTATCTAATTTTACAGATTTCTGGATCATCGTTTTTGTCCTAGTTGCAGGTTGGCTGGAGGTTGAAGATGACACGTGTGTCATCTTCCACCAATGAGAGTCAGTCACTTGAAATGTTTTGATTGGTGTGACTTTTTTGGACCAGATGCGCACGTTTTGACTTGTGTCCACCATAGATTCTTATCTCTCTTCCTTTAGATGTGCCACGTATTTTAATGAAGAGAGATCCAACGCTTATGGTTTTTTTTCTTTCTGATTTTAACTTCTCTTTCTATTTTGTTTTAAATTAATTTAACCTCAAAAATTAATATCTCTTTCATTTTAATTCCAAAAAATACCTAAATTTTTCTTTTAATTTTCTCTTTTTGATCCATATTTTTATTTATTTTTATTTTTGATTTTACTATTTCTAATAAATTTTTACTTTCTAACTTTTTTTTAGTTGGTTAAAAAATGTTTTTCTTACTTTAAAAATTCTGAAAAATTTTGTTAACACTTGTTGACTTGTGTTTGACATTTGATAATTTTTTGGGATTTTTATTTGATGTTTTGATACACTTTGTGTATTTCATCAATTAATTCCAAATTATTTACCATTTTTAATTGTTATAATGGCAATTTCATTTCCCTTTTTATTTTGGTTTTGACTTTGACCATTTTATTGGTCATGTGGAAATGATATCTTGATCCATTTTGATTTGGTTTTATTTTTTTCTTCTTCATCTATTTCTATTTTTATTTTATTTTTGATCATGACTTAGGTCTTGATCTTTTTGTTTTGACTTGTACTCCATTGTTTTAAGAGCTTGATTTTTATCAATGTCTCTAACATGTATAGTGCATAGATTATTATTGACTGGCCTCGTATAGTATTGACTTCTACATAAGTCCGTCTGTGATTGCTTAACATAGCGTTAAAAATTTTGTCCTGAATTGGAAAATGATCATTTGTGGCTCAAACTTTATGTTTGAATGTCCAAGTATGGTTGATTGATTGTCTTTGGCCTAATACCTATGAGGCTTGCTGTTAGGAGGTTTCGATTTTATCAATCCTCTAATGAGTCATAATTATTTTTTATCCAAGAATCATCATTCAATCATCATTGATCATAATTTTTGACTATTAACTTCTACTTGCTAACTATTGACTTTATTTTATGCCTTTAGTTGTATGCCTTTACCTTTATGCATTTTTACCTTTAGCATTTACATTTCATATTATTCACCTTTTGCTAACCTGAGCATTTATTTTTATGTCATTTTATCTTTTTTCTCATGTCCTGGTCCGGCCCAATGGCTAAGTATAGCCCAATCTACTTCTACATCCAGGATGGTCCAATAGCTTTGGCCCAATCCACAAGGACATAAAAAGGCCTTCTGCCCCTCAGCCAGGGACTCTTGGTTGGTAGTACCCCTGGACCAACCAGAGCAACAACACCCTGAATTACACTTCTACCAGTGCCAACAGACTAGTCTTCACTATGCCTTTCACGCGAGGACAACCACCCAGGAACAACCAGATCACGCTTGCCCGTGAATACTCATCTGCCCGTCATAACGGCTAGTTCTGAGCACCTCTACCTGTTTCAATAAATAATTCCTGGAAGTTACCTATTTTTGAGAAACTTGATACTCAGACCCAAAAATAGGAATCAATGGCCAAGCATTGGGGGCACTATATAAACCCTCTCACTTGTGAGGATAAGGTATTCAATATTCACTCTAAAAACCCTAAACTCTCTCTCTTTCTCTCTTATATCTCTTTTCACTCTTAATTACTTGAGCATTAGAGCATCTTGCAGGTACACCATAATCCTCCTTGATTCTAGCTCTACAGACGTCATCTATCAGCCCATTATAGGTCCTGGTCACCGGTAAGATCAGTGAAGGCGTCTATGGAAAATTTTCTTCTCCATCTTTCTTTCCTTGAAACTAAAGATCAAAGAGACATTCAAAGATTCCTATCATGGCCGATCAAGATGATAGCCACGATTCTGGAAAAATAGTGCTTTCCCCCATCCGCAAGAAGGAAGAAAACAAAGAACTTTTTATCCTTGAAGACATCCTTGTGAAGAGAGACGACTCAATTGTGTCTCCCTCCTCAGTTGAGGCAGAGGACGACAACCTCCAGTTCTTGGATCACGCTGGCAAGTCCAAGAAAGTCCTAGAAGAACTGTTGGCGGTCCTCCAACCAGTTTTGATACCGACCAATGCCCTCCTGGATGCCCTCCTCCTCAAGGAACAAGCATACATTCAGTACGAAGAAAAGGAAGCTGCCAATTGTTCCTGGGACTCGAGGCACCAGGATAATTCCAAGGGTTTAAAATATGAAGACCTCTCGACATCTCATCAGGGAACAAAGAAGAATAGAGATGACAAGCACCACGACTCGCTAGAATACAAAGGGCCTCCTGACCGGTTTCATGATTACACATCTCTAACCACCCATCGCAAGTGCATCCTGCATGACTGCTCCGATTCATAGTTTCGTCGGACAGGGATCCAGTTTCCTCGATAGACATCGTCCAAGCCCGAGACAGAAAAATCAAAATATTTCCGGTTCCACAAGATCCACAAGCATACAATAGAAGACTGCATCCACCTGAAGGATGCCATTGAGATCCTCATTAGAAATAGGCATCTCAAGCAGTACAGGAAGAAAGATGGTCCCCATGAGGATGCTCTTGAGTCGAAGAAAGTCGAAGAAGAGAAACCTACCCAAGATGAAATCAACATGTCTGTTGCCATGTGCATCTCGTGGCTCAAGGATTTTTTACATACCTGACAAAGTCGAGCACCCCCTGTACTTTGCGACACACAATCCTTGGGAGACATTTCCTTCCTCGATGGTCATCTTCGGTGGAGGATTTAATAAATTCACTGTGGGCACGATGAAAAGGAGGTTCGAGAAGCTGATTGAAGCAAGCTCCAGCAAGAACTCCACCCTCGACAAATTTTGGGGAGGCTCTGTCCCAATTGCTTTTTACCACGAGGAACTACCTGGTGGAGCTCCCAATTCGAGTATCCCTTTCCTCGTACGGGCACAAATGGCCAACTTTGATGTTAGTCGTATCCTTGTCGACTAGGGAAGCTCGATGGACATTATGTATTCCCATATGCTCAGCACATTACAACTTAATGAAACAAACATGACACCTTACGTAGGCACAGACCTCCAAGGTTTCAATGGCATAGTGTGGTATAGTGGGAGAACTGACTTGAGGTTTTGCATTTGTGTTTGCAAATGTTTCGGTTTAGCAAGAGTCGCCACCTACTTTTTATTTTATCCAAAGGAAAGGTCAAAAAGCACAGGAAAGACCTTTGAGATGTTTTCTTGGGTTCGAGGGGTAGATTATGAAAAGGGAAGGTGCTAGCACCCTTTTCATCCATGGTTTTCCACAGGCTCTTAGTTACTTGTTTATATCACTTGCTTTTGCTTTTCAATTGTTTGAAATGGTGCTTTTGTGTGTGGTTTTGAAAGTATTTTGAAAAGAGGCCTTTGTTTAGGCAACCTTTGTAATGATTCTTGTTTGAAGAATGTATACAAAGATGTTTGTCTTTTGAAAAATGTTTCAATGTTTGAAAGTTTGTTTTGGGAAATTGTTTTGAAATTGTATGTTTGTTTGAAAATAGCAAGGATGGTTTGCAAGTTGATCAAGTAACTAGGAGTTGTCTACCCTACTCAAAGATCTTTCCTACACATTTTTAACCCTTTTGATATTGTTGTTTTACCATTGTATTTGGTAAACAACCTTGTATTTGGGTGTTAAACGGAACGGGCGTGGGTCATCGTATGACCATGATAACAATGTTGCCAAGTATCTTTAGCAAGTTTTTTTGAGGGACTAGATCATTTTTGTATAGGCAACCAAGATAGCTTCATCGAGGGACTATGATCTTTTTGTTTTGTTTAATTTTGCCAAGATACCTAGCATGCATACCATGGCTATGTTTTTAAGGCACCAAGTGGATGAAACCCTAGGGGTGCTTGTGTGCATTGTGTTGTCATTTTTCATGCATTTTTTGTCTTGTGTTTAGTCATGCTATTTGTTTTGATTTTTGGTTGTCATACAAACCCTAATTTACTAAGCATGCATATCAAAGCGATAAAATGCGTAAAAGTAAATCTAACACTATTACAACATTGATATGGGGAGGGGGATACAAGTTTTGAATAAGGGGATATTGCACAAAAATAAAGCCCTAAAACTATTACAACCATATTGAATTTATTTGTACAAATAAATAAGGAAATATTAAAATGTACAAATAAGTATAAATATGCACAAATGTTTTTGTATTTTTTTTTATGTATGTAAAATAAATTTATTCTTGTCTTAAAAAAAGAATAAAATGATTATTTTTGAAAGGGTGAAAACCCTAATTTTGTTTTAAAAAGAAAATGTATCATGTTATTTATTTATTCATTTTTATGTACAAGATAATAAATAAAAAATATATACAAAGATGTTTAAAAATAAAATATATGAGAAAATAATATTTTAAGTGTATAAAATAATAAAATAAAAATATGTAAGTATTTTAATATTATTTACAAATTATTTAAGAAAAATAAAGTATATATTATTAGTAAACTATTTTTATGCCCAAAAAATAATAAAAATAATAAAATAAAAATGTAAAAATTAAGAAAATATTTTTGGTGATTTTTAATATTTAGAAAAAATAATAAAAGTCAGAAAATAAAAAAGAAATGAAAAATATGCAAAAATAAAGAAATGGGCCAAGGGGGTGCAAAAAGCAGGATGGGGGTGTCAAAAGCAAGACAGGCCAGGCCCAACCCATTTCCACTTCATCCCTGTCCTTGAAACAGAAACGCGCGCGCGCCATGTTCAAAGCTGTATCTCCTGCATATGTGCTTAAAAACAAAAACTTGCAACATGAAAGTTATAGCTCATCATCACACGATTCTAACCATATAAAAAACTTAATCTAACTCTAAGAAACTAGGGAGAATTTTATCACCCCCAATTTCTGACCTAAAAAATTCAGCAACTTCAACATCCAAATTCTCCTAGCTCAGCTAACATAAATGAATTCTATGCATATGTACAGTTCAAGGACATTAAGGGCTACATTTTTGTTTCACAAACCTAAGCCTAATGATTCCTAAATAAGGAGATAGAAGTTTGGAAATTAATTGTTTCAGTCAAGCTCGAGTATGGCAATGTAGCAACTTTTAGTGAGGCCTGAAGGACTTTTGAGCTTGCTTGATGTTCCCTTGACCTTTCCCAATGCTTAGCTTGCTTTGAAATGGTTTGAATCTCCCTATAGAACTCAACCTGCAAACTCATAATTTGAAAATGGTGAAGTGTGAAAATGGAGTTACAGTGGCTAGACAGGTGCTTGGATAGTTTAGGTGTATTGTTTAGAAAGTGTTTGAAGTGGTTTGAGACAAAACGCACGAGGCAATATGAAGATGGCTTGAGTTCTGTAGGGCTTGCCCTGTTTTGGGCAGAAAATGAAGTTTTTGTGTATTTGGGTGTTTGAGAGCTTATGGAATCGTGTTCTAGGCTTGGTATGATATGCTGAAGTTGTTTGAAATATGCACAAGACTTGGTTTTAACAGATACAAGAGATATGCTGACTTTTGCAAGTTACTTGCTTTTGAAGCAAAAGTTGAAATGATAAAGCTTAAGGGTTGTACTTGCTAGCTTGAGGCCTGCTGAGATTTGGTGAACTTTTCCTGATGTTTGTGGATGTTGTTTGCATAAATAAATCAGGTCCATGGCTCAAGACAAACAAAATTGCCAAAAGCATGCTTTATCAAAGTGGCAATGTTAACTTTTTGCCATTTTTGGAATAGTTCTTTGTACAATGCTCTAAAGCTCAGAACAAAGCCTTAATCCAATGTGTTTGCATTTAATTTATGAGTGTATAAAGGATTAGAACCTGTAAACCAAGTACAAGCATGGTCCAAACTGATTTGCAACTTGTATCAATGTGCAAAATGCCTTGGCCAAAAGTGATAATTTGCCATTTTCAAACTTTCGATTCTCCCTAACCACAAATGATCTTGGAGAGTTATTGGACATTTTGGAAAGCTTCTAACATGCTCTACAATCCATATTTGAAATACATTTTGATATTCCAATTGGAACTATGTGAAAAGTTGCCATGAAGACAGGTCAAGAATCTGCCTAAACTAGGACAAAATTTCACTAAGTTAAAAAGTTTTTGGACCCTTATTCACAAAATCATAACTTGAGATCCAAGCATCTTTTGGGAAACCTCTGTTAATCAAAGATGTAGATTTTGTGGGGGACTACAACTTTCATGTTGGAAGTTTTCTTTGAATCCAATTGCATCATGGTGAAAAAGTTGGGCAAAGTTAGGAAAAAATAAGAAATTTTCATAACTTAGAAAATTTCTAAGTTATGAAAATTTTCCATTTTAAACCCTAATTTCCAAAATTAGGTTTCTTGGTGAACAAGTTACATGTTTTGACACATCTTGGTGAAAAGTGACCCTTGGCACTTGATTTTGACCAAAAAGTCAAAGTTTGACTTTTCAGTGTACAGTTGATTTTTGATCAGTTGACTGGAAAATTCATCTGTCAATCCAATGCAATTGAGATCTTTTGAACCTTGTGATTAGGTAAAGATGATTCCATTGAGTCCTTGAGACCATTTTCTAACCCAATTTTCCATTGTCTAGGTTAAAAATCAGAAATTGCCCTTCTACAGTCAAAACCCTAAAAATGACCATTTTGCCCTTTTGATGATCTGATTAAATTTCTTGAGGAGTTGTGGTCCAAACTTGATCAAATGGTTCATATGAGTCTATAATGTTGATGTGGATAAAAATTATGAGGTTTGACTGTAAATTGGCCACAGTTGACTTTTCCCCCAATACAGCTGATTTTTAGGTCAACTGTCAAATTGACTGGGCAAAAATTTGATTCAAGGCTTGAAACTTGGTATGAGAAATCTTAGGAGTCCAACATGAAGTATGAAAGTCCCTTTGAGCATTGAAAGTCCAAAAATCCCTATGCAAACTCAAACCCTAATTTCAGGTCATCAGTGCAAGGAGATGTCTTGAGCTAAGCAAACCCTAGTCCTGTCTGGAGTCCAAAGAGTCTTGTGAGGGGAAATCTTGATAAAATGAGAGGGAAAATTTTGGGGTACAACAATTGCCCCTGTTCAATCTTCTTGAACCTGAAGAGTTAGATTGGCGAGTTTGCCGTTTGTGACTCGAAGGTAAAAGATGATTGGACACTAGAGTGCCCGTAAATTTGCACTTGTCAAAGTATAGTTGAGGGAATGGGCTTAAAGATGTTGTAGCGATAAAAAATGTAGCGGGGTAAATCGGAGATCGAATTATTGATTAATTCGTCTCACAAAAAGCAAGAGTCGCCACCGCGCTTTATTGTTTCCAAAGGAAAAGGGAAAAGAGCGAAATAAAACCCTAAATATGCAATGTAAATAGTAATGAAAATACAAAGCGTTTTTGAAAAGAGATCTTATGGTTCGGGGGTTGGTTATACAGTGGGAAGGTATTAGCACCCAATGTATCTATAGTACTCTATAGGAACCTTTTGAAATATCTGTTTATTTAAATGTTCGTTTGATTAAAAAAAATAAATTGTTTTGGCCGAAAAGGGGTACGGACGGTTTTTTGAAGATACGATGACCTAACGTCGAAGTTTTTGCTTAAAGGGTATAAGTTTCGAAAAGATTGAATATTTGAGGAAAAATTATCCTAAGTTTTAATGAAATGCGAAAGTTCGCGCAATTTAGACTTGAGGACATGAAGTCAACAAATTTATTGTTTTTCCCTTGGATTTAAACGTAAACAGAATAAACAAATAAATATGAAATAAATAAACAGAAAAATTATGCGGATAATGATTAAATAACAATAATTAAATGATAGACTAAATGATGTGAATAATGTATTTTTATGATTTTTTTGTTTAATATTAATGAAAAGAAAGTATTTTTTAATAGCTTTCATTTTACGCATTTTAAAATGGATAAAAGCAAAAATGAGAATTAATTAAGGGGAATAAAATATTTTTAGTTTTTTTAAGTCTCTATATTTGTATTAATATTTAACCAAAACGAGTGAATTAATTAAATAAAATATTTTTCATTTCTATATGTTTCTAAATTTAATATGTTTTCTTTTTTTAATATAAAGTATTATTAAAAGATGACTTAATGGCCTAAACTAAATTGAGTATTTTAACTAATTTTATAAAAGGCCCTAATTAATATAACAAAATTGTTCATTAGTAATTAATACTATTAAGAATAAATATATTTAATTAACTATATAAAAGGTTGTTTATTATTACTAATTGGAAACAAAAATGAATTAAGCTAATTTATTAAAACAAACTAAAGGAAATAACAAAATGGGCCAAAAGGGGTTTTAGGAAGCCCAAGCTTAATGGTATCAGAAGCAGGATAGGGGGGTGGATGAAGCAAAACGTTGGGCTTAGGCAGCAAAATGGGGTTAGGCCCAAACATAACTTAATTTGTTTCTTTTAGGGGTTAAACAAAGTTAGGGAAATCCAATTAGGGTTAAGGTCTTGGCCGAAACGGCGCTCACTCTCTCGTTCGTCTTCTTCTCCGATCGTCCTCTTCGTCCTCGCGCGTTATCCTCTTCAATCGCTTCTGAAATCTCCTCCTGTCTGATGGCCACCAGCTCCCACTGTCCTCTTCCCTCCAGCCAAACGTTAAGGGGGCTACGGATTCTACGGTACAAGTTCATTTTATCACTCGTTTTAGGGTTTCATATTGCAAACGCATGTTGTAATTTCTGATCCACTTTGATTCTGATTTCGTTTTATTGTTTGTGTGAGGTGTTATGAAAGTAAAAGGGGAAAAGGAAATCGTTACCTAGAGGCGGAGATGGAGGAGGAACAGTTGGGTGCGACGGAGGCCACGGGCGGAGAGAACGGCGCGTGAGTTGGCTTGGCTTGGTATCCTGGTACTCTGTTTCTTCTATTCTTGCCTGTTACCTTGGCTTTGATCCTTCTCTTCTTCTTTTGCTACCGCCACTGTATACTTTGAATGTTTATGTTGCCTCGAACAGTTGTATTTCCTTGATGCTATTGTTGAAAGGTTGTTTTTGACTAGCTTTTCTTTTCTTCTCAACTGTGCTTCTGTATGCTATTTGTTGGCCTATGATAGTGTTTTTTGAGGCCTTACTGGTTTTGTGTTTGTTGATGGAAACTGGCTTTGGAATAGGTTTTCGTTGTTAGGCCATGAGGTTTTGGTAATATACAGGCTTATGGTTTATGACAGTAGGCAGGTTTGGCCTTGAATTTACTGGTTTTACTGGTTTTAGGCCATGACAAGTTTTGACATGGTTTTGGTTTATGTAGTAGGCTATATGGTATGAATGGTTTTTGATATATGGCTTTGATGATGTGGTAGGCAGGTTTAGGCCAATGTTCAGGACATATTGGTTTTTGATAGGTTCATGGTGATATTGGCTTGAGGGCTCAATCAGTTTTGGTGAGGTTTTCTATATGGTTTAAACAAGTTATTGAGGTTTAATGGTGTTTGAAATGGTTCTGCAATGGTTCTATGCAGATTGCAGGTTTATGCAGTAACGGGTTTAGGGGGCTTGAGGAAAAAGTTTTGTTCTTTTGATAGTTTTTTCTTTCTTGTTTCTTGCTTGGAGGTAGATAGATTATGATATGTGTGTGATTTTTGTTATATTATAACAGTCTTTTGGCCTTAGGTTTCCGTTGAGGGCTTTGGTATATTTTTTAATATATTCTTGGTGCTTCTGCACCCTTACTGCTCCATATGGTTTGTCTCTATTCCTATTTCATGTTTTTACTTCCTACTGACTGTGTTACTGCAGTTTGTCTTGTATCTCTTCCTGCCTAAACCAAACCTGCAAAACCACACTTCTATCTCTCTTCCCTCTCATAAGTACCATTTTGACATTTAAATGATGTACTGTGCTATTTTCTGAAATTGTAACAGAGCAATATGATGAATGAGGAAATATTATTGCTTGTATAATGGTTTTGAACTGCATCTTTCTTTGACTTCCAATGCAACAGTAGAGCCTATTGTTTTGGCTTCTACTATATGCATGGCATGTAGGTTTACGTTGGCTTGTTGGTGCTTGCATATGCTGTGTATATTTGAAATATGCATGGGACTTTGAAAAATGCAATGGATTTTTTTAACTATGCAGTTTTAAAATGAAAATGAATTTTGTGCATGTTTCACAATTGTGCATTCATTTATGAAAATAAAAAATTCCTCCCTTTTTGTGAACCGGGAGAAATCCCGTGATTTGCAAAAAAAGGGTAAACTGATTCCAGCCGTTGCTTTTAATGATGAACATAAAATAATTTTTTTGCTTTTAATTATTTGTTCAATTCTAATTTTCTTTTAATCGTTTTGCAGGTAAAATCAAGCGAGCAGACAAAAAGGCATTGGATAGAAGATTTAGAATTAGAAAACATTAGATTAGTTTTTATTTCATTTTAACTTTGTAAAATTATTATTGTAAATTCGTTGTAATAAATACAATATTTACACAATAATTGTACAATTAGAAGAAAAAATGAATAAAATTCCAATATTTGTCAATTAATCTCCTCCTTCTCTCTAATTATTTACTTTATCGTTTATAATTCTTTAAATTGTACAATAATTGAAAATGAATCTCAATTACCTAAATTCAGAATAATAAACAAATAAATAAATAATATCATTGATCAATTAATAGTTTCAATTATTTAATTCATTATTCATAATTTTCTAAAATTATAATAATTAAAATAAAATTTCAATTATTTTAACTTAGAATGATAAATAATTAAATAATCATTATTGACCAATTAATGAACTTTTCGAATATTTATTATATTATTCATAAATCTTTAAATTATGTAATAACTGAGAATAAATTCCAGTTATTTAAATTTAAGATAGTGCATAATAAATAAATACTGTCTGCACGATTAATACGCCTCTTTTCTAATATTTATTTTATTATCTATACATCTTTAAATTATATAATAATTGAAAACAAATTCCAATTATTTAAATTTAAGATAAATAAATAATTAATAAACATTGTTTTAGCATGAATCGATTAAATAATTTAGTGTTCAAAATAAATAGCTCTCGGCCTGAAAAAAGTTATGAATTTTTAAAATCAATATATCAAAACACTTGTAATGGAATGATGCAGATGGGAGATGGTATCTTAGGTCAAAATTTGGGGTACAACAGATGCCATTTGGAGAGGTGATAGAATCTTGTCGGAGATGGGCTTAAAGATGCCATCCAGTGAATGTTTATTGAAAATCAGGAGAATGAACATCAGAATGGTATCCGTATCTGGAACGTATCTGAGTTGTATCAGGAGCTTGAATTTGTATGAGCAAGGGAATGACGTCCGTGTCTGGAGCATATCCGAGCTGTAACTGTATCTAAATCTGAATGAATAACAGAATGACTTCCGCGTATGGAGTGTATCTTATTGTATCTGAATCTGAAATATGAATAAGCGACAGAATATCATCCGTGTCTGAAGCATCTCTGAGCTGGGGAGAAAGTCAGAATAAGTTGACATAATGACTTATGTGTCTGGAGTGTATCTGAACTGTATCTAAAATTGAGATCTGTATGAGTAGCAGAATGACTTCCATGTTTGGAGTGTATCTGAACTGTAACTGGGATCTGAATAAGTGACAGAATGACTTCCGTGGCGACTGCATTGGAGAATCGAACTTCTGGTGTAAGGGCCAGAATGGCATCTGTGTTTGGAGCGTATCTGAAATAGAATTTGAATGAGTAACAAAATGATTTTCGTGTTTGGAGTGTATCCATACTGTATCTGAATAAGATATCTGAATGAGTAATAGAATGACTTCTGTGTCTGGAGTGTATCTTTACTATATCTGAAATCTTTGGATATCGTTAATGATAGCTTTTAATCTTATCCTAAAAAGGGTAAAATGTTAGCTGAAACACAAGGTTATGTTGTATGATGCAATAAAATGTGTTTTTATCAATGTTTATGATATATGAATGTAATGTATGCGCATGTAAGCTGATTTTCTGTATTGTTGAGGAAAATGAATCCTTGATAGCTGGAGATAATGAAATTTTTGACTGTTGCCGGGGAAAATAAATCCTTGACCGCTGCTGGAGTTTCAAAAACTTTGATTGTTGAGGATGAGAAATCCTTGGACCACTGTTGGGGATAGAAAATCCTTGACAACTCGCGGGGATTTATCAAAAACTTTGACAACTTCTGTGGGGATGTGAGAATCCTTCACGACTTCCTGGGGATAGGGATCCTTCAAGTTTTTGGTGTTGGAGGATGATAAACATTCTGTTATGAGAATAATGCCATGCGCTGCCTGAGAAACCTGCTTGGGGAATCCCGAGAACTTTGACGACTATGGCTGGGGATTACACAATGGGAATCCTTACTCGGTTGGGGAATAAGGAAAATTATGGCGATCTCTACCGGGGGTCAAACAAAGGAAAACCTTAATCTACTGGAGAATAAGGAAGGCTCTGATGGCTTTTGCGGGGAACTGAGAATGAGAATCTTCATTCTGCTGGAGAATTTGAATCCTTGGGGACTTCATGCTAAGGAGTCAAGGATGAGAATCTTCGATCTACAGGGGATTAAAAATTCTGACAAATTCATGCTGGGGAGTAAAGAAGGCTCTGATGGATTCTGTGGGGAACTGAGAATGAGAATCTTCACTCTGTTAGGGGATGAAAAACTATGTGGGGAGTAGCTATACTGCTGGAGAGTAAGTTCAAGACTCTAGGGAAAAGCTTATTCCTGTTTGGAAAAAGTTCAGGAGTTTGGGTTGTATGCCACTTTAAGAATGAGAATCTTCATTCTGTTGAGAGTATCAGGAGCTTGGGTTGTATGCCAATCTACTGGGGAATTATCCTAGGTTGGGGATAAAGGAAAAGTTAATTATTATCTGGTTGATTCTCAGATTTTAAGACAACTTGCTGGGGAATCTGGGGAAAACTGGATGGTTTCTGCTGGCGATTGAAAGTCTCAGCTCCGCTGGGGATCTTAATGACATGCTGGTTTGATTGTGTGTGGAAATTTGACTCCGTTGGGGAAGAAGGTTTCATCTTTGCTGAGGGTCTGTAGTTCAAAGTTTTTGGCTCCGCTGAGGATTGGGAGTTTGAAGTTTTAACTCTGATAGGGATTTTGAAATTTAGCTCCGCTGGGGATATGTATTTCAAGATTTTAGCTCCGCAGGGGATCTAGACGATGTACTGCAGGGGATTGCGCTTGTACAGGATACCATTGCTCAGGAAAAACTTGGTAGAGAATCTCCTCAAGAACTTTTTTTCGTTGACTGAAGCTCTTTCAGGGTATTCCTGAGCCTCGAGATACCTTTTGACTTCGTGAAACCAAGGTGGTCCACTACTTCTTTGGTATTAATCTCGTGACAATGTGCAGGTTCATCCATCCGTTCAATGGTGATTTGGGGAGCCTCATTATCCCAGTTAAGTTTAAACATGGATGACATTGTAGCTATAGCATCTGCTAGCTGATTCTCTTCTCGCGGGAAGTGCTCGAAAGTAATCTGCTCGAAATGTGGTAACAATATCAAGACATGTTCTTTGTAAGGGATGAGGTTTGGATGCTTAGTGTGATACGGTGGGAGAACTGACTTGAGGTTTTGCGTTTTGTATTCGCAAATGTTTCGGTTGAGCAAGAGTCGCCACCGACTTTTTATTTTATCCTAAGGAAAGGTTAAAAAAGCACAGCAAAAACCTTTTGAGATGTTTTCTTGGGTTCGGGGAGTAGATTATAGAAAGGGAAGGTATTAGCACCCTTTCTATCCATGGTTATCCATGGGCTCTTAGTTACTTGCTTAGATCACTTGCCTTTTGTTTTCAATTGTTTGAAATGGTGCTTTGTGTGTGGGTTTGAAAATGTTTTGAAAAGAGGCCAATGTGGTGGCAACCTTTGTAATGATCCATGTGGGGATGTATACAAAGATGTATGTCTTTTGAAAAAGGTTTTCATTTGTTTTTGAAAGTTGTTTTGAAAGTGTTATGTGGTTTTTGAAATAGGCAAGTGTTTTGTTTTGCAAGTTTAATTCAAATAACTAAGAGGTCATCTACTCCTAAATTTCTCAAAAGATTTATTGCTATGTTTTAACCCTTTTAACAAGTTTGTTCCACCATTGAATTTGGTGGACAACCTTATGTTAGGATGTGAAAGGGACGGGCGCGGGTCATCGTTTAGACCATAATTGCAACGGCGTTAAATGTCTTTGAACAATTTTCTTTAAGGGACTTGATCATTTGTTTTTGTTTGTTTTGAAAAGTTTTATCGAGGGACTATGATCATTCAAATTGTTTGCCCAAAGAAGTTCAACATACAATATGGCCCAATTTTGAAAGGCAACAAGTGGAGTAACCTAGGGGGTGCAAGTGTGATTTGTGTGTCCATTTTCATGCTTGTTTATCTTGAGATTAGGTCATAACTATTTTTTATCGTTTTTTCGCATACAAACCCTAATTCTAACATGTTATCATTAGAAAGCAATAAAGTGCGAAATTTAAATTACTAAGCTATTACAAAACCAAATATGGGAAGGGGGGTACAAATGTTCAAATGGGGATATTGACAAGAATTTAAATCTAAATTATTACATCATTTTTGAATATTTTGCAAAATAAATAAATTGCATAATTAAATGGAAATTAAATTATGCAAAATGCAAAGAGAAAATTTTTATGTATGAGAAAAGTATGGTTTATGTAAAATAAAATAAGAAAATAAAAAGGTATTATTTTTGAGTATTTTTAACTTTTAGGGCAAAACCCTAATTTTAAAGAAAATGTATTATTATCTAATTTAATACAAGTATTTATTGATTATGTACAAAAAATAAAAATAAAATGAAGTATATTATGAAAAAAAAGTATTTTTGTATCAAATATTAATAAAAATAAAAAAATCAAATATTTTTATATTCTAACCTAAATATATTAATAAACATATATATATATATATATATATATATATATATATATATATATATATATATATATATATATATATATATATATATATATATATATATATATATATATATATATATATATATATATATATATATATATATATATATATATATATATATATATATATATATATATATATATATATATATATATATATATATATATATATATATTAAGTTCTTAAATATGCATTATATACAAAAATAATATATTTAATATTTTAACAAAATAAATAAAAAAGTATCTTTATGTGAAATATTTTCAGAAGGTAAATAAAAATAAAAAATGTATTTACACTATTTTTCTATTTATTCTAATAATAGTATATATATAATATTTATATACAAACAAAAGAAATAAATCAAATAAATATGCCATATATTCAAAAAATGATGGAAAAAATATTTTTATTTTTTTAATGTCATGAGAAAAAATAAACAAAGTCAATCAAAAAAGAAAAAGTCAAAAAAGAATAAAAATAAAGCAAATGGGCTCAGGGGGTGTAATAGCAAATATGTGGTGTGAATAAGAAAAAACACACAAGCCCAGCCCAATGCCACTGTCTTCAACCTCCAGCACAAATGTTTGAAAAAACGCGCGCCATGTTCAGCTTCTTCTAACTCTTGATTCCTGGCTTTTTAGCAAAAACTCATAACACAACAAATGTTCAGCATGAAGAGACGATTCTAACCATGTATGGAACTTGACCTAACTCTCTAAGATGAGGGAGAATTTCTCCTCCCCCAAATCCTAACCTAGTTTTTCTGCCATTTTCAAACTCCAAATTCTCTCTACTCAGGCAAAAGAAATGAAATGTAAAGATATGTACATGTTCAGGGCTATGAGTAGAACCTTGTTTCTTCACAAACTTAAGACTAAAGATGTATGACAAGAGAGATACGAGTTCAAAGTTTTACCTGTGCAGTTGAACTTCTATCTGGAGAATGAGGAACTTCTGGTGCAAGGTAGTGATTGGAAAAGCTTCCTTGAGGTCCAAGGATGCTGTTTCAATGCTTACTTTGTCTTGAAACTTCTTGTATCGAGCTGTGGAACTTCAACTGCAAGAGGAAAAAATGAAAATGGTGGAAACTGTTAGGGGGATTACAGGCCAGGTTTTAGGTCATGGTTAGCTTGCATACATGTTAGGGAATGTGTATGGATTGATTTTGGTAAGAATGCTCGAGGGAAATGGGAGTTGGCACTCAAACTGCAGAGGCAACCCTGTTTTTGCAGTTTGAGGATGATTCTGAGATGGAGGGTGCTTGAGAGGTCCAGGACTCGTGCCAAAGCTTGGATATCTTATGTGTAAGGTGTTTGATAACTTCTTTCTTGTGTTTGTAAGCTGAAGAGAGAGTTGGTACAAGTTATGGACTTTTCTTCTATGTGAAGCAAACAAATGCAACTTGGCTTTCTAGGTCAGTAGAGGACCCCCTAATGTGCTGCATAAGCCTCTCTTGATCAGTGAAATTAGCTCCTAAACTTGTGCCAATGAGATCCTAACTGTACTTGCTTGGATTTCAATTTGACATAAAGCTAGCTTTTTACAAAAATGGATAAAGCACTTTATCTACTTTGAGATCAATCCACTATGCAATGTTAGAACACAAAGAACATGGCCTTGGCACAATGAATAAGCATTAAATTATTGAGTGCAACTTGGTTTAAGGACCTGTAATCTTGCCTAAAGCATGCTGAGTTTCAAATGGTAAGGTTATGGACATGTTTTGATGAAGAACAAAAGTGAATTTTTGCCAACTTGTGAAATTCGAATCTCTCGAGTTATGAGGTTGTTTGAGAAGTTCTTGGACATTTTGGAAAGCTTGGAATGTGTACTACAATCCATCTTTGAAATGCAAATTGAAATTCCAAGTGGAAGGGTATGAAAAATGGCCTTGAAGTGGGGTAGAAAACCTTGTCAAAATAGGTTAAAATTTCACTAAGTTAAAAATGGTTTAGTGCCCTTATTCAAAAAATTGTAACTTGAGATACAAGCTTCAAATGAGAAAACTTTGTGAATCAAAGTTGTAGATTATGCAACAAGCTACAACTTTCATGTTTTTAATTTTGTTTGAATCCAAATGGATCTTGGTGAAAAGGTGGGGCAAAGTTGGGAAAAAATTAGGGTTTTTCATAACTTAGAAAAATTCTAAGTTATGAAAAATTCCATTTTAAAACCCTAATTTGCATTTTGTGATTTCTTGGTGAACAAGTTTCATGATTTGGTATGTTTTGATGAAAAATGAATCTTGACTCTTGATTTTGACCAAAAAGTCAAAGTTTGACTTTTCAGTATACAGTCAAAATTGATCAATTGACTGGGAAATTCAACTGTCAATCTTGTGTACTTGGGATCTTTTGAGCTTGATGAATGTGTCAAGATCATTTCATTGAGTCCATATGTGATCTTGGTTTGCCATTGGCTAGGCCAAACAGTCAAAAATTACCTTTGTGCAGTCAAAACCCTAAAAATGACCATTTTGCCCTTTTGGTGATTTGATCAAATTTCTTATGGAATTGTGATCCAAACTTGATCAAATGGTCCATATGAGTTCAATATGTTGATGTGGGTCAAAAATCATGAGGTTTGACTGTCAATTGGCCACAGTTGACTTTTTCCCCAATACAGTTGATTTCTAGGTCAACTGTCCAATTGACTGGGTAAAACTTGGAATCAAGACTTGAAACTTGGCATGGGTAAACTTGGGAGTCCAACATGAAGCATGAAAGTCATCTTAGGCATTTTAGGTCAAAACATCCTAGGGCAAACACAAACCCTAATTTGAGTCCACAGTGCAAGGAGAAGTCTTGAGCAGAGGAAACCCTAACTGGATCTTGATCTTCAAGGGTCTTGTGATGAGAAAATGTTGAGGAAATGGGAGGGCAAATTTTGGGGTACAACAGTTGCCCCTGTTCAATCTTCTTGGACCTGAAGAGTTAGATTGGCGAGCTCGCCTTTCGTGACTCGAGGGTAAAAAGAGATTGGACACTAGAGTGCCCGGAAATTTGCACTCGCATGTTTGAAGTATCAGCAACGTGATGTCGGGAATGGGCTTATAGATGTCATTTGGAGAGATGGTGGATAGGGAGATGGGCTTATAGATGCCATCTGGAGATGTGACAGAACCTTGTCGGGAATGGGCTTATAGATGCCATTTGGAAGTGTCGATCGCATAAGAGATTCCTTAGCGAGAACTTGTATATTTGAGAAAGACGGATGTTTTCCTGGCTTGTTACAGGTGTTTGATCTTCAGTCTCCTTATGCAGATATTCCCTGGCTAGATACAGGTATCGAATCTACAATTGGTTGTTCACAAATGTGCCCTGGCTGGATACAGGAGTCGAATATGGAAATAGTCGTTGAGAGATGTGCCCTGGCTGGATACAGGAATCGAATCTTCGAACTCTTCAGACGTGCCCTGGCTAGATACAGGAATCGAGTCTGGAAACGTGGTCAACAGATATGCCCTGGCTGGATACAGGAATCGAGTCTGGAGATGTTGTAGTTGATAGATGTGCCCTGGCTGGATACAGGAATCGAATCTTTGAACTCTTCAGACGTGCCCTGGCTAGATACAGGAATCGAGTCTAGAAATAGTCGTCAACAGATATGCCCTGGCTGGATACAGGAATCGAATCTGGAGATGTTGCGATAGTTGCTAGATATGCCCTGGCTGGATACAGGAATTGAATCTTCGAACTCTTCAGACGTGCCCTGGCTAGATGCAGGTATCGAATCTGGAATTGTGACAGTTGAAGGTAGTTGTTTTTGGGATTTGTCCTTTTCCTGAAAAGGCAAAAACATAAGTTGTATGCGATGTCATGATGTATGATATGCACGATGCCATGATGTTCAACATGAGATGGTGTTGCATGCACTTTATCATGTATGTAAGCAAGATGTATGAAAATGTGAAATGTTTATGAATGTAATTTCGTTTTAGGAAAATAAATCCTTGACGAACGGCCGGGGGGCTGCTCCGTGGAAGAGGTACTTGGCCGAAGTTTATGAGAGGCCTGCTGAGGACTTTGATGATGGATTCCGCTGGGGATAATGATGATAAACTCCGCTGGGGATTGAAGGAACTTTGCCGAGGGCGATCTTCCGTGGTTTTTAGCTGAGGATAACCCAGTTATAAGTCCTTGTGAGGAAATAACTCTAAATAAAACTCGGGAGAGACGTCCGTACTCTACAGGGGATAAGCTTCCAGAATCTACTGGGGATGAGCTTTAAGACCTGCCGGGGAATGTTGTGCCTTTTCAGGATTGTCGGAGAGCCAACTCCGCTTGGGGAAAGTATTGCTGAATCTTGTTTTACTCTGCGGGGAGTTTGAGATGATTTGGCCACATTTTTCAGTTGAATCTACCTTGGTACCTTGGCGGACAACCAGACTGCATTAGACAACTTCACATTTCCCCTGTCTCCGATGTCACCTGTAATCAATCTCTTGTTTTATATGTAAACACTTATGAATCAGCAATTTAATGTCAAATGCATATATCAAAAATGAACATTGGACGTTCTTCACAAGACAAAACAGAAAAAAGGAAAACAATGGTAATTTTTATGGACAAGTGAATTTGTATTGATTTAAACTTTGCCTGTGAATAGGCGTTTTTGTACAAGAGGCTGACATCCTAGTAAGAGGACGCCGCCAAATAACATAGAGTTTACAATTTGAAAAAGGAAACAAAACAGCTATGTGAACAATCCCACTGGGTTCCAACTCTGCTATCGCCTTTATGTCTTCAAGCATCTCATCGCTTTGCCGCCTGGTCGAAGATGAAGTTGATTGGTCGATGCCGAAATCTGAGCCAGATAGTTGATGCCGACTTCCGGATGCGAAGTGATCCAATGAGACATAGTGTTACGCTTTTATCCCTAACTTTTGCCTGGACCGCCCTTTCAGGTTTTCAGTCCACCGGGATACCCATTTTTGCCCAAGCCGCCTTTTCAGGTTTTCGACTTGTCGGGTGTACAGATTTTTATTCATTTCATCCCTTATTTTGCCCGAACCCTTTTGGTTCGCCGGGAAGCCCTTATTTTTGCCTAGGTGTGTCAACCTACCGGGTCTTTTATTTAGGCGTAGTATTTTTTCACTATGTCTGCATTGGCGGGGTGAGGAAGGTCGTCACCATCCATGGTGGTTAGGATCATGGCTCCTCCTGAGAACACATGTTTAACCACAAACGGCCCTTCGTATGTAGGGGTCCATTTGCCCCGGGGATCACTTTGAGGAAGGATGATGCGTTTGATTACCAAGTCCCCAATTTGATACTCTTGTGGTCTGACTTTCTTGTTAAATGCTCTGATCATCCGTTTTTGATACGTTTGACCATGACAGATAGCAGTGAGCCTCTTTTCGTCAATCAGATTTAATTGATCAAGTCGAGTATGGATCCAATCATCTTCATTCAAGTCTGCATCCTTCATTATCCGGAGAGAGGGTATCTGGATTTCAATTGGCAAGACTGCCTCCATGCCATAGACTAAGGAGAAGGGAGTTGCCCCGGTTGACGTCCTTGCTGAGGTGCGGTACCCATGAAGAGCGAACGGTAACATCTCGTGCCAATCTTTATACGTCACTGTCATCTTCTGCACAATTTTATTGATATTTTTATTGGCTGCCTCTACAGCCCCATTCATCTTCGGCCGGTAGGGAGAAGAATTGTGGTGCTGTATCTTGAATTGTTCACAGAGTTCAGTGATCATTTTGTTGTTGAGATTGGTACCATTGTCCGTAATGATTCTTTCCGGGACGCCGTACCGACAGATCAGATTATGCCGGATGAAACGTGCCACGACGCTCTTGGTTACTGTGGCATAGGAAGCTGCCTCAACCCATTTTGTGAAGTAATCGATCTCCACCAAGATGAAGCGATGCCCATTGGATGCCGTCGGTCGGATCTCACCGATCATATCAATGCCCCACATTGCAAAAGGCCAAGGTGCCGTCAGGACATTTAAAGGAACCGGAGGGATATGCACCTTGTCGGCATAGATCTGGCATTTATGACAAGTTCGGGAGTGTTGGTAACAATCGGCTTCCATTGTGGACCAGAAATATCCTGCCCGAAGGATTTTCTTAGCCATGGTGTGTCCACTGGAATGTGTTCCAAATGTACCTTCATGCAGTTCTATCATAATTTTCTCTGCTTCAGCCTTATCCACACAATGTAGCAGAGTTGAATCATGATTCCGTTTGTAGAGAATGCCGTTGCTGAGGAAGAATTTTGCAGCAAACCTCCTCATGAACTTCTTATCATTGACAGACGCACCTTCAGGGTATTCCTGAGCTTCCAAGTACCTCTTCACCTCATGATACCAGGGTTTTTCAATAACCTTCTCAGCCTCCAGCTCACAGCAGTATGCCGGTTCATCCAACTTCCAGATAATGATTCGGGGAGCCTCATTGTCCCATTTAACTTTGAACATTGAAGACATCGTAGCTAGGGCGTCCGCTAGCTGATTCTCCTCTCTAGGGAAGTGTTAGAAAGTTATTTCTTCAAAGTGGGGAAGCAAGGTCGACACATACTCCTTGTAAGGAATAAGATTCGGGTGTTTCGTATCCCACTCGCCTTTGATCTGATTGATCACGAGAGCGGAATCTCCGAAGACACTTAGAAACTTGATCCTCAGGTCGATTGCAGCTTGTAAACCCATGATACATGCCTCGTATTCTGCCATGTTGTTGGTGCAGCTGAAACATAATCGGGCGGTGAGGGGAGTATGAGTTCCTTTGGGAGATATGATTACAGCGGCGACGCCGTTACCCAAAGCATTGGAGGCTCCGTCAAAATGCATAGACCATCGGGATCCTTCCTCAGGTCCTTCATCCGGTCCAGGTACTTCACAGTCAGTTACCACCATGATGTCTTCGTCCGGAAAATCAAAATTCAATGATCGGTAATCGTCCACAGGTTGGTGTGCCAAATCATCGGCCAGTACACTTCCTTTAATTGCTTTCTGAGTTGTATACTGGATTTCATATTCTGTTAAGATCATTTGCCATCTCGCTATTCTTCCAGACAGAGCGGGCTTTTCAAATATGTACTTGATGGGATCCATCTTTGAAATCAATAAAGTAGTGTGAGTCAGCATATACTGTCTCAGCCGGCGAGTAGCCCATACAAGAGCGCAACAAGTTTTCTCAAGCAGTGAGTAACGAGACTCACAGTCGGTAAACTTTTTGCTCAAGTAATAAATAGCGTGCTCTTTTCGGCCAGACTCGTCATGCTGCCCCAGCACACACCCCATTGAATTGTCAAGCACTGTCAAGTATAGTATCAGAGGTCTTCCTTCCACCGGTGGCATAAGAATGGGTGGCTCTTGGAGATATTCCTTTATCTTTTCAAAGGCAGCCTGACATTCATCATTCCAGCGTACTACTTGATCTTTCTTCAGTAATTTGAAGATTGGCTCACAAGTAGCAGTCAGATGTGAGATGAATCGGGCAATGTAATTCAGTCGTCCCAGGAAGCCTCTGACTTCTTTCTCTGTTTTTGGAGTCGGCATCTCTTGTATGGCTTTTACCTTGGCAGGGTCCACCTGAATACCCTTATCACTCACAATGAAACCTAGGAATTTTCCGGACCTCACCCCAAAGGTGCATTTGTTGGGATTCAATCTCAGCTTGTACAACTTGAGTCGGTCAAATAACTTCCTCAGATGGTCAAGGTGCTCCTCCTCAGTTTGAGACCTTGCAATCATGTCATCAACGTATACCTCAATCTCATGATGGATCATATCATGAAATAAGGCAACCATGGCACGTTGATAGGTTGCCCCAGCATTTTTCAATCCGAATGGCATGACCTTATAACAGAAGGTGCCCCACTGAGTCACAAATGTAGTCTTCTCCATATCCTCTGGAGCCATCTTGATCTGATTATACCCTGAAAAACCGTCCATGAAGGAGAACACCTTGTGTTGAGCTGTATTGTCAACAAGGACATCAACGTGAGGTAGGGGGAAGTCATCCTTGGGGCTGGCCCTGTTCAGATCCCTGTAATCAACACACATTCTGACTTTACCGTCCTTCTTTGGTACTGGTACCACATTGGAAACCCACTGAGGGTAAGAAGTCACTGCAAGGAACTCGACATCAAACTGTTTCATAACCTCGGCCTTGATCTTTTCTGACATCTCTGGACGCATCCGTCGGACTTTTTGCTTTACCGGAGGGCAATCTTCCTTGGTTGGTAGGTGGTGAACTACAATGTCGGCATCCAAACCAGGCATATCTTCATAGGACCAAGCAAAAATCTCCATGTAGTCTTGTAGCATCTGGATCAATCGTTGCTTCACGCTGAGCTCTAGATTGGCACCAATCTTGACCTCTTTCCTATCTGTCTCAGTACCCAGGTTAATTGTCTCCACCGGCTCTTCATGTGGTTGAATAGCTCTCTCTTCCTGGAGTAGCAGTCTTGCGAGTTCACCAGGCACTTCGCAATCATCTTCACCTTCGTCTTCGGCCAAGTTGATCGGATTTTCGAAGTCATAACTGGCGGTAGCAGAGCTGTTACCAGTGAGATCCAGAGTGGATTGAAACCTGTATAAGTGAGTGTGTGTAAATATAGCTGTTTTGCAATATATATAACACAGAAAGGAAAAGAGCACAAGATTTGAAATGCAACAAACGTCCAATGTTTTGATTGATGATATGTGAAAATGTCATACAAAAAGCCCTCACAAATGGAGCTACGATGCCCCGGGTAGGACACCGAGCCAACAAAGTTTTAACATATTGTTTGTTACAAATTGGAAATCAAAAGAAATTAATTACTGCGTGACAAATGTGATAGGGGTAAAATCCTTTGCCGTCCAGTTGCTTGGTCCGTCGCTGGTAGTCGGGTAGATCCAACTGTCAAACTCTGCTTCCTCTACATCCTCCTCGATAGCATTCACCCTTGAGCTGGAGATAAACACCGGAGCCTTTCTGACCTTTTCCTTGCGCACAGCCCTCTGAGCCTCTGCAGTAAAGCCCAGCCCAAACTTGTCATTCTTGTGAGTGAAGTCAGGAAGCTGACCCCAGTTTGCACCATTGCCTTTCTGAACCACGGTCCGGGCATCCCTTAGGGAAGCCATCTTCAAAGGAACATTCTCTTTGACTGTTGTTTCTGCTGCTGCTGAAATTGGATGCACCTCCTCGAAATGCTGAAAGGGGGTTTCAATGAATTCCCCGTCCATCTCAATGTATATGAAGGAATTCAAATGGCTCACCATATACTCCTCTTCTCCTTGCACAGTGACGATCTTCCCCCTGACAGGGTACTTCAGCTTCTGGTGCAAGGTAGAGGTCACTGCCCCAGCTTTGTGGATCCAAGGTCGACCCAGTAGACAAGAGTACGATGGACGTATATCCATCATATAAAAAGTAGATTCGAATACTTGAGAGCCCACACGGATAGGGATGTCAACCTCTCCATGAACCATCCTTTTTGAACCGTCAAAGGCCCTGACGATGATATTGCTGGGCTTCAGTTCTAGGCCTTCATAATCCAAACGGTCTAAAGCCTTTTTTGGTAGAACATTCAAGGAGGAACCAGTATCCACCAATACATGCGCCAGAGTAGTGCCCCTGCATTCAATAGAGACATGTAGGGCATCATTGTGGTCTCTTCCCTTCGCAGTCAGGTCAGCATCTGAAAAGCCCAAGCCATTGTCTGCTGTCAGATTTGCTACGCAATCAGTGAACTGGACTGCAGACGTTTCTTGCGGCACATGGGCCGTCTTGAGAAATGAGATTAAGGCTTTAGCATGGGCCTCGGAGCATAGCAATAAAGAGAGCATGGAGATCTTGGAGGGCGTATGCCCCAACTGCTCGACAACATTGAAATCACTTTTCTTTATTATTTTCAGGATCTCCTCCACTTCTTGTTGGGAGGCCTCAGCATTTATAGGTATCGGTGCCTCCATCCGGGCAGGCTCTTCTTCAATCTCTTTGCCCCGAGCATTAGATGACTCGGCAGCAGGGGACACAACTTGATCAGCAACAGGAACAGGTAAACTTGTAGGTTTTATAAGGAGGGGTTTTCTAATAGCGGGCGGTGCAATGTCAGGCGAGAAGAGCCTGCCACTGCGGGTGACCTTGGCTGGACCAGTGATATTGCAGATACTGGCGCCAGTGTCGAATTCTTGTTTGATTCCATTTACATACACGTCCGCCCCATAATGCCAGGGTACAGCTTTATCAGATACGTAGGGGAGAGGCCCCGAAACAGTAATAATCACAGGTGCAACAATCATGATTTGAACAGGCTTCTTTGGGAGAGCCTTGATTGGATTATTGAAGATGGTAACCACAGAAACTTCTTTTACCGGAACCAACTGAACAGCAGACTTCTTAAACAGAATCTCCTTGCTATCCATTAGGCTTTGGACACCTAACCTTAGCAAGGGACAGCCAGATAGGGAAACATCACAGAACGGGCAACCTTCACTGCAACCCGGAAATAAACCGGCCCGCAGTAGGTTCTTCTTGACGGTCTTCAGAGGGGTAACAACTTCATTTACCGAAACAGCATATATTTCTTCCTCAATGGCATTTACTCTATGCTGGGGCATAGGAGCAGTTACAACATTTGGTCTCTCCGGTGCTTCAAACTGAATTTCCTTTGCGTCGATCAGATCTTGTACTTTGTTTCTCAAGGCCCAGCAATCATCAGTAGTGTGCCCGGGACTATCAGAATGATAAGCACACCGGGCATTTGGGTTATACTTAGGAGATGCAGTGTTGACGACCTTAGGAGCTTCTTTGAGGGTCACCAGATTGGTGGATAACAGTTGGGGTAAAATTTGAGATAATGTCATACTCAGTCGAGTATACTGCCTCTTGGGCCTTTCGCTTCTTTGTTGATTGTACTGCTGAGGAGCAGCAACAGGTTTTGAGATGACCAAAGCATTGATGGCTTGGCGACTTTCGGGCTTGACTTGTCTTCTAGTACCATAGACGGCACTTGCTTCTTTCTTAAACGGCCTCTTCTCAGCACTTGTGGAGGCAGCCTTTTGTATCTTGCCTGACCTGATGCCAGCTTCAATTCTTTCTCCTGTCAATATCAAATCTGTAAACCCAGCGGAGGAGTTACCAACCAAATGATTGAAAAACGGACCAGACAACGTCCCTAGAAACATATCAACCAACTCTCGATCAGTCAATGGAGGCTGCACCCTGCCAGCCAAATCTCTCCATTTTTGAGCGTACTCTTTGAACCCTTCACCCATTCCTAGAGACATACCCTGAAGTTGGGTACGCGTAGGAGCGAGATCAGAATTGTATTGGTATTGTCTGTAGAATGCGGTTTCCAAATCTTCCCAGTGTCGGATGCTAGTTCCATCCAATTGGTAGAACCATTCAAGCTGTGACCCCGAGAGGCTATCTTGGAAGAAGTGGATCCAGAGGTTCTTATCCGCCATGTAAGGTTGGATTTTCCTTACGTACGACCTCAGATGCAGCTTTGGGCAGGAGACCCCATCATACTTGGCGAAGGCGGGCGCCTTAAACTTGTGTGGAATTACTACCCCAGAAGATAACCCCAAATCTCCGAAATCCAGTCCTGGCACATTCTGAATTTCCATGGCGCTTAAGCGGTCCTCCAATTGCTTGTATCTGTCAGCAGCAGGTGGGTATTGTTCGTCGTTATAGTCCGTCTTGTTGTCGGAGACTGCGGGACTAGGAGCTCCTCCCCCTTGGGGACTATTTTTCTCAGCAGAAGAAGTAGTTGGATCAGCTTCATTGTGGAGTGTGTTCCCAAACCTGCGTCCGGTGTTGAACAATGCAGTCCTCTTTTTCTTCTTCTTCTTCAGGAGTAGAGTCTTCAACTCTTGATGACCTTGGGCTAGGCTTAGGACCATCTCTTGAAACTGTGCATTTTGGGCCTGAAGGGCCTTGATTGCTTGCTCACTGGATGAGTCTGGATTCATGATGACTGTGCCAAAATAAACAGCGAAGGAGATTAAGTAACCTGTGAAATAGGGTACCTGCTATGCATATGGTGCAATGGAATGCGTATGTATGCAATGCATTCAAGGATTTAGAATATTCAAAATTTGTTGCAGACAAAAAGGAACGCACATCATATTAATAAGGAGAAATTCGTTAGTACATAAATGCCCCACGGGCCAAATATTACAAAATGACTCCTTAAGGCAAAAAAACATTGCGCATCCTCTTTGGTGCGATGTAGGTGTTGAGATTCCTTTCCTCGTGCAGCAGGCGGGTGAGTTCCAGGACCTTCTTTTCACTGGCATGTAGACTGGTCTCAAGAGAATTCCGTTCTTCCTTAAGCTGGACCCAGCTCTTCTGCATTTCTTCCCAGGAGGTGGGCATGTCGGGATGTTGAATGGTGTAGGACACCTTTCCTTCCAAGACTGGTTCTTTGATCACAGGGAGCATATGAGGATAAGGCATCACTAACTTCTGGGAGCGGGCTCGTACCCACTTGAGATAAGGTTCCAACGGGATGGAGTTCCTGTGCCCCAGTGTCTTGCTGTCCATCCTACTTGGCATCCTCCAGGCTCTGATAAATCTCTGACGAAGTCCTTGAGTATCATTGTCGAAATCAAAAACTATGTTAGGAATTAACATGTCATGAGGGCCATCCCTCCGAGCATAACCAAATTGTCTCCAAGCCAGGCATGGGTTGTAAGTAATACCTCCTTTGATTCCAAATAAAGGAACATTAGGGTACTCCCCGCAACGATCAATGATAGTGACGTCTTCCCTGGACCTAGGGCACCAATGTATATCTGCATGCGTGAGAGTCATTAACCGTTGTGACCATCTCAAACCCCGCTCGTTCTTCAAAACTGATTGTGGAAGGTGCGAAATAAACCACCTTCCCAGGAGAGGAGTGCAACACATAAGGACACCCCTTCTTCTCATGGTTCGAGTGTAACATGAGTGAATGATGTCCCCCAGCAACGTAGGTATAGGATTCCTGGTCATGAAGATCTGGACAGCACTGATATCAATAAGCTGATCTGGGTTAGGGAATAACACCAAACCATAGACAAGGAGGGCCATAACTTCTTCAAAAGCTTGTAGGTCAAGGGAGTTCCAACATTCTTGGGCTTTCTCGAACAGAAACCTGGCTAAGAACCCCTTGATACCACTTCTAACTTCCCAATGTCCCTTGAGGTCAGACGATTGTAGATGCAAGGCTTTAGCAATCTCTTCAAGCTTGGGTTCCTCTTCCGTACCGTTGTAGGGTAGTTGATCAAGGATAGGGACCTTCAGAAGTCGGGAGAACTCTTCCAATGTAGGCACCAATTGATAATCCGGGAAAGTGAAACAGTGATGCAGAGGGTCAAAGAACTGGAACAAGACTTTTACCATATCTTCCTCAATGTTGGTGTTAACCAAGCTGATGAGTCTTCCATGTCTCTCACTGAATGAAGAACCCTCGGGAATCCTGGACATAAGTTCCTTAAGCTGAGGAGGGATCCTTACAAGGCTAATCTGAATTGTCTTTCTGCGAGCAGTTTCCATGTCCTATAAAACAAGAACAAAGATGAAGATTCGAAACCCTTGAAATGGTCAGTCAATGCACATGATGTTGTATGATGTCATGATGTTATGATTAAATAAACCACAAATATTCACAAAGGCAAACATGGTAAGGCACACAAGTCACACAAGACAAACCCTTAGGGTTTGGGCCTGCATGGGGTCTGGGTATAACCCTCTTGAAGTTTGGTGGGCTCAACCTGTCCTATTAGAAGTAACCGGGTTCTAAGGGTCCCAATATCACTGGATTGCTTTCATTGTTCATCGTTTCGATTTAGCCACTGAACTGGCGACCGAAATATCCCAGGAAAGCAACCCTCAATTGAGTGTAGTATCGAGTATCAACCAACCTCGGACTGCACCAAAGTCAGTTATCTCACTACCCTAAAAAGGCCAAGATGGTTCAATTAAGGTTCCTAAGGTCAGTTGATGCTTCACGACACCACGCGGCGGCCCCGTACTCTCCTTGACTGAACTCAAGGGTTACCGGTACACACCAAAGTGCCACATCAACGTAGCAGACTGCTTCAACCATGTCGGTATACCCCGCACAGTTCCCTCACAGCCTTGTTGCTACTTTCTAAGAAGGTATCCCCAGATCCGGGTTAGGATCTATAAAACTCCGATACAAAGCCCTCAAATGTAAAAGCAAACAAGACAATCAATTGAAAACAAAGGTGATCTAAGCCTTAAGGTTACTCCACTTTAAAAATGTCCCCAGCAGAGTCGCCAGTTCTGTGATACGGTGGGAGAACTGACTTGAGGTTTTGCATTTTGTATTCGCAAATGTTTCGGTTGAGCAAGAGTCGCCACCGACTTTTTATTTTATCCTAAGGAAAGGTTAAAAAAGCACAGCAAAAACCTTTTGAGATGTTTTCTTGGGTTCGGGGAGTAGATTATAGAAAGGGAAGGTATTAGCACCCTTTCTATCCATGGTTATCCATGGGCTCTTAGTTACTTGCTTAGATCACTTGCCTTTTGTTTTCAATTGTTTGAAATGGTGCTTTGTGTGTGGGTTTGAAAATGTTTTGAAAAGAGGCCAATGTGGTGGCAACCTTTGTAATGATCCATGTGGGGATGTATACAAAGATGTATGTCTTTTGAAAAAGGTTTTCATTTGTTTTTGAAAGTTGTTTTGAAAGTGTTGTGTGGTTTTTGAAATAGGCAAGTGTTTTGTTTTGCAAGTTTAATTCAAATAACTAAGAGGTCATCTACTCCTAAATTTCTCAAAAGATTTATTGCTATGTTTTAACCCTTTTAACAAGTTTGTTCCACCATTGAATTTGGTGGACAACCTTATGTTAGGATGTGAAAGGGACGGGCGCGGGTCATCGTTTAGACCATAATTGCAACGGCGTTAAATGTCTTTGAGCAATTTTCTTTAAGGGACTTGATCATTTGTTTTTGTTTGTTTTGAAAAGTTTTATCGAGGGACTATGATCATTCAAATTGTTTGCCCAAAGAAGTTCAACATACAATATGGCCCAATTTTGAAAGGCAACAAGTGGAGTAACCTAGGGGGTGCAAGTGTGATTTGTGTGTCCATTTTCATGCTTGTTTATCTTGAGATTAGGTCATAACTATTTTTTATCGTTTTTTCGCATACAAACCCTAATTCTAACATGTTATCATTAGAAAGCAATAAAGTGCGAAATTTAAATTACTAAGCTATTACAAAACCAAATATGGGAAGGGGGGTACAAATGTTCAAATGGGGATATTGACAAGAATTTAAATCTAAATTATTACATCATTTTTGAATATTTTGCAAAATAAATAAATTGCATAATTAAATGGAAATTAAATTATGCAAAATGCAAAGAGAAAATTTTTATGTATGAGAAAAGTATGGTTTATGTAAAATAAAATAAGAAAATAAAAAGGTATTATTTTTGAGTATTTTTAACCTTTAGGGCAAAACCCTAATTTTAAAGAAAATGTATTATTATCTAATTTAATACAAGTATTTATTGATTATGTACAAAAAATAAAAATAAAATGAAGTATATTATGAAAAAAAAGTATTTTTGTATCAAATATTAATAAAAATAAAAAAATCAAATATTTTTATATTCTAACCTAAATATATTAATAAACATATATATATATATATATATATATATATATATATATATATATATATATATATATATATATATATATATATATATATATATATATATATATATATATATATATATATATATATATATATATATATATATATATATATATATATATATATATATATATATATATATATATATATATATATATATATATATATATATATATATTAAGTTCTTAAATATGCATTATATACAAAAATAATATATTTAATATTTTAACAAAATAAATAAAAAAGTATCTTTATGTGAAATATTTTCAGAAGGTAAATAAAAATAAAAAATGTATTTACACTATTTTTCTATTTATTCTAATAATAGTATATATATAATATTTATATACAAACAAAAGAAATAAATCAAATAAATATGCCATATATTCAAAAAATGATGGAAAAAATATTTTTATTTTTTTAATGTCATGAGAAAAAATAAACAAAGTCAATCAAAAAAGAAAAAGTCAAAAAAGAATAAAAATAAAGCAAATGGGCTCAGGGGGTGTAATAGCAAATATGTGGTGTGAATAAGAAAAAACACACAAGCCCAGCCCAATGCCACTGTCTTCAACCTCCAGCACAAATGTTTGAAAAAACGCGCGCCATGTTCAGCTTCTTCTAACTCTTGATTCCTGGCTTTTTAGCAAAAACTCATAACACAACAAATGTTCAGCATGAAGAGACGATTCTAACCATGTATGGAACTTGACCTAACTCTCTAAGATGAGGGAGAATTTCTCCTCCCCCAAATCCTAACCTAGTTTTTCTGCCATTTTCAAACTCCAAATTCTCTCTACTCAGGCAAAAGAAATGAAATGTAAAGATATGTACATGTTCAGGGCTATGAGTAGAACCTTGTTTCTTCACAAACTTAAGACTAAAGATGTATGACAAGAGAGATACGAGTTCAAAGTTTTACCTGTGCAGTTGAACTTCTATCTGGAGAATGAGGAACTTCTGGTGCAAGGTAGTGATTGGAAAAGCTTCCTTGAGGTCCAAGGATGCTGTTTCAATGCTTACTTTGTCTTGAAACTTCTTGTATCGAGCTGTGGAACTTCAACTGCAAGAGGAAAAAATGAAAATGGTGGAAACTGTTAGGGGGATTACAGGCCAGGTTTTAGGTCATGGTTAGCTTGCATACATGTTAGGGAATGTGTATGGATTGATTTTGGTAAGAATGCTCGAGGGAAATGGGAGTTGGCACTCAAACTGCAGAGGCAACCCTGTTTTTGCAGTTTGAGGATGATTCTGAGATGGAGGGTGCTTGAGAGGTCCAGGACTCGTGCCAAAGCTTGGATATCTTATGTGTAAGGTGTTTGATAACTTCTTTCTTGTGTTTGTAAGCTGAAGAGAGAGTTGGTACAAGTTATGGACTTTTCTTCTATGTGAAGCAAACAAATGTAACTTGGCTTTCTGGGTCAGTAGAGGACCCCCTAATGTGCTGCATAAGCCTCTCTTGATCAGTGAAATTAGCTCCTAAACTTGTGCCAATGAGATCCTAACTGTACTTGCTTGGATTTCAATTTGACATAAAGCTAGCTTTTTACAAAAATGGATAAAGCACTTTATCTACTTTGAGATCAATCCACTATGCAATGTTAGAACACAAAGAACATGGCCTTGGCACAATGAATAAGCATTAAATTATTGAGTGCAACTTGGTTTAAGGACCTGTAATCTTGCCTAAAGCATGCTGAGTTTCAAATGGTAAGGTTATGGACATGTTTTGATGAAGAACAAAAGTGAATTTTTGCCAACTTGTGAAATTCGAATCTCTCGAGTTATGAGGTTGTTTGAGAAGTTCTTGGACATTTTGGAAAGCTTGGAATGTGTACTACAATCCATCTTTGAAATGCAAATTGAAATTCCAAGTGGAAGGGTATGAAAAATGGCCTTGAAGTGGGGTAGAAAACCTTGTCAAAATAGGTTAAAATTTCACTAAGTTAAAAATGGTTTAGTGCCCTTATTCAAAAAATTGTAACTTGAGATACAAGCTTCAAATGAGAAAACTTTGTGAATCAAAGTTGTAGATTATGAAACAAGCTACAACTTTCATGTTTTTACTTTTGTTTGAATCCAAATGGATCTTGGTGAAAAGGTGGGGCAAAGTTGGGAAAAAATTAGGGTTTTTCATAACTTAGAAAAATTCTAAGTTATGAAAAATTCCATTTTAAAACCCTAATTTGCATTTTGTGATTTCTTGGTGAACAAGTTTCATGATTTGGCATGTTTTGATGAAAAATGAATCTTGACTCTTGATTTTGACCAAAAAGTCAAAGTTTGACTTTTCAGTATACAGTCAAAATTGATCAATTGACTGGGAAATTCAACTGTCAATCTTGTGTACTTGGGATCTTTTGAGCTTGATGAATGTGTCAAGATCATTTCATTGAGTCCTTGAGTCCATATGTGATCTTGGTTTGCCATTGGCTAGGCCAAACAGTCAAAAATTACCTTTGTGCAGTCAAAACCCTAAAAATGACCATTTTGCCCTTTTGGTGATTTGATCAAATTTCTTATGGAATTGTGATCCAAACTTGATCAAATGGTCCATATGAGTTCAATATGTTGATGTGGGTCAAAAATCATGAGGTTTGACTGTCAATTGGCCACAGTTGACTTTTTCCCCAATACAGCTGATTTCTAGGTCAACTGTCCAATTGACTGGGTAAAACTTGGAATCAAGACTTGAAACTTGGCATGGGTAAACTTGGGAGTCCAACATGAAGCATGAAAGTCATCTTAGGCATTTTAGGTCAAAACATCCTAGGGCAAACACAAACCCTAATTTGAGTCCACGGTGCAAGGAGAAGTCTTGAGCAGAGGAAACCCTAACTGGATCTTGATCTTCAAGGGTCTTGTGATGAGAAAATGTTGAGAAAATGGGAGGGCAAATTTTGGGGTACAACACTTAGCATCCCACTCTCCTTTGATCTGACTGATGACTAAAACTGAGTCCCCAAACACAATCAAAGATTTGATTCCCAAGTCTATTGCAGCCTTGAGACCAAAGATACAAGCTTCATACTCAGCCATGTTACTAGTGCAGCTGAAGCAGATTCTGGCGGTGAAAGGTGTATGGCAACCTTATGGAGAGATAAGTACCGCGCCAATACCATTGCCAAGTGCATTGGAGGCACCATCAAAGTACATGGTCCATCTGGATCCTTGTTCAGGTCCGTCATACGGTCTGAAATCTTCAATGTTGTCCAAGGTCATAATTTCCTCGTCGGGGAAGTCAAACTTCATGGATTGGTAGTCTTCGACAGCTTGATGAGCTAGATGGTCAGCTAGTACACTCCCCTTTATAGCTTTTTGGGTCGTGTACTGGATATCGTACTCAGTGAGGATCATTTTCCATCTAGCTATTCTTCCAGATAATGCAGGCTTCTCAAAGATGTACTTGATCGGATCCATCTTAGATATCAGCAAAGTGGTATGAGTCAACATATACTACCTTAGCCGGCGAGCAGCCCATACCAAAGTGCAACAAGTTTTCTCGAGCAGTGAGTAGTGAGTGTCACAGTCGGTAAACTTTTTGCTAAGATAATAAATGTATTGCTCTTTTCGGCCAGACTCGTCATGTTGGCCCAGTACGCACCCCATTGAATTCTCTAGGATAATCAGATACATGATTAGTGATCTTCCTTCGACAGGAGTCATCAAGATAGGAGGTTCTAGCAAGTACTCCTTGATTTTATTGAAAGCAACTTGACAGTCATCATTCCATTTAACCACCTGATCTTTCTTCAACAGCTTGAAGATTGGCTCACAGGTAGATGTTAGGTGAGAAATGAACCTAGCAATGTAGTTTAGGCGTCCCAAGAAACCTCTGGCCTCCTTCTCAGTGCGAGGGGCATGAATTTCTTGTATAGCTTTGACTTTGGCATGATCAACCTCGATGCCTTTGTTACTGACAATGAAACCCAAGAGTTTACCGGACCTGACTCCGAAAGTGCACTTATTAGGGTTCAGTCTGAGCTTGTACTCCTTCAACCTGACAAACAGCTTTTGCAAATGGTCGAGGTGTTCTTCTTCTGTCTGTGATCGGGCTATCATGTCGTCTACGTAGACCTCTATCTCATGATGTATCATATCATGAAACAAATCTACCATGGCGCGCTGATAGGTTGCCCCGACATTCTTCAGTCTGAATGGCATCACTTTGTAGCAGAACGTACCCCACTGTGTAACAAAAGTAGTTTTCTCCATGTCTTCAGGTTCCATTTTGATCTAGTTGTAACCTGAAAATCCATCCATGAAAGAAAATTCCTTGTGCTGAGCTGTATTTTCAACCAAGATGTCAATGTGTGGTAGTGGAAAGTCATCTTTAGGGCTAGCCCTGTTTAAGTCTCTGTAATCCACGCACATTCTCACTTTGCCGTCCTTTTTAGGCACGGGCACAATGTTAGCAACCCATTGTGGATAAGAAGTAACAACAAGAAACCAACATTGAACTGCTTCATAACTTCGACTTTGATCTTTTCTGACATGTCGAGCCTCATTCGGTGGACTTTCTGTTTAATCGATGGACAGTCTTCTCTTGTAGGGAGACGGTGAACCACAATATCTATATCGAGTCCCAACATGTCTTTGTATGACTAGGCGAAGATCTCAACATATTCATTCAACAGCTGAACTAAGCGCTCTTTGACACTTGGCTCTAGGTTGGCACCCACTCTGACTTCTTTCCTGTCTTCCTCAGTACCCAAGTTGTTTGTCTCTAACAACTCCTCATGAGGTAGAATAGCCCTTTCTTCCTGTTGTAGAAGTCTAGCCAATTCTCCCGGCACTTCACAGTCTTCGTCACCTTCGTACTCGGCATGGTAGACTAGATCTTCAGATTCACTAAAGACCATAGCAGAATTGTTACCCATGGAATCTGGAATGGAAGGGTACCTGCATTTGTGAGTGTGGGTGTGTGTAAGGGATAGCCACCTTTAAACAAATAAAAATGTAAAAAGAAATAAAATGAACACAAAAGTTTATATGTGAAAGCGTCCATGATTCATCAAAATGGCATATGAAGATGAAAAATCAAACCCTTACAAATGGACCTATGTGCCTCGTGCAAGGCACAAGGCTAAAAGTGTACGAATTGTTCAAGAATTATTACTAACCAACATAAATGTTTGAAAGATAAATTACTGATTATGAAATTAATGGGAACAAAGTCTTTTGCCTCCCAGTTGTTCAGTCCTCCGTCAACAGTAGGGAAAATCCAGTCTTCCAGGTTGCTCTCCTCTTCACCATCCTCCAAAGCATTGACTCCATGATGTGTGATATTTACTGGTGGCCCCCTAGCACGGATGCGACGGACATCCTTTTGAGCAGAAGCAGTGAAACCCAAGCCGAATTTATCTGATTTGTGAGGAAAGTCTGGAAGTTGCCCCCAGATTGTGGATCCGCCTTCTTCAATTACAGCCTTTGCATCTTTGATGGATGACATCCGCGGCACAGGTTTGGTAATCAAGGGTACCGAAGACACTGTCTTGGTTGCTGCTATCTCAGGAGAAACCTCTTCAAAGTGTTGGAAAGGGGTCTCTATGAATTCACCATCCAATTCTACATAGCGGAAATAATTTAGATGGCTTATCATGTATTCCTCTTCACCATAAACTGTTATAATTTTCCCCTGGACAGGGTACTTAAGAATTTGATGCAGAGAGGAAGTGACGGCTCCAGCATTGTGAATCCAGGGTCTTCCCAACAAGCAAGAATAGGAAGGACGGATGTCCATCACATAGAATATGGAGTTGAAGGTTTCAGTTCCCACTTTGATCGGGATGTCCACCTCCCCGTGGACCATCCTTTTAGAACCATCAAAGGCTCTGACAATTATATTGTTGGGCTTCAGGGTTAGGCCTTCACAGTTCAATTTGTCCAATGCTTTCTTCGGCAAGACATTTTAAGACGACCCAGTATCAACCAAAACGTGAGCTAGAGTAGTCCCTCTGCATTCCACCGAGACATGCAAAGCGTCATTATGCTTTCTCCCTTTAGATGTTAAATCGGCATCGGAGAATCCTAGACCATTGTCAGCTGTTAGGCTAGCTACACATTCCTGGAACTAATCCGCGGAGGTTTCCTGAGGCACGTGGGCCGTCTTCAAGAATATGATCAAAGCTTTAGCGTGGGCTTCTGAACAAAGCAGCAGGGCCAACATAGAAATCTTCGAGGGGGTTTGCCCCAGTTGTTCCACAATATTATAATCACTTTTCTTGATCATTTTCAAAATCTCTTCCATTTCTTTCTGAGTGGTTTCAGGGATGATCAACGGCTGAGCCCTCGTCCTGATGGGCGCTTCTTGGATCCCTTTCCCTCTATCATCACCAACATCAGAGGGGACAACCACAAGAGTTACAATTTCTTCAATAATTGGAGTTCTTGCAGATATGTTGATCGGCACAGGGGTAACCTTAGGAGCATTTGAGGGTCTGAAGATTGCCCTTGGAGGAGCAATCTCTAGAGAGAAAATTCTTCCACTGCGGGTGATTTTACTCATTCCAGAAATGTTTCCAATGTCGGGAGTCTCTTCATCAGAACTCTCTTCAGTTGATTCAATTTGTTTAACACTGTGGTAGTAGATCTCTCCACCATAGTTCCACGGTATTAATTTGTTGGACTTGTATGGGATGGGCCCCGGCATGGTTATCTTCAAAGGTACAATCTTCGGATCGGATGTAATCTTAACAGGTCTTTTGGAGGCCTTAGAAAGATTGGCGGATATGGTAATTATTGAGACATCATTGATAGGAGTCGGTGTAACAGGAGTCTTTTCAAAGAGGATTTCTTGATTATCCATTAGGCGCTGGATGCCTAACTTCAACAATGAACAGTCGGTTGGTAAGGATGAAAAAAGGTAGCAATCTTCTTCACAACCTGGGAAAATCCCAGCCTTCAACAAATTCAGCTAGATTATCGGTAGCGGAGTCATCAAATCATCAACAGTGGCAACAAATAGATCCTCTTCAACAGCATGGGCATTATGGCCATGCCTTGGCATTGGAGCAGAGATCACATTCGGCTTTTCGGGGGCATCGAATTCCACTTATTTGGCATCTATCAAATCCTGAATCTTATTCTTAAGGGCCCAACAATTGTTGGTGTCGTGCCCTATACTCCCTGAATGATAAGCACACTTGGCGTTTGAATGGTAGTACGGAGAAGTTGTATTCGGATTCTTCGGTGCCTTTTTCAAGGTTGCAAGGTTTAACTTCAAGAGATGGGGAAGAACCTGAGCAGGAGTAATGTTTATCTGGGTGAATTGCCTTACAGGCCTTTCCATCCTTGCTTGGTTGGTTCTGGGTTGATTGTTCCTGGGCTGATCAACTGCAGACTTCTGAATCATTACGGCCCCCACCGCTGGCCGACGCTCAACTCTTCCTTGACTTCTTTGGGAGTAGACAACTGAGACTTCTTTCTTTGCTGGAAAATGCTTTTTGATGGCAGCGGAAGCAGATGCATCTTTTTGAATTTTCCCGCTCTTAATTCCGGCTTTGACTCTCTCACCAGTTAGAATTAACTCGGTGAACCCTGCAGATGAACTTCCTATCAGGTGATTAAATAAAGGACTTGACAGCGTCCCTAAGAACATATCCACAAGCTCTCTTTCAGATAATGGTGGCTGCACCCTTCCCGCCAAGTCTCTCCATTTCTGAGCATACTCTTTGAAACCTTCATTAGAGACCATGCCCATACTCTGTAATTGAGTACGGGTCGGTGCTAAGTCCGCATTGTATTGATACTGCTTATAGAATGCAGCTGCCAAATCTTCCCAATTATGCACATCAGACCTCTCTAGTTGGTAGAACCAATCCAATTGCGTCCCCGATAGACTGTCCTGAAAGAAATGGACCCACAGGTCTTTCTCAGAAGAATGTGGTTGGATTTTCCTGACGTAAGACCATAGGTGCATATTTGGGCAAGACACCCCATCGTACTTAGAAAACAGTGGAACTTTAAACTTGGGAGGAATGACAATTCCAGAAACCAACCCTAACTCTTCAAAGTCCAGCCCAGGCACCCTCTGAATCTCCATGGCTGCCAGACATTCTTCCAAGTTCTTGTATTTTTCATCTGCAGGAGGATATTGTTGTTCAGAATAGTCTTCATCCTCTTCTTCTTCTTCTTCCTCAGACTCAGATGGCACTGCAACTCCCTTTCCTTTTCCTACCCCTTCATCAGATGTTGATGGGAAATCCAGGACCCTCCTAGCTTGGCCTTCAAATCTTCTACCCAAAGTAGCCACACCAACTCTCTTCTTTTTCTTTTTCTCCTTTTCCTTCTCTAGCAAGGTTTTGAGCTCCTCCTGCCCCTTGGCTAGGGTCATGAGTAGTTGTTGGAACTGTGAATTCTGCGCTTGCAAATCTTTAACCGTCTGCTCAATATCCATCTTGCTGAAATAAACATCAGAGGGATAAGGAAACCTGGTGTGAAGACCTATTTATGCATATGATGAATGATATGTATTCATGTAATGCATTCAAGGATTCAGAAATTCAAATTTAGTGTAAACAAAAAGGAACACACATTATATTAATAAGATAGAATTTGTTAGTACATAAATGCCCCATGGGCAAAATAATACAAAATTCTAATGTAAAAAGACATTGGGAATCCTTTTTGGTGCAATGTAGGTGTTGAGAGTCTGCTCTTCGTGAAGTTGACGAGTAAGTTCCAAAACCTTCTTCTCACTGGCATAGAATTGGGCTTCAAAAGTATCACGTTCTCCCTTGAGCTGTATCCAACTCCTTTGTAAATCTTCTAGTGATGTTGGCATGTCAGGATGTAGGAGGGTGTATGGAACCTCTCCTTCCATAACAGGCTCTTTGATCACAGGGAGAATGTAGGGGTAAGGCATCATAAGACTTTAGGCGCGGGTTCGTACCCACTTGAGGTAAGGCTCAAGGGGGATGGAATTCTTGTGTCCCAAGGTCTTACTGTCTACCTTGTTGGGCATCCTCCAAGCTCGGATGAACCTTTGTCGAATTCCTTGAGCGTCATTGTCGAAGTCAAAAACCAAGTCTGGAATCAGCATGTCATATGGGCCATCCCTTCGGGCATACCCAAACTGTCTCAGAGCCAAGCAGAGGTTGTAGGTAATTCCTCCCCTAATGCCAAGTAAAGAGACATTAGGAAATTCTCCACAACGGTCAATGATGATAACATTTTCTCTGGATCGAGAACACCAATGAACATCTGAATGTGTAAGAGTCATCAACTGTTGTGACCACCTCAAGCCTTGCTCATTCTTCAAGACTGGTTGGGGAAGGTGAGAAATAAACCACCTTGCTAGAAGAGGAGTACAACACATGAGAACACCTCTTTTCCTCATTGTTCGAGTGTGAAAAGAGTGTAGGATATCTCCAAGTAGTGTAGGCACCGGGTTGCGAGCCATGAAAATCTTGACAGCGTTGACATCTATAAGCTGGTCAGAGTTTGGGAACAAGACCAACCCATAGATGAGAAGAGGTACAATCTCCTAAAAAGCTTGCAGGTCTAGAGAATTCCAGCATTCTTGAGCTTTCTCAAACAGAAACTTTGCCAAGAAACCCTTGACACCACTTCTGGTTTCCCAATGACCTATGACATCAGATGGTTGCAAGTGTAGGGCTTGAGCAACATCTTCAGGCTTTGGATCTCTTTCTATACCGTTGAAAGGTAGTTGATGGAGAATAGGAATCCTCAAGAGTTGAGAAAATTCCTCCAAAGTAGGCACTAGCTGGTAATCAGGAAATGTGAAGCAGTGGTGTAGGGGGTCAAAGAAGTGGAAGAGAACTTTCACCATGTCTTCCTCTGTGTTGGAGTTGACTAAGTTGAGAAGTCGACCATGTCTATCAATGAATGGAGAATACTCTGGAATCTTGGAAGTAAGCTCCTTGAGTTGTGGAGGAATTCTCACAAGGTTGACCTGAATTGTTTTCCTGCGAAGTGATTTTGTTGTACCCCAAAATTTGCCCTCCCTTTTTCACAAAAAAAATGACAACCCTAGGGTTTTCTCTGATTTTTAAAGATTGGCTTAGGAATTGATCAAACAGACTTTTCTTTGGCAACAAATCCGGAATCAGGGTTTCTCTCGCATTTCTCAGAAGAAATTGAGTCCATAGAAATTCAGTGTCATGTTACATTGTTTTCACACTTTTTAAGCCTACTGAAAGATTGTTGTTTGTCCTCAAGTTTTGTTTATCTGGGATAAGAGATAGGGGCTGAAACTGTCTAATCCAGATTAACCAGATAGTGTGCACCTGTTAAAACATCTGCTTGTTATTAGAATGAAATGTTTTCCAGTTAATGGGAATGCTTGTTTGTTTATTATACAGCGCGTATGTTGATTGGAATTCTGATGTAAAGAGATTGCAGAGTTTTTATGGATTACTTGGATTTTAAGTCATCTGTATTGGAAATGGTGGAATGCAATTTCAGTCATTGTTTAATCAGGAATCTTAAATAAAAAGTGAAAAGGCAAAGGGAAAGATTGGAATATATTTGACAGTAGAAATTTCTTTTGGATAAAGACTGTTTATTCATTTCAAATGTTGTTACAAAATTTATTTGAATATTGTAAGCTTACAACTTATAGTATTTACAATAATAATTGTTTACAACAAATGAAAAAATCTATCTATTTCTAAGCCTAAATCTCCTAAACTTCAACTGCTCCCATGCTCAAGATATTTGGTTTCTACTGCTTCCTCTATCGTCCAATTGGTACGCACCTGCAAAAGACAGAGAAAAAGAGATTAATACAGAAGAATTTTCAATTGAAAAGAAAGAAAAGAAATCATCATTAAAGTTTGTCGGCCGGAATCAGAATGCTATTTGTTTCATCATGTTTTATTTTTCTCCTTGCAAATCACAAGAAGATTGCTCTTCTTGGTTCACAAAGAGAAGAGTAAAAGATAAAAAATGCAAGCATACAATTGGTTCAAATGCAAAGTAAGGTACAAGGCTGCATACAAAGCAAAACTATGCCAAACTGAATACTAACTGCAATAATCAAACCAAATGCAACAAGGTGCCAAGCATTGTCAAACTGAGTTGCAAAGCATAAGCAAGTCAGCAAAGCTAACTAAGCATGGCAAATCCAAACTAAGTTGCAAAATAAGTACAAAAAGTACAAAATGCAGAGAGATAAACCAAATTACAAGCCAAAGAGGCTTGTCCTAGCCATCATCACTTTCCAGCCTAGACAAACTTTTCAGAACAAATAATATAATAAGTAAAAAAGTGCTTATGAGAGAGAGAGAGAAAGAGAGGACCTAGTGAAAAGGTTTGCAGTTTGGCTAAGGCAGGCTGTAAAAGACAGTAAAGATAACAAAAGATATATAACAGTCTAGCAGCAAACACAGTGGGGGGAGAGAGAAAATACTTAGCAAAAAAACCTGCACAACTTGCAAACTGTGAGACCACAGCCAAGCTTGCTCAAAACACAAGCAAGCTGCAAAACAAGCCCTTCAAAGTTACAAACAACCAGGCCAAACCTGCAAGATTGTGCACAACCTGTATCAAACTGCAAGTTAACCAAGATAACCAAAACTGTGCACAACCTGTACCAAACTGCACAACCATTAACCAAGTAGTTTCAAACAAAAGCCAAAGTCTGAAACTCAAGGCTAAAAAAAAACCTGTCATCAAATAATAAAACTGCTCAAACCTGTCCAAACTACAAACTCAAGCTAGCTCAAAACCTGCATAAACCTGCTAGCCAAGCTTACACAAGCTCAACAAAGCCAAACCTAAACAGCCTGCATTTCAAACTGCAAAGCTACAAACTCAACCAAATCCCAAACATCATCAAAACTGCCCAACAAAACGCCATAACAGTTGCCTAAACTAACAACAACCATAAGCTGCAAACCAGTTTTCAAACATGGCTTACAAAAATCAATAACAGTTTCAGAGATGCTTCATCACTAACATCAACAAGCAAAAAAAAAAAGAGGAAGAGATTCAGAAGCAAAGCACTTTGTTTCAGAATCAAGATCATCATCAACATCAACAAAAGTTTCGAAGCAGTTTTCAGAATAATCATCATCAAACGACATCCAAATCAAAAGAACAACAAAAAAATACCAGAAGCGTGTTCATCTCATTCTCCTCCACTCCGGCCACCAGGAACGCCGCCACCGGCTCACCCTCTCCCTCCATTTTCCAGAAACGAGTTTCCAAGGTACAATTTTTCTTCTCAAACCTTACTGCATTTCAAGCGCATAACAACTATGGATTAAAAAACAAATATGAAAAAAATAAAGAGAATCAAACAATCAAACATTGAAACTGTAAGAAACCCTAAAACGCGAATGAAACGAAATCACACCGTTCGAAGCAAAGGCCTTGGATTATCGTGAAGAGGTGAGAGGGCTAGGGTGGCGCTCCAGCAACCTAGAGGTTTGAGGAAGAATCAGTGCTCATGGCCTAAGAAAGATGAGAGAAACGGCGAAGAAGAGCAAGAGCGGTGCCGCTGTAACCCTAACGTGCAAACCCTAATCTGCCAAATGAGTGAACCCCGAAACAAAAAAAAACGTTGTACAACAGCACTCTGGGCCTGACCCGCTCCAACAAATGCCCTTAGGCCCAAGTGTTTCTGCGCATACCCCCCCCATTTTCATCCATTTTGGCTTTTTGATTCTTCTTCCATTTGGGCCTAACCCCCAACTAAACCTTAAGCCCACATTTTAATTCATTTTTATTTTATACTCTTTTTAATCATTTTAATTAATTTGTTTTATTTCTTTAGTTTAGTTTATTTTGTTAATAATAATATTAGTAAGATTTATTAAAAATTAATTTTTATTATCATTCTTTTATTAATTGATTTTTGTTACATAATAAAAATACAAAAAAAATACTAGAATCTTTGTTTAAGTGATTTTTTCTTTTTAAACTTTTTATTTACATAATTCATAAAAAACACAAAAATAATAATAATACTTAATCTTTATTAGGTTAAATTTTATTTGTTTATTTTTAAATAAATACATACATCTCATAATTTACTGATTTTCCTTAATTTGTTATAATTTTACATTGAATTGCGACAATTCGAATTGGTTGTAACACATAATATTTGGACATTATTATTCTTGTGAGACTCATCCCCATTTGTAAATAATTGTACCCCCATCCCCGGATACTCTTTTGTAATAACTTAGACTTTTAATTCCCGCAATTTATTGCTTTCAATATACTGTATAGTAATTAGGGTTTGTATGCGAAGATTCAAAATCAATCGCTAGATAACCTAATAACAAGACAAATGCATGAAATTGACAAACACGGTGCACACTTGAACCTCTAGGGTAACCTCGCTTGTTGCCTCGGAAACACAATCATGTCCCTCGAATATGAGACACTCTAGCAAATGCCCCTTCGATAAACAAAGATCGTAGTCCCTCGATGACCCTCGATGTTGCCTTCGATAAAACGATCTCGTCCCTTACAAAAATTTCTAGAGCGTCTCACAAGTTGCTTTCAATGATTGTATACGATGACCCGCACCTGTCCCGTTTAACATCCTAACACAAGGTTGTTCACCAAATACAATGGTGAAATAACACTGTCAAAAGGGTTAAAAAACCTAAGAAAGATCTTTGAGTAAAATAGGGTAGACAACTCTTAGTTACTTGATCAAAAGCTTGCAAAACATCCTTGCTACTTTCAAACACACATCACAACACAACTTCACAATACAATTTCAAAACAAACTTTCAAAACATTGAAATATCTTTTCAAAAAGATACGCACCTTTGTATATATTCAAACAAAAGTCATTACAAAGGTTGCCTAGACAAGGCCTCTTTTTCAAAGCATTTTCAAAAACCACAAACAAAGCACCATTTCAAACAATTGAAAAGCAAAGGCGAGTGATCTAAACAAGTAACTACGAGCCCATGGAAAACCATGGATGAAAAGGGTGCTAGCACCTTCCCTTTTCATAATCTACCCCCCGAACCCAAGAAAACATCTCAAAGGTCTTTCCTGTGCTTTTTGACCTTTCCTTAGGATAAAATAAAAAGTCGGTGGCGACTCTTGCTAAACCGAACAATTGCGAACACAAACGCAAAACCTCAAGTCAGTTCTCCCACCGTATCACAGATTCCATAACCTACAAAATAGGAACAAAGATGAAGATCCAAAATCCTTGAAATGGTTAGTGGATGCAAATTATGCTTCATGATGCTTCATGATGTTCATGATGTTATGCACAAGTATATTTACAAGCAAATCACACAAGTTCCTAGTTTAGGCTTGCATGGGGTTTCATAGGTAAGTACCCTCTTGAAGTTTAGTTGGCTCAACTTGTCCTATAAATAGTAACCAGGTTCTAACGAGCTCAATATCACTGGATTATTTTTTGTGTTCATTGTTTCAGTTTAGCCACTTTACTGGCGACCGAAATATTCCAAGAAAATAACCCTCAATGAGTGTAGTATCGAGTATCTACCAACTTCAGACTGCACCAAAGCCGGTCATCTCACTACATCCTAAAAGGCCAAGATGGTCAAGTAAAGGTTCTAAAAGTCCATTAGTGCTTCATGACATCACTCAGCGGCCCCGTATTCTCTTTGATTGACTCAAAGACTACCGGTACCCACAAATATTTCGCACTAATATAGCTATTGCTTCAACCATGTCGGTATACCCCACACAGTTTCCACAATATATTGCTATTTACCTAAGAATGTTTCCCAAATTCGGGTAGAGGATTCAAACCCAAACAATAGAACCAAATGTAAATCAATCAAAGCAAACAAGGTAAGCATGTAAAGGTGATCTAAACCCTAAGGTAACCCCACTTTAGGATGACTCCCCAGCAGAGTCGCCAGTTCTGTGATACGGTGGGAGAACTGACTTGAGGTTTTGCGTTTGTGTTCGCAAATGTTTCAATTTAGCAAGAGTCGCCACCGACTTTTTATTTTATCCAAATGAAAGGTCAAAAAGCACCGGAAAGACCTTTGAGATGTTTTCTTGGGTTCGGGGGGTAGATTATGAAAAGGGAAGGTGCTAGCACCCTTTTCATCCATTGTTTTCCGTGGGCTCTTAGTTACTTGTTTAGATCACTTGCTTTTGCTTTTCAATTGTTTGAAATGGTGCTTTTGTGTGTGGTTTTGAAAGTATTTTGAAAATAGGCCTTTGTTTAGGCAACCTTTGTAATGATTCTTGTTTGAAGAATGTATACAAAGATGTTTGTCTTTTGAAAAATGTTTCAATGTTTGAAAGTTTGTTTTGGGAAATTGTTTTGAAATTGTGTGTTTGTTTGGAAATAGCAAGGATGGTTTGCAAGTTGATCAAGTAACTAGGAGTTGTCTACCCTACTCAAAGATCTTTCCTACACATTTTTAACCCTTTTGACATTGTTGTTTTACCGTTGTATTTGGGAAACAACCTTGTATTTGGATGTTAAACGGAACGGGCGTGGGTCATCGTATGACCATGATAACAATGTTGCCAAGTATCTTTAGCAAGTTTTTTTGAGGGACTAGATCATTTTTGTATAGGAAACCAAGATAGCGTCATCAAGGGACTATGATCTTTTTGTTTTGTTTAATTTTACCAAGATACCTAGCATGCATACCATGGCCATGTTTTTAAGGCAACAAGTGGATGAAACCCTAGGGGTGCTTGTGTGCATTGTGTTGTCATTTTCATGCATTTTTTGTCTTGTGTTTAGTCATGTTATTTATTTTGATTTTTGGTTGTCATACAAACCCTAATTTACTAAGCATGCATATCAAAGCGATAAAATGTGTAAAAGTAAATCTAAGACTGTTAAAACATTGATATGGGGAGGGGGATACAAGTTTTGAATAAGGGGATATTGCACAAAAATAAAGCCCTAAAACTATAACAACCATATTGAATTTATTTGTACAAATAAATAAATAAGCAAATATTAAAATGTACAAATAAGTATTGTGATACGGTGGGAGAACTGACTTGGGTTTTGCTTTTGTTTTCGCAAATGTTTCGGTTGAGCAAGAGTCGCCACCGACTTTTTATTTTATCCTAAGGAAAGGTTAAAAAGCACAGCAAAAACCTTTGAGATGTTTTCTTGGGTTCGGGGAGTAGATTATAGAAAGGGAAGGTATTAGCATCCTTTCTATCCATGGTTATCCATGGGCTCTTAGTTACTTGCTTAGATCAACTTGCCTTGATTTTCAATTGTTTGAAATGGTATTTTGTGTGTGGGTTTGAAAATGTTTTGAAAAGAGGCCAATGTGGTGGCAACCTTTGTAATGATCCATGTTGGGATGTATAAAAAGGTGTACTATCTTTTGAAAAGTTTTCAATGTTTTTGAAAGTTGTTTTTGAAAGTGTGTTGTGTTGTGGTTTTGAAAAGTAGGCAAGTGTTTTTGCAAATTGATTCAAGTAACTAAGAGTTTGTCTACTCCTAAATTTCTCAAAGATCTTTCCTATGTTTTTAACCCTTTTAACAATTTTGTTCCACCATTGTATTTGGTGGACAATCTTGTGTTAGGATGTGAACGGGACGGGCGCGGGTCATCGTTTAGACCATGATTGCAATAGTGCCAAGTGTCTTTGGAAATTTTTCTTTTAAGGGACTTGATCATTTTTTAGGCAACTTTCGAAAGCGTCATCGAGGGACTATGATCATTTGATTATTGTTTTGTTTTGCCAAAGACACCTAACATGCAATATGGCCCATTATTGAAGGCAACAAGTGGAGTAACCCTAAGGGGTGCAAGTGTGATTGATGTTTGTTCATTTTCATGCTTTTATCTTGGAATTAGGTCAAGCTATTGTTGGTTGATTTTTGCATACAAAACCCTAAGTCTATCATGGCATATTTAGAAAGCTTTTAAATGCGGAATTTAAAGGTCCTAAATTATTACAACACAATTATGGGATGGGGGGTACAAATGTTCAAATGAGGATATTTAGCAAGAAAAATTAAATCTAAACTATTACATCCAAATTGAATTATACAAATTATTTAATATACAATAATTAAATAAAAATACAATAAATATGCAAGATGCAAAAAATGATTTTTATATGTATGTAAAAAGTATTTTTTATGTGACAAATAAACAAAAAGTAAAAATGAATAATTTTGGATATTTTTACATTTTAGGGCAAAATCCTAATTTTCTAAATAAGAAGTATTTATTATTTATTATATGCAATATTTATTAATTATGTACAAAAAAAAATAAATAAAAAGGAAGTATATTGTAAAAAAGTGATTTTTGAGGTTAAACATTAATAAAAATAAAAATGTATTATTTTTGTATTTTTTATCCTAAATATTCTATAATATATATATATATATATATATATATATATATATATATATATATATATATATATATATATATATATATATATATATATATATATATATATATATATATATATATATATATATATATATATATATATATATATATACATTATGTATTAAATATATTAAATATATACAAAAAATAAAAATATTTATTATTTACAAAAAAAGTATATTTTTTAAGAAAATATTTTCAAAAGATAAAATAAAATAAAATCAGAAAATAAAATGTATTTTGTATTGTTTTTGTATTTTAAAATAAAAGGTATTATGTATTTATTTACATATATAACTAAATGAAACAAATAAATATCAAATAAAATGCAAAAAATGTGAGAAAAATATTTTTAATGTTTTTTCATGTTTGGATAAAAATATGAAATCAAAATCAAAAGGAAAAAAAATCAAAAATGACAAATATATCAAGCAATGGGCCAGGGGGGTGTGTGTGAAATAAGGTGGTGCAAAAAGGAAAACAAAACTCAGGCCCAGCCCAAGTCTATCTTCTTCAACCTCCAGCCTGTTTGTCAAAAAAAACGCGCGTTTCTCATGCTGATTCAAACATCCTGATTCTTGGACTTTCAAGCAAAACTCATAACACCAAAAATGTAGAGCATCAAGAGACGAATCCAGACATATAAAGAACTTGACTTAACTCTAAGAAATGAAAGAGAATTTCTTCATCCCTAATTCCTGACCTAAGTTTTTTCTAATGTTCAGGTTCCAAATTCTCTCAGTACACACAACATAAATGCAAAGTAATTATATGTGTAGTTTCAGGGCCATGAGTAGAGCATTTTTCATTCATAAACCTAAGGCTAACTCTTCCTAGATTGAGAGATAGAAGTCCAAAGTTTTACCTGTTTCAGCTTGGTACGTGTATGACAATGGAGGTACTTTCAATGGAACTTGAGAACTTGTACAACTTGCTTGAAGTTCAGGGATGCTTCTTCAACCTTTAGCTTGCTTTGAAACTAAATGAATCGAGCTATAGAAGTCAACCTGCAAAACAGAAAAAGTGAAAATGGTGAAGTTGGTTAAAGGTGTTACAGTCTGTATCTAGGGCTTGGGATAGTTTCAATGGATGGTAGGGAGTGTGTATGTGTTTACCTTGGGTTTTGGTAAACAACCGCTGATCCTCCAAATGGTTACTTATTTGGTTACTCGCAGGATCGATCAGATTGATCCTAGGACATAGGTTGATTTTGAAGTTTGATTAAATTGGATAAGGCTTTAAATAAAAAGGTTTCAAGTAAATTGCATGAAGGAAAGATTTGGTAAAATAAACAAGGCTTAAAGTAAAGGGTTTCGACAGGAAATGTAAAGAGAAAAGCAAGTAAAATTCTGGAAAAGTAAATGACTTTAATTGATAAAATTGGTGTTTCACACATACATTTCTCAACAATTCTTTCTCACACGCTGGGTACTCGAATCTATATGAGTGACTTTGTATAGAATTGTGAACACACGCGAGAAACTACATGACTACTCCTATTTATACTAAAACATCCCAAGTAACCGTCGGGCAGTTACACTGCTTCGAGATCAATCCACTTGGCACGTTCTCCATGCTCGACGCTCCAGATCCTTGCACGTTTGCACGTGGTAACTGCTGGAAACCGTTTTCCCTCCAAACGCCTGCATTTCAAACTGCTCCACTCTGGACCATCGAACACTTTCGTCAAGAGACATCTTCGACGAAAAACTCCTTCGACGTCGAAGGCGACCAGCCTTCTCCCTTTGAAGAAATCTTCTAAGTACTTTGCCCTCTTTCGACGGGCACTTCGACAGACTTGGCCAGTCGAAAGCATCTTTCAGCTTTGGATGGCTAACATCAATCAAAACAAAGGTGTCGAATTTAGGAGCCAACAAATTGCCCCCCAAGAATGCCTTATTTCGACTCTGAAAGAAAAAGGCATTCTTTGAAACGCCATTCGACACCTGTCTTTCCACGCTTAGTCACAGGTTAACTTGTGCACTTTTTGTTGCTTTTTACCAACTATTGGCAATCCCAAGAAACCATCATTGATTTGATCCTAGGACGTCACTTTCAGTACGGCGTGCAGTACCAAACGTCATTTCAGAATTTGTCATTATGACAATTCCCAAAAACGAGGACGCACGCTGCGTCCCTCTATTTCTGCAGAAACGGCCAAAACAACAGGGGGCTGCCACGCGTCCCACTAACTCCTGCAGCATTAAATGGCATTTAATGTCCTCGTTATTGGGGATTTTTCCCACTACTATAAATAGCAGTGAATATCCTATTGTGGGACTTTTTACGCCATCTAGCCTTTCAAACTCCTCTGTTTTCATACAAGTTTGCTATCTTTGCAGAAACTCTTCCTCTTTCACTTCATCTTCAACCTCATTTCAAACAATGGCCTCTGCTTCTACTGCTCCTAGTGCTAACGCACCAACTGAACATGTTAAACCCAAGGTTTTCGTCACTGCCCCAGTAGTAAACTCTACAGGCAAACGAAGGGTTCCTGAACCTTCTGACATCGCCGTTCGCGATGCTTACTCGCGCCACTTGATGATCCCGGTTGGATACTCCAACCAGATCTTTGCAATGTCTGGCCCCATGAATCCAAGCATCTCTGAGGCTCTGAAGATCAAGAGCTATTTCCCGATAGTCGAGAAGCTCAAACCAGTCGCATGCGCCAAGAAAGACGCAGAAGACAATGAAGATCCTGCACGCGAAAAAATCGACCTCCGCTTCTTCAATAGAGGTGTTAGGGTCTTCAGGTCTTGCCCTAATCTTACCTCCGATTATGTTGCTTGGCTAACAAAGTTGGAGAAGCACCAAACTTCGATTTGGAAGGATATGGGAATCTTCGACCTAGTGATGCTGTCGAAGACGGGTTTGAACTACTCCCCGGAGATGCTGATAGCTTCACTGTTGTTCTGGGACTACTCCCATTTTACTTTTCATCTTCCATGTGGGATGCTAACCCCCACACTCTTCGATGTGGCAGCTATTACTGGCCTTCGACCCACCGGGGATTACTTCGATCCGGAGGAGATGTCGGAGGACCAAATTGGCTTCTCTGAGACCAAACCAACATACACCACATTCATCAACCATTATCACGACAGGTCGACAGATGCCGTGTCGGATGTCGAACACATAGCGTTTCTAGCCTTATGGCTAACTCGCTTTGTGTTTTGCTCGAAGTCTCTACAGGTGACCAAAAAGATGGTCACTCTTGCTACTCAACTACATCACCGCCAAAACATCTGTTTGGCAGAACTGATTCTGGCCAGCCTCTATGATTCGATCAGCAATGGGGCAACTCTTCTGAAACATATCGAGGACAGGGCCAGTTTGCTACTCGCTGGGCCTTTTTGGCTACTCCAACTGTGGCTCAACGCCACTTTCGAATCTTTCTTGCCCAAGAAAGTTCAGATAAATGAACAGGCTCCAGCGATAGCGAATAGACGCATCGAAGGAATCAGGCTGGCTCTGCTGACACCTACGGACGATGGACTGGAGTTTCAACAAACCTTCACCAACTTCGTTCTAATGTTTGCTCGAAGGAAGGAGTTTGTTTCAACTATGGCTCCATTTGCTCAACGGCGGGTGGGGCCAGCATGGTTCACTAGGCCACATCCAAAGGCGTCGAGTGGTCCCAATGTCGATGAGCATACAATACTTTGGGAGGCGTTCCTTACACCAAGGATCATGCCTCTTCGATTCAAGAGCTCAAAGACTCATTTGAGTCTGATTGCCTATCAACCCAATCTGGTATCTCGCCAGTTTGGTATTATCCAAACCCTACCTTCTCCGATTTTTCAAAGAGAGAAGTCCATGTTGTACTTCTGCAACGATTACACAGAAGAAGCGGCCATTAAACATATCGGAAGATATGCTGGTCGAACAATCCTCTCGCTGTTTGACTACCAGCTCAATTTCCTTTGCTCACCATCCTTCGAGGAGTGGTGGAGAAGCTATTATGCTGAGTACTTCTTCGACGAGAAGGACTTCATGGATGAGTTGCAGAAGTCTTTTGTCCTTGTGTTGGACAAAATAAAGAAATGTAAGTTCATTCTCTCACATTACTTTTTTGGCTTTCTCTTCGACTGCTAGCCTGTTAACTTTTTCATTTGCTTTCAGTTGTTCGAAAGCCTGTAGCCAAGAAGTCTACAGAAGGCCAACAGGGAGGAGGCCCTTCAACAAAACCTCCACCGCCGGCGAAGACTACAGCGCCGGCGAAGACCATAAGCAACCAACAGGGGGAAGGCTCTTCGAGGAAGCCTTCTGTATCGGTAACCAGATTTTCTTCATTTTTCTTCTGGCTTTCGATTTTTGATTTTCGATGTAATTATCCAATCGAATTCCTATTGGTTTTCTAGGCACCTTCGCCCAAGAAACGATCAGCACTGGTGGTCGAATCTGGGAGCGATGAAGAAAGCGATTCTCCTCCTGCCCCCTTAAAAAGGCGAAAGTTGACGAAGGATGCTCCTGTTCCTGCTCCTGCTCCTGAAGGTCGAACCGTCAGAATAAAGGTTGCTGTGAGAAAGCCTAGGCCACCTCTAGTGATCATCGAGGAGCCAACTGAGGAGGAACTAAACATTCTTCTTAACAAGCCTGTCGAAAGTGACAATTCCAGCCCTGGAGCTGAAGCTAATCCACAGGTAATCCCTTAGACCTTTTTATAATTTAGGCATAGATACCCATATTCGATTGTGTCTCTTTCGACATCTGAAGATTTGTCTCCTTTCCCTTTTCAGGACACTACTGAGAGTTCTCCGCCAAGGACCTCAGAAACGCTGGAATCTGCTGAACTTAGCAGGCCTCAGGAAAAAGGCTTGGGCAATGACGAAGCCCATACTGAGAATGAGGCCAATGCTGAAACGGTAGAGAAACCAACAGAAGAACCCTTGGTGGAGGAACAACAGCCAGAAACGGTTCAGGTGGTGGACCTGTCAGAAGAGAATCATGAAGAAAGGGACCAAGGCAATGACGGCGAAGAGAATCAAAATGCTGCCAATGAAGAGAACCAAGGTGGCACTGGCGAAGGACACCAGGGCGACGCTAGCGAAGAACACCAAGATGACGCTGGCGAAGGGCCCCAGGGTGATGCTAGCGAAGAACCACAAGTCGACGCTGGTACTGCCTCAGTCCGAGTCGAAGAGCAACCAGTCGAAACACCTAACACTCAAGAACCTCAAACCCAAGATAATACTGTTGCAAGGGTTACCTCCTCGAAGCACAGGTCAAAAGAGGACTTGGAACTCTTGAAAGAAACTGACCCTGTTAGCTACCTCAACGCCATCATTGAGAGCAAGAGTTCGTCTGACGCGAGTCAGGAAGTTCCTACCCTGTCGGGGAAGTCTACTGAAACTTCTCCCCTTGATGATGCTTTGGCGAAGGTTAAGGCCCAGTTCTTCAAGAGGGACTTGATGAAGGCTTTAGAGGGGAACCCCACTGCTCCATCATGCTTAAAAGAGGTCTTGAATGTTGTCGACTTTGAAGCTGTAGCCCCAGAAATCTCAGACTTGATCATGGAGTTACACTCTATGATTGATCAAGTCTCAGCAGATTACAGGCGCCAAAGGGGGTTTAACAATCAGCTTGAGGTGTTGTATGGCAAGAGCTCCTCTGCGTGGACTGCTGTCTCAGATTCGACTTCTCGAATTGCTGAGTTGTCGAAACAAAAAACGTCTGCGCAGGAAAGAGTCGATGCCATTGATCGAGAGAATGCTTCCTTCCGGGCACAAATCGTAGAAATAGAGGCGAAGATAAACGCCAACACTGTACTCAAGGAGGAACTTCTTTCGACCATCTCAGACACCGAGAGGCAGACTGAGATCAAACAAGGCCCGGAATTTGCTGAGAGGGCCCAAAGCCTTGACGCTCAAATTGCCAAACTAGTGCAGGAAAACTCCTGGTGCAAGAAGAGGTTGGAGCTGCAGCACGCCAAGTATCTTCGACTCAGGAACTCTCTTACCTTTTGATTGATTCTCTTTTGTAACCATCTTCTGTAATCGTTATTCGACAACAATTGCCATCTTGGCTGAAATTAATAAAATTTCTATTTTGGCATTTTTATGGTTAATTTAGACTTGTTCTTTTATTATTTTATTTTTATCTCTTGAAGTATAGGTTTGTATTTTTTCAAATATTTACCATTTACTCTCAAGAGCCTTTTATCTCCACTTAACTCTTCGACTTCATAGGCTCCACCAGAAAAAGTTTGGATAACTCTGAAGGGTCCTTCCCATTTGGGTGACCATTTCCCCATGCTTCGATCCCTTCGATCCATGGGAAGAATTACTTTCCAAACTAGTTCTTCAGGCAAAAATACCTTAGGTTTTACCTTTCTATTATAAGAGTCTTCTACTCTTTTCTTCTGAAGCCTGAGTAGGTCGAGAGCGTGTAATCTCTCTTCGTCTAAATCTACCAGTTCATCCAACATCATGTTCCAATAAACTTCAGAAGGAATATCATAATGCCTCTGAACCCTTGCAGATTGAAGACAAATTTCTGCTGGCAACACTGCATCATGGCCAAAAGTTATCCTATATGGTGTTGTACCAGTGGCTTCTTTTGGGGACGTTCGACAAGCCCACAGAATCTGGTCTAACGTCTTATGCCAATTCTTTGGTTTCTTCCCAACATGTTTCTTTATCAAGCCAATCACCACTTTGTTAGCTGCTTCGACTTGACCATTCGCCTGTGCATAATAAGGCGTGGATGTTAGGAGTTTGAAACCTGTTTCCTGAGCAAATTCCTGCATCTTTCGACCAGTGAAAACTGACCCTTGATCAGTTGTTATCGTCTCAGGGATTCCATATCTAAAGATAATGTTCTTTTGAATAAATTCAATGACATTTTCTTGGTCCACATTGACTAAAGGGACAGCTTCGATCCACTTAGTAAAATAATCAATGCCTACCAATATGTATTTCTGACTCTTTGATGATGCTGGTCGAATCTCTCCAATGAGGTCCAACGCCCATCCTCTAAAGGGCCAAGGCTTCACTATCGAGTGAAGTTCGCTTGCTGGTACATGTTGGATGCCTGTATGAACTTGACACTCTTGACAACCCTTGGCGAACTCAACACAATCTTTCAGCATAGTGGGCCAATATAGTCCTTGTCGAAACAACAACCATTTCATCTTATGGCCTGCTTGGTGAGCCCCACATGCCCCAGCATGCGTCGTCGAAAGGGCTATGTATGCTTCAGTTTCACTTAAACATTTAAGCAACACCCCTTCAGGCGTCTTCTTGAATAACTCATTACCCATGAGTACAAAACTCAACGCCCTGTATTTTGTTTTTCGTTCTGTCGAAGCTCCTGGATTTTGAAGATAGTCCACAATAGGTTTCCTCCAATCTTGCTCTGACAAATTATCAATGAACGAAATCTCGAAGTTACTGTGATCAGCATATCCTAGTCTCGTCCATTCCAAGTCTGATGGTGATAGACAAGTTGCTTTTATCTTTTCTCGAACTTCGATTGCTCTTTGCAATTTCGTTTTTGAAATCTTATACCCAGATGCAATTTGTGCCAAGTCATTGGCTATTTGATTTTCGACTCTGGGTATGTGTCGAATATTGATCGTTTCAAATTGTTTCAATAAACGATTTGCTATCACAAAGTACATAATGAGATTCTCCCTTATGCATTTATATTCCTTTGTGACTTGCTTGATTACTAACTCTGAGTCTCCCATTATTTCGACTCGAGTTGCCCCCAATTCCAACAATATCTCAAGGCCATTAATTAGAGCTTCATACTCAGCCTCATTGTTTGAACAAGAACCTGCTATTTTGTACTTGAATGTTGTTGGAATTTTATCTGGAGAAATAATCAAGACTCCCACCCCTGTTCCATCTTTATGGCTGGAACCATCGAAGTAGAATTTCCAAGGTTCTATCTCCACATAATTAATATCCTCAACTTGAATTGAGTGGTCGACTATGAAGTCTGCAACCACTTGTCCTTTTACTGCCTTAAGAGGCATAAAGGTTAAGGAGTATTCAGTTAATGCTAATGCCCACTTGCCAATTCGACTATGCAAGATAGGTTTCGACAACATATATTTGAAAACATCAAAATGAGACGAAACATAAACATCAACTGGTTTTATATATTGCTTGAGTTTTGTACAAGAAAAATACAGACATAGACACAATTTTTCAACTTCGCTATATCTAGTTTCTGCATCATTCAAAACTCGACTGAGATAGTAAATGGGTCTTTCGACTCCATTCTCATCCTCTTGGGCTAACATACTTCCCAGAGTTTTGTCAGATGCAGCTATGTACAATCTCATACTCCTATTGCTACAAGGAGGCACCCAAATAGGTGGCTTAGTGAGGTACCCTTTGATTTTGTCGAAGGCTTCTTGTTGCTCCTGCCCCCATTCGAACCCCTCTTTATTCAGTCGAAGTAAGGGTGAAAAGGCCTGAGCTTTCCCACTTAGATTAGATATAAACCTCCTTAAGAAATTTATCTTGCCTAAGAGAGATTGCAATTCCTTCTTATTCGATGGCGCTTTCGCTTCCAGAATTGCCTTCGTCTTGTTCTGGTTGATTTCGATTCCTTTCTTGTGGACAACGAAGCCCAAGAAATCTCCAGCTTTCACACAGAACACACACTTCAAAGGGTTCATCTTCAGACCATGTTCTCTCATTCTTTCGAATGATTGTCGAAGGTGGTCAATGTGATTCTTCCTGGAAATAGATTTTATAACAATATCATCAATATATACTTGCATAGAAGTGTTAATAAAATCATGGAAGATAGTATTCATTGCTCGCTGGTACGTTGCCCCAACGTTCTTTAGGCCAAAAGGCATCACTACCCATTCGTAAGTGCCTAAGGCCCCAGGGCATCGAAAAGCTGTTTTCGACACATCCTCTTCAGCAATGAATATTTGATTATATCCTGAATAACCATCGAGCATACTCAGGTATTCATAACCAGCGGCAGAATCGACTAGCATTTCCGCCACAGGCATAGGATATTCATCTTTGGGGGTGGCAGCATTCAAATCTCTGAAATCTATGCACACCCTTAATGTGCCATTTTTCTTAATTACTGGCACAATATTTGCAATCCATTCGACATACCTTGTAACACGGATGAATTTGCATTTCAGAAGCCTTTCGACCTCCGTTTTGATCTTCGACAGTATTTCTGGAGCGAAGCGCCTTGGATTTTGCTTGATTGGCTTCTTTCCAGGTTTGATTGGCAACTGAAGTTCTACCAATCCTCTGTCGAGACCAGGCATTTCGTCATAATCCCATGCAAAACAGTCTTTAAACTCTTTCAGCAATTGGATTACTTCCAACCTAAGTTCTGGATCGATTTTGGCGCTGATGTAAGTTGGCCTTTTCTCTGATCCTTCGCCTAAGTTGATTTCTTCTAAAGGGTCTTGTGCTAACATTTTAATGTTGTTCGCCAAGGGATCCTTTTCGAAGCCCAAAGGCTCATCGTCATAGATGGCGTCGAGCCTCTGTTCCTGCATTTCTTCTGGCATGATATCAGGGGGTTTTGGATCGAAATCCTTTCCTGGGCCAACAGCAGATAATTGTTGATCATTGGCCTGTGTGGCCATGTACTTTACTTCGGCTTCGAGAGCCGTTATCATCTTGGTTTCGGCTACATAAGCCGAAATTCGCTTCAAAGATTGTGACTCAGTCATTATCACTGAATTCACTTCCCCAACCAGTTGGTTGGATATCAGTTAACCCACTGAAGTCTATGTGGGACAAGTCTTCTCTGTCCCATTGGAAACCATGCTCAGGGTGCAGGTATAGGGAACAAAAGGTGTTTGGCGTTGGCGCCATGTCGAAGTCAAGTGTTGGACATGGCCCTATGTGAGCCAAGTTTTTGTCGAAGTCTGCCAAACCCAGGTGATTTACTTCGCCAAGGTAGTAGCTTTGATCTGCCTCTATGTTTTCGACCATCCCATCTGGACGCCATAGCAGCAGTCTTTGGTGCATCGATGAAGGCACAGCGCCAACACCATGAATCCATTCACGGCCCAACAAAAGGTTGTAGTTAGGTTTGGCCGATATGACCATGAACATCGTTGGTCGAAGGATAGACCCCACTTTGATATCTAGCTGGATCACTCCCATGGTGGTCCCAATGCCGCCCTCATAGTTCGACAGGACCATGTTGTGAGGTTTAATGTCCTCATCTCTTTTGTCAATCTTCCTTAGCATAGAGTGAGGGATGATATTGATGGTTGCCCCACAATCGACCAATATTTTATTCACAGTAGTTTCTTCGAGCTTAGCCCTTATGAACAAAGGCTTGAGGTGATTCTTCATTGCCTCTGTAGGTGGCTCGAAGAAGCCGTTTTGTTCCTCAGTAGTGCCATTGTCCATGACAAAATAGCACACTGGCCTATGTTTGGCCATTTCTTGCTCCACCTCCCAGTCACTTGCTTCGACTTCTACCTGTCGATTGAATTCCCTGGGCAGCACTGAAACTATATTCACCATTATATCCAAAGTATCGTCAGACTCAGCATCGTCTTCGTCTTCGACTTCACTTTGGTTAGGCCAAACTAGCCTGTTGGTAACTGGCTCTCTCTCTAGAGGCTTCCTTTGTTTCCTTTGAGGAACATTCGAACTAGTTTCTGCCTTAGGTTCGTTGGCAGCCTCCCTTTCAGCTTTTCGTCTCCTTTGATATCTCCTCCATTGAGATCGAGACATGAGATTTTTACCCTTGTAGTTGCTGGACACTTGAGCAACCTTAGGTGCAGCAACTTGAGGCTCTTTCTTTTGAGTCAAAGAGGAACCTCTTGGCACATCGAAAGAATGCCATTTCTCCTCACTTGGCCTTTTCCGGCCAGAGGTTTTGTACCAAGTGTCTACTGGAACATTGGTTGGAGGCCTAAAAGTCAATGGCCTCTTTTCTTGGTTAGAACCCCTTCTGGGATCATGTCGAAGGTCAGCATTCTCCCTTCTCTTGTTCGCTGCTCTCACGCCTTGAATGTGCTCAGCAGCTTTTTTATCAAAGATCGAACTGCATCTTGGACACAGCATCACCTCTGATTTCTTCTTTTGGCATCTTTGTAAAAAATCTGCCAAGTTTTCGTTTTCCCGAGGGAAAGCCGTCTTATTAGCCTGCTCTTGCCTTATGGCCTCTTCTGATGCTTTTGGGTCAGAAAGTTCGACCATGTTGATATTCATTGTATCTTTATTAGCAAGAGTTAACTGCTTCATTTGTATCTCCAGATTCTCCGTCTGGCCCTGAACATTGGCCAAGTGGGAACTGGATTTTGATCCAGTTTTTTGTGCTTCAGCAGTCTCCGACTTCGGGTTCTCGACCGCTTTCTGGACAGCTTCAATTGTCTTCCTGGATAAATTTCCAGAAAAACTGCCAAAGATTGGCATGTTGATGTGGTCCTTTGAGACTTCGACCATGGTAATTCCTGGCTTCTTCGACTGGATCCTGGTCGCCTCTATCATGTTCACCTCAGAGGGTTCAGCATAGTGGGCTTCAGCCTTCAGTGGATTGGAGTCGATAGCCATGGGGGATTTGTCTGCAAACTTTAATCTCCCTTCCTCAATAGCGTCTTGCACAAGATTCCTGAAAAGAAAACATTGAGAAGTTTTATGGCCCAAAAAATTATGATATTTGCAAAAACCTCTCTTCTTTCTTTGATCAAGAGGAGGCACTTTTACCCCTGGGGGTACTATCATTTGGCCATCTTTAACTAGCAAGTCGAATATTTCATCACATTTTGTGATGTCAAAACTATAAGTCTTTTTTGGGAACCTATCGTTGGTCCTGTCTGGACCAATGGGATTTTTCCCATTTGAGGGGACTAACTGTTTACAAGAGTATGGTGGCCCTTGTTTCAGTTCTGCTAAATCGACTTCTCCTTCTTCGACAGCTAAAGTATCGTCGAAGGATTCTAGATCTTCGTCATCCATCTCAACGTACGCTATTCTCTCTCTCTTGTGAGTTTTCGTTGCCTTAGCTTTTTCAGCTTTGAGGCGTTCGACCTGTCGAACTCTATCGGCCAGTTGGGCCATGTCTCTTAGGTACTGGGTGTCTAGCTTCTTCCTAATGGAATAATCTAAACCGCCTGCGGCTATTTCGACCAACTCATGTTCTGGCACTTGTGTAAAACATCTCGCCTTGAGCAACCTAAACCTATTCAGATATTCGTCTATAGGTTCAGTGAAACGTCTCTTCACACTGGCCAGTTCTTTCAGGCTTATCTTGGTTTGCCCCATATAGAATTGTTCATGGAACAATCTTTCCAACTGGGTCCAATGATGGATCGAATTGGGGGGGAGAGTTGTAAACCAAGTAAAAGCGTTCTTGGTTAAAGAACTTGGGAAGTACTTGATCCTTAGGTTTTCGTTATTCGAAATGTCTCCTGCTTCGATCAAGTATCTCGCCACATGCTCGACAGTAGATTCTGTCGTGTCCCCAGAGAACTTAGTAAATTTGGGGACTTTGCATCTAGGAGGTAAGTCCGTTTGTAACACGTATTCTGACAATGGAGATGTAAAGTTGGGCCTTCGAAAGCCCATGTTCATCCCATTCTGAGTCATGATCCTTTCGATCATGGTTGCCAGATTGTTTTCCAAACCCATGTTTTGGTATTGGATATGCTGAACCACTTCGTCAGCATTTTGGTTTCTGTTAACTAACCTTACCTCTGGGGCTATTACCCTAGGTTCCTCGACAGGTTGTTCCAATCGTGCCCTAAGGTTTTCATCGACAGGCTGTTGAGCCTGGTTAATGGTGGTTTCTTCCTCTACAAATATCCCCTGATTTCCCCTTATTTGCGCCCTTTGAGGCTGTCGAATAGGTTGGGGTACTCCAAAGAAGTCAGCCAAACGCGTCATTTGCGCTGTTACTTGCTGATTCGATTGAGTAGTGTTTTGTATTAGAGGGTTTAGCACTGTACTCAAAGTTTGTGCCAACATTTGCACCATATCATGGTTGCTTTCGTCCATCTGTTGCCTCAAGACTGCTGTCGAGGCATTTGTAAGACCATGGGCTACTTGGGACGTTCCTCCTAAGAGTTGGGTCCTATTTCTATTCGCCATGCCTACTCCAGAGCCTTGGAGTGGCGAAGAGGCACTCACAAAAGGGTCTGAAAAAGTGGACGCAGCATTCGTCAGGCTTGCCACTTCAGAAGTTGGCATACCATAGAATGGAATAAATCCTGGGGGAACCACAGGCCTTGTGCCTAAATTTCCCCTTGGTGGGGGAGTTCCCAAAGGTATCCTGGGGCCTGTTAACGAAGGTATTGGCCCCGTGGTTGTGACCGACACTGCTGGTGTCGAACCAACGTTTGTCGCTTCACTTACGGTCATACTAACCGTTGCTCCCACACTCGTTTGTGGGATTTCGTTATTGTTGGCGGATTCGCCATCTCTTCCCTTCTTCTGGCAGTATTGTTATCGTTAGTGTATATTCTACCACTCCTCAATAACATACAACTCGAAAAGATGAGATTATTTTCAACAATCAACACACAGTCCCATCAGGTGTGCCAATTTGTTTACCTTGGGTTTTGGTAAACAACCGCTGATCCTCCAAATGGTTACTTATTTGGTTACTCGCAGGATCGATCAGATTGATCCTAGGACATAGGTTGATTTTGAAGTTTGATTAAATTGGATAAGGCTTTAAATAAAAAGGTTTCAAGTAAATTGCATGAAGGAAAGATTTGGTAAAATAAACAAGGCTTAAAGTAAAGGGTTTCGACAGGAAATGTAAAGAGAAAAGCAAGTAAAATTCTGGAAAAGTAAATGACTTTAATTAATAAAATTGGTGTTTCACACATACATTTCTCAACAATTCTTTCTCACACGCTGGGTACTCGAATCTATATGAGTGACTTTGTATAGAATTGTGAACACACGCGAGAAACTACATGACTACTCCTATTTATACTAAAACATCCCAAGTAACCGTCGGGCAGTTACACTGCTTCGAGATCAATCCACTTGGCACGTTCTCCATGCTCGACGCTCCAGATCCTTGCACGTTTGCACGTGGTAACTGCTGGAAACCGTTTTCCCTCCAAACGCCTGCATTTCAAACTGCTCCACTCTGGACCATCGAACACTTTCGTCAAGAGACATCTTCGACGAAAAACTCCTTCGACGTCGAAGGCGACCAGCCTTCTCCCTTTGAAGAAATCTTCTAAGTACTTTGCCCTCTTTCGACGGGCACTTCGACAGACTTGGCCAGTCGAAAGCATCTTTCAGCTTTGGATGGCTAACATCAATCAAAACAAAGGTGTCGAATTTAGGAGCCAACAGTATGAACCAGCTTTGGCCAAAACGCACGAGCAAACTGAGTTATGCAACTCAATCTGCAGGGATGCTCTGTTTTGTGCAGCAAAATGGTGTTTTGATGTTTAGGGAGGTATTGAAGGTAGTTGGCTCGTGTTTCAGGTCAGTTGAGGAGTATGGAATGTGTTCACAATGTTTGCTTAGGCTTGTGTTTACAGGAACTCAATCTTGTGTTTCAAAATGCAAGTTTCTTCTAATGTAAGCAAAGTTTGTCAACTTGGTTTTCAAGCTTATGCAAGCCCCCTAAACATGCTGCCAATGTTAGTCTTGATCAGTGGGATTAGTTCAATAACTTGTGCCTAGAAGATATGCATTGTACTTCTTTGATTCATGTTTTGACATAAAGTTCACCTTTTCAAAAATGGCTAAGTTACTTTTTCTAATTATGGATTAAATTGGCATGTAATGGTTAAACACACAAGATAAGGCTTGAACACAAAGGATTTACATTAAATTATTGAGTGTGGATGAGATAAAAGGCCTGTAATCTAGTTGTGCAAGCTGAGTTCAAAGAATGCCTAAGTTATGAACATGAAAATGGCCATGAACAAAGTGACTTTTGCCCATATTGACAAATTCGATTCTCCCTAACCACAAGGGTGTTTGATAAGTTCCTTGACATTTTGGAAAGCTTGGAATGTGTACTACAATCCATATTTGTAATGCAAGTTGAGATTCCAAGTGGAAGCATATGAAAAGTGGCCATGAAGTTGGGCAAAAATCCTGCCTAGAATAGGTAAAAAATTTTCTAAGTTAAGAATGTTTTGCACCCTTGTTCCAAAAATCATAACTTGAGCTACAAGCTTCTTTTGAGGAAACTTTGTGAATCAAAGTTGTAGATTTTTCAATGGACTATAACTTTCATGTTTTGAGTTTTGCTTGAATCCAAATGTATCTTGATGAAAAGATGGGACAAAGTTAGGAAAAAATTAGGGATTTTCATAACTTAGAAAAATTCTAAGTTATGAAAATTCTTCATTTTAAACCCTAATTTGTAATTTTTGATTTCTTGGTGAACAAGTTTCATAATTTGACATGTTTTGATGAAAAATGAATCTTGGCACTTGATTTTGACCAAAAAGTCAAAGTTTGACTTTTCAGTATACAGTCAAATTTGGCTAAGTTGATTGGAAAATTCATCTGTCAATCTTGTGCATTTGGGATCTTTTGAACTTTTTGAATATGTCAAGACAATTCCATTGAGTCCTTGAGTCCATATGTGAGCTTGGTTTGCCATTGGCTAGGTCAAACAGTCAAAAATTGCCTTTGTGCAGTCAAAACCCTAAAAATGACCATTTTGCCCTTTTGGTGATCTGATCAAATTTCTTGTGGAATTGTGATCCAAACTTGATCAAATGGTCCATATGAGTTCATAATGTTGATGTGGGTCAAAAATCATGAGGTTAGACTGTCAATTGACCACAGTTGACTTTTTCCCCAATACAACTGATTTCTAGGTCAACTGTCCAATTGACTGGGCAAAGATTGGAATCAAGGCTTGAAACTTGGTATAGATAAACTTGTGAGTCCAACATGAAGCATGAAAGTCATTTTGGGCATTTTAGGTCAAAACATCTTTGTGCAAACTCAAACCCTAATTTGGGTCAACAGTGCAAGGAGGAGTCTTGAGCAGAGTAAACCCTAACTTGATCTTGAGCTCCAAGGGTCTTGTGGTGAGAAAATATTGAGGAAATGGGAGGGCAAATTTTGGGGTACAACAGTTGCCCCTGTTCAATCTTCTTGAACCTGAAGAGTTAGATTGGCAAGTTTGCCTTTCGCGACTCAAGGGTAAAAGGAGATTGGACACTAGAGTGCCCGGAAATTTGCACTCGCATGGTAAAGTATCAGCAATGTGATGGCGGGCATGGGCTTATAGATGCCATTTGGAGATAGGATGGATAGGAGGATGGGCTTAAAGATGCCATCGTGACAGAACCTTGCCGGGAACGGGCTTATAGATGCCATTTGGAAGTGTTGATCGCGTAAGAGATTCCTTAGCGAGAACTTGTGTACTTTGAGAAAGGAAGATGGTTTCTTGGCCTGTTACAGGTGTTGATCTTCAGTCTCCTCATGCAGATATGCCCTGGCTAGGTACAGGTATCGAATCTACAATTAGTTTCTCACAGATGTGCCCTGGTTAGATACAGGAATCGAATCCGGAACTTCAAAAGGTTGCTTACAGATGTGCCCTGACTGGATACAGGTATCGAATCTCTAAACTGTTCATGCAGATATGCCCTGGCTAGATACAGGTGTCGAATCCACAATCAAATACTCACAGATATGCCCTGGCTGGATACAGGAATCGAATTTGGAATTGGTCGTCTACAGATATGCCCTGGCTGGATACAGGTGTCGAATCTGGAATTTTTCGTCTACAGATATGCCCTGGCTGGATACAGGTGTCGAATCTAGAATTTGCCGTCTACAGATATGCCCTGGCTGGATACAGGTGTCGAATCTGGAATTTGCCGTCTACAGATGTGCCTGGCTGGATACAGGTGTCGAATCTGGAATTTGCCGTCTACAGATATGCCCTGGCTGGATACAGGTGTCGAATCTGGAATTTGCCGTCTATAGATGTGCCCTGGCTGGATACAGAAATCGAATCTGGAAACTCACTCACAGATATGCCCTGGCTAGATACAGGAGTCGAATTTGGAATTTGCAAAAGGTTGGTAGAGATAGCTTTCCTGGCTGGATACAGGTGTAAACCTCTGACCTGAGAATGAAAGATAATTTCCTGGCCTGTTACAGGGGTTGATCTTCAAACTCTGCATGTAGATATGCCCTGGCTAGATACAGGAATCGAATCTACAATCAATCACTCACAGACATGCCCTGGCTAGATACAAGTATCGAATCTGGAATTGCGATAGTTGATAGTAATCATCTTTGGATTAACCTTTTCCTGAAAAGGCAAAACATTAGTTGTATGCAATGTCATGATGTATAATATGCATGATGTCATGATGTTCTCAAGAATAAATGAGATTGTGTGATATGATGCGTATATGCATGCGTCATGGTGTATGCTAATGTGATGAATGTATTTTTGTCTAGGAAAATAAATCCTTGACGACTGCCGGGAATTTGTGGAATCCTGGGCTGATGTTGAAGAGTAGAGTTCTTTGCTTCCGCTGGGGATGACAGTTGCAAGAATAAACCGGTAGGAGAAGATGACTCCGTTGGGGAATTACTCTGTGGGAAGAGATACTTCGCTGAAGTTTTGATGAGAGCTCCGCTGGGGATTCCATTGATAAGTTATGTTGGGGAATTTGATGAACTCCGCTGGGGAATAGGAAGAACTTCTCCGAGGACGATCTTTCCGTGGTTATTAGCTGAGGATAACCCAGTTATAATCTGGTGGGGAAATAACCTTTGAATAAAACTGGGGAGATGCGTTCGTCCTCTGCAAGGGATAAGCTTCCAGAATCTACTGGGGATAAGCCTCAAGACCTGCTGGGGATATGGATTCCACTCACCTGGAGAAACTTTGGATTGCCCTGGGGAATGGTTCCAATGGACGTCGGTGTCCCGCCGGGGAACAATCTTATATTAAGAATGCCAGGGATGCTTGCTGAGGAATGTCTATACTCCGCTGGGGGATGTTGAGTACTTCTGGGGATGCCCAACTTCCTTAAGGCTGACAGTAGACTAACTCTGCTTGGGGAGAGTATCGCTGACTTGCTAGGAGAACACTGTGTCTTTTTAGGGCTGATAGGAGACCAACTCTGCTTGGGAAAACGATTGCTGAAATCTGGTCTTACTCTGTGGGGAGTTGAGGTATTTCGGTTACGTTCTTCAGCCGAACTTACCTTGGTACCTTGGTGGACAGAGCAACTAGATCGTTTGGACAATTCTAAATTGCCCCTGTTTCTGCTGTCATCAGTAATTAGTCTTTTATTCCGCATGCAAATATTCATGGGTTAGCAATTAGTGTCAAATGCATATATCAAAAATGAACATTGGACGTTCTTTGCAAAACAAAACAGAAAAAGAAAAACAGTGGGTAATTTGTCTGAAAAATTGAACTTGTATTGATTTTGAAATTTTCCTGTAAATAGGCGTTTTATGTACAAGAGGCTGACGTCCTAGTAAGAGAACGCCGCTGAGCAAAATAGAGTTTATACAATTTTGTGAAAAGGAAACAAAACAGCTATGTGAAAAATAATCCCACTGGGTTCCAACTCTGCTATCGCCTTTATGTCTTCAAGCGTCTCATCACTTTGCTGCTTAGTTGAAGATGAAGTTGATTAATTGGCGCCGTCTGAGCCCGATAGTTGATTCCGGATTCTGGATGCAAGGTGATCCAATGAGACATAGTATTACGCTTTATCCCTAACTTTTGCCTGAACCTCCCTTTCGGGTTTTCAGTCCACCGGGATACCCATTTTTGCCCAAGTCGCCTTTTCAAGTTTTCGACTTGCCGGGTGTACAAATTTTTTTTATTTCATCCCTTATTTTTGCCCGAACCCTTTTGGTTCGCCGGGAAGCCCTTATTTTTGCCTAGGTGTGTCAACCTAGCGGGTCTTTGATTCATGCGTAGTATCTTTTTACTGTGTCTGCATTGGCAGGGTGAGGAAGGTCGTCACCATCCATGGTGGTTAGAATCATGGCTCCTCCTGAGAAGATATGCTTAACCACAAATGGCCCTTCGTACGTGGGGGTCCATTTGCCCCTGGGATTACTTTGAGGAAGAATGATGCGCTTGATTACCAGGTCTCTGACTTGATACTCTTGTCGTCTGAGCTTTTTGTTAAATGCCCTGATCATCCGTTTTTGGTACGTCTAACCATGACAAATAGCAGTGAGTCTCTTTTCGTCGATTAGGTTTAATTGATCAAGCCGAGTCTGGATCCAGTCATCTTCGCTCAAACCTGCATCCTTCATTATCTCGAGAGAGGGTATCTGGACTTCAATAGGCAAGACTTCCTCCATGCCATAGACCAAGGAAAAGGGATTTGCCCCTGTTGACGTCCGTGCTGAGGTACGGTACCCATGAAGAGCAAACGGTAACATTTCGTGCCAATCTTTGTAGGTCACTGTCATCTTCTGCACAATCTTCTTGATGTTCTTATTCGCCGCTTCTACAGCCTCATTCATCTTCGGCCGGTAGGGAGAAGAGTTGTGGTGCTGTATTTTGAATTGCTCGCAGAGCTCAGTGATCATCTTGTTGTTAAGATTGGTACCATTATCCGTAATGATCCTCTCGGGTACACCGTATCGACAGATCAGGTTATGGCGAATGAACCGTGCCACGACATTCTTGGTTACGGTAGCATAGGAAGCTGCTTCAACCCATTTTGTGAAGTAATCAATTGCTACTAGGATGAAGCGATGCCCGTTAGATGTCGTAGGTCTGATTTTTCCGATCATATCAATGCCCCACATTGCAAAAGGCCAAGGTGTCGTCAAGACGTTCAGAGGGACCGGAGGAATGTGCACCTTATCAGCATAGATCTGGCATTTATGACAAGTCCGAGAATGCTGATAATAGTCGGCTTCCATTGTGGACCAGAAATATCCTGCCCGAAGGATTTTCTTTGCCATGGTATGTCCACTAGAATGTGTTCCGAAGGCACCTTCATGTAGTTCGGTCATGATCTTTTCTGCTTCAGTCTTATCCACACAACGCAGTAAAGTTGAATCATGGTTTCGCTTGTAGAGAATGCCGTTGCTGAGGAAGAACTTTGCCGCAAACCTTCTCAGGAACTTCTTGTCATTAACAGATGCGCCTTCGGGGTATTCTTGAGTTTCAAGGTACCTCTTCACTTCATGATACCAGGGTTTTTCTGTTACCTCTTTGGTCTCAAGATCGCAGCAATGTGCAGGTTCATCCAATTTCCAAATGATAATCCGAGGAGCCTCGTTGTCCCATTTGACTTTGAACATAGAAGACATCGTAGCTAATGCGTCCGCCAACTGATTCTCCTCTCTTGGGAAGTGTTCAAAAGTTATCTCCTCGAAGTGGGGAATCAACGTCAACACATACTCCTTGTAAGGAATAAGATTTGGGTGTTTCGTATCCCACTCGCCTTTGACCTGATTGATCACGAGAGCGGAATCTCCGAAGACACTCAGAAACTTGATCCTTAAGTCAATTGCAGCTTGAAGACCCATGATACATGCCTCGTACTCTGCCATGTTGTTGGTGCAGTTGAAACATAACCGGGCGGTGAGTGGGGTATGAGTGCCTTTAGGGGATATGATCACATCGCCGATACCGTTACCCAAAGCGTTAGAGGCTCCGTCAAAGTGCATAGACCATCGGGATCCTTCCTCAGGTCCTTCATCTGGTCCAGGTACTTCACAATCAGTCACTACCATGATATCCTCGTCTGGAAATTCAAAGTTCATTGACTGGTAATCGTCCACTGCCTGGTGTGCCAAATGGTCTGCCAATACACTTCCCTTGATTGCTTTTTGAGTCGTGTACTGGATGTCGTATTCCATCAAGATCATTTGCCATCTTGCTATTCTTCCGGACAGAGCAGGCTTTTCGAATATGTACTTGATTGGATCCATTTTTGAAATCAACAGAGTAGTGTGAGTCAACATATACTGTCTCAGCCGGCGAGCAGCCCATACCAAAGCGCAACAAGTTTTCTCGACCAGTGAGTACCGGGTCTCACAGTCGGTAAACTTTTTGCTAAGGTAATAAATGGCGTGTTCTTTTCGGCCAGACTCGTCATGCTTCCCCAGCACACACCCCATTGAGTTGTCCAGTACTGTCAAGTATAAGATTAGAGGTCTCCCTTCAACCGGTGGCATAAGAATGGGTGGTTCTTGGAGATACTCTTTTATCTTTTCGAAAGCGGCCTGACATTCATCGTTCCAACGTACTACTTGATCTTTCTTCAGCAGCTTGAAGATTGGTTCACAGGTAGCAGTTAGATGCGAGATGAATCGGGCAATGTAATTCAGCCGTCCTAGAAAGCCTCTGACTTCTTTCTCTGTCTTGGGAGTTGGCATCTCTTGTATGGCTTTCACTTTGGAAGGGTCCACCTGAATACCCTTGTCTCTTACGACGAAGCCTAGCAATTTTCCAGATCTCACCCCAAAGGTGCACTTGTTTGGGTTCAACCTCAGCTTGTACAACTTCAGACGGTCAAACAGCTTCTGTAGGTGGTCAAGGTGTTCCTCCTCAGTTTGGGACCTTGCAATCATATCATCGACGTACACTTCAATCTCATGGTGAATCATGTCATGAAATAAAGTAACCATGGCACGTTGGTAGGTTGCCCCAGCATTTTTCAACCCAAAAGGCATGACTTTGTAGCAAAAGGTGCCCCACTGAGTAACAAAGGTGGTCTTCTCCATGTCTTCAAGAGCCATCTTGATCTGATTATAACCGGAGAAGCCGTCCATGAAGGAGAATACTTTATGCTGAGCAGTGTTGTCAACCAGAACGTCGATATGAGGCAGAGGGAAATCATCCTTAGGGCTCGCCCTGTTCAAATCTCTGTAATCAACACACATTCGGACCTTACCATCTTTCTTCGGCACTGGAACTACGTTGGCAACCCACTGAGGGTAAGAAGTCACTGCTAGAAACCCGACATCAAATTGTTTCATAACCTCAGCTTTGATTTTCTCGGACATTTCTGGACGCATACGGCAGACCTTTTGTTTAACTGGAGGGCAATCTTCCTTGGTAGGCAGGTGATGAACCACAATGTCGGTATCCAACCCAGGCATGTCTTCGTAAGACCAGGCAAAGATTTCCACATAGTCATGCAGCATCTGAATCAAGCGTTGTTTCACACTGAGCTCTAGATTGGCACCGATCTTGACTTCCTTTCTGTCTGTCTTAGTACCCAGATTTATCGTTTCCACTGGCTCTTCATGTGGCTGAATGGCCCTCTCTTCTTGGAGTAGCAGTCTTGCAAGTTCACCAGGCACTTCGCAATCATCTTCACCTTCGTCTTCGGCTAAGTTGATCAGATTTTCGAAGTCATAACTGGCAGTAGCAGAGTCGTTACCAGTGAGATCCAGAATGGATTGGTACCTGTATAGGTGAGTGTGTGTAAATATAGCTGTTTTGCAATATATAATAAAGAAAGAAAAGGAGCGCAAGATTTTGAAATGCAACAAATGTCCAATGTTTTTATTGATGATATATGAAAATGACACACAAAAGCCCTCACAAATGAAGCTACGGTGCCCCGGGTAGGACACCGAGCCATAAAAGTTTTAACATATTGTTTGTTACAAATTGAAAACAAAAGAGTTCATTACTGAGTGACAAAAGTAATAGGTGTGAAGTCTTTCGCAGTCCAGTTGCTTGGTCCATCGTCGGTTGTTAGGTAGATCCAGCTGTCGAATTCAGATTCCTCCATGTCGTCTTCAATAGCATTCACTCCCGGGTTGGTGATGAACACATGAGGTCTTCCAATCCTTGCCTTACGAACAGCCTTCTGAGCCTCTGCAGTGAAACCCAGACCAAACTTGTCAGTATTTGGAGTGAAATCAGGAAGTCGGCCCCAGTTTGCGCACTCACCCTTCTCAATCACAGCCCGGGCATCCTTTAAGGAAGCCATCTTCAAAGGAGGGTCTTCAATCACAGTTTCAGTTGATGCCAGTGTCTGAGGCACCTCTTCAAAGTGCTGGAATGGAGTCTCAATGAATTCCCCATCCATCTCTATGTACCGGAACAAGTTAAGGTGGCTGACCATATACTCTTCCTCCCTCTGAACTGTCACAATCTTCCCTCTGACCGGGTACTTAAGCTTCTAATGTAGTGTGGAGGTCACCTCTCCAGCCTTGTGGATCCATGGACGACCCAACAAACAAGAATAGGATGGACGGATGTCCATCACATAGAATGTAGAATCAAAGACTTGAGAACCAACCCTGATTGGAATGTCAACTTCACCATGCACCATCCTTTTCGAACCGTCAAAGGCTCGGACAACAATGTTACTAGGCTTGAGCTCTAAACCCTCACAATCTAACCTGTTTAGGGCCTTCTTGGGTAATACGTTCAATGAAGAACCGATGTCTACCAACACATGGGCAAGAGTAGTGCCCCCGCATTCGATGGAGACATGCAGGGCGTCGTTATGGTTCTTTCCTTTGGCAGTCAGATCGGCGTCAGAGAAGCCCAAACCATTATCGGCAGTCAAGTTGGCCACACAATCGGTAAATTGATCAGAAGACGTTTCTTGTGGCACATGGGCCGTCTTCAGGAAGGAAATCAGAGCCTTGGCATGGGCCTCTGAACATAACAACAGTGATAGCATAGAAATCTTTGATGGGGTGTGCCCCAGCTGCTCAACTACATCGAAATCAATCTTCTTGATAATCTTGAGAATCTCTTCCATCTCTTGCTGGGAAGCTTCAACAGTGGTTGTCTTTGGTGCCTCCGTCAGGGCAGGCAAATCAGTAGCAATCCCTTTGCCCCGAGCGTCAGATGACTCGGCAGCAGGGGTAGAAACAGGAACTTGATTAGGAAGGGAAGCAGGCACACTTGCAGGTGTGATGATAAGAGGTTTTTGAATAACTTGTGGCACAATATCTGGTGAGAACAGCCTACCGCTACGAGTAATCTTGGCAGGCCCGGTGATGTTGCTGACACCGGTACTAGTATCAAACTCTTGCTTTACTCCAAGAACATAAACATCTGCCCTATAGTGCCATGGGACAGCTTTGTCGGATGTATAAGGGAGAGGCCCCAGAACAGTGATGATGATAGGAGCAATCTTCTGAGTGGACATGATTTTGACAGGCTTCTTTAAGAGAGCCTTAGGAGGTTTGTTGAAAATAGTAACAATGGATACTTCTTCAGCAGGGACAGCAGGAACAACAATCTTCTCGAATAAGATTTCTTTGCTATCCATCAGGCTTTGGATACCTGATTTCAGCAAGGGACAACCAGCAGGTGAAATAGCACATAGAAGGCAACCTTTACCACATCCCAGAAATAAACCGGCTAGCAACAGGTTCCTCTTGACAGTCAATAACGGAGTAACAATCTCTTCCACGGAGGCTACATACCGGTCTTCTTCCACAACATTCACTCCATACTGGGGCATGGGAGCAGTCACAACATTGGGCCTTTCGGGCGCCTCAAACTGTATTTCTTTAGCGTCAATAAGGTCTGAACCTTATTCCTCAGAGCCCAGCAATCATCTGTGGTATGTCCCGGGCTATCAGAGTGATAAGCGCAACGGGCATTGGGGTTGTACTTTGGAGAAGCTGTGTTCACTACCTTCAGAGCTTCTTTGACAGTTACCAGATTGGTTGACAGCAGTTGCGGCAAAATCTGAGACAGGGTCATACTGAGCCGAGTGTACTGCCTTTTGGGTCTCTCACCCCTTGGTTGGTTAAACTGCTGAGGAGCAGCAACAGGCTTTGAAATTACCAACGCATTGACAGTTTGGCGGCGTTTCGGCTTAACTTGTCTTCTGGGACCATAAACAGCACTGGCTTCCTTCTTGAAGGGCTTCTTTTCAGTACTCGCGGAGGCACCTTTCTGTATCTTCCCCGACTTGATACCAGCTTCTATTCTCTCACCAGTCAAAATCAGATCTGTGAACCCAGCGGAGGAATTCCCAATCAGATGGTTGAAGAACGGACCAGACAGGGTCTATAGGAACATGTCAACAAGTTCACAGTCAGTCAAAGGTGGCTGCACCCTGCCAGCCAGGTCTCTCCACTTTTGCGCATACTCCTTGAATCCTTCGCCCGTCCCCAGTGACATACCCTGGAGTTGGGTACGCGTGGGAGCGAGGTCAGAATTATACTGATATTGCTTATAAAAGGCAGTAGCCAAGTCCTCCCAGTTTCGGATACTGGCTCCATCCAACTGATAGAACCACTCGAGTTGAGCCCCTGAAAGGCTATCCTGAAAGAAATGGATCCACAGGTTCTTGTCTGCAGTGTAAGGTTGGATCTTCCTTACATATGATCTGAGATGCATTTTAGGGCAAGACAGCCCGTCATACCTTGTAAAAATTGGCACTTTGAACTTCGGGGGGATCAAAATTCCAGCAACTAATCCCAAATCTTCGAAATCTAAGTCGGGAACTCTCTGCAGCTCCATAGCTGCCAACCTGTCTTCCAAGCCTTTGTACTTATCATCGGCGGGTGGATATTGTTGCTCTGAGTAGTCCTCGTCTTCTTTAGCCTCTCCTTCTTTAGCTTCGGATTCGGAAGGTACCGCAGCCGCATTCCCTTTACTGGTTCCCTCTTCAGATGTAGGGGGAAATTCAAGCACTCTTCTGGCTTCACCCTCAAACCTTCTTCCTAGGGTAGCCACCCCGACTCTCTTCTTCTTCTTTTTCACTTGCTCTTTGTTCCCAAGCAGGGCTTTCAGATCCTCCTGACCCTTGGCCAAGGTCATCAGGAGATGTTGAAACTGTGAATTTTGAGACTGCAAGTCCTTGACCGACTGTTCAAGATCCATCTTACTGAAATAAACAGCAGAAAGATAAGGAAACCTGGTGTGGAGACCTGCTTATGCGCATGATGAATGATATGTTTATTTATGCAATGCATTCAAGGATTTAGGAAATTCAAAATTGTTGCAGACAAAAAGAACACACGTCATATTAATAAGAAGAAATTTGTCAGTACATAAATGCCCCATGGGCCAAATATTATAAAAAAACTTCTCAAGGTAAAAAGATGTTGCGCATCCTCTTTGGTGCGATGTAGGTGTTGAGGGTCTCTTCCTCATAGAGTCGGCGGGTAAGCTCCAAAACCTTCTTCTCACTGGCGTAGAAGCTGGCTTCAAAAGTGTTTCGTTCCTCCTTGAGTTGGATCCAACTCTTCTGCATCTCCTCCCACGATGTAGGCATGTCAGGATATAGGATGGTGTAGGGAACCCCTCCTTCCTTAACGGGCTCTTTAATCACAGGGAGAACATGAGGATAAGGCATCATTAGACTCTGGGCTCGGGCTCGTACCCACTTGAGATAAGGCTCAAGAGGGGTGGAGTTATTGTGCCCCAGTGTCTTGCTGTCTACCTTGTTGGGCATCCTCCAAGCTCTGATGAATCTTTGGCGAAGTCCTTGCGCATTGTTGTCGAAGTCAAAAACTAGGTCAGGAATTAACATGTCGTGAGGGCCATCCCTCCGTGCATATCCAAATTGTCTCAAAGCTAGACAAGGGTTGTAGGTAATGCCTCCCCTAATGCCAAGTAATGGAACATTAGGGAACTCTCCATAACGATCGACAATGATGACATTTTCTCTGGACCGAGTGCACCAATGTACATCAGAGTGAGTAAGGGTCATCAATCGTTGTGACCACCTTAAGCCTTGGTCATTCTTCAAAACAGATTGTGGAAGGTGCGAAATAAACCACCTTGTAAGGAGAGGAGTACAACACATGAGAACACCCCTCCTTCTCATTGTTTGCGTGTAAAATGAGTGAAGAATGATTCCAAGCAATGTTGGTATTGGATTCCTGGATAAGAAGATTTTGACGGCATTGACATCTACAAGCTGGTCAGGATTTGGGAACAAGACCAACCCATAAATGAGGAGTGCCACAATTTCTTCAAAGGCTTGTAGGTCCAATGAATTCCAACACTCTTGTGCTTTCTCAAACAAGAATTTTGCCAAGAAGCCTTTGACACCGCTTCTAGTTTCCCAATGCCCCTTGATGTCAGATGGTTGCAAGTGTAGTGCTTGAGCAACATCTTCAGGCCTTGGTTATTTTTCCGTACCATTGTAGGGTAGTTGATTAAGAATAGGAATTCTCAAGAGTTGAGAAAATTCCTCCAAAGTGGGCACCAATTGGTAGTCGGGGAAAGTGAAACAGTGGTGAAGGGGGTCAAAGAACTGGAATAACACCTTTACCATGTCCTCTTAAATGCTAGTGTTGATTAGGCTGAGCAGTCTACCATGTCTTTCACTGAAGGGAGAGCTTTCCGGAATTCTGGATGTGAGCTCCTTGAGTTGAGGAGGGATTCTCACAAGGTTGACTTGGATGGTTTTCCTGCGAAGAATTTCCATGACCTACAAAACAAGAACAAAGATGAAGATCTAAACCCTTGAAATGGTTAGTGTATGCATATGATGCTTTATGATGTTTATGATGTATGCACAAACATATGTACAAGCAATTCACACAAAACCCTAGTTTCAGGCTTGCATGGGGTTTCATAGGTAAGTACCCTCTTGAGTGTAGTTGGCTTAAAAACCTGTCCTATAAATAGTAACCGGGTTCTAAGGAGCTCAATATCATTGGATTGTTTTCCATGTTCATTGTTTTGGTTTAGCCACTTAAATAGCGACCAAAATATTCCAAGAAAACAACCCTCAATGAGTGTAGTATCGAGTATCTACCAACTTCGGACTGCACCAAAGCCGGTCATCTCACTACCCCTAATAAAAGGCCAAGATGGTCAAGTAAGGTTCTAGGTCATTAGTGCTTAGTGACATCACTCAGCGGCCCCGTACTCTCCTTGATTGAACTCAAGGGTTACCGGTACTCATAAATATGTCGCACTAATATAGCTATTGCTTCAACCGTGTCGGTATACCTCGCACAGTTTCCACAACGTATTGCTATATACGAATGTTTCCCCAAATCCGGGTGTAGGATTTCAAACCCAAACAAGAGAGCCAAGATATAAAGCAATCAAAGCAAACAATTAGTCATGCAAGAGGGTGATCTAATCCCTAAGGTTACTCCACTTTTAAAATTATCCCCAGCAGAGTCGCCAGTTCTGTGATACGGTGGGAGAACTGACTTGGGTTTTGCGTTTGTTTTCGCAAATGTTTCGGTTGAGCAAGAGTCGCCACCGACTTTTTATTTTATCCTAAGGAAAGGTTAAAAAGCACAGCAAAAACCTTTGAGATGTTTTCTTGGGTTCAGGGAGTAGATTATAGAAAGGGAAGGTATTAGCACCCTTTCTATCCATGGTTATCCATGGGCTCTTAGTTACTTTCTTAGATCAACTTGCCTTGATTTTCAATTATTTGAAATGGTGTTTTGTGTGTGGGTTTGAAAATGTTTTGAAAAGAGGCCAATGTGGTGGCAACATTTGTAATGATCCATGTTGGGATGTATACAAATGTGTACTATCTTTTGAAAAGTTTTCAATGTTTTTGAAAGTTGTTTTTGAAAGTGTGTTATATTGTGGTTTTGAAAAGTAGGCAAGTGTTTTTGCAAATTGATTCAAGTAACTAAGAGTTTGTCTACTCCTAAATTTCTCAAAGATCTTTCCTATGTTTTTAACCCTTTTAACAATTTTGTTCCACCATTGTATTTGGTGGACAATCTTGTGTTAGGATGTGAACGGGACGGGCGCGGGTCATCATTTAGACCATGATTGCAATAGTGCCAAGTGTCTTTGGCAATTTTTCTTTTAAGGGACTTGATCATTTTTTAGGCAACTTTCGAAAGCGTCATCGAGGGACTATGATCATTTGATTATTATTTTGTTTTGCCAAAGACACCTAACATGCAATTTGGCCCATTATTGAAGGCAACAAGTGGAGTAACCCTAAGGGGTGCAAGTGTGATTGGTGTTTGTTCATTTTCATGCTTTTATCTTGGAATTAGGTCAAGCTATTGTTGGTTGATTTTTGCATACAAAACCCTAAGTCTATCATGGCATATTTAGAAAGCTTTTAAATGCGGAATTTAAAGGTCCTAAATTATTACAACACAATTATGGGATGGGGGGTACAAATGTTCAAATGGGGATATTTAGCAAGAAAAATTAAATCTAAACTATTACATCCAAATTGAATTATACAAATTATTTAATATACAATAATTAAATAAAAATACAATAAATATGCAAGATGCAAAAGATGATTTTTATATGTATGTAAAAAGTATTTTTTATGTGACAAATAAACAAAAAGTAAAAATGAATAATTTTGGATATTTTTACATTTTAGGGCAAAACCCTAATTTTCTAAATAAGAAGTATTTATTATTTATTATATGCAATATTTATTAATTATGTACAAAAAAAATAAATAAAAAGGAAGTATATTGTAAAAAAGTGATTTTTGAGGTTAAACATTAATAAAAAGGAAGTATATATATATATATATATATATATATATATATATATATATATATATATATATATATATATATATATATATATATATATATATATATATATATATATATATATATATATATATATATATATATATATATATATATATTTACATTATGTATTAAATATATTAAATATATACAAAAAATAAAAATATTTATTATTTACAAAAAAAGTATATTTTTTAAGAAAATGTTTTCAAAAGATAAAATAAAATAAAATCAGAAAATAAAATGTATTTTGTATTGTTTTTGTATTTTAAAATAAAAGGTATTATGTATTTATTTACATATATAACTAAATGAAACAAATAAATATCAAATAAAATGCAAAAAATGTGAGAAAAATATTTTTAATGTTTTTTCATGTTTGGATAAAAATATGAAATCAAAATCAAAAGGAAAAAATAAAAAATGACAAATATATCAAGCAATGGGCCAGGGGGGTGTGTGTGAAATAAGGTGGTGCAAAAAGGAAAACAAAACTCAGGCCCATCCCAAGTCTATCTTCTTCAACCTCCAGCCAGTTTGTAAAAAAAAACGCACGTTTCTCATGCTGATTCAAACATCCTGATTCTTGGACTTTCAAGCAAAACTCATAACACCAAAAATGTAGAGCATCAAGAGACGAATCCAGACATATAAAGAACTTGACTTAACTCTAAGAAATGAAAGAGAATTTCTTCATCCCTAATTCCTGACCTAAGTTTTTTCTAATGTTCAGGTTCCAAATTCTCTCAGTACACACAACATAAATGCAAAGTAATTATATGTGTAGTTTCAGGGCCATGAGTAGAGCATTTTTCATTCATAAACCTAAGGCTAACTCTTCCTAGATTGAGAGATAGAAGTCCAAAGTTTTACCTGTTTCAGCTTGATACATGTATGACAATGGAGGTACTTTCAATGGAACTTGAGAACTTGTACAGCTTGCTTGAAGTTCAGGGATGCTTCTCCAACCTTTAGCTTGCTTTGAAACTAAATGAATCGAGCTATAGAAGTCAACCTGCAAAACAGAAAAAGTGAAAATGGTGAAGTTGGTTAGAGGTGTTACAGTATGTAGCTAGGGCTTGGGATAGTTTCAATGGATGGTAGGGAGTGTGTATGAACCAGCTTTGGCCAAAACGCACGAGCAAACTGAGTTGTGCAACTAAATCTGCAGGGATGCCCTGTTTTGTGCAGCAAAATGGTGTTTTGATGTTTAGGGAGGTATTGAAGGTAGTTGGCTCGTGTTTCAGGTCAGTTGAGGAGTATGGAATATGTTCACAATGTTTGCTTAGGCTTGTGTTTACAGGAACTCAATCTTGTGTTTCAAAATGCAAGTTTCTTCTAATGTAAGCAAAGTTTGTCAACTTGGTTTTCAAGCTTATGCAGGCCCCCTAAACATGCTGCCAATGTTAGTCTTGATCAGTGGGATTTGTTCAATAACTTGTGCCTAGAAGATATGCATTGTACTTCTTTGATTCATGTTTTGACATAAAGTTCACCTTTTCAAAAATGGCTAAGTTACTTTTTCTAATTATGGATTAAATTGGCATGTAATGGTTAAACACACAAGATAAGGCTTGAACACAAAGGATTTGCATTAAATTATTGAGTGTGGATGAGATAAAAGGCCTGTAATCTAGTTGTGCAAGCTGAGTTCAAAGAATGCCTAAGTTATGAACATGAAAATGGCCATGAACAAAGTGACTTTTGCCCATATTGACAAATTCGATTCTCCCTAACCACAAGGGTGTTTGAGAAGTTCTTGGACATTTTGGAAAGCTTGGAATGTATACTACAATCCATCTTTGTAATGCAAGTTGAGATTCCAAGTGGAAGCATATGAAAAGTGGCCATGAAGTTGGGCAAAAATCCTGCCTAGAATAGGTCAAAATTTTTCTAAGTTAAGAATGTTTTGCACCCTTGTTCCAAAAATTATAACTTGAGCTACAAGCTTCTTTTGAGGAAACTTTGTGAATCAAAGTTGTAGATTTTGCAATGGACTATAACTTTCATGTTTTGAGTTTTGCTTGAATCCAAATGTATCTTGATGAAAAGATGGTACAAAGTTAGGAAAAAATTAGGGATTTTCATAACTTAGAAAAATTCTAAGTTATGAAAATTCTTCATTTTAAACCCTAATTTGTAATTTTTGATTTCTTGGTGAACAAGTTTCATAATTTGACATGTTTTGATGAAAAATGAATCTTGGCACTTGATTTTGACCAAAAAGTCAAAGTTTGACTTTTCAGTATACAGTCAAATTTGGCTCAGTTGACTGGAAAATTCATCTGTCAATCTTGTGCATTTGGGATCTTTTGAACTTTTTGAATATGTCAAGACAATGCCATTGAGTCCTTGAGTCCATTTGTGAGCTTGGTTTGCCATTGGCTAGGTCAAACAGTCAAAAATTGCCTTTGTGCAGTCAAAACCCTAAAAATGACCATTTTGCCCTTTTGGTGATCTGATCAAATTTCTTGTGGAATTGTGATCCAAACTTGATCAAATGGTCCATATGAGTTCATAATATTGATGTGGGTCAAAAATCATGAGATTTGACTGTCAATTGACCACAATTGACTTTTTCCCCAATACAGCTGATTTCTAGGTCAACTGTCCAATTGACTGGGCAAAGATTGGAATCAAGGCTTGAAACTTGGTATGGATAAACTTGTGAGTCCAACATGAAGCATGAAAGTAATTTTGGGCATTTTAGGTCAAAACATCTTTGTGCAAACTCAAACCCTAATTTGGGTCAACAATGCAAGGAGGAGTCTTGAGCAGAGTAAACCCTAACTTGATCTTGAGCTCCAAGGGTCTTGTGGTGAGAAAATATTGAGGAAATGGGAGGGCAAATTTTGGGGTACAACAAGTATAAATATGCACAAATATTTTTGTATTTTTTTATATATGTAAAATAAATTTATTCTTGTCTTAAAAAAAGAATAAAATGATTATTTTTGAAAGGGTGAAAACCCTAATTTTTTTTTAAAAAGAAAATATATTATGTTATTTATTTATTCATTTTTATGTACAAGATAATAAATAAAAAATATATATAAAGATGTTTAAAAATAAAATATATGAGAAAATAATATTTTAAGTATATAAAATAATAAAATAAAAATATGTAAGTATTTTAATATTATTTACAAATTATTTAAGAAAAATAAAGTATATATTATTAGTAAACTATTTTTATGCCCAAAAAATAATAAAAATAATAAAATAAAAATGTAAAAATTAAGAAAATATTTTTGGTGATTTTTAATATTTAGAAAAAATAATAAAAGTCAGAAAATAAAAAAGAAATGAAAAATATGCAAAAATAAAGAAATGGGTCAAGGGGGTGCAAAAAGCAGGATGAGGGGTGTCAAAAGCAGGGAAGGCCAGGCCCAACCCATTTCCACTTCGTCCCTGTCCTTGAAACAGAAATGCACGCGCGCCATGGTCAAAGTTGTATCTCCTGCATATGTGCTTAAAAATAAAAACTTGCAACATGAAAGTTATAGCTCATCATCACACGATTCTAACCATATAAAAAACTTGATCTAACTCTAAGAAACCAGGGAGAATTTTATCACCCCCAATTTCTGACCTAAAAAATTCAGCAACTTCAACATCCAAATTCTCCTAGCTCAGCTAACATAAATGAATTCTATGCATATGTACAGTTCAAAGACATTAAGGGCTACATTTTTGTTTCACAAACCTAAGCCTAATGATTCCTAAATAAGGAGATAGAAGTTTGAAAATTACCTTTTTCAGTCAAGCTCGAGTATGGCAATGTAGCACCTTTTAGTGAGGCCTGAAGGACTTTTGAGCTTGCTTGATGTTCCCTTGACCTTTCCCAATGCTTAGCTTGCTTTGAAATGGTTTGAATCTCCCTATAGAACTCAACCTGCAAATTCAGAATTTGAAAATGGTGAAGTGTGAAAATGGAGTTACAGTGGCTGGACAGGTGCTTGGATAATTTAGGTGTATTGTTTAGAAAGTGTTTGAAGTGGTTTGGGACAAAACGCACGAGGCAATATGAAGATGGCTTGAGTTCTGCAGGGCTTGCCCTGTTTTGGGCAGAAAATGAAGTTTTTGTGTATTTGGGTGTTTGAGAGCTTATGGAATCATGTTCTAGGCTTGGTATGATATGCTGAAGTTGTTTAAAATGTTGGTTTTAACAGATACAAGAGATATGCTGACTTTTGCAAGTTACTTGCTTTTGAAGCAAAAGTTGAAATGACAAAGCTTAAGGGTTGTACTTGCTAGCTTGAGGCCTGCTGATAGTTGGTGAACTTTTCCTGATGTTTGTGGATGTTGTTTTCATAAATAAATCAGGTCCATGGCTCAAGACAAACAAAATTGCCAAAAGCATGCTTTATCGAAGTGGCAATGTTAACTTTTTGCCATTTTTGGAATAGTTCTTTGTACAATACTCTAAAGCTCAGAACAAAGCCTTAATCCAATGTGTTTGCATTTAATTTATGAGTGTAGAAAGGATTAGAACCTATAAACCAAGTACAAGCATGGTCCAAACTGATTTGCAACTTGTATCAATGTGCAAAATGCCTTGGCCAAAAGTGATAATTTTCCATTTTCAAACTTTCGATTCTCCCTAACCACAAATGATCTTGGAGAGTTCCTGGACATTTTGGAAAGCTTTTAATATGCTCCACAATCCATCTTTGAAATGAATTTTGATATTCCAATTGGAACTATGTGAAAATTTGCCATGAAGATAGGTCAAAAATCTGCCTAAACTAGGGCAAAATTTCACTAAGTTAAAAAGTTTATGGACCCTTATTCACAAAATCATAACTTGAGATCCAAGCATATTTTGGGAAAACTTTGTGAATCAAAGTTGTAGATTTTGTGGAGGAATACAACTTTCATGTTGGAAGTTTTCTTTGAATCCAATTGCATCATGGTGAAAAAGTTGGGCAAAGTTAGGAAAAAATAAGAAATTTTCACAACTTAGAAAATTTCTAAGTTATGAAAATTTTCCATTTTAAACCCTAATTTCCAAAATTAGGTTTCTTAGTGAACAAGTTACATGTTTTGACACATCTTGGTGAAAAATGACCCTTGGCACTTGATTTTGACCAAATATTCAAAGTTTGACTTTTCAGTGTACAATTGATTTTTGATCAGTTGACTGGAAAATTCATCTGTCAATCCAATGCAATTGAGATCTTTTGAACCTTATGATTAGGTCAAGATGATGCCATTGAGTCCTTGAGACCATGTTTGAACCCAATTTGTCATTGGCTAGGTTAAAAATCTGAAATTGCCCTTCTACAGTCAAAACCCTAAAAATGACCATTTTGCCCTTTTGACGATCTGATCAAATTTCTTGAGGAGTTGTGGTCCAAACTTGATCAAATGGTTCATATGAGTCTATAATATTGATGTGGATAAAAAATTATGAGGTTTGACTGTAAATTTGCCACAATTGACTTTTTCCCCAATACAACTGATTTTTAGGTCAACTGTCCAATTGACTGGGCAAAAATTTGATTCAAGGCTTAAAACTTGGTATGAGCAATCTTAGGAGTCAAACATGAAGTATGAAAGTCACTTTGAGTATTGAAAGTCAAAAAATCCCTATGCAAACTCAAACCCTAATTTCAGGTCATCAGTGCAAGGAGATGTCTTGAGCTGAGCAAACCCTAGTCCTGTCTGGAGTCCAAAGAGTCTTGTGAGGGGAAATCTTGATAAAATGAGAGGGAAAATTTTGGAGTACAACACATAGTCACCAAACTGTGGGTTTTCTTCGAGTTGATTGTCACCTTCGGAGCAACCGAAACAGTCAGGTCCATCAAAACCTAATTCCTGGTGATAGATTTCCCGTCTTTATACCAATGCATTATGGGGAGACCAAACCGGGCCAAACTCATATATGTGCCCTCAACTGTGCACCTGAAGAGGAAGTACTACACTTCAGGAGAACTTGTCGCCATCTTCCACGAAGATATCAAAGCAGGGAGGGGATGCTTCGAAGCAGCCTCAAAAGGGTTGAACACCATCAATGCACCACTCAGAGCAGATACAATTTAATTGCATATGAATTTTATTTGGTCATTTCTAGCTCTTTTATGTTTCCTTGTACCAATTTATAATATCACTACATATTATTCTATACGTATATATAACATCACTATATTTAATGATGAAACTTGTATTATTTATTATAGTATTTTTTATTAATTATAGTTAGTAAGATATTTGTATAGTGTGAAATTAAATAAATAAAAATATAATAATATAATAAATATTACATCGATATGGAAAAAATTATTTTGAGAAGGAGAAAAAATATAAATAAAATACTTTTTATAAGACGAATGGAGTATTAACATTGTATTATAAATTTTTTTATCAAGTCCGACGTCAATCACCACTAAATCAACTAATGATTAATTTATACATTTTTATTATAATTGGAATAATTTGTAATATCAAATTAATCTTAAAATAAAAACACTAATATTAATGTTGAGATACAATTTATTTATAATAATTAATAAAGTTAAAATTAATGTTATAAGTGTCATGATTATCATGATTATGGATGTCCATCAATTACAAGATTTTCTATTCATATTCTATTTATTATATATGTTCTATAAATAGAACTTATATTATACTTGAATCATTCACTCAAAATGAGAATAATATAATAAAATTTCTTCTTCTTTTTCTCACTTTTGTCTCTACTATTCTATTATATTGCTTCTTATTAATTTCATAACATGTTATCAGCACGAAACTTTGTCAAACTTGAAAAGGATAAAAATTGAAACTCTAACTATTAGAGGTGATATTAGTTTATTATTTTATTCTTTTTCTTTTTCATTATCTGTGTTAAATTTTGATATTATATATTATTAAATTATCAATAATCTCTGAAGAATTACAAAACAATGAGCTTGTTATATAGTTCTTGGAGAAATTTTAATCATCTCTGAAGGATAGCAAATTAACGAGTTTGTTATATAATTCTTGAAGAATTTATTGTTGGAGCACAAGGCTGAAGATGAAGATGGAATAAGAGAGAGAAAGATAAGAGAGGGAGATTGAGAAAGTGTGTGTGTGTGTGAGAGGGAGAGAGAGAGAGAATGGTTACAATAAACAATTTGGAGAGGGAAACTCTATTTGAAATAATAAGATTTAGTTTTGCATCTAGTCTTTAGTTTTGATGATAACAATATATTATTTTAATCGAACAACTACTAACGCTTGAATATGTGAATGCAGGGGTTATGACTGCTGCAATGAATCTCAATCGGTAAAAACATTAAAGTCTGTCATGCTACCTATTATGCCTCAATAGTAGGGGTGTTCATGGTGCAATTTTAACGCTAAAATTTGTATGAACTCCAAGAGAAAAAAATGTGGTGTAGTTTGGTTAGATTTACTTTTAGAAATCAAATCAAGTCAAATCAACGTGGTTTAGATTTGTTTGTTGGTTCGATTTTTATAAATTTTTTATTGAACCATACATACACATATAGAGAACAACATAATTTTATATTTAGTCATTCATACACTACTATAAAATAAGTTTATAATTGTCAAATAAGTTTACAATTTTATCTTACATCTAAAAAACAATATACATGAAATTACTTTTAAGTAAATTTAAAATATTATTTTGTGTAGTTATAAGCAAGTGCTTACATCAGACCGTGCTAATCTGATAACACTATAATTTCTTTTTTATTATCTATTTTGGGTCGGCTAAAGGCCCAAATTGTTAAGGCTTAAATCAACTCAATGGGGGGAGACAATGGTGTAGAATCATCAGATGATGAAGAAGAAAAAGTCAACATCTGTCTAGAACCGTCTCAACCAATATCGAGGCCAAAAGCGAACTCTAAGAATTCGATCTTTAGAAAATTATCTTTTTATATAAATAATTGAAATAAAATTTAATTTTTTGGGATTTTTGAGATGCAAAATTATTTCTTGAATTATCATAATCCATTTCTTGTAAAATTATTGAGGAGATAACATATTTTTTATAGGTAATGCTAAAAAACATTAATAAGCCTTATTATGAAAGTAATTTATCATTGAAATTATATATATTTTTATTTAAAATACAGTATTTAATCAAAAATATATAAACTAATTAAAGTTACAAATAAAGAGAGTGGAAGATTAATCCTGGATAAATAAAATACTCTCTCATCCCAAAATAATTCTCATGCTTAGCAAAATTATTTGTCCCAAAATACTTTTCACTTTTAGTTCCCAATGTAATTTTTTTTTTGGATTTAGCCAATCAGTTCTGATTCACATATTGAACCGACTTATTTGGTTTCGTAGTTCAGATGATGAATCACTGGTCAATCCTTATTTCCACCAAGAATACAATCTTATTTTTAATCTTTCAATTATACACTTTAGTTAATACTTATAATTTATTACTTTCTCACTTAATATTAATGTTAATTAAAATGCATCATAGCTAATAATGATAATTGTTAAAGTTACTATTCTCTCTCTTACATTTATTATATTTTTTTAATCTTGCCGTAAGTGTAGATTAGGGAGCAGTATTTATTGCATTATAGTTAAAATAAAAAATAAAAAATAAATATATATATATATATATATATATATATATATATATATATATATATATATATATATATATATATATATATATATATATATCAATTTTTTTATGTAAAAAATTATTAGTGGAATATATGTGCCTGATTTTAATTGGATACAATCATTATAAGAATAATTTATCATTGATTTTTATGAAATAACTTATGCCTCTCGCGCGTGCGTGCGCGCATATATATATATATATATATATATATATATATATATATATATATATATATATATATATATATATATATATATATATATGAGTTAAAAAATAAAATTGTGTCTAAAGTGTAAGCTTTACTAAGGGTTAAGACGATCATGCATCGGTCTAATGGCAAAACATCATGATAATAAGGTAACTTTTAAATTCTTTTACAATAATTCACTTAAAATTAGATGTTGACTCGCACAATACGCGAAAGGATTTTAAAAATACTTATTAAAACTATTTTCATATATTTCATAATATTTTTTTATCTTAAATTTAAATATATATATATATATATATATATATATATATATATATATATATATATATATATATATATATATATATATATATATATATATATATATATATATATATATATATATATATATATATATATATATATATATATATATATATATATATATATATATATATATATATATATATATATATATATATATATATATATATATATCACGATTAACATATATAATTCAATTCTCAACTATAATTATGCACTCATTCACTATATTAATGCAAAATTTTAATTAATAAATTGATTTAGTTACTCTTTTTATTAATTATTATTTCCTATTATTTTTAAGAATATTTTATTTCCATCACACCAATCTTTGATTTTTTTACTTTTTTTTATCATCAAATATTACTCTTTTTTTGACATTATAATCTGAAATATAATTTGATATAATTATTATTTTCATCCTAATCAATAATAAATAATTTATTATAAAAGTATTTATGTATTGATTTTTTTTATATATTTATATTTATTTTATCATATCATATATTTTGATGAAAGATATAGGATATCATTTTATACACATCATTCCTTGAAATTTAGATTACTCAATAAAATAATTAATGTTTTTTCTTTTATTTTTTTCACTAAGACTAATATGATATAACTACAATTTTTTGTGAAATTTATTTGTTAAGTAAAACTCGATGAATATCAATCTACATAAAACTACAAAAATAACAAAGTTATAATTTAGTCATAAAAAAAAATTTAGTATTATTTTTAGAAGTGACACAAATTTATTTTAAAAAATTAAAAAAAAAATTACATTAATTTTATCTAAACTATAGAATAATCTATCTTAATAATCATTATTCTAATTTAAATAGCTATATAACTATTAAAATAAAATCAATATAAGTTATAGAAATATCTATATTATAATAACAAAAATATATAAATTAAGGTAATACTAAAGTAAAATAAATACAAAATATACAAAATATACAAAATTAAAATATAATTACCAACATATAAATTTTTATAATAAGAAAATAAATTAAATATTCAAATATCTTTTGAATCATTATAATATTATTAATATTCTCGGTCCTAACACAAAAAAAATCTAATAATACATTAGGCAAATGAAGCTTTAAAATTATTTGTAACTAATATACGTGTGAAATTGAAATCAAAACCAAACCTCAGCTCCTACTAAATCAACATAACTTAAAATAATAATTTTTGTAGCATTCACATAAAACAATCATGTACTAACGCTAACAACAAAACCATTAAATCTTTTAATAACACAACTACATTCAAATCGTAATCCTAAATCAAAATACTCTAAAGATTTAAACTTTTCAGTTTATTTTATGTTCAGCTCCTACTAAATCAAGTTCTTCAAACACATTTCCATCATGCAAGATTTTTAAATGTTACCTTAAACAAAATATATGATCAACTTTTAAACAAATGAAAACTATAAAATTATAAGTTTTATAATTTATACATTGAAATTCATATAAAGATAAACCGTAAAAGCCACATACATTATTGAAGAAGATATACGATATTGTTGTTCCTACATAATTTTAGAATTGTCAAACTATTTTCTATAAAAGAACTCATTTCTAAAGAGTAATTCAAAATTATAATATAAAAAATTTTAAGAAAATGAATACAAAATATAGGAAATAAATAAAACAAAAATTTGACCACATAAGAATCCATATTTTAATTAAATACTCAAATAAATCTTCAATACATGCACATAATATTTTAGAAAATGAAAAATTATTACCAATCTTTCAATAAAATTATCAAATATATCTTCAAAACCTGCACATAATATTTTTGGAAATAAAAAAAAATAACCTAAAGAGAAATGGAAGATTATGAAAATGAAAATGAAAACATAATGAGAAAATAGAATTTTAGCGAGACAAAATAAACATATAAATAGATAAAAGTTGGTGAGTCACTCTATCTCTCTTAAATAACATTATTTTAACTTCCACATACATATACGTCTAGAATAATATATATATATATGGTATCATAAAATGGTATGTGAACGTCATACATAAGTAGCAGAATAGAATGTGCATCAGTATAAAATACAAAAACTGAAAGTATCATGGCTAAAAGATACAATCCCATAAGTACTAATACATAATCTAAAGATACATGAGCTGAAAGCTCCAAAACATGATAGAGCATAGCCAGAAAACATCTTCAAACAAGCTAGGTCATCTTTCCTTTGCCTTTGTCCTCCCTCTAACAACCTGGAAAAAAAATAATAGGATTGGGGTGAGATTACTAAATCTCAGCGAATCCCTTTATTTTATGGGTCCACTCGGTTCTACATGGTACATAGATTCACAATGGATCTACCGTTGGTCTGGGGTTTCCTCGTGGTCAAGTACATGAAAAGCATAACAAGACACAATATCACAATTGGAAGTCCATTGACTATACAATGTACAAACCTCAAGCATACAAACAACAATACAAACAAGTATGCACACTCGTACCCGTGTACGAGGAATCCATAAGTAGTATCTGCCTGTTACCTAGGCCATATAATCACACCCTCGGTGAGTACCAAGTGTCTAAGCATCAAGAGACTTGCATGTGCACATCACAATATGAATAAGATGAGTCCTAAGTAGAATCTCATATGTGACGAGTTAACAAAGTGACATTGCCTATGTGGCATCACAACCTCGCCAATCATCAATACACAGTTGTATTAACCGCTAGTGTAAACACACCATCATGACAACACAAGCCCACCTGGCGAAAGCCTAGTGATATTGTCTATGTGGCATCACTAGAGGTGAGTTCGAAGTGATATTGCCTATGTGGCATCATAAATCCACCATACCAAGCTCGCCTATGCATTACCCGTTAGTGGGGAAACACCTTATAAACCCCCCCATGCATATTGCAGTGGTAGCTCAGGTGTGCATGAAATACCGATAATGCCGATGTGTTAACCTCAAGTGAGAAATGCCCTATAAGATCCTCACATGCACATCGCAATGGTAGTCTATTGGATCTGTTGTGAATCTTATTGTGAATTACGATAAAATCCAATACCAATTTTTAGGCAAATAATAGTAGCAACCAAAATAAATGGTCTACAACAATAATAATTCGTACACAGAAAATATAATAAAATAAGGAGAGAAAATATGAAGGTTTGTTTACCCAGTTCGATCAAACGATCTACTCTGAGAGAGAGAGAGCAGCTCTCCAAATCACTATACTCAGAAAGTTGTTACAAGAGATTACAGATGAGTTACAAGAAAATAGTCTTCGCCTTCAGGTTCCCAATAACAACTCTGAAGGCTCCCAAGAATTACCATATTTTTTACCCAAGTGTTTCCCAACCTCTTCCACCTTCAATATATAAATAACTCAAACTCAAGGTGTAAATAAGTGCTTCCTATTCTCAATAACCTTAGATAACTCCAAAGGTTTCCAAAATCCTTTCCTTTCTAAGGTTTCCCTTTAGAATAGCGAAAATCATATGTTATACCTTTAAACCCTTGTCCTCCCCTTTTGCTGTAAACTCTAAGATTGTCACACTATAAGAGATACATATTTATAGTAGGCAAAATCCAACAAATCAATAACAAATCCCAAAATATATCTCCTTAATTGTTAGAATAAAATATATTATTATAATCTTATAATATCTCTCATATATTATAAATATCTTATAATATCTCTTAGACTATTCTAAATATATATCTTATAATATCTTTTAGAATATTATAAATATATATATATATATATATATATATATATATATATATATATATATATATATATATATATATATATATATATATATATATATATATATATATATATATATATATATATATATATATATATATATATATATATATATATATATATTATAATATTTTTTATATTAATTTATATGATCTCCAAATTAATATAAAATATCCTAACATTAATGAATTGATCAATGAACTGAACCGACCGAACCCGATACCCGTACATCGCTTGGAACAAATTACTTTTAGACTTTTTAATTTTTGGAAATCTTGAAACATATTTTCTTTCTCTTCATCAACAAAAGTTTTAAGGCATATTCCAACAATCTCCACCTTGAATTTAAACCGTGTTGATACCAATTTAACCAATAACAACATTGGTGCTCTCTACCAGTGTTGAAACTCTAATCAATAACCTTGATCAAATTCAAACAACCATTGAATCTTGATCTCACCACTTGCATCCACTGTTTCCAATTAACTTTTTCTGCCTAGGTAATTTAACAAGCTTACAAGTATGATATTTCAACCATCCTTGACTCCACGTGTTTTCAAATGCATCCCTGAAGGTTTTTGTTCTTTTATTTTGTAGTCCTTCAACCACATTAAAAACATAATATTCAAGGCTAGCATAACCGTCCCTTCTAGGATCTACAATAACCCTCCTTACCTTATCATGATTCAAATGATAATCAGATATCTCTGTAGTCGTTCCCTCACTACTACTAGTATCTATAGTAGGAAACTCCACCTCAAACTGGTTTTTCTCCCTTATAGTTTCTCCCAGATTTCTCCCTTGGTTTTCACTATTCTCTCTCTGAAGAAATTCTCTACCAACCAAGTAAGTTAGTTTAACCTCATCTCTTCCTCAAAAAGTCAATAACAACTCAGCAGTAACATGCATTTTTATCCTTTTATATCTGCAAAATTCATTATACTCCTCTAAAAATTTCTCAAGGCCCTCATAACGCCTTAAACTCAAATCCCATAGTTCTTCCTTGTTATTAAAGCCTCCAGTAGTTAATGATGAATGAACAATATTTGAACTTTCTAAAATATATAGACCCTATATTTTAGACCCTTTAATAATTATCAATTCATCATGCAAAATCTTCAACACTTCATGTTTAACTCTGGTACAATAGCCTGGATCATCAAACATACTTATAGATAACAAATTTCGCTTGAGTTCTGAAACATGCCTCACATTTTGAATAAGAAGTTCACGATCATCAAACATTTTAAGTATGACTGTACAATACCGTGAACCTTGCAAGCCTTATTATCACCAAGGCGAACAACTCCACCTTGCACCATCTTTAAAGTCTCAAAGTATTCTATTTTTGGACACATGTGATAAGAGCAACCTGAGTCAATGACCCAACTATCTTCAGTTTCCAAACTGGATACTACTAGTACATCGTTATCCTCATGACTTTCTTCACCCAAGGAAACTATAGCTCGAATAGAATCTTCATTGACCTTTCTCTCAGGACAATCCCTTTTAAAGTGTCTGATTTTTTGACAATTAAAACATTTTACCTTTGATTTGTCATACCTCTTTAATTTGGACACCCCTTTACGCCCACCTCCTCCTCTTAACACATTTAAGCCTTCACCACTATCTTCAATCTTCATATCTTTCGACTTTGAAAATTCTTTGGATTTCGCCGCCGTCTGGACTTCATCTAAAGTAATAGTTTCTTCCTTACCATAAAGAAGGGCATCCTTAAGGTTATCAAAGGATCTGGGTAATGAACTCAACATTAGTAAAGCCTTATCCTCATCATCAATCTTCCCTTTAATATTCTCAATATCATCAATAATCTTGTGAAATTCTTTGAGCAACTCATCTATGGATTTATGCTCCACTATTTGTAATGAATAGAGTTTTTGTTTTATACACACCCAGTGAGCCAAAGAGTTAGTCATATACAATGATTCAAGTTTTTCCCACATAGAAACCCCAGTTTTCTCCCTGGAGACCTCTCTTAGAACTTTATCCCTGAGGCACAAGATAATGGAACTTCTGGCCTTATCCACCATCTCAGTCTTTTGTACCTGTGTAAGACCTCCAGGCATCAATGCTTCACCTTTAAAAGAATCGATACACTTCTCTTGAATTAAAATTGCTTGCATCTTAACTTTCCACAAACTTGAAGTCATTGTTTTTGGAAAATTTCTCGATCTTCCATCTGCCCATGGTGCTCAATACATTATTCCTCCATGCTCACCAGACCATTTGTTGTGAATTACGACAAAATTCAATATCAAATTGTGAGGCAAAGAATAGTAGTAACCAAAATAAATATTCTACAACGATAATAATTCGTACACATAAAATATAACATAATAAGATGAGAAAAAGATGAAGGTTTGTTTATCCAGTTTGATCAAATGATCTACTCTGGGAGAGAGAGAAACTATTCAAATCACTATATCCATAAAGTTGTTACATGAGACTACAGATGAGTTACAAGAAAATAGCCTTCGCCTTCAGGTTCCCAAGAATAATGATCGCGTAACTATAAGAGTCTATCGGGTGTATTAACTGCAAGTGCACAGTTTAATCCCGTAGTTTTAAAAGATATTGAACCCACAGGGACTGGTAATCGAAATACTGTCATCTAAAGCTACTGTGTAAAGATAAGGCTAATAAATATTAGGTTTTGGGGTAGACAAAAAAATAAGGTTAGAATTAATTGAAATATTTAATAATAAACACTGATACGTAATAGTCTGACTTCAGAAATTCAGTAATTCGTTAGCATAGCTTTGATTATTCAAAACACTGTCCATTAGAAACTATCAGTTTAAAAACCTTTATCTCACACTCTCGTGATTGTTGATTTAGATTATATAATTAAACTTAAATGCTTGCTCTCACTGTCTCATCTCAAATCCAAAGATATTTTTTGAAAACAAATAGAGTCTAATTAATCGTAAACCGCTCTCACTGTATTTAAAACCATTGTTTGATGACCAATATCCGGTTAAAAACTCACACTCTCGTGATCATTAGTTTTAGCCTTAGTCTGTCTCTTACTCTCGTAACAAAACAATTTTTATATTGAAATTTGGAAATTAAACGAGAAAAGTATTTTTATAAAATGTTTATGCCAATTTATTACCAAACTTCTTTGGTTCGTGACCTTACATACCAGTATCAGGGAAATTAGCCAGATATATTATTCGTTACGAACACATAATAATAACAAACATATAATGATTCAGACATGAATGATAAATAAATAACAATAATAAAATTAAACGAAAAGAAACCTGTAATTAAATAATAAAAACAAAATTATGCAACACTTTAAGTACTTGTAGCTATCCTCCATAATATGCTGACATAATTTGCTTGTGAAAAACTAACTTGAATGCATAACAAAATATAATACTAAAATAAAGTTCATGAGGCTATGAAGAAAATCTAATGTTGCAATAGTTTCCCAGTGTAGAAAACAATTGTTGTTTAGGTGAAGGTTTTTTTCTGCTTAAGTTCTAAACAAAGATCTGGACTGTTAAACTGAATAATAGCGTGGAAGGAAAAACGAAAGTACCAAATAATCTAAAAACAACAAGATCGCTGAGATGAGATGAGAGAGAGAGAGAGAGAGAGAGAGAGAGAGAGAGAGAGCCCTTTGTATAACTATACTTCTTAATATATCTCTTCCGTAACAAAACTTCTTGAGAAAATATAGGAATGTGACTTCGTGCTTCCAAAAAATCAGCGTGTGGAAAAAGACCAGGAGGAAATCACACATATCATTGGAGCTGGAGAATCATGGAATCATGAAGAAATATTTGTGCGTTAAACAAAATAGAAAATAGGTTGTGCCGAGTGGCATGCAATGTGTACCGTGGGGTACACATATTTTTACTTTATGCCAATCAGAATGGCTTGTGTGCCAAGGGGCACACAAATTTAACTTGTGCCAGGCGAAATGGCTTGTATGTCGAAGGGCATACAAATTTAACTTGTGTCGGGCAGAATTGGAGGTGTGCCAAGGGGCACAACCTTTTGATATGAATCTTCTACTATTTTTTCTGATTTTGAGTCTGTTTCTTTTCCATTTCTTCTCATTTTCTCATGTAGGCCTTGGATAAAATAATTACCTGAAATACACTTGAAAAGCCAACATAATGCAATATAATTGAGATAAAATGGTAACTTTGTTTATGAAAATCGGTTCGAATATACTATGTATTTTCGTGTTGTCAAACTCCCCTATACTTGAACCTTTGCTTGTCCTCAAGCAAATAATCAGTATAGTAATCTTTTAAGCACATGTTAAATGCAATTACATGACACAAATCAATTTGTACGTGGTTCCATGATGTTTCTTTTAGAACGATGTAAGCTTAATATCAACAATAAAGATACAATAATAACACTATACAACCCCTCCTTATGCAGATCAGTTCTAATCATGCTATTATAACTCAACCTAATTGTTTTTGCTTTGTTTCACCTGTTTTGTTCGAGCGCAATCACATTAAGCCATTTATCTTATTTCACCATATAGTAGAGTAGCCGGTTAGTGATGGTCATATTAAGCATGAGGTTCTGGTACATAAATTTGGTAACCCCTTAATTAATCTGATTGCAAGATGCAGGGGATCAAACCGTAGTCTGCCCTACCAAGTTCAGCATCAGAAACCATTGAACCAACTTACATCGGCTTTTTATAACATAATATGAAGGTTTCGTACTGTTGGATTAAGTAACCGGGTGAGGGTCACTGTAATATGGTGGGAGAAATGACTTTTGGTTTTACGTTTTATCGCAAATGTTGCGGATAGTAAGAGTCGCCACCGAATTTTCTTTTATCCAATAAAGGAAAGTGTGAAAAGAACAGGAAAGACCTTTGAGAATTTTCTGAGTAAGGGGGGTAGGTTATGAAAAGGGAAGGTGTTAGCACCCTTTTCATCCGTATTTATCTACGGGCTCTTAATAGCTATCTCACTTTAAAAATGCTTTGTGCTTGTGTTGTTTGAAAATATTTTGAAAACGCATAAGTACAACAATTTTGTAATGATTCTCGTATCGTTGAGAATGTATACAAAATGTTTGTTTTAAAAATATTTATTGGAAGAAAGTGTTTGTTTTTAGAAAGTGTTTTCAAAATTCCAATTGTAAGGCAATTTGCTTTTATAATAACCCTTGTATCAGTCCTCAAGAGTGTTTATAAAGTGTTTTGAAAGTATTTGTTTTGAAAGTGTGAGGTGTGAAAATTGTTTTAGTTTGTGAGCAAGCGATTATGAGCGATCTACATACTCAAACAGTCTTTGTTCTTTTTCTCCTCCTTTAGATAATGCTATTCTACCATTAGTTAGTAGGAAGCCCTATCTTTAGATGTGAGGGACATGCGTGGGTCATCGTACAGTCATAGAAGGCAACTTGTAAGACGCTTTAGCAATTTTCGTAAGGGACTAAGATCGTTTACCGAAGGTAGCATCGAAGGATCATCGAGGGACTATGATCTTTTTAATCGAGAGTCTTTGCTAAAGTATCCCACATTCGAGGGGCATGACTATTTTTATCTGAGGAAACAAGTGAGGTTATCCTAGAGGTGCGTGTGTGCGTAGTGTTTGATTTTCAGGTATTTTTGTCTTGAGATTAGGTTTTCTAATGATTGATTTTAATCTTGTCATACAAACCTTAATTACTAATAGTAATAAGGAAAGCAGTAAATTGTAGAATTTAAATGTCCTACGCTATTACAATGCTTCGGAAGTCGGGGTATAAATTTATGAATGGGGGAGAAAAAGCAATAAACCCTAATTTATCTATTACAAGTTTTGAGCAATTACAATATTGGAAAATATTAATGCAAAAGTAAAGTGCGCGAAGGTGGTGAAAAGGAGAAAATGTTTTAAGAAAACCCTAAAATATTTCTAAGCATTTAAGAAAAGATTTTGTTGTTTTTGTTTTAGGAAAAAATGTGAAATAAAAATTAGACCTAATTCTGATTAATTTACAATTTAGTTATTTTAAAATAAAATAAGGTGCGATTAAATTAATTAATCTTTATTATCAAAAATTAAATTAACTAATTAAAATCTAAAGAATTCTAAGTATTTAGAAAATATTTTTGGTGTTTTATTTAGAAAATATATTTGAAATATAAAACCTAATTCTAATTAAATAAAATCAAAGTGATTAAATTAAAATAATTTTTATTTATCAAAAATTAAATTAATTAATTATAAACCTAAATATAATTTTTTTTATCATTTTTATGATTTTTGTGATTAAATAAAAAATATTAAGAGAAATAATTAATTAAAACAAAATAAAGAAAATAAAATGGACCTGCGTGAATAAAACTAAATGGGGGGTGTTAGAAAGCAAAAATAAAAGGCCCAAATCAGGAAGGCCCAGGCGCCTGTTTAGATCTAGTAAGGGAGACCCATGAAGGCTCATGGTGAGGGCGCTGATCTGGAGAATGGGATCTGGTTATATGAACATCTGATGATGATGGCATGAGGCTCATGATAGGCGCGCTAGGCTTGCTCACACTGGATCTGTAGAGAAAATGTTAGAAAAATAAAAGGGTACTGCTGGAGCTCAAACCCAGGTCCCTAATGCCAAAGTGACATGAAACGCGTGCTGCTTGCCACTGGGGTGGCTGTTACATCCGGTGATAAAACAATAATCATTAAATATAAAATGAACAAGTTTTCAAAAATGAACTTCATCTTCTTCCTCGCGCGCGAACAAACCGATAACAACACCATTTTTGAATCTGTAAAACTCTCATTTCTCAACCATTTTGAAAAATGTAAACATCAAACTTGCTTGAATTTTAACCACGAATCCAACCATATAACTTTCAAAAGCTATAGATAAATGGTTAGGTCGAATTTTGTTTGGTATGAAACTGAACCCTAATAACTCAGAAACTTCAAATCCAAAATTCTTATCACACAGTCAACATAAATGAAAACTAAGGACATAGTTAGTTTTAGGGCATTGATATCTACATTTTTGCTTTAAAAAAATAAATGCAAATGATACTTGTACAGAGATTTAAAAGTTTAGAAAACTTACCTCTGAAGTGAGAATCGAGTTTGAAGTTAGAACACTTCTGGAGGTGTTAGGATGATCTGGATAACTTCACTGAACTCTCAGGAAGCTTTTGCAATGCCTATCTTTGATTAAGAGTGCCTCAATTCTTCTGGACAATTCAAGTTGCAGAGGTGTAAAGTTATGTTTGGAAAATGATGATGGAGGTGTTACAGTGATGAAACAGGGGTATGGATGACTTCTATATGATGTATAGATGATGTTTGCATGATAAAAAAGGAAAACACACGAGTGGATTTGAATTTGGGTGTTGGAAGCTTCAAATGTTCAACAATGGAGTTTTCTTGGTGATTCTGAGTTTGGGAGTGTTTGAGGGCTTGTGAACTTGTGCTTTGGTTTGCAAATGGTCTCTCTATTTATAGAGAAAAGGTTTGAGAGTTTGAAGTGATCAGAATCTTGAGATCACAAGTTATGATTTTGAAGTTTGGTTTTGGAATAACTTGCAAAGTCATGGTTCCAAGGCAATGTAGGGTGGTTGATAGGTTGTAGATGGTTTCTTCTTGGTGTTGAGATGTTTTGAAGTCAGAAGCAACAATGTATGGGCTCAATGAGAGTTGATATTGTGTATAAAGTCACTTTATCAAAATGGCAATGTGATCTTTCTCCCTTAAATGGAAAGTAAGCTTGGACAAAGCTTTAATCACTTGGATCGTAGCTCAAAAGCTTGTGTAATATTCTAATTATAGCAAGGTTTGGAGGTTTAGAGGCCTGAAAAGTGGGATTATGCAGGCTTGAAGATTTGGTTATGAACTTGTCACAAAAATGACCTATAATGCAACCTTAGATACCCAACTTCATCTCTTCGAAGCTTCTAGATTGTGATACGGTGGGAGAACTGACTTGAGTTTTGCGTTTGTATTCGCACTTGTTCGGTTTAGCAAGAGTCGCCACCAACTTTTTATTTTATCCTAAAGGAAAGGTTAAAAAGCACAGGAAAAACCTTTTGAGATGTTTCGTGGGTTCGGGGGGTAGATTATGAAAAGGGAAGGTATTAGCACCCTTTTCATCCATGGTTATCCATGGTCTCTTAGTTACTTGTTTTAGATCACTTGCCTTGATTTTCAATTGCTCGAAATTGTGATGTGTGTGTGTGTGTTTTGAAAATGTTTTGAAAAAGAGGCCTTGTCTAGGCAACCGTTGTAATGACTCGTGTTTGAGTATATACAAAGGTGTGTATATTTTCGAAAAGATGTTTCAAATGTTTTTGGAAGTTTGTTTTTGAAAGTGTTTGTGGAGTGGATTTTGAAAAGTAGGCAAGTGTGTTTTTGCAAGTTTGTCAAGTAACTAAGAGTTGTCTACCCCTAAATTTACTCAAAGGTTTTTCTCATGTTTTAACCCTTTTAACAGTATTGTTCCACCATTGTATTTGGTGGACAATCTTGTGTTAGGATGTTAACGGGACAGGCGCAGGTCATCGTATGAACCATGAATGCAATGGTGCCAAGTGTCTTTGGCAATTTGCTTGAAGGGACTATGATCATTTTTAGGCAACTTTCGGAAGCGTCATCGAGGGACTATGATCATTTGAATTGTTTTGTTTTGTCAAAGAAACTCAACGTGCAAGCATGGCCCATTTTGGAAGGCAACGAGTGGGATTACCCTAGGGGTGCAAGCGTGATTGTGTATTGATTGTCATGCATTTGTCTTGTATTAGGTTATCTAGCGTTTGGTTTTATTTACATACAAACCCTAGGTCTAACCATGGTATATTTGAAAGCGATAAATTGCGGGAATTTAAAGTCTACGCTATTACAAATGAGTATCCGGGAGTGGGGGTACAAATATTTACAAATGGGGATGAGACTTTAATAGGAGAGTAGTGTCCAAATCATTTACAACCAAATCGAATTGCGATCTCAAATGTAATATGTATCAAATATACAAGAATAAAAACAATGTAAATGTATCAATGTATTTGTGTAAGTGTATGATTTATTTACAAGTGCGAAAAATGTTAACTTAATGAAAAAATTAAGTATTTTATTTATGTATTATTGTCTTTTTTGTTAATATGTACAAACAAGAGTTTTAATAAAAGAAAAGAATGTTTAAGAATTCTATTTTATGTGTATTAATATTAATGTATAAAAAATGTTTTAATGTTAATGTGTATAAAATGTTTTAGTTAAAAAAGAATATTCAACCTTAAAAAAAAAGAAGTCTATTTTTTATGTATTTTATAATTATACTAACTAAAAAAGTAGTTAAGAAAGTTTTATATAGAAAAGGTTAAGGTATTATTTTATTTACAAACAAACAAAAGTATGATATATTAGTTTAAACTAAAAAAAATAAAATGATAAGTAAAAGTATTAATTTGAATGAATAAGAAATAAATAGAAAAAGAGATAAGGATTAAATGGGCTTTAGGAAAGCAGATGGCCCAAACAGATGCTGATTGAAATAAGGAAAAGAGGGGGGTACGCGTATTGGAATGGGCTTAAGGCGTCAAGGCAGAGGCCCAAGTGGGTTTGTGAACATTTTGTAAGGGTTTGGTTATTTTGTTTCATAACTGGCTTAGGGTTACAGAGGCGCGGCGCCGTGCATTTTCTTCTTCGTTCTCCTTCATCTTCTCGAACCATGCTTATCTGAACAATACTTCCACCCCTGGCTGCCAGGCGCCTTCGTCAGCTCCTTCTTCTCCATGGTCACGTAGGCGATGGTTCGTTCAAGGTGATAATTTCTACCCTTTTTTAGGGTTTCAAGTTTCCGTTTTTTGCACGTTTTTACTTATTTCTGATTCTTTTATGTTGCTTGATGTTTGTGCGAGATGTGGAAAAGAAAAGAAAAAGGGGTTTATACCTTTGGAGAGGAAGTGAGGAGGACGGTGGCGTCCTAGGGCGGCTGAAGGCGGAGGCTTGGTGATGCTGGAAAACCTGGTATTCGGTATTTTGCCCTTTTTATGGTTTAATGATGCATGCTGAAAACCCTTACTTTATCACTTCTTTTCTTCTTCTTGCTTGCTTGCTCCTATTTGCTTCTGTATGAGATACTTGATGATATGTTGAGGTATTTGGCATGTTGTGCCCTGTGATGAGGTTACCTCTGAGGGCCTTTGGGATTGAATGCTTCTGAGTTGCTATTGTTGAAATATTAGTTTTGACTAGCTTCCATTCTCTTGGCTTTGTGCTGGCTTTAGATGCTCAATGATGAACTTTCCTAGTTCTGAGAGCTTTGTTGATTTGAGTGTTTTGTGTATTTTGATGCTAAGCTTGGAATAAGTTAGCAGGTTTGAAGCTTTGAAAGGCTTGTGTTGCAGACTAGCAGGTTTATGCTTTAGGCTCGGTGTTCTTTCTGGTTTAAGGTTTGACAGTTTGTTGGGACCTGCTTGTGAGTTTGAATAAGGCTTATGCAGGTTGGGACATTGAGCTTTTTTAGGCAGGTTTACTGGTTTGACAGTTTAAGCTTGAGGACTTTGAGGCTTGGGCTTCAGCAGGCTCTTTGGCTTGTATGGTTTGATGTAGGTTAAAGCTTGGACAAGTTTAGGCTTTAGCAGGTTTTGAAAAGGGGTTTGAAGGTTGAGCTTGAGGCTGTTTGTTTCATGTTTGAAACAGGTCTGGTGTTAGGCTTTTGATATGTGAGTTATGCAGGTTGATGGCTTTTTTTTGTGTTGGAGGCAGGATTGTCTTCTTGATACAGTTTGTGTTATTTTCTTGTTATGTAATCTGCCTCCTCTACTGTTCTATAACAATTTGTTTTTATATTCTTAAGCCTAAGCCCTGTAAGCCTTTCTTCTTTTTTCTCTTTTTCTCTCTCTACAGTTTTAAGCATTTTTTATTGCTTAGATGTACTATTTTCTGAAAAAGCAACTTGGCTGGAAAGTGATGTGATTTTGATGTTGCTTGCAATGCATATTTTCCTCTGCATACTTCTTATCTCCTTTTTCCAGATTTTCTGCTTCTTGTTGACAACATTTTGTACTTGTTTGATAGCTTGAATAGCCTTTTGGACAGCTTTGGACAATTTGAAATTGTAACTTTCAGCTTGCCTTTTTGATTTGGTTAGGCCTAGTTCAGTTTGCCTTTTATCCTTGGTTTGGAATTTTGGATTTATGCAGTATGTTTGACAAACTTGAATCATGAACTATGCAGTTTGTTTGACCATTTTGAATTTATGCAATTTGTATACTTGTGCATTTCATACTTTAATTACAAGCAAACTTCCATCCCTCTTTGTGAACCAAGAGAAATCTTGTGATTTGCAGAGAGGGCAAACTGATTCCGGCCAGTTGCTTTTAATGATGATCTTTTTAACGGTCTCTGCTCTTTTATTTTATCTGCTTTTGATTTCTTTTCTTTTCTTTTTGCAGGTAAAGATAATTGAGCAAAGGAGCATTGGATAGAAGATGAAGATTTCAAGACATTTAGGACATAGATTTATTTCAATTTTAATTATTTGTAATAATATTAATGTAAATAACTGTAAATAAATTTAACAGTATTTAAATAATATCTGTAACAAACAATTAAAAGTGAATAAACATCCTTTTTATCAGTTAATTCCTCTTTCAATTTACTGTCCATTTAATTATTTGAATTTCTTAAATTAAAATAACTGGAAGTATCCAATTATTCTGACTTAGAAAAATAATTAATAAACACTGTGGTCTTGCCATTTAGCATGAATCAATAATAAACCTGGCGCTCCAATTAAACAAATGCATAGTTAATCAAACCAACATCCAGATACTTATCTTTTTACTGATTAAATCAAACACTGCAGATTCTCAATTTAAGTACCTTAGCTTTTATCTCATCTCAAATCAAATGCCTTAGCCTTTACTGATTAAACAAAATACTGCAAGTTCTTGATTCAAATGCCTCAATCCAAATCTCAGAGTAAACTGAAAACAACTGTAGAATTAATCCTTTCTGAGAATGCGCGCACAAAAACCCTAATTTTTGATTAAATGTCAGAGAAGCGTTCGCCTGATCAAAACCTGAGCCAACTCAACCAAATCTTAGCAATCTTCTTGAACTGCTTTAAAAATCAATGAAAACCCTAAATTTTGTCTGACTAACGAGAAAAGTCTGTTTGACCGATTCTTGAGCCAGTTTGAAAAAATCAGGAAAAGCCCGAAGCTGTGATTTCTTGTGGAAAAATACGAGGGAAAATTTTGGGGTACAACATAGATCAAACATGATCTTTTTATGATCTTGGACATTTTGGAAAGCTTGAAACATTCTCTACGGCTTTCATGTTGTGAGTTTTGGCTAAATCAAATGGGAACTTGGTGAAAATTGGGCAAGAAGTTGGGACAAAAAACTGATCAAAACTTGTAAAAAAATTTCTGAGTGTTGGATAAAAAACATCATAACTTTATGGGCTTATATCTCTTAAATTAACCACTATTTGAGGATCATCCCTCATTAACAAAGTTTTAGAATTCATTGATACCTACCACTTTCATGTTGAAAGTTTTCCTTGAATCAACTTGTATCTTGAGAAAACTTGCTTGTGAAGTTAGGGTTTTTTAGGTATAAAACACTTGAATTTTTTCCTAGTGTTTGAAAATCTTGACTTTTGAATTTTTGTTGACTTTCTTGGTTCTTGATGATCAAGTTTGATAGTTTTGAATGTTTTTATGATTCTTGATTTGTGAATTCCAATGTTGACTAAAAAGTCAAAGTTTGACTTTTGAGTGACTGTTGACTTTTCATCAATTGATTTAAATTTTCAACTATCAATCACTTTCATATTTTGAAATTCCTTGAGACATGTAATTAGGTCAATATGTTATATTTGAGTCCTTAAGATCATGCTTCAAGCTATTAGTTCATGCTCTAGGTCAATAATCAATGATCAGTCATCTTCAGTCAAAACCCTAATTTTGACCATTTTTTACCTTTGATGATTTGAGGGCTTTCCTTGAGGAATCATGGTCAACACTTGACCAAATGATGAATATCACCTCAAAATGTTGATGTTGACAAAAAATCTTGAAGTTTGACTATATGTTAACCACAGTTGACTTTTTACCCAATGTAGTTGATTTTCAGTCATCTGAGTCATTGACTGAGCAAACATGTGAGGCAAGACTTGAAACTTGACATAAGCATTATTGAGGACCTATGATGAACCATGAAAGTCATTTGAGACCTTTGAAACCCAATTGTTGTACCCCAAAATTTTTCCTCTCATTTCTCAAAGGATCATCCTAGACCCTCAGGTTTGCTTCTGTCAAGCTTCAAGTCTCAGATTACAATTTTCTAAGAAGGACATTCACAAGGGCAAAATGGTCAAAAGCACACTGAAAAGTCAAACTTTGACTTTTGGATCAAAATCAAGTTTCAAAAATCATATTTCATCAGGACAAGAAATTGGTTCATCAAGAAATCAAAAGTCAGAAATTACTTTGAAAAGGCCAAATTTCTAAACACTTAGAAAATTTTCTAACTGTTAAGAAAATATGATAATTTCAGAACTTTTGGGCCAGTTTTCACGCAAGTGCAATCAGAATTTGCAAAAATGATTCATAACATGACTCTTCGATCAGAACATATGGAAGTTGTGTTCTTCGATCAGAACCTGACTTTTCAAATCTCATTCTTTAGCATATGGAGACTATGTTCTACTCTTCGATCAAAACATCATCCTTCAAATCTCACCCTGGCCTTTCCACTCTTCGATCAGAACATCAACAAACCCCAAAACCTAATTTTGAATAGTCTGCTGCACTACTATGACACGGTCCTGCATCTAGCTGCCACAACAGTCCAAATTATTGCTGATCCAATCCACACCTGCATTTTTCTCAAACCCCATATTTGCACCAAATTAACATATACAAGATTTATTTAAAAAGAAATGAAACAGTATGCCAAAAAGGTTCAAATCCCATTTGTTCCCCCCCCCCCCCCCCAAACCACAACAAACTTATCTATAAATAAGTTGTTCCACCACACGTTTAAGGGGCTGGCTTTTGGAAAGAGAGTTATTGAATACAAAAAGACAGAAAAGAAAACATTCAAACACTTTTAAACCCGGAATTCTCAAAACCAAACCTTTGTTCTTTCCTTCGAATCAAAGAACATAACATTTTTATTCCGTTTCTTGCTAACCCTAGAACGTTCGAAGGCAGCAGCTCAAGTCCCAAACACATGCTTCAGATTCAAGGTAAGTCATTCTGACTTTGAATTTTTCATTTAGAACATCATTAAAAATGTAGATATCATAGTGTTGAGATTGTATATATTATTTCCCAAGTAGAAAAATTGTGGATCAGAACTTCTTGAAGAAAACTAGGCTCAGAATTAGGAATAGAACTTCTATAAACTATCGTGATTTTATTTTTCTGTTTTGCTGTTGTTGAGAACTGAGTAAGTTGCAGATGCTCTAGCTAATGTAAGGAAGGAGGTGAAGTGTAACACATAACTTCTAGGTGTTTTTTTCTCACTATTGTAACACATCACACATAACTTCTAGGTTTTTCTCACTGTTGTAACACAGCGTACAAAACTTCTAGGTATTTCTCATTGTTATAACACAACACATAACTTCTAGGTTTTTTCTCACTATTTTAACACAACACATAACTTCTAGGTGTTTCTCATCGTTTTAACATAACACAAAATTTCTAGGTTTTTTCTCACTATTTTAACACAACACATAACTTCCAGGTTTTTCTCACTATTGTAACACAACATGCAGAACTTCTAGGTCCTTCTCACTGTTGTAACACAATACACAGAATTTCCAGGTTTTTCCTCACTATTTCAACACCTAGAACTTTAGCGCGCAATAACCTAGAACTTCTGGTTTCCTCTAACGTTTCTTTCTGAACTACAGCGTGCCTAGCATCAGAACTTCTGGTCCCTCTCATTTTTGTTTTCAGCAACATGCTGATCATGTTTTTGTTATTTGTCCTTTTCTTTCTTACTCTTATTATTTTTAGCATTAATACTATTTTTATTAATATAAAAAAGACATAAGAAATATTTTCTTTTTATTAACTAATTGTTTATCTTTTAATTTATTAAGACAAAAAACCATTTTAAAAATAAATCCTTTCCTTTTCTTGTATTGTATAATTAAATATGGTTGTAATAGATAATTAGGATTTAAATTCTTGTAATCCCCATTTGTAAATATGTATCCCCCATCCATGAAATGATGTAATAGCTTAGGATTTATTTTCCGCATTTTATTTGCTTTCATACATTGTTAGTAATTAGAGTGTATGGCAAGATAAAATCAACAAGTAGATAACCTTTAAATGCAAGACAAAAATGTATGCAATCAAACACACTTGCACACTAGCACCTCTAGGGTAATCTCACTTTGTTGCCTTTCGGAAAATAGTCATGTCCCTCGAATATGGGCGTTTTAGCAAAGACCCACGATAAAAGACCGTAGTCCCTCGATGACCCCCAATGTTGCCTTTGATAAACGATCTAGTCCCTAAACGACATTGCTAAAACGTCCCATAAGTTGCCTTCTATGACTATACAAACGTCCCACGCCCGTCCCTTCACATACATTGATGGGGTTTCTTACCAAATCAATGGTAAGATAGAAACATCTAAAGGAAAAGGAAAAGAACGTTTAAGACCTTTTGAGTAGGTAGGATGCTCCTAGTTGCTTGTTTGCTCATAATAAAAACATTTTATACACCCAAAATTTCACTTTGAAACATTTTTTAAAGACAAAACTCTTTGTACACGTTCTTATAGAGATGAGAACCATTACAAAGACACTCTTTTAAAATACTTTTAAAACCCACATCACAAGCACATTTTCAAAAAAAAGCAAGTGATCTAGCAAGCAACTAAGAGCCCGTAGGTAACTACGGATGAAAAGGGTGCTAACACCTTCCCTTTTCATAACTTACCCCCCAAACTCAAGAAATAATCTCGAAAGGTCTTTCCTGTTCTTTTCAACCTTTCCTTTTGGATAAAAGAAAAGTTGGTGGCGACTCTTGCTATCCCCAACAATTGCGATCAAATGCAAAACATCCCAAGTCAGTTCTCCCACCATGTTATAGAACTTGCGACTCTTCTAGGGATAACTTAAAAGTGGGGTTACCTTAGGGCTAGATCAACTTTATTTACTTTTCATTGTTTAACTTGCTTGCTTTACATTATGGTTCCTTGTTTGGGCTTGTTTTGATCCTCTACCGGATCTGGGGCACCTTTTTAGGTAAGTAGCAATAAGTTGTGGAAACTATGCGGGTTATACCGACATAGTCTAAGCAATAGCTACATTAGTGTGACACATTTGTTTGTACCGGTAGCCCTTGAGTAGTCAAGGAGAATACGGGGCCGCTGTGTGGTGTCATGAAGCACTAACTGACTTTAGAACCTTACTTGAACAACTTGGCCATTAAGAAGTAGTGAGGTAGCCAGCTTTGGTGCAGTCCGAAGTTTGTTGATACTCGATACTATGCTCATTAAGATCATACTTTCGGGATATTTCGATCGCTAATAAAGAGGCTTATGCTGAAACAATGCCCAATAAAGAAATATCAGTGATGTTGAGATCCCCTAGAACCTGTTTACTTTCTAGGACAGGTTGAACCAACTAAACTTCAAGAGGGTACTTACCTATAAACCTCATGCAAGCCTAAACCTAAGGACTTGTTTGATTTAACTTGTGCATATGCTTGTACATAACATCATGACATCATACCATATCATTTTAGACTAACCATTTCAAGGATTTTGAGGTTCATCTTTGTTCTATTTTGTAGGACATGACTCCCACTCGCAGGAACAAAATCCAAGTCACCTTGTACGAGTACCTTTTCAGCTCAAAGAGTTGGCATCAAGGGTCCCTGAGAATTCTCTGTTCACCAAAAGACATGGGAGACTTCTCAACTTGGTTACTTCAAGCTTTGATGAAGATATGATGAAGGTGCTTTTCCAGTTCTTTGACCCTTTGCACCATTGCTTTACCTTCCCTGATTACCAGCTTGTACCAACTATGGAAGAATTCTCTCAACTCTTGGGAATTCCTATTCTCGACTAACTACCTTTTAACGATACTGAAAGGGATCCAAGCCCTAAAGAGGTTTCCCGAGCTTTACACTTTCAACAATCCGACGTCACGACTAATTGGGAAACAAGAAGTGGTGTCAAAGGGTTCCTAGCCAAGTTCCTGTTGGAAAAAGCTCAAGACTATTGGAATACTTTGGATTTACAAGATTTCGAAGAAATTTTGGCTCTTCTCATCTATGGGTTGGTACTATTTCCAAATCTTGACCAACTTATAGATGTGAATACTGTCAAAATATTTTTATCTCACAATCCATTGCCTACTTTGTTGGGAGATATCTTGCATTCTCTCCACTCTCACACCATGAAGAGAAGAGGAACCCTCATGTGTGGTACTCCTTTTTTGGCTAGATGGTTTGTTTCGTATCTCCCCCGATCCATTGTGAAGAACGAGCAAGGCTTGAAATGGTCCAATAGGTTGATGTCACTCAGACATTCGGATATCCACTAGTGTTCTTGATCCTTGGAGGACATTACTATCATTGACCGTTATGGGAAATTCCCTAATGTCCCTCTGCTTGACGTTAGGGGAGGTATCACTTATAACCCTTGCTTAGCTCTGCGGCAATTTGGGTACGCAAGAAGAGATGGTCCACATGATGCGCTCATCCAAGGTGTGGTGTTCGACTATGAAAGTGACGATCAAGGCTACCATCATAGGTTCATACGAGCTTGGAGGATGGTAAATAAGGTGGATAATAGGACATTGGGACACAAAAATTCCATTCCCCTTGAGCTTTACCTTAGGTGGGTATGAGCTCGTGCTCAGAGTCTCGTAATGCCTTACCCTTCCATTCTCCCTGTTATCATAGAGCTTGTTGTTGAAGAAGATGTCCCGTATACTGTCCTTCATCCCAACATGCCTACCTCTCTCGAAGACTTGCAAAGGGATTGGATTAAACTAAAGGAAGAGCGAGACACTTTCGAAGCCCAATTCTATGCCAATGAGAAGAAAGTTCTGGAACTCACCAAGCAGCTTCATGAAGAGCAGAGTTTGAACGCCTACATCTCCCCAAAGAGGATGCGCTCAAACTTTTTGTCTTAGGAGTTTTTGTATTTTATTGTAAGCCCAAAAAGGTATGATGTACTCAAACTTGGATTTATTAATGAAACGTGTATTTCCTTTTGGTCTAAGCAAATTTAAATCTCTAATTTCCTTGAAATCATTTGCATGTGCATTTTCATTCATCATAACACAAACAGGTTTCTTACAACAGGTCTCCTTATCTTTCTACTGCTTATTTCAGTGAGATGGATATTGAACAGACAGTAAAGGATATTAAAGTGCATAACGCTCAATTAAAACAAATATTCTTGGCTCTGGCCAAAGGACAAGAGGATTTGAAGACTTTGTTGATCAAAGAGAAGAAGAAGAAAGTAAAGAAACCAACTGGTGTTTTGAATCTGGGAAGAAGGTTCAAAGGACCAGCCAGACGAACTCTATATTTCACAACCTCGTCGGGTGAAGGAGATAATCAAGAAGGGAAAAACAAGGAAGTAAATGACCACCCAAAGTCTGAAGAATAGGAAGAAGTGGACTACTCTGAAGAACAATATCCTCCAGCTGACGATAAATACAAGCAGTTGGAGGATCGCCTCAATGTTGTGGAGATCCAGAGGGTACCCAGATTGGATTTTGAAGAGCTAGGACTTGTCTCAGGGGTTGTCATCCCGCAGAAATTCAAGGTCCCCACTTTCGCTAAATATGACAATGTCTCTTGTCCAAAGCTACATTTAAGGTCACACGTCAGGAAGATTCAACCCCATACTGCTGATAGGAACCTATGGGTGAATTTCTTCCAAGAAAGCTTGTCAGGGACGCAGTTGGATTAGTTCTATCAGTTGGAAGGGACTAATATTCGCAATTGGGAAGATTTGGCTGCCGCTTTTTACAAGCAATACCAGTATAATGCTGACTTAGCTCTAACTCGAACACAATTGCAAGGCATGTCTATGGGTGCTGGTGAAGGTTTCAAAACCTATGCTAAAAAATGGTGGGATCTCGCGGGAAGAGTCTAACCCCCTCTATCTGACAGAGAATTGGTAGATATGTTCTTAGGAACGTTATCAGGTCCATTCTTCAGCCATCTGATCAGAAGCTCCTCAGATGGATTTATTGAACTAATCATGACTGGTGAATGGGTAGAAGCCGGTATAAAAATTGGCAAAATTCAAAAAGATGTATCCTCGAGCACGATGAAGAAACCCTTTACCGGAAAGAAGGAGTTCAATGTTGCATACGACCATAGAAATCAAAACTGAACGTCACCCGACGGTAGTGGTTGTTATGATTTCTAATCCTGTACCAAATCAGCAGTGAAACTATCAACGCAGGCCAGAGGCGCCCATGAGACAATTCACCCGAATCAACATGACTTTGTCCAAAGTTTTGCCACATATTTTAAAGACCAATCTGGTGACTCTAAAGGAAGCTCCCAAGAACCCCAATACTTCTTCTCCTTGCTACAACCCGAATGCTTGATGCACCTATCATTCTGAAAGCCCGGGGCATGATACAAACAATTGTTGGACCTTGAAGAATAAGGTACAAGACCTTATCAAGGCGAAAGAGATTGAGTTTGACCCCTCAGAAACAAATAATGTGATAACGGCGCTGTTGTACCCCAAAATTTTCCCTCTTATTTTACTCAACACATGCCCATTGAGGTCCTCAACTTGCTCAAGGATGCCCAAGAGTTGACCAGACAAACTCTCTCCTAAGGCAATGTACCTCAAACTAGGGTTTCCATTTTCATCAGGGTGAGGGAACTCCAAAGGTCCCAAATGCCTTCCATGGTCCCAATATGTTTTCAAGATCATCCATGTCAAGTTTCATTCCTTTCACAAGAAGTTTGCTCAGTCAATTGCATAGCTGCCTGAAAATCAACTCTACTAGGTCAAAAGTCAACTATGGCCCACATGTGAAATCACGCTTTCCAAATGTTTTGATGAAGACAAGATAGCATGCAAAAATGAATGGATCAAGATAGAAGATTTATCTCAAGCAAATATTCATTGATGAAGATCAACTTTTCAAGACTTATGGCTTAAGGTATATGAAATTTTTGATCTTATGCTCTTAGTGCTCAAAACTATTTTTAATCATGCATTTACTTTATTAAAATAATATTTTGAGTATATACTATGTATGATTGAAGAAGGGTGTTTTAAATTGCTTAAAATCTTTGAAAATAATGATTTTTCAATTTTTGTACACAAGCAATCGATTGTCATGCTAGGACAATCGGTTGCAGTAAAAAAACAAAAGTTTCTATTTTGACAACAATCGATTGTCATCTAGCAGCAATCGATTGTCATGTGTTTTGTTTTCAAAATTTTTAAACGTTGGCCTATGAGCAACCGATTGCTCCTCAATGAAAATCAGTTGTCATAGTTATATTTTTCAAATTTTTAAACGTTGCTTTTACAGCAATCGGTTGTTGCTTTAGTGCAACTGGTTGTTGTGCTTCAGATTTTAAAAATTTTCATTTTTCCAGCAACTTTTTGTAACACCTTTTCACGGCCATCTTTGTATCTTTTCAAATACTTTTTTCCAGTAAAAATGGTTTAAACATTGCTATGATTCATTGAAGAGGTATTACTACACTATAAATTATTTTTATTTAGAAATTTGAAAATACAACAACAATGACTAACAACTATTACTTTCTATTATTTTGATCATACTCTCTATACTCAAGATTTCTGTTTATCATTTTCACATGCATACTGAAAATTGTTCTTGAGCACTTAGAAGAGTATTACATCTTAAATTTCATATTGAATAGAAAAGATCAATCAAGTGATTGACATTGCTCTTTCATTATTCAAACTCTTATACAAATAAAAAAAACTATTGTATTCTTGTTTTCAGGATTGTTGGAAACAAGAAAGACACTTAAGGAGGATTGTTCTCTTTGTGGTCTTAGTGAAAATCCAAGAGGATTGTTCTTGGTCCAATAGGATTGTTCTTGGTTGTTTGGTAGTCTTTGTACAAATTACCAACTATAAGAAAATCTCTTTCATGTTGAAAGGGGACTGGAGTACTCTCGGACTGTGAGGGGAACCAGGATACATCTCTGTTCTTTACTTTCCGCATTTACTGCTTTCATCACTTATCAGAAAAAGAAAGAAAAGAAACTCGTGCAAAAATATTCATACAATTCAGAAAAAGTTTTAAAGAACCTAATTTACCCCCCCCTCTTAGGCGCATCTGAACTTACAATTGGCCTCAGAGCAGGTTATAGGTAACCTGTTCCTACTAGATCCAGAATGGCTTCCGCAAACAACAATTCTGTGTTCAGAGATGGTGGCAGTAGAAACAAGCCTCCTCTATTATGTGGTGAATATTTTGATTTCTGGAAGATCCATATGAAGGCTCATCTAGAAGCACAAGGAGAAGAAATATGGGATGCTGTCCAAAATGGACCTTTTGTTCCGGTAACTGTAGTAAACGACATTGGCTCATCAAAGCCTAAAACTACATGGGATGATGATGATAAGAAAAAGGTCTTGTATGACAAAAAGGCAATAAACCTCCTTCAAAGCGCACTTAGTATGGATGAATTCTTCCGTGTCTCAGCATGTACAACGACAAAAGAAATTTGGGATACACTGGTTAAAACACATGAAGGAACAACTGAAGTAAAGAGATCGAGACTTAATAAGTTAAGTCAAGAATATGAATTGTTCCGTATGCAACCCGAAGAATCCATTCTTGATTTACAAAAAAGATTTGTGCATCTAACAAATCATCTAAGAGCACTTGGCAAAACATTAACCATGATGAGTTGAACCTAAAAGTGCTCAGATCTTTGACTAGAGAATGGAAACCAAAAGTAACGGCAAACTCAGAAAATAAGAGTCTCGCTACTATAACATCCGCAACCTTGTTCGGAAAACTTCAAGAATACGAGACAGAACTTGGTAGATTGGAAAAGCGTGAAAATCAAGAAAAGAAGTCTAAGAACATTTCCTTGAAGATTGACTCCAAGGAAGACGAAAAGAAAGATAATCATGATGAAGATGAAAACTTCATGCTTCTCGTTAGAAGACTTGGAAAATTCTTTGGTAAAAATGACAAAGCCTTCTCGCACTTTAAGAAGAAGAAACACTTCAAGAAGAAGGAAGGATCCTCATCAACACAAGAAGTTACTTGTTATGAATGTGGTAAACAAGGTCACATCAAACCAGACTGTCCAAAACTTTCAAAGAAAAGTGGCTACAAAGGCAAGAAGGAATCAAAAGATAAGAAAGCATATGTTGCATGGGAAGATGTTGAACTGAGTTCGTCATCCGACTCCGATAGCGAAGAAAGTTCCAATCTTGCGTTAATGGCATCACACCACTCCGAAAGCGAAGATGATGAGGTTAGTAACATATTCTCTCTTTTTGATAGTGATGCACAAGGTGATATAAATGAACTATTAAATGAATGCAAAATTCTGTACAAAACTATCTCATCACCAAAGAAACAAATTTCATCATTGGAAGAAAAATGTGGATCTATTGAAAAAGATCTCAAAGATGAAAAGCAAAAAGTTAGTGATGAAAAACAAAATTTTGTATGCACAAAGTGTGAATCTCTCTCTTTCCAAATTGTCCAATTGAAAAAGGTTCTTGAAAGGTATGAAAAAGGACAAATTGGATTGGAAGGTGTTCTTAGTCAACAAAGATACTCAAATGACAAAAGTGGTATTGGATACTCAAAATTTTCAAAACCAAGTACCAACAAAACCATCTTTGTCAAGGCTAGCGATCAACCAACCAAAGAGAAAAAAAACACTCCCAAAATAGTTCATCACTATCCTAAAAATAAAATACCCTCTAAGAAGAAATCTTATCCTTCTAGATATAGAAGTAAATTTGAACCTACTTGTTTTTATTGTGGTATTCGAGGACACACACCTAATGCTTGTTATGTTAGAAACTTTGGCATGGAAAATGGGCATTATGTGTGGGTTAAGAAAGGAACTAATTATGAAGGACCCAAAGCAACTTGGGTACCTAAAAAAACCTAATCTTGTTTTGTAGGTAAGCTTTACGACCACTTCAAATCTATGGTATCTCGATAGTGGTTGTTCCAAGCATATGACGAGAGATATCGACAAATTTTCACATCTAACGCTTAAGGCCAAGGGTTATGTGACGTATGGAGATAACAACAAAGGAAAGATTCTTGGCATAGGCAAAGTTGGTGGTCCACCTTTCACATCAATTGAAGATGTTCTTTATGTCGAAGGACTAAAGCCCAATCTTCTAAGTATTAGCCAACTATGTGACAAAGGTTTCAAGGTCAAGTTCACTAAAGATGAATGTTTGATAGAAGATGAAGTCACACATGAGGCTAAACTTAAAGGTAAAAGAGTAAATAATATTTTTATGATTTCCCTTAATGATTTGTCTTTGAAAGTTAAATGTCTCATGGCAAACAACAACGACTCATGGCTATGGCACAAAAGAATCGCTCATATTCATATGGAGCATTTAAACAAATTGATTAAGCATAACCTTGTTCTTGGACTGCCTAAGATAAAGTTCATCAAAGATAGACTTTGCGATACGTGTCAAAAGGGAAAGCAAACAAAATCAACTTTCAAATCCAAGAATGTGGTGTCCACTACTAGGCCACTACAATTGCTTCATATGGACTTGTTTGGCCCTTCTAGAATGAGGAGCTTCAGAGGTAATGTATACGCTCTAGTTATTGTTGATGACTTTTCTAGATATACTTGGACACTCTTTTTAGTGCAAAAAAATGATGCATTCAAGGCGTTCAATAAATATGCAAAGCAAATCCAAAATGAGAAGTCACTATCTATTGCCTCCATAAGAAGCGACCATGGTGGAGAATTCCAGAATTCCTCCTTTAAAGATTTCTGTGAAGAACATGGAATATCACATAATTTCTCCGCACCAAGGACTCCTCAACAGAATGGAGTTGTAGAAAGGAAGAATAGGTCTCTTATTGAACTTGCAAGGACAATGCTTAGTGATTCAAACCTTCCAAAATACTTTTGGGCGAATGCTGTAAGCACGACATGCTTTGTAAGCAATAGAGTTAATATTCGACCTATCTTGAAGAAGACTCCGTATGAACTCTTTCGAGGAAGGAAACCAAATATTTCATTCTTTCATGTCTTTGGCTGCAAATGTTTTGTCCTTAACAACAACAAAGACAACCTTGGTAAGTTTGATGAAAAATCGGATGAAGGATGTAAAACAGATAGAAAAAGCACAAGTGGCACTTGTCACATTTTGGGAAATGCATTAGTCTCTTGGGCATGCAAGAAACAAGCTTGTGTGGCTCTTAGTACGGCCGAGGCGGAATATATTGCAGCGGGTAGTTGCTGTGCGCAAATTCTATGGCTCAAGCAACAACTCCGTGACTACGGACTCGACCTTGGATGCATTCCACTCCGATGCGACAACACAAGTGCAATCAACATTACAAAAAATCCTGTGATGCATTCTAGAACAAAGCATATCGACATTCGACATCACTTTCTTCGTGATCATGTACTTCAAGGAGATGTCGAAGTCACCTTCGTGGATACGCATAATCAACTAGCTGATATCTTCACTAAACCGTTGGGAAGAGAACCATTCTTCAAGATCCGAAGAGAGCTAGGTATCTTGGACGAAAATGGCATTATCTAATTAAGGTACATGGCTATGATCTTAATCTTAACTTTATGGTAATATATTATGATCCATGTTTTTATTACTAAATTTTTTATATATGACCATGAAATCCTCAAAAATTAAGTATTTTTTTCACTTTTTCACTAATGAAAATCGGTTGTCATAGAGTGACAATCGGTTGTTGCTAAATTTTTTTAGATTCTGTTTAAAACACAATCGGTTGTCACTTCACGACAACCGGTTGCTCTCTCAATTTTTTCGCCCCTGTTTGCATTTTTCAAAGGGTGCAATCGGTTGTCATCAATCAACAATCGATTGCACAGTTCAAAATTTTGAATTTTTTTTCCAGTTACACTCTCTTTTACTCTTTCTCTTCCATTGCCATTACTATTATTTATTTTATACAAGATTTTTATTCTCTTTTTGAATGTTTTAAGTGTTTTGGTCAAAAACTTTTTAATGCTTAGTCTTTTCCTATAACCCAATTTTTGGGTAGTCACATACTCAAGAATCTCTATGCTATAAGTCTTTATTGTTTTGACTAAACCATTAAATGCCTTACCTAACCATTGAATGCCTATCTATCTATAAAAGCCCAACCAAAACCTAAACTTCATATATCCTCTTTTGTCTCAAGAAACCCTACAAACACCAAATACCCTTTTCCCCTTCCAATTATCTCATCCCTCACCATGTCAACATCAAAGAAAGGCAATGGAAAAGCTTCCTCCTCATCTCAAGGTGATGATATCTCAAAACTCATTCCATCAAGAATCCAAAGGGAAAGATTTTGTCTCACTATCAGAAGATGACGGTTCTTCTACCAAGGTTCAGTAATCTTGACAACTTCTATTCCGAATGCTTCAGTTTTCCAGCTTTATTTAGATCTCAAGGGATATACAAGTTAATTGGTGTTAATGGACCCATTTACCCTACTTTGGTTAGGATTTTCTACAGAAATCTAACCATTACTAGAGGATGCATGATTTCAAATGTCAAAGGGGTTCCTATAGAACTCACAGTGCATAATTTTGGTGAAGCTTTGGGTATTCCACATGATGGTGCTTGCATTAAACTTCTCTCAAATGCAAATCTACCTGGCTACAGCAAAAGAGACTTCTACTATGGAATTGCAAGAATTCCCGAGCGTGATTTTATTCAGAAAAGGCAAAGGCTTATTGGTGGAACTCCGGAGAGGAACTCTTGGTCTGCAGGAATTCTCACTATTGATGATCGTTTGATCCATTACTTTTTGGCATATGTGGTTATGCCAAAGTTCTCAAACATTTCCAATGTCAATGATTGTGAGATGCAAATTCTGTATGCGATGAAGAATGGGATTCAAATCAACTGGTCTTATGTGATTCTACATCATTTGGCACTACATAATGAAAATGCTTCTGCTCTTCCTTATGGCTCCTGGCTTACCCTTGTGTTTGAGAAGTTCAATGTTCCCTTGTCTGGTGAATACATGGTGCCTATGACTAACCACAAACATGAAATCACTCCGAAGAAAGTATGTAATACCAAAACCGGCGTCAAATTTGATCGGATTAATAGAACCATCACATACATTCATACTCCTCCACAAAACCAACCTCCACAAGAACAACCACTTCAAAACCAACCTCCACAACCAATGGAAAACTCTTTCAATCAAGTTTTTGACTACCTTCAATACACGAACAACAACATGAACAATCAATTTGCTCATCTCTATGCCCATACAAATGTCCCTCCTTATGAAGTTCAACCCTATCATTACCCTTTCATTCAACCTCAAACCAATGAAGGCAATGATGGTGAAGATCAAGATGATGAAGACTTTGTTTAAGGCATGGATGATTAGTTTTTAAGTTATTATATTTCTTAGTACTTTATGTTCTTATGTTTTATGTCATTTTTCTAGTTTCGTTTAAGACACTTCATGTATTGTGATCCCTTTCGTTTTGTGCACTTTGTTTCTGTTATATCTATTTATGCAAACTTTATTTATGCTATGTTGTTTCTATGTGCAAAAATTTTATGATCTTCTTTCCCATTCCTTTTTGCTAATGACAAAGGGGGAGAAGACTTTGTAGTTTCTTTTGTGTTTCTCTAACCCTAATTGCAGCAAGCAAACAATCTTCAAAACCCTCATGCAATAGATCAAGGGGGAGTCTTTGACTTAGGGGGAGTTTTTTAAACAACTTGATTAGAGAAAACCAAGATGCACTCCAAACTTCAAGCAATGGTTGTCATCTTCAAAAATGGGGTGACTGTGAAATCAAGCTTTCCAAATGTTTTGATGAAGATAAGCTAGCATGCAAAAATGAATGGATCAAGATAGAAGATTTATCTCAAGCAAAGATTCATTGATCAAGATCAACTTTTCAAGACTTATGGCTTAAGGTATATGAAATTTTTGATCTTATGCTCTTAGTGCTCAAAACTATTTTTAATCATGCATTTACTTTATTAAAATAATATTTTGAGTATATACTATGTATGATTGAAGAAGGATGTTTTAAATTTCTTAAAATCTTTGAAAATAATGATTTTTCAATTTTTGTACACAAGCAATCGATTGTCATGCTAGGACAATCGGTTGCAGTCAAAAAATAAAAGTTTCTGTTTTGACAACAATCGATTGTCATCTAGCAGCAATCGATTGTCATGTGTTTTGTTTTCAAATTTTTTGAACGTTGGCCTATGAGCAACCGATTGCTCCTCAATGACAACCGGTTGTCATAGTTATATTTTTCAAATTTTATAAACGTTGCTTTTACAATAATCGGTTGTTGCTTTAGTGCAACCGGTTGTTGTGCTTCAGATTTTGAAAATTTTCATTTTTCCAGCAACTTTTTGTAACACCTTTTCATGGCAATCTTTGTATCTTTTCAAATACTTTTTTCCAGTAAAAATGGTTTAAACATTGCTATGATTCATTGAAGAGGTATTACTACACTATAAATTATTTTTATTTAGAATTTTGAAAATACAACAACAATCACTAACAACTATTACTTTCTATTCTTTTGATCATACTCTTTATACTCAAGATTTTTGTTCATCATTTTCATATGCATACTGAAAATTGTTCTTGAGCACTTAGAAGAGTATTCCATCTTAAATTTCATATTGAATAGAAAAGATTAATCAAGTGATTGACATTGCTCTTTCATTATTCAAACTCTTATACAAATCAAACAAACTATGGTATACTTGTTTTCAGGATTGTTGGAAACAAGAAAGACACTTAGGGAGGATTGTTCTCTTTGTGGTCTTAGTGAAAATCCAAGAGGATTGTTCTTGGCTTGTTAGGTAGTCTTTGTACAAATTACCAACTATAAGAAAATCTCTTTCATGTTGAAAGGGGAATGGAGTACTCTCGGACTGTGAGGGGAACCAGGATACATCTCTGTGTTTTTTACTTTCCGCATTTACTGCTTTCATCACTTATCAGAAAAAGAAAGAAAAGAAGCTCGTGCAAAAATATTCATACAATTCAGAAAAAGTTTTAAAGAACCTAATTCACCCCCCTCTTATGCGCATCTGAACTTACACCACATACGGTCAAACTTCAAGATTTTTGGTCAACATAAACATTTTAAAGAGATATCCATCATTTGATCAAGGGTTGATCATGATTCCTCAAGGAACACCCCCAAATTCATCAAAACCTAAAAGTTGCTAAATTAGGGTTTCATAGGAAAAGTCAATCAAACTTTGACCAGACATAACTTCTTCATACTTTATCAGAAATTTTCCATCCAAGGCTCATTTTGAAGAGGATGCAATTCCCTACAATTAATATTCATCCCACAAGTTCAAAATGTTAACTCATCAAAAAATATGAATTTCTACATTATAGGTCCTTTTGGAAAGTCAACAAAAACACCTTTTGGGTCAAAGCTTCTTACATGAACATGGAAGACCCAATTGAGATGAAACCAAAAGGGCTGTTTAGGGGACATCCTAAGCTTTCTAAAAGTCCAGGAACACCTCTCTAGGGTTAAAATTGGAGGAGATATGCCTTGTCAAAGTTGACCATTTTTGTAAAATTGCCAAAAGTCAAATGTGCTCAAAAATGCATTTTTTGTCAAATGGGCCTAGCTTTTCATGATTGAATCTTATTGAAGACATGGTCCATGACCCAAATCAGCATCCACACATTTTTTTCTTTATTTATTTATTTATTTTTATTTTTTATTATTTAAAAGTTAAATTAAATCAAATAAATTGCAAAAAATATAAAAAGATTGGTTTTGATCCGATTTTTGTAGGAATCACATCCAATTAGGATGGCATAGCATATCAAATCGTGCAAGGGATGATTGAAGTAAAAATTGGCACGATTATGCTTGTTTTGGAAAGATATAATACAAGAGTAAAATCAAATCAAATTTTCATGATTCACAAAGATTTAATTTGTTTTTGTTTACCTAATAAGTTCTACTACATATATAGAACACACACAAGCCAAAAGAAAAAGGATTGCAGTCGTGGAAAGTATCAAAGGAAACTAAAAAATTTGCAAGAAAGTGGTGAATCATTTTCTAACCTAGATATCAATTCAAGTCATTCCAAAGCTCATAATCAACTCCTGGACCTTTCCAGAAGCTAACACGGTCAGTTTCACGCATCCTCACGCCCAGAATCGCCCCCTAGATGTCACACAATTTGCTTTCTTTTTCAGATTCGATTACTATGATCCTTGCATCATGAACATGTTTTAATGGTATATCTGTGTTTGTTGTCATGTTTGCAACATGTTTGGACGATTTAATTGAAGTTTTGATGCCTGTATTCATAATTGTCGTTGTTAGGGTTTTCCTTGCCATTTTAGGGTTTTTTCTGTACAGGTTAAATTGGCCCAAGAAAAGGGTACCATGATGCTCGTGAGATCAAGACGAATTGATCTATGTACTCACAATTGATTTATCATGCTTGCTGTGAATTTTTGAAATGTGCAGTGCTATAGCCATGAAAGATGTCCGTAGGTAGAACTATCGTACCTAAGACAACGGACAGGGGAAGAAGAAGATATGTGGCACGACCCCATTGGCTTGTTTGAATAAAATGCGTGTTATTTTTTTCAGTTATCCACTTTGTTTTTATATAATATGCATTGTTATTATTATATTAACAACTAAAACATGTAGCCGTGGTGAAGCGCGCGTTGGAAAGTGGAGAGGACTAGGGTTCGATCCCAGGTCCCAGCATTTTGTTATTTTCTCAATATTTGACAACAGGTTCTATGCATACACGTTCCAAGACGTCCACTATACAGCCTAATCTCAACCATTGGATTCATCATCAATCCAGATCCAACGCCCATCATTGAAAGACTATGGTGCACCCCCAGGCCCGCACAACGCTGGATCTCACGTGGGACTGGATGAACAAGGAATGGGCCTAACATTTTTAGCAACACTCCCCCCTTTCAGCTTTCATCACAGGCCCAAGTTCTTTTTTCTCTTTTCTTTATTTTATTTCCTTTATTTTAATTATTCCATTACTTATTTTCTTTTTCACAGAATAACACAAAAATCAGTTTTTTCATTTAATCAAAAAATCACAAAAAACTTAAAAAATCATTTTTTCATAAAAAAATATTTTATTTCCTTAACTAATTAGATTAATTATTTAGGACAATTTAATCCTTTTTTTTATAATTTAAATCAATTATAAATTAGGGTTTAATTTGTACATAACCTATTTTTTTTCTCAAAAATAACCTAAATATTTTTTTTCTTCCAATTAAATCTTTTAGGTTTTGCTAACTATTCTCGCATTTAATTCGCCGCGCACATTCTTTAGTTTCCTTTTTATTATTATTGTAACTGCTCCAAGTTTGTAATGGTGTTGTACCCCAAAAATTTCCCTCTCAATTATCAAGAATTTTCTCACAAGATCTCATTGGGCTCAAGACTGCACTAGGGTTTGATCAGCTCAAGACACCTCCTTAGGCACTGATGACCAAAATTAGGGTTTAAGTTCGCACAAGGATTTTTGAACTATCAATGCTTCATATCACTTTCATGGACCATTATGGACTCCCAAGATTACTCATGTCAAGTTTCAAGCCTTGGATCACACTTTTGATCAGTCAATTGAACAGTTGACCTAAAAATCAACTATATCGGGGAAAAAGTCAACCATGGCCAATCTACAGTCAAACCTCATAATTTTTTATCCACGTCAACATTTTAGACTCATGTGTATCATTTGATCAAGTTCGGACCACAATTCCTCAAGAGATTTGATCAAATCCCCAAAAGGGCAAAATGGTCAAAATTAGGGTTTTGACTGGGCAAGGGCAATTTCTGGTTTTTGACCTAGAAAATGGTCAATTAGTTTTAAGTCATGATCTCAAGATTCCATTTTCATCATTTTTACCTAATGACATGGTTCAAAACATTGCAAGTCCATTGGATTGACAAATGAATTTTGCAGTTAACTCATCAAAAGACAACTGTATACTGAAAAGTCAAACTTTGACTTTTTGGTCAAATTCAAGTGCCAAAGATCATAATTCATCAAAACATGTCAAAATATGAAACTTATTCATCAAGAAATCAAAAAGTCAAGATTTCATTTTGAAAAGTCAAAATTTCTAAACTTAAAATTTTTTCTAAGTGTTGAAAATTCATGTTTTTTTTCATAACTTTGAGCCAAATTTTCACCATGATAAAAGATGATTCAAGAGAAACTCCCAACATGAAAGTTATAGATCTCCAGGAAATATACAACTTTTCTTCACACAACTTCTTCCGAAAGTGCTTGAATCTCAAGTTATAATTTCAAGAACATAGGATCATGAAACTAAACACTTAGTGAAATTTTGCCCTAAATTGGTCAAGATTTTGACTCAACTTCATGGCACTTTTTCATATAGTTACAAGGGGAATTTTCAAAAGCAATTCAAATATGGGTTGTAGAGAACATTTCAAGCTTTCCAAAATGTCCAAGAACTCCTTGAGATCATTCTCGAGTAGGGAGAATCGAAGAGATGAAGTTGGTGTTTTATCACTTGAATTACAAGGCATTTTGTGATGAACAAGAATCCAATTTCAAACCTATGCTGCACAATCTTGTTTTCCAGGCTTCTAAACCTTAAGATCTCTCCATAATCAGAATATTACACTTGCTTTTGAGCTATTATCCAAGTGTTCCAAGCATTGTCCAAACCAATTTGCCATTTTAGGAAGAAAGTTACAATTCCATTCTTGAAAAGTTGCTTTAATCGCAAAGTCAACTTGTCTTGAGCTTCTAACTTGTTCTTTCTGCACACACAACCCCTATAAACCAAAAGCAAGGTGTCTAAGGCTTGAAGAAGCTCAGGACATGCTTGTACAATACTTGAGATTTGCCATTTCACTTTTCTTTAAAAGCAAGTTATAGAGCCATAACCCTATAACTCAGAAGCCTGGAGGGATTTTGTGCAAAAATATTTTCCATACATATTAACAAGTCATTTGCAACACAACACACGTTTTCACAAGCCCTAAAACACTCCCAAGCACCCTACTGCACAGAACTGTCCAAACTTGACAGTTTTGAGCAAAAACTCACCATCTTCATTTCCACTCGTGCATTTTGAAAACTAATCATCCAAACACCTTCCATACATCATATCAAAGTGATCCAGGCCCTCATTTCCTAACTGTAACTCCTCCATCATCATCCACCATTTTCAAAACTGAAGCTTGCAACTTGACTTGAGTAGAGAGTTCCAACCATCCTCAAAGCAAAGTAGGAGTTGGAACACATTCAAGGAGGTCTAGAAAAGCTATAGAAATCATCAGGCCATCACAAAGGTTGCTCAAACTCCATACACGACTCCAGCGGCAAGAGGTAAGTTTTCAAACTTCTATCTCTTCATACATGCATCATTTGAGTTTAATTTGTGAAGATAAAATGTAGATACCATTGCCACGAAGATGTACATATCCATAGTTTACATTTATATGGCCTGAGCTTAGAGAATTATAAGGTTGAAGTTTTCTGAAATTTTTAGGTTTTGAATTACGGCTAGAAAAATTATCATTTATCTTTGATTGTTAGCTTAAGTTGTTTATATGTTTGGATTCATGGGAAAAAATGCCACAACTTTCATGTTTAAACTTTTCATTTTGGTTGAGAGACGAAGAAGATACAGGTCCTTTGGCTGGAGGTTGAAGATGAAGTCTTCAGAACACATTTTGCCTTACATATTTATTGTTTCATTTGTATTAACGGATGTACAGCCACCCCAGTGGTAAGGTAGCGCGCGTTATTGGTAGAGGTCATGGGTTCGAACCTCAGCCCTTCCTTTTTGCATTTGTTTTACACTTTTATGGTCATTTTTTCAGCAAATAGGCGCTGGGCCTTTTGGGCTTAGTTTTTTTTTGCTTACTAACCCCCCTGCAGGCTTTTGACACCCCTGGCCCAATTTTATTTTATTTCTTCATTTTATTTTTATTTATTTTTTCAAATATATTTTCTAAATACTAAAAATTGATAAAAATGCAAAAAATGATATTTTATATTTTGATTTATTTTATTTTATTTTTCCATAAATACAAATATTTTTCATTCTTCATACTTTATTTATTTATTTAAGTAAATCTCATAAACTTAATTGATATTGTATTATTTATTTATTTTTCTTCACACCATTTAAAATATATTATTTTAATACCAAAAATACTAAAAAATATTTTATAATACTATAAATATTTTCAAGATAAAAAAATGCCAAAAAAATAATACTTTTCTTAAACTTATTTTCTTTTGATTAATAGAATTAGGGTTTTCATCTAAAATCTTTTCTCAACAATTTCAAACTTAATAAATTATTTTCTTTATTTTATTAGGTTAAGGTAAAATTCATTTTCATAAAACATCAAACAAAATATCCATTTTCTTCACATTTATCTTCTTGTATATTTAATTCATCTTGTGAATTATTTATTTCAATTCTTGTACAAATTCAATTTGGTTGTAATAGACTAATTAGGGTTTAATTTCTTGTAATCCCCATTTGTAATTTGTACATCCCCTCCCACAAATGTTGTAATAGCGTAGTAACTTTAAATTTCACAATTTATCGCTTTCATATAACATGCTAATAATTAGGGTTTGAATGGAAAGACTAAAACCAATGATTAGAAAACCCTAATTCAAGACAAAAATAAGCATGAAAATGATACACTTGCACACAAGCACCCCTAGGGTTATTCCACTTGGTTGCCTTATACAAAATGACCATATTACGCATGTAAGGTATCTTAGCAAAAACAAGAAAATATAAGATCATAGTCCCTCGATGACGCTATCTAAGTTGCCTTACAAATGACCTTAGTCCCTAAAAAAGAATGATAAGATACCTTGCAACATTGCTAATCATGGTTATACGATGACCCACGCCCGTCCCGTTTACATCAAAAGATAGGTTTACTTACCAAATCAATGGTAAGATAACAGTGTCAAAGGAAAAGAAAATGAACAAGAAAGACTTTTGAGTAGGTAGAATGCTCCTAATTACTTGCTCAATTTCAAACAAACATCCTTGCTATTTTCAAAACAAACACATACACATTTCAAAACATCTTACAAACTTGAAAACATTTTCAAAAGATCAACATTTTTGTATACATTCTTATGAATGAGAATCATTACAAAGATTTCCTAAACGATGACCTCTTTACAAAATACTTTCAAAAACCACACAAAGCACAATTTCAAATAAAAGCAAGTGATCTAGCAAGTAAATAAGAGCCCATGGAAAACCATGGATGAAAAGGGTGCTAATACCTTCCCTTTTGATAATCTACCCCCGAACTCAAGAAATAATCTCAAAGGTCTTTCCTGTGCTTTTTCACCTTTCCTTTTGGATAAAAGAAAAGTCGATGGCGACTCTTGCTAACCGCAACATTTGCGATCAAACGTAAAACTCTCAAGTCAGTTCTCCCACCGTATCACAGAACTGGCGACTCTGCTGGGGAAAATTCTAAGAGTGGGGTTACCTTAGGGTTAGATCACATTTACTTGCTTTCATTGTTTGATTTATTTGCTTTACATTATGGTTCTTTGTTTGGGTTTGAATCCTCTACCCAGATTTGGGATACCTTATAGGTAAGTAGCAATATATTGTGGAAATTGTACGGGGTATACCGACATGGTCTAAGCAATAGCTACGTTAGTGCGACATATTTGTGGGTACCGGTAGCCTTTGAGTTAATCAAAGAGAATACGGGGCCGCTGAGTGATGTCATGAAGCACTAATGAACTTTTAGAACCTTTACTTGATCAACTTGGCCATTTAGGATGTAGTGAGATAACCGGCTTTGGTGCAGTCTGAAGTTGGTAGATACTCGATACTACACTCATTGAGGTTTGGTTTCTTGGGATATTTCGGTTGCCATTAAAGAGTCTTGTGCTGAAGCAATAACCAAGGAAACAAACCAGTAATATTGAGCTCCTTAGAACCCGATTACTATTACTAGGACAGGTTTGAGCCAACTAAAACTTCAAGAGGGTACTTACCTATAAAACTCCATGCAAGCCTAAACCTAAGGACTTGTTTGATTTTTTTGTATATACATACTTGTACATAACATCATGAACATCATGAACATCATGAACATCATATACATTCACTAACCATTTTAAGGATTTTTGGGATTCGTCTTTGTTCTTGTTTTGTAGGATATGGATTCACTTCGCAGGAAAACTGTTCAAGTCAATCTTGTAAGGGTCCCTCCACAACTTAGGGAGCTAGCTTCAAGGATTCCTGAAAACTCTTCATTCACCGAGAGACATGGTCGCCTACTCAACTTGGTCACCTCCAACACAGATGAGGACATGATGAAGGTTCACTTTCAGTTCTTTGATCCTTTACACCATTGCTTCACATTTCCCGACTATCAACTTGTGCCAACTTTGGAAGAATTCTCCCAAATCTTGAGGATTCCCATTCTCAAACAACTACCTTTCAACGGTACGAAAAGAGACCCAAAGCCAGAAGAGATATCTCAAGCTCTACACTTGCACTCATCTGATGTCACAACTCATTGGGAAACAAGGAGTGGTGTCAAAGGTTTCCTAGAAAAGTTCTTGTTCGAGAAAGCCCAATTTGTTGGAATTCCTTGGATCTGCAATCCTTTGAGGAAATTGTGGCTGTCCTCATCTATGAGATGTTTTTGTTTCCAAATCCTGACCAACTCATAGATGTGAACGCCGTCAAAATCTTCATATCCCGTAACTCGGTGCCTACATTGCTAGGAGATATCCTACATTCTTTTTACACCCGCACAATAAGGAAAAAAGGTGTTCTTATGTGTTTCACTCCTCTCTTAGATAGATGGTTTATTTCGCATCTTCCCCAATCTGTATTAAAGAATGAGCAAAGTTCAAGGTGGTCACAAAGGTTGATGACGCTCAAACATTCAGACATTCATTGGTGCTCCCGATCCATAGAGAATGTTACTATTGTCGACCATTATGGGGAATTTCCTAATGTCCCTTTACTTGGCATTAGGGGAGGAATCACCTACAACCCCTGCTTAGCCTTAAGACAGTTTGGTTACGCCCGAAGGGATGGCCCGCACGAGATGCTAATTCAAGGTTTGGTATTTGACTACGACAACGGCGATCAAGGTCTTCGCCAAAGATTTATCCGAGCTTGGAGGATGTTAAACAAGGTAGATAGAAAGACTTTGGGGCATAAGAATTCCATCCCTCTTGAGCCTTACCTCAAATGGGTACGAGATCATGCTCAGAGTTTTATAATGCCTTACCCCTCCATTCTCCCGGTAATCATTGAGCCTGTCATGGAAGAAGACGTTCCATACACTATCCTACATCCTAACATGCCTACCTCGCTTGAAGACCTACAAAGGGATTAGATACAACTCAAGGGAGAGCGAGATACTTTTGAAGCCCAATTCTATGCAAGCGAGAAGAAGGTTTTGGAACTCACTAGGCTACTTCATGAGGATCAGACTCTGAATGCCTACATTGCACCAAAGAGGATGCACACTACCTTTTTTATCTTGGAATTTCTTATATTTGTTTTGCCTAAGAAGGCATTATTGTACTCAATCTTTAATCTATTAATATAACGTGTGTTTCCTTTTTGTCTAAAACAAATTTGAATCTTAAAATCCTTGAAGTCATTGCATATGCATTTACCATTCATCATAACATAAGCAGGTTTCTTGCAACAAGTCTCCTCATCTCTCTACTATTTATTTCAGTAAGATGGATCCCGAGAAAACGATGCAGGATCTCCAAGCTCAGAATGCACAGTTTCAACAGTTGTTCTTAACTCTGGCCAAAGGACAAGAAGAGTTGAAGACTTTGCTGGCCGAGGAAAAGAAAAAGAAGACAAAGAAGGTAACCAGAGTCCTAAACATGGGAAGAAGATTTCATGGGCAGAAAAGAAGGACCCTAGACTTTGCAACAACATCCGTTGAGAGAGACAATCAAGATGGGAAAGGAAAGGAAACAATTGTCCCGTTAGAATCAGAAGAGGAAGAGGAAGAGGAAGAAGAATACTATTCTGAAGAACAATACCCTCCAGCTGATGACAAGTATAAACATATCTAAGAGCGGTTGAGCGCAATGGAAATCCAAAAAGTGCCTGGCTTGGACTTTGAGGAATTGGGTTTAGTATCGGGGATTGTCATTCCTCCGAAATTTAAAGCACATGTGTTCGCCAAATATGACGGAGTTTCATGCCCTAAAATGCATCTCCGGTCCTATGTGAGGAAAATCCAGCCCCATACCGCTGACAAAGACTTATGGGTACACTTCTTCCAAGACATTTTGTATGGAACTCAACTTGATTGGTTTTATCAGTTAGGAAGAGCTAACATTCATAACTGGGAAGATCTTTCTACAACTTTCTACAAACAATACCAACACAATGCCGATCTTGCGCCTACCCGTACTCAACTCCAGAGTATGGCCATGGTTTCCAAAGAAGGTTTCAAGGACTATGCGCAAAAATGGAGAGACTTGGCTGGAAGAGTTTAACCTCCCCTATCTGAAAGAGAATTAGTAGACATGTTTTTGGGCACCTTGTCTGCCCCCTTCTTCAATCACCTAATTGGGAGTTCATCATCAGGTTTTACTAAACTGATATTGACCAGAGAGAGGATAGAAGCCGGGATAAAGAGTGGAAAGATTTAGAAATATACATCCTCTGCTGCTATAAGGAAGCCATTTATTGGAAAGAAATAAGTGTTTGTTATTTATCCTCAGAGAAATCAACATAGGGCCGAACACCGTCCAATGGTGGAGGCTGTTATGATTCCTAAGCATGCGCATGATCAGCAAAAAAATAACCAACCAAGGATGGAAATACCAGTCAAACAATTCACCAGAATTAACATGACCCTATCTCAAGTATTGCCACATCTTTTAAGATCCAACCTGGTGACTTTGAAAGAAGCTCCAAAAAATCCTAACACAACATCTCCTCACTATCATCCTAATACCCGTTGTGCATACCATTCTGAGAGTCCTAGTCATGACACTAATAACTGTTGGGATCTAAAGAACAAAGTACAAGACCTAATTGAAGCCAAAGAGATTGAATTCGATGCGCCCGAAAAGCCAAATGTCATTTCTGCCCCTATGCCCAAACATGGCCATAATACCAATGCCATTGAAGAAGAAATGTTTGTTACTTCAGTTGATGAACTTATGACCTTGCTCCTGACTATTAAAGTGAACTTGTTAAATGCCGGTGTGTTCCCAGGCTGTGATGAAGGCTGTCATTTCTGTTTGTCCTCACCAACCAGTTGTCCTTTGTTGAAAACAGGCGTTCAGTGCCTAATAGATAACAAAGAAATTTTGTTTGAAAAGACTTCTATTCCACCTGTTCCTTATAAAGATGTTTCTATCATTACCATTTCCGCCAATTCTTCCAGGGTCTCCACCAAAAGACCCGTTAGAATTACATCAGTTCCAAAAGCAACTCCTTTGATAATTACAATGCCTGGACCAGTCCCGTATTCGTCAGGCAAAACAATACCATGGAATTATGGAGGGGATGTCTACTACCACGGTGTCAAGCAAGATTGGCCATCTATCGAAGATTCAAGTTCCAAGAAAGTTAACCCCGATATCAGTAATAATGCAGGGACTAAAAAAATTACCCGAAGCGGAAGGATATTCTCTCCAGAAATTGCTCCCCCAAAAGCAGTTTCTGGACCCGTAATCATTCCTGTTGTTGTTACTCCTCTATAGGTTGTTCCCAGTCCTACAATCATCTCCACCAATACTCCAACTGAAAAAGCTGTTACAATCCCTGCTATCACTCCTACTGACATTCCTGCTGCCGAGTCAACCGAGACTCGAGGAAAAAGTATTCTAATTAAGCCTGTCCGGACAAAGGCACAACCATTGGCTATCCCTGAGACCTCCCGGAAAGAGATGGAGGAAATTCTAAAAATCATAAAAAGAAGCTACTACGATGTAGTTGAACAACTGGGGAAAACTCCATCTAAAATTTCCAAGCTGGCTTTACTACTATGTTCCGAGGCGCATGCAAAAGCCTTGGTAAAATTTCTGAAAACTTCCCATGTACCCCAAGAGACATCTGCCGATCAGTTCCAAGACTGCGTAGGCAGCTTGACTGCAGATAATGGTCTAGGTTTTTCGGATGCTGATTTAACGCCAAGAGGAAGGAAGCATAATGAGGCATTGTATGTCTCAGTTGAATGTAGGGGCATAACCCTGGCTCATGTTTTGGTGGACACTGACTCATCTTTGAATGTATTGCCTAAAAAAGCTTTTGATAGGCTTGACTGTGAGGGATTGACATTGAAGCCAAGAAACATAGTAGTAAGGGTTTTTGACGACTCAAAAAGGATGGTGCACGGGGAAGTGGATATCCCCAAAAAGGTTGGAACCCAAACTTTCGATTCAACTTTTTATGTAATGGACATCCGCCCTTCATATTCCTGCTTGCTAGGCCGACCATAGATTCACAATGCTGGCGCTGTCACTCCTACGTTGCACCAAATGCTGAAGTATCCGATTCAAGGGAAGATTATCATTGTTCATGGAGAAGAAGAGTATATGATCATCCATCTCAATTCTTTCAGATATGTGGAATTAGATGGTAAATTTATTGAAACTCCATTCCAACACTTTGAAGAGGTCCCGCAAGATATGGTAGTGACTAAGGCTGTTCCCAAGATCACAAGGCCTCCACTCAAAATGTCATCTTTGAAGGATGCAAAGGCAGTGATAGAAGAAGGAGGATGCACTATCTGGGGACAACTCTCAGATATCCCATACAAGTCTGACAAGTTTGGCTTAGTGTTGTACCCCAAAATTTGCCCTCCCATATTCTCCAAGATTTGTCAAGTCAAGGTCACAAAATTCTCCAAGGGCTATGCAGTTCAACTGTCTCCTATACAGTCAAAACTAGGGTTTGGGTTCTGATCAAGAAAATGAAGTTTTCAAAGGCCCAATCAAGTCTCATATGCCTACAAATGTGGTCAAGCATCCTCATATCAAGTTTCAAGACATTCAGCTCAAAATTGCACAGTCAAAACCCTAGATTGCACTACAGTCAACTGTAGGGGCAAAATGGTCATTTGACAGTCAAAAGCTCAAATTTTTGGTCAACACATCATTTTGAAGCCACAAACATCATTTGATCAATGCTTGATCATGATTCTCAAAATTTGGCTCAGAAAATCATCAAGATGCAAAAGTTACTATATTTGGACAGCTGAAAAAGTCAACTGAAATTGACCAGGGCATAACTTTCACATGGATTATCAGAAAAAATTCCATCCAAAGCTCATTTTGAAGAGAAAGACATTTCCTACAACTCATCTTCATATTCCAAGTCCAAGAAATGCTCTCACAAAAAGTTATCAATTTCAACATTATAGGTCATTTTCAAAAGTCAACAAAAAGGGACTTTAAGTCAAAGGCCATAACTTGAGATTGGTAAATCAAAATGACATGGGACCAAAGGCATTGGTTAAAGGACTCAAAGACCTTTCCAAAATGTCCAAGAACATGTGAAAAGCTTAAAAATTGAGCAAGTTATGCCTTGTGGAAGTTGGGAAATGTTTGGAAATTTTTGAAAGTCAACATTACTTCAAAAGGCCTAAATTTGCTAATGGGCCCATTTTTCTTCCAAGTTTCTTCATGCCAAGCCTATGCACGACCATTAGGCCCAAAGGGAAGTATTTTCTCATTTTTTAATTATTTATTTGAATTTATATTAATATTAATTCATTTAAATTATTTTAATACATGAAAAATATAAGTTTGACCTAAAAAAATCTTTTTATGCACATTCCAAGGTCAATATTTCGTGCACATCTTAATTAGGCAAGTTTTGGTGTGATTTGAGCTGATTGAACACAAAATGCACATGGAAAAGATTTGGAAAAGATTTCATGAAATCAAAGATTGAAAACAATGAATTCAAAGGATTTTGTGCAATATTTTTAACCTAATATGCTCTATACATATTCAGGAATCAAGACCTAAAAAAAAAACACTAAAAGCTGCGCCCCAAGAACCCTTTGCAAATTGAAATTTTTCCATAAAACACAAATACTGAAAACTAGTCTCAAGGTCGATTCAAGCTTCAATTTTTGTTCTATCAGCATCCTTAAGCATCCCTGGAGGTATTCCAATCAATATCACCCACAAAAGCTCCAGGAATTGGCGCCTGTGACTCAGACTGCATTGCAAAAAATTCATAATCGTATAGCCTTTTTTAAGCACTTTTACAGCATTCTATTCATTGCATCATGTTTGTTTTGAGCTTCTGAAACTAACCATTATGCTTGATTGAAGTTTTACACGTTATACACGATGATGCCATGACTGAATATTAGGGTTTCGTGAGGTTCAAAATTAGGGATTCCTAAAACAAGCAAAATTAGACCATCCCAGTACCACCATTGCAATCAGCTCATCAAGACGAAGAAGACTAGACCATCGCGCCTAATTTATGTTTGGATATGAGTTAATCGCTATTTTCTTGTAGGTTGTCTAACACCACGTTTATAAAACCGTGGCCAATGTGTTTTGTGTTTCAGGGGGACGAAGACGATGATGTCGTGTCACACGGGGACAGGCCAATTCAAATTCGCGCGCGTTTTAACCATTACGCGTTGGTGTTGATTTTTGTTGTTTATTAATCATAATATATTAAATGAAATGCAGTAGCTCAGTTGGTAACACGTGACATGGTTAATCCTCAAGACCTGGGTTCAAGTCCCAGGTCTGGCAATTTCCATAATATTTTTCAACGCAGGTTCCTATGCAACGCTGGCGTTAGGGACTACCATGTTCCATCCAGATCAGGCCATACACGCGTCTAACACGTACAGATCAAGGGCTACAGAACCAAGGAACACCTACGCCTAGTCAACGTGTCACACATAATCCAAAAAGTCAGCGGACTTCAAAGCTTAATGGGCCAAAATTCCAGGCCTGAACCTCCTAAATTAGGGTTACCCCCCCTGGTTTGCATTTTTTTCTATTTTTCTTCTTATTTTATTTTTGCTATTTTATTTATTTTATTTGTTTTAACATAATTAATTTATTTTCATACAAAATATAAAAACATTCAAAAATCAGAAAAGACCAAAAAATTAATAAATATTTATATTATAATTATTTTCATAAAAAATGCTCGTAATTATTTAGTTTTAATTAGGTTACAAGTTTAATTCTTTTTAATAATAAAAATCCAAAAATAGAATTAGGTTTAATTTTTATTCTTCTTAATTTCCCTTTTTACAATAATATTGCTTATTTTTATTTATTTTCTATAATTAAATTTTGCATGTAAATTAGCTTAGATTTAAATTAGGTCAAAAATTTAATATTTTCACAATAAACTTAAAAAATGTTAGAATTAGGGTTTGACGCTTCCTTTTCAATTAATTTCTCCTTAAATCTTAAAAAATACAAAAATACCAAAAACATTTAAATTTTAATTTTAATTCCTTATTAAATTTAATTTTTTGCAAAAGGGTCCAACGCCCATTGTTTTTAATTATTTAATTTGCGCATTTATTTCATGTCATTTATTATAATTTTTGTACCTCTCCCAAAGCCATGTAACTTTACTTTTCGTACTTTTATTTACTTCGCATTTATTTATTTTCCGCTAAATCGGGTCCGGTTTAATTTTGGCGATGTGGACCCGCGCCTTTGTAATAGTTTAGATTTACTTTTCGCAAACTTGATAACTGTTAAATATACATGCAAGAATGAATGGCCCTAATTAAAATCAAGCGTAGATCACAAATAAACATGACAAGACAAATAACTGAAACATGACACACAATTCGCACACACCACCCCTAGGGTACGCCTCACTGTTGCCTTTCGAAAGGTGATCGTCGAGTAGAGGACGTCTTAGTAAGTCCTCATGATCCGGGAACCTGGCATGAGGGTAGCTTCTAAGGTGTCTTCCCATTGCTCCGGTGATCACCACGTCCCTAAAACTCGAATTGACCCGAACACCTCCAACGGTGGTGCTACCTACCTCTCAATGGTGGGATGGCACTACTTTAAAGGACTCTTACACAGACGAATTCCTTAAGGTAGGTAGGTTCTCAAGGATACTTGCTCTAATTTCAAACAAATCAAAAGACTTTTCACACTGACACTTTTCAAAAGCTTCCAAAGCAAACTTTTCAAACACTCTGACGTACGAGTCGATCTGAAATTTTTCAAAGAAACTTTTTAAACCCACATTGAAAAGCAAACAAACAATTTTGAAAACACAATGAGCAAGTATCTAAGAGCCCATGGATAACCATGGATAGAAAGGGTGCTAACACCTTCCCTTTCTATAACCTACCTCCCGAACCGAGAGCAATCTCTTAAAAGGAATTTTTCTGTGCTTTTGTCCTTTCCATGTGGAGAAAATAAAAGACGGTGGCGACTCTTGCTTCCGCGACATTTCGCGAACCAGCGTTAAACAGTCAGTTCCAGATCCACCGATCACAGAACTGGCGACTCTGCTGGGGATAAACTTAAAGTGGGGTGTACCTTAGGGCTAGCTCATAACTATGTTTTCAATTGTTTTCCTTGTGTGCTTTAAATTGTGGGTTGCTTGGGAGTTCTATAGATCCTAAACCCGGATCTGGGGGATACCTTTCTTAGAAAGTAGCAACAAGGCTGTGAGGGAACTGTGCGGGGTATACCGACATGGTTGAGACAGTCTGCTACGTTGATGTGGCACTTTGGTGTGTACCGGTAACCCTTGAGTTCAGTCAAGGAGAGTACGGGGCCTCCGCGTGGTGTCATGAAGCATCAACAGACCTTAGGAACCTTAATTGAACTATCTTGGCCTCTTTAGGGTAGTGAGATAACTGACTTTGGTGCAGTCCGAGGTTGGTTGATACTCGATACTACACTCAATTGAGGGTTGCTTTCCTGGAATATTTCGGTCGCCAGTTCAGTGGCTAAATCGAAACGATGAACAATGAAAGCAATCCCGTGATATTGGGAACCTTAGAACCCGGTTACTTTGATTAGGACAGGTTGAACCCACCAACTTCAAGAGGGTACTACCTAGACCCCATGCTGGCCTAAACCTAAGGGCTCTCTCTTGTGTGACTTGTGTGCCTTCGTACTTGACTACTTGCATGCTTGTTATCTGACACTTGAGTTCCTTGTAGGTTTTGTTTACAGTCCTTAATATGGACTCATTACAGGGCCTACTCACATTACCCCATGCATAGCATAACATCATACCATTGCATGCATCCTGCATACATCCTAACCCGTTTCAAGGATCTCAAGGGCTTGTGATGCAGGTCATGATAAATCAAACATCTAGCCAGGGGCAGAGAGGATTTATTTTCCTCTAGCCAAAGTTGTCAGGGGCTATGACCCACTGGATATGGTGAGCTTTTGACCCTTGAAGAAGGACTCTCAACAACATGAAGTACCTTCAATCAAGTTACCGGCTTTCAACTCTAACAAGTTTCTCTGTTTACCCCGCGAGGTCCTTGAAATCATTGCATGCATGTCATACATATCATTGCATAACAGGTACCCTTTCTCTGCAGGTTACTTACCTTCTTCGCTGTTTATTTCAGCCGATCGTCATGAATCCTGAATCATCAGCCGAGCAGACTATCAAGGCCCTCCAGGCTCAGAATGCCCAATTCCAAGGGCTAATCATGAACTTGACCCAGGGGCAGCAAGATCTGAAGGCTCTGCTCTTGAAGAAGGAAAATAAGAAGAAGAGGACTGTCTTGTTCAGCCCTAGACGCAGATCTGGGAATACACCGCAAGTCGAAACTGAGAGGACTACCCCATCTGTGAGGGAAAGCAGTCACCATGAGAGAGAGGTTCCCAGTCCAGTGGTCTCCGACAACGAGACAGATTTTGATGAAGAGCAGTACCCTCCTGCTAATGACAGATATAAGCAACTGGAGGACAGAATGAAAGCTATGGAGGTTCAACAGGTACCTGGGCTGGATTTCGGAGATCTGGGTGTGTCAACTGGTGTGGTTATTCCTCGGAAGTTCAAAGCACCGTCCTTTACTAAGTATGATGGGGCGTCTTGCCCCAAGCTGCATCTAAGGTCCTATGTTCGGAAGATTCAACCATATACGGTGGACAAAAACTTGTGGATCCATTTCTTCCAGGAGAGTCTTTCAGGGACTCATCTCGAATGGTTCTATCAGCTAGATGGGACCAAGGTTCGTAACTGGGAGGAGTTGGCTACTGCTTTCTACAAGCAGTATCAGTATAATGCCGACCTTGCTCCTACGCGTACCCAACTCCAGGGTATGTCGTTAGGATCAAGTGAAGGTTTTAAAGAATATGCGCAGAAATGGAGGGATCTTGCTGGAAGGGTACAACCACCTCTGACTGACCGTGAACTTGTGGACATGTTCTTGGGGACCCTGTCTGGTCCATTCTTCAACCACCTCATTGGTAACTCATCTGCTGGATTTACCAACCTCATCCTGACCGGCGAAAGAATTGAAGCTGGTATCAAGAGCGGGAAAATTCAAGAGGCCACACCTTCTGATATTCATAAAAAGCCTTACACGGGAAAGAAGGAATCTAATGCTGCATACGGTCAAAAGGGTCGCCGTGATCAACATGCAGGGGCAGTCATGATCTCTGGTTCTGCACCACGCCGCCAACCACAGAGGGGAAACCAGCAAAGGCCGGACGGGCCTAAAAGGCAGTTCACCAACATTAACATGCCATGGTCGCAAGCACTGCAACATATGTTGAAGATGAACCTGATTGCAGTGATCAACCCTCCTGCCAATCCTAAGACCTCCTCTCCTAGCTACAATCCAGAAGCCAGATGCGCTTATCATTCCGATAGCCCGGGGCACGATACTGAAGACTGCTGGGCACTAAAGTACAAAATTCAGAACATGATCGATGCCAAAGAGATTGAGTTCGAGCCTGCTGAGACTCCCAACGTGATCAGTGCTCCATTGCCAAAACATGGCTAGGATTGAGAAATTTTTTGTTCCTTTGAATTCAAGTTGTATTTTTCCTTTCTTGTTCAGATAAACAATTATTATGTTAAACTCTTTTATTTCATGAATGCATTACACATGTCTGTCTTGATTAATTATGTTTACTATGCTTAAAACTGCTTTCATATTTTTGCAATGGTCAACTCTTAATTGAAAATTCTAAACCTCTTGAGGGAGGATGACGAAAACGATACCACGATCTTTACAGTATGCTTTTGAACAAACCCCGCTGATGAGGTACAGGCATTGTTTCAACCCCTAAACACTGGAGTTATAAGGATGATAATCCCTCGTCAACCCATCAGAGCCAAAGAAGTAGGAGTTTTTATTTTCGAAAATCAAAACCCTTAATCATAACCTGGGGCAGGGTAGTTCTCTCAGTTGAGCCAAGTGCATCTTTACAAAACGAGCAAAGACAGTAATGGTTCAGAACAATCAAAAGGACAGGCAGTCATCATCAAAATTCATAAATGAAAAGCCCAAAAAGTCTAAACCTACAAAGGGGACTTATGAAACTGGGGCATCCCGCTGACTGTAATTCCGAAAAGGAAACAGTTCAGTCAAAAAAGAAAAGGATAACAAAAATCAAGCAAGAGGTCTCGCAACCAAAGCAAAAATGACTGCCTATTCAAAAGAAATCATCAACATCTGAACCATCACCAGAAAATCAAAACAAAGACTCGAACAAGGTCTAACGCATGATCAACTGAGTTTAGGTTTGGAGAACATCACGAAGAGCGGGTGGGTACAAATAATTTGAGCCTTTATCCTTTGTTTCTTAAACCGTGAACCAGGCCACGATACAACCCTTAAAAGTCCTAGCTGAAGCATGGGTTAGTTCGAAAGCATACTGTTACGAAGGTATCCTGACTCCTGAAGGTTTGCTGTAAAATCTTGAGTTGACATCGCACTGTATTACAAAAAATGCATTTTTCAAAATATCCAAGACAGACATAGGCTTTTGCATTCTTAAAATAACCTTGTTTGCATATGACTATTTGTTTGAACAGCAGGGAAATTCGCACGATGAACACCTTGTGAACAGAAGTACCTCCAATCAAGGGGCACAATAGGAGCATTGTTCATTATCTGGGGCATGGCAAAATACTTCCAACAGGGGCAACTTCCTACATTCTGAGAGCATGGACATAGTCAAAAAAATACTACGCAAAATCCAAGACCCGCTAGGTCGACATACCTAGGCAAAAATAAGGGCTTCCCGGCGAACCAAAAGGGTTCGGGCAAAAATAAGGGATGAAACGAAAATCTATACACCCGGCAAGTCGAAAACCTGAAAAGGCGGCTTGGGCAAAAATGGGTATCCCGATGGACTGAAAACCCGAAAGGGCGGTCCAGGCAAAAGTTAGGGATCAAAGCGTACGACTATGTCCCGGCATCTCGTCACTTGTCTACCCGAAGATTTGTCAAACACCCACACAGGTATCCTCTTCCCTCACCTCCGAAACAGGGGCAATAATGAGTTATCCAGGCGATCCAATCGCTCTGTCAACTAAAGTACAAAGGAAAGATCAACATAGGGATGATTACCATTTACCTTTACAAATTCCAGATCGTGGGTTAACATCCGAGACCAAACAGGACAATCATCCACTTAATCAAAACCATGCAACCCTACACCGGTTCCTTCTCAATTTTCATCCAGAAGTTTTACACGAACTTATCCCGAAGCAACCTTACCCCGGTTCCTCCAGAAATCTCACATGGATTTATCCCAAGGCAACCTAACCCCGGTTCCTCTAGAAATCTCACATGGATTTATCCCAAGGCAACCTAACCCCGGTTCCTCCAGAAATCTTACATGGATTTATCCGAGTAACCTAACCCCGGTTCCTCCAGAAGTCTTACATGGACCTACCTCAAGATGACCTAACCCCGGTTCATCAAGAAGTTTTTACACAAACTTATCCGAGTAACCTAACCCCGGTTCCTCCAGAAGTCTTACATGGACCTACCTCAAGATGACCTAACCCCGGTTCATCAAGAAGTTTTTACACAAACTTATCCGAGTAACCTAACCCCGGTTCCTCCAGAAGTCTTACATGGACCTACCTCAAGATGACCTAACCCCGGTTCATCAAGAAGTTTTTACACAAACTTATCCGAGTAACCTAACCCCGGTTCCCCCAGAAGTCTCACATGGACTCGTCTCCAGTAACCTTACCCCGGTTCGTCAAGAAATCTCACACGGATCTATCTCAAGGTAACCTAACCCCGGTTCCCCCAGAAGTCTCACATGGACTCGTCTCCAGTAACCTTACCCCGGTTCGTCAAGAAATCTCACATGGATTTACCCCAAGGTAACCTAACCCCGGTTCCTCTAGAAGTCTTACATGGATTTAGCTCAAGATAACCTCACCCCGGTTCATCAAGAAATTTTACATGAACTTACCTCACCAAGCAACCCTACACCGGTTCTCTCTCTTCAAGATGCAGTTTTACATGGACTCGTCACCCAGAAACCCTACACAGGTTCTCCCTTTCCAAAAACGAAGTTTTACACGAACTCATCATCAAAGTAACCCTACCCAGGTTCCTTCTCCATTTCAGATGCGGTTTTACACGAGCTCATCAGCAGGCAACCCTACATAGGTTCCCTCTTTCAACTTACAAAATTACAGTTCAAAACCTCCCCAGGAGAGTCCAATCTAGTTCCCCAGGAAATTTGGAATTCCTATCCCCAAGCAAGCTTATCCCCAGTAGATTCTGGAAGCTTATCCCCTCGCAAAACACGAACGCGTCGTCCGGCTTGATTTAAAGAGTTATTTCCTTAACAGGATATAACTGGGTTATCCTCAGCCAAAAGCCATGGAAGGATCGTCGTCGACACAGTCTTCTTACCCCAGCGAAGTCCATCAACACTTCCAACAACAAGGGTATCCTCAGTAAGTTACTATCAACATCCAGCAAAGCATCTCTATCCCCACAGAGTATTGCTTCCCAGCATGGTCGTTAGAGTATTTTTCTCCCCGCAGAATCTCCATTTGCCAAGTTTATTCCTCAACGGAGTCATCTTCTCCTACCGGTATTCTTGCAACTATCATCCCCAGTGGAAGTAAAAGCTTATTCTCCAACATCATCCCAGGATATGACTTCCCGGCACCCGTCGAGGATTTACTTTCCTAGACGAAAACATACATAAAACTTCACATACATCATCATAGCATGCATAACGCACTGCATCATACAAATCTCATTTATGTTGAGAACATCATTGCTTGATCCATATCATGCATTGCATATGACTGACTTTTACCTTTCAGGAAAAATGCAGTTTAAATTCTCAATCACATTTCAAGACTTTGTCCGGTTCAGTTAAATCGACCCTAAGATTTTCCTGATGCTTATCCAGTCAAAGGCCTTCTCTGGTTCAGTCAGATCGACCCTAAGATCTCCCTGATGCTTATCCAGTTGAAGATATTCCAAGACCTTGTCCGGTTCAGTTAAATCGACCCCAAGATTTCCCTGATGCTTATCCAGTCAAAGGCCTTCTCTTGGTTCAGTCAGATCGACCCTAAGATCTCCCTGATGCTTATCCAGTTGAAGATATTTCAAGACCTTGTCCGGTTCAGTTAAATCGACCCTAAAGATTTTCCTGATGCTTATCCAGTCAAAGGCCTCTCTGGTTCAGTCAGATCGACCCTAAGATCTCCCTGATTCTTATTCCAGCAGAAGACACCCAAGATTTTTCTCAACAAGCGTTGTTGAAGTTAAAGACACCCAAGATTTTTCTCAACGAACGTTGTTGAAGTTAAAGTCGCCCAAGGTTCTCTTACCATTCATGTTAAGGTAGTAACCATCCCTGGTTCTCTCATCGCCGTTTGAAGCTCCAGACTCAGCTCCTGCAACCAGTCAGGACACATCTATACCAAGCATCTAAAATCAGCTCCTGCAACGTGTCAGGTACTCATTTTCTCTTTTGCAGGTATGCAGGTTCTCGCTAAGGAATCTCCTACGCGATCAACATCCAGATGGCATCTATAAGCCCATCACCCTATCCAGCAAACATCTAAATGGCATCTATAAGCCCATTCCACCATCACTGCTAACATGTGAGCGCAAATTTCTGGGCACTCTAGTGTTCAATCATCTTCCACCCTCGGATTACGAAAGGCACGTCTGCCAATCTGCATCCTCAGGTCTAAGAAGATTGAACAGGGGCAAATGTTGTACCCCAAAATTTGCCCTCCCATATTCTCCAAGATTTGTCAAGTCAAGGTCACAAAATTCTCCAAGGGCTATGCAGTTCAACTGTCTCCTATACAGTCAAAACTAGGGTTTGGGTTCTGATCAAGAAAATGAAGTTTTCAAAGGCCCAATCAAGTCTCATATGCCTACAAATGTGGTCAAGCATCCTCATATCAAGTTTCAAGACATTCAGCTCAAAATTGCACAGTCAAAACCCTAGATTGCACTACAGTCAACTGTAGGGGCAAAATGGTCATTTGACAGTCAAAAGCTCAAATTTTTGGTCAACACATCATTTTGAAGCCACAAACATCATTTGATCAATGCTTGATCATGATTCTCAAAATTTGGCTCAGAAAATCATCAAGATGCAAAAGTTACTATATTTGGACAGCTGAAAAAGTCAACTGAAATTGACCAGGGCATAACTTTCACATGGATTATCAGAAAAAATTCCATCCAAAGCTCATTTTGAAGAGAAAGACATTTCCTACAACTCATCTTCATATTCCAAGTCCAAGAAATGCTCTCACAAAAAGTTATCAATTTCAACATTATAGGTCATTTTCAAAAGTCAACAAAAAGGGACTTTAAGTCAAAGGCCATAACTTGAGATTGGTAAATCAAAATGACATGGGACCAAAGGCATTGGTTAAAGGACTCAAAGACCTTTCCAAAATGTCCAAGAACATGTGAAAAGCTTAAAAATTGAGCAAGTTATGCCTTGTGGAAGTTGGGAAATTTTTGGAAATTTTTGAAAGTCAACATTACTTCAAAAGGCCTAAATTTGCTAATGGGCCCATTTTTCTTCCAAGTTTCTTCATGCCAAGCCTATGCACGACCATTAGGCCCAAAGGGAAGTATTTTCTCATTTTTTAATTATTTATTTGAATTTATATTAATATTAATTCATTTAAATTATTTTAATACATGAAAAATATAAGTTTGACCTAAAAAAATCTTTTTATGCACATTCCAAGGTCAATATTTCGTGCACATCTTAATTAGGCAAGTTTTGGTGTGATTTGAGCTGATTGAACACAAAATGCACATGGAAAAGATTTGGAAAAGATTTCATGAAATCAAAGATTGAAAACAATGAATTCAAAGGATTTTGTGCAATATTTTTAACCTAATATGCTCTATACATATTCAGGAATCAAGACCTAAAAAAAAAACACTAAAAGCTGCGCCCCAAGAACCCTTTGCAAATTGAAATTTTTCCATAAAACACAAATACTGAAAACTAGTCTCAAGGTCGATTCAAGCTTCAATTTTTGTTCTATCAGCATCCTTAAGCATCCCTGGAGGTATTCCAATCAATATCACCCACAAAAGCTCCAGGAATTGGCGCCTGTGACTCAGACTGCATTGCAAAAAATTCATAATCGTATAGCCTTTTTTAAGCACTTTTACAGCATTCTATTCATTGCATCATGTTTGTTTTGAGCTTCTGAAACTAACCATTATGCTTGATTGAAGTTTTACACGTTATACACGATGATGCCATGACTGAATATTAGGGTTTCGTGAGGTTCAAAATTAGGGATTCCTAAAACAAGCAAAATTAGACCATCCCAGTACCACCATTGCAATCAGCTCATCAAGACGAAGAAGACTAGACCATCGCGCCTAATTTATGTTTGGATATGAGTTAATCGCTATTTTCTTGTAGGTTGTCTAACACCACGTTTATAAAACTGTGGCCAATGTGTTTTGTGTTTCAGGGGGACGAAGACGATGATGTCGTGTCACACGGGGACAGGCCAATTCAAATTCGCGCGCGTTTTAACCATTACGCGTTGGTGTTGATTTTTGTTGTTTATTAATCATAATATATTAAATGAAATGCAGTAGCTCAGTTGGTAACACGTGACATGGTTAATCCTCAAGACCTGGGTTCAAGTCCCAGGTCTGGCAATTTCCATAATATTTTTCAACGCAGGTTCCTATGCAACGCTGGCGTTAGGGACTACCATGTTCCATCCAGATCAGGCCATACACGCGTCTAACACGTACAGATCAAGGGCTACAGAACCAAGGAACACCTACGCCTAGTCAACGTGTCACACATAATCCAAAAAGTCAGCGGACTTCAAAGCTTAATGGGCCAAAATTCCAGGCCTGAACCTCCTAAATTAGGGTTACCCCCCCTGGTTTGCATTTTTTTCTATTTTTCTTCTTATTTTATTTTTGCTATTTTATTTATTTTATTTGTTTTAACATAATTAATTTATTTTCATACAAAATATAAAAACATTCAAAAATCAGAAAAGACCAAAAAATTAATAAATATTTATATTATAATTATTTTCATAAAAAATGCTCGTAATTATTTAGTTTTAATTAGGTTACAAGTTTAATTCTTTTTAATAATAAAAATCCAAAAATAGAATTAGGTTTAATTTTTATTCTTCTTAATTTCCCTTTTTACAATAATATTGCTTATTTTTATTTATTTTCTATAATTAAATTTTGCATGTAAATTAGCTTAGATTTAAATTAGGTCAAAAATTTAATATTTTCACAATAAACTTAAAAAATGTTAGAATTAGGGTTTGACGCTTCCTTTTCAATTAATTTCTCCTTAAATCTTAAAAAATACAAAAATACCAAAAACATTTAAATTTTAATTTTAATTCCTTATTAAATTTAATTTTTTGCAAAAGGGTCCAACGCCCATTGTTTTTAATTATTTAATTTGCGCATTTATTTCATGTCATTTATTATAATTTTTGTACCTCTCCCAAAGCCATGTAACTTTACTTTTCGCACTTTTATTTACTTCGCATTTATTTATTTTCCGCTAAATCGGGTCCGGTTTAATTTTGGCGATGTGGACCCGCGCCTTTGTAATAGTTTAGATTTACTTTTCGCAAACTTGATAACTGTTAAATATACATGCAAGAATGAATGGCCCTAATTAAAATCAAGCGTAGATCACAAATAAACATGACAAGACAAATAACTGAAACATGACACACAATTCGCACACACCACCCCTAGGGTACGCCTCACTGTTGCCTTTCGAAAGGTGATCGTCGAGTAGAGGACGTCTTAGTAAGTCCTCATGATCCGGGAACCTGGCATGAGGGTAGCTTCTAAGGTGTCTTCCCATTGCTCCGGTGATCACCACGTCCCTAAAACTCGAATTGACCCGAACACCTCCAACGGTGGTGCTACCTACCTCTCAATGGTGGGATGGCACTACTTTAAAGGACTCTTACACAGACGAATTCCTTAAGGTAGGTAGGTTCTCAAGGATACTTGCTCTAATTTCAAACAAATCAAAAGACTTTTCACACTGACACTTTTCAAAAGCTTCCAAAGCAAACTTTTCAAACACTCTGACGTACGAGTCGATCTGAAATTTTTCAAAGAAACTTTTTAAACCCACATTGAAAAGCAAACAAACAATTTTGAAAACACAATGAGCAAGTATCTAAGAGCCCATGGATAACCATGGATAGAAAGGGTGCTAACACCTTCCCTTTCTATAACCTACCTCCCGAACCGAGAGCAATCTCTTAAAAGGAATTTTTCTGTGCTTTTGTCCTTTCCATGTGGAGAAAATAAAAGACGGTGGCGACTCTTGCTTCCGCGACATTTCGCGAACCAGCGTTAAACAGTCAGTTCCAGATCCACCGATCACAGAACTGGCGACTCTGCTGGGGATAAACTTAAAGTGGGGTGTACCTTAGGGCTAGCTCATAACTATGTTTTCAATTGTTTTCCTTGTGTGCTTTAAATTGTGGGTTGCTTGGGAGTTCTATAGATCCTAAACCCGGATCTGGGGGATACCTTTCTTAGAAAGTAGCAACAAGGCTGTGAGGGAACTGTGCGGGGTATACCGACATGGTTGAGACAGTCTGCTACGTTGATGTGGCACTTTGGTGTGTACCGGTAACCCTTGAGTTCAGTCAAGGAGAGTACGGGGCCTCCGCGTGGTGTCATGAAGCATCAACAGACCTTAGGAACCTTAATTGAACTATCTTGGCCTCTTTAGGGTAGTGAGATAACTGACTTTGGTGCAGTCCGAGGTTGGTTGATACTCGATACTACACTCAATTGAGGGTTGCTTTCCTGGAATATTTCGGTCGCCAGTTCAGTGGCTAAATCGAAACGATGAACAATGAAAGCAATCCCGTGATATTGGGAACCTTAGAACCCGGTTACTTTGATTAGGACAGGTTGAACCCACCAACTTCAAGAGGGTACTACCTAGACCCCATGCTGGCCTAAACCTAAGGGCTCTCTCTTGTGTGACTTGTGTGCCTTCGTACTTGACTACTTGCATGCTTGTTATCTGACACTTGAGTTCCTTGTAGGTTTTGTTTACAGTCCTTAATCTGGACTCATTACAGGGCCTACTCACATTACCCCATGCATAGCATAACATCATACCATTGCATGCATCCTGCATACATCCTAACCCGTTTCAAGGATCTCAAGGGCTTGTGATGCAGGTCATGATAAATCAAACATCTAGCCAGGGGCAGAGAGGATTTATTTTCCTCTAGCCAAAGTTGTCAGGGGCTATGACCCACTGGATATGGTGAGCTTTTGACCCTTGAAGAAGGACTCTCAACAACATGAAGTACCTTCAATCAAGTTACCGGCTTTCAACTCTAACAAGTTTCTCTGTTTACCCCGCGAGGTCCTTGAAATCATTGCATGCATGTCATACATATCATTGCATAACAGGTACCCTTTCTCTGCAGGTTACTTACCTTCTTCGCTGTTTATTTCAGCCGATCGTCATGAATCCTGAATCATCAGCCGAGCAGACTATCAAGGCCCTCCAGGCTCAGAATGCCCAATTCCAAGGGCTAATCATGAACTTGACCCAGGGGCAGCAAGATCTGAAGGCTCTGCTCTTGAAGAAGGAAAATAAGAAGAAGAGGACTGTCTTGTTCAGCCCTAGACGCAGATCTGGGAATACACCGCAAGTCGAAACTGAGAGGACTACCCCATCTGTGAGGGAAAGCAGTCACCATGAGAGAGAGGTTCCCAGTCCAGTGGTCTCTGACAACGAGACAGATTTTGATGAAGAGCAGTACCCTCCTGCTAATGACAGATATAAGCAACTGGAGGACAGAATGAAAGCTATGGAGGTTCAACAGGTACCTGGGCTGGATTTCGGAGATCTGGGTTTGTCAACTGGTGTGGTTATTCCTCGGAAGTTCAAAGCACCGTCCTTTACTAAGTATGATGGGGCGTCTTGCCCCAAGCTGCATCTAAGGTCCTATGTTCGGAAGATTCAACCATATACGGTGGACAAAAACTTGTGGATCCATTTCTTCCAGGAGAGTCTTTCAGGGACTCATCTCGAATGGTTCTATCAGCTAGATGGGACCAAGGTTCGTAACTGGGAGGAGTTGGCTACTGCTTTCTACAAGCAGTATCAGTATAATGCCGACCTTGCTCCTACGCGTACCCAACTCCAGGGTATGTCGTTAGGATCAAGTGAAGGTTTTAAAGAATATGCGCAGAAATGGAGGGATCTTGCTGGAAGGGTACAACCACCTCTGACTGACCGTGAACTTGTGGACATGTTCTTGGGGACCCTGTCTGGTCCATTCTTCAACCACCTCATTGGTAACTCATCTGCTGGATTTACCAACCTCATCCTGACCGGCGAAAGAATTGAAGCTGGTATCAAGAGCGGGAAAATTCAAGAGGCCACACCTTCTGATATTCATAAAAAGCCTTACACGGGAAAGAAGGAATCTAATGCTGCATACGGTCAAAAGGGTCGCCGTGATCAACATGCAGGGGCAGTCATGATCTCTGGTTCTGCACCACGCCGCCAACCACAGAGGGGAAACCAGCAAAGGCCGGACGGGCCTAAAAGGCAGTTCACCAACATTAACATGCCATGGTCGCAAGCACTGCAACATATGTTGAAGATGAACCTGATTGCAGTGATCAACCCTCCTGCCAATCCTAAGACCTCCTCTCCTAGCTACAATCCAGAAGCCAGATGCGCTTATCATTCCGATAGCCCGGGGCACGATACTGAAGACTGCTGGGCACTAAAGTACAAAATTCAGAACATGATCGATGCCAAAGAGATTGAGTTCGAGCCTGCTGAGACTCCCAACGTGATCAGTGCTCCATTGCCAAAACATGGCTAGGATTGAGAAATTTTTTGTTCCTTTGAATTCAAGTTGTATTTTTCCTTTCTTGTTCAGATAAACAATTATTATGTTAAACTCTTTTATTTCATGAATGCATTACACATGTCTGTCTTGATTAATTATGTTTACTATGCTTAAAACTGCTTTCATATTTTTGCAATGGTCAACTCTTAATTGAAAATTCTAAACCTCTTGAGGGAGGATGACGAAAACGATACCACGATCTTTACAGTATGCTTTTGAACAAACCCCGCTGATGAGGTACAGGCATTGTTTCAACCCCTAAACACTGGAGTTATAAGGATGATAATCCCTCGTCAACCCATCAGAGCCAAAGAAGTAGGAGTTTTTATTTTCGAAAATCAAAACCCTTAATCATAACCTGGGGCAGGGTAGTTCTCTCAGTTGAGCCAAGTGCATCTTTACAAAACGAGCAAAGACAGTAATGGTTCAGAACAATCAAAAGGACAGGCAGTCATCATCAAAATTCATAAATGAAAAGCCCAAAAAGTCTAAACCTACAAAGGGGACTTATGAAACTGGGGCATCCCGCTGACTGTAATTCCGAAAAGGAAACAGTTCAGTCAAAAAAGAAAAGGATAACAAAAATCAAGCAAGAGGTCTCGCAACCAAAGCAAAAATGACTGCCTATTCAAAAGAAATCATCAACATCTGAACCATCACCAGAAAATCAAAACAAAGACTCGAACAAGGTCTAACGCATGATCAACTGAGTTTAGGTTTGGAGAACATCACGAAGAGCGGGTGGGTACAAATAATTTGAGCCTTTATCCTTTGTTTCTTAAACCGTGAACCAGGCCACGATACAACCCTTAAAAGTCCTAGCTGAAGCATGGGTTAGTTCGAAAGCATACTGTTACGAAGGTATCCTGACTCCTGAAGGTTTGCTGTAAAATCTTGAGTTGACATCGCACTGTATTACAAAAAATGCATTTTTCAAAATATCCAAGACAGACATAGGCTTTTGCATTCTTAAAATAACCTTGTTTGCATATGACTATTTGTTTGAACAGCAGGGAAATTCGCACGATGAACACCTTGTGAACAGAAGTACCTCCAATCAAGGGGCACAATAGGAGCATTGTTCATTATCTGGGGCATGGCAAAATACTTCCAACAGGGGCAACTTCCTACATTCTGAGAGCATGGACATAGTCAAAAAAATACTACGCAAAATCCAAGACCCGCTAGGTCGACATACCTAGGCAAAAATAAGGGCTTCCCGGCGAACCAAAAGGGTTCGGGCAAAAATAAGGGATGAAACGAAAATCTATACACCCGGCAAGTCGAAAACCTGAAAAGGCGGCTTGGGCAAAAATGGGTATCCCGATGGACTGAAAACCCGAAAGGGAGGTCCAGGCAAAAGTTAGGGATCAAAGCGTACGACTATGTCCCGGCATCTCGTCACTTGTCTACCCGAAGATTTGTCAAACACCCACACAGGTATCCTCTTCCCTCACCTCCGAAACAGGGGCAATAATGAGTTATCCAGGCGATCCAATCGCTCTGTCAACTAAAGTACAAAGGAAAGATCAACATAGGGATGATTACCATTTACCTTTACAAATTCCAGATCGTGGGTTAACATCCGAGACCAAACAGGACAATCATCCACTTAATCAAAACCATGCAACCCTACACCGGTTCCTTCTCAATTTTCATCCAGAAGTTTTACACAAACTTATCCCGAAGCAACCTTACCCCGGTTCCTCCAGAAATCTCACATGGATTTATCCCAAGGCAACCTAACCCCGGTTCCTCTAGAAATCTCACATGGATTTATCCCAAGGCAACCTAACCCCGGTTCCTCCAGAAATCTTACATGGATTTATCCGAGTAACCTAACCCCGGTTCCTCCAGAAGTCTTACATGGACCTACCTCAAGATGACCTAACCCCGGTTCATCAAGAAGTTTTTACACAAACTTATCCGAGTAACCTAACCCCGGTTCCTCCAGAAGTCTTACATGGACCTACCTCAAGATGACCTAACCCCGGTTCATCAAGAAGTTTTTACACAAACTTATCCGAGTAACCTAACCCCGGTTCCTCCAGAAGTCTTACATGGACCTACCTCAAGATGACCTAACCCCGGTTCATCAAGAAGTTTTTACACAAACTTATCCGAGTAACCTAACCCCGGTTCCCCCAGAAGTCTCACATGGACTCGTCTCCAGTAACCTTACCCCGGTTCGTCAAGAAATCTCACACGGATCTATCTCAAGGTAACCTAACCCCGGTTCCCCCAGAAGTCTCACATGGACTCGTCTCCAGTAACCTTACCCCGGTTCGTCAAGAAATCTCACATGGATTTACCCCAAGGTAACCTAACCCCGGTTCCTCCAGAAGTCTTACATGGATTTAGCTCAAGATAACCTCACCCCGGTTCATCAAGAAATTTTACATGAACTTACCTCACCAAGCAACCCTACACCGGTTCTCTCTCTTCAAGATGCAGTTTTACATGGACTCGTCACCCAGAAACCCTACACAGGTTCTCCCTTTCCAAAAACGAAGTTTTACACGAACTCATCATCAAAGTAACCCTACCCAGGTTCCTTCTCCATTTCAGATGCGGTTTTACACGAGCTCATCAGCAGGCAACCCTACATAGGTTCCCTCTTTCAACTTACAAAATTACAGTTCAAAACCTCCCCAGGAGAGTCCAATCTAGTTCCCCAGGAAATTTGGAATTCCTATCCCCAAGCAAGCTTATCCCCAGTAGATTCTGGAAGCTTATCCCCTCGCAAAACACGAACGCGTCGTCCGGCTTGATTTAAAGAGTTATTTCCTTAACAGGATATAACTGGGTTATCCTCAGCCAAAAGCCATGGAAGGATCGTCGTCGACACAGTCTTCTTACCCCAGCGAAGTCCATCAACACTTCCAACAACAAGGGTATCCTCAGTAAGTTACTATCAACATCCAGCAAAGCATCTCTATCCCCACAGAGTATTGCTTCCCAGCATGGTCGTTAGAGTATTTTTCTCCCCGCAGAATCTCCATTTGCCAAGTTTATTCCTCAACGGAGTCATCTTCTCCTACCGGTATTCTTGCAACTATCATCCCCAGTGGAAGTAAAAGCTTATTCTCCAACATCATCCCAGGATATGACTTCCCGGCACCCGTCGAGGATTTACTTTCCTAGACGAAAACATACATAAAACTTCACATACATCATCATAGCATGCATAACGCACTGCATCATACAAATCTCATTTATGTTGAGAACATCATTGCTTGATCCATATCATGCATTGCATATGACTGACTTTTACCTTTCAGGAAAAATGCAGTTTAAATTCTCAATCACATTTCAAGACTTTGTCCGGTTCAGTTAAATCGACCCTAAGATTTTCCTGATGCTTATCCAGTCAAAGGCCTTCTCTGGTTCAGTCAGATCGACCCTAAGATCTCCCTGATGCTTATCCAGTTGAAGATATTCCAAGACCTTGTCCGGTTCAGTTAAATCGACCCCAAGATTTCCCTGATGCTTATCCAGTCAAAGGCCTTCTCTTGGTTCAGTCAGATCGACCCTAAGATCTCCCTGATGCTTATCCAGTTGAAGATATTTCAAGACCTTGTCCGGTTCAGTTAAATCGACCCTAAAGATTTTCCTGATGCTTATCCAGTCAAAGGCCTCTCTGGTTCAGTCAGATCGACCCTAAGATCTCCCTGATTCTTATTCCAGCAGAAGACACCCAAGATTTTTCTCAACAAGCGTTGTTGAAGTTAAAGACACCCAAGATTTTTCTCAACGAACGTTGTTGAAGTTAAAGTCGCCCAAGGTTCTCTTACCATTCATGTTAAGGTAGTAACCATCCCTGGTTCTCTCATCGCCGTTTGAAGCTCCAGACTCAGCTCCTGCAACCAGTCAGGACACATCTATACCAAGCATCTAAAATCAGCTCCTGCAACGTGTCAGGTACTCATTTTCTCTTTTGCAGGTATGCAGGTTCTCGCTAAGGAATCTCCTACGCGATCAACATCCAGATGGCATCTATAAGCCCATCACCCTATCCAGCAAACATCTAAATGGCATCTATAAGCCCATTCCACCATCACTGCTAACATGTGAGCGCAAATTTCTGGGCACTCTAGTGTTCAATCATCTTCCACCCTCGGATTACGAAAGGCACGTCTGCCAATCTGCATCCTCAGGTCTAAGAAGATTGAACAGGGGCAACTGTTGTACCCCAAAATTTGCCCTCCCATATTCTCCAAGATTTGTCAAGTCAAGGTCACAAAATTCTCCAAGGGCTATGCAGTTCAACTGTCTCCTATACAGTCAAAACTAGGGTTTGGGTTCTGATCAAGAAAATGAAGTTTTCAAAGGCCCAATCAAGTCTCATATGCCTACAAATGTGGTCAAGCATCCTCATATCAAGTTTCAAGACATTCAGCTCAAAATTGCACAGTCAAAACCCTAGATTGCACTACAGTCAACTGTAGGGGCAAAATGGTCATTTGACAGTCAAAAGCTCAAATTTTTGGTCAACACATCATTTTGAAGCCACAAACATCATTTGATCAATGCTTGATCATGATTCTCAAAATTTGGCTCAGAAAATCATCAAGATGCAAAAGTTACTATATTTGGACAGCTGAAAAAGTCAACTGAAATTGACCAGGGCATAACTTTCACATGGATTATCAGAAAAAATTCCATCCAAAGCTCATTTTGAAGAGAAAGACATTTCCTACAACTCATCTTCATATTCCAAGTCCAAGAAATGCTCTCACAAAAAGTTATCAATTTCAACATTATAGGTCATTTTCAAAAGTCAACAAAAAGGGACTTTAAGTCAAAGGCCATAACTCGAGATTGGTAAATCAAAATGACATGGGACCAAAGGCATTGGTTAAAGGACTCAAAGACCTTTCCAAAATGTCCAAGAACATGTGAAAAGCTTAAAATTTGAGCAAGTTATGCCTTGTGGAAGTTGGGAAATTTTTGGAAATTTTTGAAAGTCAACATTACTTCAAAAGGCCTAAATTTGCTAATGGGCCCATTTTTCTTCCAAGTTTCTTCATGCCAAGCCTATGCACGACCATTAGGCCCAAAGGGAAGTATTTTCTCATTTTTTAATTATTTATTTGAATTTATATTAATATTAATTCATTTAAATTATTTTAATACATGAAAAATATAAGTTTGACCTAAAAAAATCTTTTTATGCACATTCCAAGGTCAATATTTCGTGCACATCTTAATTAGGCAAGTTTTGGTGTGATTTGAGCTGATTGAACACAAAATGCACATGGAAAAGATTTGGAAAAGATTTCATGAAATCAAAGATTGAAAACAATGAATTCAAAGGATTTTGTGCAATATTTTTAACCTAATATGCTCTATACATATTCAGGAATCAAGACCTAAAAAAAAAAACACTAAAAGCTGCGCCCCAAGAACCCTTTGCAAATTGAAATTTTTCCATAAAACACAAATACTGAAAACTAGTCTCAAGGTCGATTCAAGCTTCAATTTTTGTTCTATCAGCATCCTTAAGCATCCCTGGAGGTATTCCAATCAATATCACCCACAAAAGCTCCAGGAATTGGCGCCTGTGACTCAGACTGCATTGCAAAAAATTCATAATCGTATAGCCTTTTTTAAGCACTTTTACATCATTCTATTCATTGCATCATGTTTGTTTTGAGCTTCTGAAACTAACCATTATGCTTGATTGAAGTTTTACACGTTATACACGATGATGCCATGACTGAATATTAGGGTTTCGTGAGGTTCAAAATTAGGGATTCCTAAAACAAGCAAAATTAGACCATCCCAGTACCACCATTGCAATCAGCTCATCAAGACGAAGAAGACTAGACCATCGCGCCTAATTTATGTTTGGATATGAGTTAATCGCTATTTTCTTGTAGGTTGTCTAACACCACGTTTATAAAACCGTGGCCAATGTGTTTTGTGTTTCAGGGGGACGAAGACGATGATGTCGTGTCACACGGGGACAGGCCAATTCAAATTCGCGCGCGTTTTAACCATTACGCGTTGGTGTTGATTTTTGTTGTTTATTAATCATAATATATTAAATGAAATGCAGTAGCTCAGTTGGTAACACGTGACATGGTTAATCCTCAAGACCTGGGTTCAAGTCCCAGGTCTGGCAATTTCCATAATATTTTTCAACGCAGGTTCCTATGCAACGCTGGCGTTAGGGACTACCATGTTCCATCCAGATCAGGCCATACACGCGTCTAACACGTACAGATCAAGGGCTACAGAACCAAGGAACACCTACGCCTAGTCAACGTGTCACACATAATCCAAAAAGTCAGCGGACTTCAAAGCTTAATGGGCCAAAATTCCAGGCCTGAACCTCCTAAATTAGGGTTACCCCCCCTAGTTTGCATTTTTTTTCTATTTTTCTTCTTATTTTATTTTTGCTATTTTATTTATTTTATTTGTTTTAACATAATTAATTTATTTTCATACAAAATATAAAAACATTCAAAAATCAGAAAAGACCAAAAAATTAATAAATATTTATATTATAATTATTTTCATAAAAAATGCTCGTAATTATTTAGTTTTAATTAGGTTACAAGTTTAATTCTTTTTAATAATAAAAATCCAAAAATAGAATTAGGTTTAATTTTTATTCTTCTTAATTTCCCTTTTTACAATAATATTGCTTATTTTTATTTATTTTCTATAATTAAATTTTGCATGTAAATTAGCTTAGATTTAAATTAGGTCAAAAATTTAATATTTTCACAATAAACTTAAAAAATGTTAGAATTAGGGTTTGACGCTTCCTTTTCAATTAATTTCTCCTTAAATCTTAAAAAATACAAAAATACCAAAAACATTTAAATTTTAATTTTAATTCCTTATTAAATTTAATTTTTTGCAAAAGGGTCCAACGCCCATTGTTTTTAATTATTTAATTTGTGCATTTATTTCATGTCATTTATTATAATTTTTGTACCTCTCCCAAAGCCATGTAACTTTACTTTTCGCACTTTTATTTACTTCGCATTTATTTATTTTCCGCTAAATCGGGTCCGGTTTAATTTTGGCGATGTGGACCCGCGCCTTTGTAATAGTTTAGATTTACTTTTCGCAAACTTGATAACTGTTAAATATACATGCAAGAATGAATGGCCCTAATTAAAATCAAGCGTAGATCACAAATAAACATGACAAGACAAATAACTGAAACATGACACACAATTCGCACACACCACCCCTAGGGTACGCCTCACTGTTGCCTTTCGAAAGGTGATCGTCGAGTAGAGGACGTCTTAGTAAGTCCTCATGATCCGGGAACCTGGCATGAGGGTAGCTTCTAAGGTGTCTTCCCATTGCTCCGGTGATCACCACGTCCCTAAAACTCGAATTGACCCGAACACCTCCAACGGTGGTGCTACCTACCTCTCAATGGTGGGATGGCACTACTTTAAAGGACTCTTACACAGACGAATTCCTTAAGGTAGGTAGGTTCTCAAGGATACTTGCTCTAATTTCAAACAAATCAAAAGACTTTTCACACTGACACTTTTCAAAAGCTTCCAAAGCAAACTTTTCAAACACTCTGACGTACGAGTCGATCTGAAATTTTTCAAAGAAACTTTTTAAACCCACATTGAAAAGCAAACAAACAATTTTGAAAACACAATGAGCAAGTATCTAAGATCCCATGGATAACCATGGATAGAAAGGGTGCTAACACCTTCCCTTTCTATAACCTACCTCCCGAACCGAGAGCAATCTCTTAAAAGGAATTTTTCTGTGCTTTTGTCCTTTCCATGTGGAGAAAATAAAAGACGGTGGCGACTCTTGCTTCCGCGACATTTCGCGAACCAACGTTAAACAGTCAGTTCCAGATCCACCGATCACACCTAGGTTTCAATTCAAGTGCTCAGAAGGCTGTACGCCACGCTCGTGCTGGAGGACCACCCCTGAAGATCAGCAACCGTGAAGTCAACGTGGTAGAGGATGATGAAGATGGCTATAACCTGGAGGATTAGATCTTCCCAACTGTCAGTGGAGGGCTCAGCTATTGGGACGCTAGAGATTTTGTCCCGATCACTTTTATCCCACAATAATTTGTCTTTACATTTTGTTGGATCTGTAATATTAAAACAATTCAAAATCTTAAAACCTTGTGTCTTACCCGAGACACAATGGTCCATTTGTAAGGGTTATTATCTCATTTCCACATGACATCAATGAATCATGGACGTTTTGCATACAAAATTTATGCTCATTGTTTTGCTTTGTTTTTTTACATTTTCATTTCTTTCAAAGATATTTATACCCTTACACACACTCACACTCACAATGCAGGTCTACATCCATTCGAGATCCCATGGATAACGGTTCTGCTATGGCTTTTTGTGACTCTAAAAATCTAATCTACCAAGCCGAAGACGAAGGTGAGGAAGATTGTGAAGTACCAGGGGAACTTGCCAGATTACTACTGCAAGAAGAAAGAACCATTCAACCACACGAGGAACCAGTGGACACAATCAACCTGGGTACCGAAGAAGATAAGAGAGAGGTCAAGGTGGGTGCCAACCTAGAATCGAGTGTCAAGGAGCGTCTGATTCAGTTACTGCATGAGTATGCTGAGGTCTTTGCCCGGTCGTATGAAGACATGCCAGGACTTGATGCAAATATTGTGGTACATCGTCTGCCTACAAAAGAGGATTATCCACCAGTAAAACAAAAGGTCTGTCGAATGCGACCAGATTTGTCAGAGAAGATTAAAGCAGAAGTCATGAAACAATTTAACGCCGGATTCTTAGCCGTCACCTCCTATCCGCAATGGGTTGCCAATGTTGTTCCCGTGCCCAAGAAAGACGGAAAGGTACGAATGTGCATGGACTACAGAGATTTGAATAGGGCCAGCCTTAAGGACGATTTCCCACTTCCCCACATTGACATCCTAGTTGATAATACGGCACAACACAAAGTGTTCTCCTTCATGGACGGTTTCTCAGGCTATAACCAAATCAAAATGGCGCCTGAGGACATGGAGAAAACAACATTTGTCACACAGTGGGGCACATTCTGCTATAAGGTGATGCCGTTCGGACTGAAGAATGCTGGAGCAACCTATCAGCGTGCCATGGTAGCTTTATTTCACGACATGATGCATCACGAAATAGAGGTCTATATGGACGACATGATAGCTAGATCTCAAACAGAAGAAGAGAATCTTGATCATTTACAAAAACTGTTTGAGAGGCTAAAGAAGTACAAGCTGAGGTTGAACCCAAATAAATGCACATTTGGAGTAAGGTCTGGTAAACTCCCAGGCTTTGTCGTCAGCAACAAGGGTATTGAAGTAGATCCTGCCAAGGTAAAAGCGATAGAAGAGATGCGTGCTCCTCATACTGAGAAGGAAGTCAGAGGATTCTTGGGATGTTTAAACTGCATTGCCAGATTCATTTCTCACCTGACAACTACTTGTGAGCCAATCTTCAAACTATTGAAGAAAGATTAAGTAGTCAAATGGAATGATGAATGCCAAGCTGCTTTTGACAAGATCAAAGAATACCTGCAAGAGCCTCCTGTTTTAATGCCACCAGTCGAGGGAAGACCATTGATCATATATCTAACTGTTTTAGAAAATTCAATGGGGTGTGTGCTGGGGCAGCATGACGACTCTGGCCGAAAAGAGCATGCTATTTATTACCTGAGCAAAAAGTTTACCGACTGTGAAACAAGATATTCATTGCTCAAGAAAACTTGCTGCGCTCTGGCATGGGCTGCTCCCTGGCTAAGACAGTACATGCTGACTCATACTACCCTGTTGATATCTAAAATGGATCCGATAAAATACATCTTCGAGAAGCCTGCTCTCTCTGGGAGAATAGCGAGATGGAAGATGATCCTGGCGGAATATTACATACAATATACTACCCAGAAAGCAATAAAGGACAATGTACTAGCTGATCACCTTGTTCACCAAGCTGTAGAAGACTACCAGTCCGTGAAGTTCGAATTTCCGGATGAAGAAATCATGACGTTAGACAACTCTGAAGAATTCAGGCCATATGACGGACCTGAACAAGGATCCCGATGGACCTTGTTCTTTGATGGGGAATCCAATGCACTTGGCAATGGTATCGGTGTTGTACTCATATCTCCTGAAGGGCGTCATACTCCCTTTACCGCAAGACTCTGCTTCAATTGTACAAACAACATGGCAGAATACGAAGCATGCATCTTTGGTCTCAGAGCTGCCATAAACTTGGTGATCAAATCCTTGAATGTATTTGGAGATTCAACTTTGGTCACCAGTCAGATCAAAGGGGAATGGGACACCAAACACCCTAACCTTATCCCTTATAAATAACATGTTTTGACATCGCTACCACATTTTGAGAAGATTACCTTCGAGCATTTCCCGCGAGAAGAAAATCAGCTAGCAGACGCACTAGCCACAATGTCATCTATGTTTAAACTTAATTGGGATAACGAGGCTCCCCAGATAACCGTCGAACGAATGGATGAACCAGCACACTGTCATGAGATTAATACTGAAGAAGTAGTGGACCAGCCTTGGTTTCACGAAGTCAAGAGGTATCTCGAGGCTCAAGAATATCCGGAAGGAGCTTCGATCAATGATAAGAAGTTCTTAAGGATATTCTCTGCAAAGTTCTTACTTAGTAACTAAATTATTTACAAACGCAACCATGACTCTGTGTTACTTCGATGCGTAGACAAGGTTGAAGCTGAAAGGATCATGGCTGAATTGCATGAAAGCGCTTTTGGCACCCATTCCAGTGGGCATATGATGGCAAAGAAAATCCTACGCGCAGGCTATTATTGGTATACCATGGAAGCAGATTGCTATCAACACTCTCGAACGTGAAATAAGTGCCAGATTTATGCTGATAAAGTGCACGTACCTCCGGTTCCTCTGAATGTCTTAACGACTCCTTGGCCCTTTGCTATATGGGAATTTATATGATTTGGGAAATCAAGCCAACAACCTCCAATGGACACCGCTTCATCTTAGTGGCCATTGACTATTTTACAAAGTGGATGGAGGTACCCTCTTTCGCTTCCGTGACCAAGAATGTTTTCGCCCGATTCATCAAGCAAAATATCATCTGTTGTTATGGCATCCCGGAGAGGATCATTACAGACAATGGTACAAACTTGAATAATACTATGATCACCGCCCTGTGCGAGCAGTTCAAGATCCAACATCACAATTCTTCCCCTTACCGGTCGAAGATGAATGGTGTTGTCGAAGCTGCGAATAAGAACATTAAAAAGATCATACAGAAAATGACAGTCACATACAAAGACTGGCATGAGATGTTACCATTCGCTCTCCACGGGTATCATACTACAACTTGCACATCGACTGGGGAAAAACCCTATTCTTTGGTATACGACATGGAAGCTGTCTTGCCTATTGAGGTTCAGATCCCCTCTCTAAGAATTATGAAGGATACAAGTCTGAATGAAGACGTTGGATCCATACTCGACTTGATCAACTAAACTTAATTGATGAGAAAAGACTTACTGCTATCTGCCATGGTCAAATGTATCAAAAACGGATGATCAAGGCTTTCAACAAAAAGGTCAGACGCCAAGTGTATCAAGTTGGGGATTTGGTGATCAAACGTATCATACTACCGCAAGGTGATCCCAGGGGAAAATGGACTCCTACATACGAAGGACCATTCGTAATCAAAAAAATTTTCTCTGGTGGAGCAATGATCTTGACCACCATGGATGGTGACGACCTGCCGCACCCTGCAAACGCAAACATAGTCAAAAGATACTACGCATAAGAGACCCGCTAGGTTGACACACCTAGGCAAACACAAGGGCATCCCAGCGAACCAAAAAAAGGCTCAGGAAAAAATTAGGGATAAAACAAAAAAATCTGTACACCCAACAAGTTGAAAACCCGAAAGGGCGACTTGGGCAAAAAAGGGTATCCTGGTGGACTGAAAACCCGAAAGGGTGGTCCAGGCAAAAGTTAGGGAATTAAAGCATATGACTATGTCCCGTTGGATCACCTTACGGACAACTTGCAAACTTAACATTTCTGACCAATTCAATCATCTTCGGACAAGGCAACGAATAGACAGGATGCTCATAGATACAAAGGCTATAGCAGAATGGGAACCCCATGGGATCATTACACATAACTATCTTTTCTTTGTATTAAAAGTTTCATTTTTTACGACGACATTCTCTTACTAAATGTTTGTCTCACTGTACAAAAAATACTTACTCAAAGTCAATACAAAGATATTCCTTTGAAAGTGCAAAACTATCTATTTTTCTTTACTCTCGTGTTTTGTTTACAAAAACGTCCAATGATTCATTGTTGAACATATGCATTTGAACATAATTACTATTTACAAATGAACAGAATAAAAGACAATTATTGATGGTTTTAAGAGATAGGGAAATCTATCTAAGTTATTTTCCATAAAAATCCCCCGCAGTATACAGTTTAATCCCCAGCGGAACAGAGCTTCCATTTATCAATCCCCAGTAGAAATCATCCAATTTCCCCAGATTCCCCAAACATATTTTTCAAGCAGTACATGGCATTTCCCTTACAACAGAGTTTATTTCTCTAAACGTAAATTCATCAACACTCCGACTTCAAGACATGAAGACTTACATATCCTCAGCAACATTCAGGGATTTATTTTCCCCAATCCAACAAACAACGCAATAGACAAGCTCACATACGCATACATTGCATCCATATATCATAAACATTGATAAAACGAATGCATTATGTTGTACCCCAAAATTTTCCCTCCCATATTTCTCAAGACATGTCAAGAATAATCTCCAAGTGGTTCAAGATTGCTCAAGAGTTGGACAGTCAAATCATCTCCTAAGACAGTCAACCTCAAATTAGGGTTTTGTGTTGCATCAAGGTCCTTACATCCAAATGACCTCAAGTGATCCCCAATTCCCTAATATGTTCTCAAGTTCATCCATGTCAAATTTCAAGCCTTGCAGAGGAAGTTTGCTCAGTCAATTGCTCAAGAGGCCCAAAAATCGACTGTGCTAGGGCAAAAGTCAACTGTGACCTACAAATAGTCAAACCTCAAGATTTTTTGTCAACATTCTCATTTTTAAGGATAATTAATCATTTGATCAAGGGTGGATCATGATTCATCAAGGATTGCTCAAAATTCATCAAGATTCAAAAGTTGCTAAATTAGGGTTTTGTAGGAAAAGTCAACTCAACTTTGACCAAGCATAACTTTCTCATACTTTATGATAAATGACCCATACAAAGATCATTTTGAATAGGATGCAATTTCCTACAATCCATCTTCACACCCCAAGATCAAGAAATGCACTCACAAAAAGTTACAAATTTGGACATTATAGGTCATTTTTGGAAGTCAACAAAAACACCTTTTTTTCAAAAGCTTATTACTTGAGAATGGAATATTAAAATGATATGAGACCAAAAGGTTTTGTTATAGGACTTCTCAAGGTTTCTAAAAAGTCCAAGAACACTTCCAAAAGTTCAAAATTGAAGAAGTTATGCAATGTTGAAGTTGGGCATTTTTCCAAAATTGCCAAAAGTCAACTATCCTCAAAACTCCAATTTTTAACAAATGGGCCCACTTTTTTCCACTTGATTTGATCTTATCACACTACACACGTGTCCTATATTCAGTTTTATGTCCATTGATTTTTCTATTTTAGTTGATTTTTATTGAATTAATTTATTTTAAATCAATATTAATCCAAATAAAATCCAAATATTGATGGAATGAGATCTTTTTGATTGATACAACTTTCAATTATCATGATGGACACAATCAAACTAGAATCAAGCCATGTTGTGAACAAAATATTGGTTTTTGACATTTTTGGAAGCTTTGTTAATGGAGAATAAAATCAAATCTTCAATCATCAATTCACATGGATTCAAGCCCCAAAATTAAACCTAATTGCTTCTATTATACTCACACAATGCAAAGGCACAAAGGACACAACCAAGAGGCTGCAAAAAAATCACAAGAACAAACTTGAAAAAAGCTTAAAAAGTTGGAATCTGAAATCCATCCTAGAGGCGTTTTCAAGATCAAAACTCAACGTAGACTTCTTGTTTACCATCCACTGAAGCGATAGGAATCAAAACCAAGCCCTCTCGTCACCTAAAACGCACTGTAAGCTTCTCTGAAAGTGGCCCTGTACACGAAATTGCATTCCCATATTCCTGTATCTTTTGAGCAAATTTTTTGTATAATCATGCTTATCATTCAATTTCCATTCTTTCTGCAATATTTGATTGAGTTTTTGTAGCCTGTAAAGCCCTACCCGAAACTAGGGTTTGGGTTTCTTGTTTTTAGGCGTTTTTGCTACAGGTAAAATTAGGGCAAACCATGGACATGGTTATGTTCAGGGAGGAGAGACGAGCATGGTGATGGTCTCAGTTTGCATTTATATGGCCTGCAGTTCGTTTTAGGATGAGGCCACGGATTTTGCTGCGGATGAATTCCGTAGGTAAATATCCAGGCTTTTCAACGAAGAAGATGACAACGTGGCCTTGTCCCATTCGTTGGTTCATAATTTCGCGCTTTTTATTTTTTTTAATTCAGGCATATGACTTGTTTCTAATATATTGATTATTGTGTATTCCACTAACAATAAAATGCAGTGGTTGAGATGGTAAGCGCGTTTGTACAAAATCCATTGGGACCTGGGTTCGAATCCCAGGTCCCCCATATTGCCTATTATTATTTTTCTTCGGCAGATCCAACACGCCTCAGCAATTATGGTACACCATGCATCATCACTTGATCACTTGCCAGATGGCCTTCAGGCCAAATCTGGTGGCCAAGATTACAAGATCACCGTGCTCTCCAATCAATGTGCCATGGAGAATTGCAAAGGTCAACTAGGCTTCCAGCTTGAATGGGCCTCAAAATGCTGATTTCACCTCCTTTCCAGGCCCAACACCCACTTTTTTGGTTTTTTCTTTTTCTTTATATTTCTTTTATTTAATTGTTTTGTTAATTTATTTTTATAATTTCATTAACCAATTAAATTCTTTTTCTCATAAAAAATACAAAAATATCTTTTATTTATTAAAATTAAAAATCATCACTTTATTTTTATAAATAAATACTAACTTAATTAATTTAGTTTTAAATAGGAATAACTTTTAATATTTTTTGTAATAATTAAAATTAATATAGAATATTAGGTTTTTAATAACTTTAACCAATTTTATTTTATTTCCTTAATTACTCAAAAATCCAAAAAATACTTTTTTTAATTAATTGATTTATTTAATAATTAACCTAGGTTTAATTCCATTTAATTCCAAAATAACAAAAACATGCTTTCTTTCAAAAAAAGGGTCAAAACCCTAAAAACTCGCCCGATTTAAATTCTCGCACGCGATCCATATTTCCAATATTGTAATTGCTTCCGGTATGTAATAGTTTTAATAGGACTTTAATTATTTATCGCTTTATTTTACTTTCCGCAATTTAAATTAAAGGGTTTGCTTTTGGCGATATAAATACCCGACGCCTTGTAATAGTTTAGATTTAATTTCCGCAATTTAAATTCCGCACAATATTAACTGTTAGATGTTTGGTGATAGGGAATGCATGACAAGATCAAATGTATGAACTTAAAATCAACATAGCTCACTGTTTACCTTGGGTTTTGGTAAACAACCGCTGATCCTCCAAATGGTTACTTATTTGGTTACTCGCAGGATCGATCAGATTGATCCTAGGACATAGGTTGATTTTGAAGTTTGATTAAATTGGATAAGGCTTTAAATAAATTGTTTTTAAATAACATAAAGGGGCTTTAAATAAATTGCATGAAGGAAAGGCTTGGTAAAATAAAGAAGGCTTAAAGTAAAAGGCTTCGACAGGAATGTAAAGAGGAAAGCAAGTAAATTTCTGGAAAAGTAAATGACTTTAATTGATAAAATTGGTGTTTCACACATACATTTCTCAACAATTCTTTCTCACACGCTGGGTACTCGAATCTATATGAGTGACTTTGTATAGAATTGTGAACACACGCGAGAAACTACATGTCTACTACTATTTATACTAAAACATCCCAAGTAACCGTCGGGCAGTTACACCGCTTCGAGATCAATCCACTTGGCACGTTCTCCACGTTCGACGCTCCAGATCCTTGCACGTTTGCACGTAGTAACTGCTGGAAACCGTTTTCCCTCCAAAAGCTTTGAATTTCAAACTGCTCCACCCTGAACCATCGAACACTTTCGTCAAGAGACATCTTCGACGAGAAACTCCTTCGACATCGAAGGCAACCAGCCTTCTTCCTTGGAAGAAATCTTCTAAGTATTTTGCCATCTTTCGACGGGCACTTCGACAGACTTAGCCAGTCGAAAGCATCTTTCAGCTTTTAATGGTTGACATTGATAAAACAAGAGTGTCGAATTTAGGAGCCAACAAATTGCCCCCCAAGAATGCCTTATTTCGACTCTGACAGAAAAAGGCATTCTTTGAAAACGCCATTCGACACTTGTCTTTTTATGCTTAGTCACAAATTAACTTGTGCACTTTTTGTTGTTTTCTACAAACTATTGGCAATCCCAAGAAAACCATCATTGTTCCGTACCTAGGACGTCACATTCAGTACGGCGTGCAGTACCAAACGTCATTTCAGAATTTGTCATCATGACGATTCTCAAAAACGAGGACGCACGCTGCGTCTCTCTATTTCTGCAGAAACGGCTAAATCAACAGGGGGCTGCCACGCGTCCCACTAACTCCTGCAATAATTAAATGGCATTTAATGTCCTCGTTATTGGGGATTTTTCCCCACTACTATAAATAGCAGCAAGTACCCCATTGTGGGACTTTTTACGCCATCTAGCCTTTCAAACTTCTCTGTTTTCATACAAGCTTGTTATCTTTGCAGAAACTCTTCCTCTTTCACTTCGTCTTCAACCTCAACTCTAACAATGGCATATGCTTCCAATGCTCCTGGCGCTACTGTAGCAACTGAAAATGCTAAACCCAAGGTTTTTGTCACTGCTCCGGTAGTAAATTCTACAGGCAAACGAAGGGTTCCTGAACCCTCTGACATCGCCGTTCGCGATGCCTACTCACGCCACTTGATGATCCCGGTTGGATACTCCAACCAGATCTTTGCAATGTCTGGCCCCATGAATCCAAGTATCTCTGAGGCTCTGAAGATTAAGAGCTATTTCCCGGTGGTTGAGAAACTCAAACCGGTTGCATGCGCCAAGAAAGACGCAGAAGACAACGAAGACCCTGCACATGAAAAAATCGACCTCCGCTTCTTCAACAGAGGTGTTAGGGCCTTCAGGTCTTGCCCTAACCTTACCCCAGATTACGTTGCTTGGCTAGTAAAGATGGAGAAGCACCAAACTTCGATCTGGAAGGATATGGGGATCTTCGACCTAGTGATGCTGTCGAAGACAGGTTTGAACTATTCCCCGGAGATGCTGATAGCTTCTCTGCTGTTCTGGGACTACTCCCACTTCACTTTCCATCTCCCCTGTGGGATGTTAACCCCCACACTCTTCGATGTGGCCGCTATTACTGGCCTTCGACCCACCGGGGATTACTTCGATCCGGAGGAGATGTCGGAGGACCAAATTGGCTTCTCTGAGACCAAACCAACATACACCACTTTCATCAACCATTATCATGACAGGTCGACAGATGCTGTGTCGGATGTCGAACACATAGCGTTTCTAGCCTTATGGCTGACTCGCTTTGTATTTTGCTCGAAGTCTTTACAGGTGACCAAAAAGATGGTCACTCTTGCTACTCAACTGCATCATCGCCAAAACATCTGTTTGGCAGAACTGATTCTGGCTAGCCTCTATGATTCGATCAGCAATGGGGCAACTCTTCTGAAACATATCGAGGACAGGGCCAGTTTGCTACTTGCTGGGCCTTTTTGGCTGCTCCAACTGTGGCTCAATGCCACTTTCGAATCTTTCTTGCCCAAGAAGGTTCAGATAAATGAGCAGGCTCCAGCGATAGCGAATAGACGCGTCGAAGGAACCAGGCTGGCTCTGCTGACACCTATGGACGATGGACTGGAGTTTCAGCAAACCTTCACCAACTTCGTTCTGATGTTTGCTCGAAGGAAGGAGTTTGTTTCAACTATGGCTCCATTTGCTCGACGGCAGATAGGCCCAGCATGGTTCACAAGGCCACATCCAAGGACGTCGAGTGGTCCTAATGTTGACGAACACACAATACTGTGGGAGGCGTTCCTTACACCAAGGATCATGCCTCTTCGATTCAAGAGTTCTAAGACTCATCTGAGTCTGATTGCATACCAACCAAACCTGGTATCTCGCCAGTTTGGTATTATCCAAACCCTACCTTCTCCGATCTTTCAAAGAGATAAGTCAATGTTGTACTTCTGCAATGATTACACAGAAGAAGCTGCCATCAAGCATATCGGAAGATATGCTGGTCGAACAGTTCTCTCGTTGTTTGACTACCAGCTCAATTTTCTTTGTTCACCATCCTTCGAGGAGTGGTGGAAAAGCTATTATGCTGAGTATTTCTTCGATGAGAAGGACTTCATGGATGAGATGCAGAAGTCTTTTGTCCTTGTGTTGGACAAAATAAAGAAATGTAAGTTCATGCTCTCACATTACTTTTTGTCTTTCTCTTCGACTGCTAGCCTGTTAACTTTTTATTTGTTTTCAGTTGTTCGAAAGCCTGTAGCCAAGAAAGCTACAGAAGGCCAACAGGGAGGAGGCCCTTCAACAAAACCTCCACCGCCGGCGAAACCTACAGTGCCGGCGAAGACCACAAGCAACCAACAGGGGGAAGGCTCTTCGAAGAAGCCTTCTATATCGGTAACCAAACTTTCTTCATTTTTCTTTTGGCTTTCGATTTTTGATTTTCGATGTAATTATTAAATCGAATTCCCATTGGTTTTCTAGGCACCTTCGCCCAAGAAATGGCCAGCACTGGTGGTCGAATCTGGGAGCGACGAAGAAAGCGATTCTCCTCCTGCCCTCTTAAAAAGGCGAAAGTTGACGAAGGATGCTCCTGTTCCTGCTCCTGCTCCTGAAGGTCGAACCGTCAGAATAAAGGTTGCTGTGAGAAAGCCTAGGCCACCTCCAGTGATCATTGAGGAGCCAACTAAGGAGGAACTAAACATTCTTCTTAACAAGCCTGTCGAAAGCGACAATTCCAGCCCTGGGGCTGAAGCTAATCCACAGGTAATCTCTTAGACCCTTTTATAACTTAGGTATAGATACCCATATTCGATTGTGTCTCTTTCGATCTCTGAAGATTTGTCTTCTTTCCCTTTTCAGGACACTACTGAAAGTTCTCCGCCAAGGACCTCAGAAACGCTGGAATCTGCTGAACTTAGCAGGCCTCAGGAAAAAGGCTTGGGCAATGACGAAGCCCATACTGAGAATGAGGCCAATGCTGAAACGGTAGAAAAACCAACAGAGGAACCTCTGGTGGAGGAACAACAGCCAGAAACGGTTCAGGTGGTGGATCTGTCAGAAGAGAATCATGAAGAAAGGGACCAAGGCAATGCTGGCGAAGAAAATCAAGATGCTGCTGACGAAGAGAACCAAGGTGGCACTGGCGAAGGACACCAGGGTGACGCTAGCGAAGAGCACCAAGATGACGCTGGCGAAGGGCCCCAGGGTGATGCTAGCGAAGAACGCCAAGGTGACGCTAGCGAAGAGCCACAAGTCGACGCTGGTACTGCTCCAGTCCGAGTCGAAGAGCAACCAGTCGAGGCACTTAACATTCAACAGCCTCAAACCCAAGACAATACTGTTGCAAGGGTTACCTCCACGAAGCACAGGTCAAAAGAGGACTTAGAACTCTTGAAACAAACTGACCCTGTTAGCTACCTCAACGCCATCATCGAGAGCAAGAGTTCGTCTGACGCTAGTCAGGAGGTTCCTACCCTGTCGGGGAAGTCCACTGAAACTTCTCCCCTTGATGATGCTTTGGCGAAGGTTAAGGCCCAGTTCTTCAAGAGGGACTTGATGAAGACTTTAGAGGGGGACCCCACTGCTCCATCATGCTTGAAAGAGGTCTTGAATGCTGTCGACTTTGAAGCTGTAGCTCCAGACGTCTCAGGCTTGATCATGGAGTTACACTCTATGATTGATCAAGTCTCAGCAGATTACAGGCGCCAAAGGGGGTTTAACAGTCAGCTTGAGGTGTTGTATGGCAAAAGCTCTTCTGCGTGGACTGCTGTCTCAGATTCGACTTCTCGAATTGCGGAGTTGTCGAAACAAAAAGCATCTACGCAGGCAGAAGTCGATGCCATTGATCGAGAGAATGCTTCCTTCCGGGCACAAATCGCAGAGATAGAAGCGAAGATAAATGCCAATACTGTACGCAAGGAGGAACTTCTTTCGACCATCTCAGACACCGAGAGCCAAACTGAGATCAAACAAGACCTGGAATTCGCTGAGAGGGCCCAAAGCCTCGACGCTCAGATTGCCAAACTGGTGCAGGAGAACGCCTGGTGCAAGAAAAGGTTGGAGCTGCAGCAAGCCAAGTACATTCGACTCAAGGACTCTCTTCCCTTTTGATTGATTCTCTTTTGTAACCATATTTTGTAATCCATGTTCGACAACAATTGCCATCTTGGCTGAAATTTATAAAATTTCCATTTTGGCATTTTTATGGTTAATTTAGTCTTGTTCTTTTATTATTTTATTTTTACCTCTTGAAGTATAGGTTTGTATTTTTTCAAATATTTACCATTTACCCTCAAGAGCCTTTTATCTCCACTTAACTCTTCGACTTCATAGGCTCCACCAGAAAAAGTTTGGATAACTCTGAAGGGTCCTTCCCATTTGGGTGACCATTTCCCCATGCTTCGATCCCTTCGATCCATGGGAAGAATTACCTTCCAAACTAGTTCTTCAGGCATAAATACCTTAGGTTTTACCTTTTTATTATAAGAGTCTTCTACTCTTTTCTTCTGAAGCCTGAGTAGGTCGAGAGCGCGTAATCTTTCTTCGTCTAAATCCACCAGTTCGTCTAACATCATGTTCCAATAGACTTCAGAAGGAATATCATAATGCCTCTGAACCCTTGCAGATTGAAGACAAATTTCTGCTGGCAACACTGCATCATGGCCAAAAGTTAGCCTATACGGTGTTGTACCAGTGGCTTCTTTTGGGGACGTTCGACAAGCCCATAAAATCTGGTCTAACGTCTTGTGCCAATTCTTTGGTTTCTTCCCAACATGTTTCTTTATCAAGCCAATCACCACTTTTTTAGCTGCTTCGACTTGACCATTCGCCTGTGCATAATAAGGCGTGGATGTTAGGAGTTTGAAACCTGTTTCCTGAGCAAATTCCTGCATCTTTCGACCAGTGAAAACTGACCCTTGATCAGTTGTTATTGTCTCAGGGATTCCATACCTAAAGATAATGTTCTTTTGAATAAATTCAATGACATTTTCTTGGTCTACATTGACTAAAGGGACAGCTTCGATCCACTTAGTAAAGTAATCAATGCCTACCAATATGTATTTCTGACTCTTTGATGATGCTGGTCGAATCTCTCCAATGAGATCCAACGCCCATCCTCTAAAGGGCCAAGGCTTCACTATCGAGTGAAGTTCGCTTGCTGGTACATGTTGGATGCCTGTATGGACTTGACACTCTTGACACCCCTTGGCGAACTCAACACAATCTTTCAGCATAGTGGGCCAATATAGTCCTTGTCGAAACAACAACCATTTCATCTTATGGCCTGCTTGGTGAGCCCCACATGCGCCAGCATGCGTAGTCGAAAGGGCTATGTATGCTTCAGTCTCACTTAAACATTTCAGCAACACCCCTTCAGGCGTCTTCTTGAATAACTCATTACCCATGAGTACAAAACTCAACGCCCTGTATTTTGTTTTTCGTTCTGTCGAAGCTCCTGGATTTTGAAGATAGTCCACAATAGGTTTCCTCCAATCTTGCTCTGACAAATTATCAATGAACGAAATCTCGAAGTTACTGTGATCAGCATATCCTAGTCTCGTCGATTCCAAGTCTGATGGTGATAGACAAGTTGCTTTTATCTTTTCTCGAACTTCGATTGCTCTTTGTAATTTCGTTTTTGAAATCTTATACCCAGATGCAATTTGTGCCAAGTCATTGGCTATTTGATTTTCGACTCTGGGTATGTGTCGAATATTGATCGTTTCAAATTTTTTCAATAAACGATTTGCTATCACAAAGTACATAATGAGATTCTCTCTTATGCATTTATATTCCTTTGTGACTTGCTTAATGACTAACTCTGAGTCTCCCATTATTTCGACTCGAGTTGCCCCCAATTCCAACAATATCTCAAGGCCAGTAATTAGAGCTTCATACTCAGCCTCATTGTTCGAACAAGAACCTGCTATCTTGTACTTGAATGTTGTTGGAATTTTATCTGGAGAAATAATCAAGACTCCTACCCCTGTTCCATCTTTATGGCTGGAACCATCGAAGTAGAATTTCCAAGGCTCTATCTCCACATAGTTAATATCCTCGACTTGAATTGAGTGGTCGACTATGAAGTCTGCAACCACTTGTCCTTTTACTGCCTTAAGAGGCATAAAGGTCAAGGAGTATTCAGTTAATGCTAATGCCCATTTGCCAATTCGACTATGCAAGATAGGTTTCGACAACATATATTTGAAAACATCAAAATGAGACGAAACATAAACATCAACTGGTTTTATATATTGCTTGAGTTTTGTACAAGAGAAATACAGACATAGACACAATTTTTCAACTTCACTATATCTAGTTTCTGCATCGTTCAAAACTCTACTGAGATAATAAATGGGTCTTTCGACTCCATTCTCATCCTCTTGGGCTAACATACTTCCCAGAGTTTTGTCGGATGCAGCTATGTACAATCTCATACTCCTATTGCTACAAGGAGGCACCAAAATAGGTGGCTTAGTGAGGTACCCTTTGATTTTGTCGAAGGCTTCTTGTTGCTCCTGCCCCCATTCGAACCCCTCTTTATTCAGTCGAAGTAAGGGTGAAAAGGCCTGAGCTTTCCCACTTAGATTAGATATAAACCTCCTTAAGAAATTTATCTTTCCTAAGAGAGATTGCAATTCCTTCTTATTCGATGGCGCTTTCGCTTCCAGAATTGCCTTCGTCTTGTTCTGGTTGATTTCGATTCCTTTCTTGTGGACAACGAAGCCCAAGAAATCTCCAGCTTTCACACAGAACGCACACTTCAAAGGGTTCATCTTCAGACCATGTTCTCTCATTCTTTCGAATGATTGTCGAAGGTGGTCAATGTGATTCTTCCTGGAAACAGATTTTATAACAATATCATCAATATATACTTGCATAAAAGTGTTAATAAAATCATGGAAGATAGTATTCATTGCTCGCTGGTATGTTGCCCCAGCGTTTTTTAGGCCAAAAGGCATCACTACCCATTCGTAAGTGCCTAAGGCCCCAGGGCATCGAAAAGCTGTTTTCGACACATCCTCTTCAGCAATGAATATTTGATTATATCCTGAATAACCACCAAGCATACTCAGGTATTCATAACCAGCGGCAGAATCGACTAGCATTTCCGCCACAGGCATAGGATATTCATCTTTGGGGGTGGCAACATTCAAGTCTCTGAAATCTATGCACACCCTTAACGTACCATTTTTCTTAATTACTGGCACAATATTTGCAATCCATTCGACATACCTTGTAACACGGATGAATTTGCATTTCAGAAGTCTTTCAACCTCCGTTTTGATCTTCGACAGTATTTCTGGAGCGAAGCGCCTTGGATTTTGCTTGATCGGCTTCTTCCCAGGTTTGATTGGCAACTGAAGTTCTACCAATCCTCTGTCGAGACCAGGCATTTCGTCATAATCCCATGCAAAACAGTCTTTAAACTCTTTCAGCAATTGGATTACTTCCAACCTAAGTTCTGGATCGATTTTGGCGCTGATGTAAGTTGGCCTTTTTTCTGATCCTTCGCCTAAGTTGATTTCTTCTAAAGGGTCTTGCGCTAACATTTTAATGTTGTTCGCCAAGGGGTCCTTTTCGAAGGCCAAAGGCTCATCGTCATAGATGGCGTCGAGCCTCTGTTCCTGCATTTCTTCTGGCATGATATCAGGAGGTTTTGGATCGAAATCCTTTCCTGGGCCTACAGCAGATAATTGTTGATCATTGGCCTGTGTGGCCATGTACTTTACTTCGGCTTCGAGAGCCGTTATCATCTTGGTTTCGGCTACATAAGCCGAAATTCGCTTCAAAGATTGTGACTCAGTCATTATCACTGAATTCACTTCCCCAACCAGTTGGTTGGATATCAGTTAACCCACTGAAGTCTATGTGGGACAAGTCTTCTCTGTCCCATTGGAAACCATGCTCAGGATGCAGGTATAGGGAACAAAAGGTGTTTGGCGCTGGCGCCATGTCGAAGTCAGGTGTTGGACATGGCCCTATGTGAGCCAAGTTCTTGTCGAAATCTGCCAAACCCAAGTGATTCACTTCGCCAAGGTAGTAGCTTTGATCTGCCTCTATGTTTTCGACCATCCCATCTGGACGCCATAGCAGCAGCCTTTGGTGCATCGATGAAGGCACAACGCCAACACCATGAATCCATTCACGGCCTAACAAAAGATTGTAGTTAGGTTTGGCCGATATGACCATGAACATCGTTGGTCGAAGGATCGACCCTACTTTGATATCTAGCTGGATCACTCCCATGGTGGTCCCTATGCCGCCCTCATAGTTCGACAAGACCATGTTGTGAGGCTTAATGTCCTCATCCCTTTTGCCAATTTTCCTTAGCATAGAGTGAGGGATAATATTGATGGTTGCCCCACAATCGACCAATATTTTGTTCACAGTAGTTTCTTCGAGCTTAGCCCTTATGAACAAAGGCTTGAGGTGATTTTTCATCGCCTCTGTAGGTGGCTCGAAGAAGCCATTTTGTTCCTCAGTAGTGCCATTGTCCATGACAAAATAGCACACTGGCCTATGTTTGGCCATTTCTTGCTCCACTTCCCAGTCGCTTGCTTCGACTTCTACCTGTCGATTGAATTCTCTGGGCAGCACTGAAACTATATTCACCATTATATCCAAAGTATCGTCAGACTCAGCATCGTCTTCGTCTTCGACTTCACTTTGGTTAGGCCAAACTAGCCTGTTGGTAACTGGCTCTCTCTCTAGAGGCTTCCTTTGTTTCCTTTGAGGAACATTCGAACTAGTTTCTGCCTTAGGTTCGTTGGCAGCCTCCCTTTCAGCTTTTCGTCTCCTTTGATATCTCCTCCATTGAGATCGAGACATAGGATTCTTACCCTTGTAGTTGCTGGACACTTGTGTAACCTTAGGTGCAGCAACTTGAGGCTCTTTCTTTTGAGTCAAAGAGGAACCTCTTGGCACATCGAAAGAATGCCATTTCTCCTCACTTGGCCTTTTCCGGCCAGAGGTTTTGTACCAAGTATCTACTGGCACATTTGTTGGAGGCCTAAAAGTCAATGGCCTCTTGTCTTGGTTAGAACCTCTTCTGGGATCATGTCGAAGGTCAACATTCTCCCTTCTCTTATTCGCTGCTCTTACGCCTTGAATGTGCTCAGCATCTTTTTTATCAAAGATCAAACTGCATCTTGGACACAGCATCACCTCTGATTTCTTTTTCTGGCATCTTTGTAGAAAATCTGCCAAGTTTTCATTTTCTCGGGGGAAAGCAGTCTTATTAGCCTGTTCTTGCCTCATGGCCTCTTCTGATGCTTTTGGGTCAGAAAGTTCGACCATGTTGATATTCATTGTATCTTTGTTAGCAAGAGTTAACTGCTTCATTTGTACCTCCAGATTCTCCGTCTGGCCTTGAACAGTGGCCAAGTGGGAACTGGGTTTTGATCCAGTTTTTTGTGCTTCAACGGTCTCCGACTTCGGGTTTTCGACCGCTTTCTGGACAGCTTCAATCGTCTTCCTGGATAAATTTCCAGAAAAACTGCCAAAGATTGGCATGTTGATGTGGTCCTTTGAGACTTCGACCATGGTAATTCCTGGCTTCTTCGACTGGATCCTGGTTGCCTCTATCATGTTCACCTCAGAGGGTTCAGCATAGTGGGCTTCAGCCTGCAATGGATTTGAGTCGACAGCCATGGGGGATTTGTCAGCAAATTTCAATCTCCCTTCTTCGATAGCGTCTTGCACAAGGTTCCTGAAAAGAAAACATTGAGAAGTTTTATGGCCCAAAAAATTATGATATTTGAAAAAACCTCTCTTCTTTCTTTGATCAAGAGGAGGCAGTTTCACCCATGGGGGTACTATCATTTGGCCATCTTTAACCAATAAATCGAATATTTCATCACATTTGGTGATGTCAAAACTATAGGTCTTTTTTGGGAACCTATCGTTGGTCCTTTCTGGACCAATGGGATTTTTCCCATTTGAGGGGACTAACAGTTTACAAGAGTATGGTGGCCCTTGTTTCAGTTCTGCTAAGTCAACCTCTCCTTCTTCGACAGTTAAAGTATCGTCGAAGGATTCTAGATCTTCGTCATCCATCTCAACGTACGCTATCCTTTCTCTCTTGTGAGTTTTCGTTGCCTTAGCTTTTTCAGCTTTAAGGCGTTCTACCTGTCGAACTCTATCGGCCAGTTGGGCCATGTCTCTTAGGTATTGGGTGTCTAGCTTCTTCCTAATGGAATAATCTAAACCGCCTGCGGCTATTTCGACCAACTCATGTTCTGGCACTTGTGTAAAACATCTCGCCTTGAGCAACCTAAACCTATTTAGATATTCGTCTATAGGTTCAGTGAAACGTCTCTTCACACTGGCCAGTTCTTTCAGGCTTATCTTGGTTTGCCCCATGTAGAATTGTTCATGGAACAATCTTTCCAACTGGGTCCAATGATGGATCGAATTGGGGGGGAGAGTTGTAAACCAAGTAAAAGCGTTCTTTGTTAAAGAACTTGGGAAGTATTTGATCCTAAGGTTTTCGTTATTCGAAATGTCACCCGCTTCGATCAAATACCTCGCCACATGCTCGACAGTAGATTCTGTCGTGTCCCCAGAGAACTTAGTAAATTTGGGGACTTTGCATCTAGGAGGTAAGTCCGTTTGTAACACGTATTCTGACAATGGAGATGTAAAGTTGGGCCTTCGAAAGCCCATGTTCATCCCATTCTGAGTCATGATCCTTTCGATCATGGTTGCCAGATTGTTTTCCAAACCCATGTTTTGGTATTGGATATGCTGAACCACTTCGTCAGCATTTTGGTTTCTGTTAACTAACCTTACCTCTGGGGTTATTACCCTAGGTTCTTCGACAGGTTGTTCCAATCGTGCCCTAAGGTTTTCTTCGACAGGCTGTTGAGCCTGGTTAATGGTGGTTTCTTCCTCTAAAAATATCCCCTGATTTCCCCTTATTTGTGCCCTTTGAGGCTGTCGAATAGGTTGGGGTACTCCAAAGAAGTCAGCCAAACGCGTCAGTTGCGCTGTCACTTGCTGATTCGATTGAGTAGTGTTTTGTATTAGAGGATTTAGCACTGTACTAAAAGTTTGTGCCAACATTTGCACCATATCATGGTTGCTTTCGTCCATTTGTTGCCTCAAGACTGTTGTCGAGGCATTTGTAAGGCCATGGGCTACTTGGGACGTTCCTCCTAAGAGTTGGGTCCTATTTCTATTCGCCATGCCTACTCCAGAGCCTTGGAGTGGCGAAGAGGCACTCACAAAAGGGTCTGAAAAAGTGGACGCAGCATTCGTCAGGCTTGCCACTTCAGAAGTTGGCATACCATAGAATGGAATAAATCCTGGGGGAACCAAAGGCCTTGTGCCTAAATTTCCCCTTGGTGGGGGAGTTCCCAAAGGTATCCTGGGGCCTGTTAACGAAGGTATTGGCCCCGTGGTTGTGACCGATACTGCTGGTGTGGAACCAACATTTGTCGCTTCACTTACGGTCATACTAACCGTTGCTCCCACACTCGTTTGTGGGATTTCGTTATTGTTTGGCGGATTCGCCATCTCTTCCCTCCTTCTGGCAGTATTGTTATCGTTAGTGTATATTCTACCACTTCTCAATAACATACAACTCGAAAAGATGAGATTATTTTCAACAATCAACACACTGTCCCACCGGGTGTGCCAATTTGTTTACCTTGGGTTTTGGTAAACAACCGTTGATCCTCCAAATGGTTACTTATTTGGTTACTCGCAGGATCGATCAGATTGATCCTAGGACATAGGTTGATTTTGAAGTTTGATTAAATTGGATAAGGCTTTAAATAAATTGGCTTTAAATAACATAAAGGGGATTTAAATAAATTGCATGAAGGAAAGGCTTGGTAAAATAAAGAAGGCTTAAAGTAAAAGGCTTCGACAGGAATGTAAAGAGGAAAGCAAGTAAATTTCTGGAAAAGTAAATGACTTTAATTGATAAAATTGGTGTTTCACACATACATTTCTCAACAATTCTTTCTCACACGCTGGGTACTCGAATCTATATGAGTGACTTTGTATAGAATTGTGAACACACGCGAGAAACTACATGTCTACTACTATTTATACTAAAACATCCCAAGTAACCGTCGGGCAGTTACACCGCTTCGAGATCAATCCACTTGGCACGTTCTCCACGTTCGACGCTCCAGATCCTTGCACGTTTGCACGTAGTAACTGCTGGAAACCGTTTTCCCTCCAAAAGCTTTGAATTTCAAACTGCTCCACCCTGAACCATCGAACACTTTCGTCAAGAGACATCTTCGACGAGAAACTCCTTCGACATCGAAGGCAACCAGCCTTCTTCCTTGGAAGAAATCTTCTAAGTATTTTGCCATCTTTCGACGGGCACTTCGATAGACTTAGCCAGTCGAAAGCATCTTTCAGCTTTTAATGGTTGACATTGATAAAACAAGAGTGTCGAATTTAGGAGCCAACACTCACCCATGACATGTACAAAGATAAAATAAACCGAAAACAATACACTCGTACATGTGCACTCTTAGGGTTCACCTCACTCGGTTGCCTTCGAACATGGTCATTGAGTATAGGAAGTTTTAGAGGTCGCCCTCTTGTCCAAAGATCATAAGTTGCCTCGAAACGGTTGCCTCAGAAAAATGATCTAAGACATTAGGGTTACCGCTAAGGCGTCCTAACATTGCTTTAGTGACCGCACGTCCCTTAATCGAATTGACCCTTAAACTCCAACGACGATGCTACCTACTCATCAATAGTGGGATAGCATTGTCTAAAGGACATTAACACAGATTGATTCCTTTTTCGAGTAGGTAGATGGTTCTTAAGTACTTGCTCTCTCTCAAAACAAAACAAAACTTTTCGCACTTACACCTTTCAAACAAAGACTTTTTCAAACCCACAAACACAAAGAAAAGCAATTTTGAAAACACTTTGAGCAAGTACCTAAGAGCCCGTGGATAACCACAGATAGAAAGGGTGCTAACACCTTCCCTTTCTATAATATACCCCCCGGACCCGAGAAACATCTCGAAAAAGGAATTTTTCTGTGCTTTTTTCCTTTCCATGTTGGATAAAATAAAACACGGTGGAGACTCTTGCTTACCACGACATTTTGCGAATACAAACGCAAAACGCAAACTAGCATTCCAAAAAACAGTCAGTTCTCTTCCCACCGTATCACACATTATATCATACATTTCATGCAACATGACTTTGTATTTTAGCTAACATTTTACCCTTTTCAGGATAAGATTAACAACCACCATTAACAATGTTCAGAGTTTGCAGATACAATTCAGGTACGCTCTAGACACGGATGCCATTCTGATACTCATTCAGATTCAACTCTCAGATACAGTTCAAATATGCTCCATACACAAATGCCATTTTGATACTCATTCAAAATCAGCTCCCATATACAGTTCAGATACACTCTAGACACGGACGCCATTCTGATACTCATTCAGATTCAACTTTCAGATATGTAAGTTCAGATGCGCCTAAGAGGGGGGGGGGGGTGAATTAGGTTCTTTAAAACTTTTTCTGAATTGTATGAATATTTTTGCACGAGTTTCTTTTCTTTCTTTTTCTGATAAGTGATGAAAGCAGTAAATACGGAAAGTAAAGAACACAGAGATGTATCCTGGTTCCCCTCCCAGTTCGAGAGTACTCCAGTCCCCTTTCAACATGAAAGAGATTTCCTTATAGTTGGTAATTTGTACAAAGACTACCTAACAAGCCAAGAACAATCCTCTTGGATTTTCACTAAGACCACAAAGAGAACAATCCTCCCTAAGTGTCTTTCTTGTTTCCAACAATCCTGAAAACAAGTATACCATAGTTTGTTTGATTTGTATAAGAGTTTGAATAATGAAAGAGCAATGTCAATCACTTGATTAATCTTTTCTATTCAATATGAAATTTAAGATGGAATACTCTTCTAAGTGCTCAAGAACAATTTTCAGTATGCATATGAAAATGATGAACAAAAATCTTGAGTATAAAGAGTATGATCAAAAGAATAGAAAGTTGTTAGTGATTGTTGTTGTATTGTTTTGATGTTTTTTAAAATTCTAAACAAAAAATAATTTATAGTGTAGTAATACCTCTTCAATCAAACATAGCAATGTTTAAACCATTTTTACTAACAAAATGTATTTGAAAAGATACAAAGATTGCCATGAAAAGGTGTTACAAAAAGTTACTAGAAAAATAAATTTTTTCAAAATTTAAGGCACGACAACCGGTTGCACTAAAGCAACAATCGATTGCAGCACAACAACGTTTTAAAAAATTGAAAAATATAACTATGACAACCGATTGTCATTCAGGAGCAATCAGTTGCTCATAAGCCAACGTTAAAAAAATTTGAAAATAAAACACATGACAATCGATTGTTGCTAGATGACAATCGATTGTATTTCAAACAGAAGCAAATGTTTTTTTAGATGCAACCGATTGTCCTAGCATGACAATCGATTTCTTGTGTACAAAAATTGAAAAATCATTATTTTCAAAGATTTTAAGCAATTTTAAAACATCCTTCTTCAATCATACATAGTATATACTCAAAATATTATTTTAATAAAGTAAATGCATGATTAAAAATAGTTTTGAGCACTAAGAGCAAAAGATCAAAAATTTCATATACCTTAAGCCATAAGTCTTGAAATGTTGATCTTGATCAATGAATCTTTGCTTGAGATAAATCTTCTATCTTGATCCATTCATTTTTGCATGCTAGCTTGTCTTCATCAAAACATTTGGAAAGCTTGATTTCATAGTCTCCCCCTTTTTGATGATGACAACCATTGCTTGAAGTTTGGAGTGCATCTTGGTTTTCTCTAAGCAAGTTGTTTAAAAACTCCCCTAAGTCAAAGATCCCCCTTGATCTATTGCATGAGAGTTTTGAAGATTGCTTGCTTGCTGCAATTTGGGTTAGAGAAACACAAAAGAAACTACAAATTCTTCTCCCCCTTTGTCGTTAGCAAAAAGGAATGGGAAAGAAGATCATAAAAATTTTGCACATAGAAACAACATAGCATAAATAAAGTTTGCATACATAGATATAACAGAATCAAAGTGCACAAAACGAAAAGGACCACAATACATGAAGTGTCTTAAACGAAACTAGAAAAATGACATAAAACATAAGAACATAAGAACATAAAGTACTAAGAAATATAATAACTTAAAAACTAATCATCCATGCCTTCAACAAAGTCTTCATCATCTTGATTTTCACCATCATTGCCTTCATTGGTTTGAGGTTGAATGAAAGGGTAATGATAAGGTTGAGCTTCATAAGGAGGGACATTTGTATGGGCATAGAGATGAGCAAATTGATTGTTCATGTTGTTGTTCATGTATTGAAGGTAGTCAAAAACTTGATTGTAAGAGTTTTCCATTGGTTGTGGAGGTTGGTTTTGAAGTGGTTGTTCTTGTGGAGGTTGGTTTTGTGTAGGAGTATGAATGTATGTGATGGTTATATTAATTGGATCAAATTTGACGCCGGTTTTGGTATTACATACTTTCTTCGGAGTGATTTCATGTTTGGGGTTAGTCATAGGCACCATGTGTTCACCAGACAAGGGAAAATTGAACTTCTGAAAAACAAGGGTAAGCCAGGAGCCATAGGGAAAAGCAGAAGAATTTTCATTATGTAGTGCCATATGATGTAGAATCACATAAGACCAGTTGATTTGAATCCCATTCTTCATCGAATACAAAATCTGCATCTCACAATCATTGACATTGGAAATGTTTGAGAACTTTGGCATAACCACATACGCCAAAAAGTAGTGGATCAAACGATCATCAATAGTGATAATTCGTGCAGACCAAGAGTTCCTCTCTGGAGTTCCTCCAATAAGCCTTTGCCTTTTCTGAATAAAATCACGCTCGGGAATTCTTGTAATTCCATAGTAGAAGTCTTTTTTGTTGTAGCCAGGCAGATTTGCATTTGAGAGAAGTTTAATGCAAGCACCATCATTTGGAATACCCAAAGCTTCACCAAAATTCTGCACTGTGAGTTCTATAGGAACCCCTTTGACATTTGAAATCATGCATCCTCTACTAATGGTTAGATTGCTGTAGAAAATTCTAACCAAAGTGGGGTAAATGGGTCCATTAACACCAATCAACTTGTATATCCCTTGATATCTAAATAAAGCTGGAAAACTAAAGCATTCGGAATAGAAGTTGTCAAGATTACCGAACCTTGGTAGAAGAACCGTCATTTTCTGAAAGTGAGACACAAATCTTTCCCTTTGGCTTCTTGATGGAATGAGTTTTGAGATATCATCACCTTGAGATGAGGAAGAAGCTTTTCCCTTGCCTTTCTTTGATGTTGACATGGTGAGGGATGAGAGAATTGGAAGGGGAAAGGGTATTTGGTGTTTGTAGGGTTTCTTGAAAGAAAAGAGGATATATGAAGTTTAGGTTTTGGTTGGGCTTTTATAGATAGATAGGCATTAAATGGTTAGGTAAGGCATTCAATGGTTTAGTCAAAACAATAAAGACTTGTAGCATAGAGATTCTTGAGTGTGTAAGTATCCAAAAAATTGTGTCATAGGAAAGGACTAGGCATTAAAAAGTTGTTGAACAAACACTTAAAAACATTCAAAAACAGAATAAGAATCTTGTACAAAATAAATAATAGATATGGAAATGAAAGAGAAAGAATAAAAGAGAGTGTAACAGAAAAAAAATAAAAAAATTCAAAATTTTGAACTGTGCAATCGATTGTCGTTTGATGACAACCGATTGCATCCTTTGAAAATGCAAACAGGGGCGAAAATAATGAGAAAGCAACCGGTTGTCGTGGAGTGACAACCGATTGTTGTGAAGACAGAATCTAAAATTTTTTAGATACAACCGATTGTCACTCAATGACAACCGATTGTCATTAGTGAAAAAGTGAAAAATACTTAATTTTTGGGGATTTCATGGTCATATATCAAAAGTTTAGTAATAAAAACATGGATTAAGATATATTACCATAAAGTTAAGATTAAGATCATAGCCATGTACCTTAATTAGATAATGTTATTTTCGTCCAAGATGCATAGCTCTCTTCGGATCTTGAAGAATGGTTCTCTTGCCAACGGTTTAGTGAAAATATCTGCTAGTTGATTATGCGTATCCACGAAGGTGACTTCGACATCTCCTTGAAGTACATGATCACGAAGAAAGTGATGTCGAATGTCGATATGCTTTGTTCTAGAATGCATCACACGATTTTTTGTAATGTTGATTGCACTTGTGTTGTCGCATCGGAGTGGAATGCATCCAAGGTCGAGTCTGTAGTCACAGAGTTGTTGCTTGAGCCATAGAATTTGCGCACAGCAACTACCCGCTGCAATGTATTCCGCCTCGGCCGTACTAAGAGCCACACAAGCTTGTTTCTTGCACGCCCAAGAGACTAATGCATTTCCCAAAATGTGACAAGTGCCACTTGTGCTTTTTCTGTCTGTTTTACATCCTACATAATCAGCGTCAGAATAGCCAATTAAATTGCATATATTACCTTTTGGGTACCATAGGCCGACATTGGTTGTTCCTTTGAGATATTTCATGATTCTTTTTACCGCCATGAGGTGAGATTCCTTCGGGTTTGCTTGAAATCATGCACACAGACATACACTGAACATGATGTCAGGACGACTTGCTGTCAAGTATAACAGTGAGCCAATCATGCCTCAATATTTAGTAATATCAATGGAAATACCGGATTCATCTTGATCAACATAAGTACCGGAGCCCATTGGAGTGTGCATTGATTTGTAATTATCCATATCAAACATTTTCAAAAGTTCCTTGCAATATTTTGATTGATTGATGAAGATACCATCTTTCAGTTGCTTAATTTCAATCCAAGGAAATAGTTCATCTTGCCCATCATAGACATCTCAAATTCTTCTTGCATCATCAACGAGAATTCTTTGATCTTCTTTATGAACAAGGCCTTATCCACTTTACCTTTCTCGAAACCTTTTTCGCATAATAATGTACTGAGTCTGTCATACCATGCTCTAGGTGCTTCTTTTAAGCCATAAAGAGCTTTTCTCAACTTAAAGACATGTGAAGGATTCTTGAAGTCTTCAAAGCCCGGGGGTTGTTTGACATAGACTTCTTCATTGATGTAGCCATTTAAGAATGCGCTTTTGACGTCCATTTGGTAAAGCTGAAAATTCAATGAACAAGCGTAAGCAAGTAAAACACGGATAGCTTCTAACCTTTCAACAGGAGCGAAAGTTTCTTCAAAGTCAATTCCATCTTCTTGGTTGTACCCTTGGGCTACCAATCTTGCTTTGTTTCGAACAATTATACCATTCTCATCAAGTTTGTTTTTGAACACCCATCTTGTACCTATGATGTGTTTGTCACTTGGTCTAGGAACAAGTTCCCAAACTTGATTTCTCTCGAACTGATTTAATTCTTCTTGCATAGCAATTATCCATTGGTCGTATCCTAATGCGTCGTCGACTTTGGAAGGTTCGATTTGAGAAACGAACGCCATGTTCAAGCAAGAATCTTTGAGGTTCAATCTTGTTGAAACGCCTTGACTGATGTCACTGATGATTTTATCAATAGGGTGATCTCTATGGGTTCTCCATTCCTTAGACAGATCATTGACATTTGATTCTTCTGGAATTTTTTCTTCTTGTTGTTCCAATTGATTCTTATTGTTGGTCTTGGAGCCATCTTCTTGAGGAATATCTAAAATATCATCATCATTATTTTAAAACAATAGTATCCTCCTTTGAGGGGTTAGATTCATCAAATGATACATGCATAGATTCCACAATAGTTAAAGTTCTTTTATTGTAAATATGATGAGCCTTACTAGATAAGGAGTATCCAAGAAAAATACCTTCATCCGATTTTTCATCAAACTTACCAAGGTTGTCTTTGTCATTGTTAAGGACAAAACATTTGCATCCAAAGACATGAAAGAATGAAATATTTGGTTTCCTTCCTCGAAACAGTTCATACGGAGTCTTCTTCAAGATAGGTCGAATATTAACTCTATTGCTTACAAAGCAAGCCGTGCTTACAACATCCACCCAAAAGTATTTTGGGAGGTTTGAATCACTAAGCATTGTCCTTGCAAGTTCAATAAGAGACCTATTCTTCCTTTCTACAACTCCATTCTATTGAGGAGTCCTTGGTGCTGAGAAATTATATGATATTCCATGTTCTTCACATAAATCTTCAAAGGAGGAATTCTGGAATTCTCCACCATGGTCGCTTCTTATGGAGGCAATAGATAGTGACTTCTCATTTTGAATTTGCTTTGCATATTTCTTGAACGCCTTGAATGCATCATTTTTCTGCACTAAAAAGAGTGTCCAAGTATATCTAGAAAAGCCATCAACAATAACTAGAGCATATACATTACCTCCAAAGCTTCTTGTTCTTGAAGGGCCAAACAAGTCCATATGAAGCAGTTGTAGTGGCCTAGTAGTGGATACCACATTCTTGGATTTGAAAGTTGATTTTGTTTGCTTTCCCTTTTGACATGCATCGCAAAGTCTATCTTTGATGAACTTTATCTTAGGCAGTCCAACAACAAGGTCATGCTTAATCAATTTGTTTAAATGCTCCATATGAATATGAGCGATTCTTTTGTGCCATAGCCATGAGTCGTTGTTGTTTGCCATGAGACATTTAACCTTCAAAGACAAATCATTAAGGGAAATCATAAAAATATTATTTACTCTTTTACCTTTAAGTTTAGCCTCATGTGTGACTTCATCTTCTATCAAACATTCATCTTTAGTGAACTTGATCTTGAAACCTTTGTCACATAGTTGGCTAATACTTAGAAGATTGTGCTTTAGTACTTCGACATAAAGAACATCTTCAATTAATGTGAAAGGTGGACCACCAACTTTTCCTATGCCAAGAATCTTTCCTTTGTTGTTATCTCCATACATCACACAACCCTTGGCCTTAAGCGTTAGATGTGAAAATTTGTCGATATCTCCCGTCATATGCTTGGAACAACCAATATCGAGATACCATAGATTTGAAGTGGTCATCAAGCTTACCTATAAAACAAGATTAGGTTTTGTTAGGTACCCAAGTTGCTTTGGGTCCTTCATAATTAGTTCCTTTCTTAACCCACACATAATTCCCATTTGCTATGCCAAAGTTTCTAACATAACAAGCATTAGGTGTGTGTCCTTGAATACCACAATAAAAACAAGTAGGTTCAAATTTACTTCTATATCTAGAAGGATAAGATTTCTTCTTAGAGGGTATTTTCTTTTTAGGATAGTGATGAACTATTTTAGGAGTGATTTCTTTCTCTTTGGTTGGTTGGTCGCTAGCCTTGACAAATATGGTTTTGTTGGTACTTGGTTTTGAAAATTTTGAGTATCAAAGACCACTTTTGTCATTTGAGTATCTTTGTTGGCTAAGAACACCTTCCAATCCAATTTGTCCTTTTTCATACCTTTCAATAACCCTTTTCAATTGGACAATTTGTAAAGAGAGAGATTCACACTTTGTGCATACAAAATTCTGTTTTTCATCACTAACTTTTCGCTTTTCATCTTTGAGATCTTTTTCAATAGATCCACATTTTTATTCCAACGATGAAATTTGTTTCTTTTGTGATGAGATAGTTTTGTATAGAATTTTGCATTCATTTAACAGTTAATTTATAGCACCTTGTGCATCACTATCAAAAAGAGAGAATACGTTACTAACCTCATCATCTTCACTTTCGGAGTGGTGTGAGGCCATTAATGCAAGATTGGCACTTTCGTCGCTATCGGAGTCGGATGACGAACTCAGTTCAACATCTTCCCATGCAACATATGCTTTCTTATCTTTTGATTCCTTCTTTCTTTTGTAGCCACTTTTCTTTGAAAGTTTTGGACAGTCCGGTTTGATGTGACCTTGTTTACCACATTCATAGCAAGTAACTTCTTGTGTTGATGAGGATCCTTCCTTCTTCTTAAAGTGTTTCTTCTTCTTTGAGTGTGAGAAGGCTTTGTCATTTTTACCAAAGAATTTTCCAAGTCTTCTAACGAGAAGCATGAAGTTTTCATCTTCATCATGATTATCTTTCTTTTCGTCTTCCTTGGAGTCAATCTTCAAGGCAATGTTCTTAGACTTCTTTTCTTGATTTTCACGCTTTTCCAATCTACCAAGTTCTGTCTCGTATTCTTGAAGTTTTCCGAACAAGGTTGCAGATGTCATAGTAGCGAGACTCTTCTTTTTTGAGATTGCCGTTACCTTTAGTTGCCATTCTCTAGTCAAGGATCTGAGCACTTTTAGGTTCAATTCATCATTAGACAATGTTTTGCCAAGTGCCCTTAGATGATTTGTTAGATGCACAAATCTCTTTTGTAAATCAAGAATGGATTCTCCGGGTTGCATGCGGAACAATTCATATTCTTGACTTAACGTATTAAGTCTTGATCTCTTTACTTCAGTTGTTCCTTCATGTGTTTCAACCAGTGTATCCCAAATTTCTTTTGCCGTTGTGCATGCTGAGACACGGAAGAATTCATCCATACTAAGTGCGCTTTGAAGGAGGTTTATTGCCTTTTTGTCATACAAGACCTTTTTCTTATCATCATCATCCCATGTAGTTTTAGGCTTTGATGAACCAACGCCGTTTACTACAGTTACCGGAACAAAAGGGCCATTTTGGACAGCATCCCATATTTCTTCTCATTGTGCTTCTAGATGAGCCTTCATACGGATCTTCCAGAAATCAAAATATTCACCACAGAATAGAGGAGGATTTTTGCTACTGCCACCGTCTCTGAACACATAGTTGTTGTTTGCGGAAGCCATTCTGGATCTAGTAGGAACAGGTTACCTATAACCTGCTCTGATGCCCATTGTAAGTTCAGATGCGCCTAAGAGGGGGAGGGGGTGAATTAGGTTCTTTAAAACTTTTTCTAAATTGTATGAATATTTTTGCACGAGTTTCTTTTCTTTCTTTTTCTGATAAGTGATGAAAGCAGTAAATGCGGAAAGTAAAGAACACAGAGATGTATCCTGGTTCTCCTCACAGTCTGAGAGTACTCCAGTCCCCTTTCAACATGAAAGAGATTTCCTTATAGTTGGTAATTTGTACAAAGACTACCTAACAAGCCAAGAACAATCCTCTTGGACCAATAACAATCCTCTTGGATTTTCACTAAGACCACAAAGAGAACAATCCTCCCTAAGCGTCTTTCTTGTTTCCAACAATCCTGAAAACAAGTATACAATAGTTTGTTTGATTTGTATAAGAGTTTGAATAATGAAAGAGCAATGTCAAATACTTGATTAATCTTTTCTATTCAATATGAAATTTAAGATGGAATACTCTTCTAAGTGCTCAAGAACAATTTTCAATATGCATATGAAAATGATGAACAAAAATCTTGAGTGTAAAGAGTATGATCAAAAGAATAGAAAGCTGTTAGTGATTGTTGTTGTATTGTTTTGATGTTTTTAAAAATTCTAAACAAAAAATAATTTATAGTATAGTAATACCTCTTCAATGAAACATAGCAATGTTTAAACCATTTTTACTAACAAAATGTATTTAAAAAGATACAAAGATTGCCATGAAAAGGTGTTACAAAAAGTTACTGGAAAAATAAATTTTTTCAAAATTTAAGGCACAACAACCGGTTGCACTAAAGCAACAATCGATTGCAGCACAACAACGTTTTAAAAAATTGAAAAATATAACTATGACAACCGATTGTCATTGAGGAGCAATCAGTTGCTCATAAGCCAACGTTTAAAAAAATTGAAAATAAAACACATGACAATCGATTGCTACTAGATGACAATCGATTGTATTTCAAACAGAAGCAAATGTTTTTTTGGATGCAACCGATTGTCCTAGCATGACAATCGATTGCTTGTGTACAAAAATTGAAAAATCATTATTTTCAAAGATTTTAAGAAATTTTAAAACATCCTTCTTCAATCATACATAGTATATACTCAAAATATTATTTTAATAAAGTAAATGCAAGATTAAAAACAGTTTTGAGCACTAAGAGCATAAGATCAAAAATTTCATATACCTTAAGCCATAAGTCTTGAAATGTTGATCTTGATCAATGAATCTTTGCTTGAGATAAATATTCTATCTTGATCCATTCATTTTTGCATGCTAGCTTGTCTTCATCAAAACATTTGGAAAGCTTGATTTCACAAGATACAGTTCATTTATGCTCCAGACACGGATGCCATTCTGATACTCATTCAGATTCAACTTTCAGATACAATTCAGATACGCTCCAGACACGGATGCCATTCTGATGCTCATTCAGATTCAACTTTCAGATAAATTTCAGATACGCTCCAGACACGGATGCCATTATGATAATCATTCAGATTCAACTTTCAGATACAGTTCAGATACGCTCCAGACATGGATGTCATTCTGATAATCATTCAAATTCAACTTTCAGATACAGTTCAGATACGCTCCAGATACGGACGCCATTATGATACTCATTCTTTCAGCTTACAAATTACAATATAAACAATCACTTTTGGATGGCATCTTTAAGCCCATTCCCTCAAACATCACATCACCGAGTGCAAATTTCTGGACACTCTAGTGTCCAATCATCTTCCACCTTCCAGTCATGAATGGCAAAACTAGCCAATCTAACTCTTCAGGCTTAAGAAGATTGAACAGGGGCAGCTGTTGTAACCCAAAATTTTCCCTCTCACTTATCAAGAATTTACTCACAAGATCTCCTTGGGCTCAAGACTGCACTAGGGTTTGATCAGCTTAAGACACCTCCTTAGGCACTGATGACCAAAATTAGGGTTTGAGTTTGCACAAGGATTTTTGAACTATCAATGCTTCATATGACTTTCATGGACCATTATGGACCCCCAAGATTACTCATGTCAAGTTTCAAGCCTTGGATCACACTTTTGATCAGTCAATTAAACAGTTGACCTAAAAATCAGCTGTATTGGGGAAAAGGTCAACCATGGCCAATTTACAGTCAAACCTAATAATTTTTGACCCAAATCAACATTTTATACTCATGTGTATCATTTGATAAAGTTTGGACCACAATTCCTCAAGAGATTTGATCAAATCCCCAAAAGGGCAAAATGGTCAAAATTAGGGTTTTGACTGGGAAAGGGAAATTTCTGGTTTTTGACCTAGCAAATGGTCAATTAGGTTTAAGGCATTATCTCAAGAGTCCATTTTAATCATTTTGACCTAATGACATGATTCAAAACATTGCAAGTCCATTTGATTGACAGATGAATTTTGCAGTCAATTGATCAAAAGTCAACTGTATACTGAAAAGTCAAACTTTGACTTTTTGGTCAAATTCAAGTGCCAAAGATCATAATTCATCAAAACATGTCAAAATATGAAACTTATTCATCAAGAAATCAAAAAGTCAATAATTCATTTTTAAAAGTCAAAATTTCTAAATTTAGAAATTTTTCTAAGTGTTGAAAATTCATGTTTTTTTTCATAACTTTGAGCCAAATTTTCACCATGATACAAGATGATTCAAGAGAAACTCCCAACATGAAAGTTATATATCTCCATGAAATCTACACCTTTTATTCACACAACTTCTTCCAAAAGTTCTTGGATCTCAAGTTATAATTTCAAGAACATAGGATCATGAAACTAAACAATTAGTGAAATTTTGCCCTAATTTGGTCAGGATTTTGACTCAATTTCATGGAACTTTTCCATATAGTTCCAAAGGGAATTTTCAAAAGCAATTCAAATATGGGTTGTAGATCACATTGCAAGCTTTCCAAAATGTCAAAGAACTCCTTCAGATCATTCTCGAGTAGGGAGAATCGAAGAGATGAAGTTGGTATTTTGTCACTTGAATTACAAGGCATTTTGTGATGAACAAGAATCCAATTTCAAACCTATGCTGCACAATCTTGTTTTCCAGGCTTCTAAACCTCAAGATATCTCCATAATCAGAAGATTACACTTGCTTTTGAGCTATTATCCAAGTGTTCCAAGCATTGTCCAAACCAATTTTCCATTTTAGGAAGAAAGTTACCATTCCATTCTTGAAAAGTTGCTTTAATCACAAAGTCAACTTGTCTTGAGATTCTAACTTGTTCTTTCTGCACGCACAATCCCTATAAACCAAAAGCAAGGTGTCTAACCCTATAACTTGAGATTTATATAATACTTGTACAATACTTGAGATTTGTCATTTCACTTTTCTTCAAAAAGCAAGTTATAGAGCCATAACCCTATAACTCAGAAGCCTGGAGGTATTTTGTGCAAAAATATTGTCCATACATATTAACAAGTTATTTGCAACATAACACACGTTTTCACAAGCCCTAAAACACTCCCAAGCATTCTGCTGCACAGAACTGTCCAAACTTGACAGTTTTGAGCAAAAACTCACCATCTTCATTTCCACTCGTGCATTTTGAAAACTAATCATCCAAACACCTTCCATACATCATATCAAAGTGATCAAGGCCCTCATTTCCTAACTGTAAATCCTCCATCATCATCCACCATTTTCAAAACTGAAGCTTGCAACTTGTCTTGAGTAGGGAGTTCTAGCCATCCCCAAAGCAAAGTAGGAGTTAGAACACATTCAAGGAGGTCCAGGCAAGCTATAGATATCATCAGGCCATCACAAAGGTTGCTCAAACTCCATACACGACTCCAACTGCAAGAGGTAAGTTTTCAAACTCCTATCTCTTCATACATGCATCATTTGAGTTTGGTTTGTGAAGATAAAATGTAGATACCATTGCCATGAAGCTATACATATCCATAGTTTACACTTATATGGCCTGAGCTTAGAGAATTTTAAGGTTGAAGTTTTCTGAAATTTTTAGGTTTTGAATTAGGGCTAGAAAAATTCACATTCATCTTTGATTGTTAGCTTAAGTTGTTTATATGTTTGGATTCGTGGGAAAAAATGCCACAACTTTCATGTTTGAACTTCTCATTTTTGTTGAGAGATGAAGAAGATACAGCTCCTTTGGCTGGAGGTTGAAGATGAAGTCTTCAGAACAGGTTTTGCCTTACATATTTATTTTTTCATTTGTATTAACAGATGTACAGCCACTCTAGTGGTAAGGCAGCACGCGTTATTGGTAGAGGTCATGGGTTCGAACATCAGCGCTGCCTTTTTGCATTTGTTTTACACTTTTTTGGTCATTTATTCAGTAAATAGGCGCTGGGCCTTTTGGGCTTGTGTTGTACACTTGTGTTGTACCCCAAAATTTTCCCTCTCATTTTATCAAGATTCTCCTCACAAGACTTCTTGGATTCAAGACCAGATTAGGGTTTGCCCAGCTCAAGACACCTCCTTGCACTGATGACCTGAAATTAGGGTTTGAGTTTACACAGGGATTTTTGGACTTCAAATGCCTCATGTGACTTTCATGCTTCATGTTGGACCTCTAAGATTGCTCATACCAAGTTTCAAGCCTTGAATCAAATTTTTTCCCAGTCAATTGGACAGTTGACCTAAAAATCAGCTGTGTTGGGGAAAAAGTCAACTGTGGCCAATTTACAGTCAAACCTCATAATTTTTGATCCACATCAACATTATAAACTCATATGAACCATTTGATAAAGTTTGGACCACAACTCCTCAAGAAATTTGATCAGATCATCAAAAGGGCAAAATGGTCAAAATTAGGGTTTTGACTATAGATGGGCAATTTCTGATTTTTCACCTAGCCAATGGCAAATTGGGTTCAAGCATGGTTTCAAGGAATCAATGGCATCATCTAGACCTAATCACAAGGTTCAAAAGATCTCAAATGCATTGGATTGACAGATGAATTTTCCAGTCAACTGATTAAAAATCAATTGTACACTGAAAAGTCAAACTTTGACTTTTTGGTCAAAGTCAAGTGCCAAGGGTCATTTTTAATCAAGATGTGTAAAAACATGAAACTTGTTCACCAAGAAACCTAAATTTGGAAATTAGGGTTTAAAATTGAAAACTTCCCAACCTTAATTTTTCCAACTTTTCCCAACTTTTTCACCATGATGAAATTGGATTCAAAGAAAACTTCCAACATTAAAGTTGTAGTCTTCCACAAAATCTACAACTTTTATTCACAAAGTTTTCCTAAAATATGCTTGTATCTCAAGTTATGATTTTGTGAATAGGGGTCCATAAAACTTTTAACTTAGTGAAATTTTGCCCTAGTTTAGGCAGGATTTTGACCTATCTTCATGGAAACCTTTCATATAGTTCCAAGTGGAATCTCAAAATTCACTTCAAATATGGATTGTAGAGCATGTTACAAGCTTTCCAAAATGTCCAAGAACTCTCCAAGATCATTTATGGTTAGGGATAATCGAAGAAAAGAAAATATCCATTTCTCACTTTTGTCCATGGCATTTTTCACATTGCTACAAGTTGCAAATCTGTCCTAAGCATGATTGTACTTGTTTTATAGGTCTTAAACCTTTCCACACTCCTTAATTTAATGCAAATACAATGAATATTGGCTTTGTTCTGAGCTATGGAACTTTGCACAATGAATTAATCCATTTATGAAATAAAGGTAACAATACAATTTCCATAAAGCTTGCTTTTTTGCAACTTTGTATTCCTTGAGCATTGAACCTGATCTTTGGACACAAACAAGATCCACAAACTTGAGGCAAAGTACACCAACTATGTTCAGGCCTTGAGCTAGCCTGTACAGGCTTTGAGCTTTGTCAACTCACTTTTGCTTCAAAAGCAAGTAAGCTTGCAAAAAGTCCACAACTTGGAAATCTGATAAGAGCAAGCCTTTATATCATTTCAAACGATATTAGCATATTGCCTCAAGCCAATACACGAGCTCATAGCATTGCAAACACCCTAAAACACCAAAATCACCATTTCTGCCCAAAACAGGGCAACCTCTGCAGATCACTAGCCAAAACAAATTTCACTCGTGCGTTTTTTATTTCAAGGCTTCAAACACATTCCATACATCACACCTAAGCTGTCCAGACCTTTCTCAAGCAACTGTAACCTCATTTTCACACTTCACCATTTTCATTTTGAAGCTTTGCAGGTTGACTTCTACAGGGACATTCAGTCAAGTTCAAGGCAAGCTAAGCATTGGGAAAGGTTGAGGGAACTTCAAGCAAGCTCACAAGTACTTCAGGCCTCACTCAAAGTTGCTTCATTGCCATATCCAAACTCAACTGAACAAGGTATTTGTCAACTTTCTATCTCCTTATTTAGACATCCTTAGGCTTAGGTTTGTGAAGCAAAAATGTAGTCCTTAATGTGCTTGAGCTGTACATATGCATAGTTCTTATTTATATTAACTGAGCTAGGAGAATTTGGATGATGAACATGATGAAAATTTTAGGTTAGAAATTAGGGGTGACAAAATTCTTCTTGATCTTTGAGAGTTAGGTCAAGTTCTTTATATCATTAGAATCGTGTGATGATGAGCTACATTTTTCATGTTATACATTTTTGATTTTATGCAAAGAATCGCAAGAACAGGTTTGAGCTGGACCAGGGCGCGTGCGTGTTTATTCAAAGGTCAGGGATGAAGTGAATTAGGCCTGGCGCTTTGGGCTTGGTTCTATTTGCACCCCCCATTTTGTTATTTGCACCCCCTTGGCCCATTTTCCATATTTTACATATTTTCCATTTCTTTTCATATTTTCTAACTTTATTTATTTTTTCTAAATATTTAAAATCACAAAAAATATTCTCTTCATTTTTTACATTTTTATTTTATTATTTTTATTATTTTCTTGGCATAAATATAGTTTATTAAATAATATATACTTTATTTTCTTAAATAAAGTTGTAAATAATATTAAAATACTTAAATATTTTATTTTATTATATTATACATATAAAATACTATTTTCTCACATATTTGAATTTTTAACATTTTTGTACATATTATTATTATTTTTCTTAAACAAAAAGAATAAATAAATAATATAAAGCATATTTTCTTTTAAAACAAAATTAGGGTTTTCACCCTTTCCAAAAAACTAATCATTTTTATTTTCTTATTTTTAAGACATAAATAAATTTATTTTCTCATACATAAAATCAATACAAAAACATTTTTGCATATTTACATTTTATTCAATATTTAAATACTTGTTTATTTATTTATTGTTGTATAAATTCAATTGGGTTGTAATAATAAATTATGATTTTATTTTTGTGCAAATATCCCCTATTCAAACTTGTATCCTCCTCCCCATAATATTATGTAATAGTCTAGATTTACTTTACGTATTTATTGCTTTCATATGCCATGATAGTAAAAACTAGGGTTTTGTATGCAAAGACAAAAAAAAATCAAACAAATAACATGACTTAACACAAGACAAAAATGCATGAAAAATAACAACACCTTGCACATAAATACCCCTAGGGTTTTCATCCACTTTGTTGCCTTAAAATGACCATGGTATGTGTTGTACCCCAAAATTTGCCCTCCCATATTCTTCAAGAAATTGCCAAGCCAAGTCACAAAATTCCCCAAGGGTTGTGCAGTGCAACTGTCTCCTATACAGTCAAAACTAGGGTTTGGGTTCTGATCAAGGAAATGAAGTTTTCAAAGGCCCAATGAAGTCTCACATGCCTACAAAGATGGTCAAGTATCCTCATATCAAGTTTCAAGGCATTCAGCTCAAAATTGCACAGTCAAAACCCTAAATTGCACTACAGTCAACTGTAGGGGCAAAATGGTCATTTGGCAGTCAAAAGTTCAAATTTTTGGTCAACATATCATTTTGAAGCCACAAACATCATTTGATCAATGCTTGATCATGATTCTCAAAATTTGGCTCAGAAAATCATCAAGATGCAAAAGTTACTATATTTGGACAGTTGAAAAAGTCAACTGAAATTGACCAGGGCATAACTTTCACATGGATTATCAGAAAAATTCCATCCAAAGCTCATTTTGAAGAGAAAGACATTTCCTACAATTCATCTTCATATTCCAAGTCCAAGAAATGCTCTCACAAAAAGTTATCAATTTCAACATTATAGGTCATTTTCAAAAGTCAACAAAAAGGGACTTTAAGTCAAAGACCATAACTTGAGATTGGTAAATCAAAATGACATGGGACCAAAGACATTGGTTAAAGGACTCAAAGACCTTTCCAAAATGTCCAAGAACATGTGAAAAGCTTAAAATTGAGCAAGTTATGCCTTGTGGAAGTTGGGAAATTTTTGGGAATTTTGAAAAGTCAACAATGGTTCAAATGACCTAAATTTGCTAATGGGCCCATTTTTCTTCCATGATTCATCATTCCAAGCCTATGCACGACCACTTGGCCCAAAGGGAAGTATTTTCTCATTTTTTATTTATTTATTTGAATTATTATTTATATTAATTCATTTAAATTATTTAAATACATGAAAAATATCAAACTTAACCTAAAAAATATTTTCATGCATGTTTTACTCTCAATATCACGTGCACATCCTAATTAGGCAAGTTTTGGTTTGATTTGGCATGATTGAACAAAATTGCACATGAAAAAGATATGTAAAGATTCTTAAAAAATCAAATATGCAAATGATTGAATACCATGGATTTTATTCAATTTTGTTGACCTAAAAGCTTTACTACATATTCAGAATGATAAACCTAATGGCATTAGACTGAATGCTGCGCAGAAAATCATTGAACAAACTTAGAATTTTTGGCAAAAAGTGCAAAACTGAAAAGCAGGTCCTAGGTCGATTCAAGGTACCAAACCCATTCCAAAAGCTTCCTTGGCAATTCCTGAACGCATTCCAATCAAAATCGTCCATCCAAACGCAAAGAATTGGTAACGAGGACCTCCCCTGTACAGAGAAAAAGTCATGATCGTGTTCTTAATTCTAAGCATTCTCATAGCATTCTAACCATGGATTTGTATTGCTTATGATGTTTTGATGCTAACCAACATGTCTAATTGTTTTTTTGTGCACTGTATACGATTATGCCATGTTTAAATGTTAGGGTTTGCAGAGCTTGAGATTGGGGTTTTTTACCCAAGGCAAAATTAGGATTCATGAGTAGTACCACTGGAATCACCATGCCCAAACGAACAAAGACCAACCATCGCGCCTAATTTATGTTTGGAGATGAGCTAATCGCTATTTTTCAATAGCCTGCCTAAGGAAACGCATCATAAACCGTTGCCATATGCTTTTGTTTACAGGGACGACGAAGACGACGGTATCGTGGCAAAGCGTGATTCGTCTATTTAAAAGTTGGCGCGCAGGACCCACTAGCGTTTCGCTTTTCGTTTATATTATTTATTTGTTGCTAATATAATAAACGCGTTGAAATGCTTCAGTGGTACAGGTGTCGCTTTGCAATGTCCAAGACCTGGGTTCGAGTCCCAGGTCTGTATCATTCTCAATAATATTTTTCCATATATATTCCCATGCAGCGTAAGCATCATAGACTACCATATGCTCCTCATATCAAGCCATCCACGCGTCTAGCATATCCAGATCAAAGGCTCAGGATTAAGGAACACGTAAGTCCTGGTCAAACGCACTAACACACAACCTGGAAAAGTCAATAGATTTCAAGCTTATTGGGCCAGAACCTTTGGATCAACACCTCCATCTGGGACTACACCCCCACCCTGGTTTGCAAGTGTTTTTTTATTTTTCTCATATCTTTTTTTTTATTATTATTTTTTATTTGTTTTATTGTTTTAATTAATTAATCATGTTTTACAAAATATAAAAACATCACAAAAAATCAGAAAAAAGATAAAAAACATAATAAAATAGTTAATGTTCATATTTTCTTGTAAATAATTAACATGTAAATATTTAGTTCTAATTAGGATATAATTTCAATTCCTTTTAAATAACAAAATTGCAAAAATAATTAGAACTAGGTTTAGTGTTTTATTTTAATTTGAAATTAATTCTTTTTTCTATCAAAATACAAAAAATACAAAAATACCAAAAAACATTCCTTTTTTAAATCTTTAATTTTAATTCCTCATTAATTAATTCATTAACTTTAATTTTTTGCAAAAGGGTCCAATGCCCATGTTCGTAATTTATTTAATGTCGCGTATTTATTTTCTTTCGCTTAATCAATTATGTACCTCTCCCAAAGCATTGTAACAATTTTTATTTCTCGCACTTTTATTCTATTGCTTTATTTATTTTTCCGTCAAATCGGGTCCGGTTTAATTTTGGCGATGTGGACCCGCGCCATTTGTAATAGTTGTAGATTTATTTTCCCGCAAATATTAACTGTTAACAATAAGCATGCAAGAATGAATGACCCTAATTAAAATCAAGCGTAGATCACAACAAACATGACAAGACAAATAAATGAAAACGACACACAAATCACACACCACCCCTAGGGTACGCCTCACTATTGCCTTGCCTTCGAAAGGTGATCGTCGAGTAGAGGATGTCTTAGTAAGTCCTCATGATCCGGGAACCTGGCATGAGGGTAGCTTCTAAGGTGTCTTCCCATTGCTCTGGTGATCACCACGTCCCTAAAACTCGAATTGACCCGAATACCTCCAACGGTGGTGCTACCTACCTCTCAATGGTGGGATGGCACTACTTTTAAAGGACATCTACACAGACGAATTCCTTAGGGTAGGTAGGTTCTCAAGGATACTTGCTCTAATCTCAAAGCAAACTCAAAAAGACTTTTCACACTGACACTTTTCAAAAGCTTTCAAAGCGAATTTTTCAAACACTCTGACATATGAGTCGATCTGAAATTTTTCAAAGAACTTTTTTGAACCCACATTGAAAAGCAAGCAAACAATTTTGAAAACACAAATGAGCAAGTATCTAAGAGCCCATGGATAACCATGGATAGAAAGGGTGCTAACACCTTCCCTTTCTATAACCTACCTCCCGAACCGAGAGCAATCTCTTAAGGAATTTTTCTGTGCTTTTGTCCTTTCCATTTGGAGAAAATAAAAGACGGTGGCGACTCTTGCTTCCGCGACATTTCGCGAACCAGCGTTAAACAGTCAGTTCCAGATCCACCGATCACAGAACTGGCGACTCTGCTGGGGAATAAAACTTAAAGTGAGGTGTACCTTAGGGCTAGGTCATAACTGTGTTTTCACTTGTATTGATTTGCTTGCTTTACTATTGTGGGTTGCATCGGAGATACATAGATCCTAACCCGGATCCGGGGATACCCTGTTTAGGTAGCATAAGCTGTGAGGGACCTGTCCGGCGTAGACCGACACAGGTGAAGCAGTGGCTACGTTGGTGTGGCACCTTAGTCTGTACCGATATCCCTTGTGTCGCAACGAGGAGAATATGGGTCTTCTAAGGAGTCATTAAGCACCAACAACCTTAGAACCTTAATTGACACAACTTGGCCTTTAGAATTGTAGCAGTATGCTACGCCCATTGAGGCTAAACTCTCGTGATGGTTCTGGCCGCAAGAAAAGATTGTGATGCTGGAGTTATGACCGATTGAGGGTAGTCAATGATATTGGGATCCTCTAAGAACCCGGTTACTTTGATTAGGACAGGTTGAACCCACCAACTTCAAGAGGGTAATACCCAAACCTCATGCTGGCCTAAACTCTAAGGGCTCTTTTGCGTGACTTGTGTGCCTTCGTACTTGACTATTTACATGCCTGTTGTCTGACACTTGAGTTTCTTGTAGGTTTTGTTTTAGTCCTTGATTAGGACTCATAACAGGGTTACCTACATTACCCCATGCATACCATAACATCATACCATTGCATACATCCTGACCCATTTCAAGGATCTCAAGGGCTTGTGATGCAGGTCATGATGAATCAACTATCCCAGCAAAGGGCAAAGAGGATTTATTTTCCTCTAGCCAAGGTTGTCAGGGGCTATGACCCACTGGATATGGTGAGCCTTTGACCCTTGAGGAAGGATTTTCTACAACAGGAAGTTTCTTCAATCAAGTTACCGGTTTTCAACTCTAACAAGTTTCTCTGTTTACCCCGCGAGATCCTTGAAATCATTGCATGCATGCCATACATCTCATTGCACTACAGGTATCCCTTTGACAGGTTGCTTACCCTTCTTCGCTGTTTATTTCAGCCGATCGACATGAATCCTGAATCATCAGCTGAGCAGTCCATCAAGGCCCTCCAGGCTCAGAACGCCCAATTCCAAGGGCTGATTATGAATTTGACCCAGGGGCAACAAGATCTGAAGGCCCTGCTCTTGAAGAAGGACAAGAAGAAGAAGAGGACTGTTTTGTTCAGCCCTAGACGCAGATCTGGGAACACACCACAGACTGAAACTGAGAGGACTACCCCATCTGTGAGGGAAAGCAGTCACCATGAGAGAGAGGTGCCTAGTCCAGTGGTCTCCGACAACGAGACAGATTTCAACGACGAACAATACCCTCCGGCTGAGGACAAGTACAGGCAGTTGGAAGACCGTTTGAAGGCTATGGAAATACAACAAGTACCTGGGCTGGATTTCGGAGATCTGGGTTTGTCTACTGGTGTGATCATCCCTCGGAAGTTCAAGGCACCATCATTCACTAAATATGACGGGGCGTCTTGTCCCAAGCTACATCTCAGGTCTTATGTTCGGAAAATCCAACCATACTCAGCAGATAAGAACTTATGGATCCATTTCTTCCAAGAGAGTCTTTCAGGGACTCAGCTCGAGTGGTTCTATCAACTGAATGGAGCCAACATCCGTACCTGGGAAGACTTAGCCACTACATTTTACAAGCATTACCAGTACAATGCCGACCTTGCTCCCACACGTACCCAACTCCAGGGCATGTCGATAGGGTCAAATGAAGGTTTCAAGGAATATGCACAGAAATGGAGAGACCTTGCTGGAAGGGTACAGCCTCCATTAACTGACAGGGAACTCGTTGATATGTTCTTGGGGACCCTATCCGGGCCATTCTTCAATCACCTCATTGGTAACTCATCTGCTGGATTTACCGACCTCATCCTGACCGGTGAAAGAATTGAAGCTGGCATCAAGAGTGGGAAAATTCAAGAGGCCACACCTTCTGACACTCATAAAAAGCCTTACACGGGAAAGAAGGAATCTAATGCTGCATACAGTCAAAAGAGTCGCCGTGATCAACATGCAGGGGCAGTCATGATCTCTGGTTCTGCACCACGCCGTCAACCACAAAGGGGAAACCAGCAAAGGCCGGACGGGCCTAAAAGGCAGTTCACCAACATTAACATGCCATGGTCGCAAGCACTGCAACATATGTTGAAGATGAACCTGATTGCAGTGATCAACCCTCCTGCCAATCCTAAAACCTCCTCTCCTAGCTACAATCCAGAAGCCAGATGCGCTTATCATTCCGATAGCCCGGGGCACGATACTGAGGACTGTTGGGCACTAAAGTACAAGATTCAGAACATGATCGACGCCAAAGAGATCGAGTTCGAGCCTACCGAGACTCCCAACGTGATCACTGCTCCATTGCCCAAACATGGCTAGGATTGAGAATTTTTTTGTTCATTTGAATTCAAGTTGTATTTTTCCTTTCTTGTTCAGATAAACAATTATTATGTTAAACTCTTTTATTTCATGAATGCATTACACATGTCTGTCTTGATTTAATTATGTTTACTACGCTTAAAACTGCTTTCATATTTTTGCGATGATCAACTCTTAATTGAAAATTCTAAACCTCTTGAGGGAGGATGACGAAAACGATACCACGATCTACAATATGCTTTTGAACAAACCCCGCTAATGAGGTACAGGCATTGTTTCAACTCCTAAACACTGGAGTTATAAGGATGATAATCCCTCGTCAACCCATCAGAGCCAAAGAAGTAGGAGTTTTTATTTTCGAAAATCAAAACCCTTAATCATAACCTGGGGCAGGGTAGTTCTCTCAGTTGACCCAAGTGCACAATGAATGGCACCAAATGAGTTTTTCAAAAACAAAAGACAGTGATGGTTCAGAATAATCATAAGGACAGGCAGTCATTACCAAAAAAAAATCATAAATGAAAAGCCCGAAAAGTCAAAACCAATAAAGGAGACTTACGAAACTGGGGCATCCCGCTGACTGTAATTCCAAAAAAGGAAACAGTTCAGGCAAAAAAAGAAAGGGATAACAAAAAAAATCATACAAGAAAGAGGTATTACAAATCCTCAACAAAAAAGGAATGACTGCCTAATCAGAATAAGTCATCAACATCTGAACCATCATTGGAACATCAGAACAAAGACTCAAACAAGGTCTAACGCACGATCAACTGAGTTTAGGTTTGGAGAACGTCACGAAGAGCGGGTGGGTACAAATAATTTGAGCCTTTATCCTTTGTTTCTTAAACCGTGAACCAGGCCACGATATAACCCTAAAAAGTCCTAGCTGAAGCATGGGTTAGTTCGAAAGCATACTGTTACGAAGGTATCATGACTCCTGAAGGTTTGCTGTAAAATATTGAGTTGACATCGCACTGTATTACAAAAAATGCATTTTCAAAATTCAAGACAGACATAGACTTTTGCATTCTTAAAATAACCTTGTTTGCATATGACTATTTGTTTGAACAGCAGGGAAATTCGCACGATGAACACCTTGTGAACAGAAGAACCTCCAATCAAGGAGCACAGTAGGAGCATTGCTCATTATCTGGGGCATGGCAAAATACTTCCAACAGGGGCAATTCCCTACATCCTGAGAGCGTGGACATGGTCGAAAAAAGATACTACGCAAAATCAAAGACCCGCTAGGTTGACATGCCTAGGCAAAAATAAGGGATGAAAACGGAAAAATATGTGCACCCGGCAAGTCGAAAACCTGAAAGGGCGGCTTGGGCAAAAATGGGTATCCCGGTGGACTGAAAACCCGAAAGGGCAGTCCAGGCAAAAGTTAGGGATTAAAGCGTACGACTATGTTCCGGTATCTCATCACGGATCCACTCGAAGATTTGTCAATCACCCACACAGGTATCCTCTTCCCTCATCTCCGAAGCAGGGGCAGTAATGAGTTATCCAGGCAATCCAACTGCCCTGCCAACTAAAGTACAACGGAAAGATCAATATAAGAATGATTACCATCTACCCTTACAAATTCCAGATCGTGGGTTAACGTCCGAGACCAAACAGGACAATCATCCACTTAATCAAAATCTTGCAACCCAACACCGGTTTCTTCTCAACCTTCAAACAAAGTCATACACAGACTCCTCCACAAGATGACCTAACCCCGGTTCATCAAGAAGTTTTTACACGAACTTATCCAAGTAACCTAACCCCGGTTCCTCCTGAAGTCTTACATGGACCTGTCTCAAGATGACCTAACCCCGGTTCATCAAGAAGTTTTTACACAAACTCATCCAAATAACCTTACCCCGGTTCCTCCAGAAGTTTTTACACAAACTTATCCAAATAACCTTACCCCGGTTCCTCCAGAAGTTTTTACACAAACTTATCCAAATAACCTTACCCCGGTTCCTCCAGAAGTTTTTACACAAACTTATCCAAATAACCTTACCCCGGTTCCTCCAGAAGTTTTTACACAAACTTATCCAAGTAACCTTACCCCGGTTCCTCCAGAAGTTTTTACACAAACTTATCCAAGTAACCTTACCCCGGTTCCTCCAGAAGTTTTTACACAAACTTATCCAAGTAATCCTACCCCGGTTCCTCCAGAAGTTGTTACACAAACTTATCCAAGTAACCTTACCCCGGTTCCTCCAGAAGTTTTACATAAACTTATCCATAACCTAACCCCGGTTCCTCCAGAAGTCTCACATGGATTTAGCTCCAGATAACCTCACCCCGGTTCCTCAAGAAGTATTACATGAACTTACCTCACCAGGCAACCCTACACAGGTTCTCCGTCTTCCAGACGTAGACATCAAGCAACCCTACACCGGTTCTCTCCCTTCAGGGTGCAGTTTCACATGGACTCGTCACCTAGAAACCCTACACAGGTTCTCCCTTTCCAAAAACAAGGTTTTACACTAACTCATCATCAAAGTAATCCTACACAGATTCCTTCTCCATTTCAGATGCGGTTTTACACGAGCTCATCAGCAGGCGACCCTACATAGGTTCCCTCCTTCAACTTATAAAATTGCAGCATATCAAAACCTCCCCAGAAGAGTCCAATCCAGTCTTCCCAGGAAAATTGGAATTCATATCCCCAAGCAGTAAGCTTATCCCCAGTAGATTTTGGAAGCTTACCCCCTCGCAGAGCACGAACGCGTCGCCCGACTTGATTTAAAGAGTTATTTCCTCAATAGGATATAACTGGGTTATCCTCAGCCAAAAGCCACGGAAAGAGGGTCCTCGACAAAGTCTTCCTATCCCCAGCGAAGTCTATCAACACTTCCAGCACAACAAGGGTATCCTCAGCAAACTATCAACATTCAGCAAAGCATCTCTATCCCCCACAAAGTATTGCTTCCCAGCATGGTCGTTAGGGTATCTTTTCTCCCCGCAGAATCTTCCATTTGCCAAGTTTATTCCGCAACGGAGTCATCTTCTCCTACCGGTATACTTGCAACTATCAACCCCAGCGGAAGCAAAAGCTATTCTTCCACATCAGCCCAGGATGCGACTTCCCGGCACCCGTCAAGGATTTATTTTCCTACGACGAAAATATACATTCATAAACATCATATCCTCATACATTATAGCATGCATAGGCATCATACTACATGAATCTCATTAATTTTGAAGACATACAGTTCATGCATCATGATTTTGCATACAATTATGTTTTGCCTTTTCAGGAAAAAGATCAATACAAATGACTACTATCAAACTATCGCAATTCTGTCTAGATATAGTTTCAGATATGATCCAGAGATGGTGACGTTCTGATGCTGCTTCCAGATTTCCTTCTAGATATAGTTTCGGATATGATCCAGAGATGGTGACGTTCTGATGCTGCTTCCAGATTTCCTTCTAGATATAGTTTCGGATATGATCCAGAGATGGTGACGTTCTGATGCTGCTTCCAGATTTCCTTCTAGATATAGTTTCGGATATGATCCAGAGATGGTGACGTTCTGATGCTGCTTCCAGATTTCCTTCTAGATATAGTTTCGGATATGATCCAGAGATGGTGACGTTCTGATGCTGCTTCCAGATTTCCTTCTAGATATAGTTTCAGATATGATCCAGAGATGGTGACGTTCTGATGCTGCTTCCAGATTTCCTTCTAGATATAGTTTCAGATATGATCCAGATATGGTGACGTTCTGATGCTGCTTCCAGATTTCCTTCCAGATATAGTTTCAGATGTAAACCAGATATGGTGACGTTCTGATACTGCTTCCAGAAGTCCTTTTCAGATGTTTCCCTCTCCGACGATGAGTGTGAGGTGATAGTCTCTTATGGTTCCCTCTCCAACGGTGTGTGAGGTAGTAATCCCTTTTTCAGATGTTTCCCTCTCCGACGATGAGTGTGAGGTGATAGTCTCTTATGGTTCCCTCTCCAACGGTGTGTGAGGTAGTAATCCCTTTTTCAGATGTTTCCCTCTCCGACGATGAGTGTGAAGTGATATTCTCCTATGGTCCCCTCTCCGACGGTGTGTGAGGTGGTAAGTCCTTTTTCAGATGTTTCCCTCTCCGACGATGAGTGTGAGGTGATATTCTCCTATGGTCCCCTCTCCGACGGTGTGTGAGGTGGTAAGTCCTTTTTCAGATGTTTCCCTCTCCGACGATGAGTGTGAGGTAATATTCTCCTATGGTCCCCTCTCCGGCAAGTGCGTGAGGTGGTAATTCCTTCTTCAGATGTTTCCCTCTCCGACGATGAGTGTGAGGTGATAGTCTCCTATGGTCCCCTCTCCGACGGTGTGTGAGGTGGTAATTCCTTCTTCAGATGTTTCCCTCTCCGACGATGAGTGTGAGGTGATAGTCTTCTATGGTTCCCTCTCCGACGGTGTGTGAGGTGGTAAGTCCTTTTCAGATGTTTCCCTATCCGACGGTGAGTGATGTGATAATTCCTTTTCAGATTATAATTGCCTATGGTTCTCTGCCCAATACTGCGAAGATAATAATTCCCATCAAGATTTTTCTCAACGAGCGTGGTTGAAGTTAAAATCACCCAAGGTTCTCTTACCATTCATGCTAAGGCAGTAACCATCTCTGGTTCATTCATCAACGTTTGAAGCTCCAGACTCAGCTCCTGTAACAAGTCAGGACACATCTATACCAAACATCCAAAATCAGCTCCTGCAACGTGTCAGGTACTCATTTTTTCTTTTGCAGGTATGCAGGTTCTAGCTAAAGAATCTCCTACGCGATCAACGTCCAGATGGCATCTATAAGCCCATCATCCTATCCAGCAATCTCCAAATGGCATCTATAAGCCCATTCCACCATCACTGTCACTATGTGAGCGCAAATTTCTGGGCACTCTAGTGTTCAATCATCTTCTACCCTCTGATTACGAAAGGCACGTCAGCCAATCTGCATCCTCAGGTCTAAGAAGATTGAACAGGGGCAACTTTTGTACCCCAAAATTTGCCCTCCCATATTCTTCAAGAAATTGCCAAGCCAAGTCACAAAATTCCCCAAGGGTTGTGCAGTGCAACTGTCTCCTATACAGTCAAAACTAGGGTTTGGGTTCTGATCAAGGAAATGAAGTTTTCAAAGGCCCAATGAAGTCTCACATGCCTACAAAGATGGTCAAGTATCCTCATATCAAGTTTCAAGGCATTCAGCTCAAAATTGCACAGTCAAAACCCTAAATTGCACTACAGTCAACTGTAGGGGCAAAATGGTCATTTGGCAGTCAAAAGTTCAAATTTTTGGTCAACATATCATTTTGAAGCCACAAACATCATTTTATCAATGCTTGATCATGATTCTCAAAATTTGGCTCAGAAAATCATCAAGATGCAAAAGTTACTATATTTGGACAGTTGAAAAAGTCAACTGAAATTGACCAGGGCATAACTTTCACATGGATTATCAGAAAAATTCCATCCAAAGCTCATTTTGAAGAGAAAGACATTTCCTACAATTCATCTTCATATTCCAAGTCCAAGAAATGCTCTCACAAAAAGTTATCAATTTCAACATTATAGGTCATTTTCAAAAGTCAACAAAAAGGGACTTTAAGTCAAAGACCATAACTTGAGATTGGTAAATCAAAATGACATGGGACCAAAGACATTGGTTAAAGGACTCAAAGACCTTTCCAAAATGTCCAAGAACATGTGAAAAGCTTAAAATTGAGCAAGTTATGCCTTGTGGAAGTTGGGAGATTTTTGGGAATTTTGAAAAGTCAACAATGGTTCAAATGACCTAAATTTGCTAATGGGCCCATTTTTCTTCCATGATTCATCATTCCAAGCCTATGCACGACCACTTGGCCCAAAGGGAAGTATTTTCTCATTTTTTATTTATTTATTTGAATTATTATTTATATTAATTCATTTAAATTATTTAAATACATGAAAAATATCAAACTTAACCTAAAAAATCTTTTCATGCATGTTTTACTCTCAATATCACGTGCACATCCTAATTAGGCAAGTTTTGGTTTGATTTGGCATGATTGAACAAAATTGCACATGAAAAAGATATGTAAAGATTCTTAAAAAATCAAATATGCAAATGATTGAATACCATGGATTTTATTCAATTTTGTTGACCTAAAAGCTTTACTACATATTCAGAATGATAAACCTAATGGCATTAGACTGAATGCTGCGCAGAAAATCATTGAACAAACTTAGAATTTTTGGCAAAAAGTGCAAAACTGAAAAGCAGGTCCTAGGTCGATTCAAGGTACCAAACCCATTCCAAAAGCTTCCTTGGCAATTCCTGAACGCATTCCAATCAAAATCGTCCATCCAAACGCAAAGAATTGGTAACGAGGACCTCCCCTGTACAGAGAAAAAGTCATGATCGTGTTCTTAATTCTAAGCATTCTCATAGCATTCTAACCATGGATTTGTATTGCTTATGATGTTTTGATGCTAACCAACATGTCTAATTGTTTTTTTGTGCACTGTATACGATTATGCCATGTTTAAATGTTAGGGTTTGCAGAGCTTGAGATTGGGGTTTTTTACCCAAGGCAAAATTAGGATTCATGAGTAGTACCACTGGAATCACCATGCCCAAACGAACAAAGACCAACCATCGCGCCTAATTTATGTTTGGAGATGAGCTAATCGCTATTTTTCAATAGCCTGCCTAAGGAAACGCATCATAAACCGTTGCCATATGCTTTTGTTTACAGGGACGACGAAGACGACGGTATCGTGGCAAAGCGTGATTCGTCTATTTAAAATTTGGCGCGCAAGACCCACTAGCGTTTCGCTTTTCGTTTATATTATTTATTTGTTGCTAATATAATAAACGCGTTGAAATGCTTCAGTGGTACAGGTGTCGCTTTGCAATGTCCAAGACCTGGGTTTGAGTCCCAGGTCTGTATCATTCTCAATAATATTTTTCCATATATATTCCCATGCAGCGTAAGCATCATAGACTACCATATGCTCCTCATATCAAGCCATCCACGCGTCTAGCATATCCAGATCAAAGGCTCAGGATTAAGGAACACGTAAGTCCTGGTCAAACGCACTAACACACAACCTGGAAAAGTCAATAGATTTCAAGCTTATTGGGCCAGAACCTTTGGATCAACACCTCCATCTGGGACTACACCCCCACCCTGGTTTGCAAGTGTTTTTTTATTTTTCTCATATCTTTTTTTTTATTATTATTTTTTATTTGTTTTATTGTTTTAATTAATTAATAATGTTTTACAAAATATAAAAACATCACAAAAAATCAGAAAAAAGATAAAAAACATAATAAAATAGTTAATGTTCATATTTTCTTGTAAATAATTAACATGTAAATATTTAGTTCTAATTAGGATATAATTTCAATTCCTTTTAAATAACAAAATTGCAAAAATAATTAGAACTAGGTTTAGTGTTTTATTTTAATTTGAAATTAATTCTTTTTTCTATCAAAATACAAAAAATACAAAAATACCAAAAAACATTCCTTTTTTAAATCTTTAATTTTAATTCCTCATTAATTAATTCATTAACTTTAATTTTTTGCAAAAGGGTCCAATGCCCATGTTCGTAATTTATTTAATGTCGCGTATTTATTTTCTTTCGCTTAATCAATTATGTACCTCTCCCAAAGCATTGTAACAATTTTTATTTCTCGCACTTTTATTCTATTGCTTTATTTATTTTTCCGTCAAATCGGGTCCGGTTTAATTTTGGCGATGTGGACCCGCGCCATTTGTAATAGTTGTAGATTTATTTTCCCGCAAATATTAACTGTTAACAATAAGCATGCAAGAATGAATGACCCTAATTAAAATCAAGCGTAGATCACAACAAACATGACAAGACAAATAAATGAAAACGACACACAAATCACACACCACCCCTAGGGTACGCCTCACTATTGCCTTGCCTTCGAAAGGTGATCGTCGAGTAGAGGATGTCTTAGTAAGTCCTCATGATCCGGGAACCTGGCATGAGGGTAGCTTCTAAGGTGTCTTCCCATTGCTCTGGTGATCACCACGTCCCTAAAACTCGAATTGACCCGAATACCTCCAACGGTGGTGCTACCTACCTCTCAATGGTGGGATGGCACTACTTTTAAAGGACATCTACACAGACGAATTCCTTAGGGTAGGTAGGTTCTCAAGGATACTTGCTCTAATCTCAAAGCAAACTCAAAAAGACTTTTCACACTGACACTTTTCAAAAGCTTTCAAAGCGAATTTTTCAAACACTCTGACGTATGAGTCGATCTGAAATTTTTCAAAGAACTTTTTTGAACCCACATTGAAAAGCAAGCAAACAATTTTGAAAACACAAATGAGCAAGTATCTAAGAGCCCATGGATAACCATGGATAGAAAGGGTGCTAACACCTTCCCTTTCTATAACCTACCTCCCGAACCGAGAGCAATCTCTTAAGGAATTTTTCTGTGCTTTTGTCCTTTCCATTTGGAGAAAATAAAAGACGGTGGCGACTCTTGCTTCCGCGACATTTCGCGAACCAGCGTTAAACAGTCAGTTCCAGATCCACCGATCACAGAACTGGCGACTCTGCTGGGGAATAAAACTTAAAGTGAGGTGTACCTTAGGGCTAGGTCATAACTGTGTTTTCACTTGTATTGATTTGCTTGCTTTACTATTGTGGGTTGCATCGGAGATACATAGATCCTAACCCGGATCCGGGGATACCCTGTTTAGGTAGCATAAGCTGTGAGGGACCTGTCCGGCGTAGACCGACACAGGTGAAGCAGTGGCTACGTTGGTGTGGCACCTTAGTCTGTACCGATATCCCTTGTGTCGCAACGAGGAGAATATGGGTCTTCTAAGGAGTCATTAAGCACCAACAACCTTAGAACCTTAATTGACACAACTTGGCCTTTAGAATTGTAGCAGTATGCTACGCCCATTGAGGCTAAACTCTCGTGATGGTTCTGGCCGCAAGAAAAGATTGCGATGCTGGAGTTATGACCGATTGAGGGTAGTCAATGATATTGGGATCCTCTAAGAACCCGGTTACTTTGATTAGGACAGGTTGAACCCACCAACTTCAAGAGGGTAATACCCAAACCTCATGCTGGCCTAAACTCTAAGGGCTCTTTTGCGTGACTTGTGTGCCTTCGTACTTGACTATTTGCATGCCTGTTGTCTGACACTTGAGTTTCTTGTAGGTTTTGTTTTAGTCCTTGATTAGGACTCATAACAGGGTTACCTACATTACCCCATGCATACCATAACATCATACCATTGCATACATCCTGACCCATTTCAAGGATCTCAAGGGCTTGTGATGCAGGTCATGATGAATCAACTATCCCAGCAAAGGGCAAAGAGGATTTATTTTCCTCTAGCCAAGGTTGTCAGGGGCTATGACCCACTGGATATGGTGAGCCTTTGACCCTTGAGGAAGGATTTTCTACAACAGGAAGTTTCTTCAATCAAGTTACCGGTTTTCAACTCTAACAAGTTTCTCTGTTTACCCCGCGAGATCCTTGAAATCATTGCATGCATGCCATACATCTCATTGCACTACAGGTATCCCTTTGACAGGTTGCTTACCCTTCTTCGCTGTTTATTTCAGCCGATCGACATGAATCCTGAATCATCAGCTGAGCAGTCCATCAAGGCCCTCCAGGCTCAGAACGCCTAATTCCAAGGGCTGATTATGAATTTGACCCAGGGGCAACAAGATCTGAAGGCCCTGCTCTTGAAGAAGGACAAGAAGAAGAAGAGGACTGTTTTGTTCAGCCCTAGACGCAGATCTGGGAACACACCGCAGACTGAAACTGAGAGGACTACCCCATCTGTGAGGGAAAGCAGTCACCATGAGAGAGAGGTGCCTAGTCCAGTGGTCTCCGACAACGAGACATATTTCAACGACGAACAATACCCTCCGGCTGAGGACAAGTACAGGCAGTTGGAAGACCGTTTGAAGGCTATGGAAATACAACAAGTACCTGGGCTGGATTTCGGAGATCTGGGTTTGTCTACTGGTGTGATCATCCCTCGGAAGTTCAAGGCACCATCATTCACTAAATATGACGGGGCGTCTTGTCCCAAGCTACATCTCAGGTCTTATGTTCGGAAAATCCAACCATACTCAGCAGATAAGAACTTATGGATCCATTTCTTCCAAGAGAGTCTTTCAGGGACTCAGCTCGAGTGGTTCTATCAACTGAATGGAGCCAACATCCGTACCTGGGAAGACTTAGCCACTACATTTTACAAGCATTACCAGTACAATGCCGACCTTGCTCCCACACGTACCCAACTCCAGGGCATGTCGATAGGGTCAAATGAAGGTTTCAAGGAATATGCACAGAAATGGAGAGACCTTGCTGGAAGGGTACAGCCTCCATTAACTGACAGGGAACTCGTTGATATGTTCTTGGGGACCCTATCCGGGCCATTCTTCAATCACCTCATTGGTAACTCATCTGCTGGATTTACCGACCTCATCCTGACCGGTGAAAGAATTGAAGCTGGCATCAAGAGTGGGAAAATTCAAGAGGCCACACCTTCTGACACTCATAAAAAGCCTTACACGGGAAAGAAGGAATCTAATGCTGCATACAGTCAAAAGAGTCGCCGTGATCAACATGCAGGGGCAGTCATGATCTCTGGTTCTGCACCACGCCGTCAACCACAAAGGGGAAACCAGCAAAGGCCGGACGGGCCTAAAAGGCAGTTCACCAACATTAACATGCCATGGTCGCAAGCACTGCAACATATGTTGAAGATGAACCTGATTGCAGTGATCAACCCTCCTGCCAATCCTAAAACCTCCTCTCCTAGCTACAATCCAGAAGCCAGATGCGCTTATCATTCCGATAGCCCGGGGCACGATACTGAGGACTGTTGGGCACTAAAGTACAAGATTCAGAACATGATCGACGCCAAAGAGATCGAGTTCGAGCCTACCGAGACTCCCAACGTGATCACTGCTCCATTGCCCAAACATGGCTAGGATTGAGAATTTTTTTGTTCATTTGAATTCAAGTTGTATTTTTCCTTTCTTGTTCAGATAAACAATTATTATGTTAAACTCTTTTATTTCATGAATGCATTACACATGTCTGTCTTGATTTAATTATGTTTACTACGCTTAAAACTGCTTTCATATTTTTGCGATGATCAACTCTTAATTGAAAATTCTAAACCTCTTGAGGGAGGATGACGAAAACGATACCACGATCTACAGTATGCTTTTGAACAAACCCCGCTAATGAGGTACAGGCATTGTTTCAATTCCTAAACACTGGAGTTATAAGGATGATAATCCCTCGTCAACCCATCAGAGCCAAAGAAGTAGGAGTTTTTATTTTCGAAAATCAAAACCCTTAATCATAACCTGGGGCAGGGTAGTTCTCTCAGTTGACCCAAGTGCACAATGAATGGCACCAAATGAGTTTTTCAAAAACAAAAGACAGTGATGGTTCAGAATAATCATAAGGACAGGCAGTCATTACCAAAAAAAAATCATAAATGAAAAGCCCGAAAAGTCAAAACCAATAAAGGAGACTTACGAAACTGGGGCATCCCGCTGACTGTAATTCCAAAAAAGGAAACAGTTCAGGCAAAAAAAGAAAGGGATAACAAAAAAAATCATACAAGAAAGAGGTATTACAAATCCTCAACAAAAAAGGAATGACTGCCTAATCAGAATAAGTCATCAACATCTGAACCATCATTGGAACATCAGAACAAAGACTCAAACAAGGTCTAACGCACGATCAACTGAGTTTAGGTTTGGAGAACGTCACGAAGAGCGGGTGGGTACAAATAATTTGAGCCTTTATCCTTTGTTTCTTAAACCGTGAACCAGGCCACGATATAACCCTAAAAAGTCCTAGCTGAAGCATGGGTTAGTTCGAAAGCATACTGTTACGAAGGTATCCTGACTCCTGAAGGTTTGCTGTAAAATATTGAGTTGACATCGCATTGTATTACAAAAAATGCATTTTCAAAATTCAAGACAGACATAGACTTTTGCATTCTTAAAATAACCTTGTTTGCATATGACTATTTGTTTGAACAGCAGGGAAATTCGCACGATGAACACCTTGTGAACAGAAGAACCTCCAATCAAGGAGCACAGTAGGAGCATTGCTCATTATCTGGGGCATGGCAAAATACTTCCAACAGGGGCAATTCCCTACATCCTGAGAGCGTGGACATGGTCGAAAAAAGATACTACGCAAAATCAAAGACCCGCTAGGTTGACATGCCTAGGCAAAAATAAGGGATGAAAACGGAAAAATATGTGCACCCGGCAAGTCGAAAACCTGAAAGGGCGGCTTGGGCAAAAATGGGTATCCCGGTGGACTGAAAACCCGAAAGGGCAGTCCAGGCAAAAGTTAGGGATTAAAGCGTACGACTATGTTCCGGTATCTCATCACGGATCCACTCGAAGATTTGTCAATCACCCACACAGGTATCCTCTTCCCTCATCTCCGAAGCAGGGGCAGTAATGAGTTATCCAGGCAATCCAACTGCCCTGCCAACTAAAGTACAACGGAAAGATCAATATAAGAATGATTACCATCTACCCTTACAAATTCCAGATCGTGGGTTAACGTCCGAGACCAAACAGGACAATCATCCACTTAATCAAAATCTTGCAACCCAACACCGGTTTCTTCTCAACCTTCAAACAAAGTCATACACAGACTCCTCCACAAGATGACCTAACCCCGGTTCATCAAGAAGTTTTTACACGAACTTATCCAAGTAACCTAACCCCGGTTCCTCCTGAAGTCTTACATGGACCTGTCTCAAGATGACCTAACCCCGGTTCATCAAGAAGTTTTTACACAAACTCATCCAAATAACCTTACCCCGGTTCCTCCAGAAGTTTTTACACAAACTTATCCAAATAACCTTACCCCGGTTCCTCCAGAAGTTTTTACACAAACTTATCCAAATAACCTTACCCCGGTTCCTCCAGAAGTTTTTACACAAACTTATCCAAATAACCTTACCCCGGTTCCTCCAGAAGTTTTTACACAAACTTATCCAAGTAACCTTACCCCGGTTCCTCCAGAAGTTTTTACACAAACTTATCCAAGTAACCTTACCCCGGTTCCTCCAGAAGTTTTTACACAAACTTATCCAAGTAATCCTACCCCGGTTCCTCCAGAAGTTGTTACACAAACTTATCCAAGTAACCTTACCCCGGTTCCTCCAGAAGTTTTACATAAACTTATCCATAACCTAACCCCGGTTCCTCCAGAAGTCTCACATGGATTTAGCTCCAGATAACCTCACCCCGGTTCCTCAAGAAGTATTACATGAACTTACCTCACCAGGCAACCCTACACAGGTTCTCCGTCTTCCAGACGTAGACATCAAGCAACCCTACACCGGTTCTCTCCCTTCAGGGTGCAGTTTCACATGGACTCGTCACCTAGAAACCCTACACAGGTTCTCCCTTTCCAAAAACGAGGTTTTACACTAACTCATCATCAAAGTAATCCTACACAGATTCCTTCTCCATTTCAGATGCGGTTTTACACGAGCTCATCAGCAGGCGACCCTACATAGGTTCCCTCCTTCAACTTATAAAATTGCAGCATATCAAAACCTCCCCAGAAGAGTCCAATCCAGTCTTCCCAGGAAAATTGGAATTCATATCCCCAAGCAGTAAGCTTATCCCCAGTAGATTTTGGAAGCTTACCCCCTCGCAGAGCACGAACGCGTCGCCCGACTTGATTTAAAGAGTTATTTCCTCAATAGGATATAACTGGGTTATCCTCAGCCAAAAGCCACGGAAAGAGGGTCCTCGACAAAGTCTTCCTATCCCCAGCGAAGTCCATCAACACTTCCAGCACAACAAGGGTATCCTCAGCAAACTATCAACATTCAGCAAAGCATCTCTATCCCCCACAAAGTATTGCTTCCCAGCATGGTCGTTAGGGTATCTTTTCTCCCCGCAGAATCTTCCATTTGCCATGTTTATTCCGCAACGGAGTCATCTTCTCCTACCGGTATACTTGCAACTATCAACCCCAGCGGAAGCAAAAGCTATTCTTCCACATCAGCCCAGGATGCGACTTCCCGGCACCCGTCAAGGATTTATTTTCCTACGACGAAAATATACATTCATAAACATCATATCCTCATACATTATAGCATGCATAGGCATCATACTACATGAATCTCATTAATTTTGAAGACATACAGTTCATGCATCATGATTTTGCATACAATTATGTTTTGCCTTTTCAGGAAAAAGATCAATACAAATGACTACTATCAAACTATCGCAATTCTGTCTAGATATAGTTTCAGATATGATCCAGAGATGGTGACGTTCTGATGCTGCTTCCAGATTTCCTTCTAGATATAGTTTCGGATATGATCCAGAGATGGTGACGTTCTGATGCTGCTTCCAGATTTCCTTCTAGATATAGTTTCGGATATGATCCAGAGATGGTGACGTTCTGATGCTGCTTCCAGATTTCCTTCTAGATATAGTTTCGGATATGATCCAGAGATGGTGACGTTCTGATGCTGCTTCCAGATTTCCTTCTAGATATAGTTTCGGATATGATCCAGAGATGGTGACGTTCTGATGCTGCTTCCAGATTTCCTTCTAGATATAGTTTCGGATATGATCCAGAGATGGTGACGTTCTGATGCTGCTTCCAGATTTCCTTCTAGATATAGTTTCAGATATGATCTAGATATGGTGACGTTCTGATGCTGCTTCCAGATTTCCTTCCAGATATAGTTTCAGATGTAAACCAGATATGGTGACGTTCTGATACTGCTTCCAGAAGTCCTTTTCAGATGTTTCCCTCTCCGACGATGAGTGTGAGGTGATAGTCTCTTATGGTTCCCTCTCCAACGGTGTGTGAGGTAGTAATCCCTTTTTCAGATGTTTCCCTCTCCGACGATGAGTGAGAGGTGATAGTCTCTTATGGTTCCCTCTCCAACGGTGTGTGAGGTAGTAATCCCTTTTTCAGATGTTTCCCTCTCCGACGATGAGTGTGAAGTGATATTCTCCTATGGTCCCCTCTCCGACGGTGTGTGAGGTGGTAAGTCCTTTTTCAGATGTTTCCCTCTCCGACGATGAGTGTGAGGTGATATTCTCCTATGGTCCCCTCTCCGACGGTGTGTGAGGTGGTAAGTCCTTTTTCAGATGTTTCCCTCTCCGACGATGAGTGTGAGGTAATATTCTCCTATGGTCCCCTCTCCGGCAAGTGCGTGAGGTGGTAATTCCTTCTTCAGATGTTTCCCTCTCCGACGATGAGTGTGAGGTGATAGTCTCCTATGGTCCCCTCTCCGACGGTGTGTGAGGTGGTAATTCCTTCTTCAGATGTTTCCCTCTCTGACGATGAGTGTGAGGTGATAGTCTTCTATGGTTCCCTCTCCGACGGTGTGTGAGGTGGTAAGTCCTTTTCAGATGTTTCCCTCTCCGACGGTGAGTGAGGTGATAATTCCTTTTCAGATTATAATTGCCTATGGTTCTCTGCCCAATACTGCGAAGATAATAATTCCCATCAAGATTTTTCTCAACGAGCGTGGTTGAAGTTAAAATCACCCAAGGTTCTCTTACCATTCATGCTAAGGCAGTAACCATCTCTGGTTCATTCATCAACGTTTGAAGCTCCAGACTCAGCTCCTGTAACAAGTCAGGACACATCTATACCAAACATCCAAAATCAGCTCCTGCAACGTGTCAGGTACTCATTTTTTCTTTTGCAGGTATGCAGGTTCTAGCTAAAGAATCTCCTACGCGATCAACGTCCAGATGGCATCTATAAGCCCATCATCCTATCCAGCAATCTCCAAATGGCATCTATAAGCCCATTCCACCATCACTGTCACTATGTGAGCGCAAATTTCTGGGCACTCTAGTGTTCAATCATCTTCTACCCTCTGATTACGAAAGGCACGTCAGCCAATCTGCATCCTCAGGTCTAAGAAGATTGAACAGGGGCAACTTTTGTACCCCAAAATTTGCCCTCCCATATTCTTCAAGAAATTGCCAAGCCAAGTCACAAAATTCCCCAAGGGTTGTGCAGTGCAACTGTCTCCTATACAGTCAAAACTAGGGTTTGGGTTCTGATCAAGGAAATGAAGTTTTCAAAGGCCCAATCAAGTCTCACATGCCTACAAAGATGGTCAAGTATCCTCATATCAAGTTTCAAGGCATTCAGCTCAAAATTGCACAGTCAAAACCCTAAATTGCACTACAGTCAACTGTAGGGGAAAAATGGTCATTTGGCAGTCAAAAGTTCAAATTTTTGGTCAACATATCATTTTGAAGCCACAAACATCATTTGATCAATGCTTGATCATGATTCTCAAAATTTGGCTCAGAAAATCATCAAGATGCAAAAGTTACTATATTTGGACAGTTGAAAAAGTCAACTGAAATTGACCAGGGCATAACTTTCACATGGATTATCAGAAAAATTCCATCCAAAGCTCATTTTGAAGAGAAAGACATTTCCTACAATTCATCTTCATATTCCAAGTCCAAGAAATGCTCTCACAAAAAGTTATCAATTTCAACATTATAGGTCATTTTCAAAAGTCAACAAAAAGGGACTTTAAGTCAAAGACCATAACTTGAGATTGGTAAATCAAAATGACATGGGACCAAAGACATTGGTTAAAGGACTCAAAGACCTTTCCAAAATGTCCAAGAACATGTGAAAAGCTTAAAATTGAGCAAGTTATGCCTTGTGGAAGTTGGGAAATTTTTGGGAATTTTGAAAAGTCAACAATGGTTCAAATGACCTAAATTTGCTAATGGGCCCATTTTTCTTCCATGATTCATCATTCCAAGCCTATGCACGACCACTTGGCCCAAAGGGAAGTATTTTCTCATTTTTTATTTATTTATTTGAATTATTATTTATATTAATTCATTTAAATTATTTAAATACATGAAAAATATCAAACTTAACCTAAAAAATCTTTTCATGCATGTTTTACTCTCAATATCACGTGCACATCCTAATTAGGCAAGTTTTGGTTTGATTTGGCATGATTGAACAAAATTGCACATGAAAAAGATATGTAAAGATTCTTAAAAAATCAAATATGCAAATGATTGAATACCATGGATTTTATTCAATTTTGTTGACCTAAAAGCTTTACTACATATTCAGAATGATAAACCTAATGGCATTAGACTGAATGCTGCGCAAAAAATCATTGAACAAACTTAGAATTTTTGGCAAAAAGTGCAAAACTGAAAAGCAGGTCCTAGGTCGATTCAAGGTACCAAACCCATTCCAAAAGCTTCCTTGGCAATTCCTGAACGCATTCCAATCAAAATCGTCCATCCAAACGCAAAGAATTGGTAACGAGGACCTCCCCTGTACAGAGAAAAAGTCATGATCGTGTTCTTAATTCTAAGCATTCTCATAGAATTCTAACCATGGATTTGTATTGCTTATGATGTTTTGATGCTAACCAACATGTCTAATTGTTTTTTTGTGCACTGTATACGATTATGCCATGTTTAAATGTTAGGGTTTGCAGAGCTTGAGATTGGGGTTTTTTACCCAAGGCAAAATTAGGATTCATGAGTAGTACCACTGGAATCACCATGCCCAAACGAACAAAGACCAACCATCGCGCCTAATTTATGTTTGGAGATGAGCTAATCGCTATTTTTCAATAGCCTGCCTAAGGAAACGCATCATAAACCGTTGCCATATGCTTTTGTTTACAGGGACGACGAAGACGACGGTATCGTGGCAAAGCGTGATTCGTCTATTTAAAAGTTGGCGCGCAGGACCCACTAGCGTTTCGCTTTTTGTTTATATTATTTATTTGTTGCTAATATAATAAACGCGTTGAAATGCTTCAGTGGTACAGGTGTCGCTTTGCAATGTCCAAGACCTGGGTTCGAGTCCCAGGTCTGTATCATTCTCAATAATATTTTTCCATATATATTCCCATGCAGCGTAAGCATCATAGACTACCATATGCTCCTCATATCAAGCCATCCACGCGTCTAGCATATCCAGATCAAAGGCTCAGGATTAAGGAACACGTAAGTCCTGGTCAAACGCACTAACACACAACCTGGAAAAGTCAATAGATTTCAAGCTTATTGGGCCAGAACCTTTGGATCAACACCTCCATCTGGGACTACACCCCCACCCTGGTTTGCAAGTGTTTTTTTATTTTTCTCATATCTTTTTTTTTATTATTATTTTTTATTTGTTTTATTGTTTTAATTAATTAATCATGTTTTACAAAATATAAAAACATCACAAAAAATCAGAAAAAAGATAAAAAACATAATAAAATAGTTAATGTTCATATTTTCTTGTAAATAATTAACATGTAAATATTTAGTTCTAATTAGGATATAATTTCAATTCCTTTTAAATAACAAAATTGCAAAAATAATTAGAACTAGGTTTAGTGTTTTATTTTAATTTGAAATTAATTCTTTTTTCTATCAAAATACAAAAAATACAAAAATACCAAAAAACATTCCTTTTTTAAATCTTTAATTTTAATTCCTCATTAATTAATTCATTAACTTTAATTTTTTGCAAAAGGGTCCAATGCCCATGTTCGTAATTTATTTAATGTCGCGTATTTATTTTCTTTCGCTTAATCAATTATGTACCTCTCCCAAAGCATTGTAACAATTTTTATTTCTCGCACTTTTATTCTATTGCTTTATTTATTTTTCCGTCAAATCGGGTCCAGTTTAATTTTGGCGATGTGGACCCGCGCCATTTGTAATAGTTGTAGATTTATTTTCCCGCAAATATTAACTGTTAACAATAAGCATGCAAGAATGAATGGCCCTAATTAAAATCAAGCGTAGATCACAACAAACATGACAAGACAAATAAATGAAAACGACACACAAATCACACACCACCCCTAGGGTACGCCTCACTATTGCCTTGCCTTCGAAAGGTGATCGTCGAGTAGAGGATGTCTTAGTAAGTCCTCATGATCCGGGAACCTGGCATGAGGGTAGCTTCTAAGGTGTCTTCCCATTGCTCTGGTGATCACCACGTCCCTAAAACTCGAATTGACCCGAATACCTCCAACGGTGGTGCTACCTACCTCTCAATGGTGGGATGGCACTACTTTTAAAGGACATCTACACAGACGAATTCCTTAGGGTAGGTAGGTTCTCAAGGATACTTGCTCTAATCTCAAAGCAAACTCAAAAAGACTTTTCACACTGACACTTTTCAAAAGCTTTCAAAGCGAATTTTTCAAACACTCTGACGTATGAGTCGATCTGAAATTTTTCAAAGAACTTTTTTGAACCCACATTGAAAAGCAAGCAAACAATTTTGAAAACACAAATGAGCAAGTATCTAAGAGCCCATGGATAACCATGGATAGAAAGGGTGCTAACACCTTCCCTTTCTATAACCTACCTCCCGAACCGAGAGCAATCTCTTAAGGAATTTTTCTGTCCTTTTGTCCTTTCCATTTGGAGAAAATAAAAGACGGTGGCGACTCTTGCTTCCGCGACATTTCGCGAACCAGCGTTAAACAGTCAGTTCCAGATCCACCGATCACAGTATGCATGCTAGGTATCTTGGAAAAATCAAAACAAAACAAAAAGATCATAGTCCCTCGATGACGCTATCTTGGTTTCCTATACAAAAATGATCTTAGTCCCTCAAAAAACTTGCTAAGATACTTGGCACAATTGCTATCATGGTCATACGATGACCCACGCCCGTCCCGTTTAACATCCAAAGATAAGGTTGTTTACCAAATACAATGGTAAAACAACAATGTCAAAGGGTTAAAAATGTGTAGGAAAGACTTTTGATTAGGTAGACGCTCCTAGTTACTTGATCAATTTGCAAACCATCCTTGCTATTTTCAAACAAACACACACACAATTTCAAAACAATTTCCAAACAAACTTTCAAACATTGAAACATTTTTCAAAAGACAAACATCTTTGTATACATTCTTCAAACAAGAATCATTACAATGATTGCCAAAACGATGGCCTCTTTTCAAAATACTTTCAAAACCATACAAAGCACCATTTCAAACAATTGGAAAAGCAAAGCAATTGATCTAAACAAGTAACTAAGAGCCCATGGAAAACCATGGATGAAAAGGGTGCTAGTACCTTCCCTTTTCATAATCTACCCCCCGAACTCAAGAAAACATCTCAAAGGTCTTTCCTGTGCTTTTTGACCTTTCCTTTGGATAAAATAAAAAGTCGGTGGCGACTCTTGCTAAACCGAAACATTTGTGAACACAAACGCAAAACCTCAAGCCAGTTATCCCACCGTATCACAGAACTGGCGACTCTGCTGGGGATAATATCTAAAAGTCGGGTTACCTTAGGGTTTAGATCACCTTTACATGCTTATCTTGTTTGACTTGTATGCTTTACACTTTGGTTCTATTGTTTGGGTTTGAATCCTCTACCCGGATTTAGGAAACATTCATAGGTAAATAGCAATACGTTGTGGAAACTGTGCGGGATATACCGACACGGTCTAAGCAACAGCTATATTAGTGCGACATATTTTTGGGTACCGGTAGCCTTTGAGTCAATCAAAGAGAATACGAGGCCGCTGAGTGATGTCATGAAGCACTAATGGACTTTTAGAACCTTTACTTGACCAACTTGGCCTTTTAGGATGTAGTGAGATGACCGGCTTTGGTGCAGTCTGAAGTTGGTTGATACTCGATACTACACTCATTGAGGGTTGTTTTCTTGGAATATTTCGGTCGCCAGTAAAGTGGCTAAACTGAAATAATGAACACAAAACAATCCAGTGATATTGAGCTCCTTAGAACCCGATTACTATTTGTTGTACCCCAAAATTTGCCCTCCCATATTCTCCAAGAAATTGCCAAGCCAAGTCACAAAATTCCCCAAGGGTTGTGCAATCTAACTGTCTCCTATACAGTCAAAACTAGGGTTTGAGTTCTGATCAAGAAAATGAAGTTTTCAAGGGCCCAATCAAGTCTCACATGCCTACAAATGTGGTCAAGCATCCTCATATCAAGTCTCAAGGCATTCAGCTCAAAATTGCACAGTCAAAACCCTAGATTGCACTACAGTCAACTGTAGGGGAAAAATGGTCATTTGACAGTCAAAAGTTCAAATTTTTGGTCAATATATCATTTTGAAGCCACAAACATCATTTGATCAATGCTTGATCATGATTCTCAAAATTTGGCTCAGAAATCATCAAAGATGCAAAAGTTACTATATTTGGACAGCTGAAAAAGTCAACTGAAATTGACCAGGGCATAACTTTCACATGGATTATCAGAAAAATTCCATCCAAAGCTCATTTTGAAGAGAAAGACATTTCCTACAACTCATCTTCATATTCCAAGTCCAAGAAATGCTCTCACAAAAAGTTATCAATTTCAACATTATAGGTCATTTTCAAAAGTCAACAAAAAGGGACTTTAAGTCAAAGGCCATAACTTGAGATTGGTAAATCAAAATGACATGGGACCAAAGGCATTGATTAGAGGACTCAAATACCTTTCCAAAATGTCCAAGAACATGAAAAAAGCTTAAAAGTTGAGCAAGTTATGCCTTGTGGAAGTTGGGAAATTTTTGGGAATTTTGAAAAGTCAACTTTACTTCAAATGACCTAAATTTGCTAATGGGCCCATTTTTCTTCCATGATTCATCATTCCAAGCCTATGCACGACCACTTGGCCCAAAGGGAAGTATTTTCTCATTTTTTATTTATTTATTTGAATTTATATTAATATTAATTCATTTAAATTATTTAAATACATGAAAAATATCAAACTTGACCTAAAAAATCTTTTCATACATGTTTTACTCTCAATATCACGTGCACATCCCAATATGGCAAGATTTGGTTTGATTGAAACCTAATTGAACAAAAATGCACATGAAAAGATATGAAAAAGATTCTTAGAAAATCAAATATGCAAAACAATAAAAGCAATGGATTTTGATCAATCTTTTTAACCTAATAGCTTCTATACATAACCAGGAACACAAACCTAATGGCATTAGACTCCAAGCTGCGTCCAAAGACCCTTGCAAAACTTGAAAATTTCACTTAAGAACTCAATTCTGAAAACGTGGTTAGAGGTGGATTCAAGCCTTAATTTCCATTCCACTAGCTTCCTGAAACATCACTGAGTATTCCCCAATCAAGAACAACCATCAACAAGCGTGGAATCGGTATACAGAAGTCCATTTTTTTTCATAAAAAGGCACAATCGTGTTTTCAATTCTAGGCATCCTCATTGCATTTCAATTATATATTCTTGTTCCTTGTGATGTTCCAAAGCTAACCATTATGTTCAATTTGATTTTTGCATTGTATATGGGATTTCACCATGATCGATTGCTAGGGTTACAGGTTTGCCAATTTGGGGTTTTTCAGACCAAGCAAAATTAGGATTCCAGACCCACACCATTACACTCAACGCATCTGGACGAAGAGATTCATATACTCGCGCCTAATTTATGTTTAGAAACAGCCTAGTCGCTATTTTCTGTAAACCCATCTAACACCACGTTTGCAAAACTGTTGCCTTTGAGTTTGTGTTACAGGAAAAGTGAAGAAGATGATTTCGTGTCCATCAGCCATTGGTCCGTTTGAATTCTCGCGCGCTAATCCACTAACTATTTGCTTTTCTTTTATAATATTTCTTGTTTATTTACTAATCACGCGCGTTGAGTTGGTCTAGTGGCAGGCAATGATGCTGGTAACACACGTGACCTGGGTTCGAACCCCAGGTCTCATGCTATTTCAATATTATTTTTCGTTCACAAATCCCATGCAGCGCTTATGTTGAGGGTCATCATGCACGCTCAAAATCCAAAGGTCCATGCGTCTTGGGAGATCAATCAAAAGGCAGGGATTCAAGGAACACAACAAACCATAGTCAACGCATCACACATGATTGAGAAAGTCCAACGAGACCAAGGCTTAATGGGCCAGTTTGCTAAGGCCTTACCTCCATCTGGGGCCTGAACCCCCCCTGGTTTGCTTCTCCATTTTTTTATATTTTATTTTTTCAATTGTTATTTTTATTTGCTTTATTGTTATAAATTAATTAATTATTTTTTTTTAAAATACAAAAATACACAAAAATTCAGAAAAGACAAAAAATAGTAAATATTATTATTATAATTATTTTCTTGTAAATAAATTAACATATAATGAATTTAGTTTTAATTAGGATTTTTGCAATTTTAATTCTTTTCATATTAAATATAAAAAAGGTAGAATTAGGTTAATTGACAATTTTCATTCCTTTTAATTTTTCCTTTTGATCATAATATTATTATTTATTGATTTTCATAATTAATTGTACATAAATAACTTAGGTTAAATTAGGTTAAAAAACTTCAACATTTTTAATAAGTTTAAAAAACAATTAGAATTAGGGTTTACATCCAATTTTTTGTTTTAATTAATTCTTTCTTCTCTTAAATCATAAAAAACATAAAATACCAAAAACATTTAATTTTAATTTTTAATGCCTTATTAATTTTAATTTTTGCAAAAGGGTCCAATGCCCATATTTTTAATTCCTTTATTTCGCATATTTATTTTATATCGTTTATTATAATTATGTAATTCTCCCAAAGCGTTGTAACGATTTTATTTCTCGCACTTTTATTTTATTGCTTTATTTACTTTCCGTCAAATCGGGTCCGGTTTAATTTTGGCGATGTGGACCCGCGCCATTTGTAATAGTTGTAGATTTATTTTCCCGCAACTTTTAACTGTTAAATAAGCATGCAAGAATGAATGGCCCTAATTAAAATCAAGCGTAGATCACAATGACATGACAAAAGACAAATATCAATGAAAATAACACACAATTCGCACACACCACCCCTAGGGTACGCCTCACTGTTGCCTTTCGAAAGGTGATCGTCGAGTAGAGGATGTCTTAGTAAGTCCTCATGATCCGGGAACCTGGCATGAGGGTAGCTTCTAAGGTGTCTTCCCATTGCTCTGGTGATCACCATGTCCCGAACCTCGAATTGACCCGAACACCTCCAACGGTGGTGCTACCTACCTCTCAATGGTGGGATGGCACTACTTTAAAGGACATTTACACAGACGAATTCCTTAGGGTAGGTAGGTTCTCGTAGATACTTGCTCTAAATTTCAAAACAAATTCAAAAATACTTTTCACACCGACACCTTTTCAAAAAAGCTTTCGAAAGCAATTTTTCAAACACTCTTGAGGACTGATACAAGAGTCGAACTGGAATTTTCAAAGAAACTTTTTGAAACCCACAGTTGAAAAGCAAACAAACCATTTTTGAAAACACAAATGAGCAAGTATCTAAGAGCCCATGGATAACCATGGATAGAAAGGGTGCTAACACCTTTCCTTTCTATAATCTACCTCCCGAACCGAGAGCAATCTCTTTAAGGAATTTTTCTGTGCTTTTGTCCTTTCCATTTGGAGAAAATAAAAGACGGTGGCGACTCTTGCTTCCGCGACATTTCGCGAACCAGCGTTAAACAGTCAGTTCCAGATCCACCGATCACAGAACTGGCGACTCTGCTGGGGATATCTTTATAAAGTGAGGTGTACCTTAGGACTAAGATCACTGTGTTTTCAATTGCTTTCTTTGCTTGCTTTAAATTGTGGGACTGTCTTGGGAGTTCTATAGATCCTAACCCGGATCTGGGGATACCTTCTTAGAAAGTAGCAACAAGGCTGTGAGGGAACTGTGCGGGGTATACCGACATGGTTGAAACAGTCTGCTACGTTGATGTGGCACTTTGGTGTGTACCGGTAACCCTTGAGTTCAGTCAAGGAGAGTACGGGGCCTCCGTGTGGTGTCGTGAAGCATCAACAGACCTTAGGAACCTTAATTGAACTATCTTGGCCTCTTTAGGGTAGTGAGATAACTGACTTTGGTGCAGTCCGAGGTTGGTTGATACTCGATACTACACCCAATTGAGGGTTGCTTTCCTGGAATATTTCGGTCGCCAGTTCAGTGGCTAAATCGAAACGATGAACAATGAAAGCAATCCCGTGATATTGGGACCCTTAGAACCCGGTTACTTCTAATAGGACAGGTTGAGCCCACCAACTTCAAGAGGGTAATACCCCGACCCCATGCTGGCCTGAACTCTAAGGGTTTCTCTTGTGTGACTTGTATGCCTTCGTACTTGACTATTTGCATGCTTTATCTGACACATGAACTACTTGCAGGTTTTGTTTTAGTCCTTAATTGGGACCCATAACAGGGTGTACTAACCATTTGCAGGTTCTGTTTATAGTCCTTAATTGGGACTCATGACAGGTTTTACTTAGGTTTCTTGCAGGTTTTGCTCATAGTCCTTAATTGGGACTTATAACAGGGTACTAACTACTTGCAGGTTCTGTTTATAGTCCTTAATCAGGACTCATAACAAGTTTATCAAGTTTCTTACAGGTTTCGGTTTATAGTCCTTAATTGGGACTCATAACAGGGTTACTCACATTACCCCATGCATAGCATAACATTATACCATTGCATGCATCCTGCATACATCCTAACCCATTTCAAGGATCTCAAGGGCTTGTGATGCAGGTCGTGATGAATCAAACATCTAGCAAGGGGCAAAGACGATTTATTTTCCTCTAGCCAAAGTTGTCAGGGGCTATGACCCACTGGATATGGTGAGCCTTTGACCCTTGAAGAAGGGCTCTCTACAACAGGAAGTTCCTTCAATCAAGTTGCCAGTTTCCAACTCTAACAAGTTTCTCTGTTTACCCTGCGGGATCCTTGAAAACATTGCATGCATATCATACATATCATTGCATTACAGACACCCGTTCTTTGCAGGTCACTCACCCTTCTCGCTGTTTATTTCAGCAATGGCTTGCCCACAAGACAACCAGGACTTTCTTACTCAAGAGACTCGGTTCGGGGAAATCCTCCTGAATCTATCCAAGGGGCAAGAGGAGCTAAGGATACTTCTCACGGAGACCTTCGTCAGGGGCAATGCTGAGGATGAAAAGTTGGAACACCTACAAGCTGAGATGGATGCTATGAAAGCCCAGATGCTAGGGCAAAGGGCCCTCATTCAAGGTTTAGCTCAGGAGCAAGGAGAGCTGAGAGCCATGGTCAGTCAGTTTCCTCAAGGCATGAAGCAACCAGCCCAAATCAGGGACCAGGTCATGGAACAGCTTCCAAGAGGGCAAAGGTCGGGTCCAATGAATAGACCTCTCCGAGTTGCTACTACTTCACAGGTTCAACAACGACCTCGCCAAAAACAGCGGGTTGATCAGAACAGGTCGGACGAGCCTAAGAGACAATTCACCAATATCAACATGCCATGGTCACGAGCCTTGCAACACATGTTAAGGATGAACCTGATTGCGGTGATCAACCCTCCTACAAATCCAAAGACTTCCTCTCCAAATTACAACCCAGAAGCAAGGTGCGCTTACCATTCTGGTAGCCCGGGGCACGATACTGAGGACTGTTGGGCACTAAAGTACAAGATTCAGAATATGATCGATGCTAAAGAGATCGAGTTCGAGCCCGCCGAGACTCCCAACGTGATCACTGCTCCCTTTCCAAAACATGGCTAGGATTGAGAAGTTTTTGTTCATTCGAATGTTCAAGTCGCAATTTTCTTTTGTTCAAACATTTACTCATGTTAAACATTGTTATTTCATTAATGCATCGCATATGTCTGTTCTGAAACAATATATTCGTATTCACTAAATGCAAATTATTTTCATATTTTTTCTGATGTCAACTCTTGATCTAAAATTCTAAGCCTCTTGAGGGAGGATGACGAAAACGGTACCACGATCTTTACAATATGCTTTTGAACAGACCCCGCTGATGAGGTACAGGCATTGTTTCAATCCCTAAACACTGGAGTTATAAGGAAGATAATCCCTCGTCAACCCATCTGAGCCAAAGAAGTAGGAGTTTTTCTTTTCGAAATTTAAAACCCTTTATCATAACCTGGGGCAAGGTAGTTCTCTCAGTTGATCCAAGTACATAACGAATGGCACCAAAAAGATCCTTACAAAACAAAGAAAGACAGTGATGGTTCCGAATAATCAATAAAGAAAGGCAGTCATTAAGTCAAAACCTATAAAAAAGGAGACTTACAAAACTGGGGCATCCCGCTGACTGTAATTCCAAAAAAGGAAACAGTTCAGGCAAAAAAAAATAGGGACAATAAAATCAAAAAGAAAGAGGTCATACAAATCCTCCACAATAACAAAAAGGAATGACTGCCTATTCAGAATAAATCATCAACATCCGAATCATCACCGGAAAATCAGAGCAAAGACTCAAACAAGGTCTAACGTATGATCAACTGAGTTTAGGTTTGGAGAACATTACGAAGAGCGGGTGGGTACAAATAAAATTTGAGCCTTTATCCTTTGTTTCTTAAACCGTGAACCAAGCCACGTTATAACCCTTAAAAGTCCTAGCTGAAGCATGGGTTAGTTCGAAAGCATACTGTACGAAAGGTATCCTGACTCCTGAAGGCTTACAGTAAATACGGAGTTGACATCACGTTTTACAAACATCCATTTGTTTTATGAAAAAAGAATGCATTTTCAAAATCTTCAAGACAGACATAGGCTTTTGCATTCTTAAAATAACCTTGTTTGCATATGACTATTTGTTTGAACAGCAGGGAAATTCGCACGATGAATACCTAGTGAACAAAAGCACGTCCATTCAAGGGGCAGACATGAGCATGGTCCATCATCTGGGGCAGTCCAATCAAGATTCGGAGAATCTCTCAAAGGCCAAATAGCCTGGGGCAAATCTCCGCATGAGTCACCTGGGGCATTTCAACAATAAATCTTGCCTGGTCAGAAATCTTCTGGTGGCATGACAAAACACTTCTAACAGGGGCAACTCCCTATATTCTGAAAGCACGGACATAGTCGAAAAGATACTACGCAAAATCAAAGACCCGCTAGGTTGACGCACCTAGGCAAAAATAAGGGCTTCCCGGCGAACCAAAAGGGTTCGGGAAAAATGAAGGGATGAAATGAAAAAATCTGTACACCCGGCAAGTCGAAAACCTGAAAAGGCGGCTTGGGCAAAAATGGGTATCCCGGTGGACTGAAAACCCGAAAGGGCGGTCCAGGCAAAAATTAGGGATCAAAGCGTACGACTATGTCCTGTCATCTTGTCACCTGCCTACCAGAAGAAGGTGGGTCCATCAACAACTATCAGCTCCTCACAGGTCTTCCTCTCCCACCTCAGAAGCAGGGGCAATGATGAGCCGTCCAAGCGATCTAATTGTGCTGTCCATCAGGGTATCAAGGTAGATTCAGCTGAAGAAGATAACCAGATATCTCGACTCCCCAGAGAGTGAGCTAGCAAGTCCGTACACTCTCCTCAAGCAAAGTTACAATCAAACCTTAAGGAAGTTGAGTATCCTCCAGCAGATCTCAATATTCCTCAGCAGTATATATGCATTCTTAACAAGCATCCCCGGCAGTCTTGGTCTAAAGATTGTTCCCCGGCGGTATACCAACATTCAGTGGAGCCTTTCCCCAATACAATTCAAAATTTCCCCAGGAGAGTCCAGCCCAGTTTCCCCAGGAAAGTTGGAAACCATCTCCCCAAACAGTAAACTTATCCCCAGTAGATTCTGGAAGCTTATTCTCGCAGAGCACGAACGCGTCTCCCGGCTTTATTCAAGAGTTATTTCCCTACCAGGATATAACTGGGTTATCCTCAGCCAAAAGCCACAGAAAGAGCGTCGTCAACGAAGTCTTCCTATCCCCAGCAAAGTCTATCAACACTTCCAACAACAAAGATGTCCTCAGCAAATTATTATCAACACTCAGCAAAAGATCCCTCTTCCCACAGAATATTGCTTCCCAGCATGGTCGCTAGAGTATCTTTTCTCCCCGCAAAATCTTCCATTTGCCAAGTTTATTCCACAACAGAGTCATCTTCTCCTACCGGTATTCTTGCAGTTATCATCCCCAGCGGAAGCAAAATCTAGTCTTCAACATCAGCCCAGGATAGGACTTCCCGGCACCCGTCAAGGATTTGCTTTCCTAGACGAAAACATACATTCATAAAACATCACATACATCATTATAGCATGCATAGACGCATTATATCATACAAATCGCATTTATATCGAGAACATCATTGCTTGATCCATATCATGCATATGACCGACCTTTACCTTTCAGGAAAAATGCAGTTGAAATTCTCAACCATATTTCAAGACCTTGTCCGGTTCAGTTAAATCGACCCTAAGATTTTCCTGATGCTTATCCAGTCAAAGGCCTTCTCTGGTTCAGTCAGATCGACCCTAAGATCTCCCTGATGCTTATCTAGTTGAAGATATTCCAAGACCTTGTCCGGTTCAGTTAAATCGACCCTAAGATTTTCCTGATGCTTATCCAGTCAAAGGCCTTCTCTGGTTCAGTCAGATCGACCCTAAGATCTCCCTGATGCTTATCCAGTTGAAGATATTCCAAGACCTTGTCTGGTTCAGTTAAATCGACCCCAAGATTTTCCTGATGCTTATCCAGTCAAAGGCCTTCTCTGGTTCAGTCAGATCGACCCTAAGATCTCCCTGATGCTTATCCAGTTGAAGATATTCCAAGACCTTGTCCGGTTCAGTTAAATCGACCCTAAGATTTTCCTGATGCTTATCCAGTCAAAGGCCTTCTCTGGTTCAGTCAGATCGACCCTAAGATCTCCCTGATGCTTATCCAGTTGAAGATATTCCAAGACCTTGTCCGGTTCAGTTAAATCGACCCTAAGATTTTCCTGATGCTTATCCAGTCAAAGGCCTTCTCTGGTTCAGTCAGATCGACCCTAAGATCTCCCTGATGCTTATCCAGTTGAAGATACTCCAAGACCTTGTCCGGTTCAGTTAAATCGACCCTAAGATTTTCCTGATGCTTATCCAGTCAAAGGCCTTCTCTGGTTCAGTCAGATCGACCCTAAGATCTCCCTGATGCTTATCCAGTTGAAGATTCCAAGACCTTGTCCGGTTCAGTTAAATCGACCCTAAGATTTTCCTGATTCTTATCCAGTCAAAGGCCTTCTCTGGTTCAGTCAGATCGACCCTAAGATCTCCCTGATTCTTATCCCAGTAGAAGACACCCAAGATTCTCTCAGCGTTCCTGTTGGGGTAGTAATCGTCCAAGATTCTCTTACCATTCATGCTAAGGCAGTAACCATCCATAGTTCATTCATCATCTTTCGAAGCTCCAGACCCAGCTCCTGCAACCAGTCAGGACATATCTATACTAAGCATCTAAAAATCAGCTCCTGCAACGTGTCAGGTACTCGTTTTCTGTTTTGCAGGTATACAGGTTCTCGCTAAGGAATCTCCTACGCAATCAACATCCAGATGGCATCTATAAGCCCATCATCCTATCCAGCAATCTCCAAATGGCATCTATAAGCCCATTCACCCATCACTGCTAACATGCGAGCGCAAATTTCTGGGCACTCTAGTGTCCAATCATCTTCTACCCTCGGATTACGAAAGGCACGCCAGCCAATCTACATCCTCAGGTCTAAGAAGATTGAACAGGGGCAACTGTTGTACCCCAAAATTTGCCCTCCCATATTCTCCAAGAAATTGCCAAGCCAAGTCACAAAATTCCCCAAGGGTTGTGCAGTCTAACTGTCTCCTATACAGTCAAAACTAGGGTTTGAGTTCTGATCAAGAAAATGAAGTTTTCAAGGGCCCAATCAAGTCTCACATGCCTACAAATGTGGTCAAGACTCCTCATATCAAGTCTCAAGGCATTCAGCTCAAAATTGCACAGTCAAAACCCTAGATTGCACTACAGTCAACTGTAGGGGCAAAATGGTCATTTGACAGTCAAAAGTTCAAATTTTTGGTCAATATATCATTTTGAAGCCACAAACATCATTTGATCAATGCTTGATCATGATTCTCAAAATTTGGCTCAGAAATCATCAAAGATGCAAAAGTTACTAGATTTGGACAGCTGAAAAAGTCAACTGAAATTGACCAGGGCATAACTTTCACATGGATTATCAGAAAAATTCCATCCAAAGCTCATTTTGAAGAGAAAGACATTTCCTACAACTCATCTTCATATTCCAAGTCCAAGAAATTCTCTCACAAAAAGTTATCAATTTCAACATTATAGGTCATTTTCAAAAGTCAACAAAAAGGGACTTTAAGTCAAAGGCCATAACTTGAGATTGGTAAATCAAAATGACATGGGACCAAAGGCATTGGTTAGAGGACTCAAAGACCTTTCCAAAATGTCCAAGAACATGAGAAAAGCTTAAAAATTGAGCAAGTTATGCCTTGTGGAAGTTGGGAAATTTTTGGGAATTTTGAAAAGTCAACTTTACTTCAAATGACCTAAATTTGCTAATGGGCCCATTTTTCTTCCATGATTCATCATTCCAAGCCTATGCACGACCACTTGGCCCAAAGGGAAGTATTTTCTCATTTTTTATTTATTTATTTGAATTTATATTAATATTAATTCATTTAAATTATTTAAATACATGAAAAATATCAAACTTGACCTAAAAAATCTTTTCATACATGTTTTACTCTCAATATCACGTGCACATCCCAATATGGCAAGATTTGGTTTGATTGAAACCTAATTGAACAAAAATGCACATGAAAAGATATGAAAAAGATTCTTAGAAAATCAAATATGCAAAACAATAAAAGCAATGGATTTTGATCAATCTTTTTAACCTAATAGCTTCTATACATAACCAGGAACACAAACCTAATGGCATTAGACTCCAAGCTGCGCCCAAAGACCCTTGCAAAACTTGAAAATTTCACTTAAGAACTCAATTCTGAAAACATGGTTAGAGGTGGATTCAAGCCTTAATTTCCATTCCACTAGCTTCCTGAAACATCACTGAGTATTCCCCAATCAAGAACAACCATCAACAAGCTTGGAATCGGTATACAGAAGTCCATTTTTTTTCATAAAAAGGCACAATCGTGTTTTCAATTCTAGGCATCCTCATTGCATTTCAATTATATATTCTTGTTCCTTGTGATGTTCCAAAGCTAACCATTATGTTCAATTTGATTTTTGCATTGTATATGGGATTTCACCATGATCGATTGCTAGGGTTACAGGTTTTCCAATTTAGGGTTTTTCAGACCAAGCAAAATTAGGATTCCAGACCCACACCATTACACTCAACGCATCTGGACGAAGAGATTCATATACTCGCGCCTAATTTATGTTTAGAAACAGCCTAGTCGCTATTTTCTGTAAACCCATCTAACACCACGTTTGCAAAACTGTTGCCTTTGAGTTTGTGTTACAGGAAAAGTGAAGAAGATGATTTCGTGTCCATCAGCCATTGGTCCGTTTGAATTCTCGCGCGCTAATCCACTAACTATTTGCTTTTCTTTTATAATATTTCTTGTTTATTTACTAATCACGCGCGTTGAGTTGGTCTAGTGGCAGGCAATGATGCTGGTAACACACGTGACCTGGGTTCGAACCCCAGGTCTCATGCTATTTCAATATTATTTTTCGTTCACAAATCCCATGCAGCGCTTATGTTGAGGGTCATCATGCACGCTCAAAATCCAAAGGTCCATGCGTCTTGGGAGATCAATCAAAAGGCAGGGATTCAAGGAACACAACAAACCATAGTCAACGCATCACACATGATTGAGAAAGTCCAACGAGACCAAGGCTTAATGGGCCAGTTTGCTAAGGCCTTACCTCCATCTGGGGCCTGAACCCCCCCTGGTTTGCTTCTCCATTTTTTTATATTTTATTTTTTCAATTGTTATTTTTATTTGCTTTATTGTTATAAATTAATTAATTATTATTTTTTAAAATACAAAAATACACAAAAATTCAGAAAAGACAAAAAATAGTAAATATTATTATTATAATTATTTTCTTGTAAATAAATTAACATATAATGAATTTAGTTTTAATTAGGATTTTTGCAATTTTAATTCTTTTCATATTAAATATAAAAAAGGTAGAATTAGGTTAATTGACAATTTTCATTCCTTTTAATTTTTCCTTTTGATCATAATATTATTATTTATTGATTTTCATAATTAATTGTACATAAATAACTTAGGTTAAATTAGGTTAAAAAACTTCAACATTTTTAATAAGTTTAAAAAACAATTAGAATTAGGGTTTACATCCAATTTTTTGTTTTAATTAATTCTTTCTTCTCTTAAATCATAAAAAACATAAAATGCCAAAAACATTTAATTTTAATTTTTAATGCCTTATTAATTTTAATTTTTGCAAAAGGGTCCAATGCCCATATTTTTAATTCCTTTATTTCGCATATTTATTTTATATCGTTTATTATAATTATGTAATTCTCCCAAAGCGTTGTAACGATTTTATTTCTCGCACTTTTATTTTATTGCTTTATTTACTTTCCGTCAAATCGGGTCCGGTTTAATTTTGGCGATGTGGACCCGCGCCATTTGTAATAGTTGTAGATTTATTTTCCCGCAACTTTTAACTGTTAAATAAGCATGCAAGAATGAATGGCCCTAATTAAAATCAAGCGTAGATCACAATGACATGACAAAAGACAAATATCAATGAAAATAACACACAATTCGCACACACCACCCCTGGGGTACGCCTCACTGTTGCCTTTCGAAAGGTGATCGTCGAGTAGAGGATGTCTTAGTAAGTCCTCATGATCCGGGAACCTGGCATGAGGGTAGCTTCTAAGGTGTCTTCCCATTGCTCTGGTGATCACCATGTCCCGAACCTCGAATTGACCCGAACACCTCCAACGGTGGTGCTACCTACCTCTCAATGGTGGGATGGCACTACTTTAAAGGACATTTACACAGACGAATTCCTTAGGGTAGGTAGGTTCTCGTAGATACTTGCTCTAAATTTCAAAACAAATTCAAAAATACTTTTCACACCGACACCTTTTCAAAAAAGCTTTCGAAAGCAATTTTTCAAACACTCTTGAGGACTGATACAAGAGTCGAACTGGAATTTTCAAAGAAACTTTTTAAAACCCACAGTTGAAAAGCAAACAAACCATTTTTGAAAACACAAATGAGCAAGTATCTAAGAGCCCATGGATAACCATGGATAGAAAGGGTGCTAACACCTTCCCTTTCTATAATCTACCTCCCGAACCGAGAGGAATCTCTTTAAGGAATTTTTCTGTGCTTTTGTCCTTTCCATTTGGAGAAAATAAAAGACGGTGGTGACTCTTGCTTCCGCGACATTTCGCGAACCAGCGTTAAACAGTCAGTTCCAGATCCACCGATCACACTATTTATAGGACAGGTTGAGCCAACTAAACTTCAAGAGGGTACTTACCTATGAAACCCCATGCAAGCCTAAACTAGGAACTTGTGTGACTTGCTTGTACATATATACTTGTGCATAACATCATGAACATCATGAAGCATCATATGCATCCACTAACCATTTCAAGGATTTGGGATCTTCATCTTTGTTCCTGTTTTGTAGGTTATGGAATCACTTCTTAGGAAAACTATTCAGGTCAACCTTGTGAGAATTCCTCCTCAACTCGAGGAGCTTGCTTCCAAGATTCCAGAGTATTCTCCATTCACCTAGATACATGGCCGACTTCTCAACTTGGTCAACTCCAACACAGAGGAAAACATGGTGAAAGTTCTCTTCCAGTTCTTTGACCCCCTACACCACTGCTTCACATTTCCTGATTACCAGCTGGTGCCTACTTTGGAGGAATTTTCTCAACTCTTGAGGATTCCTATTCTCCATCAACTACCTTTCAACGGTACGGAAAGAGATCCAAATCCTGAAGATGTTGCTCAAGCCCTGCACTTGCAACCATCAGATGTCACAGGTCATTGGGAAACCAGAAGTGGTGTCAAGGGTTTCTTGGCAAAGTTCCTGTTTGAGAAAGCTCAAGAATCCTGGAATTCTCTAGACCTGTAAGCTTTTGAGGAGATTGTGGCTATTCTCATCTATGGGTTGGTTTTTTTCCCAAACCCTGACCAGCTTATAGATGTGAATGCTATCAAAATATTCATGGCTCGGAACCCGGTGCCTACTTTGCTCGGAGACATCTTACACTCTTTTCACACTCAAACAATGAGGAAAAGAGGTGTTCTCATGTGCTATAATCCTCTACTGGCAAGATGGTTTATTTATCATCTTTCCCAATCAGTCTTGAGGAATGAGCAAGGTTTGAGGTGGTCACAACGATTGATGACTCTTACACATTTAGATGTTCATTGGTGTTCTCGGTCCAGAGAAAATGTCATCATCATCGACCGTTGTGGGGAATTCCCTAATGTACCTATTCTTGGCATTAGGGGAGGCATCACCTACAACCCCTTCTTGGCTCTGAGACAGTTTGAGTATTCCCAAAGGGATGGCCCGCATGACATGCTGATTCCAGACTTGGTTTTTGACTTCGACAACGACGATCAAGGACTTCGACAAAGGTTCATCCGAGCTTGGAGGATGCCCAACAAGGTAGACAGTAAGACCTTGGGACACAAGAATTCCATCCCCCTTGAGCCTTACCTCAAGTGGATACAAACCCGCGCCCAGAGTCTTATGATGCGTTACCCCTACATTCTCCCTGTGATTATAGAGCCTGTTGAGGAAGGCGAGGTTCCATACACCCTCCTCCATCTTGACATGCCAACATCACTCGAAGATCTGCAAAGGAGTTGGATACAGCTCAAGGGAGAACGCGATACTTTTGAAGCCCAATTCTACGCCAGTGAGAAGAAGGTTTTGGAACTTACTCGTCAACTTCACGAAGAGCAGACTCTCAACACCTACATTGCACCAAAGAGGATGTGCAACGTCTTTTTACCTTAGAATTTTGTATTATTTTGCCCATGGGGCATTGATGTACTAACAAATTCTATCTTATTAATATGACGTGTGCTCTTTTTTTTTGTTTAAACAAATTTGAATTTTCTGAATCCTTGAATACAAATCATTCATCATATGCATAAACAGGTCTTCACACCAAGTTTCCTCATCTCTCTGCTGTTTATTTCAGCAAGATGGATATTTAACAAACGGTCAAAGACTTACAAGCTCAGAATTCAAAATTCCAACAGCTACTCATGACCTTGGCTAAGGGTCAGGAGGAGCTCAAAACTTTGCTAGAAAAGGAAAAAGAGAAAAAGAAGAAGAAGAGAGTTGGTGTGGCTACCTTGGGCAGAAGATTTGAAGGTCAATCCAGAAGGGTCCTAGATTTTCCATCAACCTCCGAGGAAGGGGAGAGAAAGGGTAAAGAGACTGTAGTGCCTTCTGATTCTGAAGCTGAAGAAGAGGAAGATGATGATTACTCAGAACAACAGTATCCTCCTGCAGATGACAAATACAAAAACTTGGAAGAACGTCTGACAGCTATGGAGATACAGAGAGTGCCTGGGCTGGACTTTGAAGAGTTAGGGTTGGTTTATGGAATTGTAATCCCTCCCAAGTTTAAGGTGCCTCTTTTTGCTAAGTACGATGGAGTGCCTTATCCCAAGATGCACCTACGATCTTATGTCAGGAAAATTCAACCACATTCTTTTGACAAAGACCTGTAGGTCCACTTCTTCCAGGATAGTTTGTCGGGGACGCAGTTAGATTGGTTTTACCAGCTAGAGAGGTCTGATGTGCACAATTTGGAGGATTTGGCTGCTGCCTTCTACAAGCAGTATCAATACAATGCGGACTTAGCACCAACCTGTACTCAATTACAGAGTATGGACATGGTCTCAAATGAAGGTTTCAAAGAGTATGCCTAGAAATGGAGAGACTTGGCGGGACGAGTACAACCACCTCTATCTGAGAGGGATCTAGTAGACATGTTCTTGGGTACACTGTCAGGTCCCTTTTTCAACCATCTGATTGGAAGTTCGTCTGCGGGGTTCACCGAGTTAATTCTAACTGGTGAGAGAGTTGAAGCCAGAATCAAGAGAGGGAAAATTAAAAAAGATGCATCTGCTCCCGCTGCCATCAAAAAGACTTTTCCAGCAAAGAAAGAAGTATCAGCTGTCTACTACCAAAGAGGTCAAGGAAGATTTGAGCGTCGGCCAGCGGTGGGGGCTGTAATAATTCAGAAGTCTGCAGCTGATCAGCCCAGAAACAATCAACCCAAAACCAACCAAGCAAGGGCGGCAAGGCCTGTATGGCAATTCACCCAGATAAACAAGACTCCTGCTCAGGTTCTACCCCATCTCTTGAAGTTAAACCTTGCCAGTCTGAAAGAGGCCCCGAAGAATCCGAATACAACTTCCCCTTACTACCATTCGAATGCCAAGTGTGCTTATCATTCAGGGAGTATAGGGCACGACACCAACAATTGTTGGGCCCTCAAGAATAAGATTCAGGATTTGATAGATGCTAAAGAAGTTGAATTCGACGCCCCTGAAAAGCCGAATGTGATCTCTTCTCTAATGCCAAGGCATGGCCACAATGCCCATGCTATTGAAGAGGATCTTTTTGTCGCTACTGTTGATGATTTAATAACTCCGCTATCGATAATCAAGTTAAATTTGCTGAAGGCTAGGATTTTCCCAGGTTGTGAAGAAGATTGCTGACTTTGTTCATCCTTACCAACCGACTGTCCGTTGTTAAAGTTAGGCATCCAAAGCCTAATGGATAACCAAGAAATCCTTTTTGAAAAGACTCTTGTTACACCGACTCCTGTCAATGATGTTTCGATAATTACCATATCCGCCAATCTTTCCAAGGTCTCCAAAAGACCTGTTAAGATTACATCTGATCCAAAGATTGTACCTTTGAAGATAACCATGCCTGGGCCCGTCCCATACAAGTCCAACAAATCAATACCGTGGAACTATGGTGGAGAGATCTATTACCACGGTATTAAACAAATTGAATCAACTGAAGAGAGTTCTGATGAAGAGACTTCCGACATTAGAAACATTGCTGGAACAAGCAAAATCACCCGCAGTGGAAGAATTTTCTCTCTGGAGATTGCCCCTCCAAAGGCAATCTTTGGACCCTCAGTTGCTCCTAAGGTTACCCCTGCACCGGTAAACATATATGCGAGAACTCCAATTATTGAAGAAGTTGTAACTCCTGTGGTTATCCCCTCTGCTGCTGCTGATGATAGAGGGAAAGGGATCCAAGAAAAGCCCGTCAAGACGAGGGCTCAGCCATTGGTCATCCCCGATACCTCTCAAAAAGAAATGGAAGAGATTTTGAAAATAATCAAGAAAAGCAATTATGATGTTATGGAACAACTGGGGCAAACCCCCTCAAAGATATCTATGTTGGACCTGCTACTTTGTTCTGAAGCTCATGCTAAAGCTTTGATCAGATTCTTGAAGACGGCCCACGTGCCACAGGAAACCTCTGCAGATCAGTTCCAGGAATGTGTAGCTAGCTTAACAGCTGACAATGGTCTAGGATTCTCCGATGCCGATTTAACATCTAAAGGGAGAAAACATAATGATGCACTACATGTCTCAGTGGAGTGTAGGGGGACCACCATAGCTCATGTTTTGGTTGATACTAGGTCGTCTTTAAATGTCTTGCCGAAGAAAGCCTTGGATAGATTGAACTGTGAAGGCCTAACCCTGAAGCCCAGCAATATAATTGTTAGAGCCTTTGACGGTTCTAAAAGGATGGTCCACAGGGAGGTGGACATCCCAATTAAAGTGGGAACTGAAACCTTCAACTCCACATTCTATGTGATGGACATCCGTCCTTCCTATTCTTGCTTGTTGGGAAGACCTTGGATTCACAATGCTGGAGCCGTCACTTCTACTCTGCATCAAATGCTCAAGTACCCAGTCCAGGGGAAAATCATAACTGTTCATGGAGAAGAGGAATACATGATAAGCCATCTAAATTCTTTCTGCTATGTAGAATTGGATGGTGAATTCATCGAAACCCCTTTCCAGCATTTTGAGGAGGTAGCTCCAGAGATTGCGGTAACCAAGACAGTGGCTTCTGTACCCATGATTACCAGACCTCCGCCTCGGATGTCGTCTCTCAAAGATGCAAAGGCTGTGATTAAAGAAGGAGGAAGCACAATCTGGGGGCAACTTCCATATTTTCCTTACAAATCAGACAAGTTCAGCCTAGGGTTTACTTCGGCTAGTAAGAAGGCTGTACGCCACGCCCATGCGGGAAGGCCACCAGTGAAGATCACCCATCATGGAGTCAATGCTATGGAGGATGGTGAAGAGGAGAGCAACTTGGAAGACTGGATTTTCCCTACTGTTGACGGAGGACTGTGCAACTGGGAAGAAAAAGACTTTGTTCCGATTACTTTCATACCGCAGTAATTTATCTTTCAAACATTTCTGTTGGTTTGTAATAATTCTCAAACAATTCGTACACTTTTAACCTTGTGCCTTACCTGAGGCACATAGGTCCATTTGTAAGGGTTTGATTTTTCATCTTCATATGCCATTTTAATGAATCATGGACGTTTTTACATATAAACTTTTGTGTTCATTTTCTTTCTTTTTACAATTTATTTGTTTAAAGGTGGATATCCCTTACACACACCCACACTCACAAATGCAGGCACCCTTCCATTCCGGATTTCATGGGTAACAATTCTGCTATGGCCTTCAGTGACTCTGAAGGTCTGGTCTACCATGCCGAATACGAAGGTGATGAAGATTGTGAGGTGCCGGGAGAATTTGCTAGGCTGCTACAACAGGAAGAAAGGGCTATTCTGCCCCATGAGAAGCTGTTAGAGATAATCAACTTGGGTACTGAGGAAGACAGAAAAGAAGTCAGAGTGGGTGCCAACCTAGAGCCAAGTATCAAGGAGCGCTTAGTTCAGCTGTTGAATGAATATGTTGAGATCTTCGCCTGGTCATACGAAGACATGCCGGGACTCGATACAGATATTGTGGTTCACCGTCTCCCTACAAGAGAAGACTGTCCACCAGTTAAACAGAAAGTCCTCCGCATGAGGCCTGACATGTCAGAAAAGATCAAAGCAGAAGTTATGAAGCAGTTCAATGCTGGGTTTCTTGCTGTTACTTCCTATCCATAATGGGTTGCTAACATTGTGCCCGTGCCTAAGAAGGACAGAAAAGTCAGAATGTGCATGGATTACAGAGACTTAAACAGGGCTAGCCCTAAAGATGATTTTCCACTACCGCACATTGGCATCTTGGTTGACAACACAACTCAGCACAAGGTATTTTCTTTCATGGACGGATTTTCAGGTTATAACCAGATCAAAATGGCACCTGAAGACATGGAGAAAACTACTTTTTTTACACATTGGGGTACATTCTACTATAAAGTGATGCCATTCGGACTAAAGAATTCCGGGGCAACCTATCAGCACACCATGGTAGCTTTGTTTCATGCCATGATACATCATGAGATTGAAGTCTACGTAGACGACATGATAGCTCGATCATAGACAGAAGAAGAACACCTCGACCAATTGCAAAAGCTGTTTGTCAGGTTGAAGGAGTACAAGCTCAGATTAAACCCTAACAAGTGCACATTCGGAGTCAGGTCCGGTAAGCTCTTGGGTTTCATTGTCAGCAACAAGGGCATCGAGGTTGATCCTGCCAAAGTCAAAGCTATACAAGAAATGCCTGCTCCTCGCACTGAGAAGGAGGTCAGAGGTTTCTTGGGACGCCTAAACTACATTGCTAGGTTCATTTCTCACCTAACATCTACCTGTGAGCCAATCTTCAAGCTGTTGAAGAAAGGCCAGGTGGTTAAATGGAATGATGACTGTCAAGTTGCTTTCGATAAAATCAAGGAGTACTTTCTAGAACCTCCTATCTTGATGCCACACGTCGAACGAAGACCGCTAATCATGTATCTGACCATCCTAGAAAATTCAATGGGGTGCACAATGGGCCAACATGACGAGTCTGGCCGAAAAGAGCATGTCATTTATTACCTTAGCAAAAAGTTTACCGACTGTGAGACCCGATACTCACTGCTCGAGAAAACTTGCTGCGCTTTGGTATGGGCTGCTCGCTGGCTAAGGCAGTATATGTTGACTCATACCACTTTGCTGATATCTAAGATGGATCTGATCAAGTACATCTTTGAGAAGCCTTCTTTATCTGGAAGAATAGCTAGATGGCAAATGATCCTGACAGAATACGATATACAGTACATGACCCAAAAAGCTATAAAGGGGAGTGTACTAGTTGACCATCTGGATCATCAAGTTGTCTAAGATTACCAATCCATGAAGTTTGACTTCCCTGATTAGGACATCATAACATTGGACAACATTGAAGATTTCAGACCATATGACGAACCTTGACAAGGATCCCGATGGACCCTGTACTTTGATGGTGCCTCCAATGCACTTGTGTTGTACCCCAAAATTTTCCCTCTCATTTCATCAATATTTTCTCACCACAAGACCCCTGGAGCTCAAGATCAAGTTAGGGTTTGCTCTGCTCAAGATTCCTCCTTGCACTGTTGACCCAAATTAGGGTTTGAGTTTGCACAAAGATGTTTTGACCTAAAATTCCCAAAATGACTTTCATGCTTCATATTGGACTCACAAGTTTATCCATACCAAGTTTCAAGCCTTGATTCCAATCTATGCCCAATCAATTGGACAATTGACCTAGAAATCAGCTGTATTGGGGAAAAAGTCAACTGTGGCCAATTGACAGTCAAACCTCATGATTTTTGACCCACATCAACATTGTGAACTCATATGAACCACTTGGTCAAGTTTGGATCACAACTCCACAAGAAATTTGACCAGATCACTAAAAGGGCAAAATGGTCATTTTTAGGGTTTTGACTGCACAAAGGCAATTTTTGACTGTTTGACCTAGCCAATGGCAAACCAAGCTCACATATGGACTCAAGGACTCAATGGAATTGTCTTGATCCCCTCAACAAGTTCAAAAGATCTCAAGTGCACCAAGATTGACAGATGAATTTTCCAGTCAACTGATCAAAATTTGACTGTATACTGAAAAGTCAAACTTTGACTTTTTGGTCAAAATCAAGTGCCAAGATTCATTTTTAATCAAAACATGTCAAATTATGAAACTTGTTCATCAAGAAATCCAAATTTGCAAATTAGGGTTTAGAATGAGAAAATTTCATAACTTAGAATTTTTCTAAGTTAGGAAACTTCCTTATTTTTTCCTAACTTTGTCCCATTTTTTCATCAAGATACATTTGGATTCAAACAAAACTCAAAACATTAAAGTTGTAGTACATTGAAAAATCTACAACTTTGATTCACAAAGTTTCCTCAAAAGAAGCTTGTAGCTCAAGTTATGATTTTTGGAACAAGGGTGCAAAACATTCTTAACTTAGAAAATTTTTGACCTATTTTAGGCAGGATTATTTCCCAACTTCATGGCCACTTTTCACATGCTTCCACTTGTAATTTCAACTTGCATTACAAAGATGGATTGTATTACATATTCCAAGCTTTCCAAATTGTCCAAGAACTTCTCAAACACCCTTGTGGTTAGGGAGAATCGAATTGGCAAAGATGGGCAAAAGTCATTTTGTTCATAGCCAAATACATGTTCATAACATTGCCATTTTCAAGTCAGCATGGTTCAAGCTAGATTACAGGCCTCTAATCTCATTCACACTCAATAATTAAATGCATATCCTTTGTGTTAGAGTGTTATTTTGTTCATTTGGACAATACACATAAAATCAATCCATATATGGAAAAAGCAAGTTTGCCATTTTGAAAAAGCAATGCTTTATGTCAAAGTCCATATCTTGGAAGTACAAGCAGATCTTTAAGGCACAAGTTTGTGGACAAATCCCACTGATCAAGAAGAGAAAATGCAGCATGCTTGAGGGGCCTGTATTAGCCTATAACCCAACTTGACAATCTTTGCTTAGATAAAAAGAAAACTTGCATATTGAACCATAACAGACATTCCTGCAAAGACCAACTAAAACAAACTTTGTAAACACATTTCATACTCCCTAACTGACCTAAAGCACGACCAAAATACCATTGATCCCTCCTCATACAGAAAATCACCATTTTTCTGCAAGAAACAGGGCATTCTGCATTTTGACTTGGCCAACATCATTCACTCGTGCGTTTTTGCCCAAACAAGTTCCAATATACTCCATACCATCCATTGAAGCTGTCCCAAGCCTTAGATACAAGCTATAACATCCATAGCCAAGTGTGCCATTTTCACTTTTCTCTTTTGCAGGTTGACTTCCATAGCTTGATACAGTTAGATTCAAAGCAAGCTAAGTGTTGGAGAAGGTTCCTGGGACCTCAAGCAAGCTGTACAAGTCCTCAAACACCATTGAAGTTGACCATATTACTCTGTTCAAGTCAATCTGAAACAGGTAAAATGTGAACTTCTATCTCTCTATCCAAGCATATTTAGGCTTAAGTTTGTGAAGAAAGTGTGTTCTACTCATAGCCCTGAAGCTATCCATGTAGTTACATTTCATTTATTTTGTGTGTGCTAAGAGAATTTTGGACCTGAACATGGAAGAAAACTTAGGTCAGAAATTGGGGGAGGAGAAATTCTCTCTCGTTTCTGAGAGTTAGAACAACTTTTTTATATATTTGAAATCGTGACATGATGCTCTACATTATTGACGTTATAAGTTTTTGCTAAAAGTCAAAGAATCAGGATGTTTGAATCAAGCATGAAGGGCGCGCGTTTTTGAGACAGAAATGGCTGGGGGTTGAAGACAAGCCACTTGGGCTGGGCCTGAGTTGTTTTTCTGTTTGCACCACTTTTTTTCATTTTTGCACCCCCCTGGCCCATTGTGTGTTTTTTTAAATTATTTTTGACTTTTTATTTTTTCTTCTGACTTGATATTTTTTGTTGAAACATAAAAAATATTAAAAATATTTTTTCACATTATTTTACATTTTTTGGCATTTATTTGCTTTATTAAACTTATACATGTAAAATAATATATATACTTTTATTTAAAATACTAAAAAATAACACAAAAATATATTTTTTTTAGTTATTATTTTTTGTTTAGATTTTGAAAATATTTCTGAAAAATATACTTTTTTTTTTGTAAATAATTAATATTTCATTTTTATATATGTTTAGTATATTTAATATATAATATAAATACCTAAACATATTTTATTAAGATATTTAGGATAAAAATATGAAAATAATACATTTTTATTTTTATTAATATATGACATCAAAAATACTTTTTTTCACAATATACTTCTTTTTTTATTTTTTGTATATAATTAACAAAAATTGTATATAATATAATTAATAAATACTATTTATTTAGAAAACTAGGGTTTTGCCCTAAACCATGAAAATATCCAAAAAAATTGACTTTTCATTTTTGTTTATATTTTACGTTGAAAAAACACTTTTACATACATAAAAAACATTTTTGTGCATAATACATTTTGCATATTTATTGCATTTATTTAATTATTGTACAATTAAATAACTTGTATATTCAATATGGATGTAATAGTCTTAGGTTTAATTTCTTGCTAAATATCCCCCATTCAAACATTTGTATCCCCCTCCCTATATCATGATGTAATAGCTTAGTATTTAAATTTCCGCATTTAAACGCTTTCCAATTATGCCATGATAGACCTAGGGTTTGTATGCAAAATCAACCAACAAATAGCTTGACTAATGTAAAGACAAAAAAGCATGAAAATGGACAACACTAATCACACTTGCACCCTTAGGGTTACTCCACTTGTTGCCTTCAATAATGGGCCATGTTGCATGTTGAGTGTCTTTGGAAAAACAAAACAAATCAAAATGATCATAGTCCCTCGATGACGCTTTCTCAAGTTGCCTAAAAATGATCAAGTCCCTAAAAGGAAAATTGCCAAAGACACTTGGCACTATTGCATTCATGGTCTAAACGATGACCCGCGCCCGTCCCGTTAACATCCTAACACAAGATTGTCCACCAAATGCAATGGTGGAACAATACTGTTAAAAGGGTTAAAACATAGGAAGGATCTTTGAGAAATTTAGGGTAGATAGCTCTTGGTTACTTGACCAATCTTGCAAAACAATCCTTGCCATTTTTCAAAACACACTTCACAAACACACTTTCAAAACAACTTTCAAAAACATTAAAAACTTTTCAAAAGACAAATACACCTTTGTATACATTCAAACATGGATCATTACAAAGGTTGCCACAACGAATGGCCTCTTTTCAAAACCTCTTTCAAAATCACACACAAAGCACCATTTCAAACAATTGAAAGCACCATTTCAAACAATTGAAAATGCAAGGCAAGTGATCTAAGAAAGTAACTAAGAGCCCATGGATAACCATGGATAGAAAGGGTGCTAATACCTTCCCTTTCTATAATCTACTCCCCGGACCCAAGAAAACATCTCAAAATTTTTTGCTGTGCTTTTTAACCTTTCCTTAGGATAAAATAAAAAGTCGGTGGCATCTCTTGCTAAACCGAAACATTTGCGAAAACAAACGCAAAACCTCAAGTCAGTTCTCCCACCGTATCACAGAACTGGCGACTCTGCTGGGGAGTTCATTTAAAAGTGGAGTAACCTTAGGGCTTAGATCACCCTTTTTTGCATGACTAATTGTTTTCTTTGATTGCTTTACATCTTGGTTCTCTTGTTTGGGTTTGAAATCCTACACCCGGATTTGGGGAAACATTCATAGATAGCAATACGTTATGGAAACTGTGTGGGGTATACTGACATGGTTGAAGCAATAGCTATATTAGTGCGACATATTTGTGAGTACCGGTAACCCTTGAGTTAAATCAAGGAGAGTACGGGGCCGCTGAGTGATGTCACTAAGCACTAATGACCTAGAACCTTACTTGACCATCTTGGCCTTTCATTAGGGGTAGTGAGATGACCGGCTTTGGTGCAGTCCGAAGTTGGTAGATACTCGATACTACACTCATTGAGGGTTGTTTTCTTGGAATATTTTGGTCGCTAGTTAAGTGGCTAAACCAAAACAATGAACATGGAAAACAATCCAATGATATTGAGATCCTTAGAACCCGGTTACTATTTATAGGACAGGTTTTTAAGCCAACTTCACTCAAGAGGGTACTTACCTATGAAACCCCATGCAAGCCTGAGACTAGGGTTTTGTGTGACTTGCTTGTACATATGTTTGTGCATACATCATGAACATCATAAAGCATCATATGCATCCACTAACCATTTCAAGGGTTTGGATCTTCATCTTTGTTCTTGTTTTGTAGGTCATGGAAATTCTTCGCAGGAAAACTATCCAAGTCAACCTTGTGAGAATCCCTCCTCGACTCAAGGAGCTCACATCCAGAATTCCAGAAAGCTCTCTTTTCAGTGAAAGACATGGTAGACTGCTCAGCCTAGTCAACACCAGCATTGAAGAAGACATGGTGAAAGTGTTGTTCCAGTTCTTTGACCCCCTTTCACCACTGTTTCACATTCCCCGACTACCAATTGGTGCCCACTTTGGAGGAATTTTCTCAACTCCTGAGAATTCCTATTCTTAATCAACTACCCTACAACGGTACGGAAAAAGAACCAAAGCCTAAAGATGTTGCTCAAGCATTACACTTGCAACCATCTGACATCAAGGGGCATTGGGAAACTAGAAGCGGTGTCAAAGGCTTCTTGGAAAAATTCTTGTTTGAGAAGGCACAAGAGTGTTGGAATTTATTGGATCTACAAGCCTTTGAAGAAATTGTGGCACTTCTCATTTATGGGTTGGTCTTGTTCCCAAATCCTGACCAACTGATAGATGTCAACGTCGTCAAGATCTTCTTATCCAGGAATCCCATACCTACATTACTTGGGGACATCCTCCACTCATTTTACACACGAACAATGAGAAAGAGAGGTGTTCTCATGTGCTGTACTCCTCTTCTTGCAAGGTGGTTTATTTCGCACCTTCCACAATCTGTTTTGAAGAATGACCAAGGCTTAAGGTGGTCACAACTATTGATGACCCTCACACACTCTGATGTACATTGGTGTTCTCGGTCCAGAGAAAATGTCATCATCGTCGATCGTTGTGGAGAGTTCCCTAATGTTCCATTACTTGGCATTAGAGGAGGCATTACCTACAACCCTTGTCTAGATTTGAGACAATTTGGATATGCACGGAGGGATGGCCCTCATGACATGTTGATTCCTGACCTAGTTTTTGACTTCGACAACGATGCGCAAGGACTTCGCTAAAGATTCATCAGAGCTTGGAGGATGCCTAACAAGGTAGATAGCAAGACACTAGGGCACAAGAACTCCATCCCTCTTGAGCCTTATCTCAAGTGGGTTCGAACCTGAGCCCAGAGTCTAATGATGCCTTACCCTCATATTCTCCCTTTGATTAAAGAGCCCGTCAAGGAAGGAGAGGTTCCCTACACCATCCTATATCCTGACATGCCAACATCATGGGAGGAGATGCAGAAGAGTTGGATCCAACTCAAGGAGGAACAAAATACTTTTGAAGCCAGCTTCTACGCCAGTGAGAAGAAGGTTTTGGAGCTTACCCGTCGACTTCACGAGGAGGAGACCCTCAACACTTACATCGCACCAAAGAGGATGCGCAACGTCTTTTTACCTTAAGAAGTTTTTGTAATATTTGGCCCATGGGGCATTTATGTACTGACAAAATTTCTTCTTATTAATATGACATGTGTTCTTTTGTTTGCAACAAATTTTGAATTTTTAAATCCTTGAATGCATTGCATAAATAAACATATCATTCATCATGTGCATAAGCAGGTCCCCACACCAGGTTTCCTTATCTTTATGCTGTTTATTTCAGTAAGATGGATCTCGAACAGACGGTCAAAGATCTGCAGTCGCAAAACTCACAGTTTCAACATCTCCTAATGACCTTGGCAAAGGGTCAGGAGGATCTAAAAGCACTGCTTGGGAACAAAGAGCAAGAGAAAGTGAAAAAGAAGAAGAAAAGAGTGGGGGTAGCTACCCTGGGGAGAAGGTTTGAGAATGAAGCCAGAAGAGTTCTTGAATTTCCCTCTGCATCTGAAGAGGAAACCAGTAAAGGAAAAGGGGCTGCACTACCTTCTGAATCCGAAGCTGAAGAGGAAGAGGCTGAAGAAGATGAAGACTACTCAGAGCAACAATACCCGTCGGCGGACGACAAATACAAAAACTTGGAGGATAGGCTGGCAGCTATGGAGCTGCAAAGGGTTCCCGGGTTAGATTTTGAAGATTTGGGATTAATTGCTGGAATTGTGATCCCTCCAAAGTTTAAAGTGCCAATTTTTGCAAAGTATGACGGGCTGTCATGCCCGAAGATGCACCTAAGGTCGTATGTCAGAAGAATTCAACCTCATACTTCCGACAGAAATCTTTGGGTACACTTCTTTCAGGATAGCCTGTCTGGTACACAGCTAGATTGGTTTTACAAGCTTGAAAGATCAGAGGTGCATAGTTGGGAAGACTTGGCAGCTGCCTTTTATCGCCAGTATCAATATAACTCTGACTTGGCGCCAACCCGTACTCAGCTACAGAGTATGGGAATGGCCTCAAATGAAGGATTCAAGGAATACGCCCAGAAGTGGCGCGACTTGGCCGAAAGAGTGCAGCCACCTCTTTCTGATAGAGAACTAGTTGATATGTTCCTGGGGACACTATCTGGCCCGTTCTTCAACCATTTGATCGGGAGCTCTTCCGCAGGGTTTACTGAATTAATTCTGACTGGCGAACGAGTGGAAGCCGGTATCAAGAATGGGAAGATTCAAAAGGATGCCTCTGCATCTACAACTGTTAAGAAATCATTTCCAGCGAAGAAGGAAATGGCTGTTGTGTACTCTCAGAGAGGAGTGGGAAGAACTGAGCATCGGCCAACTGTGGGGGCCGTGATGATCCAAAATTCATCAAATGATCAGCCTCGCAACAATCAGTCCAGACCTAAACAGCAATAGGGAGAACGGCCACAACGGCAGTTCACCCGCATCAATATGACGCCCGCACAAGTTCTTCCCCATTTGTTGAAGCTGAATCTCACAAATATCAAAGAAGCGCCGAAAAATGTGAATACAACCTCACCATCTTACAATCCGAATGCTAAATGTGCCTACCATTCTGATAGCGCCGGACATGACACCAACAATTGTTGGGCGCTAAAGAATAAAATTCAAGACTTGATAGATGCAAAAGAGGTTGAGTTTGATGCTCCAGAGAAGCCAAACGTAATATCCGCTCCAATGCTGAAGCATGGTCGAAATGTCCATGCTATTGAAGAAGATCTGTATGTTTCTGATGTTGATGACCTGATGACTCCGCTGTTAACAATCAAGTTAAATCTGTTGAAAGCTGGGATTTTCCCAGGATGCAAAGAAGACCGCTACTGTTGTTCCTCTCTACCAATCGACTGTCCATTGCTGAAGAAAGGCATCCAAGGCCTGATGGACAGTCAACAAATTCTTTTTGAAAAGATTCCTGCTATTCCAACCCCTATCGAAGATGTTTCAATAATCACCATTTCCACCAATCTTTCCAAGGCCGTCAAAAAGCCTGTTAAGATTACATCCTCTACAAAGATCGTTCCCTTGAAAATAACTATGCCTGGGCCTGTCCCCTACATTTCTGACAAGTCAATACCATGGAATTACGGTGGAGAAATCTACTACCATGGTGTTAAACAAGTTGAAGTAACCGAGGAAAGCTCTGATGAAGAAGATGCCGGTATTGGAAACATTGCCGGTACAAGCAAGATCACCCGAAGTGGGATAATATTTTCTCCAGAGATTGCCCCCCCAAAGGCAATCTTTGGACCCTCAGCTGCTGCCAAAGTTACTCCTGCACCGATAAAACTTTCCGCAAGAAACCCGTTAATTGAAGAAGACGTTGTTCCTGTTGTTGTCCCTCCTACTTCTGCTGATAAGGGGAAAGGGATCCAAGATGAGCTCGTCAGGATGAGGACTCAACCTTTGGTCATCCCCGAAACCTCTAAGAAAGAGATGGAGGAGATTCTGAAAATAATTAAGAAGAGTGATTACGATGTGGTAGAGCAACTAGGGCAAACCCCCTCGAAGATCTCCATGTTAGCATTACTACTTTGTTCAGAGGCGCACGCCAAAGCATTGATAAAATTTCTGAAGATAGACCATGTGCCCCAGGAAACCTCAGCCGATCAATTCCAAGATTGTGTAGCCAGCCTTACCGCATACAACGGCCTAGGTTTCTCTGATGATGACCTGACTCCAAAAGGAAGAAAGCACAATGAGCCCTGCATGTGTCAGTAGAATGCCAAGGAACCACTCTGGCCCATGTTTTGGTCGACACTGGTTCTTCTCTGAACGTGCTGCCTAAGAAGGCTCTCGACCGATTGGATTGTGAAGGCTTGGAGCTACGGCCAAGTAATATCATTGTAAGGGCATTTGACGGGTCGAAGAGAATGGTACATGGGGAGGTCGACATTCCCATTAAGGTAGGCACAGAAGTGTTCCCCTCAACTTTCTATGTGATGGACATCCGTCCATCATACTCTTGCTTGCTAGGGAGGCCATGGATACATAATGCTGGGGCAGTCACCTCCTCCCTACATCAAATGCTGAAATACCCTGTCAAAGGAAAAATCATAACCGTGCATGGTGAAGAGGAATATATGATCAGCCACCTGAACTCCTTTCGGTATGTAGAGGTGGAGGGTGAATTCATTGAAACACCATTCCAGCACTTTGAGGAAGTCTCTCCTGAGGTGGCAGTAGCAAAAGCGGTAGCTGAGGTACCCAAGCAGGTGGCCAGGATGGAATCTCTGAAAGACGCAAAGGCTGCAATGAAGGAAGGGAAGAGCTCAACATGGGGTCAGTTGCCTGATATTCCTCACAAAACAGACAAGTTTGGATTAGGATTTACCGCTGCGGGGCAAAAAGCTATGCGCCGCTCAAAAGTTGAAAGAACACCCATCAAGATCTCTCCTTATGGAATCAATGCTTTGGAAGATGAAGACGAAGAGGCCAACATTGAAGATTGGATCTTCCCAACCATCGAAGGGGGACTACGTAATTGAGAGGCGAAAGACTTCGTCCCCATTACTTTTATTAATCAGTAATTATCTGTCAAACATTTCCTGTTGGTTTGTAATAATTACTTTTGAACAATCTGCACACTACTTTTCACCTCATGCCTTGCCCGGGGCATGTAGGTCTATTTGTAAGGGTTTTGATTATCTTCATATTCATATGCCATGTTTAATGATTCATTGGACGTTTTTTATTGATAAACTGCTATGTTCATTTTTCTTTCCTTTTGCATTTTTGTTTTTTTAAGGATGGCTATCCCTTACACACACCCACACTCACAAATGCAGGTACCCATCCACTCTAGATTCTATGGGTGACTATTCTGTTATGTCCTTCAATAACTCTGAAGATCTGGTCAATCAGGCTGAGTATGAAGATGACGAATGTTGTGAAGTACCAGGAGAGCTAGCCAGACTTCTACAACAAGAAGAGAGGGCCATCTTGCCTCACGAAGAGTTGTTGGAAACTGTCAACTTAGGAACAGAGGAAGACCGGAAAGAAGTACAAGTGGGTGCCAATCTGGATCCAAGTGTCAAGGAGCGCTTGATACAGCTGTTGAATGAATACGTTGAAATCTTTGCCTGGTCTTATGAAGACATGTCGGGTTTAGACACAGACATCGTGGTTCACCATCTCCCCACAAGAGAGGATTGTCCATCGATCAAGCAAAAGGTCCGCCGAATGAGGCCCGACATGTCTGAGAAGATTAAAGCAGAAGTAATGAAGCAATTCAACGCGGGATTTTGGGCTGTTACATCCTATCCACAATGGGTTGCTAACATTGTGTCAGTACCTAAAAAAGACAGCAAGGTCAGGATGTGTGTGGACTACCGGGATTTGAATAGGGCCACCCCTAAAGATGATTTTCCGCTACCGCACATCGACATTTTGATTGACAACACAGCTCAGCACAAGGTGTTTTCCTTCATGGATGGATTCTCGGGATACAACCAGATCAAAATGGCCCCCGAGGACATGGAGAAAACCACCTTTGTTACACAATGGGGTACCTTCTGCTATAAGGTGATGCCGTTCGGACTGAAGAACGCAGGGGCAACTTATCAGCGTGCCATGGTAGCTTTATTTCATGATATGATACATCATGAGATCGAAGTTTACGTAGACGACATGATAGCTCGATCACAAACAGAGGAGGAGCACCTTGAGCATTTGCAGAAGCTGTTTGCCAAGTTGAAAGAGTACAAGCTCAGGCTAAATCCAAGTAAGTGTACTTTTGGAGTTAGGTCTGGTAAACTTCTAGGATTTATTGTCAGCAACAAAGGCATTGAGGTCGATCCAGCAAAGGTGAAAGCTATACGAGAAATGCCTGCTCCCCGTACTGAAAAGGAGGTTAGAGGGTTCTTGGGGCGCTTGAACTATATTGCCAGATTCATCTCTCATCTGACTTCTACCTGTGAGCCAATTTTCAAACTATTAAAGAAAGATCAGGTAGTCGAATGGAACGACGATTGCCAAGCTGCTTTTGATAAGATCAAGGAGTATTTGCTAGAACCTCCTATTCTGATGCCACCCGTCGAAGGAAGACCGTTGATCATGTATCTGACCGTCTTGGATAACTCAATGGGGTGTGTTTTAGGCCAGCATGACGAGTCTGGTCGAAAAGAGCATGCTATTTATTACCTTAGCAAAAAGTTTACCGACTGTGAGACTCGCTACTCACTGCTCGAGAAAACTTGCTACACTTTGGTATGGGCTGCTCGCCGACTAAGGCAGTATATGCTGACTCATACCACCTTGTTGATTTCCAAAATGGATCATATCAATTATATCTTCGAGAAGCCTGCTTTATCTGGAAGAATAGCTAGATGGCAAATGATCCTAACTGAGTATGACATCCAGTATACTACCCAAAAAGCTATAAAAGGGAGTGTACTAGCTGACCATCTAGCTCATCAAGCTATCAAAGATTATCAATCCATGAGATTCAACTTCCCAGACGAGGACATCATGAATTTGGACAACATTGAAGGTAACAGACCGTATGACGGACCTGAAAAAGGATCCTGATGGACCTTGTACTTTGATGGTGCTTCAAATGCACTTGGAAACGGTATCGGTGCGGTACTCATTTCCCCGGAAGGTTGTCACACACCTTTCACGGCCCGACTTTGCTTCAGCTGTACCAACAACATGGCTGAATATGAAGCTTGCATCTTTGGTCTCAAGGCTGCTATAGACTTGGGGATCAAATCTTTGATCGTATTTGGGGACTCGGCTTTGGTTATCAGTCAAATCAAAGGAGAGTAGGATACCAAACATCCTAATCTTATCCCATACAAAGAACATGTCCTGACATTATTGCCTCATTTCGAGCAAATTACCTTCGAGCATTTCCCGCGAGAAGAGAATCAGCTAGCAGATGCTCTAGCTACAATGTCTTCCATGTTTAAACTCAACTGGGATAACGAGGCTCCCCAAATCACCATCGAGCGAATGGATGAACCTGCGCATTGTCATGAGATTAATATCGAGGAAGTAGTGGAACAACCCTGGTTCCATGAAATCAAAAGGTATCTCCAGACTAGAGAATGCCCCGAAGGAGCTTCCGTCAACGACAAGAAGTTCCTAAGGAAATTTGCTGCCAAGTTCTTCCTGAGCAACAACATCCTCTATAAACGCACCCATAATTGTGTTTTACTCCGATGCATAGACAAAGCTGAAGCAGAGTTAGTCATGACTGAGATACACAGCGGTACATTTGGCACCCACTTGAGCGGGCATACAATGGCTAAGAAGATCCTAAGGGCAGGCTATTACTGGTCTACCATGGAAGCTGACTGCCATCAACATTCCCGTACTTGCCACAAATGTCAAGTCTACGCTGACAAGATTCATATTCCTCCGGTTCCTCTCAACGTTCTGACAGCTCCTTGGCCATTTGCAATGTGGGGCATTGACATGATTGGAGAGATCAAGCCCACGGCATCCGATGGACATCGCTTCATCCTGGTTTCTATTGACTATTTCACCAAATGGGTCGAAGCAGCTTCCTTCGCCTCCGTTACAAAAAATGTGGTTGCCCGCTTCATCAAGCAAAATCTCATATGCCGGTATGGTGTCCCCGACAGGATCATCACAGACAACGGTACAAATCTGAATAATACTATAATCACCGCTCTATGCGAACAGTTCAAGATTTATCATCACAATTCATCTCCCTATCGGCCGAAGATGAACGGTGCTGTTGAAGGTGCGAACAAAAACATCAAGAAGATCATTCAGAAAATGACAGTCACCTACAAGGACTGGCAAGAGATGTTACTGTTTGCTCTGCATGGATACCGTACCACGGCACGTACCTCAACAGGGGCAACCCCATTTTCTTTGGTATATGGCATGGAAGCTGTCCTACCCATGGAAGTTCAGATTCCTTCCTTAAGGATTATGAAGGATGCAGGTTTGAATGAATATGATTGGATTCAGACCCGACTTGATCAACTCAATTTGATCGACGAGAAGCGACTCACTGCTATTTTCCATGGTCAGACATATCAAAAACTGATGATCAAGGCTTTCAACAAGAAATTCAGACGTCAAGTGTATCAAGTCGGAGATCTCGTAATCAAGCGGATTATCTTGCCGCAAAGTGATCCCAGGGGTAAATGGACTCCTACATACGAAGGACCGTTTGTGATCAAGAGCATATTTTATGGTGGTGCAATGATTATGACCACCATGGATGGCGACGATTTGCTGCACCCTGCGAACGCAGACATAGTTAAAAGATACTACGCATAAATAACCCGACAAGTCAAAAACCCGAAAGGGCATCTTGGGAAAAAATGGGCATCCCGGTGAACCGAAAACCCGAAAGGGCGGTTCAGGAAAAAATTAGGGATAAAACAAAAAAATCTGTACACCCGGCAAGTTGAAAACCCGAAAGGACGGCTTGGGAAAAAAGGGGGTTCCCGGTGGATCGAAAACCCGAAAGGGAGATTCAGGCAAAAGTTAGGGAATTAAAGCGTATGACTATGTCTCGTCGGATCACTGTAAAGACAATCTCTTCATCAACCAGCTCCAAGCTTCTGATCGATCCAGTCACCGGCAGACGAAGCATTGAATAGACGGATATTCAGAGTTGTGAAGGCTATAGCAGAATGGGGATCCCATGGAATTGTTTCACATAGCCATCTTTCTTTTGTATAAATTTTTCAATTTTTACGACGACATCCTCTTACTAGGATGACTGTCTCCTTTGTACAAATATACTCATAGAAAGTTAATACAAATACTTTTCCAAATACAGAAATTTGCTTTGTCTTCCTTTTACTTTTGCACTTATGTTTTATTTGAGAAACGTCCAATGTTTTGTTAAATAGGCATATGCATTTGAACGTAATCATTTTCCTTACAAATCAGAAAGATGAGTGCTGATAGGTACATATAGATATCATGATGCCCTTTACAGAAGGAATCCTCAGCAGATTTAAACTCCAAATTCCTCAATCCAGAACTTAATTCCCCAAACAGAGTTAAACTTCAGGATCCTTAGCAGAACAGGAGCTTTCTCAAAACTGATTTCCCCAGCCAGAGAGCCTTCCAGAACTCAATTCCCCTCAGAGTTAAATTTCAGTATCCCCAGTGGAGCCTTAAAAATCTAAAAATCCAATCCCAGTGGAGCTAAAAATTCCAACTATCAATCCCCAGCGGAACCAAACTAGTGAACCTTCTCCCCGCAGAGATACTTCCCACCAGACTGAAGATTCTCAGTCTTATTTCTCCAGCATAAGTCTACCAGGGTCTGAACTCCCTAGTAGAGATCATCAGAAATTCTCATTCCCCGCAAGTCACCAAGGAATTCCAATCCCCAACAGTGGTCCTAAGATCCCTCAACAATTGAAGATCTTGCATTTCCCAAGCAGAGTGAGGACTCTCATTCTCGGTTCCTCACAGGATAATCAGATGTTCCCCAGTGAAGATCTCCTCAGGACAGGAATCCTCAGTAGATTGGTATACAACCCAAGCTCCTGATTCTCCAGCAGTAGTCAACAAGGATGTCTCACCCTCAGCAATCAAAATTCTTGCAATCCCCCGCAGCAGTCAAGATTCTATTATCTTCGGCCATCCAGGATCCATCTATCCTCAGCAAGATAGCTTATCAGCTTACATGCGCATTCATTTACACTCATATCATAAACATTGATATAACATATATATTGTGTCATACATATCATGCAACATAACTTTGTGTTTTAGCTAACATCTCATTCTTTTCAGGATAAGATTAAAAGGCTATCATTAACAATTATTCAGATACAGTATGGATACACCCCAGACACGGCGGTCATTCTATTACTCATTCAGAATTTCAAGTCAGATACAATATGGATACACCCCAGACACGACGGTCATTCTACTACTCATTCAGACTACAGCAATCAGATACAGACTAGATACGCTCCAGACACGACAGCCATTCTATCTCTCATTCAGATTCACTTATCCACCTCAAGGTTCAATGCATTCCAAGCACGGATACCATTCTGACCTTTACAGCAGCAGTTTGATTCTCCCCAGTGCGTTCGCCACGGAAGTCATTCTGTCATTTATTTAGATCCCAGTTACAGTTTCAGATACACTTCAAACACGGAAGTCATTCTATTACTCATACGGATCTCAATTCCAGTTACAGTTTCAGATACACTCTAGGCACGGAAGTCATTCTGCTACTCATACAACTTTCAACTTCAGATACAGTCCAGATATGCTCCAGACACGGTTGCCATTCTGTCACTCATTCAGAATTTTTCCCCAGCACGCAGTTGCTCCATACAGATATTTCTCTGTTACCCAGATACAATACAGATACACTCCAGACACGACAGTCATTCTGATATTCATTCTACCTTCAAGCACAGTTATAACTCAGATACGCCCCAGACATGGAGGCCATTCTTTTGCTCATACAAACTCAGTCTCCAGATACAGCTCAAAGGCATTCCAGATACGGATACCATTTTGATCCTCATTCTTCTGACCAACCACATTGCAGTTCAACAAACATTCCAGATGGCATCTTTAAGCCCATCCCCGAAAAGATTCTGTCACCCCTCCAGATGGCATCTCTAAGCCCATCACCAAATGGAATCTCTAAGCCCATTCCGGCATCCATTGTTTTGACAAGTGAAAATTTAAGGGCACTCTAGTGTCCAATCTCTTTTTACCTTCGAGACGCGAAAGGTAAACCTGCCAATCTAACTCTTAAGGTGCAAGAAGATTGAACAGGGGCAACTGTTGTACCCCAAAATTTTCCCTCTCATTTCATCAATATTTTCTCACCACAACACCCCTGGAGCTCAAGATCAAGTTAGGGTTTGCTCTGCTCAAGATTCCTCCTTGCACTGTTGACCCAAATTAGGGTTTGAGTTTGCACAAATATGTTTTGACCTAAAATGCCCAAAATGACTTTCATGCTTTATATTGGACTCACAAGTTTATCCATACCAAGTTTCAATCCTTGATTCCAATCTTTGCCCAGTCAATTGGACAGTTGACCTAGAAATCAGCTGTATTGGGGAAAAAGTCAACTGTGGCCAATTGACAGTCAAACCTCATGATTTTTGACCCACGTCAACATTATGAACTCATATGAACCACTTGGTCAAGTTTGGATCACAATTCCACAAGAAATTTGATCAGATCACTAAAAGGGCAAAATGGTCATTTTTAGGGTTTTGACTGCACAAAGGCAATTTTTGACTGTTTGACCTAGCCAATGGCAAACCAAGCTCACATATGGACTCAAGGACTCAATGGCATTGTCTTGATCCCCTCAACAAGTTCAAAAGATCTCAAATGCACCAAGATTGACAGATGAATTTTCCAGTCAACTGATCAAAATTTGACTGTATACTAAAAAGTCAAACTTTGACTTTTTGGTCAAAATCAAGTGCCAAGATTCATTTTTCATCAAAACATGTCAAATTATGAAACTTGTTCATCAAGAAATCCAAATTTGCAAATTAGGGTTTAGAATGAGAAAATTTCATAACTTAGAATTTTTCTAAGTTATGAAACTTCCTTATTTTTTCCTAACTTTGTCCCATTTTTTCATCAAGATACATTTGGATTCAAACAAAACTCAAAACATGAAAGTTGTAGTCCATTTCAAATTCTACAACTTTTATTCACAAAGTTTCCTCAAAAGAAGCTTGTAGCTCAAGTTATGATTTTTGGAACAAGGGTGCAAAACATTCTTAACTTAGAAAATTTTTGACCTATTTTAGGCAGGATTTTTGCCCAACTTCATGGCCACTTTTCACATGCTTCCACTTGGAATTTCAACTTGCATTACAAAGATGGATTGTAGTACACATTCCAAGCTTTCCAAATTGTCCAAGAACTTCTCAAACACCCTTGTGGTTAGGGAGAATCGAATTGGCAAAGATGGGCAAAAGTCACTTTGTTCATAGCCAAATACATGTTCATAACATTGCCATTTTCAATTCAGCATGGTTCAAGCTAGATTACAGGACTCTAATCTCATTCACACTCAATAATTAAATGCATATCCTTTGTGTTAGAGTGTTATTTTGTTCATTTGGACAATACACACAAAATCAATCCATATATGGAAAAAGCAAGTTTGCCATTTTGAAAAAGCAATGCTTTATGTCAAAGTCTATATCTTGGAAGTACAAGCAGATCTTTGAGGCACAAGTTTGTGGACAAATCCCACTAATCAAGAAGAGAAAATGCAGCATGCTTGAGGGGTCTGTATTAGCCTATAACCCAACTTGACAATCTTTGCTTAGATAAGAAGAAAACTTGCATATTGAACCATAACAGACATTCCTGCAAAGACCAACTAAAACAAACTTTGTAAACACATTTCATACTCCCTAACTGACCTAAAGCACGACCAAAATACCCTTGATCCCTCCTCATACAGAAAATCACCATTTTTCTGCAAGAAACAGGGCATTCTGCATTTTGACTTGGCCAACATCATTCACTCGTGCGTTTTTGCCCAAACTAGTTCCAATATACTCCATACCATCCATTGAAGCTGTCCCAAGCCTTAGATACAAGATGTAACATCCATAGCCAAGTGTGCCATTTTCACTTTTCTCTTTTGCAGGTTGACTTCCATAGCTTGATACAGTTAGATTCAAAGCAAGCTAAGTGTTGGAGAAGGTTCCTGGGACCTCAAGCAAGCTGTACAAGTCCTCAAACACCATTGAAGTTGACCATATTACTCTGTTCAAGTCAAGCTGAAACAGGTAAAATGTGAACTTCTATCCCTCTATCCAAGCATATTTAGGCTTAAGTTTGTGAAGAAAGTGTGTTCTACTCATAGCCCTGAAGCTATCCATGTAGTTACATTTCATTTATTTTGTGTGTGCTAAGAGAATTTTGGACCTGAACATGGAAGAAAACTTAGGTCAGAAATTGGGGGAGGAGAAATTCTCTCTCGTTTCTGAGAGTTAGAACAACTTTTTTATATATTTGAAATCGTGACATGATGCTCTACATTATTGATGTTATAAGTTTTTGCTAAAAGTCAAAGAATCAGGAAGTTTCTGAAAAATTTACTTTTTTTTTTTTGTAAATAATTAATATTACATTTTTATATATGTTTAGTATATTTAATATATAATATAAATACCTATACATATTTTATTAAGATATTTAGGATAAAAATATGAAAATAATACATTTTTATTTTTATTAATATATGACATCAAAAATACTTTTTTTCACAATATACTTCTTTTTTTATTTTTTGTATATAATTAACAAAAATTGTATATAATATAATTAATAAATACTATTTATTTAGAAAACTAGGGTTTTTCCCTAAACCATGAAAATATCCAAAAAATTGACTTTTCATTTTTGTTTATATTTTACATTGAAAAAACACTTTTACATACATAAAAAACATTTTTGTGCATAATACATTTTGCATATTTATTGCATTTATTTAATTATTGTACAATTAAATAACTTGTATATTCAATATGGATGTAATAGTCTTAGGTTTAATTTCTTGCTAAATATCCCCCATTCAAACATTTGTATCCCCCTCCCTATATCATGATGTAATAGCTTAGTATTTAAATTTCCGCATTTAAACGCTTTCCAATTATGCCATGATAGACCTAGGGTTTGTATGCAAAATCAACCAACAAATAGCTTGACTAATGTAAAGACAAAAAAGCATGAAAATGGACAATACTAATCACACTTGCACCCTTAGGGTTACTCCACTTGTTGCCTTCAATAATGGGCCATGTTGCATGTTGAGTGTCTTTGGAAAAACAAAACAAATCAAAATGATCATAGTCCCTCGATGACGCTTTCTCAAGTTGCCTAAAAATGATCAAGTCCCTAAAAGGAAAATTGCCAAAGACACTTGGCACTATTGCATTCATGGTCTAAACGATGACCCGCGCCCGTCCCGTTAACATCCTAACACAAGATTGTCCACCAAATGCAATGGTGGAACAATACTGTTAAAAGGGTTAAAACATAGGAAGGATCTTTGAGAAATTTAGGGTAGTAGCTCTTGGTTACTTGACCAATCTTGCAAAACAATCCTTGCCATTTTTCAAAACACACTTCACAAACACACTTTCAAAACAACTTTCAAAAACATTAAAAACTTTTCAAAAGACAAATACACCTTTGTATACATTCAAACATGGATCATTACAAAGGTTACCACAACGAATGACCTCTTTTCAAAACCTCTTTCAAAATCACACACAAAGCACCATTTCAAACAATTGAAAGCACCATTTCAAACAATTGAAAATGCAAGGCAAGTGATCTAAGCAAGTAACTAAGAGCCCATGGATAACCATGGATAGAAAGGGTGCTAATACCTTCCCTTTCTATAATCTACTCCCCGAACCCAAGAAAACATCTCAAAGGTTTTTGCTGTGCTTTTTAACCTTTCCTTAGGATAAAATAAAAAGTCGGTGGCGACTCTTGCTAAACCAAAACATTTGCGAAAACAAACGCAAAACCTCAAGTCAGTTCTCCCACCATATCACAACTTGGCAATGGTATCGGCGCGATACTCATTTCTCCATAAGGTTGCCATACACCTTTCACCTCCAGACTTTGCTTTAACTGAACCAACAACATGGCCGAGTATGAAGCTTGCATTTTTGGTCTCAAGGCTGCAATAGATCTGGGAATCAAATCATTCGTTGTGTTTGGAGACTCAGCTTTGGTCATCATCCAGATCAAAGGAGAGTGGGACACTAAGCATCCTAACCTCATCCCTTACAAAGAACATGTCTTGACATTGCTACCTTATTTCGAGCAGATTACCTTCGAGCACTTCCCGCGAGAAGAAAATTAGCTAGCAGATGCTCTAGCTACAATGTCATCCATGTTTAAACTTAACTGGGATAATGAGGCTCCCCAAATCACCATTGAGCGGATGGACGAACCTGCACATTGTCACGAGATTAATACCGAAGAAGTAGTGGACCGACCTTGGTTTCACGAAGTCAAAAGGTATCTCGAGGCTCAAGAATATCCTGAAGGAGCTTCAGTCAACGACAAAAAGTTCTTGAGGAGATTCTCTGCCAAGTTCTTCCTGAGCAATGGTATCCTATACAAGCGCAATCATGATTTCATTCTACTCCGTTGTGTGGACAAGATTGAAGCTGAACAGATCATGGCTGAACTGCACAATGGTAACTTTGGCACTCACTCTAGTGGGCATACGATGGCTAAGAAGATCCTACGGGTAGGCTATTACTGGTCTACCATGGAAGCTGACTGCTATCAACATTCCCGTACTTGTCACAAATGTCAAATCTATGAGGATAAGGTACATATACCTCCAGTTCCTCTCAATGTCTTAACAGCTCCTTGGCCATTCTCTATGTGGGGAATCGACATGATTGGAGAGATCAAGCCTACAACATCCAATGGACACCGCTTCATTCTGGTAGCCATTGACTACTTTACCAAGTGGGTCGAAGCAGTGTCCTTCGCATCCGTTACAAAGAATGTTGTTGCTCACTTCATCAAGCAGAACCTCATTTGCCGGTATGGCATCCCCGAAAGGATCATCACCGACAATGCTACAAACCTGAACAATACTGTGATCACCGCCTTGTGCGAGCAATTCTAGATTCAACATCACAATTCATCTCCCTATCGGCAAAAGATGAACAGTGTTGTCGAAGCTACGAACAAAAATATCAAGAAGATCATACAAAAGATGATAGTCACCTACAAGGACTGGCATGAGATGTTACCGTTTGCTCTCCACGAGTACCGTACCACGGCGCGTACATCAACTGGGGAAACACCTTATTCTTTAGTATACAACATGGAAGCTGTTTTACCTATCGAGGTTCATATTCCCTCCTTGAGAATCATGAAGGATGCTGGTTTGAGTGAAGACGATTGGATTCAGACCCGGCTTGATCAACTTAACTTAATTGACGAAAAAAGGCTTACTGTTGTTTGCCATAGTCAGACGTATCAAAAACGGATGATTAATGCTTTCAACAAGAAAGTCAGACGCCAGGTATATCAAATCGGGGATCTTGTAATCAAGCAGATCATTTTTCTGCAAAGTGATCCCAGGGGAAAATGGACTCCTACCTACGAAGGACCATTTGTGATCAAAAACATCTTTTCTGGTGGGGCAATGATATTAACCACCATGGACAGCGACGACCTTCCGCACCCTGCGAACGTAGACATAGTCAAAAGATACTACGCATAAATGACCCGCTAGGTTGACACACCTAGGCAAAAAAGGGCATCCTGGTGAATCGAAAACCCGAAAGGGTGGTTCAGGGAAAAATTAGGGATAAATAAAAAATTTGTACACCCTGCAAGTTGAAAACCCGAAAGGGCGACTTGGGAAAAAAAGGGTTTCCCGGTGGATCAAAAACCCGAAAGGGCGGTCCAGGAAAAAGTTAGGGAATTAAAGCGTATGACTATGTCTCGTCGGATCACTTTAAGGACAATATCTTCACAAACAAGCTCTGGGCTTCTGATTAATTCAATCATCTCCGGACGAAGCAACGAATGGATAAGATATTCAGAGTTACGAAGGCTATAGCAGAATGGGAACCCCATGGAATTTTTACACATAGCCATCTTTCTTTGTATAAATTATTCTCATTTTTATGACAACGTTCTCTTACTAGGATGTCTGTCTCCTTTGTACAAAATACTTACACAAAGTTAATACAAAGATACTTCAAAGTGCAGAAAACTATTTGTCTTTTCTTTTTACACTTGTGTTTTATTTAAAAACGTCCAATGATTTATTAAATGAGCATATGCATTTGAATATAATCACTGTTTACAAATAAACGAGATGGGAAAGAATAATTACTGACAAGTTGAAAGTATAGGAAAACGTCTTTAGGCTATCCTAAAAGAAATCCCCTGCAGTACATCATCTAGATTCCCAGTGGAGCTAAAACCTTGAAATACATATCCCCAGCGGAGCTAAATTTCAAAATCCCAATCAGAGTTAAAACTTCAAACTCCCAATCCCCGGTGGAGCCAAAACTTTGAACTACAGACCCTCAGCGAAGATGAAACCTTCTTCCCCAGTTGAGTCAAATTTCCAACTACCAATCCACAGCAGAAACCATCCAGTTTCTCCAGATTCCCCAGCAAGTTGTCTTAAAATCTGAGAATCAACCAAATAACAGTTAACTTTTGTCTTATCCCCAACCTAGGATAATTCCCCAGTAGAGTGGCATACAACCCAAACTCCTGAACTTTTTCCAAACAGGAATAAGCTTTTTCCCCCAGAGTCTTGAACTTACTTTCCAGCAGGATAGCTACTCGCCACAAAGTTTTTTATTCCCCAACAGAATGAAGATTTTCATTTTTAATTCCCCAGTGAAGTTGCCAGAGTCTTTATTACTCCCCAACATGAATTTGTCATAATTTTTAAATCCCCTGCAGATTGAAGATTCTCATTCTTGACTCCCCAGCATGAAGTCCCCAAGGATTCAAATTCCCCAGGAGATTGAAGATTATCATTTTTAGTTCCCCGCAGAAATCATCAGAAGTTTCCTTATTCCCCAGCCGAGTAAGGATTCACATTATGTAATCCCCAACCATAGTCATCAAAGTTCTCGGGATTCCCCAAGCAGGTTTCTCAAACAACACTTGGCATTATTCTCATAACAGAATGTTTTGTCATCCTCCAACTCCAAAGACTTGAAGGATCCCTATATCCCCAGGAAAGTCGTGAAGGATTCTCACATCCCCACAGAAGTTGTCAGAAATTTTCCATCCCCAACAGTCACCAAGGATTTCTCATCCTCAACAATCAAAGATCTTGAATCTCCAGCAGCGGTCATGGATTTATTTTCCTCGGCAGCAATCAGGGATTTTATTATCTCCAGCTATCAAGGATTTATTTTCCTCAGCAATACATCAAATCAACTTACATGCGCATACACTACACTCATATATCATAAACATTGATAAAACACATTTTATTGCATCATACATTTCATGCAACATAACTTTGTGTTTCAGCTAACATTTTACCCTTTTTCAGGATAAGATTAACAACTATCTTTAAAAAATATTCAAGGATTTCAGATACAGTACGGATACACTCCAAACTCGGAAGTTATTCTGTTACTCATTCAGATCTCTTATTCAGATACAGTAAAGATACACTCCAAACACGGAAGTTATTCTATTACTCATTCAGAATTCAAAGTCAAGATACAGTACGGATACGCTCCAAACACGGATGCCATTCTGTCACTCATTTAGACTTCAACGATCAGATACAGATTAGATACGCTCCAGACACGTAAGCCATTTTATTTCTCATTCAAATTCAACTATCAATTTCAAGTTCAGATACACTCCAGACACGGAAGTCATTCTGTCACTTATTCAGATCCCAGTTACAGTTCATAGACGCTCCAGACACGAAAGTCATTCTGATACTCATACAGATCTCAACTTCAGATACAGTCCAGATACGCTCCAGACACTGTTGCCATTCTGTCACTTATTCTGACTTTTTCCCCAACCCATAGACGCTCCAGTCACGGATGCCATTCTGTCGCCTATTCAGATTTCAGATTCAGATACAATGCAGATACACTCCAGACGCGAAAGTCATCATGTTATTCATTCAGAATCAAATACAGTTACAGCTCGGATACGCTCTAGACACGGACGCCATTCCTTTGCTCATACTGATTCAGTCTCCAGATACAGTTCAGATACGTTCCAGACACGGATACCATTCTGATACTCATTCTTCTGACTTACAACTCACAATTCAGCATACATTCTTGGATGGCATCTGTAAGCCCATCTCCAACAAGATTCTCTCACATCTATAAATGGCATATTTAAGCCCATTCCCTTAACTATACTTTGACGAGTGCAAATTTACGGGCACTCTAGTGTCCAATCATCTTTTACCTTCGAGTCACGAACGACAAAACTCGCAAATCTAACTCTTCAGGTTTAAGAAGATTGAACAGGGGCAGCTGTTGTACCCCAAAATTTTCCTTCTCATTTTATCAAGATTCTCCTCACAAGACTTCTTGGATTCAAGACCAGATTAGGGTTTGCTCAGCTCAAGACACCTCCTTGCACTAATGACCTGAAATTAGGGTTTGAGTTTACACAGGGATTTTTGGACTTCCAATGCCTCATGTGACTTTAATGCTTCATGTTGTACCTATAAGATTGCTCATACCAAGTTTCAAGTCTTGAATCAAATTTTTGCCCAATCAATTGGACAGTTGACCTAAAAATCAGCTGTGTTGGGGAAAAAGTCAACTGTGGCCAATTTACAGTCAAACCTCATAATTTTTGATCCACATAAACATTATAAACTCATATGAACCATTTGATCAAGTTTGGACCACAACTCCTCAAGAAATTTGATCAGATCATCAAAAGGGCAAAATGGTCAAAATTAGGGTTTTGACTGTAGAAGGGCAATTTCTGATTTTTCACCCAGCCAATGGCAAATTGGGTTCAATCATGGTTTCAAGGAATCAATGGCATCATCTTGACCTAATCACAAGGTTCAAAAGATCTCAAATGCATTGGATTGACAGATGAATTTTCCAATCAACTGATCAAAAATCAATTGTACACTAAAAAGTCAAACTTTGGCTTTTTGGTCAAAGTCAAGTGCCAAGGGTCATTTTTCATCAAGATGTGTAAAAACATGAAACTTTTTCACCAAGAAACCTAAATTTGGAAATTAGGGTTTAAAATTGAAAAAATTTCATAACTTAGAAATTTTCTAAGTGTTGAAAATTTCTTAATTTTTCCAACATTTCCCAACTTTTTCACCATGATGAAATTGGATTCAAAGAAAACTTCCAACATGAAAGTTGTAGTCTTCCATAAAATCTACAACTTTTATTCACAAAGTTTTCCCAAAATATTCTTGGATCTCAAGTTATGATTTTGTGAATAGGGGTCCATAAAACTTTTAACTTAGTGAAATTTTGCCCTAGTTTAGGCAGGATTTTGACCTATCTTCATGGCAACTTTTCATATAGTTCCAAGTGGAATCTCAAAATTCATTTCAAATATGGATTTTAGAGCATGTTACAAACTTTCCAAAATGTCCAAGGACTCTCCAAGATCATTTATGGTTAGGGAGAATCGAAGAAAAGAAAATTGCCATTTCTCACTTTTGTCCATGGCATTTTTCACATTGCTACAAGTTGCAAATCTGTCCTAAACATGCTTGTACTTGTTTTACAGGTCTTAAAACTTTCCACACTCCTTAATTTAATGCAAATACAATGGATATTGGCTTTGTTCTGAGCTATGGAACTTTGCACAATGAATTAATCCATTTATGGCATAAAGGTAACAATACCATTTCCATAAAGCTTGCTTTTTTGCAACTTTGTATTCCTTGAGAATTGAACCTGATCTTTGGCCACAAACAAGATCCACAAACTTGAGGCAAAGTACACCAACTATGTTCAGGCCTTGAGCTAGCGTGTACAGGCTTTGAGCTTTGTCAACTCACTTTTGCTTCAAAAGCAAGTAAGCTTGCAAAAAGTCCACAACTTGGAAATATGATAAGAGCAAGCCTTTGTATCATTTCAAACGATCTCATCATATTGTCTCAAGCCAATACACGAGCTCATAGCATTGCAAACACCCTAAAACACCAAAATCACCATTTCTGCCCAAAACAGGGCAACCTCTGCAAATCACTAGCCAAAACAAATTTCACTCGTGCATTTTTTGTTTCAAGGCTTCAAACACATTCCATACATCACACCTAAGCTGTCTAGACCTTTCTCAAGCAACTGTAACCTCATTTTCACACTTCACTATTTTAATTTTGAAGCTTTGCAGGTTGACTTCTATAGGGACATTCAGTCAAGTTCAAGGCAAGCTAAGCATTGGGAAATGTTGAGGGAACTTCAAGCAAGCTCACAAGTACTTCAGGCCTCACTCAAAGTTGCTACATTGCCATATCCAAACTCAACTGAACAAGGTATTTGTCAATTTTCTATCTCCTTATTTAGACATCCTTAGGCTTAGGTTTGTGAAGCAAAAATGTAGTCCTTAATGTGCTTGAGCTGTACATATGCATAGTTCTTATTTATATTAACTGAGCTAGGAGAATTTGGATGATGAACATGCTGAAAATTTTAGGTTAGAAATTAGGGGTGACAAAATTCTTCTTTATCTTTGAGAGTTAGTTCAAGTTCTTTATATCATTAGAATCGTGTGATGATGAGCTACATTTTTCATGTTATACATTTTTGATTTTATGCAAAGAATCGCAAGAACAAGTTTGAGCTAAACCAGGGCGCGCGCGTGTTTGTTCAAAGGTCAGGGATGAAGTGAAGTGGGCCTGGCGCGTTGGGCTTGGTTCTATTTGCACCCCCCATTTTGTTATTTGCACCCCCTTGGCCCATTTTCCATATTTTACATATTTTCCATTTCTTTTTATATTTTCTAACTTTATTTATTTTTTCTAAATATTTAAAATCACAAAAAATATTCTCTTAATTTTTCACATTTTTATTTTATTATTTTTATTATTTTCTTGGCATAAAAATAGTTTATTAAATAATATATACTTTATTTTCTTAAATAAAGTTGTAAATAATATTAAAATACTTAAATATTTTATTTTATTATATTATACATATAAAATAATATTTTCTCACATATTTGAATTTTTAACATTTTTGTATATATTATTATTATTTTTCTTAAACAAAAAGAATAAATAAATAATATAAAGCATATTTTCTTTTAAAACAAAATTAGGGTTTTCACCCTTTCCAAAAAATAATCATTTTTATTTTCTTATTTTTAAGACATAAATAAATTTATTTTCTCATACATAAAATCAATACAAAAACATTTTTGCATATTTACATTTTATTCCATATTTAAATACTTGTTTATTTATTTATGGTTGTATAAATTCAATTGGGTTGTAATAATAAATTAGGGTTTTATTTTTGTGCAAATATCCCCTATTCAAACTTGTATCCCCCTCCCCATAATATTGTGTAATAGTCTAGATTTACTTTACGCATTTATTGCTTTCATATGCCATGATAGTAAAAACTAGGGTTTTGTATGCAAATACAAAAAAATCAAACAAATAACGTGACTTAACACAAGACAAAAATGCATGAAAAATGACAACACCTTGCACACAAATACTGCTAGGGTTTTCATCCACTTTGTTGCCTTAAAATGACCATGGTATGCATGCTAGGTATCTTGGAAAAATCAAAACAAAACAAAAATATCATAGTCCCTCGATGACGCTATCTTGGTTGCCTATACAAAAATGATCTTAGTCCCTCAAAAAACTTGCTAAGATACTTGGCACAATTGCTATCATGGTCATACGATGACCCACGCCCGTCCCGTTTAACATCCAAAGATAAGGTTGTTTACCAAATACAATGGTAAAACAACAATGTCAAAGGGTTAAAAATGTGTAGGAAAGACTTTTGATTAGGTAGATGCTCCTAGTTACTTGATCAATTTGCAAACCATCCTTGCTATTTTCAAACAAACACACACACAATTTCAAAACAATTTCCAAACAAACTTTCAAACATTGAAACATTTTTCAAAAGACAAACATCTTTGTATACATTCTTCAAACAAGAATCATTACAAAGATTGCCAAAACGATGGCCTCTTTTCAAAATACTTTCAAAACCACACAAAGCACCATTTCAAACAATTGGAAAAGCAAAGCAATTGATCTAAACAAGTAACTAAGAGCCCATGGAAAACCATGGATGAAAAGGGTGCTAGCACCTTCCCTTTTCATAATCTACCCCCCGAACTCAAGAAAACATCTCAAAGGTCTTTCCTGTGCTTTTTGACCTTTCCTTTGGATAAAATAAAAAGTCGGCGGCGACTCTTGCTAAACCGAAACATTTGCGAACACAAACGCAAAACCTCAAGTCAGTTCTCCCACCGTATCACAACTTTCACACACGCACCCCTAGGGTTATTCCACTTGGTTGCCTTATACAAAATGACCATATTACGCATGTAAGGTATCTTAGCAAAAACAAGCAAATACAAGATCATAGTCCCTCGATGACGCTATCTAAGTTGCCTTACAAATGATCTTAGTCCCTCAAAAAGAATGCTAAGATACCTTGCAACATTTCTAATCATGGTTATACGATGAGCCACTCTCGTCCCGTTTACATCCAAAGATAGGGTTACTTACCAAATCAATTGTAAGATAACAATGTCAAAGGAAAAAAGAATGAACAAGAAAGACTTTTGAGTAGGTAGAATGCTCCTAATTACTTGCTCAATTTTAAACAAACATCCTTGCTATTTTAAAAACAAACACCTACACATTTCAAAACATCTTACAAACTTGAAAACATTTTCAAAAGATCAACATCTTTGTATACATTCTTACGAACGAGAATCTTTACAAAGATTTCCTAAACGATGGCCTCTTTACAAAATACTTTCAAAAACCACACAAAGCAAAATTTCAAACAAAAGAAAGTGATCTAGCAAGTAAATAAGAGCCCATGGAAAACCATGGATGAAAAGGGTGCTAATACCTTCCCTTTTCATAATCTACCCCCCGAACTCAAGAAATAATCTCAAAGGTGTTTCCTGTTCTTTTTCACCTTTCCTTTTGGATAAAAGAAAAGTCGGTGGCGACTCTTGCTAACCGCAACATTTGTGATCAAACGCAAAACCCTCAAGTCAGTTCTCCCACCGTATCACAAATAGTAATTAGGGTTCCAATTCTGCATCTTTATTTTCAGTCCAAAATAATTATGTATCTGCAAAAGCCTTGTAATAGCTAGGACTTTTAACTTTCCCGCTTTTAACTTCAGCAAACAATAAACTGCTCAGATGTATGTTAATAGGATTGTATGGAAAGACTAACTGAAAATTAATGTAGTAGAAAACCCTAAATATGAAAAGATAAATTAACTGAAAATTAAACTCGCACATGCTCACTCCTAGGGTTTACTCTACTCTAGTTGCCTTTGGTATACGATCATGAAGTATAGGGTTTGTTAGTGGATGTCCTCTAGCCCCGAAAGATCTAAAATGACCCATTCGGATGTTGCCTCGGAAAAAGATATTTAAGGCTTTAGGATGATTACTAACATTTCCTAACATTGCTTTTGTGATCGTATTTGTCCCTTCGAATGTCCCTTAAAACTCCAACGACAATGCTACCTATTTCTCAATAATGGGATAGCATTGTCTAAAAGGAAAACGAACAGACTTTTTTGAGTAGGTAGATTAGTTCCTAGGTACTTTCTCAAACAAATAAACTTTTTCACACAAACACATTTCAAACAAAGTTTTCAAAAACAACTTCGTAACACTCTTGAGGATAGAAACAAGGGTTAACACGAAGTAAAACAAAACTTTTCAAAACAAGCACACACAAGCAATTTAAAAAATGAGCAAGTACCTAAGAGCCCATGGAAAACCATGGATAGAAAGGGTGCTAACACCTTCCCTTTCTATAATCTACCCAACATACTCAGAAACATCTCGAAAAAGTTTTTTTTGTTCTTTTTCCTTTTCCTGATTGGATAAAATAAAAGTCAGTGGCGACTCTTGCTTACCGTGACATTTTGCAAACAAAAAATGCAAACCAGTATTAACAGTCAGTTCTGCCACCGTATCACAGAACTGGCGACTCTGCTGTGGAATAAAATATAAAGTGGGGTAAAGCTTAGGATCTAGGTCATATTTATTTGCTTTCTCTTGATTGTCTTGCTTGCTTTATATTTATGGGAACTGTTTGGGTTATTTGATCCTACACCCGAATCGGGAAACACCTTTTAGGTAAGTAGCAATAAACTGTGAGGGAGCTGTGCTGGGGTATACCGACACGGTTGAAGTAGTAGCTACGTTGATGTGGCACTTTGGTTGGTACCCTTAACCCTTGAGTCAATCAGGGAGATGTACGGGGCCGCCGCGTGGTGTCATAAAGCATCAAATGACCTTAAAACCTTTAATTGCACAACTTGGCCAATAGGACGTAGAGAGATGGCCGACTTTGGTGTATGCCCAAGGTCGACAGATACTCGATGATACACTCATTGAGTTTTGTTTGATTACGAGTCAATCGTCGATTGAACAAGGCTTGGGGGAAAGATCGGTGATATTGAGATCCCTTTAGAACCCGGTTACTATTTATAGGAAAGGTTGAACTAATACAACTTCAAGAGGGTATGACCTTAAAACCCATGCAAGCCTAAACCTAAGGTTGTTTGTGTGACTTGTGTGCTTTCAACTTGAAATACTTGAAGAGTTTTATTACCTGACAACATGAGTTCCTTGCAGGTTTTGTTTACAGTTATTATCCAATAACTTGGATTTCTTGCAGGGTTTACTTGCTTACATCACTTTGCACCTTTGCTTAAAAGCATATCATACACATCATAACATCATGCCTTAACATTTCCTTAACCATTTCAAGGATCTCGAGGGCTTGTGATGCAGGTTATGATAAATCAGACGTCTAGCAAGGGGCAAGGGGATTTATTTTCCTCTAGCCAATGTCGTCAGAAGATCAAAACTTAACAACTTGAGTCAGGGGCTATGACCCACTTGATATGGTGAGCTTGACTCTTGTAGAAGGACTCTAAACGATACAAAGTTCTTCAATCAAAGCTGTAAAATTCAACTTCTGACATTTTCTTGTTTACCCTGCGAGATCCTTGAAAACATTGCATACATATCATACATATCATTGCATAACAAGATTCATAATAGGTTTCTCATCTTCTCCACTATTTATTTCAGCAATGGCTCTTGAACAAACTGTGAAAGATCTTCAGACTCAGAACACGCAGTTCCAGCAAATGATTGTGGCTCTGGCCAAAGGAAAGGAAGAGCTGAAGGCTCTGATTGTTTAGAAGAACACTAAGAAGACCAAGAGGACAGTCGGTGTGGCACATACGAGCAGAAGGTTCAGAGGGCCGCCAAGATGGGTTGTTGATTTAGCTTCTTCATCTAAAGAGGGAGAGAATCAAGAGGGTGAAGCCAGAGAAGAGGACCCTAGTCCTAAAGAGTCTGACAATGAAACTAATTATAATGAGGAGCAGTACCCTCTAGCTGATGAAAAGTATAAGCAGTTAGAAGAGTGTCTGAGTGCTATGGAAATCCAGAAGGTTCCTAGGTTGGATTTTGAAGAGTTGGGTCTGGTCTCCGGGGTTGTCATCCCCCCAAAATTCAAGGCATTGGTATTTGCTAAGTATGATGGGGTCTCTTGTCCTAAAATTCATCTCTGTTCCTATGTGAGGAAGATACAGCGTCATACTGCTGACAAAGACTTGTGGGTTCACTTCTTCCAAGACAGTCTGTCTGGAACACAACTGGATTGGTTCTATTAGCTGGAAAGAGCCAATGTTCATAACTGGGAAGACCTTGCTGCTGCATTTTATAAGAAATATCAGTATAATGCAGACCTCGCTCCCACCCGTACACAACTGCAAAATCTATCTATGGGTTCGAAGGAGGGTTTCAATGATTATGCTTAGAAGTGGAGAGATTTGGCTGGAAGAGTTCAACCTCCCTTGGATGACAGGGAGCTCATGGATATGTTTCTGGGAACTTTGACTGGGCCATTCTTCAACCATCTGATTGAAAGTTTATCGGCGGGTTTTACTGAACTGATCTTAACAGGAGAAAGAGTGGATGTTGGAATGCGAAGTGGAAAAATTCAGAAGGATGCCTCTTCTAGTGCTGCAAGGAAGCCATTTGAAGGTAAAAAGGAAGTCAGTGCCATCTATAACCAAAAGAATCAAAATCGAACCGAGCACCGTCCGACGGTAGGGGTTGTTATGATTCCCAAACCTGCACCTGCTCAGCATAGAAACAATCAGCCAAGAGCAGAAAGACCAGCTAGACAGTTCACTCAGATCAACATGACGCTGTCTCAGGCTTTACCTCATTTTCCAAAGTCCAATCTGGTTACTCTAAGGGAAGCTCCGAAGAATCCGAACACCACCTCTTCCTACTATAAACTGAATGCTCGTTGTGCTTACCATTCGGAAAGTCCAGGCCATGATACCAATGACTGATGGGCTTTGAAGAACAAAGTACATGATCTGATTGATGCTAAGGAGATTAAATTCTACCCTCTTGAGACTCCCAACGTGATTATTGCTCCCCTTCTAAAACATGGCTATGATCGAAAGCATTTTTGTTCATTTGAATTCTCAATTTGTATTTTCTTTGCTTATTCGAACAATTATTGTCATGTCAAAACTTTGTTATTTCACGAATGCATTACACATGTTTGTCTTAACCCTTAAAAGTCCTAGCTGAAGCATGGGTTAGTTTGAGAGCATACTATTACAAAGGTATCCTGACTCCTGTAGGCTTTGTTACAAATCCTGAGTTGATATCACATTCTTGCAAATTTCGTTTTACTACACAAAACACATTTTCAAAAAAAATTTCAAGACAGACATGAGTTTTGCATTCTTTAAATTACATTGTTTGCATATGCCTAATTGTTTGACAGTAGAGAAATCCGCACAATGGATATTCAATGAATAAACATCCTCTCAATGGACAGAATCACCTCAGCGGGAAAGACAGTTCCAATAATAGGTCTTCCATAAGCAAGGGGCATGCCATGATGTCTAAATACACCTGGGGGTAGTCTCTCCAAAAGTTCCAAATAACCAGGGGCAGATCCCCATCTGAATTGCTTGGGGCATTACGCACGCATTCCAGCAACGAATCATGTGCCACCAAGAAAACATTTTTGACAGTACTACAACACAACACTATGGACAGTGACAACTCTCTACATCCTGAAAGTGTGGACATAGTCGGAAAATACTACGCATGAAAAAAAAGACCCTCCAGGTTGACACACCTAGGAAAAAATAAGGGAATCCCGGTGAACCAAAAGGGTTCGGGAAAAAGTTAGGGATATACATAAAAAAAAATTGCACACCCGACAAGTCGAAAACCTGAAAAGGCGGCTTGGGAAAAAAGGTATCCCGGTGGACTGAAAACCCGAAAGGGCGGTCGAGGCAAAAGTTAGGGATTTAAAACATAGGACTATGTTCCGTCACCTGCTATCAGTGGAAGACTTATACCTTGATCAGCATTCAACAAGAGCATCAGAATCGAGAAACGGTTCAGATACGCTCCAGATACGGATGCCATTCTGCTACTCATTCAGATTCATCTCTCCGATACGGTTCAGATACGCTCTAGACACGAATGCCATTCTGATACTCATTCAGATTCAGCTTTCAGATACAATTCAGATACTCTCCAGATACGGATGCCATTCTGATACTCATTCAGATTCAGCTTTCAGATACAGTTCAAATACGCTCCAGATACGGATGCCATTCTGATACTCATTCAGATTCAACTTTCAAATACAGTTCAGATACGCTCTAGATACGGATGCCATTCTGATACTCATTCAGATTCAGCTTTGAGATACAATTCAGATACGCTCCAGATACGGATGCCATTTTGATACTCATTCAGATCCAGCTTTCAGATACAATTCAGATACACTCCAGATACAGATGCCATTCTGATACTCATTCAGATTCAGCTTTCAGATACAGTTCAGATACGCTCCAGATACGGATGCCATTCTGCTACTCATTCAGATTCATCTCTTCGATACAGTTTAGATACGCTCTAGATACGAATGCCATTCTGATACTCATTCAGATTCAGCTTTCAGATACAATTCAGATACTCTCCAGATACGGATGCCATTCTGATACTCATTCAGATTCAGCTTTTAGATACAGTTCAGATACGCTCCAGATACGGATGCCATTCTGATACTCATTCAGATTCAGCTTTCAGATACAGTTCAGATATGCTCTAGATACGGATGCCATTCTGATACTCATTCAGATTCAGCTTTCAGATACGCTCCAGATACGGATTCCATTCTGATACTTATTCAGATTCAACTTTCAGATACAGTTCAGATACGATCCAGATACGGATGCCATTCTGATACTCATTTAGATTCAACTTTTAGATACAGTTCAGATACGCTCCAGATACGGATGCCATTCTGATACTCATTCAGATACAGCTTTCAGATACGGTTCAGATATGCTCCAGATACGGATGGCATTCTGATACTCATTCAGATTCATATTTCCGATACAGTTTAGGTACGCTCCAGATACGGATGCCATTCTGATACTCATTCAGATTCAATCTTCAGATACAGTTCATCTACGATCTAGAGACTGATGTAATTCTTACACTCATTCAACACATGTTTCAAATACAGTTCAGATACGATCCAGAGACGAATGTTATTCTGACACTCATTCAACACATGTTTCAAGTACAGTTCAGATACGATCCAGAGACGAATGTCATCCTGACACTCATTAAATACATGTTCAAGTATAATCATGACATAGATCCACCCACAAAATCTCTGCATGTACTTTTTCCAGCATGGTACAAAGGGCAGAGACAGTTGGAAGCGAAGTCACTATCACATACACGCTCGTGATATTTATATTCCCCACAGAGTAAGGACAACCAAGGTCCAACCTCCGTATCCCCAAGCAGGAATTCCTTCCCCAGCAAGTTCCTTTAGAAAGCTGATATATGCATTCCTTAGCCGAGTTTTATAACCATGAGGAGTTTATAAAGCCATCTCCCGAGCAGAGTTTATTTCTCTGACAGCGGAAGCTCAATCTCCAACAGAGCTTTTCTCTCCAGCAATGGAAGTTCATCCCTAGCTTAGTTTATTTCTCGAAATCAATAGATCTTTCAACAAAGTATCTCTCTTCCCCACAGAGTCATTCCCCCCGCAGGATTATTCTCAGACAGAGTCTCCTCCGGCAGAATATTCTCAAGCAGAATGGATCCAAATCCCCAGCTAATCATCTTCGGTCACTATCCCTAGCAGAAACAAAGAACTAACTCCCTATACTCTCCAGCAGCAGTCCAGGATTTATTTTCCCCAACTAGAGAATATCACAATAGCATTACATATCCATACATCATGGCATGCACATACATATTATACAACACAATCTCATTTATTTTGAGAACATCATTACTCAATACATCTCATACATCATGACATTACATACGACTAACTCTTTACCTTTAAGGGTAAGATGCAATCAAGTTCTCACGAGTTCTCTCTGGTTCAATCAAACCGACACCAAGGTTTCTATTCCAGTTGAAGATATTCCAACACTTTTCAAGATTTTCTCTGGTTCAGTCAAACCGACACTAAGGTTTCTATCCTAGTTGAAGATGTTCTGAAACTTTCATTTGGGTCAGCCGAATCACCGCTAAGATTCCCCTGATTTCTATGCCAGTCAAAGTTAATCCGAGACCTCTCCCGGGATCAGTCAAATTGATACTAAGATTTCTCTCCCAGTTGAAGTTCTCATAAGTTCTCTCTGGTTCAGTCAAACCGACACCAAGGTTTCTATTCCAGTTGAAGATATTCCAACACTTTTCAAGATTTTCTCTGGTTCAGTCAAACCGACACTAAGGTTTCTATTCTAGTTGAAGATGTTCTAAGAATTTCGTCTGGGTCAGCCGAATCACCGCTAAGATTCCCCTGATTTTTATGCAAGTCAAAGTTAATCCGAGACCTCTCCCGGGTTTAGTCAAATCAATACTAAGATTTCTCTCCCATTTGAAGATAACTCGAGACCTTTCCCTGGTTCAGTCAAATCGATACTAATATTTCTATTCCAGTTAAAAAAGCTATGAAGCCCGGAAACTGATCGGATAACAGCTTAATTTCCCCAAATTACTGAAGCCTGGAGCATGACCAGATAACGGTATAAGACGCTGTGAAGTATGTAGTACGACCAAATAACGACAAGAGACACTAAAACTTGGAGCACGACCAGATAATAGTATGAGGTACTGAAAAGCTTCGAATTTAACCAGATAGCAGTTTACTCAGCCAATTACTATTGAAGCCTGGAAACGACCGGATGTTAGTATGCCTTAAATTCAAGTTGAAACCCGGATGCGACCAGATAACCACTTAATTCCTTCTGAAACCTGGAGCACGACTAGAGAACAGTTTTTGAGATTGCAAAGCCTGGAATTCGACCAGATAGCAAGTTTAATATCATCTCCCCAATAAGTCGTTGTGAAACCTGGAGCACGACCAGATATCAGTCAGTCTTATTATCCTTAGCAAATCATTATAAATCCTGGAGCACGACCAGATAGCAATTCACTTTCACCTCCTCGACTAAGAGATGATTCCCCAGTAGAGTAACAGACAACTGAAGTTCCTAAAATTCCATTTCTCCCAAGACAGAGACCAATATTCCTCAACAAATTCCTCCTCAACGACAGGAATAGGAATTCTCATCAAAGGAATGTCTCGGGAAATCAACATCCTCTAGGTGGCATCTTTAAGCCCATCTCTGACGATTCTCCGCCATATCTTCCGGATGGAATCTTTAAGCCCATCTCCGGTAACCTTCCGTCATCTCCTCCAAATGGCATCTGTAAGACCATTCCAGATACTACCTACACAGTCCAGCACCATCTTAGACGAGTGCAAATTTATGGGCATCTAGTGTTCAATCATCTTCCACCTTCAGATTATGAAGGGCAGACAACCAATCTACATCCTCAGGTTTAAGAAGATTGAACAGGGGAAGTTGTTGTACCCCAAAATTTTCCCTCTTATTTTACTCAACACATGCCCATTGAGGTCCTCAACTTGCTCAAGGATGCCCAAGAGTTGACCAGACAAACTCTCTCCTAAGGCAATGTACCTCAAACTAGGGTTTCCATTTTCATCAGGGTGAGGGAACTCCAAAGGTCCCAAATGCCTTCCATGGTCCCAATATGTTTTCAAGATAATCCATGTCAAGTTTCATTCCTTGCACAAGAAGTTTGCTCAGTCAATTGCCTAGCTGCCTGAAAATCAACTGTACTAGGTCAAAAATCAATTGTGGCCCACATACGGTCAAACTTCAAGATTTTTGGTCAACATAAACATTTTGAAGAGATATCCATAATTTTATCAAAAGTTGATCATGATTCCTCAATTAATGCCCCCAAATTCATCAAAACCCAAAAGTTGCTAAATTATGATTTTATAGGAAAAGTCAACCAAACTTTGACCAGGCATAACTTATTCATACTTTATCAAACAATTTCCATCCAAGGCTCATTTTGAAGAGGAATCAATTCCCTACAATTCATATTCATCCCACAAGTTCAAAATATGCACTCATCAAAAGATATGACTTTCTACATTATAAGTCCTTTTGAAAAGTCAACAAAAACACCTTTTGGGTCAAGGCTTATTACATGAACATGGAAGATCCAATTGAGATGAAGCCAAAAGGGTTGTTTATGGGACATCCTAAGATTTCTAAAAAGTCCAAGAACACCTCTCTAGGGTTAAAATTGGAGGAGATATGCCTTGTCAAAATTGACCATTTTTGCAAAATTGCCAAAAATCAAATGTGCTCAAAAATGCATTTTTTGTCAAATGGGCCTAGCTTTTCATGATTGAATCTTATTGGGGACATGGTCCACGACCCAAATCACCATGCACACATTTTTTTCTTTCTTTATTTATTTATTTTGATTTTTTATTATTTAAAAGTTAAATTAAATCAAATAAATTGCAAAAAATATAAAAAGATTGGTTTTGATCTGATTTTTTGTAGGAATCAAATCCAATTAGGATGGCATAGCATATCAAATCGTGCAAGGGATGACTGGAGCAAAAATTGGCATAATTATGCTTGTTTTGGAAAGATATAATACAAGAGAAAAATAAAATAAAATTTTCATGATTCACAAACATTTAATTTGTTTTTGTTAACCTAATCAGTTCTACCACATATATAGAACATACACAAGCCAAAAGAAAAAGGATTGCAGTCGTGGAAAGCATCAAATAAAACTCAAAAATTTGTAAGAAAGTGGTGAATCGGATTCTAACCTAGAGATCAATTTAAGCCATTCCAAAGCTCATAATCGATTCCTGGACCTTCCCAGAAGCTAACTCGATCAGTTTCATGTATCCTCACGCCTAGAATCACCCCCTAGACGTCACAGGGTTTGCTTTCTTTTTCTGATTCGATTACTATGATCCTTGCATCATGAACATGTTTTAATGGTATATCTCTATTTTTTGTCATGTTTGCAACATGTTTGGACGATTTAATTGAAGTTTTGATGCCTGTATTCATAATTTCCATTGTTAGGGTTTGCCTTGCCATTTTAGGTTTTTCTATACAGGTTAAATTGGCCCAAGAAAAGGGTACCATGATGCTCGTGAGATCAAGACGAATTGATCTATGTACTCACAATTGATTTATCATGCTTGCTGTGAATTTTTGAAACGTGCAGTGCTATAGCCATGGAAGATGTTTGTAGGTAGAACTATCGTACCTAAGACGACGGACATGGGAAGAAGAAGATATGTGGCACGACCACATTGGTTTGTTTGAATAAAACGCGCGTTTTTTTTTTGTTTTTTTTTTTTTCAGTTATCCACTTTGTTTTTATATAATATGCATTGTTATTATTATATTAACAACTAAAACATGTAGCCCAATGGTGAAGCGCGTGTTGGAAAGTGGAGAGGACCTGGGTTCGATCCCAGGTCCCAACATTTTGTTATTTTCTCAATATTTGACAACAGGTTCTATGCATACATGTTCCAAGACGTCCACTATACACCCTGATCTCAACCATTAGATTCATCATCAATCCAAATCCAACGACCATCAATGAAAGACTATGGTTCACCCCCAGGCTGGCACAACGTTGGATCTCACGTGGGACTGGGCTGAACAAGGAATGGGCCTAACATTTTTAGCAACACACCCCCCTTTCAACTTTCATCACAGGCCCAAGTTCTTTTTTCTCTTTTCTTTATTTTATTTATTTTATTTTAATTATTCCATTACTTATTTTCTTTTTCACAAAATAACACAAAAATCAGTTTTTTCATTTAATAAAAAAATACAAAAACTTTAAAAATCATTTTTTTTCATAAAAAAATATTTTATTTCCTTAATTAGATTATGTGATCGGTGGGAATAGAACTGACTGTTTTGGAATGCTGGTTCGCGTTTGCGTCTGTTTTCGCAAAATGTCGCGGTAAGCAAGAGTCGCCACCGTCTTTTATTTTATCCAACAAGGAAAGGACAAAAGCACAAAAAATTCCTTTTCGAGATATTTCTCGGGTTCGGGAGGTAGATTATAGAAAGGGAAGGTGTTAGCACCCTTTCTATCTGTGGTTATCCACGGGCTCTTAGGTACTTGGTCACTATGTTTTCAAAAAGTTTTGCTTGTCTTGTATTCGTGGGTTTTGAAAAGAGTTTTGTTTGAAAACTTCGATTTAACTCTTATTTCTGTCCTCAAGAGTGTATGAAGTGTTGTTGATAACTTTGTTTGAAAAGTGTAAGTGCGAAAAATTTGTTTTGTTTTGAAAGGACAAGTACCTGAGAACCTCTACCTACTCAAAAGGGAATTAAACTGTGCAAATGTCCTTTAGACAGTGCTATCCCACTATTGAGGAGTAGGTAGCACCGTCGTTGGAGTTTTCGGGTCAATTCGATTAAGGGACATGTGGTCACTAAAGCAATGTTAGGACGCCTTAGCCGTAACCCTAATGTCCTAGATCATTTTATGCGAGGCAACTGTTTCGAGGCAACTTATGATTTTTGGACAAGAGGGCGACCTCTAAAACTTCCTATACTCAATGACCACGTTCGAGGCAACCAAGTGAGGCGTACCCTAGGAGTGGCATGTGCAAATGTGTCAATTTTCAGTTATGTTATCTTTATACATGTTATGGTGAGCTACGGTTGATTTTAAGTTAAGATAGATCTTTTCATGCATAGCCTATTATTCATACATCTAGCAGTTAATGGTTGCGGAAAATAAAACTAAGCTATTACAAGGCGTCGGGTATTTACATCGCCAAAAACAAACCCTTGAAAAAGTAAATTGCGAGAAATAAATAAAAGCGATGAATAATCCTAAGTTAAAGCTATTACATCCTCGAAGCAATTACAATTATATGGATCAAAAAATCATATGCGCGAGAAAAAATTGAATCGGCGAGCTTTAGGGTTTTGACCCTTTTTTTAAGAAAGAAGGAGATTTTTTGTTATTTTTTTGCATTTAATTAAATTAAACCTAAACTAATTAATTAATTAAATAAAAGAGGATTTTGTTTTTGGATTTTTGAATGTTTAAGGAAATAAAAGAAATAAAATGATTAAATATATTAAAAACCTAATTCTACATCAATTTTAATTTATTGCAAAAATATTAATGTTATGCCTAATTAAAACTAAACAAATTATGTCAATATTTATTTACAAAATTAAATAATGAAATTAAATTTAATAAATAAAAATATTATATTTTTTGTTTTCTGATTTTTTTTGTTATATAAAAAAGTTAATTAGTTAATTGGTTAATTAAATAAAATAATAAAATAAATTAGGTAAAAGAAATATAGAAAAAAAAGCAAACCAAAAAGGGGTCTGGGCCTAGAAAGGGGGGTTCATTCATCAGAATTCCAGGCCCAAACGCAAACAACCTTCGTTGACTTTCTCCATTCAATGTGCGCCTTTGACTAGGGAACGTGATGGTCCCTCACTCCTAGCCACTGGATTAGATCTGAAGCTACTTGGCCACCATCTGGATGAGGGCGTATGATAGGCCCTGCTTTGAGTGTTGCATAGAATTTCCTGAAACAAAATAATACAAATGCTTTGGGAGACCTGGGATTCGAACCCAGGTCCCAATGCTCCCAGGCCAATGTGTTTACCACCCAACCAAGCTACTTCAATTGTTATAGGAATAAGAAGCAATTATTATATATGAAATAAATGAATATGCCTGCAAAAATAAAAATCAAAAGCGCGTAATTCAAATGGGCCAATGGGAGGGCGACGTCTGGTCGTCTTCTCCAAAAGCTCTGGTTATTTACCTGCGGATTTTTATCTGCAGGAAGTTCCGTGGCTCACTCCTAAAATCTTCCCTAGGCTGCAAAAATCAACTCCAAGACCATGGTTCGATTTGTCTGGGTCTCGTGAACACATCCATATCCATCAATTGGCTTGATTTCACCTGTAGCAAAAATACCCAAAAAACGACTTTCCAAACCCTAGGTTCGGTTCTATGATTACAGGCTACCAAAACAAAATCAAATAATGCAAAAACGTTCTAAAGGGAACGATAAACATGATGGTGTCAAGATTTTGTCATAAAAACGCATGAATGAGAGGTTGTATTTTCATGTTCAGGGTCGAGTTTTAGACGACTTACAGTGAGATGTAGGTGATGAAAAGGCCTGGTTTTTATTGCTGTAGCACCACTGGATGTAAAGGAAGAGAGATGCGTTCTTCTTTTTGTCTGAAAGTGTCTCCAATATCGTTCTTGATCTCACACTTTTCCAAGGATTTTTGCAATTTGCTCTGGCCATTTTAGCAGTTCTTAGGTCGTGAATTAGGTTTGTGTGCCTTGTGTGAATATAATAGAATGATTTTAGGTCAAGAGTTGGGCCAATATCCATATACATTCAAAGTTTGGAGATTTGATCTTATCACCATTAACAAGCTTTCCAAATATGGCCAAATCTGAAATTTTGTGCACAAAAAGCCAAGACACGAATTTGATTAGGCGTCATATGATATATGAAAGCTGTACCAATCACAAAGATACCATTTCATTAATTTTTGGATTTTATTTGAATTAATATAGATTTAAATTGAATTAAATCAATAAAAATTAAATAAAATAGAAAAATAAATGTTTGGTCATGATATTAAAGATGGGACACGTATGTGGCATGGCAAGACCAAATCAAGTGGAAAAAAGTGGGTCCTTTTGTCAAACATTGGAGTTTTGAGGATAGTTGACTTTTGGCAATTTTGGAAAAATGCCCAACTTCAACAATGCATAACTTCTTTAATTTTGAACTTTTGGAGGTGTTCTTGGACTTTTTAGAAACCTTGAGATGTCCTATAATCAACCCTTTTGGTCTCATCTCATTTTTATCTTCCATGCTCAAGTTATAAGCTTTGGCCAAAAAGGTGTTTTTGTTGACTTTCAAAAATGACCTATAATGTCCAAAATTGTAACTTTTTGTGAGAGCATTTCTTGATCTTGGGGTGTGAAGGTGGATTTTAGGAAATTTCATCCTCTTAAAAATGAGCTTTGGATGGGTCATTTCTCATAACGTATGAGAATGTTATGCTTGGTCAAAGTTGAGTTGACTTTTCCTGCAAAACCCTAATTTAGCAACTTTTGAATCTAGATGAATTTTGAGCAATCCTTGATGAATCATGATAAACCCTTGATCAAATGATGAATTATCCTTCAAAATGAGAATGTTGATAAAAAATCTTGAGGTTTGACTGTATTTAGGTCACAATTGACTTTTGACCCAGCACAGTCGATTTTTGGGCCTCTTGAGCAATTGACTGACCAAAGTTTCTCTGCAAGGCTTGAAATTTGTCATGGATGGACTTAAGAACATATTAAGACATTGGGGAGCACTTGAGGCCATTTGGATGTAAGGACTTTGATGCAACACAAAACCCTAATTTTGAATTGGCTGCCTTAGGAGATGATTTGACTGTCCAACCCTTGAGCCAACTTGAGCAACTTGAAGATTATTCTTGACATGTCTTGAGGAATATGGGAGGGAAAATTTTGGGGTACAACAGTTGCCCCTGTTCAATTTTCTTAAACCTGAGGATATGGATTGGCTTTCGAGCCTTTCGTGATCCGAAGGTGGAAGATAATTGAACACTAGAGTGCCCAGAAATTTGCACTCGCATGGTGTAGTATCAGCATTGTGATATCGGGAATGGGCTTACAGATGCCATTTGGAGAGATGATGGATAGGAGGATGGGCTTATAGATGCCACCTGGAGATTGTTGGTAGGTAGTTTTGTCTTCGTTGACGGGTTGTCTTCATTGATGGGTTGTCTTCATTGACGGGTTGTCTTCATTGACGGGTTGTCTTTATTGACGGGTTGTCTCTATTGACGGGTTGTCTTCATTGACGGGTTGTCTCTATTGACGGGTTGTCTCTATTGACGGGTTGTCTTCATTGACGGGTTGTCTCTATTGACGGGTTAGCATCAGAAAAATCTTTAGGAATCGATTTAACTGGATTTGTCTTCTTTGACTGGAGTAGCATCAGAAAAATCTTTAGGAATCGATTTAACTGGATTTGTCTTCTTTGACTGGATTAGCGTCAGAAAAATCTTTAGGAATCGATTTAACTGGATTTGTCTTCTTTGACTGGCTTGCCTCAGAAAAATCTTTAGGAATCGATTTTAATTGATTTTGTCTCCATTGACTGGCTTCAGAAAAATCTTTAGGAATCGATTTAACTGGTTTTGTCTCCATTGACATAATTTGAGAATCTAACTGCATCTTTCCTGAAAGGTAAAGGTCAGTCATATGCAATGCATGATATGGATCGAGCAATGATGTTCTCAACATAAATGAGTTGGTATGATATGATGCGTATATGCATGTATCATGATGTATGAAAATGTGATGTTTTAGCTGGGGAAAATAAATCCCGGATAGCTGCTGGAGAATGATGTTGAATTCTTTGCTCCCACTGGGGATGATGAACGAAGGTGATAAACTTGCAGGAGAAGATAACTCCGTTGGGGAATTACTCTGTGGGGAAGAGATGCTCTGCTGAGATTTTAATGATAACTCCGCTGGGGATTCCGTTGATAAGCTCTGTTGGGGATTTTGATGATGAACTCTGCTGGGGATAGAAAGAACTTCGTTGGGGATGATCTTTCAGTTGCAACTTGCTGAGGATAACCCAGTTAGACTCTTGTGGGGATAACCTTCTGAATATGGCCGGGGAGATACATTTGTACTCTGCAGGGGACAAGCTTCCAGAATCTACTGGGGAAGATGATTCAACTCTGGCGGGGAAGCTTTTTTATACTGCGCTGGGAAATGGCTCCACTGGGGGTATCTTGTATTCCGCCGGGGAACATTCTTATACTCTGTCGAGGAATATTAAGACTGCCGGGGATGCTCTTTACGCTTGTTGGAGAATATCTTTATACTCCGCTGGGGAATATTAAGACCTTCTGGGAATACCGAGCCTTTTCGGGACTGACGGTAGACTAACTCTGCTTGGGGGAGAGTATTTGCTGAATCCTTCATAGTTGCAAGTCTTAGTGGGGAGAGCTACCATTACTGTCTTACTCTGCGGATGGTGACGATATCTTGGTCATATTCTTCAGCCGAACCTACCTTGGTACCTTGGTGGACAGAGCAACTAGACCTCTCAGACAATTCTTATTGCCCCTACTTCTGATATCACCCGTAATTAGTCCTTTGTTTCGCATGCAAATATTTATGAGCAGCAATTAATGTCAAATGCATATATCAAAAATGAACATTGGACGTTCTTTGCAAAACAAAACAGATAAAGGAAAAAACAATTTGCAATTTGTCTGAAAAATGAACTTGTATTGATTTCGAAATTTGCCTGAAAATAGGCGTTTTTGTACAAGAGGCTGACGTCCTAGTAAGAGAATGCCGCCGAGCAAATATAATTTATACAATTTGTGAAAAGAAAACAAAACATCTATATGAATAGTCCCACTGGGTTCCAACTCTGCTATTGCCCTTATATCTTCAAGCATCTCATCACTTTCCTGCTTAGTTGAAGATGAATCTGATTGACTGGTGTCGTCTGAGCCTGATAGTCGATACCGAAGTCCGGATGCGAGGTGATCCAATGAGACATAGTGTTACGCCTTAATCCCTAACTTTTTCCTGGACCACCCTTTCGGGTTTTCAGTCCACCGGGATACCCATTTTTGCCCAAGCCGCCTTTTCAGGTTTTCGACTTGCCGGGTGTACAGATTTTTTATTTTATTTTCATCCCTTATTTTTGCCCGAACCCTTTTGGTTCGTCGGGAAGCCCTTATTTTTGCCTAGGCCAGTCAACCTAGCAGGTCTTTAATTATGTGTAGTATCTTTTTACTATGTCTGCATTGACGGGGTGAGGAAGGTCGTCACCATCCATGGTGGTTAGAATCATCGCTCCTCCTGAGAAGATGTTCTTAACCACAAATGGCCCTTCGTACATAGGGGTCCATTTGTCCCTGGGATCACCTTGAGGTAGAATAATGCGCTTGATTACCAGGTCCCCGACTTGATACTCTTGTCGTCTGACTTTCTTGTTAAATGCCTTGATCATCCGTTTTTGGTACGTCTGACCATGACAAATAGCAGTGAGTCTTTTTTCGTCGATTAGGTTTAGTTGATCAAGCCGGGTCTAGATCCAGTCGTCTTCGCTTAAACCCGTATCCTTCATGATCCGGAGAGAGGGTATCTGAACTTCAATGGGCAGGACTGCCTCCATGCCGTATACCAAGGAGTAGGGTGTTGCCCCTGTTGACATCCGTGCTGAGGTACGGTACCCATGAAGAGCAAATGGTAACATCTCGTGCCAATCTTTGTAGGTCACTGTCATCTTCTACACAATCTTCTTAATGTTCTTATTAGCTACTTCTACAGCTCCATTCTTCTTCGGCCGGTAGGGAGAAGAATTATGATGCTGTATCTTGAATTGCTCGCAGAGCTCCAATGATCATCTTGTTGTTAAGATTGGTACCATTATCCGTAATGATCCTCTCTAGTACACCGTATCGACAGATCAAGTTGTGCCGAATGAATCGTGCCACGACGTTCTTGGTTACGGTGGCAAAGGAAGCTGCTTCAACCCACTTTGTAATGTAATCAATCGCTACCAGGATGAAGCGATGCCCGTTGGATGCCGTAGGTCTGATCTCGCCGATCATATCAATGCCCCACATTGCAAAAGGCCAAGGTGCTGTCAAGACGTTCAAAGGAACTGGAGGAATGTGCACCTTATCAGCATAGATCTGGCACTTGTGACATATCCGAGAATGCTGATAACAGTCGGCTTCCATTGTTGACCAGTAATATCCTGCCCGAAGGATTTTCTTTGCCATGGTATGTCCACTGGAATGCGTTCCGAAGGTACCTTCATGCAGCTCTGCCATGATCCTTCCTGCTTCAATTTTATCCACACAACGCAGTAAGGTTGAATCATGGTTACGTTTGTAAAGAATGTCATTGCTGATGAAGAACTTTGCCGCGAACCTTCTCAGAAACTTCTTGTCATTAACAGACGCGCCCTCGGGGTATTCTTGAGCTTCAAGGTACCTCTTTACTTGATGATACCAAGGTTTTTCTGTTACCTCTTTGGTCTCAAGATCACAACAATATGCAGGTTCATCCAATTTCCAAATAATGATCCGGGGAGCCTCGTTGTCCCATTTGACTTTGAACATAGAAGACATCGTAGCTAGCACGTCCGCCAACTGATTCTCCTCTCTTGGGAAATGTTCAAAGGTTATCTCCTCGAAATGGGGAAGCAACGTCAATACATACTCCTTGTAAGGAATAAGATTTGGGTGTTTCGTATCCCACTCGCCTTTGATCTGACTGATCACGAGAGCGGAATCTCCGAAGACGCTCAGAAACTTGATCCTTAGGTCAATTGCAGCTCGGAGACCCATAATGCAGGCTTCATACTCCGCCATGTTGTTGGTGCAGTTGAAACATAGTCGGGCGGTAAATAGAGTATGAGAGCCTTTAGGAGATCTGATCACAGCGCCAATGCCATTACCCAAAGCGTTTGAGGCTCCATCAAAGTACATAGACCATCGGGATCCTTCCTCAGGTCCTTCATCCGGTCCAGGTATCTCGTAATCAGTTACTACCATGATATTCTCGTCTGGAAATTCAAAGTTCATAGACTGGTAATCATCCACTGCCTGATGTGCCAAATGGTCTGCCAACACACTTCCCTTGATTGCTTTTTGAGTCGTGTACTGGATGTCATATTCAGTCAAGATCATCTGCCATCTTGCTATTCTTCCGGACAAGGCAGGCTTTTCGAAGATATACTTGATTGGATCCATCTTTGAAATCAACAGAGTAGTGTGAGTCAACATATATTGTCTTAGCCGGTGAACAGCCCATGCCAAAGCACAGCAAGTTTTCTCGAGCAGTGAGTATCGGGTCTCACAGTTGGTAAACTTTTTGCTAAGGTAATAAATAACATGCTCTTTTCGGCCAGACTCGTCATGCTGACCCAACACACACCCCATTGAATTGTCAAGTACTGTCAAGTATAAGATTAGAGGTCTCCCTTCAACCGGTGGCATAAGAATAGGTGGCTCCTGGAGATACTCTTTGATTCTTTCGAAAGCGGCCTGGCATTCATCGTTCCAACGTACCACTTGATCTTTCTTCAGTATCTTGAAGATTGGTTCACAAGTAGCAGTTAGATGCAAGATGAATCAAGCAATGTAGTTCAGCCGTCCTAGAAAGCCTCTGACTTCTTTCTCTGTCTTGGGAGCTGGCATCTCTTGTATGGCTTTCACTTTGGCAGGGTCCACTTGAATACCTTTGTCGCTTACGACGAAACCTAGTAGTTTTCCAGATCTCACCCCGAAGGTGCACTTGTTCGGGTTTAATCTCAGCTTGTACAACTTCAACCGGTCAAACAACTTCTGTAGATGGTCAACGTGTTCCTCCTCAGTTTGGGACCTTGCAATCATATCGTCGACGTATACTTCAATCTCATGATGGATCATATCATGAAACAGAGCAACCATGGCACGCTGATACGTTGCCCCAACATTTTTCAACCCAAAAGGCATGACCTTGTAGCAAAAGGTACCCCACTGAGTAACAAAAGTGGTCTTCTCCATGTCTTCGGGAGCCATCTTCATCTGATTGTAACCGGAGAAGCCGTCCATGAAGGAGAATACCTTATGCTGAGCAGTGTTGTCAACCAGAACGTCGATGTGAGGCAGAGGGGAGTCATCCTTAGGGCTCGCCCTGTTCAAATCCATGTAGTCAACACACATTCGGACCTTACCATCTTTCTTCGGTACCGGAACCACATTGGCAACCCACTGAGGGTAAGAAGTCACTGCTAGAAAACCGGCATCAAATTGTTTCATAACTTCAGTCTTGATTTTCTCAGACATCTCTGGACGCATATGGCGGACCTTCTGTTTTACCGGAGGGCAGTCTTCCTTGGTAGGCAGGAGATGAACCACGATGTCAGTATCCAACCCAGGCATATCTTAGTAGGACCAGGCAAAGATCTCGACATAGTCATGCAGCATTGAATTAACCGCTGTTTCACACTAAGCTCCAGATTTGCACCAATCTTGACTTCCTTCTTGTCTGTCTCAGTACCCAGATTTACCGTCTCCACTGGCTCTTCATGTGGCTGAATGGCCCTCTCTTCCTGAAGTAGCAGTCTTGCAAGCTCACCATGCACTTCGCAATCATCTTCACCTTCGTCTTCGGCTAAGTTGATCGGATTTTCGAAGTCATAACTGGCAGTAGCAGAGTCGTTACCAGTGAGATCCAGAGTGGATTGGGACCTGTATATGTGAGTGTGTGTAAATAGCTGTTTTGCAATATAAAATAAAGAAAGACAAGGAGCGCAAAATTTGAAATGCAAGAAACGTCCAATGCTTTTATTAATGATATATGAAAATGGCACACAAAAGCCCTCACAAATGAAGCCACGGTGCCCCGGGTAAGACACCGGGCCATAAAGTTTCAAAACATTGTCTGTTACAAATTCAAAACAAAAGAGTTCATTATTGAGTAACAAAAGTAATAGGGACGAAGTCCTTTGCCGTCCATTTGTTTGGTCCACCGTTGGTCATAGGGTAGATCCAGCTGTCGAATTCAGATTCCTCCACGTCATCTTCGATGGCATTTACTCCTGAGTTGTTGATGAACACAGGAGGTATTCCAATCCTTGTACTACGAACAACCCTCTGAGCTTCTGCAGTGAAACCCAAACAAACTTATTAGTCTTCTGAGTGAAATCAAGAAGTCGGCCCCAGTTTGCACACTCACCCTTCTCAATAACAGCCCGGGCATCCCTTAAGGAAGCCATCTTCATAGGAGAACCTTCAATCACAGTCTCAGCTGATGCCAGTGTCTGAGGAACCTCTTCGAAGTGTTGGAATGGGGTCTCAATGAATTCCCCATCCATCTCTACATACCGGAACGAGTTGAGGTGGCTGACCATGTATTCCTCCTCCCCTTGAACTGTCACAATCTTCCCTTTGACCGGGTACTTCAACTTTTGATGGAGTGTTGAAGTCACAGCTCCGGCTTTATGGATCCATGTACGACCCAGCAAACAAGAATAGGATGGCCGAATGTCTGTCACGTAGAATGTAGAATTGAAGACCCGAGAACCAACTCTAATTGGAATATCGACTTCACCATGCACCATCCTTTTAGACCCATCAAAGGCCCGGACAACAATGTTACTTGGCTTTAGCTCCAACCCTTCGCAATCCAACCTGTCTAGAGCTTTCTTGGGCAAGACGTTCAATGAGGAACCAATGTCAACCAGCACATGTGCAAGAGTAGTGCCCCTGCATTCAATGGAGACATGCAGGGCATCGTTATGGTTCTTCCCTTTAGCAGTCAGATCAGCATCGGAGAAACCCAAACTGTTATCAGCAGTTAAATTGGCCACACAATTGGTAAACTGATCAGCTGATATCTCTTGTGGCACGTGGGCCGTCTTCAGGAAGGTAATCAGAGCCTTGGCATGGGCCTCTGAACACAACAACAGTGATAACATAGAAATCTTGGATGGGGTTTTCCCCAGCTGCTCAACTACATTATAATCACTCTTCTTAATGATCTTCAGAATCTCTTCCATCTCCTGTTTGGAAGCTTCAACATTGATGGTCTTTGGTGCCTCCGTCTGGGCAGGCATATCAGTGGCGATCCCTTTGCCCCGAGCGTCAGATGACTCGGCGACAGGGATAGAACTAAGAAATTGATCAGGAATGGAAGTAGGTACACTTGGAGGTGAAATGACAACAGGTCTTCGGGCAGCTGGTGGAGCAATATCAGGTGAGAAAAGTGTACCGCTTCGGGTGACTTTGGCAGGCCCAGTAATGTTGCTGACGTTGGTATCATCATCAAACTCTTGCTTGACTCCAAGAACATAAACATCTACCCCATAGTGCCAAGGGACAACTTTGTCAGAGGTGTAGGGAATAGGCCCCGGAACAGTGATGATTATGGGTGCAATCTTCTGAACAGGCGTAATTCTGACAGGCTTCCTCGAGGGAGCCTTGGGAGAATTGTTGACAATGGTAATAATGGAAACTTCTTCAGTAGGGGTGGCAGGAACATCAATTTTCTCAAACAGGATCTCCTTGTTATCCATCAGGTTTTGGATGCCTGACTTCAAAGATGGGCAACCGGTAGATGAAATAGAACACAGATGGCAACCTTCACCACATCCCGGAAATAAACCGGCTAGCAACAGGTTCCTCTTGACGATCATCAGCGGGGTAACAATATCATCCACAAAGGCTACAAACAAGTCTTCCTCTACAACATTCACTCCATGCTTGGGCATGAGAGCAGTCACAACGTTAGGCCTTTCGGGCGCCTCAAACTCAATCTCTTTTGCATCAATCAGGTCTTGAACCTTATTCTTCAAAGTCTAACAATCATCCGTATTATGCCCCGGGCTCTCAGAATGATAAGCGCAGTGGGCGTTGGGGTTATACTTTGATGATGTAGTATTCAGATTCTTTGGGGCTTCCCTTAGAGTTACCAAATTGGTCTTCAGCAACTGCGGCAATATCTGAGACAAAGTCATGCTGAGACGAGTGAATTTCCTTCTAGGTATCTCTTCCCTTTGTTGGTTGTGATGCTGAGGAGCACCGGTAGGTTTCGAAATAACAACCGCGTTGACAGCTTGGCGGTGTTCCGGTCTATTCTGTCTTCTTGAGCTGTAGACTGCACTGGACTCTTTCTTAAACGGTTTCTTCTCGGTGCTCGATGAGGCACCCTTTTGTATTTTCCCAGCCTTAATACCTGCTTCAATCCTCTCACCAGTCAAGATAAGGTCTGTAAACCCGACTGAAGAGCTTCCAATCAAATGGTTAAAGAATGGACCAGATAAGGTCCCCAAAAACATATCAACAAGTTCACGATCGGCTAAAGGTGGTTGTACCCTTCCAGCAAGATCTCTCCATTTTTGAGCATATTCTTTAAATCCCTCACCCGTCCCCATTGACATACCTTGGAGTTGGGTACGCGTAGGAGCGAGGTCAGAGTTATACTGGTACTGCCTATAGAACGCAGTAGCCAAATCCTCCCAGCTGCGGATACTGGCTCCATCCAACTGATAGAACCACTCAAGCTGAGTCCCTGAAAGACTGTCTTGAAAGAAGTGGATCCATAAGTTCTTATCAGCAGTGTAAGGTTGGATCCTCCTCACATATGACTGGAGGTGCAACTTTGGACAGGAAGCTCCGTCATACTTGGCAAAGGCAGGTGCCTTAAACTTATGGGGAATCACCACCCCAGATGATAAACCCAGATCTCCGAAGTCCAGACCGGGCACCTTCTGTATTTCCACAGTGCTCAAACGGTCTCCCAGCTGTTTGTACTTATCCTCAGCAGGAGGATACTGTTCTTCATCATAGTCCGTCTCGTTGTCGGAGACTTCAGGGCTAGGAGCCTTCCTTTCTTGTGGGCTATCCTTCCCTCCAGATGAGGTGGTTAGCTCAACTTCATTTTGCAGCCCGTTTCCAAACATGCGTCCGGTGTTGAACAGGATGGTCCTCTTCTTCTTCGTCTTCCTCTCTTTCAGAATCAGGGTCTTCAAGTCCTGCTGACCCTTAGCTAGGCTCATAACCAACTCTTGAAATTGGGCATTCTGGGCCTGGAGGGCCTTGATAGCTTGCTCAGTGGAAGGTTCAGTAGACATGATGATTGCTGAAATAAACAGCGAAGAAGATAAGTGACCTGTAAAAAGGGTACCTGTTATGCATATGATGAATGGTATGCTATTTATGTAATGCATTCAAGGGTTCAAAAATTCAAATTCGTTGCAGACAAAAAAAGAACACACGTCATATTGAGAAGTAATTTGTTTAGTACATCAGTGCCTCATGGGCGATATATTACAAAATACTTAATGTAAAAAGACATTGCGCATCCTTTTTGGAGTGATGTAAGTGTTGAGGGTCTCTTCCTCGTGAAGTCGGCGGGTGAGATCCAGAACCTTCTTCTCACTGGCATGTAAGCTGGCTTCAAAAGCATTCTGTTCTTCCTTGAGTTGGATCCAACTCTTTTGCATCTCTTCCCATGATGTTGGCATGTCAGGATGTAGAATGGTGTATGGAACCTCTCCTTCCATAACAGGCTCTTTGATCACGGGGAGAATGTGAGGATATGGCATCATAAGATTCTGGGAGCGGGTTCATACCCACTTGAGGTAAGGCTCAATGGGGATAGAATTCTTGTGCCCCAGTGTCTTACTATCTACCTTGTTAGGCATCCTCCAAGCTCTGATGAACCTTTGTCAAAGTCCTTATGCATCGTTGTCGAAGTTAAAAACTATGTCAGGAATCAGCATGTCATGAGGGCCATCCCTCCGAGCATATCCAAATTGTCTCAAAGCCAGACAGGGGTTGTAGGTAATGCCTCCTCTAATTCCAAGTAAAGGAACATTAATAAATTCTCCGCAACGATCAATGATAGTGACATTTTCTCTAGACCGAGAACACCAATGTACATCAGAATGTGTGAGGGTCATCAATCGTTGTGACCACCTTAAACCCTGCTTATTCTTTAAAACTGATTGTGGAAGGTGAGAAATAAACCACCTTTCCAGGATAGGAGTACATCACATGAGAACACCTCTTTTCCTCATTGTTCGTGTGTAAAATGAGTGGAGGATGTCCCCAAGCAATGTAGGTATGGGATTCCTGGACATGAAAATATTGACAGCATTCACATCTATAAGTTGATCAGGATTTGGGAACAACACCAACCCATAGACAAGGAGTGCCACAATCTCTTCAAAGGCTTGTAGATCAAGAGAATTCCAACATTCTTGTGCCTTCTCAAACAGAAACTTTGCCAAGAATCCCTTGATACCACTTCTGATTTCCCAATGCCCCTTGATGTCAGATGGTTGCAGACGTAATGCTTGAGCAACATCTTCAAGTTTTGGTTCCTTTTCCGTACCGTTGTAGGGTAGTTGACTAAGAATAGGAATTCTCAGCAGTTGAGAAAATTCCTCCAATGTAGGCACCAATTGATAATCAAGGAATGTAAAGCATTGGTGTAGGGGGTCAAAGAACTGGAAGAGAACTTTTATCATGTCTTCTTCAATGTTGGTGTTGACCAAGATGAGGAGTCTACCATGTCTTTCACTAAAGAGAGAGTTCTCGGGAATCCTGGATGTAAGCTCCTTGAGTTGAGGAGGGATCCTTACAAGGTTGAATTGAATTGTTTTCCTGCGGAGAGACTCCATGTCCTACAAAACAAGAACAAAGATGAAGATCCAAACCCTTGAAATGGTTAGCAGATGCATATGATGCTTTATGATGTTATGTACATGTATGCAAAAGTAAGCAAGTGTATATACAGGCAGTCATATTCACACAAAGCAAACAAGTCCTTAGGTTTAGGCTTGCATGGGGTTCGTAGGTACGTACCCTCTTGAAGTTAGTTGGCTCAAAACCTGTCCTATAAATAGTAACCGGGATCTAAGGAGCTCAATATCATTGGATTGTTTTCTATGTTCATTGTTTTGATTTAGCCACTTAACTGGCGACCAAAATATTCCAAGAAAACAACCCTCAATGAGTGTAGTATCGAGTATCTACCAACTTCGGACTCCACCAAAGTCGGTCATCTCACTACCCCTAAAAAGGCCAAGATGGTCAAGTAAGGTTCTAAGGTCAATTGATGCTTCACGACACCACGCGGCGGCCCCGTACTCTCCTTGACTTGACTCAAGGGTTACCGGTACTCACCAAAGTGCCACATCAACGTAGCTACTGCTTCAACCATGTCGGTATACCCCACACAGTTCCCTCACAGTTTGTTGCTACTTCTAAAGGGTATCCCCAGATCCGGGTTAGGATCTATAGAACTCCGATACAAACCCACAAAATTTAAAGCATACAAAGCCTACAATTGAAAACACAAGTGATCTAATCCTAAGGTACACCTCACTTATTTAGTGTTCCCCAGCAGAGTCGCCAGTTCTGTGATCGGTGGGAATAGAACTGACTGTTTTGGAATGCTGGTTCGCGTTTGCGTCTGTTTTCTCAAAATGTCGCGGTAAGCAAGAGTCGCCACCGTCTTTTATTTTATCCAACAAGGAAAGGACAAAAGCACAGAAAAATTCCTTTTCGAGATGTTTCTCGGGTTTGGGAGGTAAATTATAGAAAGGGAAGGTGTTAGCACCCTTTCTATCCGTGGTTATCCACGGGCTCTTAGGTACTTGCTCACTATGTTTTCAAAAAGTTTTGCTTGTCTTGTATTCGTGGGTTTTGAAAATAGTTTTGTTTGAAAACTTCAATTTAACTCTTGTTTCTGTCCTCAAGAGTGTATGAAGTGTTGTTGAAAACTTTGTTTGAAAAGTGTAAGTGCGAAAAATTTGTTTTGTTTTGAAAGAGAAAGTACCTGAGAACCTCTACCTACTCAAAAGGGAATTAAACTGTGCAAATGTCCTTTAGACAGTGCTATCCCACTATTGAGGAGTAGGTAGCACCATCGTTGGAGTTTTCGGGTCAATTCGATTAAGGGACATGTGGTCACTAAAGTAATGTTAGGACGCCTTAGCGGTAACCCTAATGTCCTAGATCATTTTATCCGAGGCAACCGTTTCGAGGCAACTTATGATCTTTGGACAAGAGGGCGACCTCTAAAAATTCCTATACTCAATGACCACGTTCGAGGCAACCAAGTGAGGCGTACCCTAGGAGTGGCATGTGCAAATGTGTCAATTTTCAGTTATGTTATTTTTATACATGTTATGGTGAGCTACGGTTGATTTTAAGTTAAGATAGATCTTGTCATGCATAGCCTATTATTCATACATCTAGCAGTTAATGGTTGCGGAAAATAAAACTAAGCTATTACAAGGCGTCGGGTATTTACATCGCCAAAAACAAACCCTTGAAAAAGTAAATTGCGAGAAATAAATAAAAGCGATGAATAATCCTAAGTTAAAGCTATTACATCCTCGAAGCAGTTACAATTATATGGATCCAAAAATCATATGCGTGAGAAAAAATTGAATCAGCGAGCTTTAGGGTTTTGACCCTTTTTTTAAGAAAGAAGGAGACTTTTTGTTATTTTTTTGCATTTAATTAAATTAAACCTAAACTAATTAATTAATTAAATAAAAGAGGATTTTTTTTGTTGGCTTTTTGAATGTTTAAGGAAATAAAAGAAATAAAATGATTAAATATATTAAAAACCTAATTCTACATCAATTTTAATTTATTGCAAAAATATTAATGTTATGCCTAATTAAAACTAAACAAATTATGTCAATATTTATTTACAAAATTAAATAATGAAATTAAATTTAATAAATAAAAATATTATATTTTTTGTTTTCTGATTTTTTTTTGTTGTATAAAAAAGTTAATTAGTTAATTGGTTAATTAAATAAAATAATAAAATAAATTAGGTAAAAGAAATATAAAAAAAAAAAAAGCAAACCAAAAAGGGGTCTGGGCCTAGAAAGGGGGGTTCATTCATCAGAATTCCAGGCCCAAACGCAAACAGCCTTTGTTGACTTTCTCCATTCAATGTGCGCCTTTGACTAGGGAACATGATGGTCCCTCACTCCTAGCCACTGGATTAGATCTGAAGCTACTTGGCCACCATCTGGATGAGGGCGTATGATAGGCCCTGCTTTGAGTGTTGCATAGAATTTCCTGAAACAAAATAATACAAATGCTTTGGGGGACCTGGGATTCGAACCCAAGTCCCAATGCTCCCAGGCCAACGCGTTTACCACCCAACCAAGCTGCTTCAATTGTTATAGGAATAAGAAGCAATTATTATATATGAAATAAATGAATATGACTGCAAAAATAAAAATCAAAAGCGCGTAATTCAAATGGGCCAATGGGAGGGCGACGTCTGGTCGTCTTCTCTAAAAGCTCTGGTTATTTACCTGCGGATTTTTATCCGCGGGAAGTTCCGTGGCTCACTCCTAAAATCTTCCCTAGGCTGCAAAAATCAACTCCAAGACCATGGTTCGATTTGTCTGGGTCTCGTGAACACATCCATATCCATCAATTGGCTTGATTTCACCTGTAGCAAAAATACCCAAAAAATGACTTTCCAAACCCTAGGTTCGGTTCTATGATTACAGGCTACCAAAACGAAATCAAATAATGCAAAAACGTTCTAAAGGGAACGATAAACACGATGGTGTCAAGATTTTGTCATAAAAACACATGAATGAGAGGTTGTATTTTCATGTTCATGGTCGAGTTCAAGATGACTTACAGTGAGATGTAGGTGATGAAAAGGCATGGTTTTTATTGTTGTAGCACCACTGGATGTCAAGGAAGAGAGTTGCGTTCTTCTTTTTGTCTGAAAGTGTCTCCAATATCGTTCTTGATCTCACACTTTTCCAAGGATTTTTGCAATTTGCTCTGGCCGTTTTAGCAGTTCTTAGGTCGTGAATTAGGTTTGTGTGCCTTGTGTGAATATAATAGAATGATTTTAGGTCAAGAGTTGGGCCAATATCCATGTACATTCAAAGTTTGGAGATTTGATCTTATCACCATTAACAAGCTTTCCAAATATGGCCAAATCTGAGATTTTGTGCACAAAAAGCCAAGACACGAATTTGATTAGGTGTCATATGATATATGAAAGTTGTACCAATCACAAAGATACCATTTCATTAATTTTTGGATTTTATTTGAATTAATATAGATTTAAATTGAATTAAATCAATAAAAATTAAATAAAATAGAAAAATAAATGTTTGGTCATGAAATTAAAGATGAGACACGTATGTGGCATGGCAAGACCAAATCAAGTGGAAAAAAGTGGGCCCTTTTGTCAAAAATTGGAGTTTTGAGGATAGTTGACTTTTGGAAATTTTGGAAAAATGTCCAACTTCAACAATGTATAACTTCTTCAATTTTGAACTTTTGGAGGCGTTCTTGGACTTTTTAGAAACCTTGAGATGTCCTCTAATCAACCCTTTTGGTCTAATCTAATTTTTATATTCCATTCTCAAGTTATAAGCTTTGGAAAAAAAGGTGTTTTTGTTGACTTTCAAAGATGACCTATAATGTCCAAATTTGTAACTTTTTGTGAGAGCATTTCTTGATCTTGGGGTGTGAAGGTGGATTTTAGGAAATTGATCCTCTTCAAAATTAGCTTTGGATGGGTCATTTCTCATAAAGTATGAGAAAGTTATGCTTTGTCAAAGTTGAGTTGACTTTTCCTACAAAACCCTAATTTAGCCACTTTTGAATCTTGATGAATTTTGAGCAATCCTTGATGAATCATGATCAACCCTTGATCAAATGATGAATTATCCTTCAAAATGAGAATGTTGACAAAAAAATCTTGAGGTTTGACTGTATTTAGGTCACAGTTGACTTTTGACCCAGCACAGTCGATTTTTGGGCCTCTTGAAATTTGTCATGGATGGACTTAAGAACATATTAAGACATTGGGGAGCACTTGAGGCCATTTGGATGTAAGGACCTTGAAGCAACACAAAACCCTAATTTTGAATTGGTTGCCTTAGGAGATGATTTGACTGTCCAACCCTTGAGCCAACTTGAGCAACTTGAAGATTATTCTTGACATGTCTTGAGGAATATGGGAGGGCAAATTTTGGGGTACAACAGATTAATTATTTAGGGACATTTAATCCTTTTTTAATAATTTAAATCAATTATAAATTAGGGTTTAATTTGTACATAACCTAATTTTTTCTCAAAAATAACCTAAATATTTTTTTCCAATTAAATCTTTTAGGTTTTGCAAACTATTCTCGCATTTAATTCAGCGCGCGTATTCTTTAATTTCCTTTTTATTATTATTGTAACTGCTCCGAGTTTGTAATAGTAATTAGGGTTTCAATTCCGCATCTTTATTTTCAGTCCAAAATAATTATGTATCTGCAAAAGCCTTGTAATAGCTAGGACTTTTAACTTTCCCGCTTTTAACTTCCGCAAACAATAAACTGCTTAGATGTATGTTAATTGGGTTGTATGGAAAGACTAACTGAAAATTAATACAGTAGAAAACCCTAAATGTGCAAATATAAATTAACTAAAAATTAGACTCGCACATGCTCACTCCTAGGGTTTACTCCACTCCGGTTGCCTTTGGTAAACGGTCATGAAGTATAGGGTTTGTTAGTGGTTGTCTTATAGCCCTGAAAGATCTAAAATGACCCATTCAGATGTTGCCTCAAAAAAGATCTTTAAGGCTTTAAGATGATTACTAACATTTCCTAACATTGCTTTTGTGATCGTATTTGTCCCTTAGAATGTTCCTTAAAACTCCAACGACGATGCTACCTATTTCTCAATAACGGGATAGCATTGTCTAAAATGAAAATGAACAAACTTTTTCGAGTAGGTAGATTAGTTCCTAGGTACTTGCTCAAACAAACAAACTTTTTCACACAAACACTTTTCAAACAAAGTTTTCAAAAACAACTTCGTAACACTCTTGAGGACAGAAACAAGGGTTAACACAAAGTAAAACAAAACTTTTCAAAACAAGCACAAACAAGCAATTTCAAAAATGAGCAAGTACCTAACAGCCCATGGAAAACCATGGATAGAAAGGGTGATAACACCTTCCCTTTTGATAACCTACCCCTCGTACTCAAAAACATCTCGAAAAAGGTTTTTTCTGTTCTTTTTCCTTTTCCCGATTGGATAAAATAAAAGTCGGTGGCGACTCTTGCTTACCGCGACATTTTGCAAACAAAAAATGCAAACCAGTATTAACTGTCGGTTCTGCCACCGTATCACAGGCGCCAATGCCCAAACACGGCCAAGGTGTCAACGCAGTTGATGATGATTGTTTTGTTTCCTCCGTAAATGATTTAACTACTCCTCTTTTGACTATTAAACAAAATCTCTTGCAAGCTGGTCTGTTTCCGGGCTGTGATGAAAGTTGTCGATTATGTATGTCTCTACCGAACGGTTGTTTGTTACTGAAGATGGGCGTCCAGCGCCTGATGGCTAACAAAGAAATCCTGTTTGAAAAAGTTCCTCTTGCCAGAAATTCCTGTGAAGACGTCTCAATAATCACAATTTTCGACAATCCCCCCCGAGTCTCCACCAAAAGACCTGTCAGGATTACATTTGTTCCAAAGTATGCCCCCCTAATCATCACCATGCCGGGGCCAATCCCATATTCTTCGGATAAAGCTATCCCCTGGAACTATGGGGATGACGTCTATTATCATGGCGTCAGGCAAGATCTATTGGCTATCAAAGACAAAGTTGCGAAAGACACTGATCCTGACGTTGTCAATATCGTTGGGACCAGTAAAATAACAAGAAGTGGAAGAGTCTTCTCGCCTGAGATATCTCCAAACACCATTGCTACTCCTGTAATTAATCTTGCTACCGCTCCTACCAGCATTCCCAGTGATACTCCCGTTGACAATCCAACTGCTACCCTTGTTGCCGAGACAAGGTGCAAGGAGGTATTATTTGAGCCTGTCCAGAAGAAGGCACATCCAGAGGTCATTCTTGAAACTTCTAGTAAAGAGATGGAAGAGATACTAAAAATATTCAAGAAAAGTGACTACAACGTCGTGGAACAGTTGGGGAAGACCCCCTCGAAAATATGAATTTTGGCCTTACTTTTGTGTTCTGAGGCTCATTCCAAGGCCTTGGTAAAGTTTTTAAAGACCGCCCACGTGCCCCAAGAGACTTCCATTGATCAATTTGAGAATTGTGTGGCCAGTCTAACTACTGATAACGGATTGGGTTTTTCTGACACCGATTTGACTCCCAAAGGAAGGAAACACAATGATGCCTTACACGTTTCCATTGAGTGCAGGGGCACTACGTTAGCCCACGTTCTGGTGGATACTGGTTCATCGCTAAACGTCTTGCCCAAAAATGCTCTTGACCGGCTAGATTGCGAGGGACTCACTTTAAAGCCTAGCAACATTGTGGTGAGGGCCTTTGACGGTTCTAAGAGGACAATGCACGGAGAAGTTGACATCCCTATAAAAGTTTGAATTCATACTTTTGATTCAACTTTTTATCTTATGGATATCTACCCTTCCTATTCCTGTTTATTGGGCCGACCCTGGATCCATGGAGCTGGTGCCGTCACTTCTACCCTGCATCAGATGTTGAAATACCCAATCAAGGGAAATATCATCACTGTCCATGGGGAGGAAGAATACATAGTTAGCAACCTGAACTCTTTTAGGTACGTGGTAATCGATGGTGAGTTCATTGAGACCCCATGTCAGAACTTTGAGGAGATCCCACAAATAGTTACGGCAACCAAGACTACTACCAAGACTCCAAAGGTTATTAGACCTCCATTAAAAATGGCCTATCTGAAGGATGCTAGAGCAGTAGTTGAGGAGGGTGGATGCACTATCTGGGGTCAACTTCCGGATATTCCATACAAGTCCAACAAATTTGGTTTGGGTTTTGCTTTGGATACCCAAAGAGCTGTTCGGTGAACCCGCGCCAGGGGACCACCTTTACGTATCAGCAATCAGGGAGTCAATGCAATGCAAGACAGTGATGGCAGCTGTGACATGGACGAGTGGATTTTTCCAACCATCAACGGAGGACTCAATAGTTAGGAGGCCAAAGAATTTGTCCCTATTACTTTTATTCAAGCGTAATTGTTTTTTAATTTTTGTCGGACTTGTAATATTTAAACAATTTAGACTTTAAAACCTTGTGTCTTACCAGAGGCACAATGGTCCATTTGTGAGGGTTGTTACTTCATCTTTATATGTCATCAATAAATCATGGACGATTTTGCATCCAAAATTTTATGCTCATTGTTTTTTCTTTTTCTACCTTTTATTTTATCAAAGATAGCTATGCTCTTACACTCACTCACATATCGAAATGCAGATCCACATCCACTAAGGATCCCATGGGTAACGATTCCTCTATGGCCTATCATGACTTTGAAAATCCGATCTACCAAGCTGAAGATGAAGGTGGGGAAGATTGTGAGGTACCAGGGGAACTTGCCAGGTTATTGCAACATGAAGAAAAGACCATAAAGCCTCAAGAAGAGCCAGTTGAAACAATTAACTTAGGTATTGAAGAGGACAAGAAAGAAGTCAAGGTAGGTGCCAACCTGGAGCTTAGTGTCAAGAAGTGCTTAACTCAGTTACTACATGATTATGTTGTGGTCTTTGCCTGGTAATACGAAGACATGCCAGGAATCAAAACTGATATCATGGTCCATCGTCTGCCGACAAAAGAAGACTGCCCTTCGGTAAAACAGAAGGTCCATCGCATGCGGCCAACAATGTCAGATAAAATCAAGACTGAAGTCATGAAGCAGTTCAACGCTGGATTCTTAGTTGTCACCTCTTATCCATTATGGGTCGCCAACGTTGTTCCAGTGCCTACAAAAGACAGTAAGGTACGTATGTGTGTGGATTACAGAGACTTGAATAGGGCAAGCCCCAAGGATGACTTCCCGCTTCCCCACATCGATATTCTGGTTGACAACACCGCATGACATAAATTATTTTCCTTCATAGATGGTTTCTCTGGATATAAGTAGATCAAAATGGCACCTGACGACATGGAGAAAATGACCTTCATCACATAGTGGAGCATGTTCTGTTACAAAGTTATGCCATTTGGGATGAAGAACGTCAGGGCAACTTATCAGCGTGCCATGGTAGCTTTGTTTCACGACATGATCCATCACGAGATAGAGGTCTACGTGGATGACATGATAGCCAGATCTCAAACTGAAGAGGAACATCTTGACCATCTGTAGAAATTATTTTAAAGACTGAAGAAATACAAACTAAGGTTGAATCCGAATAAATGCACTTTTGGAGTGAGGTCCGACAAACTCTTAGGCTTCGTTGTCAACAACAAAGGTATCGAAGTATACCCTGCAAAGGTGAAAGCAATACAAGAAATGCCTGCTCCTCGCACTGAGAAGGAAGTTAGGGGATTCTTAGGACGGCTAAACGACATCTCCAGGTTCATTTCCCATCTAACCGCTACTTGTGAACCAATCTTCAAATTGCTGAGGAAAGATCAAGTGGTGGAATGGAATGACGACTGTCAGGCTGCCTTCGATAGGATCAAAGAGTACCTTCAAGAGCCTCCCATTTTGATGCCTCCAGTTGAGGGAAGACCTTTGATCATGTATCTAACTTCTAGGAAAATTCAATGGGGGTGTGTGATGGGGCAACATGACAAGTCTGGTCGAAAAGAGCATGCAATATACTACCTGAGCAAAAAGTTTACCGACTGTGAAACCAGATATTCACTGCTCGAGAAAACTTGATGCGCTCTGGCATGGGCTGCTCGCCGGCTAAGACAGTATATGTTGACTCACATTACCTTATTGATATGCAAGATGGATCCAATTAAGTACATATTCAAGAAACCTGACCTCTCTGGGAGAATAGTAAGATGGAAAATGGTCCTAACTGAATACGACATTCAATACATTACCCAGAAAGCAATAAAGGGAAGTGTGCTAGCCGATCACCTTGCTCATCAGGCTGTGGATGACTATCAATCCATGAATTTCGAATTCCCGGACGAAGACATCATGGTGGTAAATAATTGTGAAGAACTGAGACCATATTACAAACCTGAAAAAGGATCCCGATGGACTTTGGTTTTTGATGGAGCTTCCAACGCACTCGGCAATGGAATAGGCACTGTGATCATATCCCCTGAAGGCTGCCATACTCCCTCCACTGCTAGATTATGTTTCAACTGTACCAATAATATGGCGGAATATGAAGCATGTATTATGGGTCTCAAAGCTGAAATAGATTTGGGAATCAAGTCTTTAAGTGTATTCAGAGATTCAGCCTTAGTCATCAGTCAGATCAAAGGAGAATGGGACACGAAGCATCCTAATCTCATCCCCTACAAAGAACATGTGTTGTCCCACATTTTGAGGAAATTACCTTTGAGCATTTTCCACGAGAGGAAAATCAACTAGCAGACGCGCTAGCCACTATGTCATCCATGTTCAAAGTTAGGTGGGATAATGAGGCTCCTCAGATCACCATAGAAAGGATGGACGAACTAGCTTACTGTCACGAGATTGATACTGGAGAAGTAGTGGACAGGCCTTGGTTCCATGGAATTAAGAGATATCTCGAGGCCCAAGAATATCCGGAGGGAGCTTCAGTCAACGACAAGAAATTACTGAGAAGATTATCTACTAAGTTCTTCCTCAGTAACGGAGTTCTCCATAAGCGCAACCATGACTCTACTTTTCTTCGGTATGTAGACACGAGTGAGGTGGAAAAGATCATGGATGATTTACACGAAGGTACCTTTGGAACTCATTCTAATGGACACAAGATGGATAAAAAGATCCTACGGGCAGGATACTACTGGTCCACCATAGAAGTAGATTGTTATCAGCATTCATGAACTTATCACAAGTGCCAGATTATGCTGATAAAGTACATGTGCCTCCGGTTCCGCTAACATCCTGACTGTTCCTTGGCCATTCGCAATGTGGGGCGTTGACATGATTGGAGAGATCAAACCTACAAATTATAATGGACACTGCTTCATCTTGGTTGCCATTGATTACTTCACGAAGTGGGTCGAGGTAGCTTCATTCGCTTTTGTTACCAAGAACATTGTGGCCCGATTCATCAAACAAAATCTTATCTGTTGATATGGTGTTTCGAAGAGAATCATTACATATAATGGTACCAATCTCAACAATACTATGATCGCTGCACTGTGCGTGCAATTCAAGATCTAGCATCATAACTCTTCTCCTTACCAGCCGAAGATGAATGGCGCTGTAGAAGCCACTAATAAAAACATCAAGAAGATCATACAAAAAATGACAGTGACCTACAAGGACTAGCATGAGATGTTACCATTTACTCTCTACGACTAACGTACCACGACGCGCATGTCAACAGGGGCAACTTCTTTCTCTTTGGTATACGGCATGGAAGTTGTCCTACCAATTGAAGTTCAAGTATCTTCTCTAATAATCATAAAGGGTACGGGATTTAATGAATATGATTGGATTCAAACTCGACTTGACCAGTTGAACTTGATTGATGAGAAGAGACTTACGGCTGTCTGCCATGGCCAGATGTACCAAAAACGTATGATTAAGGCTTTTAATAAGAAGGTCAGGCGTTAGGTATATCAGGTTGGTGACTTGGTAATTTTTGTACCCCAAAATTTCCCCTCCCACTTATCAAGAATTTTCTCACAAGATCTCATTGAGCTCAAGACTGCACTAGGGTTTGATCAGCTCAAGACACCTCCTTAGACACTGATGACCAAAATCAGGGTTTGAGTTTGCACAAGGATTTTTGAACTATCAATGCTTCATTTTACTTTCATGGATCATTATGGACCCCCAAGATTACTCATGTCAAGTTGCAAGCTTTGAATCACATTTTTGATCAGTCAATTGAGCAGTTGACCTAAAAATCAATTGTATTGGGGAAAAAGTCAACTATGGATAATTTACAGTCAAAATTCATAATTTTTGATCCACATCAACATTTTAAACTCATATGTATCATTTTATCAAGTTTGTACCATAATTCCTCAAGAAATTTGATCAAATCTCCAAAAGGGCAAAATGGTCAAAATTAGGGTTTTGACTGGGAAAGGGCAATTTCTGATTTTTGATCTAGCAAATGGTCAATCGGTTTAAGTCATGATATCAAGAGTCCATTTGGATCATTTTGACCTAATTACATGGTTCAAAACATTGCAAGTCCATTGGATTAACAAATGAATTTTGTAGTCAACTGATCAAAAGTCAACTGTATACTGAAAAGTCAAACTTTGACTTTTTGATCAAATTCAAGTGCCAAAGATCATAATTCATCAAAGCATGTAAAAATATGAAACTTATTCATCAAGAAATCAAAAAGTCAAGATTTCATTTTGAAAAGTCAAAATTTCTAAACTTAGAAATTTTTCTAAGTGTTAAAAATTCATGTTTTTTTCATAACTTTGAGCTAATTTTTCACCATGATACACGATGATTCAAGAGAAACTCCCAACATGAAATTTGTATATCTCCATGAAATCTACAACTTTTCTTCTCTCAACTTCTTCCAAAAGTTCTTGTATCTCAAGTTATAATTTCAAGAACATAGGATCATGAAACTAAACACTTAGCGAAAATTTTACCCTAATTTGGTCAGGATTTTGACTCAACTTCATGGCACTTTTTCATATAGTTAAAAGGGGAATATTCAAAATCAAATCAAATATGGGTTGTAGGGCACATTGCAGGATTTCCAAAATTTCAAAGAACTCCTTGAGATCATACTTGAGTAGGGAGAATCGAAGAGATGAAGTTGATGTTTTATCACTTGAGTTACAAGGCATTTTGTGATGAACAAGAATCCAATTTCAAACCTATGCTGCACAATCTTATTTTGCAGGCTTCTAAACCTCAAGATCTCTCCATAATCAGAAGATTACACTTGCTTTTGAGCTATTATCCAAGTGTTCCAAGCATTGTCCAAGCCAATTTGTTATTTTTGGAAGAAAGCTACCATTCCATTCTTGAAAATCACAAAGTCAACTTGTCTTGAGCTTCTAACTTGTTATTTCTGCACACATAAGTCCTACAAACCAAAAGCAATGTGTCTACGACCTAAGAAATCTCATAACATGTTTGTACAATACTTGAGATTTATCATTTCATTTTTCTTCAAAAGCAAGTTATAGAGCCATAACCATATAACTCAGAAACCTGGAGTGATTTTGGGCTCTAATCTTTTCCATACATATTAACAAGTTCATTGCAAGCTAAGGGACGATTTTCAGGCATCCTAAAACTCTCCCAAACACCCTTGCTGCATAAGACTGCTCAACTTGACAGTTTTGAGCCAAAATTCTCCATCTCTATTTCCACTCGTGCGTTTTGATTCTTAATCATTCAAACACCTTACATACATCATACACAAGTGATCCAAGCCCCTATTTCAAGACTGTAACCCCTCCATCACCATTTTCAAACATCAAGCTTGCAGGTTGACTTGAGTAGGGAGATTCAAGGACTTTCAAAGCAAAGTAGGAGTTGGAATACATTCAAGGAGGTGCAGGCAAGCTACAGAAATCATCAGGACCTCACAAAGGCTACTCAAACTCCATACATGACTCCAGCTGCAAGAGGTAAGTTTTCAAACTTCTATCTCTTTATACATGCATCATTTGAGTTTGGTTTGTGAAGATAAAAGGTAGATACCATTGCAACGAAGATGTAAATATCCATAGTTTACATTTATATGGCCTGAGCTTAGAGAATTTTAGATTTGAACTTCCTGAAAAAATTAGGTTTGAATTTAGGGCCAACAAAATTAATCTTCATCTTTGACTTTTAGCTTACATAAGTTATATGGTTGGATTCGTGAGGAAAAATAACACAACTTTCATGATTGCATTTTCCATTTTTGTTGAGAAATGAATGAGATACAGGGGGTCCGGCTGGCTGAAGGTTGAAGATGAAGTACAGGTCACAAAGACGTTTTACCTTATGTATTTATTGTTTCATTTGTATTAACAGATGTATAGCCACCCCAGTGGTAAGGCAGCGCGCTGGTAATCAGGAGGTCATGGGTTAAGACAAATCCAAACTTAAAATTAACCATTTTCTTTAAATTAGGTTAAGACAAAATCTTTTTATGAAAATTAAAAAAAAATTCATTTTCTTTACATTTTGCATCCTTGTACATTCATCCATTTTTATACCTTGTATTTAGGTAAATTCCTTGTATATTCATATCAATTCAATATGGTTGTAATAGACTTATTAGGGTTTTAATTTCTTGCAATCCCCATTTATACTTTGTACACCCCCTTCCCACAAATCATGTAATAGCTTAGTATTTTTATTTTCCGCAATTTAAATGCTTTATATTCACATGTTAGTAATTAGGGTTTGTATGGAAAGAATAAAATCAATCAAATAGAAAACCCTAATTCAGAATAAAAACAAGTATGAAAATAATACACTTGCACACAAGAACCCCTAGGGTAAAATCCACTTGGTTGCCTTACAAAATGTCCATATTACGCATGTGAGGTATCTTAGCAAAAATAAACGAATACAAGATCATAGTCCCTCGATGACGCTATCTAAGTTGCCTTACAAATGATCTTAGTCCCTAAAATAGAATTCTAAGATGCTTTGCAACATTGCTAATCATGGTTATATGACGACCCACGTTTGTCCCGTTTATATCCAAAGATAGGGTTACTCACCAAATCAATGGTAAGATAACAATGTCAAAGGAAAAGAAAATGTACAAGAAAGACTTTTGAGTAGGTAGAATGCTCCTAATTACTTGCTCAATTTCAAACAAACATCCTTGCTATTTACAAAACAAACACCTACACATTTCAAAACATCTTACAAACTTGAAATTTTTTTCAAAAGATCAACATCTTTGTATACATTCTGACGAACGAGAATCATTACAAAGATTTCCTAAACAATGGCCTCTTTACAAAATACTTTCAAAAAACACACAAAGCACAATTTCAAACAAAAGCAAGTGATCTAGAAAGTAACTAAGAGCCCATGGAAAACCATGGATGAAAAGGGTGTTAGTACCTTCCCTTTCATAATTTACCCCCCCCCCCCGAACTCAAGAAATAATCTCAAAGGTCTTTCCTGTGCTTTTTCACCTTTCCTTGTGGATAAAAGAAAAGTCGGTGGCGACTCTTGCTAACCGCAACATTCGCGATCAAATGCAAAACACCCAAGTCAGTTCTCCCACCATATCACAGAACTGGCGACTCTGCTGGGGAAAATTCTAAAAGTGGGGTTACCTTAGGGATAAATCACATTTACTTGCTTACATTGTTTGACTTGTATGCTTTACATTATGGTTCTTTGTTTGGGTTTGAATCCTCTACCCGGATTTGGGATACATTATAGGTAAGTAGCAATACATTGTGGAAACTGTGCAGGGTATACTGAAATGGTCTAAGCAATAGCTATGTTAGTGCGACATATTTGTGGGTATCGGTAGCCTTTGAGTTAATTAAAGAGAATACGAGGCCGCTGCGTGATATTGTGAAGCACTAATGAACTTTTAGAACCTTTACTTGACCAACTTGGCCTTTAGGATGTAGTGAGATGACCGACTTTGGTGCAGTCCGAAGTGGGTAGATACTCGATACTACACTCATTGAGGTTTGGTTTCTTGGGATATTTCGGTCGCCATTAAAGAGGCTTGAGCTGAAACAATGACCAAGGAAACAATCCATTGATATTGAGCTCCTTAGAACCCGATTACTATTACTAGGACAGGTTTAAGCCAACTAAACTTCAAGAGGGTACTTACCTATAAAACTCCATGCAAGCCTAAACCTAAGGATTTGTTTGCTTTGTTTGTATATACATACTTGTACATAACATCATGAACATCATACACATTCACTAACCATTTCAAGGATTTTTGGATTCATATTTGTTCTTGTTTTGTAGGATATGGATTCACTTCGCAGAAAAACTATTCAAGTAAATCTTGTAAGAATCCCTCCACAACTTAAGGAGCTAGCTTCAAGGATTCCAGAAAACTATCCATTCACTGAGAGACATGGTCGCCTACTCAACTTGGTCACTTCCAACACAGGTGAGGACATGATGAAGGTGCTCTTTCAGTTCTTTGATCCTTTACACCATTTCTTCACATTTCCCGACTATCAACTTGTGCCAACTTTGGATGAATTCTCACAACTCTTGAGGATTCCCGTTCTCAATCAAATACCTTTCAACGGTACAGAAATAGACCCAAAGCCATAAGAGATTTCTCAAGCTCTACACTTGCACTCATCTGATATCACAACTCATTGGGAAACAAGGAGTGGTGTCAGAGGTTTCCTAGCAAAGTTCTTGTTTGAGAAAGCCCAAAGCTGTTGGGATTCCTTGGATCTACAAGCCTTTGAGGAAATTGTGGCTCTCCTCATCTATGGGATGGTTTTGTTTCCAAATCCTGACCAACTCATAGATGTGAACACCGTCAAAATCTTCATATCCCGTAACCCGGTGCCTACTTTGCTAGGAGACATCCTACAATGTTTTCACACTCGCACAATGAGGAAAAAAGGTGTTCTTTTGTGTTTCACTCCACTCTTGGAAAGATGGTTTATTTCTCATCTTCCCCAATCTGTATTAAAGAATGATCAAGGTTCAAGGTGGTCACAAAGGCTGATGACACTCAAACATTCAGACATTCATTGGTGCTCTTGATCCAAAGAGAATGCTATCATTGTCGATCATTGTGGAGAATTTCCTAATGTCCCTTTACTTGGAATTAGGGGAGGTATCACCTACAACCCCTGCTTAGCCTTAAGACAGTTTGGTTATGCCCGAAGGGATGGCCCGCTTGAGATGCTGATTCAAGGTTTGGTATTTGACTATAACAACAATGATCAAGGTCTTCGCCAGAGATTTATCCGAGATTGGAGGATGTTAAACAAGGTAGATAGAAAGACATTGGGGCATAATAATTCCATCCCTCTTGAGCCTTACTTCAAATGGGTACAAGCTTGTGCTCAAAGTCTGAAAATGCCTTATCCCTCCATTCTCCCGGTAATCATTGAGCCTATCATGGAAGGAGATGTTCCATACACTATCCTACATCCTGACATGCCTACTTCTCTTGAAGACCTACAAAGGGATTGGATACAACTCAAGGGGGAGCCAGATACTTTAGAAGCCCAATTCTACGCAAGCGAGAAGAAGGTTTTGGAACTCACTAGGCTACTTCATGAGGAGCAGACTCTGAATGCCTACATTGCACCAAAGAGGATGCACACCACCTTTTTATCTTAGAGTTTCTTGTATTTGTTTTGCCCAAGATGGAATTATTGTACTCAAGCTTTAATCTATTAATATAACATGTGTTTCCTTTTTGTCTAAAACAAATTTGAATCTTAAAATCCTTGAAATCATTGCATACGCATTTATCATTCATCATAACATAAGCAGGTTTCTTGCAACAAGTCTCCTCATATCTCTACTGTTTATTTCAGTAAGATGGATCTCGAGCAAACATTGAAGGAACTCCAAGCTCAGAATACACAGTTTCAACAGTTTCTCTTGACCCTAGCCAAAGGACAAGAAGAGTTGAAGACTTTGCTGGCTAAGGAGAAGAAAAAGAAGACAAAGAAGGTAACTGGAGTCCTGAACATGGGAAGAAGATTTCATGAGCAGACAAGAAGGACCCTAGACTTTGCAACAACATCCAGTGAGAGAGACAATCAAGATGGGAAAGGCAAGGAACCAGTTGTCCCGTCAGAATCAGAAGAGGGAGAGGAAGAAGAAGACTATTCTGAAGAACAATACCCTTCAGATGATGACAAGTATAAACATCTCAAAGAGCGGTTGAGTGCGATGGAAATCCAAAAAGTTCCTGGCTTGGACTTTGAGGAATTAGGTTTAGTGTCAGGGATTGTCATTCCTCCGAAATTCAATGCACCTGTGTTCACCAAGTATGATGGAGTCTCATGTCCAAAAATGCATCTTCGGTCCTATGTGAGGAAAATCCAACCCCATACCGCTGAAAAAGACTTATGGGTACACTTCTTCCAAGACAGTCTATCTGGAACTCAAATTGACTGGTTTTACCACCTAGAAAGAGCCAACGTTCACAATTGGGAAGATCTTGCCACAACCTTTTACAAACAATACCAATACAATGCTGATCTTGCGCCTACCCATACTCAACTCCAGAGTATGGCCATGGTTTCCAATGAAGGTTTCAAGGACTATGCACAAAAATGGAGAGACTTGGCTGGAAGAGTTCAACCTCCTTTATCTGAAAGAGAATTAGTGGACATGTTTTTGGGTACCTTGTTTGGTCCCTTCTTCAATCACATAATTGGGAGTTCATCGATGGGTTTTACTGAACTGATATTGACCGGAGAAAGGGTATAAGCCGGGATAAAGAGTGGAAAAATTTAGAAAGATACATCCTCTGCTGCTATATGGAAGCCATTTATCATAAAGAAAGAAGTGGTTGCTGTTTATCCTTAGAGAAATCAAGATAGGGCCGAACAACATCCAATGGTGGGGGTTGTTATGATTCCTAAACCTGCGCCTGATCAGTAAAGAAACAACCAACCAAGGATGGAAAGGCCAGTTAGACAATTCACCAGAATTAACATGACCCTATCTCAGGTATTGCCACATCTGTTAAGATCCAACCTAGTGACCTTGAAAGAAGCTCCAAAGAACCCTAACATAACATCTCCTCACTATCATCCCAATGCCCGTTGTGCATACCACTCTGAAAGTCCCGACCACAACACTAATAACTGTTGGACTCTAAAGAACAAAATATAAGACCTCATTGAAGCCAAAGAGATTGAATTCGATGCGCCCGAAAAGCCAAACGTCATTTCTTCCCCTATGCCCAAACATGGCCATAATACCAACGCCATTGAGGAATATATGTTTGTTACTTCAGTTGATGAGCTTATGACCCCACTCCTGACTATTAAAATGAACTTGTTGAATGCCGGTGTGTTCCCAGGCTATGATGAAGTTTGTCATTTCTGTTTGTCCTCTTCAACCAGATGTCCTTTGTTGAAAGCAGGCATTCAGTGCCTAATAGATAACAAAGAAATTTTGTTTGAAAAGACTTTTGTTCCACCTGTTCCTTTTAAAGATGTTTCTATCATTACCATTTCCGCCAATTCTTCCAGGTTCTCCACCAAAAGACCCGTTAGAATTACATCAGTTCCAAAAGAAACTCCTTTGATAATTATAATGCCTAGACCAGTCACGTATTTGTCAGACAAAACCATACCATGGAATTATGGAGGGGATGTCTACTACCACAGTATCAAGCAAGATTGGCCAGCCGCCGAAGATTCAAGTTCTTAGAAGATTGACTCCGATATCAGTAATATTGCAGGAACTAGCAATATTACCCGAAGAAGAACGATATTCTCTCCAGAAATTTCTCCCTCAAAAGCAGTTTCTGGACCTGTAATTATTCCTGTTGTTACTCCTCTAAAAGTTGTTCCCAGTACTACAATCATCCCCACTAATACTCCAACTAACAAAGCTGTTACAACCCATGTTATCATTCCTACTGTCACTCTTGCTGCCGAGTTAACCGAGACTCGAGGTAAAAGTATTTTGATTGAGCCTGTACGGATGAAGGCTCAGTCATTGGCTATCCCTGAGACCTCCCGGAAAGAGATGGAGGAAATCTTGAAGATCATAAAAAGAAGCGACTACGATGTAGTTGAACAACTGGGGCAAACTCCCTCTAAATTTTCCATGCTGGCATTACTACTATGTTCCGAGGCGCATGCAAAATCCTTGGTAAAATTCCTGAAAACTGCCCATGTACCCCAAGAGACATCTGCCAATCAGTTTCAAGACTGTGTAGCCATCTTGACTGCAGATAATGGTCTAGGTTTTTCAGATGCTGATTTAACGCCAAGAGGAAGGAAGCATAATGAGGCATTGCATGTCTCAGTTGAATGTAGGGGCACAACTCTGGCTCATGTTTTGGTGGACATTGGCTCATCTCTGAATGTATTGCCTAAAAAAGCTCTTGATAGGCTTGACTGTGAGGGATTGACATTGAAGCCAAGTAACATAGTAGTAGGGGCTTTTGACGGCTCGAAAAGGATGGTACATGGGGAAGTGGATATCCCCATAAAGGTTGGAACCCAAACATTTGATTCAACTTTTTATGTTATGGATATCCGTCCCTCATATTCCTGCTTGCTAGGCCGACCATGGATTTACAATGCTGGCGCTGTCACTTCTACGTTGCACCAAATGCTAAAATATTTGATTCAAGGGAAGATTATCACCATTCATGGAGAAGAAGAATATATGATCAGCCATCTCAATTCCTTCAGATATGTGGAATTAGATGGTGAATTTATTGAAACTCCATTCCAACACTTTGAAGAGGTCCCGCAAGATGTGGCAGTAACCAAGGCTGTTCCCAAGATCACAAGGCCTCCACTCAGGATATCATCTTTGAAGGATGCAAAGGCAGTAATAGAAGAAGGTGGGTGCACTATATGGGGACAACTCCCAGACATCCCATATAACTCTGAAAAATTTGGCCTGGGTTTCACTTTAGGTGCCCAGAAGGCTGTGCGACGCGCTCGTGCCAGAGGACCACCCCTGAAGATCACTAATCGCGAGGTCAACACCGTAGAAGATGATGAAGATAGCCGTGACTTGGAGGACTGGATATTCCCAACTTTCAGTGGAGGGATCATCAACTGGGAGGCTAGAGATTTTGTCCCAATCACTTTTATCCCACAGTAATCTGTCTTTACATTTTGTTGGATCTGTAATATTAAAATAATTCAAACTCTTAAAACCTTGTGTCTTACCTGAGGCACAATGGTCCATTTGTAAGGGTTATTATCTCATTTTCATATGACATCAATGAATCATGGACGTTTTCGCATACAAACTTTTGTGCTCATTATTTTTCTTTTTACATTTTTATTTCTTTCAAAGATAGCTATACCCTTACACACACTCACACTCACAATGCAGGTATACATCCATTCGGGATCCCATGGGTAACGATATTGCTATGGACTTTTGTGACTCTGAGAATCTAATCTACCAAGCCGAAGACAAAGGTGAGGAAGATTGTGAAGTACCAGGGGAACTTGCCAGAGTACTACAGCAAGAAGAGAGAACCATTCAGCCTCAAGAGGAACCCTTGGATACAATCAATCTAGGTACCGAAGAAGACAAAAAAGAGGTCAAGGTTGGTGCTAATCCTGAACCCAGTATCAAGGAGCGTCTGATTCAGTTGTTACACGATTATGTTGAAGTCTTTGCCTGGTTGTATGAAGACATGCCAGGACTTGATGCAGATATTGTGGTACATCATCTGCCTAAAAAAGAGGATTGTCCTCCAGTAAAGCAAAAGGTTCGCCGCATGAGGCCTGATACGTCAAAAAATATTAAAGTAGAAGTCATGAGGCAATTCAACACTAGATTCTTGGCCGTCACCTCCTACCCGCAATGGGTTTCCAATGTTGTTCCCGTACCCAAGAAAGACGGCAAGGTACGAATGTGTGTGGACCATAGAGATTTGAATATGGCAAGCCCCAAGGATGATTTTCCACTCCCCCACATTGATATTCTAGTTGGTAATACGACACAACACAAAGTGTTTTCCTTCATGGACGGATTCTCTGGTTACAACCAAATCAAAATTGCGCCTGAGGACATGGAGAAAACAATGTTTGTCACACAGTGGGGCACTTTCTGCTATAAGGTGATACCATTCGGACTAAAGAATGTTGGGGAAACCTATTAGTGTGCCATGGTAGCTTTTTTTCATGACATGATACATCAATAAATAGAGGTCTATGTGGACGAAATGATAGCTAGATCTCAAATAGAAGAAGAGCATATTGATCATTTACAGAAACTGTTTGAGAGGCTAAAGAAGTACAAGCTGAGGCTGAACCCAAATAAATGCACGTTTGGAGTAAGGTCTGGTAAACTTTTAGGCTTTGTCGTCAGCAACAAGGGTATTGAAGTAGATCGTTCCAAGGTGAAAACGATACAAGAGATGCCTGCTCCTCGTACTAAGAAGGAGGTCAGAGGATTCTTGGGACGTTTAAACTACATTGCAAGATTCATTTCTCACCTGACAGCTACTTGTGAGCCAATCTTCATACTATTGAAGAAAGATTAAGTAGTCAAATGAAATGACGAGTTCCAAGTTGCTTTTGACAAAATCAATGAATACTTAAAAGATCCTCCTGTGTTGATGCCACCAGTCGAGGGAAGACCATTGATCATGTATCTGACTGTTTTAGAAAACTCAAAGGGGGTGTGTATTGGGGCAGCATGACGAGTCTAGCCGAAAAGAGCATGCTATTTACTACCTGAGCAAAAATTTTACCGACTGTGAAACCAGATATTCACTGCTTGAGAAAACTTGTTGCGCTATGGCATGGGCTGCTCGCCGGCTAAGACAGTATATTCTTACTCATACTACTTTGTTGATATCTAAAATGGATCCGATAAAATACATCTTTGAGAAACCTGCTCTCTCCGGGAGAATAGCGAGATGGAAGATGATCATGACGGAATATGACATACAGTATACTACCCAGAAAGCAATAAAGGGAAGTGTATTAGCTGATCACCTTGCCCACTAAGCTGTAGAAGACTACCAATCCATGAAGTTCGAATTTCTGGATGAAGACATCATGATGTTAGACAACTGTAAAGAATTCAGGCCATATGACGGACCTGAACAAGGATCCCGATGGACCCTGTTCTTTGATGGGGCATCCAACACACTTGGCAATGGTATCGGTGTTGTACTCATATCTCCGGAAGGGTGTCATACTCCCTTTACAACAAGACTCTGCTTCAATTGTACAAACAACATGGCAGAATACGAAGCATGCATCTTTGGTCTCAGAGCTGCCATAGACTTGGGGATCAAATCCTTGGATGTATTCATATATTCAGCTTTGGTTATCAGTCAGATCAGAGGGGAACGGGACACCAAACACCCTAACCTTATCCCTTATAAAGAACATGTTTTGACATTGCTACCACATTTTGAGAAGATTACCTTCGAGCATTTCCCGCGAGAAGAAAATAAGCTAGCAGACGCACTAGCCACGATGTCATCTATGTTTAAACTTAATTGGGATAACGAGGCTCCCCGGATCACCATTGAACGAATGGATGAACCAACACACTATCACGAGATTAATACTCGAGAAGTAGTGGACTAGCCTTGGTTCCACGAAGTCAAGAGGTATCTCGAGGCTCAAGAATATCCAGAAGGAGCTTCAGTCAATGATAAGAAGTTCTTAAGAAGATTCTCTACTAAGTTCTTCCTTAGTAATGGCATTCTTTACAAATGCATCCATGACTCTGCATTACTTTGGTGCGTAGACAAGGTTGAAGCTGAAAGGATCATAGCCGATTTACATGAAGGCACTTTTGGCACCCATTCCAGTGGGCATACGATATCAAAGAAAATCCTACGGGCAGGCTATTACTGGTCTACCATGGAAGCATACTGCTATCAACACTCTCGAACCTGCCACAAGTGTTAGATCTATGCTGACAAATTTCACGTACTTCCGTTTCCTCTGAATTTCTTAACGGCTCCTTGGCCCTTTGCTATGTGGGGGATTGATATGATTGGGGAAATCAAGCCAACGACCTCCAATGGACACCGCTTCATCCTAGTAGCCATTGACTATTTTACAAAGTGGGTGGAGGTAGCTTCTTCCGCTTCCGTTACCAAAAATGTTGTTGCCTGGTTCATCAAGCAGAGCCTCATTTGCCGGTACGGTATCCCGGAGAGGATCTTTACTGAGAATGGTACAAATTGCAACAACACTATGATCACCGCCCTGTGCGAGCAATTCAAGATCCAGCATCACAATTCTTCCCCTTACAGGCCGAAGATGAGTTATGTTGTTGAAGCTGCAAATAAGAACATTAAAAAGATCATACAGAAAATGACAATCACATACAAAGACTGGCATGAGATGCTACCATTCTCTCGCCATGGATATCGTACCACAGCTCACACATCAACCGGGGCAACACCCTATTCTCTAGTATACGGCATGGAAGCTGTCTTGCCTATTGAGGTTCAGATCCCCTCTCTAAGAATTATGAAGGATGCAGGTTTGAATGAAGATGATTGGGTCCAGACTCGACTTTCTCAATTAAACTTGATTGATGAAAAAAGACTTACTGCTGTCTGCTATGGTCAAATGTATCAAAAACGGATGATCAAGACTTTCAAAAAAAAGGTCAGACGCCAAGTGTATCAAGTTAGGGATCTGGTAATCAAATGTATCATACTACCGCAAGGCGATCCTAGGGGCAAATGGACTCCTACATACGAAGGACCATTTGTAATCAAAAATATATTCTCTGGTGGAGCAATGATCTTGACTACCATGGATAGTGACGACCTGCCGCACCCTGCAAACGCAGACACAGTCAAACGATACTACGCATAAGAGAACCACTAGGTTGACACACCTAGGAAAAACAAGGGCATCCTAGCGAACCAAAAGAGGTTCGGGAAAAAATTAGGGATAAAACGAAAAAAATCTGTACACCCGGCAAGCTGAAAACCCAAAAGGGCGCCTTGGGCAGAAAAGGGTATCCCAGTGGACTGAAAACCCGAAAGGGTGGTCCAGGAAAAAGTTAGGGAATTAAAGCGTATGACTATGTCCCGTTGGATCACCTTATGGAAAACCTACAAACTCATAGGTTCTGATCAATTCAATCATCTTCGGACGAGGCAACAAATAAAAAAGATACTCAGAGATACAAAGGCTATAGCAGAATGGAAACCCATGGGATTATTACACATAGATATCTTTTCTTTTGTATTAAAATTTTCATTTTTTACAACGGCATTCTCTTACTAGAATGTTTGTCTCATTGTACAAAAATACTTACTCAAAGTCAATACAAAGATGTTTCCTTGAAAGTGCAAAAACTATCTGTTTTCCGTTACGCTTGTGTTTTGTTTACAAAAACGTCCAATGATTCATTGTTGAACATATGTATTTGAACATAATTACTATTTACAAATAAACAAAATAAAAGACAATTACTTATCGCTTTAAGAGATAGGGAAATCTCTCTAAGTTATTTTCCATAAAAATCCCCCGCAGTGTATAGTTTAATCCCCAGCGGAACAAAGCTTCCAATTATCAATCCCCGGTAGAAATTATCCAATTTCTCCAGATTCTCCAACCAGAATATTTCAAGCAGTACATAGCATTTCCCTTACAACAAAGTTTATTTCTCTAAACGAAAATTCCTCAACACTTCAACTTTAAGACATGAAGACTTCCATATCCTCAACAACAGTCAGGGGTTTATTTTCCCCAATCCAACAGTAGTGCAGCAGATTAGCTCACATACGCATACATCGCATACATATATCATAAACATTGATTACACGGATGCATTATACCATGCATTTCATACAACATGACTTTGCATTTTAGATAACATTTTACCCTTTTCAGGATAAGGTTAACAACTACCATTAACAATGCTCAGAGTTTGCAAATACAATTCAGGTACACTCCAAACACTGATGCCATTCTAATACTCATTTAGACTTAACTCTCAGATGCAGTACAGAGACTCTCCAGACACGGATGCCATTCTAATACTCATTCAAATTCAACTTTTAGATACAGTACAAATACGCTCCAGACACGGATTCCATTCTAATAATCATTCAGACTCAACTCTCAGATACAGTACAGATACGCTCCAAACACGGATGTCATTCTGATACTCATTCAGACTCAACTTTTAGATACAGTATAGATACGCTCTAGACACGGATGCTATTATGATACTCATTCAGACTCAACTTTCAGATACAATACAGATACGCTCCAGACACGGATGCCATTCTAATACTCATTCAGATTAAACTTTCAGATACAGTTCAGATACACTCCGATGCTAACTTAAGATTCAACTTTCAGATACAGTACATATATGCTCCAGACACGGACGCCATTCTGATACTCATTCTTCCAACTTACAAATTACAATTCAACAATCACTCTTGGATGGCATCTACAAGCCCATATCCAACAACTTTCTATCACCTCTCCAAATGGCATCTTTAAGCCCATTCCCTCTACCATCACATTGCCGAGTGCAAATTTCTGGGCACTCTAGTGTCCAATCATCTTCCACCTTCAAGTCACGAATGGCAAAACATGCCTATCTAACTCTTCAGGTTTAAGAAGATTGAATATGGGCACCTGTTGTACCCCAAAATTTTCCCTCCCACTTATCATGAATTTTCTCACAAGATCTCCTTGAGCTCAAGACTGCACTAGGGTTTGATCAGCTCAAGACACCTCCTTAGACACTGATGACCAAAATTAGGGTTTGAGTTTGCACAAGGATTTTTGAACTATCAATGCTTCAGTTTACTTTCATGGATCATTATGGACCCCCAAGATTACTCATGTCAAGTTGTAAGCTTTAAATCACATTTTTGATCAGTCAATTGAGCAGTTGACCTAAAAATCAGTTGTATTGGGGAAAAAGTCAACTATGGCCAATTTACAGTAAAACTTCATAATTTTTATATCCACATCAACATTTTAAACTCATATGTATCATTTGATCAAGTTTGGACCATAATTCCTTAATAAATTTGATCAAATCTCCAAAAGGGCAAAATTGTCAAAATTAAGGTTTTGATTGGGAAATGGCAATTTCTGATTTTTGATCTAGAAAATGGTCAATTGGTTTAATGCATGATCTCAAGAGTCCATTTTCATCATTTTTACCTAATGACATAGTTCAAAACATTGCAAGTCCATTGGATTGACAGATGAATTTTGCAGTCAACTGATCAAAAGTCAACTGTATATTGAAAAGTCAAACTTTGACTTTTGGGTCAAATTCAAGTGCCAAAGATAATAATTCATCAAAGAATGTCAAAATATGAAACTTATTCATCAAGAAATAAAAAAGTCAAGATTTCATTTTGAAAAGTCAAAATTTCTAAACTTAGAAATTTTTCTAAGTGTTGAAAATTCATGTTTTTTTCATAACTTTGAGCCAATTTTTCACCATGATACAAGATGATTCAAGAGAAACTCCCAACATGAAAGTTGTATATCTCCATGAAACATACAACTTTTCTTCACACAACTTCTTCCAAAAGTGCTGGGATCTTAAGTTATAATTTCAAGAACATAGGATCATGAAACTAAACACTTAGTGAAAATTTGCCCTAATTTGGTCAGGATTTTGACCCAACTTCATGGAACTTTTTCATATAGTTCCAAGGGAAATCTGCAAAAGAAACTCAAAGATGGGTTGTAGGGCACATTGCAAGCTTTCCAAAATGTCCAAGAAATCCTTGAGATCATGCTTAAGTGGAGAATCGAAGAGATGAAGTTGGTGTTTTATCACTTGAGTTACAAGGCATTTTGTGATGAACAAGAATCCAATTTCAAACCTATGTTGCACAATCTTGTTTTGCAGGCTTCTAAACCTCAAGATCTCTCCATTATCAGAAGATTACACTTGCTTTCGAGCTATTATCCAAGTGTTCCAAGCATTGTCCAAGCCAATTTGCCATTTTTGGAAGAAAGCTACCATTCCATTCTTGAAAAGTTTCCTTAATCACAAAGTCAACTTGTCTTGAGCTTCTAACTTGTTCTTTCTACACACATAACTTCTATAAACCAAAAGCATTGTGTCTAATACCTAAGAAAGCTCAGAACATGCTTGAACAATACTTGAGATTTGTCATTTCACTTTTCTTCAAAAGCAAGTTATAGAGCCATAACCCTATAACTCAGAAACCTGGAGTGATTTTGTGCTCTAATATTTTTCATACATATTAACAAGTTAATTGCAAGCTAAGGGACGATTTTCAGGCATCCTAAAACTCTCCCAAACACCCTTACTGCACAAGATTGCTCAACTTGATAGTTTTGAGCCAAAAATCTCCATCTTCATTTCCACTCATGCATTTTGATTCTTAATCATTCAAACACCTTACATACATCATACACAAGTGATCCAAGACCCTGTTTCAAGACTGTAACCCCTCCATCACCATTCACCATTTTCAAACATCAAGCTTTCAGGTTGACTTGAGTAGGGAGACTCAGGGACTTTTAAAGCAAAGTAGGTGTTGGAATACATTCAAGGAGATCCAGGCAAGCTACATAAATCATCAGGCCCTTACAAAGGCTGCTCAAACTCAATACACGACTCCAGTTGTAAGAGGTAAGTTTTCAAACTTCTATCTCTTCATACAGGCATCATTTGAGTTTGGTTTGTGAAGATAAAATGTAGATACCATTGCCATGAAGCTGTACATATCCATAGTTTACATTTATATGGCCTGAGCTTAGAGAATTTTAGATTTGAACTTTCTGAAAAAAATTAGGTTTCAATTTAGGGCCATCAAAATTAATCTTCATCTTTGACTTTTAGCTTACATAAGTTATATGGTTGGATTCTTGAGGAAAAATAGCATAACTTTCATGTTTGCATTTTCCATTTTTGTTGAGAAATGAATGAGATACAGGGGGTCCGGCTGGATGAAGGTTGAAGATGAAGTACATGTCATGGAGACGTTTTACCTTATGTATTTATTGTTTCATTTGTATTAACGCATGTATAGCCACCCCAGTGGTAAGGCAGCGTGCTGGTAATCAGAAGGTCATGGGTTTGAGCCTCAGCGCGCGCTGCCTTTTGATTTTTTTCACTCATTTTACATTTTTTTTGTTCCTACTAGCACATGGGCCTCCCCCATCATGGGCCTGTCTTTTTTTTCTAACCTCCCCCCCTGTTTCATATTTGCACCCTGGCCCAATTCAATTTTATTTCTTCATTTTTTATTTTACTAATTTTCTCAAATATATTTTCTAAATACTAAAAAATGATAAAAATGCAAAAAATGATATTTTATATTTTGACTTATTTTATTTTTCCATAAATAAAAATTGTTTTTATTCTTCATGCTTTATTTATTTATTTAAGTAAACCTTATAAAATTAATTAATATTGTATTATTCATTTATTTTTCTTCACACCATTTAAAAATATATTATTCAAATACCAAAAAAGGACTAAAAATATTTTTAATGCTATAAATATTTTCAAGATAAATAAATGCCAAAAAAATACTTTCCTTAAATTATTTTCTTTTGATTGATTAATATAACTAGGCTATCTTTTAAAATATTTTTTTTCTAAATAAATCCAAACTTAAAATTAACCATTTTCTTTAAATTAGGTTAAGACAAAATCTTTTTATGAAAATCAAACAAAAATTCATTTTCTTTACATTTTGCATCCTTGTACATTCATCCATCTTTATACCTTGTATTTAGGTAAATTCCTTGTATATTCATATCAATTCAATATGGTTGTAATAGACTAATTAGGGTTTTAATTTCTTGCAATCCCAATTTATATTTTGTACACCCCTTCCCACAAATCATGTAATAGCTTTGTATTTTTATTTTACGCAATTTAAATGTTTTATATTCACATGTTAGTAATTAGGGTTTGTATGGAAAGAATACAATCAATCAAATAGAAAACCCTAATTCAAGACAAAAACAAGTATGAAAAAAACACACTTGCACACAAGCACCCCTAGGGTAAAATCCACTTGGTTTCCTTACAAAATGGCCATATTACGCATGTGAGGTATCTTAGAAAAAACAAAAGAATACAAGATCATAGTCCCTCGATGACGCTATCTAAGTTGCCTTACAAATGATCTTAGTCCCTAAAAGAGAATGCTAAGATGCCTTACAACATTGCTAATCATAGTTATATGATGGCCCACGCCCGTCCCATTTACATCTAAAGATAGGGTTACTCACCAAATCAATGGTAAGATAACAATGTCAAAGGAAAAGGAAATGTACAAGAAAGACTTTTGAGTAGGTAGAATGCTCCTAATTACTTGCTCAATTTCAAATAAACATCCTTTCTATTTTCAAAACAAACACCTACACATTTCAAAACATCTTACAAACTTGAAAACATTTTCAAAAGATCAACATGTTTTTATACATTCTTACGAACGAGAATCATTACAAAGATTGCCTAAACAATGGCCTCTTTACAAAATACTTTCAAAAACCACACAAAGCACAATTTCAAACAAAAGCAAGTGATCTAGCAAGTAACTAAGAGCCCATGGAAAACCATGGATGAAAAGGGTGCTAATACCTCCCCTTTTCATAATTTACCCCCCCCCCCCCCCCCCCCCGAACTCAAGAAATAATCTCAAAGGTCTTTCCTGTGCTTTTTCACCTTTCCTTTTGGATAAAAGAAAAGTCGGTGGCGACTCTTGCTAACTGCAACATTTGCAATCAAACGCAAAACACCCAAGTCAGTTCTCCCACCGTATCACAGTAATCAAGCGTATCATACTGCCACAGGGTGATCTCAAAGGCAAATAGACTCCTACATACAAAGGACCATTTATGGTTAAAAACATTTTTTCGGGTGAGGTAATGATCTTAACCACTATAGACAGCGGCGACCTTCCGTATCCTGTAAACGGGAAAATAGTTAAAAGATAATACACATGAAAAAAGACCCTCTATGTCAACTGGCCTAGGCAAAAATTAGGGATAAAACACAAAAATATGTACACCCGACAAGCTGAAAACCTGAAAAGGCGACTTGGGCAAAAAAAGGTATCCCGGTGGACTGAAAACCCGAAAGGGCGGTCCAAGAAAAATTTAGGGATTTAAAGTGTATGACTATGTCCAGTTGGATCACCTTACAACCAATCTTCGGTATCAATCGTCAAACTCGAATGGTACTAATCAATCCAATCAACTTCGGACAAAGCAGCAAGTGGATGAGACACTCAGAGACATGAAGGCTATAGCAGAATGGGAACCCCATGGGATTATTTTACATAGCTGTCTTTTCTTTGTATCAATTTTCGTTTTTTACGATGACATTCTCTTACTAGGATGTTCTTCTCTTTGTATAAAAATACTTATTCAAGTTAATACAAAGATATTCCTTTAAAAGTGCAAAACTATCTGTTTTTGTTTTACTGTTCTTGTTTTACTTGCAAAAAATGTCTAGTGTTTATTTTAGAACATAGGCATTTGAATGTAATTACTGTTTATAAATGGACGCATAAGAAAGGAAAACTAAACAGAAATACAATTACTAATGGCTTTAAGAAACGGGATAATATCTATGGGCCATTCCATAAAATCCCCACAGATACTTTCTCTAAACAGAGCAGAAGCAAGAACATCCTACTACAGGATCGTTGTCCAGCATGCAGCCTAATGGTATCTTTTGCCTTCATATCCCTGACGAAGAAAAATTTCCAGTTACTGCTCCAAGGATTCCTCAATGAAAGTCACCCAACTGCTCAAGAATGCCCCAACAGGGTTTTACAAAGTCCACAAGCAATGCACAACGTTTCACTTCCCCAACAGAGTTTACTTCTCTAATGACGGAAATCCATTTATCAATACATGAAGGCTTACACTCCTCATTCCCAGCGGCGCCAGGGATTTATTTTCCCCAGACCGACAACATTGCAGCAGAACAACTAATATGTGCATACATTACATTCATACATCATAGACAACAACAATGCAAATGCATATATTGCAATCTCATTTATTTTGAGAAACATCATTACACCATGCATTTCATACATCATGGCATTACATACAACTAACTCTTTACCTTTTCAGAAAAGATCAACCAATAGAAAATTATCATCAAATTTTCAACAAGACAAGGTAATTATCTAAGAACAATTCAATGGTAGATCAACTCTCGAAATAGGACAAGATGACTATCTACATGACAAACACTTCCTTCAGACTTCTGTTGGTTCTGTTTAAATCTATCATTGGTTTATCCTGATTCCTTTCCGGTAGACTCCTTCTCTAGTTCAGATAAATCTCTCCAAAGATTTATTGTGATACTTTTCCAGACCTCTGCTGGTTTAGTTTAAATCTCTCAACAGTTTATCCTGATTCTTTCCCAGTAGACACTTTCTCTGGTTCAGATAAATCGCTCCCAAGATTTATTCTGATTCTCTCCAGTTAAAGAACATTCAAGACCTCTGTTGGTTCAGTTTAAATCTCTCAACGGTTTATCCTGATTCTTTACTATAAACTTATTCTCTGGTTCAGATAAATCTCTCCAAGATTTATTCTGATTCTTTTCCAGACCTCAGCTGGTTCAGTTTAAATCTCTCAATGGTTTATCTTGATTCATTCCCAGTAGACACTTTCTCTGGTGCAGATAAATCGCTCCAAAGATTTATTCTGATTCTCTCCAGTTAAAGAACATTCAAGACCTCTGTTGGTTCAATTTAAATCTCTCAACAGTTTATCCTGATTATTTTTCGTTGACTTCTTCTCTGGTTCTGATAAATCGCTCCAAGATTTATTCTGATTCTTTCCAGTTAAAGAGTATCCAAGACAACTGATGGTTCAGTTTAAACCTCTCAACAGTTTATCCTGATTCTTTCCCAATAGGCGCCTTCCCTGGTTCAGATAAATCACTCCAAAGATTTATCCTGATTCTTTCTAGTTAAATATTATTCAAGACTTCTACTAGGTTTGGTTTTAAATCGACCAAAGGTTTATTCTGATTCTTTTCCCAATTGAAGTCAAGCTTAGACTTAGTCTAATTTTCTATCAATAGTCACCTTTGGATGGCATCTACAAGCCAATCTCAGCCAACTCTCCATCATTTCTCCAAATGGCATCTTCAAGCCTATTCTTTACACCTCAACCTCAAAATTATCAGAGTGCAAATTCTCGGGCACTCTAGTGTTCAATCATCTTCCCCCTTCAAGTCACGAATGGCAGATTCGCCAATCTAACTCTTCAAGTTTAAGAAGATTGAACAATGGTAGATGTTGTACCCCAAAATTTGCCCTCTCATTTCTCAAAGGATCATCCTGGACCCTCAGGTTTGCTTCTGTCAAGTTTCAAGTCTCAGATTACAATTTTCCAAGAAGGACATTCACAAGGCAAAATGGTCAAAAGCACACTGAAAAGTCAAACTTTGACTTTTGGGTCAAAATCAAGTTTCAACAATCATATTTCATCAGGACAGGAAATTGGTTCATCAAGAAATCAAAAGTCAGAAATTACTTTGAAAAAGCCAAATTTCTAAACACTTAGAAATTTTTTTAAGTGTTGAGAGAATATGATAATTTCAGAATTTCTAGGCCATTTTTCACGCAAGTGCAATCAGAATTTGCAAAAATGATTCAGAACCTGACTCTTCGATCAGAAAATATGGAAGTTGTGTTCTTCGATCAGAACCTGACTCTTCAAATCTCATTCTTTAGCATATGGATACTATGTTCTACTCTTCGATCAGAACATCATCCTTCGAATCTCACTCTGGTTTTTCCACTATTCGATCAGAACATCACCAAACCCCAAAACCTCATTTTGAATAGTCTGCTGGACTGCTATGACACAGTCCTGCATCCAGCTGCTACAACACTCCAAATTGCTGTTGATCTAGTCCACGCATTGCATTTTTCTCAAACCCCATATTTGCACCAAATTAGCACATAAAAGTTGTATTTAAAAAGCAATGAAACAGTATGCCAAAAAGGTTCAAATCCCATTTGTTTTTCCCCCCAAAACCACAACAAACTCATCTATAAATAAGTTATTCCACCATACATTTAAGGGGTTGACTTTTGGAAAGAGAGATTTATTGAATACAAAAAGAGAGAAAAGAAAACATTCAAACACTTTTAAACCTAGAATTCTCAAAACCAAACCTTTGTTCTTTCCTTCGAATCAAAGAACATAACATTTATGTTCCGTTTCTTGCTAACCCTAGAACGTTCAAAGGCAACAACTCAAGTCCCAAACACACGCTTCAGATTCAAGGTAAGTCATCCTGACTTTGAATTTTTCATTCAGAACATCATTGAAAATGTAAATATCATAGTGTTGAGACTGTATATATTATTTCCCATGTAGAAAAATTGTGGGTCAGAACTTCTTGAAGAAAACTAGGCTTAGAATTAGGAATAGAACTTCTATAAACGGTCTTGCTTTTATTTTTCTATTTTGCTGTTGTTGAGAACTGAATAAGTTGCAAATGCTCTGCCTAATGTAAGGAAGGAGGTGAAGTGTAACACAAAACTTCTAAATGTTTTTTCTCACTATTGTAACACAGCACACAGAACTTCTAGGTTTTTCTCACTATTGTAACACAGCGTATAGAACCTCTATGTCTTTCTCACTGTTATAACACAACACATAACTTTTAGGTTTTTTCTCACTGTTTTAACACAACACAAAATTTCTAGGTCTTTCTCATTATTTTAACACAACACAGAACTTCTAGGTTTTTTCTCACTGTTTTAACACAACACAAAACTTCTAGGTCTTTCTTATTGTTTTAACACAACACAAAACTTCTAGGTTTTTTCTCACTGTTTTAGCACAACACAAAACTTCTAGGTTTTTCTCACTGTTGTAACACAGCATGCAGAACTTCTAGGTCCTTCTCACTGTTGTAACACAGTACACAGAATTTCCAGGTTTTACCTCATTGTTTCAACACCCAGAACTTCAGCGCGTAGCAACCCAGAACTTCTGGTTTCCTCTAACATTTCTTTCTGAACTACAGCGTGCCTAGCATCAGAACTCCGGGTCCCTCTCATTTTTGTTTTCAGCAACATGCTGATCCTGTTTTCATTATTTGTCCTTTTCTTTCTTACTTTTATTATTTTTAGCATTAATACTGTTTTTCTTAATATAAAAAAGACATAAGAATTATTTTCTTTTTATTAACTAATTATTTTTCTTTTAATTTATTAAGACAAAAAAGAATTTTCAAAAAATCATTTCCTTTTCTTGTATTGTACAATTCAATATGGTTGTAATAGATAATTAGGGTTTAAATTCTTGCAATCCCCATTTATAAATATGTAACCCCCATCCCTGAAATGATGTAATAGCTTAGGATTTATTTTCTGCATTTTATTTTCTTTCATACATTGTTAGTAATTAAAGTGTATGGAAAGATAAAATCAACAAGTAGATAACCTTTAAATGCAAGACAAAAATGTATGCAATCAAAGACACTTGCACACTAGCACCTCTAGGGTAATATCACTTTGTTGCCTTTCGAAAAATAGTCACGTCCCTCGAATATGGGAGTTTTAGAAAAGACCCGCGATAAAAGATCGTAGTCCCTCGATGACCCTCAATGTTTCCTTCGGTAAATGATCTAGTCCCTAAACGACATTGCTAAAACGTCCCATAAGTTTCCTTCTATGACTATGCAAATGTCCCACGCCCGTCCCTTCATATCCAATGATGGGATTTCTTACCAAATCAATGGTAAGATAGAAACATATAAAGGAAAAGGAAAAAAAACGTTTAAGACCTTGAGTAGGTAGGATGCTCCTAGTTGCTTGCTTGCTCATAATAAAAAAAATTTATACACCTACAATTTCACTTTGAAACATTTTTTAAAGACAAAACACTGTGTACGCGTTCTTATAGAGACGAGAACCATTACAAAGACACTCTTTTAAAATACTTTCAAAACCCACATCACGAGCACATTTTCAAACATAAGCAAGTGATCTAGCAAGCAACTAAGAGCCCGTAGGTAACTACGGATGAAAAGGGTGCTAACACCTTCCCTTTTCATAACTTACCCCCAGAACTCAAGAAATAATCTTGAAAGGTCTTTCTTGTTCTTTTCAACCTTTCCTTTTGGATAAAAGAAAAGTCGGTGGCGACTCTTGCTATCCGCAACAATTGCGATCAAAAGAGAAACATCCCAAGTCAGTTCTCCCACCGTGTTACAGAATTGGCGACTCTGCAGGGGATAACTTAAAAGTAGGGTTACCTTAGGGCTAGATCATCTTTATTTGCTTTTCATTGTTTGACTTGCTTGCTTTACATTATGGTTCCTCGTTGGGCTTGTTTTGATCCTCTACCCGGATCTGGCACACCTTTTTAGGTAAGTAGCAATAAGTTGTGGAACCTATGTGGGGTATACCGATATGGTCTAAGCAATAACTACATTAATGTGACACATTTATTGGTACCCGGTAGCCCTTGAGTAGTCAAGGAGAATACGGGGCCTCTGTGTGGTGTCGTGAAGCACTAACTGACTTTAGAACCTTACTTGAACAACTTGGCCATTAGGAAGTAGTGAAGTAGCCGACTTTGGTTCAGTCTGAAGTTGGTTGATACTCGATACTATGCTCATTGAGATCGGACTTTCGGGATATTTCGGTCTCCAATAAAGAGGCTTGTGCTGAAACAATGCCCGATGAAGAAAGATCAGTGATATTGAGATCCCCTAGAACTTGATTACTTTCTAGGACAGGTTGAACCAACTAAATTTTAAGAGGGTACTTACCTATAAACCTCATGCAAGCCTAAACCTAAGGACTTGTTTGATTTAAATTGTGCATATGCTTATACGTATCATCATGAAATCATACCATAGCATATTAGACTAACCATTTCAAAGATTTTGAGGTTCATCTTTGTTCTGTTTTGTAGGACATGACTCCCACTCGTAGGAACACAATCCAAGTCAACCTTGTACGAATACCTTTTCAGCTCAAAGAGTTGGCATCAAGGGTATCTGAGAATTCTCCGTTCACCAAAAGACATGGACGACTTCTCAACTTGGTTACTTCAAGCTTTCATGAAGATATGATGAAGGTGCTTTTCCAGTTCTTTGACCCTTTGCACCATTGCTTTACCTTCCCCGATTACCAGCTTGTACCAACTATGGAAGAATTCTCTCAACTCTTGGGAATTCCTATTCTCTATCAACTACCTTTCAACGATACTGAAAGGGATCCAAGCCCTGAAGAGGTTACCCAAGCTTTACACTTGCAACAATCCGATGTCACGGCTAATTGGGAAACAAGAAGTGGTGTCAAAGGGTTCCTAGCCAAGTTCCTGTTGGAAAAGCTCAAGACTGTTGGAACACTCTGGATTTCCAAATCCTGACCAACTTATAGATGTGAATGCTGTCAAAATCTTTTTATCTCACAATCCAGTGCCTACTTTGTTGGGAGATATCTTGCGTTCTCTCCACTCTCGCAGCATGAAGAGAAGAGGAACCCTCATGTGTTGTACTCCTTTGTTGGCTAGATGGTTTATTTTGTATCTCCCCCGATCTGTTGTGAAGAACGAGCAAGGCTTGAGATGGTCGAATAGGCTGATGTCACTCAGACATTCGAATATCCACTGGTGTTCTCGATCCTTGGAGGACATTACTATCATTGACCATTGTGGGGAATTCCCTAATGTCCCTCTGCTTGGAGTTAGGGGAGGTATCACTTATAACCCTTGCTTAGCTCTACGACAGTTTGGGTACGCACAAAGAGATGGTCCACATGATACGCTCATCCAAGGTGTGGTGTTCGACTATGAAAGCGACGATCAAGACTACCGTCAGAGGTTTATACGAGCTTGGAGGATGGTAAATAAGGTGAATAGTAGGACATTGGGACACAAAAATCCCATTCCCCTTGAGCTTTACCTTAGGTGGTTTCGAGCTCGTGCTCAGAGTCTTGTAATGCCTTACCCTTCCATTCTCCCTGTTATCATAGAGCCTGTTGTTGAAGAAGATGTCACGTATAATGTCCTTCATCCCAACATGCCTACCTCTCTTAAAGACTTGCAATGGGATTGGATTCATCTAAAGTAATAGCGAGACACTTTCGAAGCCCAATTCTATGCCAGTGAGAAGAAAGTTCTGGAACTCACCAAGCAGCTTCATGAAGAGCGGAGTTTGAACGCCTACATCGCTCCAAAGAGGATGCGTTCAACCTTTTTGTCTTAGGAGTTTTTGTATTTTATTGTAAGCCCAAAAAGGAATCATGTACTTAAACTTGGATTTATAAATGCAACGTGTGTTTCCTTTTTGTCTAAGAAAATTTAAATCTCTAATTTCCTTGAAATCATTTGCATATGCATTTTCATTCATCAGAATTTAATTTAAGCCAGAAGATGTATGCGTCCGTCTTTAACTGGGAGAAGTATTAGAATAAATCTATGGTCAATTTAATCTGAGCCAAAAAAAGTCTACTGGAAGAACTATCAGAATAAATCTATGGTCGACTTAATCTGAGCTAGAAGATGTTTGCGTCCATCTTTAATTGGGGAGAAGTATCAGAATAAACCTATGGTTGATTTAATTTGAGCCAGAAAAGTCTAATGGAAGACGTATCAGAATAAATCTACGCTTGATTTAGTCTGAGCTAGAAGATGTCTACTAGAAGAAGTATTAGAATAAATCTACGCTTGATTTAATCTGAGCCAGAAGAGGTCTTTGAAGGAAGTGTTTGTCATGTAGATAGTCGCCCTGTCTTGTTTTGGGAATTGATCTACAATTTGTTTTTGTTGGTAAACCTGTGCTGTTTTGGGAGTTCATACCACTTGGTGATAAAGATAGTTGCCCCGTCCTGTTTCGGGAATTGATCTTTATCTGACCATAAAGAAAGAAAGATAGTTTCATCGTCTTGCTTCGGGAGTTAATCTTTGCTCGGTTGTATAGATAGTTTCCCTGTCTTGTTTCGTGAGTTAATCTGGAACCTGCTTTTTGTTGGCTGTAGAGATAGTTTCCCCGTCTTGTTTTAGGAATTAATCTCTTACCTTGTCACGTAGATAGTTTCCCCGTCTTGTTTCAGGAATTAATCTTGGACCCATTTGAGAATTGTTGATGATATTTGTCTGTTGATTGATCTTTCCTGAAAAGGTAAAGAGTTAGTTGTATGCAATGTCATGATGTATGAAATGCGTTTCATAATGATGTTCTCAAAATAAATGAGACTGTGTTATATGGGTTTCGTATGCATATGTTATGATATTGGAAAATGATGTATGATTGTGAAATGTTGTTGGAAATGTATCAACAATTTCGTATGATATCTTGCTGGGGAAAATGAATCCCTGACTGGTGCTAGGAATGAAGACCATGTGTAATCTTCAACCTTGTCTAGAATGCTTCCACTGGAGAATCCTGATTGTTGTTTGAGGAAAACTTCACTGGGGAATGTTGACTTCTGTTTGGGGAGAAGAGTTTAGGAACAATATTCGTTCATCGCTCTACTAGGGAATTTAATTTTTATACACCCTGACTCGGGATAAAAGAGATGAATAACCTTCCGACTCGTCTGGGAAGTTTTAATTCTCATATACCCTAACCGGGGATAAAATATATGGATAACCTTCTGAATCGTATGGGGAGGATAAAGTTGACTGATATCTGGTCTGGCTCCAGGTTTCATATCAACTCTCTAGGGATAGTGGTGACTTCACTAGGGAGAGGAATTTTGTCGATGATTCATAGCCATTTGAGGAATAGACTCAAGCTAGGGAGATTGTAATTTGTTGGGGGAAATAAACCCTGCCGAGGAATGAGCATTACTGGAGAAAAGAAATCTACAAGGGGTTTTATAGTTTTGGATGAATAAACTCAGTTGAGGAAGAGAATTTCCATGAACTGTACTGATTTGAACTCTGTAGGTTGGTGATATTATCGGGAAGGAGATCATATTCTTGTATCCTCCAGAGTGATCTTCCGGGGAATTTGCAGGGGATGTATCTTCATTAAAGATGAAATTGTGAAGATTATTCTATGGGGATAATCTCATGGGAGTGGCTCTGTGGGGATTTGTAGACAACTTAAATGTCATCCCAACTCCTAGAGTCTTAAGTAAATGCTTATTACTGTTCTTATGCATATATTTGTTAACAATTAATCATGTTCATATGCATATGTTCATTCAATTTTAGTCATTGGACGTTTTTGCAAACGAAACAGAAAAATTAAACACAAAAAGTTTTGAATTTTAGGGTGTACTTGTATTGATAGTTTGCCTATAAACAGGCGATTTTGTACAAAGAGACATAAATCCTAGTAAGAGGAAATTATCGTGAAATTAAAAGAGTACAAAGTAAAAACAAAACATATGGTTATATGGAAATGATCTCGTTGGGTTCCAACTCTGTTATTGCCCCTATGTCTTCAAATATTTCATCCCTTGCTGTTGGAAGAAGTTTATTGAACTGATTTGTATCATTTGAACTCTTGTCTTTGGTAATAAAGCCTGCAGTAAGTGATCCAATGGGAAATAGTTGTATGCTTTTAATCCCTAACTTTTTCCTGTACCTCCCTTTCGGGTTTTCAGTCCACCAGGATACCCTTTCTTGCACAAGCCGCCTTTTCATGTTTTCGACTTGTCGGGTGTACAATCTTTTATATATATCCCTAATTTTTTCCCGAACCCTTTTGGTTCGTCGGGATGCCCTTATTTTTGCCTAGGCCAGTCAACCTAGCGGGTCGTTTTCATGCGTAGTACCCTTTGACTATGTCCACATTCACAGGGTGCGGGAAATCTTTACCGTCCATGGTGGTTAGTATCATAGCACCGCTCGAAAATACTTTCTTGACAATAAATGGACCTTCGTAGGTGGGTGTCCATTTGCCCCTGGGATCACCTTGCGGTATAATGACGCGTTTTATTACCAAGTCGCCAGCCTGATATACCTGATACTTGATTTTCTTGTTGAATTCCTTTATCATACGTTTCTGATACACCTGACCATGACTGACAGCTGCAAGTCTCTTCTCGTCAATCAGATTCAACTGGTCTAGCCTGGTCTGAATCCAATCGTCTGTGTCTAAGTCTGCCTCATTCATAATTCTCAGAGAAGGAATTTGAACTTCGACAGGTATGACAACTTCCATGCCATAGACCAGAGAGAATGGGGTTTCCCCAGTTGATGATCATGCTGAAGTGCGATAGCCATGAAGATCAAATGGTAACATCTTGTTCCAGTCTTTGTAAGTCACAACCATATTTTGTATGATCTTCTTAATATTCTTGTTGGCGGCTTCTACTGCGCCATTCATCTTTGGTCTATATGGAGAAGAGTTGTGGTGTTTGATCTTGAACTGTATGCAGAGTTCAGTGATCATGGTGTTGTTGAGGTTGGTACCATTGTCCGTGATGATTCTCTAGAGGATACCATACCGAAAAACGAGGTTATGCTTAATGAATCGAGCAACCACATTCTTGGTAACAGAGGAAAATGAGGTTGATTCAATTTATTTTATGAAGTAGTCAATGACGACGAGAATGAAGCGATGTCCATTAGAAGTAGTAGGCTTGGTTTCTCCGATCATATCAATGCCCCACATTACAAACAACCAGGGAGCAGTCATGACATTCAAAGGTACTAGAGGCACGTGAACTTTATCAGCATAGATCTGTCACTTATGACAAGTTCTCGAGTGGTGGTGGCAATCGGTTTCCATGATTGACCAATAGTAACCCGCTCTCAAGATCTTCTTAGTTATAGTATGTCCAATGGAATGAGTACCGAAGATGCCTTCATGCATATCCTCCATAATTTTCTCTGCCTCCTTCTTGTCCACACAACGAAGCAGAGTTGAATCATGATTACGCTTGTATAAAATTCCATTGCTCAAGAAGAACTTAGCCGAGAACCTCCGTAGGAACTTCTTTTCATTGATTGGTTCCCCTTCAGGGTATTCTTGAGCTTCAAGGTACCTTTTCACTTCATGAAACCAGTGTTTTTCTTCTACTCCATTAGTATCAATTTCAAAGCAGTGTGCCAGTTTGTCGAATCTTTCAATGGTGATTCTAGGAGCCTCATTGTCCCATCTGATCTTGAACATGGATAACATGGTAGATAATGCGTCCCCCAGCTGGTTCGCTTCTCTTGGGATATGCTCAAAAGTGATCTCCTCGAAATATGTAATTAAGGTCAGCACATGCTCTCAGTAAGGGATAAGATTCTAATCTTTTGTATCCAATTCTCCCTTGACCTAACTGATTACTAAGGATGAATCCCTGTATACTCTCAGGAATTTGATTCTCAGGTCAATAGCAGCTTTAATACCCAAGATACATGCTTCATATTCAGCCATATTATTGGTGCAGTCAACGGAAAGCCTGGCAGTGAAGGGTGTATGGCAACCTTGAGGAGAGATAATTAAAGCACCAATTTTGTTGCCAAGTGTGTTAGAAGCTCCATCAAAAACCATAGTCCATCATGATCCTAGCTCAGGTCCTTCATACGCTCCAGGTTCTTAACAATCTATAATTAGTATGATGTTCTCACCCGAGAATTCAAAATTCATAGACTGATAGTCGTCCACGGCGTGATGTGCCAAATGATCTTCCAGTACACTTCCTTTGATTTCTTTTTGAGTGGTGTATTGGATTTCGTATTCTGTCAAGACCATTTTCAATCGGGCTATTCTTTCAGAGAGAGTTGTCTTATTGAATATGTACTTGATGGGATCCATTTTAGAGATTAATAGAGTAGTATGAGTTAACATATATTGTCTTAGTCGGCGAGAAGCCCATGCCAAAGAACAACAAGTTTTCTTGAGCAGTGAATATCTTATTTCACAGTCGGTAAACTTTTTTCTAAGGTAGTATGTTGCATACTCTTTTCGACCAGACTCGTCATATTGCCCCAACACACACCCCATTGAATTCTCTAGCACTGTTAGATACATGATTAGAGGTCTTCCTTCAACTGGTGGCATCAGAATTAGAGGTTCTTGTAGGTATTCCTTGATTTTATAAAAGGATATTTGACAGTCTTTGTTCCATTTTACTACTTGATCTTTCTTCAGCAGTTTGAAGATTGGCTCATAGGTAGCAGTCAAATGAGAAATGAATCGGGAAATGTAATTCAGTCGACCTAAGAAACCTTTGACCTCCTTCTCAGTACGGGGAGCCGACATCTCTTGAATAGATTTAACTTTTGCAGGATCAACTTCAATACCTTTGTGTTGTACCCCAAAATTTTCCCTCTCACTTATCAAGAATTTGCTCACAAGATCTCCTTGACTCAAGACTGCATTAGGGTTTGGTCGGCTCAAGACACCTCCTTATGCACTGATGACCAAAATTAGGGTTTGAGTTTGCACAAGTACATTTGAAATTTCTATGCCCCATATGACTTTCATGGATCATCATTGACCCCCAAGATTACTCATGTCAAGTTTCAAGCCTTGGATCACACTTTTGATCAGTCAATTAAGCAGTTGACCTAAAAATCAATTGTATTGGAGAAAAAGTCAACTATGGCCAATTTAAAGTCAAACTTCATACTTTTTGACCGACATAAACATTTTAAACTCATATGTATCATTTGATCAAGTTTGGACCATAATTCCTCAAGAAATTTGATCAAATCTCCAATAGGGCAAATGGTCAAAATTAGGGTTTTGACTGGGAAAGGGCTATTTTTTATTTTTAAACTAGCAAATGGTCAATTGGTTTAAGGAATGATCTCAAGAGTCCAATTGAATCATTTTTACCTAATGACATGGTTCAAAACATTGCAAATCCATTGGGTTGACATATGAGTTTTGTAGTCAACTAATCAAAAGTCAACTGTATACTGAAAAGTCAAACTTTGACTTTTTGGTCAAATTCAAGTACCAAAGATCACAATTCATCAAAACATGTCAAAATATGAAACTTATTCATCAAGAAATAAAAAATTCAAGTTTTCATTTTGAAAAGTCAAAATTTCTAAACTTAGAAATTTTTCTAAGTGTTGGAAATTTCATGTTTTTTTCATAACTTTGAGCCAAATTTTCACCATGATGAAAGGTGATTCAAGAGAAACTCCCAACATGAAAATTGTGGATCTCCATGAAATCTACAACTTTTCTTCACACAACTTCTTCCAAAAGTTCTTGGATCTCAAGTTATAATTTTATGAACATAGGGTCATGAAACTAAACACTTACTGAAATTTTGCCCTAATTTGGTCAGGATTTTGACCCAACTTCATGGAACTTTTTCATATAGTTCCAAGGGTAATATTCAAAAGCAATTCAAAGATGTGTTGTAAATAACATTGCAAGCTTTCCAAAATGTCCAAGAACTCCTTGAGATCATTCTTGAGTAGGGAGAATCGAAGAGATGAAGTTAGGGTTTTGTCACTTGAATTACAAGTCATTTTTGATGAACACATGAACCAAATCCATGCTAGGCTGCATAATCTTTGCTTTACAGGCCTCAAACTTGTTTTTCACTCCATAATTAAATGTTTACACAATTGGTAGAGCTTTTATCCAAGCATTTGAGCTATTATCCAAGTTGCATTTCCATTAATGGCACAAAGTAACATTGTCATTCTTGTAAAGCAAGCTTTTTGCATAAAGTTCACATTTAGCCTCTAAATTGTTCCCTCTGATTACACCCCTTCCATAAAGTCAGAAACAAGCTTGTTTAAAGCATAACCACTCTATCTTATCAAGTACACAAGACTTTGAAACTTGTTTTGTCAAAAAATCACATGTTTAACTTAAAGATGCAAATTTGAATTCTGATGAACAAGAGGTCTCCAAACTTGTTGCTTATAAATAGAGTCACTATTTGTGAGATAGAACATGAGTTTGAACACCCTGAAATACACCAAAACTCTCTGAAATCAGAAATTGCACAAAAACTCCATTATTGCATAGTTTCTGACCTTGAACATCAAATTCCCATTTCCCTCGTGCGTCTCTTGGCCTTTTAGTTTCTAAAGCTTCCTTACATCAAGTGTAACTCATCCTTGTACCTGTTTCATTTCTGTAACACCATTTACCCCATCTTCCATAACCAAAAACAGAGCATTGCACATTGACTTCTCCAAGTCATTTCAGCCACTCTCAACTCAAGCAAACCATTGCATTAGCTTCCTAGGACCTCAAGGAAGCTAACCTGATCATCACCATCACTTGAAACAAGCTCAAACTCCAAACACGATTTCCAGTTTTGAGGTAAGTTTTCTCAACTTGAAACTTTTCATACAGGAATCATCAATAGTTTATTTGTGAATAAAACATGTAGATATCATTGCCCTGAAGCTAACCATGTCCATAGTTTCCATTAATTTTGCTTGAGGTTAGAGAATTTTGAAACGGAAATCTCTGAAATTTTTAGGGTTCAAATTAGGGCCATTAAAAGTCTTGCTTATCTTTGATCCATAGTTCTAATACTTTACATTTCTGGAATCGTGAGAAAATTTGCTACAAGTTTCATGTTTACAATTTTCATTTTTATTGAGAAATGAGCAAGTTACAGTAGGTCTAGCTGGAGGTTGAAGATGAAGTCTTCAAGGCGTGTTTTGCCTTACATATTTATTGTTTCATTTGTATTAACAAATGTATAGCCACCCCAGTGGTAGAAGCGCGCGCCTGTAACCTATGGGACATGGGTTCGAGCCCCAGTGGTACCCTTTTGCATTTTTTCATGTTTTAGCAATTCTGATTCTTTTTTTTGTTTGGCAAGCGCTGGGCCCTTTGGGCCTGGCTCATTTTTGTTTTTGCTAGCAGACTCCCATACTGACTTTTGGCACCCCCTGGTCCAAGTTTTATTATTTATTTACTTAATTTATTTTTCTTTTCTTAAATATATTTTCTAAATACTAAAAATCATAAAAATACAAAAAAAAAATGATATATTTTATATTTTGACCTATTTTTATTTTTTCCATATATAAAAATATTTTTATTTATTATACTTTATTTGTTTTATTAAGTAAATCTTATAAACTTAATTAATATTATTTTATTTATTTATTTTTCTTCACACCATTTAAAATACATTATTTTAATATAAAAAAGACTAAAAATATTTTATAATACTATAAATATTTTCAAGATAAAAAAATACCAAAAAAAAATACTTTTCTTAAACTTATTTTCTTTTGATTAATTAATAGAATTAGATTTTACTTTTAAAATCTTTTCTTAATAAATTCAAACTTAATTAACTATTTCTTTAATTTAAATTAGATTAAGACAAAATATTTCTTTCATGAAAACCAAACAAAATTCATTTTCCTCACATTTTGCATCCTTGTACATTTATTTTGTATACTTTGTATTTATTTAAATTCCTTGTATATTCATACCCATTCAATTTGGTTGTAATAGATTAAATATGTTTATATTCTTGCAATCCCCATTAAATTTGTACACCCCCTCCCCACAAATGTTGTAATAGCGTAGTAACTTTAAATTTCACAAGTTATCGCTTATATACAACATGCTAGTAATTAGGGTTTGTATGGAAAGACTAAAATCAAAGCTTAAAAAACCCTAATTTAAGACAAAAAACAAGCATGAAAAAGATACACTTGCACACAAGCACCCATAGGGTTATCCCATTTGGTTGCCTTATACAAAATGACGATATTACACATGTAAGGTATCTTAACAAAAACAAGCAAATATAAGATCATAGTCCCTCTATGACGCTATCTAAGTTGCCTTATAAATGATCTTAGTCCCTTAAAAAGAATGCTAAGATACCTTGAAATATTTCTAATTATGATTATACGATGACCCACGCCCGTCCCGTTAACATCCAAAGATATGGTTGCTTACCAAGTCAATGGTAAGACAACAATGTCAAAGGAAAAGAAAATGCACAAGAAAGACATTTGAGTAGGTAGATTGCTCCTAATTACTTGCTAAATTTCAAACAAACACCCTTGCTATTTTAAAAAAACAAACACATACACTTCCAAACATCTTACAAACTTGAAAACATTTTCAAAAGATCAACATCTTTGTATACATTCTTACGAACGAGAATCATTACAAAGTTTGCCTAAACAACGGCCTCTTTACAAAATATTTTCAAAAACCACACAAAGCATAATTTCAAACAAAAGCAAGTGATCTAGAAAGTAACTAAGAGCCCATGAAAAACCATGGATAAAAAGGGTGCTAATACCTTCCATTTTCATAATCTACCCCCCCGAACTCAAGAAATAATATCAAAGGTCTTTCCTGTGCTTTTTCACCTTTCCTTTTGGATAAAAGAAAAGTCGGTGGTGGCTCTTGTTAACCGCAACATTTGCGATCAAACACAAAACCCTCAAGTCAGTTCTCCCACCGTATCACGGTACTGGCAACTCTGCTGGGGAATATTCTAAAAGTGGGGTTACCTTAGGGCTAGATCTCATTTACTTTCTTACATTGTTTGATTTGTTTGCTTTACATTATGGTTCTTTGTTTTGGTTTGAATCCTCTTCCCGGATTTAGGATACATTATAGGTAATTAGCAATACGTTGTGGAACATGTGTGGGGTATACCGACATGGTCTAAGAAATAGCTACGTTAGTGCGACATATTTGTGGGTACCGGTAGCCTTTGAGTTAATCAAAGAGAATACGGGGACGCTGAGTGATGTCATGAAGCACTAATGAACTGTTAGAACCTTTACTTGACCAACTTGGCCTTTAGGATGTAGTGAGATGACCGACTTTGGTGCAGTCCGAAGTTGGTATATACTCGATATTACACTCATTGAGGTTTGGTTTCTTGGGATATTTCGGTCGCCATTAAAGAGGCTTGAGCTGAAACAATGACCAAGGAAACAATCCAGTGATATTAGGCTCCTTAGAACCCAATTATTATTACTAGGACAGGTTTAAGCCAACTAAACTTCAAGAGGGTACTTACCTATAAAACTCCATGCAAGCCTAAACCTAAGGACTTGTTTGCTTTGTTTGTATATACATACTTGTATATAACATCATGAACATCATAACATCATATTCATTCACTAACCATTTCAAGGAATTTTTGGGATTCATCTTTGTTCTTGTTTTGTAGGATATGGATTCTCTTCACAGAAAAACTATTCAAGTCAACCTTGTAAGGATCCCTCCACAACTTAAGGAGCTAGCTTCAAGAATTCCTGAAAATTCTCCATTCACTAAGAGACATGGTCGCCTACTCAACTTAGTCACCTCCAACACATATGAGGACATGATGAAGGTTCTCTTTCAGTTCTTTGATCATTTTCACCATTGCTTCACATTTCCCGACTATCAACTTGTGCCTACTTTGGAATAATTCTCCCGACTCTTGAGGATTTCCATTCTCAATCAACTAACTTTCAATGGTACAGAAAGAGACCCAAAGCCATAAGAGATTGCTCAAGCTCTACACTTGCACTCGTCTGATGTCACAACTCATTGGGAAACAAGGAGTGGTGTCAAAGGTTTCCTAGAAAAGTTCTTGTTCAAGAAAGCCCAAAATTGTTGGAACTCCTTGGATTTGCAAGCCTTTGAGGAAATTGTGACTCTCCTCATCTATGGTATGGTTTTGTTTCCAAATCCTGACCAACTCATAGATGTGAACACCGTCAAAATCTTCATGTCACGCAACCCGTTGCCTACATTGCTAGGGGATATCCTACACTCTTTTCACACTCGCACAATGAGGAAAAGAGGTGTCCTTATGTGTTGCACTCATCTCTTGGCAAGATAGTTTATTCTGCATCTTCCCCAATCTGTATTAAAGAATGAGAAAGGTTCAAGGTGGTCACAAAGGTTGATGATGCTCAAACATTCAGACATTCATTGGTGCTCCCGATCCATAGAGAATGTTACTATTGTCGACTGTTGTGGGGAATTTCCTAATGTCCCTTTACTTGTAATTAGGGGAGGAATCACCTACAACCCTTGTTTAGCTTTAAGACAATTTGGTTATGCCCGAAGGGATGGCCCGCACGAGATGTTGATTTGAGGTTTGGTATTTGACTACGACAACAACGATCAAGGTCTTCGCCAGAGATTTATCCGAGCTTGGAGGATGTTAAATAAGGTAGATAGCAAGACTTTGGGGCATAAGAATTCCATCCCTATTGAGCCTTACCTCAAATGGGTACGAACTCGTGCTCAGAGTCTTATGATGCCTTACCCCTCCATTCTCCCGGTAATCATTGAGGTTGTCATGGAAGGAGATGTTCCATACACTATCCTACATCCTGACATGCCCACCTCTCTTGAAGACTTACAAAGAGATTGGATACAACTCAAGAGGGAGCGAGATACTTTTGAAGCCCAATTCTACGCAAGCGAGAAGAAGGTTTTCGAACTCAGTAGACTACTTCATGAGGAGCAGACTCTGAATGCCTACATTGCACCAAAGAGGATGCGTACTACCTTTTTATCTTAGATTTTTTTGTATTATTTTTCCTAAGAAAGCATTGATGTACTCAAAGCTTTAAATTATTAATATTATGTGTGTTTCCTTTTTGTCTAAAACAAATTTGAATCTTAAAATCCTTGAAATCATTGCATACGCATTTATGATTCATCATAACATAAGCAGGTTTCTTGAAGCAAGTATCCTCATCTCTCTACTATTTATTTCAGTAAGATGGATCTCGAGAAAACGGTGAAGGACCTTCAAGCTCAGAATGCACAGTTTCAACAGTTGTTCTTAACTCTGGCCAAAGGACAAGAAGAGTTGAAGACTTTGTTGGCTGGGGAGAAGAAAAAGAAGACAAAGAAGATAACCGGAGTTCTAAACATGGGAAGAAGATTCCAAGGGCAGACAAGAAGGGCCTTAGACTTTGCAACGACATCCGGTGAGAAAGACAACCAAGATGGGAAGGGTAAAGAAGAAGTTGTCCAGTTAGAGTCAGAAGAGGAAGAGGAATAAGAAGACTATTCTGAAGAACAATACCCTCCAGCTGATGACAAGTATAAACATCTCGAAGAGCGGTTGAGAATAATGGAAATCCAAAAAGTGCCTGGATTGGACTTTGAGTAATTGGGTTTAGTATCGGGGATTGTCATTCCTCCAAAATTCAAAGCACCTGTGTTCGCCAAATATGATGAAGTTTCATGCCCTAAAATGCATCTCCGGTCCTATATGAGGAAAATCTATCCCCATACCGCTGACAAAGATTTATGGGTACACTTCTTCCAAGACAGTCTGTCTGGAACTCAACTCGATTGGTTTTATCAGTTAGAAAGAGCCAATGTTCATAACTGGGAAGATCTTGCTGCAGCCTTTTACAAACAATACCAATACAATGGTGATCTTGCGCCTACCCGTGCTCAACTCCAGAGTATGGCCATGGCTTCTAATGAAGGTTTCAAGGACTATGCGCAAAAATGGAGAGACTTGGCTGGAAGAGTTAAACCTCCCCTATCTGAAAGAGAATTAACAGACATGTTTTTGGGCACCTTGTCTGGTCCCTTCTTTAATCACCTAATTGGGAGTTCATCGGCAGGTTTTACTGAACTGATATTGACCGAAGAGAGGGTAGAAGCCAGGATAAAAAGTGGAAAGATTCAAAAAGATACATCCTCTGCTTCTATAAGGAAGCCATTTATCAGAAAGAAAGAAGTGGTTACTATTTATCCTCAGAGAAATCAAGATAGGGTCGAACACCGTCCAATGGTGGGAGCTGTTATGATTCCTAAACTTGTGCCTGATTAGGAAAGAAACAACCAACCAAGGATGGAAAGACCAGTCAGACAATTCACCAGAATTAACATGACCTTATCTCAAGTAATGCCACATCTGTTAAGATCCAACCTAGTGACCTTGAAAGAAGCTCCAAAGAATCCTAATACAACATCTCCTCACTATCATCCTAACGCCCGTTGTGCATACCACTCGGAGAGTCCCGACCATGACACTAACAACTGTTGGGCTCTAAAGAACAAAGTACAAGACCTCATTGAAGCCAAAGAAATTGAATTCGATGCGCCCGAAAAGCCAAATGTCATTTCTGCCCATATGCCCAAACACGACCATAATACCAACGCCATTGAGGAAGATATGGTTGTTACTTCATTTGATGAACTTATGACCTCACTTCTGACTATCAAAAAGAACTTATTAAATGCCAGTGTATTCCCAGGCTGTGATGAAAGATGCCATTTCTGTTTGTCCTCACCAACCAACTGTCCTTTGTTGAAAGAAGGCGTTTAGTGCTTAATAGATAACAAGGAAATTTTGTTTGAAAAGACTTATGTTCCACCTGTTCCTTTTAATTATGTTTCAATCATTACCATTTTCGCTGATTCTTCCAGGGTCTCCACCAAAAGACCTGTTAGAATTACATCAGTTCCAAAAGCAGCTCCTTTGATAATTACAATGCGTGGACCAGTCCCGTATTTGTCAGACAAAACCATACCATGGAATTATGGAGGGGATGTCTACTACCACGATATGATACGGTGGCAGAACCAACTGTTAATACTGGTTTACATTTTGCGTTTTTTGTTCGCAAAATGTCGCAGTAAGCAAGAGTCGCCACCGAATTTTATTTTATCCAATCAGGAAAAGGAAAAAGAACAGAAAACGTTGTACGGGGATAAATTATAGAAAGGGAAGGTGTTAGCACCCTTTCTATCCATGGTTTTCCATGGGCTCTTAGGTACTTGCTCATTTTTCAAATTGCTTGTGTGAGTGCTTGTTTGTTCTTGAAAATGTTTTACTTCGTGATAACACTTGTATCAGTCCTCAAGGATGTGATGAAGTTTGTTTTGAAAATTTGTTTTGAAAGGTGTTTGTGTGAAAAGTTTTTATTGAGCAAGTACTTAAGATTCTACCTACTCGAAAAGAAGATTGTTCGTTCTCGTTTCCTTTAGACAGCGCTATCCTACTATTAAGGAGTAGGTAGCCCCGTCGTTGGAGTTTATAAGGGACATTCGAAAGGGACAAGTACAGTCACTAAAAAAACAGTTAGAAAACTTTAGTAGTAACCCTAGAGTCTTAAGATCTTTCCGAGGCAACATTTTCAAGGCAACATTTCTGTGGCAACATTCGAATGGGACATTTTGATCTTTCAGACTGAAGGGCAACCACTAAAATCTCCTATTCTTAATGACTGTTTACCGAAGGCAACCGAAGTGAGGTAAACCCTAGGGGTAAACATGTGCATGTGAATTTTTCAGTTAATTAGTCTTTGCACATTAGGTGACCTACCGTTTTAATTTCAAGATATTCTTCTCATACAATCCTATTAGCATGCATCTAATAGTTAAATATTTGCAGGAATTTAAAGTGCGAAAAATAAACCTAGCTATTACAAGGCTTTGGCAGTTACATAATTATCTTGACCGAAAATAAAAATGTGGAATTAAAACCTAGTTAAAAATATTACAAACTCAGAGCAGTTACAAAAATAATAAAAGGAATTAAAATGCGCGCGAAAACTTAATTGCAAGAAAAATTGAAAACCCTAAAAATCTAACTGAAAAAATATTTAAGTTATTATTGAGAAAAGACTTAATTAGGTTATGTACAATTAAAACCATAATTCTAATCATTTTTTAATTATAAAAAGAAATTGAAATTAACCTAATTTAAACTAAATTAAATAATTCAATAAAATAAAACATTTTGTAAAAAAAGATTTTATGTATTTTAATGGTTTTTTATTTGAGAAAAGAAACAATTTAATTACAAAATTTAAAACCTAATTTATATTTAATTTTAATTATGAAAAAGAAATTAAATTAACCTAACTTACTAATTACATTAAAATAAATATTTTATATAAAAAAAGCTCTTTTATTGTGATTTGTTGATTTTATGATTAATAAAAAAAGTAATTTATTTTTAGTGAAAAATAATTTATTTTTAGTGAAAAATAATTAAACAAATTAATTAAAATAAAAGAAATAATAAAAGAAATGAATTAAGAAAGGGCATGTGTTATGCTGAATAGGGGGTGTGATCCTGAAATTTCCAGGCCCAATAGCGCTTGAGCCCATTCAACGCGCCTGATCCCATGGGGTGTTGACTTTGAGGTGTATCATGGTCTCTCATTGCTTCTGCGTTGGATCTGATATTACGCTTGTTCAAGTGGCTGGATGTTGGTGACATATGGTAGACATCTGGATGAGAGCTACACATGATCTGTTGAGAGAAAATAAAATAAAGAGAAACGCTGGGACCTGGGATCGAACCCAGGTCCTTATGCTTGCCACTGAATTCCCTTGACAGCTGTGTTATTGTGACTTGTTGTTAGTACAATGAAAACAAAATATAATATAAAGAAAACAAAGTAGCTGAATTCCATGCGCGCGAATTTCAAACGGGCGAATGGATGATTGCCACGCCATCGTCTTCTCCAGGGAACCATCATGTTAGGCAGATGACTTATACCTACGAACAATGTTTGTAACTACAAGTCTGTGAATTTCAAAAATCAACACAACGCAAGATAAATAAAATTAAAGACCATGGATCAACCGTATTTGGCCCTCTGATCATCATGGTGTCCTTCATTTAGGCTAATTGTTCCTGTATTCAAAAACCCCAAAACACATGTGGAAACCCTAACAATGGCAAGTATAGGCATAGGCTTCAAAAATGCAATTAAACTATTCAGACATCTTGCAAAAATGATAAGGATCACGAATATGTCAATCAAATATGCTAACAATGTAGGAATTAATGTAATCATTTTCAAAAAATAAGGCAAACCGTGGGAGTGATTTTGTGCGTTTCTGGGCGAGATAAGACTTGCAAATGATCCAGTTGGCTTCAGGGATGCTCCAGGATACGATTGCTGGCTTTGAATTTCTCTGAAAAGCCTTGTGGAGTGAAAACGAGTCACACTTTTTGTTCACTTTTTTGAGTTTGTTCTTTCTCTTCTACGACTGCAAAACTTTATCTCATGCCTTGTACATGTTCTCTATATATCTTAGAATGAATTAGGGTTATAAACTTGGCTCGAATCTTTGCAATTATGGAAGATTTGATTTGATTTCCATGCCATATGTAAACTTGCTATTTTGAGCCAAATCATCCCTTTCTTGTACCAATTATGCTTTGTTTCATTTTCGTTTTGATATCTCAGCATAATTTGATTGCAAACCTGTCAAAAAATCAAATCTAATCATATCTTTGCTAATATTCACCAATTATTTGATTTAATTCAATTTTTAATTAATAAAAAATCAAAGTAAATTGAAAAATGAAGCAAATAATGTGTGGGTGAATATTTGGGTCGTGGACCATATTATAAGTGAGGTGCAAGCATAAAAAGTTAGGCCCATTTGGCAAAAAAATGCATTTTTGAGCACATTTGAGTTTTGGCAATTTTGCAAAAAAGGTCAACTTTGAAAAGGCATATCTCCTCAAATTTTAACCCTAGAGACGTGTTCTTGGACTTTTTAGAAATATTAGGATGTCCCCTAAGCAACCTTTTTGGTCTCATCTCAATTGAGTCTTCCATATTCATGTAAGAAGCTTTGACCCAAAAGGTGTTTTTGTTTACTTTTCAAAAGGACCCATAATGTAGAAATTCATATCTTTTTGTGGGTGCATATTTAGAACTTGTGGGTTGAATATGAGTTGTAGGGAATTTCATCCTCTTTAAATTGAGCTTTGGATGGAAAATTTTTGATGAAGTATGTGGAAGTTATGCTTGGTCAAACTTTGGTTGACTTTTCTTGAGAAACCTTAATTTAGCAACTTTTGGGTTTTGATGAATTTGGAGCATTCCTTCAGGAATCATGATCAACCCTTGATCAAATGATGAAATTCACTCCAAAATGTTAATGTTGACCAAAAAATCTTGAAGTTTGACTATATGTGGGTCACATTTGACTTTTGACCTAATATAGTCAATTCTCAAGCATCTGAGCAGTTGACTGAGCAAACTTATTGTGCAAGGCATGAAACTTGACATGTAGGGTCTTGAGAACATATTAAGACCATGGAGAGCATATGAGGTCTTTGGAGTCCACCTATCTTGATGAAAATGGAAACCCTAATTTGAGACACCCTACCTTAGGAGAGAGTTTGTCTGGTCAACTCTTGGGCAAACATGAGCAACTTGAGGATCTCTAGGAGTATGTATTGAGTAAAATGAGAGGGAAAATTTTGGGGTACAACAGCTGCCCCTGTTCAATTTTCTTAAACCTGAGGATGTAGATTTGCTGTCCGCCTTTCGTAATCTGAAGGTGGAAGATGATTGAACACTAGAGTGCCCAAAAATTTGCACTCGCATGAAGTAATACTTGATTTGTGATATTGGGAATGGGCTTATAGATTCCATTTGGAGGTTGATGATAGAATATTGTCGGAGATGGGCTTAAAGATACCATCCTGAATGTGATGGAGAATCGTCGAAGATGGGCTTAAAGATGCCATCTAAAGAATGTTGATTTCCCGAGATATTCCTTCGATGAGAGTCCCTGCTCCTATCGTTGAGGAGGAATCTGCTGAGGATTATTGGTATCTTCCTTGGGAGAAATATAATTTTAGGAGCTTCAGTTGTCCGTTACTCTACTAGGGAATTAACTCCGACTTGAGGAAGCGGAAGTGAAATGCATATCTGGTAGGTGTACAGGGTGTACCACGAATTACTGGGGAATTGCGAAACCAATCGTGTTTGATCGGGTCCTGGTCTTACAGTGTTGTAGACTGCTGTCTGGAGATAAGAGAGAAGGAACCTGGATAGTAAGGTTATGAGAAGGAACATGGATAGTAGCGTTACTTTGATATGAAAGCCTGGATAGTAGGGATGTGAAAAGGAACCTGGGTCGTAAGGTTACTTCAATATGAAAGCCTGGATAGTAGGGCTGTGAGAAGAAACCTGGATAGTAGGGTTACTTCGATATGAAAGCCTAGATAGTAGGGCTGTGAGAAGGAACCTGGGTCGTAGGATTACTTCGATATGAAAGCCTGGATAGTAGGATTGTGAGAAGGAACCTGGATAGTAGGGTTTCTTCGATATGAGAGCCTGGATAGTAGGGCTGTAAGAAGGAACCTAGATAGTAGGGTTACTTCGATATGAAAGCCTGGATAGTAGGGTTATGAGAAGGAACCTGGGTCGTAGGGTTACTTCGGTATGAAAGCCTGGATAGTAGGGCTTTGAGAAGGAACCTGGATAGTAGGGTTACTTCGATATGAAAGCCTGAATGGTAGGGCTGTAAGAAGGAACCTGGATAGTAGGGTTTCTTCGATATGAGAGTCTGGATAGTAGGGTTGTGAGAAGGAACCTGGATAGTAGGGTTTCTTCGATATGAGAGCCTGATAGTAGGGCTGTGAGAAGGAACCTAGATAGTAGGGTTACTTTGATATGAGATCCTGGATAGTAGGGCTGTGAGAAGGAACCTGGATAGTAGGGTTACTTTGATATGAAAGCCTGGATAGTAGGGCTGTGAGAAGGAACCTGGGTTGTAGGGTTACTTTGATGTGAAAGCCTACATAGTAGGGTTGTGAGAAGGAACCTGGATAGTAGGGTTACTTCGATATGAAAGCCTGGATAGTAGGGTCGTGAGAAGGAACCTGGGTCATAGGGTTACTTCGAAGCGATAGTGTAGATTAGTTGACCCGTTTTATTTCGGGAACTGAGTTTCCATTAGTCGTTTGCAGATATGACTCGCATAACTGCTGAACTTGTTGAAGCTAATCGTCCTTTCCTGAAAAGATATCAGGGTTAGTTATATGCGATGCATGAAATGCAGGGTGAAATGATGTTCTCAAAATAAATGAGATTATGCTGCATATGATATGTATGCGTATGTCGTGATGTATGTTTATGAAATGCTATCGGGGTATGCTCGTGTCTGGGAAAATAAATCCCTGAAGGTTGCTGGAGATTTATAAATATTATGTCTGGAAGAGATGCTGGAGAATAACTCTACGGGGACCAAACTTAGGGGGGAGAGATACTTTGTTGGTAGACCTGCTGATCTGGAGGAATAAACTCAGTTGGGGATGAAATTCCATTGCTGGCGATGTTGAGCTCTTTTGGAGATTGAGCTTCTGTATCTGGAGAAATAAACTCTGCTTGGGGGATGAAATTTACTGACTCGCCCGCGATTATGAACCTCGGCTGGGGATAGTTATGTCCTGTTTCGGGGAAGCTGACAGCAATGCCTTTGGATACTTTTACTCTGTGGAGGAGTGTATGTACCAATAATTATGTTCCCAAGCTGGCTCTATCCCGGTACCTGCTAGGCAAAGTAACTGTAGGGTTTGGAACTTCTTGTTTTTCCCTGTTTCTGGAATTACGAGTAATTGTCTTTTGTTTCTTATGAAAATATTTATGAGCAGCAATCATTTTCAAATGCACATATAAAAAATAAATCATTGGACGTTCTTGCAAAACAAAACAGAAAAAGAAAAACGAATTGAAGTTTCTTGTGAAAATGATTTGTATTGATTTTTTGAAGTTCGCCTGTAATAGGCGTTTTGTACAAAGAGGTTGACGCTCTAGTAAGAGAACTCCACCGAAAGATAGAAATTATACAATTTGTGTAAGAGAAAAAAACAGCTATGTGAAACAACCCCATTGAGTTCCAACTCTGCTATTGCCTTTATATCTTCAAGCGTCTCATCACTTTGCTACTTGGCCGAAGGTTGATCAGATTAATTGGCGTCGTCCGAGCTTGATAGTCGATACCGAAGTCTAGTCTCAGGATGATCCAATGAGACATAGTGATACACTTCAATCCCTAACTTTTTCCTGGATTTCCCCTTCAGGTTTTCAATCCACCGGGATACCCTTTTTTGCCCAAGCCTCCCTTTCGGGTTTTCGACTTGCCGGGTGTACATATTTTTTCATTTTCATCCCTTACTTTTGCCCGAACCCTTTTGGTTCGCCGGGAAGCCCTTATATTTGCCTAGGCCAGTCGACCTAGATGGTCTTTGATTATGTGTAGTATCTTTTCACTATGTCTACATTGACAGGGTGGGGAAGGTCGTCACCATCCATGGTGGTTAGAATCATAGCTCCTCCCGAGAAAATGTTCTTAACCATAAATGGCCCTTCGTACATGGGGGTCCATTTTCCCCTGGGATCACCTTGCGGCAGTATGATGCATTTGATCACCAGATCCACGACTTGATATTCTTGACGTCTGACTTTCTTGTTAAAAGCCTTGATCATTCACTTTTGATACATCTGACCATGGCAGATAGCAGTAAGCCTCTTTTCATAGATTAGATTTAGCTGATCAAGTCGGGTTTAGATCCATTCGTCTTTGTTCAAACCCGTACCCTTCATAATCATGAGAGAAGGTATTTGGACTTTGATGGGTAGGACTGCCTCTATGCCATATACCAGAGAGTAGGGTGTTTCCCTTGTCGACGTCCATGCTGAGGTATGGTACCCATGAATAGCAAATGGGAACATCTCATGCCAGTCTTTGTATGTCACAGTCATCTTCTGTACAATCTTCTTGATGTTCTTGTTAGCTGCTTCAACAACGCCATTCATCTTCGGCCGGTATGGAGAAGAATTATGATGATGTATCTTGAACTGTTTACAGAGATCGATGATCATTGTGTTATTGAGATTCGTACCATTGTCAGTTATAATCCTCTCTGGCATACCATATCGACATATTAGATTATGTCGGATAAACAGTGCCACGACGTTCTTGGTTACTGTAGCGAAGGAAGCTTCCTCAACCCACTTCGTGAAGTAATCAATGGCTACTAAAATGAAGCGATGTCCATTGGAAGTGGTGGGTCTGATTTCTCTGATCATGTCGATGCCCCACATTGCAAAGGGCCACGGAGCTGTCAAGACGTTCAAGGGGACCGAAGGAACATGCACCTTGTCAGCATAGATTTGGCACTTATGACAAGTTTGAGAGTGCTGATAACAGTCGGCTTCCATAGTGGACCAGTAATATCCTGCCCGTAGGATCTTCTTAGCCATGGTATGTCCACTAGAATGGGTTCCGAAGGTGCCTTCATGTAGATCTATCATGATCCTCTCTGCTTCACTTTTGTCTAAACACCATAATAGTGTGGAGTCATGGTTGCATTTATATAGGATTCCATTACTAAGGAATAACTTTGCAGCGAACCTTCTCATAAACTTCTTATCATTGACAGATTCCCCTTCGGGATACTCCTGAACCTCGAGGTACCTTTTGACTTCGTGAAACCAGGGTTTGTCTGCCACTTCTTCGGTATCAATCTCACAGCAGTGTGCTGGTTCATCCAACCTCTCAATGGTGATTTGGGTAGCTTCATTGTCACACCTAACTTTGAACATATAAGACATGGTAGCTAGCGCGTCCGCTAACTGGTTCTCCTCTCGTGGGAAATGTTCAAAAGTTACCTCCTCAAAGTGTGGGAGCAATGTCAGTACATACTCTTTGTAAGGAATAAGATTCGGGTGCTCTGTATCCCACTCGCCTTTGATCTGACTTATTACCAAAGCGGAATCCCCGAATACACTCAAGAACTTGATCCTTAGGTCTATATCAGCTCAAAGACCCATGATGCACGCTTCATATTCTGCCATGTTGTTGGTGCAATTGAAACATAATCAGGCAGTGAACGGAGTATGACAACCCTCAGGGGATATGATTACAGCGCCAATTCTATTACCTAGTGCGTTTGAGGCTCCATCAAAGTACATAGACCATCGGGATCCCTCCTCAAGACCTTCATCCGGTCCATGTTCTTCGTAGTCAGTTACCAACATGATATTCTCATTCGGGAACTCGAAATTCATGGACTGGTAGTCATCCACGACCTGATAAACCAAATGATTAGCCAATACACTCCCCTTTATTTCTTTTTGGGTTGTATATTGTATGTCGTACTCAGTTAAGATCATTTGCCACCTTGCTATCCTTCTGGAGAGAGCGGGCTTCTTGAAAATATACTTGATTGGATCCATCTTTGATATTAATAAGGTAGTGTGAGTCAGCATGTACTATCTCAGTCGGCAAGAAGCCCATGCCAAAGCGCAGCAAGTTTTCTCGAGCAATGAGTATCGTGTCTCACAGTCGGTAAACTTTTTGCTAAGGTAGTATATTGCGTGCTCTTTTTGACCAGACTCGTTATGCTGCCCCAGCACACACCCCATTGAATTGTCTAACACTATTAAGTATAATATCAAAGGTCTTCCTTCAACTGGAGGTATCAGAATTGGCGGTTCTTGAAGGTATTCTTTGATTCTTTCGAAAGCGGTCTGACATTCATCATTCCACTTTACCACTTGATCTTTCTTTAGAATCTTGAAGATTGGCTCACAAGTAGCAGTCGGATGTGAAATGAACCTGGCGATATAATTCAGGCGTCCCAAGAAACCTCTAACTTCCTTCTCTGTACAGGGAGCTGGAATTTCTTGTATAGCTATTACCTTTGCAGGATCTACCGGAATACCCTTGTCATTGACGATAAAACCCAGAAGCTTACCAGACCTTACCCCAAAGGTGAACTTGTTCGGATTCAACCTCAACTTATATATCTTTAACCTGTCGAACAACTTTTAGAGATGATCAAGGTGCTCTTCCTTAGTCTGAGACCTGGTTATCATGTCATCAACATAAACTTCGATCTCATGGTGAATCATATCATGGAACAAAGCGACCATGGCGCGCTGATAAGTTGCCCCAGCATTCTTCAACCCAAAAGGCGTCACCTTGTAACAGAAGGTGCCCCACTGTGTAACGAAGTTTGTCTTCTCCATGTCTTCAGGAGCCATCTTGATATGGTTGTAGATGGAGAAACCATCCATGAAGGAGAATATTTTGTGTTGCACGGTGTTGTCGACCAGAACGCCAATGTGAGGAAGCTGGAAGTCATCCTTAGGGCTTGCCCTATTCAGGTCTCTGTAATCTACGCACATATGTACCTTACCGTCCTTCTTAGGTACTGGGACGACGTTGGCAACCCACTGTGGATATGAAGTGACAACTAAGAATCCTACTTCGAACTGTTTCATGACCTCTGCCTTGATCTTCTCTGATATTTCAGGGTGCATACGGAGAACCTTCTGTTTAACCAAAGGACAGTCTTCTTTAGTCGGCAGGCGATGTACCACAATATCAGTTTCCAAACCAGGCATGTCTTCATAGGACCAGGCGAAGATCTCAACGTAGTTGTGCAACATTTGTATCAACCGCTGCTTGACTCTAAGCTACAGATTTGCACCTATTTTAACCTCTTTTATGTCTTCCTCAGTACCCAAGTTCACTGTCTCAACCGGCTTTTCATGGGGTTGTATGGCCCTTTCTTCCTAATGTAACAGTCTAGCAAGTTCTCCAGTCACCTCACAATCATCTTCACCTTCGTCCTCGGCTTGGTTGATCGGATTTTTGAAGTCATAACTGGAAATAGCAGAGCTGTTATCAATGGGATCCAGAGTGGATATGGATCTGCATTATGATACGTGAGTGTGTGTAAGAGAATATTTGTTTTAATAAAGTATAAGCAGGAAAGAAAAACAGAGAGCACAAAATTTATATGCAAGAAATGTCCAATGCTTTATTAATGATATATGAAATGACAAATAATAGCCCTCAGAAGCAAATCCAAGGTGCCTCGGGCAAGGCACCAGGCCGTAAAGTTTCAAATTGTTTATTACAAATCTCAAAACAAGTAAGTCAATTACCGCGGAATAAAAGAAAGAGGTATAAAGTCCCTAGCCGTCCAGTTACTCAGTCCACCGTTGATAGTTGGGTAGATCCAGCTGTCCATGTCTGAGTCTTCCTCGCTGTCTTCAATGGCATTAACCCCAAGATTACTGATGCGTATGGGAGGTCCTCCATCCCGAGCGCGTCTAACAACCCTTTGAGCCCCTGTTGTAAAGCCCAAACCAAATTTTTCAGCTTTGTGGGTGAAATCAGGGAGCTGGCCCCAATTGGCACACCCACCTTCTTCAACCACGACTCTGGCGTCCTAGAGGGAAGCCATCTTCAGAGGAGGTTTGTTACTAGTAGTTTCAGTTGATTCCAAGATCTGAAGGACCTCTTCGAAGTTCTGACAAGGAGTTTCTATGAATTCCCCGTCCATCTCTATGTAGCGGAAGGAAGATGTGGCTCACCATATACTCTTCTTCACCCTGCACTGTGACAATCTTTCCTTTCACCAGATACTTCAGCATTTGGTGGAGTGTGGAAGTGACTTCCCCAGCCTCGTGGATCCAAGGACGACCCAACAAGCAAGAATACGACGGTCTAATATCCATCACATAGAAAGTGGTCCCGAAAGTCTGAGAACCTACTTTGACAGGGATGTTCACTTCCCCGTGCACCGTTCTCTTTGATCCGTCAAAATCCCTTACCACAATGTTACTAGGCTTTAAAGTTAAACCCTCGCAATCCAATCGGTCCAACACCTTCTTCGGCAGAACATTCAGTGAAGACCCAATATCTACCAGCACATGAGCCATAGTGGTGCCCCTGCATTCAATCGAGACATGTAGAGCATCATTATGGTTCCTTCCCTTTGGTGTCAAATCCACATCTGAAAAACTCAGCCCATTATCAGCAGTCAGGCTGACCACACAATCTTTGAATTGATCAGCTGAAGTCTCTTGCGGCACATGCGCAGTTTTAAGGAATGCAATCAAAGCCTTAGCATGGGCCTCGGAGCACAACAACAGGGATAACATGGATATCTTTGGTGGGGTATGCCCCAGCTGCTCGACCATATTGTAGTCACTCTTCTTAATGATTTTCAGTATTTCCTCCATTTCTTGCTTAGAGGCTTCCACAATAATTTTCCTAAGCGGCTCCGTCCGAGCAGGCTCACCTTTAATTTCCTTGCCGCGGGTATTAGATGATTCTCCGACAGGGGTAATAACTGGAGTAAGAACAAGAACTGTAGTTGATGTACTAGCAGGAACAGTAGATGGAATGACAATAGGTTTGTTGACAGTCTTATGGGAAATCTCGGGAGAGAAGACCCTTCCACTTCGGGTAAATTTGCTGGTTCCGACAATGTTACCAATATCAAGATCAACTTCTTCGTCTTTCAAATCTTGTTTGATGCCTGATAGTACACATCGGCACCATAATGCTATGGGACAGCTTTTTCCGAGACATACGGGACATGACCAGGAACAATGATTATCAGCGGAGCAATTCTTGGAGCAGATGTAATCCTAACAGGTCTTCTCGAGGAAACCTTGGAAGGATTGGCGGAAATGGTTATAATGGCAATGTCTTCAGATGGAACAACGGGAACCAAAGTTTTCTCAAACAAAATTTATTTGCTATCTATCAGGCGTTGAACACCTAATTTCAGCAAACGACAATCAGAAGGTAGAAACGAACACATGTGGCAACTTTCACCATAACCCGGAAATAAACCGGCCAACAAAAAATTCTTCTTGACAATCATGAGAGGAGTGGAAACTTCATCAACAGAGGTAACGAACAAATCAGTGTCAACAACATTAACTCCACGACCGTGTTTAGGCATGGGAGCAGTTATGACATTTGGCTTCTCCGAAGCATCAAACTCTATTTCCTTGGCTTCAATCAAGTCGTGTACTTTGTTCCTCAGAGCCCAGCAGTCATTTGTATTGTGGCCAGGACTCTCAGAAGGATAGGAACACCGAGCATTTAGATTATATCTGGGAGATGTAGTATTTGGATTCTTGGGAGCCTCTTTCAAGGTTGCCAAGTTGGATCTCAACAGATGAGGTAACACTTCAGCCAATGTCATGTTGGTGCGAGTAAACTGTCGTTGTGGTCTTTCCACCCTTTGTTGATTGTTGCATTGTAGAGCAACTACAGGCCTAGGTATCATCACGACACTTACTATTTGATGATGTTCAACCCTTTTTTGGTCCCTCGGACTATAGATGGCACTGGCTTCCTTCTTACCAGCAAAAGACTTCTTTAATGAACTCGAAGAGGCATCCTTCTGTATTTTGCCGCTTCGAATTCCGACTTCTACTCTTTCTCTAGTTAGAATCAGCTTGGTGAAACCAGCTGATGAGCTGCCGATCAAATGATTGAAAAATGGACTAGATAGCGTCCCCATAAACATATCAACCAACTCCCTATCAGACAATGGGGCTTGAACTCTCCCAGCCAAGTCTCTCCATTTTTGTGCATAGTCCTTAAAGCCTTCACTTGAACCCATGGACATACTCTGGAGTTGAGTACGAGTAGGAGCAAGGTTGGCATTGTATTGATACTGCTTGTAGAAAGCAGCAGCCAGATCTTCCCAGTTTCGAACATTTGCTCCCTCCAGCTGGTAGAACCATTCAAGCTGTGTCCCTGACAGACTATCTTGAAAGAAATGAACCCACAGATTTCTATCAGCGGTGTGGGGCTGGATATTTCTAACATAAGAACGGAGATGAAGTTTTGGGTAGGACACCCCATCATACTTAGCAAAAACTAGAGCTTTGAACTTTTGCGGGATGACCACTCCCAATTCTTTGAAATCCAGTCCAGGTATCTTTTGAACTTCCATGGCACTCAGACGATCTTCCAACTGCTTGTATCTATCCTCAGCAGGAGAATATTTCTCATCATTATAATCAGTATCATTGTCAGAAACTGTAGGACTGGGGTCCTTCTCTTCTTCTTGATTTTCCCCTTTCTTGGATGAAGAGGTCAAATCGACTTGTAGCTTCAACCTCTCTCCAAACCTTCTACCCATATTCAGAATACCGACAACCTTCTTCTTTTTCTTCTTCTCTTTCAGGATGAGGGCTTTCAGATCCTCCTGTCCTTTTTCCAGACTTATGAACATTTGTTGGAACTGGGCGTTCTATTCCTGAAGGTCCTTGATGGTTTGCTCGAAAGACATTTCATGCTGAAATAAACAGCGAAGAAGATGAGAAACCTATAATGGTACCTGTACATGCAATGTTATGAATGGGATACGTATGCAATAATTTCAAAGACTTCGGGAAATTTAAATTTGCAAACCAAAATAAAAAAAGATTTTATTAGCTGAATTCAAAGTTCAGATGCCTTTTAGGCATTACAATAAGAAACAAATCTAAAACTATAAAAGACATCAAAGTTCCCATGGATGCTTCCTCTTTGTGCCGAGATAGTCATTGAGTCCTCTTTCTTTATGCAGTTGCTTTGTGAGCTCTAAAACCTTCCTCTCCTGAGCATGGAACTGATCCCTGTAAGTATCCCGCTCCTTAATCAACTGAATCCAAGACCTCTGTAATTCTCTAAGATCAGTGGGCATGTAAGGATAGAGAACCGTGTAAGTAATACCCCCTTCATAAGTGGGTTCCACAATCACTGGTAAAACGGCCACATAGGGCATCATAAGCTTCTGGGCACGAGCTCGTACCCATTGGAGGTAAGGTTCCATAGGAATGGAAGCTTTTGGCCCTAAAGCCTTGGCGCCAGATCTGTTTACCATGCCCCAAGCTTGTATGAACTTCCGACGATACCCGTGAGCATCATCCTCATAGTTGAATGCAATGCCCTCGATAAGTAACTCATGGGGACCATCCCTTCGAGTGTGACCAAATTGTCGTAGAGCTAAATAAGGATTGTAGGTTATACCCCCTCTAATACCAAGTAATGGGACATTAGGGTACTCCCCGCAGCGGTCAATAATAGCAGTGTTTTCCATAGCTCGAGAACACCAAAGAATATCCGTGTGAGCGAGTGACATTATCCTTTGTGACCAACCCAAAACTTCTTCATTCTTTAGTACGGACTTAGGGAGGTGAGAAATAAACCACCTCGATAGTAATGGCATGCAACACATAAGAATCCCTCTTCTCTTCATGGTACGAGTATGGAGGGTGTGCAGAATATCTCCGAGCAAGGTAGGCACAGGGTTGCGAGAGAGGAAGATCTTGATAGCATTCACATCTATGAATGAGTCAGAATTACGGAATAAGACTAACCCATATATTAGAAGAGCCAAAACCTCCTCAAAAGCCTGAAAATCCATATCATCCCAAAACAGCTGAGCCTTGTCTATCAGAAACTTAGCTAGAAAACCCTTGACTCCGCTTCTTGTTTCCCAATTGGATACCACGTCGGCCCGTTTCATATGCAAAGCTGAGACAATGACTTCCATCTTAGTAACTTCTTCTAGACCTGTGAAAGGGTAACTGCTCAAGAATGGGTATATCCAACAGCTGAGAGAATTCTTTCAAGGTAGGCACCAACTGATAATCTGGAAAGGTGAAGCAGTGGTGCTTGGGATCAAATAACTGAAAGAGTACGCTCATCATCTTTTCATCAAAGTTTGAAGTAACTAGGTTGAGAAGTCGACCATGTTTCTTAGTGAACACAAGTTTCAGAAACCCTTGATGCTAGCTCTTTGAGTTGGGAAGGTATCTTCACAAAGCTGATTCGGATAGTGTTTCTACAAACGGAAGCCATGCTCTGCAAAATAGAACAAAGATAAATTCCCTTGGTCTTTGAAATGGTTAGTGCAATAAGAATGGATGCTATGTTATGATGCATGATTTCATGAGAAACCACAGGTATAGCAAACACAGTCAAATCACATCAAGTCCTTAGGTTTAAGGTCTGCATGAGGTTAAAGGTAGTACCCTCTTGAAGTTTAGTTGGTTTCAAACCTGTCTTAAAAAGTAACCGGGTTCTAGAGGATCTCAATATCACTGACCATCCTTTATCGAGAATTGTCTCAGCTCAAGCAATCTTTTCCTGCGGCCGAAATATCCCAAAAGTATGATCTCAATGAGTGTAGAATCGAGCATCAACCAATCCTCAGCTCTACACCGAGGCTGGCTATCTCACTACTTTCTAATGGCCAAGTTTGTTCAACTAAGGTTCTAAGGTCCGTTAGTGCTTCACAATACCATGCGGTGTCCTCGTATTCTCCTCGTTTCCCCACGAAGGATACCGGTACCAACCAAAGTGCCACACCAATACAACCACCACTTAAACCATATCGGTCTACACCGTACAATCTCCACGATCTATTGTTGTTTACCTAAAAAGTTCCCCCAGATTCGGGTGTAGGATCTATAGTAACCCCAAACAAACCCTCAAAAGTAAAGCAATCAAGACAATCAAGAGAAGCAATTTAATAACCTAAATCCTAAGGTATACCCCACTCCTTATACTCCCCAGTAGAGTTTCCAGTTCTGTGATATGGTGGCAGAACCGACTGTTAATACTGGTTTGTGTTTTGCGTTTTTTGTTCGCAAAATGTCGCGGTAAGCAAGAGTCTCCATCGACTTTTATTTTATCCAATCAGGAAAAGGAAAAAGAACAGAAAAAAAAACCTTTTTTGAGATATTTCTGAGTACGGGGGTAGATTATAGAAAGGGAATATGTTAACACCCTTTCTATTTGTTGTACCCCAAAATTTTCCCTCTCATGTCTCAAGGACTCTTAGAATCACTTCAGTCAAGTTTCAAGCCTCAGACCACATTTTCTAAGAAGAAACATTCAAATTATCAAAAGGGGGCAAAATGAGCAAAATCGGAGTTTCAGCTGGAAAAGTCAACCGAACACTGAAAAAAATCAAACTTTAACTTTCTGACCAAATTTGAGTCCCAAAAATCACATTATGTCAAGACATCCAAAAATGAAGTTTGATCATCAAAAATCAAGAGAATCAAAAATCCAACTTTGCAAGACTTTGAAATTTTTCTAAGTATTTTCTATAATTGGTTAATTTCATTTACTTCAAGACATCTTTTATTACAATTCCAAATAATTCAAAATGATACAAGTAATTCAAGTTATTACAAAGTGGCATTTTTGCAAAATTACAAATTCTAAAACCATGTCTTGATTGAGTTCTCTCAAAAAGAAGAAAAAAAACCTTGCCACAACATTTTTGGCCCTTGACATAATGTACATGAAATATCCCACAAGACCAAAATTGTGACATGCTACAAATCATGTTGTCCAAGTTGAACAAAATGTGATGTGCCACATTACCACAACACCCCATGCTGCCTTGCAAGAAAGCTTGTGCTATGTTGCACCCCAAGTATGCATGCTTCCCAATACAGTCCAAAACTGCTCTATGTAGTCTGCCCAAGCCTGCATCACAACAACCCCAAAATTGCACCAAAATGGCAAAGGAAAATTGTGGGAAGAAAGTGTCAAAATAGTAGGCAAAAACAATTCAAACAACTTATGTGGTTTCCCCCCTAAACCACAATCAAAGGGTCTACAAAAAGAGGATTGTCTCATAAGACAAGATTGGATTTTAGAGGTAAAATTTTGGGAGAGAGCACAGAGAGTTTTTTGTTGAACAAAAAAAACAGTGTCCCTTGTAAATTGGACTGATTCATTCAAAAAAACCAATTCTGTTCTTATTCAAAACAGAACCCCAACCCATTATTCCACCATACAAACTCTCCCATAAACCAAACAACTCATCAGATACAAAGAGGGTCCAAGCATAAAAACAGTCCCTGTAGTACTATCAGCTACACCCTTAAAACATCAAAACATTACAGTACATCCTAACTTAGTTTCAACAGTTTGGAGTAGCTTTCTGGAGATCCATTGAGGTCATCATAACATTTGGAAAAGCATTCAGATTTAAAACAGCCAGTGTAGCCCAAAGGTAAGTCTTCTTGACTTGATATCCCTTCATACATCATGGATGATTTGCTTTTTTTGAAGACAAGATGTAGTACTTTATTATCCTTTTGAACTAGTCATTTGCTTGTGGTTTAGGCTTATTCAATCATTTGTTGTTCATGTTTATCAATCATATCCTGTAAACTGACATGAATGGACAGCAAAACAATGTTTAAGACAGCAAAATACAGCATGTATCGACATATATTCTCATGTGTCGACTCATCCTAGTGAAAAAACAGGGTATGAGTCGACACATGACCCCATGCATCGATCCATACTGATTTCAGGTGACAAAACAGAAGCCGGAAACGTATATGAGTCGATACATACGCATTTCGCATCGATGCAAGAAGGTTTATGAGTCGATACATCCCATTATGTGTCGACTCATACTGAACTAATTTTGTTTTTACAAGAGCAAGGAAAATCTATGTGTTGATGCATAGCAGCATGGGTCGACACATAGCAGTTCAAAATTCATTTTTCCCTTTATTTTCACATTGTTTTAATTATCACTCGATATGGTTATAATATTTTAGTTTCTACTTCATCCCCATTGTTAAATTGTACCCCCATCCCCCTAAAGTGATGTAATAGCTTAGATTTTACTTTCCGTATTTTACTTTCCTTTCATATATTGCTAGTAAGTAGGACGCATGGCAAGATGAAATCAACAAATAAATGACTTTCAAATACAATATAAAATGCATTCAAACTAACACACTTGCACACTAACACCTCTATGGTAATCTCATTTTGTGGCCTTTTGGAAAATAGTCATGTCCCTCGAACATGGGACGTTTTAGCAGAGACCCTTCGATAAAAAAGATTGTAGTCCCTCGATGACCCTCGATGTTGCCTTCGGTAAAACGATCTAGTCCCAAAACGACATTGCTAAAACGTCACGTAAGTTTCTTTCTATGACTATTCAAACGTCCCACGCTCGTTGTGATACGATGGGAGAACTGACTAGATGTTTTGCGTTTCGTTCGCACTTTTGCGGTTAGCAAGAGTCGCCACCGAATTTTCTTTTATCCAAAAGGGAAGGTAAAAAAGCACGTGAAAGACCTTTCGAGAATTTTCTCGGGTTCGGGGGGTAGATTATGAAAAGGGAAGGTATTAGCACCCTTTTCATCCATGGTTTTCCATGGGCTCTTAGTTACTTGTTTAGATCACTTGCTTTTGTTTGATTATGTGCTTGTGGTGTGGGTTTTGAAAGTATTTTGGAAAATTTCTTTGTAATGGTTCTCGTCTCTATAAGAACGTATACAAAGTTTTGTTTCGAAAAATGGTTCAAAGAGGTTTTTGTGAATCGTGTTTTGAAAAGTGTTTTGAAAATAGGTTTTGCAATGGTTCTCGTCTCTATAAGAACGTATGCAAAACGTTTTGTCTTTTGAAAGTGTTTTGGAATGGAGGTGTAGGTGTAAAAGTTTTGTCGTGAGCAAGCGAGTAACTAAGAGCGAATATATCTACTCGAAAGGTCTTAAGTTGTTCTTTTCTTCCTTTTAATGGTGCTATCTTACCATTGATTTGGTAAGAAGCCCCACCATTGGAGGTGAAGGGACAGGCGCGGGTCCATTTTACAATCATTGAAAGCAACTTGTGAGACGCTCTAGTAATTTTTGTAAGGGACGAGATCATTTTAATCGAAGGCAACATCGAAGGTCATTGATGGTCTACGATCTTTGTTTATCGAAGGGTCATTTCTAGAGTGTCTCATATTCGAGGGACATGATTGTATTTCCGAGGCAACGAGCGAGGTTACCCTAGAGGTGCGCGTGTGAGAAAGTGTGTTGGCTTCAAGTTATTTATTCTTGGATTAGGTCATCTAGCGATTGATTTTTGAATCTTTCCATACACGCCTAGTTACTATATAGTATATCGAAAGCAATAAATTGCGGGAATTGAAATTCTAAACTATTACAGAATGTTCAGGAATGGGGATACAATTGTTACAAATGGGGCTAAATCAAATAAAAATAGCAATGTCCAAATATCAAATAATATAACCAAATCGAATTGTTGTGCGATTTAAATACAAAGCTATGACAATTTATGAAATAAAATCAACAAGGTATGAATAGTATGTATTTATTGAAAAAAGAAAAATAAAACATATTCTAAAAAAAAGAAAATGATTTGAATTATAGTCTTTATTAATATTTTTTTGTGTATTTGATTAATTATGTAAACTAATTTTAAATAAAGAAAATAAGCTAAGTTAATTCTTTTTTGGTATTTTATTAAATGTAACAAATTAATAAAAATAAGTTATAAAAGAAGAAAATAGCGAAAATTGATTTTCAAGACTTAAAAAAAATGTATAAAAGTATTCTAAGTTTTAATTAATAATTTTCAAAACAAATAAAAACAAATTAAAAAGGAAGAAATGGGATTAGGAGATTTAAAGGGTGTTAGGCCCAAAGGTGTTTTGCTGTTTAACAAAAAAAAAAGAGCCAAAAGGGGGGGGGGGGGGGGGGGGGATGAACTAGCGAATGGGCTTAAGGGTTTGCAAAAGAATTGGCCCAATGTTCTAAACTGTTTATTGTGTTTGATTAGGGTAAACAAAGATTAGGGTTTGTGGTTCCCCTTTGGTACAGAGCGGCGCCGTTCGTCCCTCTCATCCATCTCTTCCATATTCGTTTATCTTTCCACCTCTGAAATCTCTCAAACTCTTAAGCTCATGGCCGAAACTCCCTAATCTCTCCTCATCTCAACGTGATTCGTGTTTCTATGAAAACCCTAAGGTCGGATTCATGCTTATATGATCTTCCCTCCCCAGTTTCCGTTACCGGAGCGCCACTCAAACTCATCTCCTAACCATGCTCAAATAAATTCTTTTGTGAAAAAGGTGATGTACTGTTATATTAGTTGCCTTTTAACAGCTTATTCAAAATGGTGGGAAAACCACCAAATTTTGAATACTTTGGCATGTTCTCCTTATGCTCTTTTCCTTGCAGTTTTGTTTTCTAGCAATTCTGGTGCAATTGTGACAGCAGGGCAGCATCCCTAGGTGGCTTCTTTCCCCTCTCTCTCTCAATGACCCTAAGAGCTAATTTCTCTTTCACCTTTTTTCTGAAAAGTTTGCAAATAACAAGGAAGATGATGAAATGGTTTATTGAACAAGCCTTTTTCTTGTTGACTTAGTTTATCAGATGTTATATTTTCTTTTTGCTGATGCTGTTTATTTGCTACTGCTATGCTGCCTCGTTCTTGTTGTTTGTATTTTGTCCAATTTGCTGCATTGTTTGGACAGCCTAGTTGTTTGTTGCCTAGCTTGGATTTTGTTTTGGCCATACTGCTGTTTGCTGCATTCAGTTTGGAACATTTGTTTTGGCCATGCTTCTGTTTGCTTTTGGATAATTTGTGCCTTGTTTTTTGCTGATGCGCTGCTGTTTGCACATTTTCACTTGTTTGGACAACCTAGTTGTTTATTTGTTTGATGATGCGCTACAAATTTTGTTTGGACAACCTTGTTGCATTCAGTTTGGACAGCTTGCTTATTTTTCTCTTGTTTGTGAACCAAAAATAATAATCTTCTTGTGATTTGCAAATAAGAATGTGATGAATTAAAAATATAGCCCTCTGATTCCAAGTTGCAAACTTTAATGATGGACATTTTTCTTTCTTTTGAAAATTCTCGCTTATGCCCAAATAACTGTACTAACTATTTTTCTGTCTTTTGTTTTCATGTGAGCACAACTGGATGGTGGCAAAGCAGAGGAAGCAAAAGACTCTGTGGCAAGCATGGAAGTAATGGAAGCTCAGTCAACCTTAGGCATAGATTCACTTTCTTTGTAATATAGAGAGAAACACTCAATCAATTGCACTGATTTATTTTTCAAATACAATAAGTTGTAAAACCTAAAGCATTTAAATAATAAATTGTTTTGTAACAACTTTTTGAATAAATGAAAAAAAGTCTTATGAGATATTCTGATGTCCATTAAAATCCTTTACTGTCAATAACTCGCAATTTTCTCCTTGCATCTTCATTGATTCTTAAAGATTCCCGATCAAGATAATTGAAACTGCATTCCAATAATTCCAATCAAGATAACTTAAATTCCAATAATCAAGTAATCTTGCAACTGCATTCCAATCAAAACACGTACTGTCTATTCCATAAACAGGCAAATGTTCATTCCATAAACAAGAAAATGTTCATTCCATAAACAAGCAAATGTTTTAAAAGACGCAAATTATCTGGTTAACCTGGATCAAACGAAACATGAATGTCCCAAATGACAGTCTTAGATCCCATCTTTTGTCTCAAACAAACATGCTTTGAGAACAAACATTAATATTTCATTAAACTTGAGGAAGAATGAAAACATGTGACAGCTAATTGGATCTTTGAGAATTCATTACTTGTGAGAATTGCAAGAAAAACCCTAATTGTTGGTTTACTGTCAAAGGAGAAAATCTGTCTGATCAATTCCTGAGCCAACTTGAATATCTGAGAAACCCTAGGGTTGTGTTCTTTATGAAAAATGAGAGGGCAAATTTTGGGGTACAACAGTCGTCCCTGTTCAATCTTCTTGAACCTAAAGAGTTAGATCGGCGAGTTTTGTCATTCGTGACTTGAAGGTAAGAGATGATTGGACACTAGAGTGCCCGTAAATTTGCACTCGACTAAAGTGTAATTGAGGAAATGGGCTTAAAGATGCCATCCAAGAATGTTTGGTTGTAAATCGACAGAATAAGCATCAGAATGGTGTCCGTATTTGGAACGTATCTGAACTGTATATGTACGTGAATCTGAATAAATGAAGGAATGACTTCTGTGTCTAGGGTGTATATGTACTGTATCTGAAATTAAATTTGAATGAGTGACAGAATGGCTTCCGTGTCTGGAGCATATCTGGATTGTATCGGTACTTGGAATATGAATGAGTGACAGAATGACTTCCGTGTCTAGAGCGTATTTGTACTGTATCGGAACTTGGAATTTGATTAAGTATCAGAATGACTTCCGTGTCTGGAGTATATCTGTACTGTATCTTGAAATTAAGTCTGAATGAGCGACATAATGGCTTCCGTGTCTGGAGCGTATCTGGACTGTATCGGTACTTGGAATCTGAATAAGTGACATAATGACTTCCGTGTCTGGAGCATATATGTACTGTATCAGTACTTGGAATCTGGATAAATGACATAATGACTTCTGTGTCTGGAGTGTATCTGTATTGTATCTCGAAATTAAGTCTGAATGAGTAACAAAATGACTTTCGTGTCTGGAGTGTATATGTACTATATCGGAACTTGGAATTTGATTAAGTATCAGAATGACTTCCGTGTCTTGGAGTGTATATGTATTGTATCTGAAGTTGAGATTTGAATGAGTGACAAAATGGCTTCCGTGTCTGGAGCGTATCTGTACTGTATCAGTAATCTTTGAATATCTATTAAAGATAGTTGTTAATCTTATCCTGAAAAGGGTAAAATGTTAGCTGAAACACAAAGTTATGTTGCATGAAATGTATGATGCAATAAATGTGTTTTATCCATGTTTATGATGTAATGTATGCGCATGTAAGCCGATTTACTATATTACTGAGGAAAATAAATCCTTGACTGCTGCCAGGGAAAATAAATCATTGACTGCTGAGGATTCCGTCGTGAGAGTAATGCCATATATTTCTTGAGGAATCTGCTTGGGGAATTTAGAGAATTTTAATGACTTTTACTAGGGATTATTGACGGGAGTCTTTGTTCTGTCGAGAAGCAACAAAACTCTGTGGGAAAAAAGATTATCCTGCTGGGGAGTTCAGGAGTTTGGGTTGTTTGCCACTTTACTGGGGAGTTACCCTAGGTTGGGGAGAAAAGAAAAAGTTAACTGTTAACTGGTTGATTTTCAGGCTTCAAGATAACTTGCTGGGGAAACCTGGAGAAACTAGATGAGTTCCACTGTGGGTTGAAAGTTTCAGCTCCACTGGGGACCTGTATTTCAAAGTTTTGGCTCCGCTGGGGGATCTTAATGACGTGCTGTAGAGATTGCTCATGGAATAGTCTAAAGACGTTTTCCTAATCTTTCTACCTGTCAGTAATTACTCTTTTTCATCCTGTTTATTTGTAAACAGTAATTATGTTCAAATGCATATGTTCATTAATGAATCATTGGACGTTTTTGCAAATAAAACACAAGTGTAAAGAAAAAAGAAAATAGTTTTTTGTACTTTGAAAGAGATATCTTTGTATTTACTTTGAATAAGTGTTTTGTACAAAGGAGACAGACATCCTAGTAAGAGGACGGTGTCATAAAAATGAGAAAATTTTATACAAAGAAAGATAGCTATGTGTAAAAAAAATCCATGGGGTTCCCATTCTTCTATAGCCTTCGTAACTCCGAATATCTTGTCCATTCGTTGCTTCGTCCGAAGATGATTGGATTGATCAGAAGCTCCAGGTTTTTCTGTGAAGAGATTGTCCTTAAAGTGATCCGACGAGACATAGTCATACGCTTTAATTCCCTAACTTTTTCCTGGACCACCCTTTATGGTTTTCAGTCCACCTGGAAACCCTTTTTTGCCCAAGTCGCCCTTTCAGGTTTTCAACTTGCCGGGTGTACAGATTTTTTTATTTTATCCCTAATTTTTGCCTGAGCCGCCCTTTCGGGTTTTCAACTCACCGGGATGCCCTTGTTTTGCCTAGGTGTATCAACCTAGCGGGTCTCTTATGCGTAGTATCTTTTGACTATGTCTGCGTTCACAGGGTGCGGTAGATCGTCGCTCTCCATGGTGGTTAAAATCATTTCCCCACCAGAAAAGATGTTCTTGATCACAAATGGTCCTTCGTAGGTAGGAGTCCATTTGCCCCTGGGATCACTTTGTGGCAAGATAATGTGCTTGATCACAAGATCTCCAACTTGATATACTTGGCGCCTGACTTTCTTGTTGAAAGCTTTGATCATCCGTTTTTGATACGTCTGACCATGGCAAACAGCGGTAAGTCTCTTCTCGTCAATTAAGTTCAACTGATCAAGCCGGGTTTGGATCCAATCGTCTTCACTCAAACTAGCATCTTTCATGATTCTCAAGGAGGTAATCTGAACCTCGATAGGTAAAACAGCTTCCATGCCATATACTAAGGAATAATGTGTTGCCCCAGTTGAAGTGCGAGTCGTGGTATGGTACCCATGGATAGAAAATGGTAGCATCTCATGCCAGTCTTTGTAGGTGACTGTCATCTTTTGTATGATCTTCTTGATATTTTTGTTCGCAGCTTCGACATCACCGTTCATCTTTGGCTGATAGGGAGATGAATTATGATGTTGAATCTGGAACTGCTCGCACAAGGCGGTGATCATAGTGTTGTTAAGGTTTGTACCATTGTCAATGATGATCCTTTCGGGGATACCGTACCGGCAAATGAGATTTTGCTTGATGAAGCGGGCAACAACATTCTTTGTGATGGATGCGAAGGAAGCTGCTTCGACCCACTCGGTAAAGTATTCAATGGCCACTAGGATGAAGCGGTGTCCATTGGATGTTGTAGGCTTGATCTCTCCAATCATGTCGATTCCCCACATAGCGAATGGCCAAGGAGATGTTAAGACGTTGAGAGGAACTGGAGGTATATGTACCTTGTCAGCATAGATCTGACATTTGTGACAAGTCCGGGAGTGCTGATAGCAGTCTGCTTCCATGGTAGACCAATAATAGCATGCCCTTAGAATCTTCTTAGGCATCGTATGCCCGCTAGAGTGAGTTCCAAAGGTACCATTGTGCAATTCAGCCATGACCTGTTCAGCTTCAATCTTGTCTACACAATGGAGAAGAATGCAATCATGACTACGCTTGTATAGGATACCATTGCCCAGGAAGAACTTAGCTGAGAATCTCCTTAATAACTTTTTGTCATTGACTGAAGCTCCTTCAGGATATTCTTGAGCCTCGAGATACCTTTTGACTTCGTGAAACCAAGTTCGGTCCATTACTTCTTCGGTATTAATCTTGTGACAGTGTGCGGGTTCGTCCATCCGTCCAATGGTGATTTGGGGAGCCTCATTATCCCAATTAAGTTTAATCATGGATGACATTGTAGCTAGAGCATCTGCTAGCTGATTTTCTTCTCGCGGGAAGTGCTCTAAGGTAATCTGCTCGAAATGTGATAACAACGTCAAAACATGTTCTTTGTAAGGGATGAGGTTGGGATATTTAGTGTCCCACTCTCCTTTGATTTGACTGATAACCAAAGCTGAGTCCCCAAATAAAATCAAAGATTTGATTCCCAGGTTTATAGCATCCTTGAGACCAAAGATACAAGTTTCATACTCAGCCATGTTGTTGGTACAGTTAAAGCAAAGTCTGGCGGTGAAAGGAGTATGGTAACCTTCTGGAGATATGAGCATAGCACCGATACCGTTACCAAGTGCATTGGAGGCACCATCAAAGTACATGGTCCATCGGGATCCTTGTTTAGGTCCGTCATATGGTATGAATTCTTCAACATTGTCCAATGTCATGATATCTTCGTCAGGGAAGTCGAACTTCATGTATTGGTAATCTTCGACAGCTTGATGAGCCAGATGATCAGCTAGCACACTCCCCTTTATATCTTTTTGGGTCGTGTACTGTATATCATACTTGGTCAGGATCATTTTCCATCTAGATATTCTTCCAGATAAAGCAGGCTTCTCAAAGATGTATTTAATCGGATCCATCTTAGATATCATCAAAGTGGTATGAGTCAACATATACTGCCTTAGCCGGCGAGCAACCCATACCAGAGCGCAGCAAGTTTTCTCGAGCAGTGAATATCTTGTTTCACAGTCGGTAAACTTTTTTCTAAGGTAATAAATGGCATGCTCTTTTCGGCCAGAATCGTCATGCTGCCCCAGTACGCACCCCATTGAATTCTCTAGGACGGTCAAATACATGATTAGTGGTCTTACTTCGACGGGTGGCATCAAGATAGGAGGTTCTAGCAAATACTCCTTGATTTTATCGAAAGAAATTTGACAGTCATCATTCCATCTAACTACCTGATCTTTCTTCAGCAGCTTGAAGATTGGTTCATAGGTAGATGTTAGGTGAGAAATGAACCTTGCAATGTAGTTTAGGCGTCCAAGAAACCTCTGACCTCCTTCTCAGTGCGAGGAGCAGGCATTTCTTATATAGCTTTGACTTTGGCAGGATCAACCTCGATGCCTTTGTTGCTGACAATGAAACCCAAGAGTTTACCGGACCTGACTCCGAAGGTGCACTTGTTAGGGTTTAATCTTAGCTTGTACTCCTTCAACCTGACAAACAGCTTTTGCAAGTGGTCGAGGTGTTCTTCTTCCTTTTGTGAACGGGCTATCATGTCATCTACGTAGACCTCTGTCTCATGATGTATCATGTCATGAAACAAAGCTACCATGGCGCACTGATAGGTTGCCCCGACATTCTTCAGTCCAAATGGCATCACTTTGTAGCAGAACGTACCCCACTGTGTAACAAAAGTAGTTTTCTCCATGTCTTCAGGTGCCATTTTGATCTAGTTGTAACCTGAGAATCCGTCCATGAAAGAAAACACTTTGTGTTGAGCTGTGTTATCAACCAGGATGTCAATGTGTGGAAGTGGAAAGTCATCTTTAGGGCTGGCCCTGTTTAAGTCTCCATAATCCACACACATTCTCACTTTGCCGTCCTTCTTAGGCACGGGCACAATGTTAGAAACCCATTGTGGATAGGAAGTAACAGCAAGAAATCCAGCATTGAACTGCTTCATAACTTCGGCTTTGATCTTTTCGGACATGTCAGGTCTCATGTGGCGGACCTTTTGCTTAACTGGTGGACAGTCTTCTCTTGTGGGGAGACGGTGTACCACAATGTCTGTATCAAGTCCCGACATGTCTTTGTATGACCAGGCGAAGATCTCAACATACTCATGCAATAACTGAATTAAACGTTCCTTAACACTCGGATCTAGATTGGCACCCCATCTGATTTTCTTTCTATCTTCCTCAGTTCCCAAGTTGATTGTCTCTAACAGCTCCTCATGAGGTAGAATAGCCCTTTCTTCCTGTTGTAGCAGCCTAGCCAATTCTCCCGGTACCTCACAATCTTCCTCACCTTCGTATTCGGCTTGGTAGACCAAATCTTCAGAGTCACTGAAGGTTATAGCAGTATCGTTACCCATGGGATCCGGAATGGAAGAGTACCTACATTTGTGAGTGTGGGTGTGCGTAAGGGTATAGCCACCTTTAAACTAATAAAATGTAAAGAGAAAGACAATGAACACAAAAGTTTATATGTGAAAACGTCCATGATTCATTAAATGGAATATGAAGATGAAAAATAAGAACCCTTACAAATGGACCTTTGTGCCTCGGGTAGGACACAAGGTTGAAAAAAGTACGAATTGTTTGAGAATTATTACAGGCCAACAAAAATGTTTGAAAGATAAATTAGTGCGGTATGAAAGTAATCGGAACAAAGTATTTTGCTTCCCAATTGCACAGTCCTCCGCCAACGGTAGGGAAAATCTAGTCTTCTAAGCTGCCCTCTTCTTCACTATCCTCTAGAGCATTGACTCCATGATAACTGATCTTCACAGGTGGCCCTCCGGCACGGGCGCGACACACGGCCTTCTGACCAGCCGAGGTAAACCCTAAGCCGAATTTATCTGATTTGTGGGGAAAGTCTGGAAGCTTCCCCCAGATTTTGCTTCCTCCTTCTTCAATCACGACCTTTGCATCCTTGAGAGATGACATCCGAGGTGGAGGTCTGGTAATCATGGGTACAGAAGCCACTGTTTTGGCTGCCGCAATCTCCTGAGCTACCTCTTCAAAATGCTGGAAGGGGGTTTCGATGAATTCACCATCCAATTCTACATAGCGGAAAGAATTTAGATGGCTTATCATGTATTCCTCTTCGCCGTGAACAATTATAATTTTCCCCTGGACAGGGTACTTGAGAATTTGATGCAGAGTAGAAGTGACGACTCCAGCATTGTGGATCTAAGGTCTTCCCAACAAGCAAGAATATGAAGGACGAATGTCCATCACATAGAATGTGGAGTTGAAGATTTCAGTTCCCACCTTAATCGGGATGTCCACCTCCCCGTGGACCATCCTTGTAGAACCATCAAAGGCTCTGACAATGATATTGCTGGGTTTCAGGGTTAGGCCTTCATAATCCAACCTATCCAAGGCCTTCTTTGGCAAGACATTTAAAGACGAACCAGTGTCTACCAGTACGTGTGCTAGGGTAGTCGCTCTGTATTCCACCGAGACATGCAAAGCATCATTATGTTTTCTCCCTTTGGATGTTAAATCAGCATCAGAGAACCCTAGACCATTGTCAGCTGTTAAGCTAGCTACACATTCCTAGAACTGATCTGCGGAGGTTTCCTGTGGCACGTGGGCCGTCTTCAAGAATTTAATCAGAGCTTTAGCATGAGCTTCTGAACAGAGCAACAAGGCCAACATGGAGATCTTTGAGGGGGTTTGCCCCAACTGTTACACCACATCATAATCGCTTTTCTTGATTATTTTCAAATTTTCCTCCATTTCTTTTTGAGAGGTTTCAGGGATGATCAACGGCTGAGACCTCGTCCTGACGGGCTCTTCTTGGATCCCTTTCCCTCGAACATCAGTAGCAGCAGAGGGGATAACCACGGGGGTTGCAACTTCTTCAATCATTGGAGTTCTCGCAGATATGTTGACCGGTACAGGAGTGACCTTAGGAGTAGCTAAGGGTCCGAAGGTTGCCTTTGGAGGGGAAATCTCCGGAGAGAAAATTCTTCCACTGCGGGTGATTTTGCTCGTTCCAGCAATGTTTCCAATGTCGGAAGTCTCTTCATCAGAACTTTATTCAATTGATTCAATTTGTTTAATACCGTGGTAGTAGATTTCTCCACCATAGTTCCACGGTATTGACTTGTCGGACTAGTACGGGACAGGCCCGGGTATGGTTATCTTCAAAGGTACAGTCTTCGGAGCGGATGTAATCTTAACAGGTCTTTTGGAGACCTTGGAAAGATTGGCGAATATGGTTATTATTGAAATATCATTGACAGGAGTCGGTGTAACAGGAGTCTTTTCAAAAAGGATATCTTGGTTATCCATTAGGTGTTGGATGCCTAACTTCAACAATGGACAGTCAGTTGGTAAGGATGAACAAAGGCAGCAATCTTCTTCACAACCTGGGAAAATCCCAGCCTTCAGCAAATTCAACTTGATTATCGGTAGCGGAGTTATCAAATCATCAACAGTAGCAACAAAAATATCTTCTTCAACAGCACGGGCATTGTGGCCATGCCTTGGCATTGGAGCAGAGATTACATTCGGATTTTCAGGGGCGTCAAATTCCACTTCTTTAGCGTCTATCAAATCCTGAATCTTATTCTTGAGGGCCCAACAATTGTTGGTGTCGTGCCCTATACTCCCTGAATGATAAGCGCACTTGGCATTCGAATGGTAGTAAGGAGAAGCTGTATTCGGATTCTTCGGGGCCTATTTCAGACTGGCAAGGTTTAACTTCAAGAGGTGGGGTAGAACTTGAGCAGGAGTCATGTTTATCTGGGTGAATTACCGTACAAGCCTTTCCACCCTTGCTTGGTTGGTTCTCGGTTGATTGTTTCTGGGTTGATCAGCTGCAGACTTCTGAATCATAACGGCCCCCACCGCTGGCCGGCGCTCAAGTCTTCCTTGACCTCTTTAAGAGTAGACAGCTGATACTTCTTTCTTTGCTGGAAAAGGATTTTTGATGGCAGCGGAAGCAGATGCATCTTTTTGAATTTTCCCGCTCTTGATTCTGGCTTCAACTCTCTCACCAGTTAGAATTAACTCAGTGAACCCCGCAGATGAACTTCCAATCAAGTGATTAAAGAAAGGCTCTGGCAGAGTTCCCAAGAACATGTTTACTAGCTCCCTCTCAGATAGACGTGGTTGTACTCGTCCCGCCAAGTCTCTCCATTTCTGGGCATACTCTTTGAAACCTTCATTGAAGACCATGCCCATACTCTGTAATTGAGTACGGGTTGGTGCTAAGTCCGCATTGTGTTGATACTGCTTGTAGAAGGAGGCTGCCAAATCCTCCCAATTGTGCACATCAGACCTCTCTAACTGGTAGAACCAATCCAACTGCATCCCCGACAAACTGTCTTGGAAAAAGTGGACCCACAGGTCTTTGTCAGAAGAATGTGGTTGGATTTTCCTGACATAAGATCGTAGGTGCATCTTGGGACAAGACACCCTATCGTATTTGGAAAACAGTGGCACTTTAAACTTCGGAGGGATAACTATTCCAGACACCAACCCTAAATCTTCAAAGTCCATCCCAAGCACTCTCTGTATCTTCATAGCTGCCAGACGTTCTTCCAGATTTTTGTATTTGTCATCTGCAGGAGGGTATTGTTGTTCAGAATAATCCCCATCCTCTTCTTCCTCAGAATCGTATGGCACTGCAGTTTCTTTTCCCTTTCTTACCCCTTCATCAGATGTTGAGGGGAAATCCAAAGTCTGCCTGGCTTGTCCTTCAAATCTTTTGCCTAAGATAGCCACACCAGCTCTCTTCTTCTTCTTTTTCTCTTTTTCCTTCTCTAGCAAAGTCTTGATCTCCTCCTGCCCCTTGGCCAAGGTCAAGAGTAGCTGCTGAAATTGTGCATTCTGAGCTTGTAAGTCTTTAACTGTTTGTTCAAGATCCATGTTGCTGAAATAAATAGCAGAGGGATGAGGAAACTTGGTGTGAAGACCTGCTTATGCATATGATGAATGAAGATGCGATATGCAAATGATTTCAAGGAAATTTAGAAAATTTAAATTTTCCCAAACCAAAAAGAACGCACATCATATTAAATAAAACCAAGTTTGAATACATCATGCCTCCTCGGGCTTACAAAGAAAGAAACTAAAATACAGCAAAATTCTCAAGACAAAAAGACCGAACGCATCCTTTTTGGAGCAATGTAAGTATTCAGATTCTTCTCTTCATGAAGCAGCTTGGTGAGCTCCAGAACCTTCTTCTCACTGGCGTAGTACTGGGTTTCAAAGGTGTCTCGCTCTTCCTTCAACTGAATTAAGGCTTTCTGCAGGTCTTCGAGAGAGGTAGGCATGTCTGGATGAAGAATGGTGTACGGAACGTCTCCTTCAATAACAGGCTCAATGATGACAGGAAGGATGGAAGGGTAAGGCATTAAGAGACTCTGGGAACGATCCCGTACCCACTTAAGGTAAGGCTCAAGAGGGATAGAGTTTTTATGTCCCAAAGTCCTACTGTCCACTTTGTTCACCATTCCCCAAGCACGTGTAAACCTTTGGCAGTAACCTTGGTCTTCTTTGTCGTAGTCAAAAACCAGACCTCGGACGAGCATCTCATGAGGGCCGTCCCTTCGGGCATACCTAAATTTCCGAAGAGCTAAACACGGGTTGTAGGTGATACCTCCCCTAATACCTAGCAGAGGTACGTTAGGGAATTCACCACAGTGGTCGATGATAGAGATATCTTCCAGGGATCTTGAGCACCAACGGATATCATAGTGGGTGAGAGACATCATCCTTTGAGACCAAGTCAATCTTTGCCCGTTCTTCAATGATGAATGAGGCAGGTGTGAAGTGAACCACTTAACAAGTAGAGGTATATAACACAAAAGGGTACCTCTTTTCTTCATGGTACGGGTATGAAGACAATGCAAGATATCTCCTAGCAAGGTGGGTATAGGATTGCGAGAGAGAAAGACTTTGATGGCATTAGCGTCTATGAATTGGTCCGAGTTAGGAAACAGAACCAAACCATAAATGAGGAGAGCTAGCACTTCTTCAAAAGCTTGGAAATCCATGTCATCCCAGAATGAACGAGCTTTTTCCAATAGAAACTTAGCTAAAAATCCTTTAACCCCACTTCTTATCTCCCAATTGGATGTGATGTCGGCCTTCTTCATATGTAAAGCTCCGGCGGTGACTTCAGGTTTTGGAATCCCTTCTAGACCGGTGAACGGTATTTGATTAAGCACGGGCACCCCTAAGATCAGAGAGAACTCTTCCAATGTTGGTACCAACTGATAGTCCAGGAAAGTGAAACAATGATGTACGGGATCAAAGAATTGGAACAGTACACACATCATCTCTTCTTGGAAGTTGGATGTAGCCAAAGTGAGAAGTCGACCATACTTCTTGGTAAAAGGAGAATCCCCGGGCACTCTTGAGGCTAGCTCTTGAAGTTGAGGATGTGCTTTTACAAAGGTGATTCGGATGGTGTTTCTTCGGAGAGGATTCATTTCCTACAAAACAAAAACAAAGATAAATTTCTAAATCCTTGAAATGGTTAGTGAGCATGCATATGATGTTGATGATGTTTATGATGTTTATTTACAAGAAAACATATATACACACAACACACAGATCCCTATGTTTCAGGCTTGCATGAGTTTGTAGGTAAGTACCCTCTTGAAGTTTTAGTTGGCTCAACCTGTCCTAGAAATAATGATCGGTTTCTAAAGGATCTCAATATCACCGACCTTTCTTTTAGGCATTGTCTCAGCACAATCAATCTTTTCTTGCGGCCGAGATATCCCAAAAGTCTAGCCTCAATGAGTGTAGTATCGAGTGTCAACCAATTTTCAACTTTACACCGAAACTGGTTACCTCACTACGTCCTAATGGCCAAGTTGGTTCAATTAGGGTTCTAAGGTTAATTAGTGCTTCGCAACGCCACTCAGCGGCCCCGTATTCTCCTCGATTCACCACGAGGGATACCGGTACCCACAAATGCGTCACACTAACGTAGCCATTGTTTCAACCATACCGGTCTACGCCGTACAGTCTCCACAATCTATTGCTATTTACCTAAAAAGGTGCCCCGAATCCGGGTAGAGGATACAAACCCAAACAATAGAACCAAAAGATAAAGCATACAAGTCAAGCACGATAAGCATGTAAAGGTGATCTAAAACCCTAAGGTAACCCCACTTTTTTTATTTTTTCCCCAGCAGAGTCGCCAGTTCTGTGATACAGTGGGAGAACTGGCTAGATGTTTTGCGTTTCGTTCGCACTTGTTCGGTTAGCAAGAGTCGCCACCGACTTTTCTTTTATCCAAAAGGAAAGGTAAAAAAGCACAAGAAAGACCTTTAGAGAATTTTCTCGGGTTCGGGGGGTAGATTATGAAAAGGGAAGGTATTAGCACCCTTTTCATCCATGGTTTTCCATGGGCTCTTAGTTACTTGTTTAGATCACTTGCTTTTGTTTGATTGTGTGCTTGTGGTGTGGGTTTTGAAAGTATTTTGGAAAATTTCTTTGTAATGGTTCTCGTCTCTATAAGAATGTATACAAAGTTTTGTTTCGAAAAATGGTTCAAAGAGGTGTTTGTGAATCGTGTTTTGAAAAGTGTTTTGAAAAGAGGTTTTGCAATGGTTCTCGTCTCTATAAGAACGTATGCAAAACGTTTTGTATTTTGTAAGTGTTTTAAAATGGAGGTGTAGGTGTAAAAGTTTTGTCGTGAGCAAGCGAGTAACTAAGAGCGAATCTATCTACTCGAAAGGTCTTAAGTTGTTCTTTTCTTCCTTTTAATGGTGTTATCTTACCATTGACTTGGTAAGAAGCCCCACCATTGGAGGTGAAGGGACAGGCGCGGGTCCATTTTACAATCATTGAAAGCAACTTGTGAGACGCTCTAGCAATTTTTGTAAGGGACGAGATCATTTTAATCTAAGGCAACATCGAGGGTCTACGATCTTTGTTTATCGAAGGGTCATTGCTAGAGTGTCTCATATTCGAGGGACATGATTGTATTTCCGAGGCAACGAGCGAGGTTGCCCTAGAGGTGCGCGTGTGAGAAAGTGTGTTGGCTTCAAGTTATTTATTCTTGGATTAGGTCATCTAGCGATTGATTTTTGAATCTTGCCATACACGCCTAGTTACTATACAGTATATAGAAAGAAATAAATTGCGGGAATTGAAATTCTAAACTATTACAGAATGTTCGGGAATGGGGATACAATTGTTACAAATGGGGATGAATCAAATAAAAATAGCAATGTCCAAATATCAAATAATATAACCAAATCGAATTGTTGTGCGATTTAAATACAAAGCTATGACAATTTATGAAATAAAATCAACAAGGTATGAAATGTATGTATTTACTTGAAAAAAGAAAAATAAAACCTATTCTAAAAAAAAAATAAAATGATTTGAATTATAGTCTTTATTAATATTTTTTTGTGTATTAGATTAATTATGTAAACTAATTTTAAAGAAAGAAAATAAGCTAAGTTAATTCTTTTTTGGTATTTTATTAAATGTAACAAATTAATAAAAATAAGTTATAAAAGAAGAAAATAGCGAAAATTGATTTTCAAGACTTAAAAAAAGTATAAAAGTGTTCTAAGTTTTAATTAATAATTTTCAAAACAAATAAAAACAAATTAAAAAGGAAGAAATGGGATTAGGAGATTTAAAGGGTGTTAGGCCCAAAGGTGTTTTGCTGTTTAACAAAAAAAAAAGAGCCAAAAGGGGGGGGGGGGGGGGGATGAACTAGCGAATGGGCTTAAGGGTTTGCAAAAGAATTGGCCCAATGTTCTAAACTGTTTATTGTGTTTGATTAGGGTAAACAAAGATTAGGGTTTGTGGTTCCCCTTTGGTACAGAGCGGCGCCGTTCGTCCCTCTCATCCATCTCTTCCATATTCGTTTATCTTTCCACCTCTGAAATCTCTCAAACTCTTAAGCTCATGGCCGAAACTCCCTAATCTCTCCTCATCTTAACGTGATTCGTGTTTCTATGAAAACCCTAAGGTCGGATTCATGCTTATATGATCTTCCCTCCCCAGTTTCCGTTACCGGAGCGCCACTCAAACTCATCTCCTAACCATGCTCAAATAAATTCTTTTGTGAAAAAGGTGATGTCCTGTTTGTTAAACTTGAACGATTTTCTTTTGTTGTTTAATCTTGTTCATGTTTTTTTATGTTAATCAAGTTATTGTCTTGTTGAGATGCAGAAACGGTTTATGAGGAATGTGAAGAATCCATACCTTTGGATCTTTTCTGAGAAATGGAGAGGAATGTGAGACTGAGATGATGCTCCTTGGTGTCCGGAAACGGGGCGGGAAGAAATAAAGACGATTGCGTGAGCTTTTCTGGTAACTTCTTTCTGTCCTTTGAACTTTGAATGATGAGGATGTGGTATTTCTGACTTTCTGATTTTTGTGTTATTTGATCAGTTTGAAACTTTGTTGGTTTTCTTTTTTTGATTTGTTGGGTATCTGGGATGATGTTACTGAGTTTTTTTTGTTGGATGTTGGGATGATTTTGACAGTTTTGGAAGTTTGGTTTTTGATTTTGATAATGGTTTGATAGATGAGGCTTGATGATTTCAGTTTTGAGTTGGTTATTCAGGTTGTGTTTGAGTATGTTTTTCTGTTTCTACTTGTTGGTCATCAACAAGTTTTTTTATACAGTTTGAAGGTTGATGGCAGTGGTTATGCAGGTTTTGTGAGTTTGAATATTTGAGATTTGCTATGTTGCTGTTGGTTTGGCCCTGTTTCTGAGTTTTGTTGTTTTTGGGTTGATACTTTTGGAAGTCTTGACAGGTTTTTGGTTGCCTTTGGTTTTTGAAGTTTGAGGATTGATTGTTTTTTTTAGTTTGTTCAGATTTGGTTATGGTATTGAAATGGTTTTGGTTGTTTTGTGATTTGAAAATGGTTGGTAAAAGTTTTGAATGTTGGTTATGGTTTGGGAGTTTTACTCAGATTTGGTTATGGTATGGAAGATGCTGGGAGTTGTTTGTGGTATTGAAATCAGGGCTGGGATATTGGTTAACAGGATTTGGTTGTGTTTGATGGAAGATGGTAGTTTGACAGTTTTTGATACTTTAGATTTTTGTTGTTGAAATTTCTGAGTTTGATAAAATGTTCCCTCTCTTTGCTTTAGCCTTGTCCACTGTTATATTAGTTTCTTTTTGACAGCTTATTCAAAATGGTGGGAAAACCACCAAATTTTGAATACTTTGGCATGTTCTCCTTATGCTCTTTTCCTTGCAGTTTTGTTTTCTAGCAATTGTGACAGCAGGGAAGCATCCCTAGGTGACTTCTTTCCTCTCTCTCTCTCAATGACCCTAAGAGCTAATTTCTCTTTCACTTTTTTTCTGAATAGTTTGCAAATAACAAGGAAGATGATGAAATGGCTTATTAAATAAGCCTTTTGCTTGTTGACTTAGTTTATCATATGTTATATTTTCTTTTTGCTGATGCTGTTTGTTTGCTACTGCTATGCTTCCTCGTTCTTGATATTTGTATTTTGTCCAATTTGTTGCATTGTTTGGATAGCCTAGTTGATTATTGCCTAGCTTGGACTTTGTTTTGGCCATGCTGCTGTTTGTTGCATTCAGTTTGGAACATTTGTTTTGGCCATGCTGTTGTTTGCTTTTGGACAATTTGTGCCTTGTTTTTTGCTGATGCGCTATTGTTTGCACATTTTCACTTGTTTGGACAACCTAGTTGTTTGTTTGTTTGATGACGCGCTGCAAATTTTGTTTGGACAGCCTTGTTGCATTCAGTTTGGACAGCTTGCTTATATTTCTCTTGTTTGTGAACCAAAAGGAATAATTTTCTTGTGATTTGCAAATAAGAATGTGATGAATTAAAAATATAACCCTCTGATTCCAAGTTGCAAACTTTAATGATGAACATTTTTCTTTCTTTTGAAAATTCTCGCTTATGCCCAAATAATTGTACTAACTATTTTTTCTGTCTTTTGTTTTCATGTGAGCACAACTGGATGGTGGCAAAGCATAGGAAGCAAAACACTCCTTAAGCACTCAATCAATTGCACTAATTTATTTTTCAAATACAATAAGTTGTACTAAAGCATTTAAATAATAAATTGTTTTTTTAACAAATTTTGGAATAAATGAAAAAAGTCTTATGAGATATTCTGATGTCCATTAAAATCCTTTACTGTCAATAACTCGCAATTTTCCCCTTGCATCTTCACTGATTCTTAAAGATTCCCGATCAAGATATTTGAAACTGCATTCCAATAATTCCAATCAAGATAACTTAAATTCCAATAATCAAGTAATCTTGCAACTGCATTCCAATCAAAACACGTACTGTCTATTCCATAAACAGGCAAATGTTCATTCCATAAACAAGCAAATGTTCATTCCATAAACAAGCAAATGTTTTAAAAGACGCAAATTATCTGGTTAACCTGGATCAAACAAAACATGAATGTCCCAAATGACAGTCTTAGATCCCATCTTTTGTCTCAAACAAACATGCTTTGAGAACAAACATTAATCTTTCAGTAAACTTGAGGAAGCATGAAAACATGTGACAGCCAATTGGATCTTTGAGAATTCATTTCTTGTGAGAATTGTAAGAAAAACCCTAATTGCTGGTTTACTGCCAAAGGAGAAAATATGTCTGACCAATTCTTGAGCCAACTTGAATATCTGAGAAACCCTAGGGTTGTGTTCTTTATGAAAAATGAGAGAGAAAATTTTGGGGTACAACACTCGTCCCTTCACATCCAACGATGGGGATTTTTACCAAATCAATGGTAAGATAGCCGCATCTAAAGAAGAATGAAAAGCACGTTTAAGACTTTTCGAGTAGGTAGATTCGCTCCTAGTTACTCGCTTGCTCGCAACAAAAACACTTTTACACACCAACACTCTCATTTCAAAACATTTTCCAAAAGATAAAACATTTTGTATACGTTCTTATAGAGACGAGAACCATTGCAAAATATCTTTCCGAAAACCACTTTCCAAAACACAATCCACAAACACATCTTTGAACCATCTTTCGAAACAAAACTTTGTACGCGTTCTTATAGAAACTAGAACCATCACAAAGGAATTTTTCAAAACACTTTCAAAAGCCCATATCACAAAGCACATTCAAACAAAAGCAAGTGATCTAGCGAGTAACTAAGAGCCCATGGAAAACCATGGATGAAAAGGGTGCTAACACCTTCCCTTTTCATAATCTACCCCCCGAACTCAAAAACATCTCTAAAGGTCTTTCCTGTGCTTTTTCACCTTTGCTTTTTGGATAAAAGAAAAGTCGATGGCGACTCTTGCTAAACCGCAACATTTGCGAACACAAACGCAAAACACCTCAAGTCAGTTCTCCCACCGTATCAAACTATCCATGGTTTTCCATGGGCTCTTAGGTACTTGAAAATGTTTTACTTCGTGATAACCCTTGTATCAGTCCTCAAGGATGTGACGAAGTTTGTTTTGAAAATTTGTTTTGAAAGGTGTTTGTGTGAAAAGTTTTTATTGAGCAAGTACTTAAGATTCTACCTACTAGAAAAAAAGATTGTTCGTTCTCATTTCCTTCAGACAGCGCTATCCTACTATTAAGGAGTAGGTAGCTCCGTCGTTGGAGTTTGTAAGGGACATTCGAAAGGGACAAGTACAATCACTAAAGCAACAGTTAGAAAATTTTAGTAGTAACCCTAGAGTCTTAAGGTCTTTCCGAGGCAATATTTCAGAAGCAACATTTTCGTGGCAACATTTGAATGGGACATTTTGATCTTTCAGACTGGAGGTCAACCACTAAAATCTCCTATGCTTAATGACTGTTTACCGAAGGCAACTGAAGTGAGGTAAACCCTAGGAGTGAACATGTGCATGTGAATTTTTCAGTTAATTAGTCTTTGCACATTAGGTGATCTACCGTTTTAATTTCAAGATATTCTTCTCATACAATTCTATTAGCATGCATCTAACAGTTAAATATTTGCAGGAATTTAAAGTGCGAAAAATAAACCTAGCTATTACAAGGCTTTAGCAGTTACATAATTATCTTGACCGAAAATAAAAATGTGGAATTAAAACCTAGTTAAAAATATGACAAACTCGGAGCAGTTACAAAAATAATAAAAGGAATTAAAATTCATTCGCCCGTTTGAATCCCACGCGTGCGAATTTCAAACGGGCGAATGGATGATTGCCACGCCATTGTCTTCTCCAGGGAACCGTCGTGTTAGGAAAATGACTTATACCTATGAACAGTGTCTGTAACTACAAGTCTGTGAATTTCAAAAATCAACACAACGCAAGATAAATAAAATTAAAGACCATGGATCAACCGGATTTGGCCCTCTGATCATCATGGTGTCCTTCATTTAGGCTAATTGTTCTTGTATTCAAAAACCCCAAAACACATGTGGAAACCCTAACAATGGCAAGTACAGGTATAGGCTTCAAAAATGAAATTAAACTATTCAGTCAGCTTGCAAACAAATAAGGATCACGAATATGTCAATCAAATATGCTAACAATGCAGGAATTGATGTAATCGTTTTCAAAAAATAAGGAAAACCGTGGGAGTGATTGCGTGCGTTTCTGGGCGAGATAAGACTTGCAAATGATCCAGTTGGCTTCAGGGATGCTCAAGGATACCATTGCTGGCTTTGAATTGCTCTGAAAGGCCTTGTGGAGTGAACACCGAGTCACACTTTTTGTTCACTTTTTTTAGTTTGTTCTTTCTATTCTACGAATACAAAACCTTGTCTCATGCCTTGTACATGTTCCCTATATATCTTAGAATGAATTAGGGTTATAAACTTGGCTTGAATATTTGCAATTATGGAAGATTTGATTTGATTTCCATGCCATATGTAAACTTTCTATTTTGATCCAAATCATCCCTTTCTTGTATCAATTATGCTCGATTCGTTTTGGTTTTGATATCTCAGCATATTTTGATTGCAAGCCTGTCAAAAAATCAAATTTAATCATATATTTGCTAATATTCACCAATTATTTGATTTAATTCAAATTTTAATTAATAAAAAATCAAAATAAATTGAAAAATGAAGAAAATAATGTGTGCGTGAATATTTGGGTCGTGGAACATATTATAAGTGAGGTGCAAGCATAAAAAGGTAGGATCATTTGGCAAAAAATGCAATTTTGAGCACATTTGACTTTTGGCAATTTTGCAAAAAAGGTCAACTTTGACAAGGCATATCTCCTCCAATTTTAACCCTAGTGAGGTGTTCTTGGACTTTTTAGAAATCTTAGGATGTCCCTTAAGCAACCTTTTTGGTCTTATCTCAATTGAGTCTTCCATGTTCATGTAAGAAGCTTTGACCCAAAAGGTGTTTTTGTTAACTTTTCAAAAGGACCCATAATGTAGAAATTCATATCTTTTTTTGGGTGTATATTTTGAACTTGTGGGATGAAGGTGAGTTGTATATAATTTCATCCTCTTTAAAATGAGCTTTGGATGGAAAATTTTTGATGAAGCATGTGGAAGTTATGCTTGGTCAAAGTTTGGTTGACTTTTCCTAAGAAACCCTAATTTAGCAACTTTTGGATTTTGATGAATTTGGAGCATTCCTTGAGGAATCATGATCAACCCTTGATCAAATGATGAAATTAACTTCAAAATGTTAATTTTGACCAAAATTCTTGAAGTTTGACTGTATGTGGGTCACAGTTGACTTTTGACCTAATACAGTCGATTCTCAAGCATCTGAGCAGTTGACTGAGCAAACTTCTTGTGCAAGGCATGAAACTTGACATGTAGGGTCTTGATAAAATATTAAGACCATGGAGAGCATATGAGGTCTTTGGAGTCCACCTATCTTGATGAAAATGGAAACCCTAATTTGAGACACCCTGCCTTAGGAGAGAGTTTGTCTGGTCAACTCTTGGGCAAACATGAGCAACTTGAGGATCTCTAGGAGTATGTATTGAGTAAAATGAGAGGGAAACTTTTGGGGTACAACACACGGTATTAAGCAAGATTGGCCAGCTTCTGAAGATTCAAGTTCTGAGAAAGTTAACTCTGGTATCAATAATATTGCGGGGACTAGCAAGATTACCCGAAGCGGGAGGATATTCTCTCTAGAAATTACTCCCCCAAAAGAAATTTCTGGACCCGTAATCATTCTTGTTATTGTTTCTCCTCTGAAGGATATTTCCATTCCTACAATCATATCCACCAATACTCCAACTGACAAAGCTGTTACGCCCCCTGCTATCACTCCTACTGACATTCATGATGTCGGGTTAACCGAGACTCGAGGTAAAAGTATTATGATTGAGCCTGTCCGAACGAAGGAACAATCATTGGTTATCCCTGAGACCTCCCGGAATGAGATGGAGGAAATTCTAAAGATCATAAAAAGAAGCGACTATGATGTAGTTGAGCAACTGGGGAAAACTCCATCTAAAATTTCCATGCTGGCTTTACTACTATGTTCTGAGGCACATGCAAAGGCCTTGGTATAATGCCTGAAAACAGCCCATGTACCCCAAGAAACATCTGCCGATCAGTTCCAAGACTGCGTAGCCATCTTGACTGTCGATAATGGTTTAGGTTTCTCGGATGATGATTTAACGCCAAGAGGGAGGAATTATAATAAGGCATTTCATGTCTCAGTGGAATGTAGGGGCACAACCTTGGCTAATGTTTTGGTGGATACTGGCTCATCTCTGAATGTATTGCCCAAAAAGGCTCTTGATCGGCTTGACTGTGAGGGATTGACATTGAATCCAAGCAACATAGTAGTGAGGGCTTTTGACGGGTCGAAAAGAATGGTACATGGGGAAGTGGATATCCCCATAAAGGTTGGAACCCAAACATTTGATTCAACTTTTTATGTAATGGATATTCGCCCTTCATACTCCTGCTTGCTAGGCCGACCATGGATTCACAATGCTGGTGCTGTTACTTCTACTTTGCACCAAATGCTGAAATATCCAGTTCAAGGGAAGATTATCACCGTTCATGGAGAAGAAGAATATATGATTAGCCATCTCAATTCCTTCAGATATGTGGAATTAGATGGTGAATTTATTGAAACTCCATTCCAACACTTTAAAGAAGTCCCGCAAGATGTGGCAGTAACCAAGGTTGTGTCTCAAGTTCCCAAGATCACAAGGCTTCCACTCAGGATGTAATCTTTGAAGGATGCAAAGGCAGTGATAGAAGAAGATGGGTGCACTATCTGGGGACAACTCCCAGATATCCCATACAAATCTGACAAGTTTGGCCTAGGTTTCACTTCAAATGCTTAGAAGGTTGTACGCCGCGCTCGTGCTGGAGGACCACCCCTGAAGATCAGCAATCGTGAAGTCAACGCGGTAGAGGATGATGAAGATGGTTGCAACCTGGAGGATTGGATCTTCTCAACTGTCGGTGGAGGGCTCAACAATTGGGAGGCTAAAGACTTTGTCCCGATCACTTTTATCCCACAGTAATTTGTCTTTACATTTTGTTGGATCTGTAATATTAAAACAATTCAAACTCTTAAAACCTTGTGTCTTACCCGAGGTACAATGGTCCATTTGTAAGGGTTATCATCTCATTTCCATATGACATTAATGAATCATGGACGTTTTGCATACAAAATTTGTGCTCATTGTTTTTCCTTTTTTACATTTTCATTTCTTTCAAAGATAGTTATACCCTTACACACACTCACACTCACAATGCAGGTCTACATCCATTCGAGATCCCATGGGTAACAGTTCTGCTATGGCTTTATGTGACTCTGAAAATATAATCTACAAAGCCGAAGACGAAGGTTAGGAAGATTGTGAAGTACCAGGGGAACTTGCCAGATTACTACTACAAGAAGAGAGAACCATTCATCGTCACGAGGAACCCGTGGATACAATCAACCTAGGTGCCGAGGAAGACAAAAGAGAAGTCATGGTGGGGGCCAATCTGGAACCCAGTGTCAAGGAGCGTCTGACTCAGTTGCTACACAAGTATGTTGAGGTCTTTTCCTGGTCGTATGAAGACATTCCAGGACTTGATGCAGATATTGTGGTGTATCGTCTACCTACAAAAGAGGATTTCCCACCGGTAAAACAAAAGGTCTATCGCATGCGACCAGATATGTCAGAGAAGATTAAAGCAGAATTCATGAAACAATTAAATGCTGGATTCTTGGCGGTCACCTCTTACCCATAATGGGTTGCCAGTGTTGTTCCCGTGCCCAAACAGGACAGAAAGGTATGAATATGCGTGGACTATAGAGATTTGAATAGGGGAAGCCCTAAGGATGATTTCCCACTTCCCCACATTGATATTCTAGTTGACAATACGACACAGCACAAAGTGTTTTCCTTCATGAACGGTTTCTCAGGCTACAACCAAATCATAATGGCGCCTGAAGACATGGAGAAAACAACTTTTGTCACACAGTGGGGCACATTCTGCTACAAGGTGATTCCATTCGGACTAAATACTGCTGGGGAAACCTATCAGCGTGCCATGGTAGCTCTATTTCACGACATGATACATCACAAAATAGAGGTCTATGTGGATGACATGATAGCTAGATCTCAAACAGAAGAGGAGCATCTTGATCATTTACAAAAACTGTTTGAGAGATTAAAAAAGTACAAACTGAGCAAAAGGGCCCAGACATTTCTCTTTTGCCTTGGGCAGAGCAAAAGGAATTATTTTTCATAGCCCGACACAAAATACTTTTCGCCTTGGGCAGAGCGAATTTTTTCAAAGAAAAACAAAACAAAACATTACTCGGAAATGTGCATAACAACAGGAACATCAACAACTATCCAGTTTTGGCAAGCCAATCCAGGTGTCACAAAATCGGGAAAATCTTCCTCGGAATCATCTTCTATGACAGCATCCACCTCAGGATGTATAAAACCTGCACTTCGGAAAACCTCTTGAATCGGACGAACAACCACCTCTTGCTTGACTCTCGCAGACACGGGACGAAAACCAAGACCTTCCCCAGATTTGTTCTCGGGCAAAGTCAACACCTGGCCCCATCCTTCGGCCGAACCACTTTCCACCACTCGTCGCGCATCCTCAAAAGAAGAAATGGATGCCCCTTGCTTCTTCACCTCATTCTTGGCAACAGATAAACCTTGGAACTGGATTCCAACATCCTCATCAGCATCAATAAAAGAGAAGGATGATAAATGGCTTACCACCATAGCCTGCTCTCCACCGATCATCACTAGCTTCCCATGCCTCACAAACTTTAGTCTCTGATGGAGCGTGGAGGTGACTGCCCCTGCATCATGGATCCATGGACGACCCAATAAGCAACTGTAGGCAGCACGAATATCCATCACTTGGAAAGTGATTTGAAAAGTATGGGGACCAATTACTATAGGAAGATCCACTTCACCAATGACTGTCTTCCTAGAACCATCAAACGCTTTAACAATTACTCCACTAGGTCTCATAGGAGCACCGGGATATGATAGCCGAGATAAAGTAGTCTTGGGCATCACATTCAACGACGAACCTGTATCTACCAACACGCTTGATAAGGTATCATTTCCACAACTTACTGAGATATGCAAAGCCATATTATGGTTTCTCCCCTCTTCTGGGAGCTCTTCATCACTGAAACCAAGATTGTTACACGAAGTAATATTTCCCACGATTCCATCAAATTGGTCGACCGTCACATCATGATCCACGAACGCCTGGTCCAAGACCTTCATCAAAGCTTCTCTATGGGCACCAGAATCTCTCAGTAAAGCAAGCAAAGAAATCTTGGAAGGAGTTTGCAAAAGTTGGTCCACAATCTTATATTCACTTCTCTTGATAAGCTTCAGAATCTCGTCATCCTCAGGGCGAGGGATAGGTTCACTGGATCAGCCTATCTCAACCCTTGGTTCAACATTTCTCACTGGGATTTCTGCCGGTATGGGCCTCCTGACTTGAACTTATGGTCTCTTCAAAGGTACTGCTGCAAAAACACGTCCACTTCTAGTAACTCTACTCACATCAGCAATGTTAACAAAAGACGGTCTCGTCGGTATAGGGACTTCTACCCCATTCTCAATCATTGTGGCATTATACTTATACGGTACAACTTGGTCTGAGTTGTAAGGCACCGGACCAGGTGGGTAAATGGTTAAAGGAGCAACAGGTGCAGTCTGACTGTCGTAAACGATCTCTACTGATTCAGGAAAATTGAATTGTGGTATGATAACATTCACTTCGTCCTCCGGATTTCTGTCATATGTAATAGTGATAACTCTCTAGTCTAACAACTTTTGAATATCCTCCTTCACAATAGGGCAATCAACCTCTCTTGAACAAAATTCACAAACATCATAATCATGCTGATGCGTAACAAAGGCAAGTCTTCTCAAACTCTGATGTAACCTGATCAACGACTCTCTTATATGTTCAACTTGAAAAACTCGAAACTTCCCCGGACAACCTTCCACCATATTCACTGAAGCTGCCCCATGTCGAGGCAAAGGATTATCTCTAACATTTGGATTAACATCCTTGAAAGACAAGATACCATTCTTAATCAACCTCTGCACGTCCGCCTTCAGAGCAAAGCAGTTCTCAAGGTTGTGCCCCGGCGACCCTTGATGATACTCACAAAACTGGTCCGCCTTATACCACGGAGAAGTATTATTCGGTGCGACAGGAGGAGGCTTTGTCGTTATGAGATTCTTTCTGATAAGAGCAGGGAACAATTCAGTATACGTCATAGGAATGGCATCGAACTGTGGTTTTCTTGGTGAACGGTTCTGATTGTTGAATGGATAAGCTTGTTGTCGAAGCTGCTTCTGAAATGGCCGTTGTTGAGTTGGTGGGGTTTGATGAGATGGGGTCATCAAAGCTGGGCGGACAGCCGGAGTGACTGCCACAACGTGAGAGTAACCTCTCCTTGGTCTACCCGGGAACAAAGCGCTGACATCCTGCTCTTTTCTTTTCGGGAAAACACTTCCAAACTTCTTAGTACTGCTAGACGGACTTCCTTCTTTAACCAAACGCCGTTCATGAATCCCTTCCTCTAACCGCATGCCCATGCTTACCATTTCGGTGAAGTCACTGGGTGCGCTGGCGATCATTATTTCATAGTAAAAGGAACCTAAAGTCTTCAAGAATATCTTCGTCATCTCTTTCTCCTCAAGAGGTGGATAGATTTGAGCAGCAATTTCACGCCACCTCTGGGCGTACTCCTTAAAAGATTCTCTGTCTCTCTGCGACATCGCCCGGAGTTGATCCCTGTCCGGTGCCATGTCAACGTTGTACTTATACTGGTGAACAAAATCTTCGCTAAGATCGTTGAAGTTGCGGATCCGAATATTGTCTAAACCCATATACCACTTTAGAGCAGTACCCATCAAACTATCTTGAAAATAGTGAATCAACAAGTCATGATCATCGGAATACGTAGACATCTTTCTCACGTACATTGTCAAATGACTTCTAGGACACGAATCACCCTTATATCTCTCAAAGTCTGGCACTTTGAATTTTGCCGGAATCTTGACATCCGGAACTAAACAAAGGTCATGCGTGTTCTTCCCAAACAAATCCTTCCCCTTTAACGCTCTGAGCTCCTTCTGCATTTCCTGGAACTGATCTTGAAATTCTTCCATTCTATCAAAGAGACCCAAACTTTCAGCAGGCTCGGCAGGATAAGTAGGTTCATTCAAGTATGGCACGGAGTGGACCACAGGAGCGACAATTGTCATAACCGGTTGCAGAAAAGGTGTTACAGACGGGATTACTGGCGGCAAGGCAGTTGTCTCTGGTTGAGGAAGAGACAAAGCAGGTTGAAACAAAGGCTGTACGGCAGGCTGATACCCCTCTGGCACAAAATTGTAAGGCATTCCCCGCAGAAAACCTTTCGGCATCTGATGTTGAAGCGGAGAGTTGATTTGAGTCACATATGTTGGAACGGTGATAATCTCGGAAACCACTGGAGTTGAAGTCTGAATCTCAGCAGCTGTAGTCGATGGCTGATTCTGAACAGCCACCAAACTTTCCACTAGCGCAGTTAACTTTTCCATCTCGATACAAAGGGTAGAAACTTCCCCACGAAGCTCATGATTTTCCTGTTCCAGATCTTCCATTTTCCTCTGACGATTGGCTCGAGTGTCGTATTGGTGAGACAGCTTGACAACCTTTGGAGTGGAAAAAGAAACAAGGATAAGACTCTAGAAAACATGTGAAGTGGAATGTGGAATGATGCATGATGTGCGATGCAAATGATGATTCATTTTAATAGTTTTTCAAGGAACTTCGGTGATTTTTCACATATCAATGGTAAAGGAATTTGGAACAACAAAAACTCAATCCACTAATCAAAAAGCGGTAAATTACAACTTACAACTTTGAAACAACAAAATAATAAATTACACTTTGGGATAACAACCCAATAATAAAAGCAGTAACTTACAATTTTAGAACATGAAACCCATAATAAAGTAATAAATTACAACTTTGGAGCATGAAGCCCATAATAAAGCAATAAATTACAACTTCGGAGCATGAAGCCCTTAATAAAGCACTAAATTACAACTTTGAAACATGAAGTCCATAATAAAGCAATAAATTACAACTTCGGAGCATGAAGCCCTTTTACATAGTTTTACAAAATGACATCAATAAAATAAAACTAAAAGCTAAAGATCACTCAGAATCCTCAGATGAAGGACCAAACACCAACTGTAACCGGAGCTTCTTGATCTTCTCTTCATAAAAGCCTTCCATCTCTTTCTTCTCAGCTACCAGTCGATCAATGATTTCCTTCTGCGGATTAGGAACAAGAGCAACGCTTACCGAACCTTCCTTCTTTCTCTTCTTCTCACTAGCATACCTCTTCAGTAAAGCATCCTTTTGACGAAGTTTCTCATCGTGATCAATGAACCAGCCGTCTTGAATAAAGAGTAAATCCTCCTTTTCCTTTAGCTGTCGAGTCAGGACTCGATTCTCATATTCAGACATATTATACTTTTCTTTCCAAGCATCCCTCTCGGACTTCATCCTAGCCAGATTTCCTTGGTATTCTCCTATATTCGCGATAGGGATAACAACAGATGATGATGCAACGGTAGGGAATAAAGGTTTCTCAAGTTTATAGGGCATCTTGAGAGCACAAGCCCTAGCACGGACCCATTGTAGGTAAGGTTCCAAAGAAACGGCACCTCTATGTCCTAACATATCTCTCCCTTTCCTATGGATGTGGCGCCAAGCTCCTTCAATCTCCCTCTTAGCTGCCTGATGATCTTGTCCTTCCTGTAGAAAGAAACCACTCACATGGATGTTGTTTGGCTTATCTCTCATCGGGTACCCAAACTGACGGCGCGCGAGAACAGGGTTATAGTTAATTCCACCTCTCGTACCAAGAAGGGGCATGTTAGGAAAAGCACCACAGCTATCGATGATCTTCACGTCATAGTAAGCTCGATTATACCAATCAATGTCGAAATGAGTGAGAGCCATAATCTTTGGCGCCCATCGCGACTCCTTCTCGAGATCCCAGAAAATATCAGACCCAGGTAGATGCGAGACATACCACTGATACAGAAACGGTGCACAACAAATAATCATCCCTCCTTGATAAGAGTTTCGAAGATGAATGGAGTAGTAGGTATCTCCAAGCAGCGTAGGGACCGGATTTCCAATCAAGAAGATTCTAATGGCGTTGATATCCACAAACTTATCAACGTTAGGGAACAAGAATAGACCATAGGCGAGTAAAGCAAACACGTCTTCAAAGGCAATAGTATATTTTATCTCATCAAAATGACGAGCTTTCCTCAACAAAAACTGCGCAGACAAACCTCGGATTCCCCCTTTTGTAGTCATGTTCTCCTCTATCTCTGACTTCTTCAAGTGGGTGATGGTCGCTATCTCGTGAGATTTGGGTTCCTCTTCTAATCCAGAAAAAGGAACACAGTCGGTGATCGGTAAACCAAGTATGTAGGAATACTCTTCTAAGGTGGGCATCAACTGGTAATCCGGAAAAGTGAAACATCGGTACAAGGGATCGTAGAATTGAACAGGCGTGTTAAGAATGCCTTCCTTCATCTTGCGCTTCATGAGAGGTATAATGGACCCATACTTCTTCTGAAAATCCGTCGGGTTCTCGATCTTCAGAATCAAACTCTTCAGTTCTTCAATCTCGGGCTCCTTAAAACTAAAGCTCCGAGTGTTTCTACTTCCAAATTCCATAATAACCTGAGATGTCTGCAAACATCATTCTGAAGTTCCTTGAAAAACAAGTTTTTTACAAAGATGTTGATGAGTGCATGAATGAATGATAATGCAACAGTCACACACAAGTTCACAAACATGGGGTTCAAAGGTTCAACGTTCAGCATGGAGTCGAGGGTAAAGCCCACCCAAAGGTATGTACTAATGGTTCAATCACACCTGTAAGACAAGGTTCTAAGAGTTCCCAGAGTCTACATTCCTCCTTCGAATATTACCAACGTCTTGATTACTCAATAATTAGCAATATTCTCAAGAGAAACTCGTCCGAGCGTAGCATCGCGTAACAACTACTTCCGAATTACTCCGTTATAGTCTCCGCGCTACACCTAAAAAGGCCAAGATGGGTTAGGGTTCTACGGTCCTCAATTTCTCTAGCTCCTAGGTCGAAAATAATAATGTCTTCCCGATTACTCGGTAAACAAATATTAAGTTCAAGAGGGCCTTCCATTGAGTGGGGGATCTCATGCCTCCTTCTTCGGGATTACTCCCTCAAAGTTAACATGACTGTACCGCCCGTCCTATTCCTTAAGTGTTACTTAATCCGGGTATAGGATTCGTCCTTTGCAAAAAAAAACCCAAACACCCCAATTTAAACACATAATCAAACAAATCAAATAATAATAAACAGATAAGACAAAATAGGCTTAACCCACTTAGGGATGGACCAGCAAGAGGTCAATCTTTCCCCAGCAGAGTCGCCAATTCTGTAGCGATAAAAAATGTAGCGGGGTAAATCAGAGATCAAATTATTGATTAATTCGTCTCACAAAAGCAAGAGTCGCCACCGCGCTTTATTGTTTCCAAGGGAAAAGGGGAAAGAGCGAAATAAAACCCTAAATATGCAATGTAAATAATACTTTTTTAAAAGTAATAAAAATACAAGGCGTTTTTGAAAAGAGATCTATGGTTCGGGGGTTGGTTATACAGTGGGAAGGTATTAGCACCCAATGCATCTATAGTACTCTATAGGAACCTTTTGAAATATCTGTTTATATAAATTGTTCGTTTGATTGAAAAATGAATCGTTTTGGCCGAAAAAGGGGTACGGACGGGTTTTTGAAGAGACGACGACCTAATGTCGAAGTTTTTTGCTTAAAAGGTATAAGTTTTGAAAAGATTGAATATTTGAGGAAAAATTGTCTTAAGTTTTATTGAAATGAAACTATTCGCATGATTGGACTCGAAGACATGAAGTCGACCAGTTTAATCATTTTTTCCCTTGGATTTAAACGTAAACAAAATAATCAAGTAAACAGAAAATTATGATAAATAAATGATATACAACAATTTAAATAAAAGACTAAGTGGTATAAATATGCATTTTTGGATTTTTGTTTAATATTAATGAAAAGAAAATGTTTTAATAGTTTTCATTTTTTACGCATTTTTAATATGGATAAAAGTAATGAGAATTAATTAAGGAAAATAAAAAATGTTTTTTTTTTAAGTTTTTTAAGTTTCTATTTTTTTATATATTTTTTAGAGTTCTATATAAGGCATTATTTCATTAATTACTAAATTAAAACTTAAAAGGTTATTAACTTAAATCTAATTAAAAGAAATACTAAAATTATTAAATTAGTCCTAAAGCTAACTTAATAAAATGATCAAATTATTAAAATGTTTTAATTAAATACATCTCTTATTTATCTAGACTAATAAAGTTCTAAAAGAAAAAACTAAAGGAAAAAATAGAAAAAAAAAAGATATATGGGAAAAAAAAGATGATAAATAGTTATGGGCTAAAGGTCTAAAGGGAGGCCCAAAACAAAGGGACAGGGAAGGGGGGTGTATAAGCAGGTCGTTGGGCTTAGGGGAGGTAAATAGGGTTAAGGCCCATACACTTACTAATTCGTTTTAGGGTAAACTTGGTTTGTTTAGTTGGCTGAGAATGGGATTAGGGATTTGGTTTTGGTTGGACAGCGACAGCGCTTGTTCTTCTTGTTCTCGCGTTCGTCTTCTTCGATCGTCTTCTTCGCCTTTGCTTCGCTACTGTGTCCTTTGCCATGACCACCAGCTCTTCACTTTCCTCTTCCCTCCAGCAAAACGTTAGGGGGCGACAGATTTTTACGGTAAGTTCGTTTTATTACTCGTCTAGGGTTTTATTACAAATGCATGTTCGTGATTTTCAATGTTCATTGATTCTGAGTTGGTTTTATTATGTTATTATTTGAGGAATTTGAGTGAAAAAGAGTGCGAAATTGCTACCTAGAGAAGGAGGAAGGAAGGTGGGGAAAGCTAGGAGGCCGGGACGGCGAGGAGCGCGCGTGATGTTGCTAGCTACTTGACCCTGGTACTCTGTATTTGTATCTTTCTTCTTCTTGCCTTGGTTAGCCTTTGTATGCTTCAATGTTGCCTTGATACTATTGTTGAAATGAATTTTTTTTGACTAGCTTGCCCTCTTCTTCTTTCTGGCTTCTGTATGCTTTTGTTGGAATGGTTTGACAGTTTCTTTTCTTCTTCTCGCCTATACTACTGTATGATTTGCTTATGGCCAATGATGAACATATTGAGGCCTTCGTGTTTAGACATTGGTTTTGATTTTTGGTGATACAGGTTTGTGGTTTTAGACCATATGGTTCTGATATGGTTTATGCTGGTTCTATTGGTTTAGGCCAAGATTTGTGTTTTACAGGTTATGGAATAAGTTGATATGGTTTAGGAGATAGCAGGTTAATGGTTTTTAGGCCATACTGTATGACGGTTGTATGCAGGTAGCAGGTTTTTGAAATGGTTTAGGCAATGTTATTTGATATATGGTTTTGATTTTTTGTGATGGTTGTACTGGTTTGGAGTGGTTTAGGACATGTTGGTTTGTATGGTGTATATTGGTTCTACTGGTTTTTTTTATGCAGTAGGCTATGGTTTTGGTAATGGTTGAGGTTTTGAAAGAAGGGTTATGGTAGCAGGTTTTTAGTTTAGGCCATAAGGTTTTGGTTTATGAGATAACAGGTTAATGGTTTAACTGGTTTTGGAACAGGATGGTACAGGTTTGGAATGGTTATATGAGATAGCAGGTTTGGTGGTATTATGCAGGTTAATGGTTTGGACAGTAAGTGGAAGGTTTTGTGATTAAGGTTGATGGTGTTTATGGTTATATGCAGGTTTGACAGTAGGCTATGGTTTTACTGGTTTTTTTTTTATGCAGTAGGCTATGGTTTGAAAATGGTTTTAAGGTTGATGGAAATTGGTTTATGTTGTAGTATTGTTTTTTGAATGCTTTTGGCAGGTTGAATTCTCTTTTTTTTGAAAGGGGTTCGTGTTATGTTATACAGTTTTGCTTGGCCTTGTTTACGTTATAGGCTTGGGTTTGAATATTTTACAATATTCTCTTGGCCTTCTGCCATCTGCTTCAAATGGTTTGTTTGTATTCCTTTTTTATGCTTTCTTTTTTCTTACTGCAATACTGCTGATTTGTTTTGTATCTCTTTCTGCCTAAACCAAAACCTGTAAAAACCATACTTCTATCTCTCTTCTCTCTCATAGGTACATTTTGACATAAAATGATGCTATGTACCAACTGTTCTGAAAGAGCATAGGGCTGGGAAATGATGTAAAAAATGAAAAATGCTTGCTTGCAAATTGGTTTTAAAAAAATGCATGCCTCTTTGTCTATGCAATGTAACAGTAGGAGCCTATGCATTTTGGCTTCTTCCTATGTCTTGGCATAGTTTACGTTGGCTTTCCTTTGAACATGTCATGTTTATGCATATGCTGTTGCTTTATGCCTTTGAAATATGCATGGGATTTTTGAAAATGCAATTGATTTTAATTATGCAGTTTTGAAAATAAAATGAATTTGTGCATCTTTAAATTGTGCATTCATTTTGAAAATAAAATCCATCCCTTTTTGTGAACCGGGAGAAATCCCGCGATTTGCAAAAAGGGTAAAAACAGATTCCAGCCGTTTGCTCTTAATGATGAACACTAAAATAATTTTCCGCTTTTAATTTATTTCTTTATTTCTAACTTTTTCTTTTAATTGTTTTTGCAGGTAAAATTAAATGAGCAGACAAAGAACATTGGATAGAAGACTTAGAATTTAGGAAAAAAGATTAGAATAGTTTTTTTTTATTTCATTTCAAACTTTGTAAAATTATTATTGTAAATACGTTGCAAATAAATACAGTATTTACACAACAATTGTACATTTAGAATAAAATGAATAAAATTCCAATATTTGCCAATCAATTCTTTCCTTCTCTCTAATTATTTATTTTATCGTTTATAATTCTTTAAATTATATAATAATTGAAAATGAATTTCAATTACTTAAATTTAGAATAATAAACAATTAAATAACCATCATTTGATCAATAAATTTTCTTCAATCTATTTCATTATTTATAATTCTCTAAATTATAATAACCGAAAAATAAATTTCAACTATTAAACTTAGGATAATAAATAATTAAATAACATTGTTGATTAATTAATGAACTTCTTTTCCAATATTTATTGTACTATTTATAAATCTTTCGATTATATAATAACCGAAAATAAATTCCAATTATTTAAATTTAAGATAATAAATAATTAATAAACATCATTTAAGTCTCGATCAGTTAATAAACTTAGTGTTCAAAATAAACAGCTCTCGACTTGAAAAAGTTGTGAATTTTAAAAATCAAAAGATCAAAACGCTCGCAATGCAACGATGCAGATGGGAGATGGTATCTTAGGTCAAAATTTGGGGTACAACAGCTGCCCCTATTTAAGTTTCTTCTATCCGGAGATATGAAGATTAAAATCTTCGTTTCGACGAGATTGAAGGTACTTAAATACATAATACGTAAATTTTTACCCTAAGATACCGCCATTATGTTTGATATGAATGCAGTGATTGAATTCGCAGAGAAAGATATCGTATGAAACAAGACAATGCTGGAGAAATCAAACACCAACAAAACACAGAGACATGGATTATACACTACTGGGGAAACGAGCTATCGACTTCAAACGACAGACTCTTGACAGCGAATAAAATTGAGGGAATACGACCTCCGACCCTAACAAAGAAGACATCTTGCATAGGCCATAAAACAGATTATTGACCCAAAACAGTGAGTTCACAACTCAAGGTCGAAGATAGACGAAAAGTATCAATCTTGCTGATGATGGATTACCGACTTCTGAAGGTAATGATTCATGACAAGCTTCTCTGCGAGATTTTCCGAGATATACTCATTAATGCTGAGATAATATGGTTGTAGATGCACAAGTCGCTCAAATAAAGAAGCTGCCACTTGCTGTATTCCAGAAAATACCAATAACATACAAGCTGCTCAAATAAAGAGGCTGCCACTTGCTGTCGTCCAAAGAAAATACCAATAACATACAAGTTGCTCAAATAAAGAAGTTGCCGCTTGCTGTATTCCAGAAAAATACCAATAACATACAAGCTGCTCAAATAAAGAAGCTGTCGCTTGCTGTATTCCAGAAAAATACCAATAACATACAAGCTGCTCAAATAAAGAAGCTGCCGCTTGCTGTATTCCAGAAAAATAATAACGTACAAGTTGCTCAAATAAAGAGACTGCCGCTTGCCGTTTTTACCGAAAATAAAAATAACGCACAAGTTGCTCGTGAAGAGCTGCCGCTTGTCGTTTTCCAAAAATAATAGTAACGCACAAGCTGCTCATGAAGAGTTGCCGCTTGTCGTCTTCCGATGTCTATAACGTACAAGTTGCTCATGAAGAGCTTCCGCTTGTCGTTTTCCAAAGATAATAATAACGTACAAGTTTCTCGTGAAGAGCTGCCGCTTGTCGTTTTCTGATGTCTATGACGTACAAGTTACTCATGAAGAGCTGCCGCTTGTCGTTTTCCACAAGATGATTATGACGCACAAGTTGCTCGTGAAGAGCTGCCGCTTTTCGTTTTCCGATGTAAACTCAGAAGGAAATTACGATGACACTGGCAGAGAATAAAAATCTTCGTCAAAGAGAATCATGAATCAGTCCATTCCCGAGGAGATCACATATAAATGTGCAAAATAAATGCACCATACGTCTAGGTCGCGACTTCACTGGGGAAAATCATGAGATAGCCTACGCAAGAGACAACAACTTCATCCATGAATAACTAGAGAGAAAACAGTCAAACAAAGCTCTACCCGATGAGAAAGCAACTCGATTGGGGAATTCATCCCATCCAGAAATGGACAAGATGAGCTAAATAAAAAATCATCCATGAGGATTAGCTCAGTTGGCGAATTTAGAAAGGAAGCACATTTTCTGCCTAAGCTAACCTTCTACTTGGAAAGAAACATGTACGTTATTTGAATAAACAAAGTGCAAACTAAAATCGATGGCAAATGTGAATATGTATGCGTGATATGAGTGTAAATGAATAATGAATGTTATGCTGACAAAACGAACAGAAGGAATATGCTGAAGACGATAAGATGTCACAAAAAGATAGATACTCGGCCAATCTTGAAAAAGACGGAAAATAACTGGAACTGGAACCACACAGCAACGTCGGAGCGTAACACGCTACAAGGCTCAAATCTTCTGAGGAGAAAAGTATCCCAAATCCAATCTTCTAACACCAATAGACCACTGGCATGAGACGAAGCGTACCACACTTCAGAAATCTGCTCGAATAAAGATAACTGAAACAAACTTTAACTGGAACAGTTGGGGAGTCACCAAACTTAGTACCACTAGAAACGCAAGTTTAACACAAACAACACCTCATGACGATTTTGAAACGAAACATGTTCATCATGCAAGGATAAATTGCTGTACTGTTGCATTTCATGGCCTGACCATCCTTGGAACAAACGGTTAATATTCCTTTCGTTATTCACGACACATTTTTAAAATAAGAATATTTTAAGTAAATTTGTTTCAAGTATTTCCATAAAAATTAAAATTTTGCCCACAAAAGGGTAAATGCTTAAATTTCATTAATAAGATGGTAGTTCGCTAACAATGCGACTCCAACGGTTTACAAAAGCTTGGGAAATAGTACAAGAAAGGAAAAGGTTACACAAAAACAATGATCATTATTCTCCCTAACAACTTCGAATTCCAAAATGTGTTCAAATGCCAAGACTGGCCTGACCAAAAGCCTGCCTAAGCGAAATACTTCTTGACTGCATCGGCGTTCATGGGACGCGGGAGTTCATCACCGTCCATATTGGTGAGAATCAAGGCACCTCCAGAGAAAACTTTCTTAACGACATACGGTCCTTCATAATTCGGAGCCCACTTGCCCCTAGAATCAGGTTAGAAAGATAATATCTTCTTGAGCACAAGGTCACCTTCTCTGAACTCGCGTGGTTGAACCTTCTTATCAAAAGCCTTCTTCATCCTCTGCTGATACAATTGACCGTGACACAAAGCTGTCAATCTCTTCTCTTCAATTAAATTCAACTGATCATATCTACTTTAACACCATTCGGCCTCAGAAAGTTTAGCTTCCATCAAAACTCTCAGAGACGGAATCTCAACCTCCACGGGGAGTACAACTTCCATACCATAAACTAGGGAAAATGGGGTTGCGCCTGTTGAAGTTCGAACTGAGGTACGGTATCCGTGCAGAGAAAACGGAAGCATTTCATGCCAATCTTTATAAGTTACTACCATCTTTTGGACAATCTTTTTGATGTTCTTGTTAGCAGCTTCAACAGCCCCATTCATCTTCGGTCTGTAAGGAGAAGAATTATGATGTTCGATCTTGAACTCTTCACAAAGCTCTCTCATTATCTTGTTATTCAAATTTGAACCATTGTCAGTGATGATCTTGCTCGGGATGCCGTATCGACAAATGATCTGATTCTTGATAAATTTGACTACCACCTGTCTGGTTACATTAGCATAAGATGATGCTTCCACCCATTTAGTAAAATAATCGATCGCTACCAAGATGAAACGATGACCATTTGAAGCTTTGGGTTCAATCATTCCAATCATATCAATGCCCCACATAGAGAAAGGCCAAGGTGAAGAGATAACATTAAGGAGGGTCGGTGGCACATGCATCTTGTCCGCATAAATCTGGCATTTATGACACTTCTTCACATATTTGCAGCAATCGGATTCCATTGTCATCCAATAGTAACCAGCTCTTAACATCTTTCTAGCCATTGCATGTCCATTGGCATGAGTGCCAAAGGACCCTTCATGTACTTCTTGCATCAGCATGTCTGCTTCACGTCTGTCTACACATCTGAGCAAGACCATGTCATAATTCCTCTTATACAAAACTTCTTCATTGAGGAAGAAACTGCTTACTAATCTTCTCAACGTCTTCCTATCTTTATTGGATGCCCCAGGCAGGTACTCTTGAGTTTGAAAAACACATTTAATGTCATAGAACCACGGTTTGTCGTCGGTAACCTCTTCTACTGAGAACACATGAGCAGGTCTATCAAGGCGCATAACTCGGATTGTAGGAACATCGTTCCAATCATTCACTTGAAACATTGAAGACAAAGTAGCTAAAGCATCAGCCATTTGGTTCTCATCTCTAGGGATATGATGTAATTCCACTTTGTTGAAGAAAGTTAACAATCTTCTAGCATAGTCTCTGTAAGGGATCAAACTAGGATGACGAGTCTCCCATTCTCCTTTGATTTGATTAATTACCAATGCCGAATCTCCATAAATATCAAGAATCTTAATCCTTAGATCCACCGCTTCTTCGAGACCCATAATACATGCCTCATACTCCGCCATGTTGTTCGTGCAGTCAAACTTCAATCTCGCCGTGAACGGGATGTGAGTACCTCGGGGAGTGACGATGATTGCCCCAATTCCATTTCCATAGGAATTCACAGCTCCGTCAAATATTAAACCCCAATGCAATTCAGGATCAGGTCCTTCTTCAGGTAATGGCTCTTCACAATCTTTAGCTTTCAAGTACATAACATCTTCATCTGGGAAATCAAACTTGATGGATTGATAATCGTCAATTGGTTGGTGAGCCAAATGATCGGCTAAAACACTCCCTTGGATTGCTTTCTGAGTGTGATACTCAATGTCATATTCGGATAACAACATCTGCCAACGGGCTATTCTTCCAGATAAGGCGAGCTTCTCAAAGATATACTTGATCGGATCCATTTTGGAGATCAACCAGGTGGTGTGGTTAATCATATACTGGCACAGACGGCGAGCAGCCCAAGCTAAAGCACAACAGGTTTTCTTAAGCAATGAGTATCGAGACTCACAGTCTGTGAATTTCTTACTCAAATAATATACGGCATGTTCCTTTCTTCCAGTCTCATCTTGTTGACCAAGCACACAACCCATGGAATCTTCCAATATAGTCAGGTACATAATCAAAGGTCTTCCTTCCACCGGAGGAATCAAAATGGGAGGTTCAAGCAAATATTCTTTGATGCTATCAAAAGCTCTCTGATAATCTTCTGTCCACACACATCCTTGGTTCTTTCGGAGAAGCTTGAAAATCGGCCCACAGGTAGCAGTCATATGAGATATGAATCTAGAAATATAGTTCAGTCTCCCAAGGAATCCTCTTACTTGTTTTTCCGTCTTGGGTGAGGGCATCTCCCGAATGGCTTTGACTTTATCAGGATCTACCTCAATACCTTTCTGACTGACAATGAAACCCAGAAGTCTTCCAGAACGAACACCAAAAGTGCACTTGTTGGGATTCAGACGGAGTTTATACTTTCTCAAGCGCTGGAATAACTTCAACAAATGCTCCAAGTGATCCTCCTCAGTCTGTGATTTGGCAATCATGTCATCCACATACACTTCTATCTCCTTATGCATCATGTCATGGAACAAAGCAGTCATGGCCCTTTGGTATGTTGCGCCCGCATTCCTCAGACCAAACGGCATAAACCGATAACAAAAAGTTCCCCAAGGTGTAATGAAAGCTGTCTTCTCCATATCCTCTGGCGCCATTTTGATTTGATTGTAACCAGAGAAACCATCCATGAAAGAAAAGACTTTGAACTTGGCAGTACTGTCAACCAATACGTCAATGTGAGGTAATGGGAAGTCGTCCTTCGGACTAGCTCTATTCAGATCTCTATAGTCTACACACATCCGAACTTTGCCATCTTTCTTTGCAACAGGCACTATGTTGGCTAACCACTGAGGATAGACCGATGTAACAAGGAAACCTGCATTAATCTGCTTCTGAACTTCTTCTTTGATCTTGTCAGCCATATCAGGACGAGTCCTTCTCAGCTTCTGCTTGATCGGCGGACATTCAGGTCTTAACGGTAAACGATGCTCCACAATATCGTTGTCCAAACCCGGCATATCTTGGTAGGACCAAGCAAACACATCAACATACTCTTTGAGAAGCTCCAACATTTTCTCTTTAACTTCCGGGATAAGCAATGCTCCGACTTTAACTTCCTTCCTATCTTCTTCATCACCCAAATTGACCAACTCTACGGGTTCTTCAAATGGCTGGATAATCTTCTCCTCGTGCTCAAGCAAACGGGAAATTTCAACAGGAATCTCTTCATCATCCTCTTCTTCGGCTCTGAACACAGGGAATTCAAAGTTGGGAGAGGGCATAGGATCATTGTTTTCGATGGTTAAGTCATGGATTAATCTGCACATATGATTATGCTTTATTTTAGAAATCGATTGGTGCAAATAAAACAAAAGGTTATTATATTTCGTATTACTACCAATTAATTTCATTGCTATTTCCCAGAAAAAAGTGAAAAATAAAACAGTAGTGGACAAAATAACATTTTATTCATTGACGGGAAATATTTGAAACAAAGGGCCCAGACATTTCTCTTTTGCCTTGGGCGGAGCAAAAGGAATTATTTTTCATAGCCCGACACAAAATACTTTTCGCCTTGGGCAGAGCGAATTTTTTCAAAGAAAAACAAAACAAAACATTACTCGGAAATGTGCATAACAACAGGAACATCAACAACTATCCAGTTTTGGCAAGCCAATCCAGGCGTCACAAAATCGGGTAAATCTTCCTCGGAATCATCTTCTATGACAGCATCCACCTCAGGATGTATAAAACCTGCACTTCGGAAAACCTCTTGAATCGGACGAACAACCACCTCTTGCTTGACTCTCGCAGACACGGGACGAAAACCAAGACCTTCCCCAAATTTGTTCTCGGGCAAAGTCAACACCTGGCCCCATCCTTCGGCCGAACCACTTTCCACCACTCGTCGCGCATCCTCAAAAGAAGAAATGGATGCCCCTTGCTTCTTCACCTCATTCTTGGCAACAGATAAACCTTGGAACTGGGTTCCAACATCCTCATCAGCATCAATAAAAGAGAAGGATGATAAATGGCTTACCACCATAGCCTGCTCTCCACCGATCATCACTAGCTTCCCATGCCTCACAAACTTTAGTCTCTGATGGAGCGTGGAGGTGACTGCCCCTGCATCATGGATCCATGGACGACCCAATAAGCAACTGTAGGCAGCACGAATATCCATCACTTGGAAAGTGATTTGAAAAGTATGGGGACCAATTACTATAGGAAGATCCACTTCACCAATGACTGTCTTCCTAGAACCATCAAACGCTTTAACAATTACTCCACTAGGTCTCATAGGAGCACCGGGATATGAGAGCCGAGATAAAGTAGTCTTGGGCATCACATTCAACGACGAACCTGTATCTACCAACACGCTTGATAAGGTATCATTTCCACAACTTACTGAGATATGCAAAGCCATATTATGGTTTCTCCCCTCTTCCGGGAGCTCTTCATCACTGAAACCAAGATTGTTACACGAAGTAATATTTCCCATGATTCCATCAAATTGGTCGACCGTCACATCATGATCCACGAACGCCTGGTCCAAGACCTTAATCAAAGCTTCTCTATGGGCACCAGAATCTCTCAGTAAAGCAAGCAAAGAAATCTTGGAAGGAGTTTGCAAAAGTTGGTCCACAATCTTATATTCACTTCTCTTGATAAGCTTCAGAATCTCGTCATCCTCAGGGCGAGGGATAGGTTCACTGGATCGGCCTATCGCAACCCTTGGTTCAACATTTCTCACTGGGATTTCTGCCGGTATGGGCCTCCTGACTTGAACTTCTGGTCTCTTCAAAGGTACTGCTGCAAAAACACGTCCACTTCTAGTAACTCTACTCACATCAGCAATGTTAACAAAAGACGGTCTCGTCGGTATAGGGACTTCTACCCCATTCTCAATCATTGTGGCATTATACTTATACGGTACAGCTTGGTCTGAGTTGTAAGGCACCGGACCAGGTGGGTAAATGGTCAAAGGAGCAACAGGTGCAGTCTGACTGTCGTAAATGATCTCTACTGATTCAGGCAAATTGAATTGTGGTATGATAACATTCACTTCGTCCTCCGGATTTCTGTCATATGTAATAGCGATAACTCTCTGGTCTAACAACTTCTGAATATCCTCCTTCACAATAGGGCAATCAACCTCTCTTGAACAAAATTCACAAACATCATAATCATGCTGATGCGTAACAAAGGCAAGTCTTCTCAAACTCTGATGTAACCTGATCAACGACTCTCTTATATGTTCAACTTGAAAAACTCGAAACTTCCCCGGACAACCTTCCACCATATTCACTGAAGCTGCCCCATGTCGAGGCAAAGGATTATCTCTAACATTCGGATTAACATCCTTGAAAGACAAGATACCATTCTTAATCAACCTCTGCACGTCCGCCTTCAGAGCAAAGCAGTTCTCAAGGTTGTGCCCCGGCGACCCTTGATGATACTCACAAAACTGGGCCGCCTTATACCACGGAGAAGTACTATTCGGTGCGACAGGAGGAGGCTTTGTCATTATGAGATTCTTTCTGATAAGAGCAGGGAACAATTCAGTATACATCATTGGAATGGCATCGAACTGCAGTTTTCTTGGTGAACAGTTCTGATTGTTGAATGGATAAGCCTGTTGTCGAGGCTGCTGCTGAAATGGCCGTTGTTGAGTTGGTGGGGTTTGATGAGCTGGGGTCATCAAAGCTGGGCGGACAGCCGGAGTGACTGCCGCAACGTGAGAGTAACCTCTCCTTGGTCTACCTGGGAACAAAGCGCTGACATCCTGCTCTTTTCTTTTCGAGAAAACACTTCCAAACTTCTTAGTACTGCTAGACGGACTTCCTTCTTTAACCAAACGCCCTTCACGAATCCCTTCCTCTAACCGCATGCCCATGCTTACCATTTCGGTGAAGTCACTGGGTGCGCTGGCGATCATTCTTTCATAGTAAAAGGAACCTAAAGTCTTCAAGAATATCTTCGTCATCTCTTTCTCCTCAAGAGGTGGATATATTTGAGCAGCAATTTCACGCCACCTCTGGGCGTACTCCTCAAAAGATTCTCTGTCTCTCTGCGACATCGCCCGGAGTTGATCCCTGTCCGGTGCCATGTCAACGTTGTACTTATACTGGTGAACAAAAGCTTCGCTAAGATCGTTGAAGTTGCGGATCCGAATACTGTCTAAACCCATATACCACTTTAGAGCAGCACCCGTCAAACTATCTTGAAAATAATGAATCAACAAGTCATGATCATCGGAATACGTAGACATCTTTCTCACGTACATTGTCAAATGACTTCTAGGACACGAATCACCCTTATATCTCTCAAAGTCTGGCACTTTGAATTTTGCCGGAATCTTGACATTCGGAACTAAACAAAGGTCATGCGTGTTCTTCCCAAACAAATCCTTCCCTTTTAACGCTCTGAGCTCCTTCTGCATTTCCTGGAACTGATCTTGAAATTCTTCCATTCTATCAAAGAGACCCAAACTTTCAGCAGGCTCAGCAGGATAAGTAGGTTCATTCAAGTATGGCACGGAGTGGACCACAGGAGCGACAGTTGTCATAACCGGTTGCGGAAAAGGTGTTACAGACGAGATTACTGGCGGCAAGGCAGTTGTCTCTGGTTGAGGAAGAGACAAAGTAGGTTGAAACAAAGGCTGTACGGCAGGCTGATACCCCTCTGGCACAAAATTGTAAGGCATTCCCCACGGAAAACCTTTCGGCATCTGATGTTGAAGCGGAGAGTTGATTTGAGTCACAGATGTTGGAACGGTGATAATCTCGGAAACCACTAGAGTTAAAGTTTGAATCTCAGCAGCTGTAGTCGATGGCTGATTCTGAACAGCCACCAAACTTTCCACTAGCGCAGTTAACTTTCCATCTCGATCCTTTTGACGAAGTTTCTCATCATGATCAATGAACCAGCCGTCTTGAATATAGAGTAAATCCTCCTTTTCCTTTAGCTGTCGAGTTAGGACTCGATTCTCATATTCAGACATATTATACTTTTCTTTCCAAGCATCCCTCTCGGACTTCATCCTAGCCAGATTTCCTTGTTATTCTCCTATATTCGCGATAGGGATAACAACAGATGATGATGCAACGGTAGGGAATAAAGGTTTCTCAAGTTTATAGGGCATCTTGAGAGCACAAGCCCTAGCACGGACCCATTGTAGGTAAGGTTCCAAAGAAACGGCACCTCTATGTCCTAACATATCTCTCCCTTTCCTATGGATGTGGCGCCAAACTCCTTCAATCTCCCTCTTAGTTGCCTGATGATCTTGTCCTTCTTGTAGAAAGAAACCACTCACATGGATGTTGTTTGGCTTATCTCTCATCGGGTACCCAAACTGACGGCGCGCGAGAACATGGTTATAGTTAATTCCACCTCTCGTACCAAGAAGGGGCACGTTAGGAAAAGCACCACAGCTATCGATGATCTTCACGTCATAGTAAGCTCGATTATACCAATCAATGTCGAAATGAGTGAGAGCCATAATCTTTGGCGCCCATCGCGGCTCCTTCTCGAGATCCCAGAAAATATCAGACCCAGGTAGATGCGAGACATACCACTGATACAGCAACGGTGCACAACAAATAATCATCCCTCCTTGATAAGAGTTTCGAAGATGGATGGAGTAGTAGGTATCTCTGAGCAGCGTAGGGACCGGATTTCCAATCAAGAAGATTCTGATGGTGTTGATATCCACAAACTTATCAACGTTAGGGAACAAGAATAGACCATAGGCGAGTAAAGCAAACACGTCTTCAAAGGCAATAGTATCTTTTATCTCAGCAAAATGACGAGCTTTCCTCAACAAAAACTGCACAGACAAACCTCGGATTCCCCCTTTTGTAGTCATGTTCTCCTCTATCTCTGACATCTTCAAGTGGGTGATGCTCGCTATCTCGTGAGATTTGGGTTCCTCTTCTAATCCAGAAAAAGGAACACAGTCGGTGATCGGTAAACCAAGTATGTAGGAATACTCTTCTAAGGTGGGCATCAACTGGTAATCCGGAAAGGTGAAACATCGGTAAAAGGGATCGTAGAATTGAACCAGCGTGTTAAGAATTCCTTCCTTCATCTTGCGCTTCATGAGAGGTATAATGGACCCATACTTCTTCTGAAAATCCGTCGGGTTCTCGATCTTCGGAATCAAACTCTTCAGTTCTTCAATCTCGGGCTCCTTAAAACTAAAGCTTCGAGTGTTTCTCCTTCCAAATTCCATAATAACCTGAGATGTCTGCAAAAATCATTCCGAAGTTCCTTGAAAAACAAGTTTTTTACAAAGATGTTGATGAGTGCATGAATGAATGATAATGCAACAGTCACACACAAGTTCACAAACATGGGGTTCAAAGGTTCAACGTTCAGCATGGAGTCGAGGGTAAAGCCCACCCAAAGGTATGTACTAATGGTTCAATCACACCTGTAAGACAAGGTTCTAAGAGTTCCCAGAGTCTATATTCCTCCTTCGAATATTACCAACGTCTTGATTACTCAATAATTAGCAATATTCTCAAGAGAAACTCGTCCGAGCGTAGCATCGCGTAACAACTACTTCCGAATTACTCCGTTATAGTCTCCACGCTACACCTAAAAAGGCCAAGATGGGTTACGGTTCTACGGTCCTCAATTTCTCTGGATCCTAGGTCGAAAATAATAATGTCTTCCCGATTACTCGGTAAACAAATATTAAGTTCAAGAGGGCCTTCCATTGAGTGGGGGATCTCATGCCTCCTTCTTCGGGATTACTCCCTCAAAGTTAACATGACTGTACCGCCCGTCCTATTCCTTAAGTGTTACTTAATCCGGGTATAGGATTCGTCCTTTGCAAAAAAAACCCAAACACCCCAATTTAAACACATAATCAAACAAATAAAATAATAATAAACAAATAAGACAAAATAGGCTTAACCCACTTAGGGATGGACCAGCAAGAGGTCAATCTTTCCCCAGCAGAGTCGCCAATTCTGTAGCGATAAAAAATGTAGCGGGGTAAATCGGAGATCGAATTATTGATTAATTTGTCTCACAAAAGCAAGAGTCGCCATCGCGCTTTATTGTTTCCAAGGGAAAAGGGGAAAGAGCGAAATAAAACCCTAAATATGCAATGTAAATAATACTTTTTTAAAAGTAATAAAAATACAAGGCGTTTTTGAAAAGAGATCTATGGTTCGGGGGTTGGTTATACAGTGGGAAGGTATTAGCACCCAATGCATCTATAGTACTCTATAGGAACCTTTTGAAATATCTGTTTATATAAATTGTTCGTTTGATTGAAAAATGAATCGTTTTGGCCGAAAAAGGGGTACGGACGGGTTTTTGAAGAGACGACGACCTAATGTCGAAGTTTTTTGCTTAAAAGGTATAAGTTTTGAAAAGATTGAATATTTGAGGAAAAATTGTCTTAAGTTTTATTGAAATGAAACTATTCACATGATTGGACTCGAGGACATGAAGTCGACCAGTTTAATAATTTTTTCCCTTGGATTTAAACGTAAACAGAATAATCAAGTAAACAGAAAATTATGATAAATAAATGATATACAACAATTTAAATAAAAGACTAAGTGGTATAAATATGCATTTTTGGATTTTTGTTTAATATTAATGAAAAGAAAATGTTTTAATAGTTTTCATTTTTTACGCATTTTTAATATGGATAAAAGTAATGAGAATTAATTAAGGAAAATAAAAAATGTTTTTTTTTAAAGTTTTTAAAGTTTCTATTTTTTAATATATTTTTTAGAGTTCTATATAAGGCATTATTTCATTAATTACTAAATTAAAACTTAAAAGATTATTAACTTAAATCTAATTAAAAGAAATACTAAAATTATTAAATTAGTCCTAAAGCTAACTTAATAAAATGATCAAATTATTAAAATGTTTTAATTAAATACATCTCTTATTTATCTAGACTAATAAAGTTCTAAAAGAAAAAACTAAAGGAAAAAATAGAAAAAAAAAGATATATGGGAAAAAAAAGATGATAAATAGTTATGGGCTAAAGGTCTAAAGGGAGGCCCAAAACAAAGGGACAGGGAAGGGGGGTGTATAAGCAGGTCGTTGGGCTTAGGGGAGGTAAATAGGGTTAAGGCCCATACACTTACTAATTCGTTTTAGGGTAAACTTGGTTTGTTTAGTTGGCTGAGAATGGGATTAGGGATTTGGTTTTGGTTGGACAGCGACGACGCTCGTTCTTCTTGTTCTCGCGTTCGTCTTCTTCGATCGTCTTCTTCGCCTTTGCTTCGCTACTGTGTCCTTTGCCACGGCCACCAGCTCTTCACTTTCCTCTTCCCTCCAGCAAAACGTTAGGGGGCGACGGATTTTTAAGGTAAGTTCGTTTTATTACTCGTCTAGGGTTTTATTACAAATGCATGTTCGTGATTTTCAATGTTCATTGATTCTGAGTTGGTTTTATTATGTTATTATTTGAGGAATTTGAGCGAAAAAGAGTGCGAAATTGCTACCTGGAGAAGGAGGAAGGAAGGTGGGGAAAGCTAGGAGGCCGGGACGGCGAGGAGCGCGCGTGATTTTGCTAGCTAGTTGACCCTGGTACTCTGTATTTGTATCTTTCTTCTTCTTGCCTTGGTTAGCCTTTGTATGCTTCAATGTTGCCTTGATACTATTGTTGAAATAAATTTTTTTTGACTAGCTTGCCCTCTTCTTCTTTCTGGCTTCTGTATGCTTTTGTTGGAATGGTTTGACAGTTTCTTTTCTTCTTCTCGCCTATACTACTGTATGATTTGCTTATGGCCAATGATGAACATATTGAGGCCTTCGTGTTTGGACATTGGTTTTGATTTTTGGTGATACAGGTTTGTGGTTTTAGACCATATGGTTCTGATATGGTTTATGCTGGTTCTACTGGTTTAGGCCAAGATTTGTGTTTTACAGGTTATGGAATAAGTTGATTTGGTTTAGGAGATAGCAGGTTAATGGTTTTTAGGCCATACTGCATGACGGTTGTATGCAGGTAGCAGGTTTTTGAAATGGTTTAGGCCATGTTATTTGATATATGGTTTTGATTTTTTGTGATGGTTGTACTGGTTTGGAGTGGTTTAGGACATGTTTGTTTGTATGGTGTATGCTGGTTCTACTGGTTTTTTTTATGCAGTAGGCTATGGTTTTGGTAATGGTTGAGGTTTTGGAAGAAGGGTTATGGTAGCAGGTTTTTAGTTTAGGCCATAAGGTTTTGGTTTATGAGATAACAGGTTAATGGTTTAACTGGTTTTGGAACAGGATGGTACAGGTTTGGAATGGTTATATGAGATAGCAGGTTTGGTGGTATTATGCAGGTTAATGGTTTGGACAGTAAGTGGAAGGTTTTGTGATTGAGGTTGATGGTGTTTATGGTTATATGCAGGTTTGACAGTAGGCTATGGTTTTACTGGTTTTTTTTTATGCAGTAGGCTATGGTTTGAAAATGGTTTTAAGGTTGATGGAAATTGGTTTATGTTGTAGTTTTTTTTTTTTTGAATGCTTTTGGCAGGTTGAATTCTCTTTTTTTTGAAAGGGGTTCGTGTTATGTTATACAGTTTTGCTTGGCCTTGTTTACGTTATAGACTTGGGTTTGAATATTTTACAATATTCTCTTGGCCTTCTGCCATCTGCTTCAAATGGTTTGTTTGTATTCCTTTTTTATGCTTTCTTTTTTCTTACTGCAATACTGCTGATTTGTTTTGTATCTCTTTCTGCCTAAACCAAAACCTGTAAAAACCATACTTCTATCTCTCTTCTCTCTCATAGGTACATTTTGACATAAAATGATGCTATGTACCAACTGTTCTGAAAGAGCATAGGGCTGGGAAATGATGTAAAAAAGGAAAAATGCTTGCTTGCAAATTGGTTTTAAAAAAATGCATGCCTCTTTGTCCATGCAATGTAACAGTAGGAGCCTATGCATTTTGGCTTCTTCCTATGTCTTGGCATAATTTACGTTGGCTTTCCTTTGAACATGTCATGTTTATGCATATGTTGTTGCTTTATGCCTTTGAAATATGCATGGGATTTTTGAAAATGCAATTGATTTTAATTATGCAGTTTTGAAAATAAAATGAATTTGTGCATCTTTAAATTGTGCATTCATTTTGAAAATAAAATCCATCCCTTTTTGTGAACCGGGAGAAATCCCGCGATTTGCAAAAAGGGTAAAAACTGATTCCAGCCGTTTGCTCTTAATGATGAACACTAAAATAATTTTCCGCTTTTAATTTATTTCTTTATTTCTAACTTTTTCTTTTAATTGTTTTTGCAGGTAAAATTAAATGAGCAGACAAAGAACATTGGATAGAAGACTTAGAATTTAGGAAAAAAGATTAGAATAGTTTTTTTTTATTTCATTTCAAACTTTGTAAAATTATTATTGTAAATACGTTGCAAATAAATACAGTATTTACACAACAATTGTACATTTAGAATAAAATGAATAAAATTCCAATATTTGCCAATCAATTCTTTCCTTCTCTCTAATTATTTATTTTATCGTTTATAATTCTTTAAATTATATAATAATTGAAAATGAATTTCAATTACTTAAATTCAGAATAATAAACAATTAAATAACCATCATTTGATCAATAAATTTTCTTCAATCTATTTCATTATTTATAATTCTCTAAATTATAATAACCGAAAAATAAATTTCAACTATTAAACTTAGGATAATAAATAATTAAATAACATTGTTGATCAATTAATGAACTTCCTTTCCAATATTTATTGTACTATTTATAAATCTTTCGATTATATAATAACCGAAAATAAATTCCAATTATTTAAATTTAAGATAATAAATAATTAATAAACATCATTTAAGTCTCGATCAGTTAATAAACTTAGCGTTCAAAATAAACAGCTCTCGACTTGAAAAAGTTGTGAATTTTAAAAATCAAAAGATCAAAACGCTCGCAATGCAACGATGCAGATGGGAGATGGTATCTTAGGTCAAAATTTGGGGTACAACAGACGGACCTGAACAAGGATCCCGATGGACCCTGGTTTTTGATGGGGCATCTAACGCACTCAACAATGGTATTGGTGTTGTACTCATATCTCCTGAAGGATGTCATGCTCCTTTTACGACAAGACTCTACTTCAATTGTACAAATAACATGGCGGAATACGAAGCATTCATCTTTGGTCTCAAAGCTTCCATACACTTGGGGATCAAATCTTTAAATGTATTCAGAGATTCGGATTTGGTTATTAGCCAGATCAAAGGGGAATGGGACACCAAACACCCTAACCTTATCCCTTACAAAGAACACATTTTAACATTGCTCCCACATTTTGAAAAGATTACCTTCGAGCATTTCCCGCGAGAAGAAAATCAGCTAGCAGACGCACTAGCCATAATGTCATCTATGTTTAAACTTAAATGGGATAATGAGGCTCCCCAGATCACCATTAAACGAAGGGATGAACCAGCACACTGTTACGATATTAATACTGAAGAAGTAGTGGACCAGCCTTGGTTCCACGAAGTCAAGAGGTATCTTGAAACCCAAGAATATCCAGAAGGAGCTTCAGTAAACGATAAGAAATTCTTAAGGATATTCTCTGCTAAGTTCTTCCTTAGTAATGGCATTCTTTACAAACGCAACCATGACTCTGTGTTACTTCGGTGCGTAAACAAGGTTGAAGCAGAAAGGATCATGGCTGAGTTGCATGAAGGAACTTTTGGCACCCATTCCAGTGGGAATATGATGGCAAAGAAGATCCTACGGGCAGGCTATTACTGGTCTACCATAGAAGCAGATTGCTATCAACACTCTCGAACTTGCCACAAGTGTCAGATTTATGCTGACAAGGTGCACGTACCTCCGGTTCCTCTGAATATATTGATAACTCCACGGCCCTTTGCTATGTGGGGAATTGATATGATTGGGGAAATAAAGCCAACAACCTCCAATGGACACTGCTTCATCTTAGTGGCCATTAACTATTTTACAAAGTGGGTAGAGGCAGCTTCCTTCGCTTCCGTTACCAAGAATGTTGTCACTCGGTTCATTAAACAAAATCTCATTTGTTTTTACGGTATCCTGGAGAGGATCATTACAGACAACGGTACAAACTTGAATAATACTATGATCACCGCCTTATTCGAGCAATTCAAGATCCAGCATCACAATTCTTCCCCTTACCAGTCAAAGATGAATGGTGTTATCGAAGCCGCAAATAAGAACATTAAAAAGATCATACATAAAATGACAGTCACATACAAATACAAGCATGAGATGCTACCATTTTCTCTCCATGGATATCGTACCATGGCATGCACATCAACTGGGGCAACACCCTACTCTATGGTATACGACATAGAGGTTGTCTTGCCTATTGAGGTCCAAATCCCCTCTCTAAGAATTATGAAGGATGCAGGGCTGAATGAAGAAGATTGGATCCAGACTCGACTTGATCAACTAAGCTTGATTGATGAGAAAAGGTTTGTTGTTGTCTGCCATGGTCTAATGTATAAAAAATGGATGATCAAGGCTTTCAACAAAAAGGTCAGACGCCAAGTGTATCAAGTTGGGGACCTGGTGATCAAACGTATCATACTACCACAAGGTGATCCCAGGGGAAAATGGACTCCTACCTACGAAGGACCATTTGTAATAAAAAATATATTCTCGGGTGGCGCAATGATCTTGACCACCATGGATGGCAACGACCTACCGCACCTTGCGAATGCAGACATAGTCAAAAGATACTACGCATAAGAGACACACTAGGTTGACACACCTAGGAAAAATAAAGGCATCCTGGCAAACCAAAAAGGTTTGGGAAAAAATTAGGGATAAAACTAAAAAAAAATATGTACACCCGGCAAGTTGAAAACCCGAAAGGGCGACTTGGGCAAAAAAGTGTTTCCCGATGGACTGAAAACCCGAAAGGGCGGTCCAGGAAAAAGTTATGGAATTAAAGCGTATGACTATGTCCCGTTGAATCACTTTACGGACAACCTACAAACTCGACAGTTATGATCAATTCAATCATCTTCGGACAAGCCAACAAATAGAAAAGATACTCAGAGATACAAAGGCTATAACAGAATGGGAACCCCATGGGATTATTACACATAGCTATCTTTTCTTTGTATTAAAATTTCCATTTTTTACAACGACATTCTCTTACTAGAATGTTTGTCTCACTGTACAAAAATACTTACTCAAAATCAATACAAAGATACTTTCTTTGAAAGTGCAAAACTATCTGTTTTTCTTTACTCTTGTGTTTTATTTACAAAAACGTCCAAGGATTCATTGTTGAACATATTCATTTGAACATAATTACTGTTTACAAATAAACAAAATAAAAGACAATCGCTGATGGCTTTAAGGGATAGGGAAATCTCACTAAGTTTATCTCCATAAAATTCCCTGCAGTGTACAGTTTAATCCCCAATGAAACAAAGCTCCCAGTCATCAATCCCCGGTAGAAATCACCCAATTTCTCCAGATTCCCCAAGCAGGATTTTTCAAGCAGTACATGGCATTTCCCTTACATCATAATTTATTTCTCTAAGTGGAAATTCATCAACACTTCAACTTCACCACATGAAGACTTACATATCCTCAGCGGTGGTCAGGGATTTATTCTCCCTAAATCCAATAAACAACGCAACATACTAGCTCACATATGCATACATTGCATCCATGTATCATAAACATTGGTAACACAAATGCATCATACCATGCATTTCATATAACATGACTTTGCATTTTAGCTAACATTTTACCCTTTTCAGGATAAGGTTAACAACTACCATTGACAATGTTCAAAGTTTTCAGATACAGTTCAGATACGCTCCATACACGGATACCATTCTGATACTCATTCAGAGTCAATTTTCAGATACAATTCAGATACGCTTCAGACACGGATGCCATTCTAATACTCATTCAGAGTCAATTTTCAGATACAGTTTAGATACACTCCAGACATGGACGCTATTCTGATACTCATTCAGATTCAATTTTCAGATACAGTTCAGATACGCTCCAGACACAGATGCCATTATATTACTCATTCATAGTCAACTTTCAGATACAGTACATATACGCTCCAGAAACTGACGCCATTCTGATACTCATTCTTCCAGCTTACAAATTACATTTCAACAATCACTCTTGGATGGCATCTACAAGCCATCTCCAACAACTTTCTATCACCTCTCCAAATGGCATCTTTAAGCCCATTCCTTTTACCATCACATCGCCGAGTGCAAATTTCTGGGCACTTTAGTGTCCAATCATCTTCCACCTTTGAGTCACGAATGGAAAAGCTTTCCAATCTAACTCTTCAGGCTTAAGAAGATTGAACAGGGGCAGCTGTTGTACCCCAAAATTTTCCCTCTCACTTATCAAGAATTTTCTCACAAGATCTCCTTGACTCAAGACTGCATTAGGGTTTGGTTAGCTCAAGACACCTCCTTATGCACTGATGACCAAAATTAGGGTTTGAGTTTGCACAAGGACATTTGAACTTTATATGCCCTATATGACTTTCATGGATCATTATGGACCCCCAAGATTACTCATGTAAAGTTTCAAGCCTTGGATCACACTTTTGATCAGTCAATTGAGCAGTTGACCTAAAAAATCAGTTGTATTGGGGAAAAGGTCAACTATGGCCAATTTACAGTCAAACTTCATAATTTTTTATCCACGTCAACATTGTAAACTCATATGTATCATTTTATCAAGTTTGGACCATAATTCCTCAAGAAATTTGATCAAATCTCCAAAAGGGCAAAATGGTCAAAATTAGGGTTTTGACCTGTAAAGGGCAATTTCTGATTTTTAATCTTGCAAATCGTCAATTGGTTTAAGGAATGACCTCAAGATTCCAATTTCATCATTTTTACCTAATGACATGGTTCAAAACATTGCAAATCCATTGGGTTGACAAATGAGTTTTGTAGTCAACAAGTCAAAAGTTAACTGTATACTGAAAAGTCAAACTTTGAATTTTTGGTCAAATTCAAGTAACAAAGATCCCAATTCATCAAAACATGTCAAAATATGAAACTTATTCATCAATAAATCAAAAAGTCAAGATTTCATTTTGAAAAGTCAAAATTTCTAAACTTAGAAATTTTTCTAAGTGTTGGAAATTTCATGTTTTTTTCATAACTTTGAGCCAAATTTTCACCATGATGCAAGATTATTCAAGAGAAAATCCCAACATGAAAGTTGTAGATATCCATGAAATATACAACTTTGCTTCACACAACTTCTTCCAAAAGTGCTTGGATCTCAAGTTATAATTTTATGAGCATAGGGTCATGAAACTAATTCATATAGTTCCAAGGGGAATATTCAAAAGCAATTCAAAGATGGGTTGTAAATAATATTACAAGCTTTCCAAAATGTCCAAGAACTCCTTGAGATAATTATTGAGTAGGGAGAATTGAAGATATGAAGTTAGGGCTTTGTCACTTGAATTACAAGTCATTTTTGATGAACACATGAACCAAATCCATGCTAGGCTGCATAATCCTTGCTTTACAGGCCTCAAACTTGTTTGTCACTCCATAATTAAATGTTAACATAACTGTTAGAGCATTGATCCAAGCATTTGAGCTATTATCCAAGTTACATTTCCATTAATGGCACAAAGTAACATTACCATTCTTGTAAAGCAAGCTTTTTGAATAAAGTTCACATTGAGCCTCTAACTTGTTCCCTATGATTACACTCCATCCACAAAGTCGGAAGCAAGCTTGTTTAAAGCATAACCACTCTATCTTAGCAAGTACACAAGACTTTGAAACTTGTTTTGTCAAAAAATCACATGCTTAACTTAAAGATGCAAATTTGAATTCTGATGAACAAGAGGTCTCCAAACTTGTTGCTTATAAATAGAGTCACTATTTGTGAGCTAAAGCACGAGTTTGAACACCCTGAAATACACCAAAACTCTCTGAAATCAGAAATTGCACAAAAACTCCATTATTGCACAGTTTCTAACCTTGAACATCAAACTCCCATTTCTCTCGTGTGTTTCTTGGCCTTTTAATTTCTAAAGCTTCCTTACATCAAGTGTAACTCATCCATGTACCTGTTTCATTTTTGTAACACCATTTACCCCATCTTCCATAACCAAAAACATAGCATTGCACATTGACTTCTCCAAGTCATTTCAGCCACTCTCAACTCAAGCAAACCATTGTATTAGCTTCCTAGGACCTCGGGGAAGCTAACCTGATCATCACCATCACTTGAAACAAGCTCAAAATCCAAACAGGATTTCCAGTTTTGAGGTAAGTTTTCTTAACTTGAAACTTTTCATACAGGCATCATCAATAGTTTATTTGTGAATAAAACATGTAGATATCATTTCCCTGAAGCTAACCATGTCCATAGTTTCCATTAATTTTGCTTGAGCTTAGAGAATTTTGAAATTGAAATCTCTGAAATTTTTAGGGTTCAGATTAGGGCCATTAAAATTCTTGTTTATCTTTGATCCATAGTTCTAATACTTTACATTTCTGGAATCGTGAGAAAATTTGCTACAAGTTTCATGTTTACAATTTTCATTTTTATTGAGAAATGAGCAAGTTACAATAGGTCTGGCTGGAGGTTGAAGATGAAGTCTTCAGGGCGCGTTTTGTCTTACATATTTATTTTTTTCGTTTGTATTAACGGATGTATAGCCACCCCAGTGGTAGAAACGCGCGCCTGTAACCTATGGGACCTAGGTTCGAGCCCCAGTGGTACCCTTTTGCATTTTTTCATGTTTTGGAAATTCTGACTTTTTTTTTGTTTGCAGGCGTTGGGCCCTTTCGGCCTGGCTCATTTTTGTTTTTGCTAGCAGACACCCATACTGACTTTTGGCACCCCCTGGTCCAAGTTTTATTATTTTTTTATTTTTTTATTTTTCTTTTCTTAAATATATTTTCTAAATACTAAAAATCATAAAAATACAAAAAAAATGATATATTTTATATTTTGACCTATTTTTATTTTTTCCATAAATAAAAATGTTTTTATTTATTATACTTTATTTGTTTTATTAGGTAAATCTTATAAACTTAATTAATATTATTTTATTTGTTTATTTTTCTTTACACCATTTAAAATACATTATTTTAATATAAAAAAGACTAAAAATATTTTATAATACTATAAATATTTTCAAGATTAAAAAAATACTTTTCTTAAAAAAATACTTTTCTTGGTAACGGAAGCGAAGGAAGCTGCTTCCACCCATTTTGTAAAATAGTAGATGGCTACTAGGATGAAGCGGTGTCCATTGGAGGCTGTCGGCTTAACTTCCCCAATCATATTAATTCCCCACATAGCAAAGGGCCAAGGAGCCGTCAAGACATTCAGAGAAACCGGAGGTACGTGCACCTTGTCAGCATAAATTTGACACTTATGACAGGTTCGGGAGTGTTGATAGCAATCTCCTTCCATGGTAGACCAATAATAGCCTGCCCGTAGGATTTTCTTCGCCATCGTATGCCCACTGGAGTGGGTTCCAAAAGTACCTTCATGCAATTCAGCCATGATCTTTTCATCTTCAACCTTATCCACACACCGAAGCAAATTGGAGTCATGATTGCATTTATACAAGATGCCATTACTAAGGAAGAATTTAGCAGAGAATCTCCTTAAGAACTTCTTATCATTGATTGAAGATCCTTTTGGATATTCTTGAGCCTTGAGATACCTCTTGACTTCATGAAACCAAGGTTGGTCCACTACCTCTTCAGTATTAATCTCGTGACAGTGTGCTGGTTCATCCATTCGTTCAATGGTGATCTGGGGAGCCTCGTTATCCCAATTAAGTTTAACCATAGATGACATTGTGGCTAGAGCGTCTGCTAGCTGATTTTCTTCTCGCGGGAAATGCTCGAAGGTAATCTTCTCAAAATGTGGTAGCAATGTCAAAATATGTTCTTTATAAGGGATAAGGTTTGGGTGCTTAGTGTCCCATTCCCCTTTAATCTGACTGATGACCAAATCTGAATCTCCAAACACATCTAAAGATTTGATTCCCAAGTCTATGGAATCCCTGAGACTGAAGATGCACGCTTCGTACTCTGCCGTGTTGTTTGTACAGTTGAAGCAAAGTCTGGAAGTAAAAGGAGTATGACACCCTTCTGGAGAAATAAGTACAATGCCGATACCATTACCAAGTGCATTGGATGCTCCATCAAAGAACAGGGTCCACCGGGATCCTTGTTCAGGTCCGTCTTATGGCCTAATTTCTTCACAGTTGTCTAATGTCATGATGTCTTCATCCGGGAATTCAAACTTCATGGACTAATAGTCTTCTACAACTTGGTGAGCAAGAAGATCAGCCAATACACTACCCTTTATAACTTTCTGGGTAGTATATTGTATGTCGTACTCGGTCAGGATCATCTTCCATCTAGCTATTCTCCCAGAAAGAGCAGGCTTCTCGAAGATGTATTTTATCGGATCCATCTTAGATATCAATAAGGTAGTATGAGTCAGCATATACTGTCTTAGCCGGCGAGCAGCCCATGCCAGAGCGCAACAAGTTTTCTCGAGCAGTGAATATCTGGTTTCACAGTCAGTAAACTTTTTGCTCAGGTAATAAATAGCGTACTATTTTCGGCCAAACTCGTCATGTTGCCCCAATACACACCCCATTGAGTTTTCTAAAACAGTCAGATACATGATCAATGGTCTCCCCTCGACTGGTGGCATCAACACAGGAGGCTCTTGTAAGTATTATTTGATTTTGTCAAAAGCAACTTGGCATTCATCATTCCATTTGACTACTTGATCTTTCTTCAATAGTTTGAAGATTGGCTCACAAGTAGCTGTTAGGTGAGAAATGAATCTGGCAATATAGTTCAAGCGTCCCAAGAATCCTCTTAATTCCTTCTCAGTACGAGGAGCAGGCATCTCTTGTATTGCTTTAACTTTGGCAGGATCGACCTCAATACCTTTGTTTCTAACGATAAAGCCTAATAGTTTACCGGACCGTACTCCAAATGTGCACTTGTTTGGATTCAACCTCAGCTTGTACTTCTTCAATCTCTCAAACAGCTTTTGTAAGTGATAAAGATGCTCTTCTTCTGTTTGTGATTTGGCTATCATATCGTCTACGTATACCTCTATTTCATGATGTATCATACCGTGAAATAAAGCTACCATGGCGTGTTGATAGGTTTCCCCAACATTCTTCAGTCCGAATGGCATCACCTTGTAGCAGAATGTGCCCCACTGTATGACAAACATTGTTTTCTCCATGTCCTCAGGTGCCATTTTGATTTGGTTATAATCTGAGAATATGTCCATGAAGGAAAACACTTTGTGTTGTGTCGTATTGTCAACCAGGATATCAATGTGGGGAAGTGGAAAATCATCTTTAGGGCTTGCCCTATTCAAATCTCTATAATCCACACACATTCGTACTTTGCCATCTCTTTTAGGTACGGGAACAATGTCGGCAACCCATTAAGGGTAGGAAGTGACAGCCAAGAATCCAACATTGAATTGCTTCATGACCTCCGCTTTAATCTTTTTTGACATATCTGGTCGCATACATCGAACCTTTTATTTTACTGGCGGGCAATCTTCTCTTGTAGGCAGACGATGTACCACGATGTCTGTATCAAGTCCTGGCATATCTTCATATGACCAGGCAAAGATCTCAACATAGTCGTGTAACAACTGAATCAGACGCTCCTTGACACTGGGTTCCAGATTTGCACCCACCTTGACTTCTTTTTTATCCTCCTCGGTACCCAGGTTAATTTTATCCACAGGTTCCTTGTGAGGTTGAATGGTTCTTTCCTCTTGTTGTAGCAGTCTGGCAAGTTCCCCTAGTACTTCACAATCTTCCTCACCTTCATCTTCGGCTTGGTATATTAGATTCTCAGAGTCACAAAAGGCCATAGCAGTATCGTTACCCATGGGATCCAGAATGGATGGGTACCTGCATTTGTGAGTGTGGGTGTGCGTAAGGGTATAGCTATCTTTAAAAGAAAATAAAATGTAAAAGAAAAACAATGAGCACAAAAGTTTGTATGCGAAAAATGTCCATGATTCATTGAATGTCATATGAAGATGAAATAATAACCCTTACAAATGGACCATTGTGCCTCGAGCAAGACACAAGGTTTTAAGAGTGCGAATTGTTTTTAAATATTACAGATCCAACAAAAAGTAAAGATAAATTACTGAGGGATGAAAGTTATTGGGACAAAGTCTCTTGCCTCCCAATTGCGGAGTCCTCCATTGATAGTCGGAAAGATCCAATCCTCCAAGTTGCAATCCTCTTCACCATATTCTACCGCGTTGGCCTCTCGGTTGCTAATCTTCAAGGGTGGCCCTCCAGCACGGGCACGGTGTACAACCTTTTGAGCACTTGAAGTGAAACCTAAGCCAAACTTGTCATACTTGTATGGGATATCCGGAAGTTTCCCCCAGATGGTGCATCCACCTTCCTCTACTACTACTTTGGCGTCCTTCAGAGATGACATCCAGAGTGGAGGTCTTGTAATCTTGGGAATCTGGGACACAGTCTTGGTCACTGCAACCTCTTAGGGGACCTCTTCGAAGTGTTGAAAAGGAGTTTCAATGAACTCACCGTCCAATTCCACATACCTGAAAGAATTGAGATGGCTAAACATGTATTCTTCCTCTCCGTGGACAATGATAATCTTTCCTTGAACCAGATACTTCAGCATTTGGTGCAATGTAGAGGTAACAGCGCTAGCATTATGGATCCATGGCCATCCTAGCAGACATGAGTAAGAGGGTTGGATGTCCATTACATAAAAGGTTGAATTGAAAGTTTGAGTCCCAACCTTTATGGGGATATCCACCTCCCAGTGTACCATCCTCTTCGAGCCATCAAATGCCCTTACTACAATGTTGCTCGGCTTTAACGTCAGTCCTTCGCAGTCAAGTTTGTCAAGAGCTTTTTTCGGTAAAACATTCAAAGATGAGCCAGTGTCCACCAAGACATGGGCCAGAGTTGTGCCTCTACATTCCACAGAGACATGTAATGCCTTGTTGTTCTTTCTTCCCCTTGGTGTCAGATCAACATCCGAGAAGCCTAGGTCGTTATTCGCTGTCGAACTGGCCACGCAATCTTGAAATTGATCAGCAGACGTCTCTTGAGGCACATGGGCTATTTCTAGGAACTTCACCAAGGCTTTCGCATGTGCCTCGGAACATAGTAGTAATGCTAGCATGGAGATTTTGGAGGGAGTTTTCCCCAACTGTTCGACTATGTTGTAGTTGCTCCTCTTTATAATTTTTAAGATCTCCTCCATTTCTTTCTTGGATGTCTCAGGGATAGTCAGTGATTGAGCCTTCGTCCAGACAGGCTCCACTTGAATACTTTTTCCTCGAATTTCAACAGTAGGAGTGTTGGTAGGAATGACAACAGGGGTTGTAATGGCTTCATCAATAGGAGCACTTGCAGAGATAATTATGGGTACAGAAGTAATCTTTGGAGCAACCACGGGTCTAGAAACAACCTTTGGATTGGAAATTTCTGGAGAAAAGATCTTACCGCTTTAGGTAATTTTACTAGTTCCGACAATATTGCTGATGTCGAAATCTTCTTCTTCGGAGTTTATCTCTTCGGCGGCCAGCCCATCTTGTTTGATGCCATGGTAATAAATATCCCCACCGTAATTCCATGGAACAGTTTTTTCTGATTCATATGGGACTGACCCAGGCATTGTGATTATTAGAGGATTTGCTTTCGAAACCGATGTAATTCTAACGGGCCTTTTGGAGACCCTGGAAGAATTAGCGGAGATGGTAATGATTGAAACATCTTCAACAGGAACAGGTGAAACATGAGTACTTTCAAACAGAATCTCTTTGTTGTCTATCAAGCGTTGAATGCCTGTTTACAACAAAGGGCAATCAGTTGGTGAGGATAAGCAGAGGTGGCAGTCTTCATTACAACCCGGGAACACACCAGCTTTCAACAAGTTTATCTTAATGGTTGGAAGTGGAGTCACGAGTTCATCAACTATGGTAATAAACAAATCTTCTTCAATAGCATTGGTGTTGTGACCATGTCTGGGCATAGGAGCAGAAATGACATTTGGCTTTTCGGGCGCATCAAACTCAATTTCTTTTGCTTCAATGAGGTCTTATATTTTGTTATTCAAGGCCCAACATTTATTAGTATCATGACCAGGACTTTCGGAGTGATATACGTAACGGGCATTAGGGTGATAATGAGGGGACGCTGCGTTGGGGTTTTTCGGAGCTTCTTTTAAGGTTGCCAAATTGGATCTCAAAAGATGCAGTAATACTTGAGACGGAGTCATGTTGATTCTGGTGAATTGTCGGACTGGACTTTCCACCCTTGGTTGATTACTTCTTTGTTGATCAGACATAGGCTTTGGAATCATAACAACCCCCACCATTGGTCGGCGTTTGGCTCTCTCTTGGTTTCTTTGTGGATAAACAGCAACTACCTCTTTCTTCCCAATAAAAGGCTTCCTCACAACTGTAGAAAAAGATGAATCCTTCTGAATCTTTCTACTTTTTATGCCAGCTTCCACCCTCTCTTTGGTTAGTATTAATTCAGTAAAGCCTGCAAAAGAACTTCCAATTAAATGGTTGAAGAAAGGGCCAGATAAGGTGCCTAAGAACATGTCCACCAATTCCCTTTCAGACAGAGGGGGTTGAACTCTTCCATCCAGATCTCTCGACTTCTGTGCGTAATCCTCGAAACCTTCATTGGAAGCCATAGCCATACTCTGAAGTTGAGTATGGGTAGGCGCCAAATCAGCATTATATTGATATTGCTTGTAGAAAGTTGCGGTAATATCTTCCCAATTGTGGACATTGGCTCTTTCTAGTTGGTAAAACCAGTCGAGTTGTGTTCCAGATAAACTATCCTGGAAAAAGTGCACCCACAAGTCTTTATCAGCTGAGTGTGGTTGGATCTTTCTCACATATGATCGAAGATGCATCTTAGGGCATGACACCCCATCGTATTTTGCAAACAGAGGCACTTTGAATTTAGGAGGAATCACAATTCCCGACACTAGTCCCAAATCCTCAAAATCTAAGCCTGGCACCTTTTGTATTCCCATCGCGCTCAAACGCTCTTCGAGATGTCTGTACTTGTCATCAGCTGGAGGATATTGTTCCTCAGACTAGTCTTCCTCTTCTTCCTCCTCTTCAGATTTTGTTGGGACCGCTGTTTCCTTACCTTTCCCTTCTCCTTCACCAGATGTTGTTGCAAAATTTAGAGTCCTTCTTGTCTGTTCATGAAATCTTCTCCCCATGTTCAAGACTCCATTTACCTTCTTTGTTTTCTTTTTCTTCTCTTCAGCTAGTAGAGTCTTCAATTCTTCTTGCCCCTTGGCCAGGGTCATGAGCAACTGTTGAAACTGCATGTTCCAAGCTTGGAGATCTTTCACTGTTTGTTCGAGATCCATCTTACTGAAATAAACAGCAGAGAGATGAGGAAACTTGTTGCAAAAGACTTGTTTATGTTATGATGAATGATATGTGCATATGCAATGTTTTCAAGGATTTCAAAGATTCAAGTTTGTTTTAGACAAAAAGAAACACACGTTATATTAATAAGATAAAGTTTGAGTACATCAATGCCCCTTGGGCAAAATAATATAAAACTGTAAGACAAAAAAGTAGTGCGCATCCTCTTTGGTGCAATGTAGGCATTTAGAGTACGCTCCTCATGAAGTAGCCTAGTGAGTTCCAAAACCTTCTTCTCGCTTGCGTAGAATTGGGCTTCGAAAGTATCTCGCTCTCCTTTGAGCCGTATCCAATCCCTTTGTAGGTCTTCAAGAGATGTGGGCATGTCAGGATGTAGGATAGTGTATGGAACATCTCCCTCCTTAACAGGCTCAATGATCACCGGAAGGATGGAAGGATAAGGCATCATAAGACTTTGAGCACGGGTTCGTACCCATTTGAGGTAAGGCTCAAGAGGGATGGAATTATTGTGCCCAAAAGTCTTGCTATCCACCTTGTTTAGCATCCTCCAAGCTCTGATGAATCTCTGGCGAAGACCTTGATCGTCGTTGTCGTAGTCGAATACCAAACCTTAAATCAGCATCTCGTGTGGGCCATCCCTTCGGGCATAACCAAACTGTCTTAAAGCTAAGCATGGGTTGTAGGTGATGCCTCCCCTAATTCCAAGTAAAGGGACATTATGTAACTCCCCACAACGGTCAACAATGATAATATTCTCTTTGGATCGGGAGCACCAATGAATGTCTGAATGTTTGAGCGTCATTAACCTTTGTGACCACCTTGAACCTTGCTAATTTTTTAAGACTGATTAGGGAAGATGAGAAATAAACCATATTGCCAGGAGAGGGGTGAAACACATAAGGACACCTCTTTTCCTCATTGTGTGAGTGTGAAAAGAGTGTAGGATATCCCCTAGCAATGTAGGCACCAGGTTGCGTGACATGAAGATTTTGACGGTGCTCACATCTATGAGTTGGTCAGGATTGGGGAAAAAGACCATCCCATAGATAAGAAGAGCCACAATTTCCTCAAAGGCTTACAAGTCTAAGGAATTCCAAAAGCTTTGGGCTTTCTCAAATAGGAACTTTGCTAAGAAGCCTTTGACACTACTCCTAGTTTCCCAATAAGTTGTGACATCAGATGAGTGTAAGTGCAGAGCTTGAGCAATCTCTTTTAGCTTTGGGTCTCTTTCCGTACCATTGAAAGGTAGTTGAATGAGAATGGGAATCCTCAAGAGTTTAGAGAATTCTTCCAAAGTAGGCACAAGCTGATAGTCGGGAAATGTGAAGCAATGGTGCAAAGGATCAAAGAAATGAAATAGCACCTTCATCATATCCTTATCTGTGTTGGAGGTGACCAAGTTGAGTAGACGACCATGTCTCTCGGTGAATGGAGAGTTCTCAGGGATCCTTGAAGCTAGCTCCTTAAGTTGTGGAGGAATTCTTACAAGGTTGATTTGGATAGTTTTCCTGCGAAGTGAATCCATATCCTACAAAACAAGAACAAAGATGAATCTCAAAAATCCTTGAAATGGTTAGTGGATGTATGTGATGTTCATGATTTCCATGATGTTATGTATAAGTATGCATATACAACCAAAGCAATCAAGTTCTTAGTTTAGGATTGCATGAAGTTTTATAGGTAAGTACCCTCTTGAAGTTTAGTTGGCTTAAACCTATCCTAATAATAGTAACAGGGTTCTAAGGAGCTCAATATCATTGGATTGTTTCCTTGGTCATTGTTTCAGCTCAAGCCTCTTTAATGGCGATCGAAATATCCCAAGAAACCAAACCTCAATGAGTGTAGTATCGAGTATCTACCAACTTCAGACTGCACCAAAGCTGGTCATCTCACTACATCCTAAAGGCCAAGTTGGTCAAGTAAAGGTTCTAAAAGTTCATTAGTGCTTCATGACATCACTCAGCGGCCCCGTATTCTCTTTGATTAACTCAAAGGCTATCGGTACCCACAAATATGTCACACTAACATAGTTATTGCTTAGACCATGTCGATATACCCCGCACAGTTTCCACAACGTATTGCTATTTACCTATATTGTATCCCAAATCCGGGTAGAGGATTTCAAACCCAAACAAAGAACCATAATGTAAAGCATACAAGTCAAACAATGTTAGCAAATAAATGTGATCTAGCCCTAAGGTAACCCCACTTTTATAATAATCCCCAACACAGTCGCCAGTTCTGTGATACGGTGGGAGAAATGACTTGAGGGTTTTGTGTTTTATCACAAATGTTGCGGTTTGCAAGAGTCGCCACCGGCTTTTAGTTTATCCAAAAGGAAAGGTGAAAAATCATAGGAAAGACCTTTGAGATTGTTTCTTGAGTTCGGGGGGTAGATTATGAAAAGGTAAGGTGTTAGCACCCTTTTCATCCATGGTTTTCCATGGGCTCTTAGTTACTTGCTAGATCACTTGCTTTTGTTTTGAAATTGTGCTTTGTGTGGTTTTGAAAGTATTTTGTAAAAGAGGCCATTGTTTAGGAAATCTTTGTAATGATTCTCGTTCGTAAGAATGTATACAAAGATGTTTGTCTTTTTTGAAAATGTTTTCAATGTTCGTAAGATGTTTGGGAAATGTGTGTATTTGTTTTTGAAAATAGCAAGGATAGTTGTTTTGAAATAGAGCAAGTAACTAGAAGTAATCTACCTACTCAAATGTATTTCTTGTTCATTTCCTTTTCCTTTGATATTGTTGTCTTACCATTGATTTAGTAAGCAACCCTATCTTTGGATGTAACGGGACGGGCGAGGGTCATCGTATAACCATGATTAGCAATGTTGCAAAGTATCTTAGCATTTTTTTGAGGGACCAAGATCATTTTGTAAGGCAACTTTGGATAGCGTCATCGAGGGACTATGATCTTATACTTGTTTGTTTTGCTAAGATACTTCGCATGCGTAATATGACCATTTTTTTGTAAGGCAACCAAGTGGAGTAACCCTAAGGGTGCTTGTATGCAAGTGTGTTATTTTCATGCTTGATTTTTTCTTGGATTAGGGTTTTCTATTTGATTGTTTTTATCTTGCCATACAAACCCTAATTACTAGCATGTTATGTAAAAGCGATAAATTGTGTAATTTAAAAATTGCTACGCTATTACAACATTTTATGGGAGGGGGTATACAAATTATGAATAGGGATTTGCAATAATGTAAACCTAATTTAATCTATTACAACCAAATCGAATTTGTACGAATATTTGAATAAATAATATACAATATAAATTAAATATGCAATGGTCTGTATATGCAAGAGAAAGATTTTTGTTTTGTTTTTTATGTATGAAAAAGAGTTTTTGAACTAACCCTAATAATTTAAGAAAAGGAAATTATTTTTAGAAATTGGTTAACCCTAATTCTAATTTGTTGAAAGAAAATAAAATTCTTTAAGTATTATTTTTGTGTATTTTTGTCTTAAAAATAAAAAATAGTATTTTGTGAAATATCTTAGTCCTTTAATACATTAGAATAAATATTTACAAGTGAGAAAAAAGAAATAAATATTAACCTAATTCTATTTTATTTTACAAGTTTATTTAAGAAAAATAGTTAATATATAATTTAATAAAAATATTTTTTATGAGAAAATAAAATAAAATGAACAAAATGTAATATTTATCATGTTTTATATTTTTATGATTTTTTATGTTAAGGAAAATATATTTAATAAAATGGAAATGAAAATAAAAATAAAAAATAAAATTTATGGGCCAGGGGTGCTGTAAGGAAAAGGAAGGTGGATGTTAGCAAAAAAAATGAGGCCCATACATGCTGAGCCCACGCTGCCAAACAATCAAAAACAAAGATGAAAAATATGAAAAAATGCAAAAGGCAGCGCCAAGGTTCGAACCCATGACCTATGCAATTTCTGCGCGTTGCCTTGCCGCTAGGGTGGCTATACATCCGTTAGTTCAAATGAAATTAAAAATACATAACACAAAATGCTTCCTTGCTCTGTACTTCTTCTTCTTCCTCTAGCTAGTCGGGCCCCCTGTATCTCTCTCATTTCTCCATGAAAATGGAAACTTCAAAGATGAAAATGGTAGTACTCTTTCCCACGATTTCAACCATGTAACTCATATAAACTAACAGCCAAAGATCAAAGCTAATTTCACTGGCCCTAATTTCAAACCTAATTTTTACAGAAATTTGAAATCTAAAATTCTCTATACATAATGAATATAAATGAAATCTATGAACATGGTTGGTTTTATCACAAGGATATCTACATTTTATTTTCATAAATCGAGACCAAAGGATGCCTGTATGAAGAGATACAAGTTAGAGTTCTTACCTCTTTCAGCTGAGATCGTGAATGGAGTTTGAGTGAGTTTTGAGAAGGCCTGAGGATCCCTTTAGCTTGTCTGGACCTCCCTGAGTGTGTTCCAATCCTTACCTTGCCTTGAAAGTGTTTGAATCTCCCTATCCAAGTCAACCTGCAAGCTTGAAATTCAAAAATGGCAGATGGAGAAGGAGGAGTTACAGTGAAGGGATGATGGTCTGGAACACTTAGATATGATGTAGGTTAAGTGTTTAGGTGATTAGAACTTGAAACGCACGAGTAATTTTTGAATTGCTATGCTTGATGCAAAACTGCAAGTTATGGCAGGTTTTTGGTGATAGAGAGTTTGGGAGAGTTTCTCGTCTTTTGCAATCGTATGTTAGGTTGTAATATGTTTGTGTATAAGTATAGAAAAGGTTCCAAATCAATTCCACACCAGGTTTCTGAGCTATAAACTTTTTGCTCTATTGCTTGCCTTTTAAGAAAAGTGAGGAGACAACTCTCTACATGCTTCTACAAGCCTGATCTGAGTTGGTACAAGTCTTAGGCCCTTTGCTTTTGGTTTATAGGACTTGTGTATGCAGAAGGAACAGGTGCAAAGCTCAAGGAGTTGAAAAATGCAAAAGTTATGCTTTTCTAAAATAGAAATGACAACTTTGTGCCATTTATGGAATTAAAGCTTGGACAAAGACTCTCATGCTTGGATTAAAGCTTTATCAACTGTGTAAGCATTAAATTATAGAGTGAGAAACAAGTTTGAGACTTGTAAAGAAAGGATTATGCATCCTAGGTTTGGATTTGAATTTTGTTCTTCATGAAATGGCTTGAAATCAAAGTGAGAAATTGCCAACTTCTTCTCTTCGATTCTCCCTACTCAAGAATGATCTCAAGGAGTTATTGGACATTTTGGAAAACTTTCAATGTTCTCTATAACTCATCTTTGAATTACTTTCCAAGATTCGTCTTGGAACTAGGTGAAAAATTTCCATGAAGTTAGGTCAAAAACCTGCCTAAATTAGGGCAAAATTTCACTAAGTTATTTTAGTTCATGAGCATGTATTCACAAAATTATATCTTGAGATCCAAGCATCTTTAGGAGAAATTGTGTGAATAAAAGTTGTAGATTTCATGGAGATCTACAACTTTCATGTTGGTAACTTCCTTTGAATCATCTTGTATCATGGTGAAAATTTGGCTTAAAGTTGAGAAAAAATAAGAAATTTTCTATACTTAGAAAAATTTCCAAGTTAAGAAATTTCAAATTTCAAAACAAAATCTTCAATCTTTGATTTCTTGATGAAAAAGTTTCACATTTTGACATGTTTTGATGAATTGTAATCCTTGGCATTTGATTTTGACCAAAAAGTCAAAGTTTGACTTTTCAGTATACAGTTTACTTTTGATCAGTTGACTGCAAAATTCATTTTTCAATCCAATGGAATTGCAATATTTTGAACCATGTCATTAGGTAAAAATTATGCAATTGAACTCTTTAAATCATGCTTTAAACCAATTGATCATTTTCTAGGTCAAAAATTAGAAATTGCCCTTTCTCAGTCAAAACCCTAATTTTGACCATTTTGCTCTTTTGATGATTTGATCAAATTTCTTGAGGAATTATGATCCAAACTTGATCTAATGATACATATGAGTATAAAATGTTGATTTGGATCAAAAATTATGAAGTTTGACTGTAAATTTTCCATGGTTGACTTTTCCCCCAATACAACTGATTTTTAGGTCAACTGTCCAATTGACTGATCAAAAGTGTGATCCAAGGCTTAAAACTTGACATGAGTAATCTTAAGGGTCCATAATAATACTTCAAAGTCATATGAAACATTAATAGTCCAAAAATCCTTGTGCAATCCCAAACCTTAATTTTGGGTTATTAGTGTATGATGAGATGTCTTGAGCTGGTCAAACCCTAATCCAGTCTTGAGTCAAAGAGAACTTGTAAGAAAAATCATGATAAATGAGAAGGAAAATTTTGGGGTACAATAATGTCCTTTGAAGACAACAAGTGGCGGCCTATTTATTTGAGCAACTTGTGTATCCCCAACAATATGTTATCTCAGTAGCAAATGGTATCTCTCCGGAAAAGACCTGCAGAGAAGTTTATTATGAAACCCCTATCTTCAGTAAAAAATTGTAGTTCACTATCAGAAAAAGTTAGTGTATTTTTTGTCTACCTTTGATCCTGAGTTGTAAATTCACCATCATCTTGGGTCAATAACCATCTATCTTTTCGCAGCCTATGCAAGGCGTCTTCTCTGATAGAGTCAGTAATTTTTTCTTCTCTCAAAGTTGTACCCCAATAAGAGTCTCAATCGAAGTCTGTGGCTCTGTTCCTCAGTGGAGTTATAATCTTTTCCCATGTAGGATTACTGTATAATATGCTTGGTTTCTCCAGCAGTATTTTGTCTTATGCGGCATCATTCCTCATAAAATTCAAAATATTACATTCATATCATATCATAAACATAATTGCGGTATCTTCAGGCCAAAAATTGTGTATTCTATATTTAAGTGCCTTCAATCTCGTCGAAATGAAGATTCCAATCTTCATATCTCCGGATAGAAGAAACTTAAATAGGGGCAGCTGTCATACCCCAATTTTTGACCTAAGATGCCACCTCCACTCTACATCATTATATAACAATTGATCACAAGCGATTCGACCTATTTTTGTCAATTCTCGAATCAGATTTTAAAAATTCACAACTTCTTTAAATTTCAACATTTTTAAGCGGTTGTTTTTGCATATGATTTTCCTTGACATCATCTACAGTTTTTCTTTACAAGTTAAGAGATGATTATGTTTTGAAAAAGCCACGAAAAAGTAGAAACGTTAGAAATTGTTGTGAATTTAGTGAAATTGAACTGGTTTTGCCCGACTTTACTAAATCATGAATTTTTGCACTTTTAGTCATCTTTCTTTTATTCTTATTTTCATAAAAAGAAAATCCAAAAATATATATTTAGTTCATATCAATTTTACTTTAACCAAAATATAAAAAATTCATAGTTTTGTTAGTTTCATTTAATTTATATATTTAACTCATTGATAATTCAAAAAAAAATTCAAAATACATATAAGTTCTTTTACTTTTCACATTTTATAGTATGCAAGTCTATTTTGTGTTTCTTTAGTTGCAATTCAAAAATATAAAAATATATGGTTTGATTTTTCATTTATTTTTATTCCCTTCATGATTAATTTTGGTGTTAATTTTGATTATAATTCCATTTGAAATATTTTTAAGTTTAATTATTAATAGAATTAGAACCAATTTTAATATCTCTTTTATTTCTCTTTTGTATTTTCAGTTTAGTTTTTACTAACATTTTATTTTATTATTATTGTCATTACTATTATTATTAATATTATAATTATTATGCTATGTCTATGTAAGTCTAAATATGCTGTCAAATACTACACTGCAAAGCCTCTTTGTTGTCCACTTTAACCATATTGCTGCGTTGTATCATAAACAGTCCAAAGACCTGCAACAGGAAACCTGTCAAACCTGCATAAAACATGCCAAAAAACAGTCCAAAACAAAGCTAAAAATGTTGATGTCCAAGCTGCTGCCCCTGCTGCAATGCTACCCCTGCACCAACATAGAACCAGTCCAAAATTTTCATAAAAAAGACACCACAAAACCTGCAGAAAAAAGTGTTAGAAGAGTACACCATAATTGTTCAATATAGCTCATGTTTTCCCTCTATTTTCTCATTTGACTCACCTATATAAATAACCTCTCAGGAACATAGAAAAGGATACGAGAAAATTACTGATAAAAAAAGAGGCATCACAAAGAAAAAGAACATAGAAAATATATCTTAAAAAAATTGTTCTTCACATACAGAAACATACCTCTGAAAACAAGTCACAACCATATTGATAAAAAATCCCTGCATCAAATTGTATTTCTTACACCTAATATGCAACCTTCAACAAATCTCAATCTCACATCCATACTGTGACCATAACAGTAACCTTCACCAAACCCTCAGAAAACCTGCGAAATTGCAACTTACTTTTAGACAAAAACCTCACCGTAACACTTCAACATACCATTCAAACCAACCTGTTAAACTAGACTGATTCAACATAATTTCCTCCACCCGCTAAACCGCAAAAGTCAGAAATCACACAATAACAGCAAATAGTTTAACACTGACATCGACCAAGAGTCACGAACAACTCGCATTAGCTACCACTTTGTCATCGTGTACCTCCAGCAAACGCGCAGATTTATACAACAACTATAAAACCTGTGCAACGACAATGACACCGATAATTTCGAACCATTTTCAGAGGGAAAAAGGAAGTAGAGAGCAGAAGAAAGTTATATTCACAGCCTTACCTGTTAAAGATTTCTTCGGAAACATAAGCTCGTCGGACTAGCTCCGACCTTGTGAGTTCTTCTTTTCTTTGCATTTTTTATACCATTATGTTGTCTATGTTGCAGTGATGCATATCCCTTTATCAATTGCTTGAAACAACTTGTAATCACCATCTTAATTCTATTATGGAGACCTTAGGGCTTCACTTTGTATCTGAAATTAAACTCTGGTGGTGATAATTTGGTCTCTGTAAAATCTGAGACGAATTCATATAGAGGGTAAAGGGATGAAGAGATTGGTATGCGATCTGTTTTTAGGCAGTTTTTTGTTAAGAGAGTTCGCGTGAGAAGAATTGTGAAGCCATGGAAGAGAGATTGATGGATATCAGAGAGTTGAAAGAAGCGTTAAAAAGCAGAGAGAGAAAATGTGTTGTGTTTGTTCCAAATCTTGCCTTTAATCCCATTTAATTAGGAATATTGGTGAATTAATGAGGACCAAATCCCCTTCCCAAGGCTACCAATGGCGCCAATTTCGTGCCACTAGGGTTTCCAAAACCCTTCATATTCTTTCTCAAACCGGACTTGTGTTGGGCCCATTTTCTTTGGCCCAATCCATTATCATTATTAGCCTTTTGTTTTAATTAAATCATAGTAATAACAATTAAACAATATAGTTCACTTGGCAAGACTGGTATACTGCAACCTAAGAGACTTGAGATCAACACCTTGCCGAGTTATTTCTTTTTTTGTTTTTGTTAACTCTTTAACCTTATTTCCTAAAAAAATTATATTGGTAAATCTTATAATTAATTTAATTTAGTATTAATTTAGAATTCTTTAATTAGTTTAGATTTATTTTATAACTTTAAAATGTATAATTAGTTTAGAATCATAATTAGTAGCTTTAAAATTTTATTTGATTAAGATTTAAATTAATAGTTTTAGAATTTTTATTTAATTTAGATTTAATTTAGTAATTTTAGAATTTTTATTTGATTTAGATTTAATTTAATAACTTTAGAATTTGTATTTGATTTAGATTTAGTTTAGTAGTTTTAGAATTTTATTTGATTTAGATTTAGTTTAGTAACTCTGGAATTTTTATTTGTTTTAGATTTAATTTAGTAACCTTCGAATTTTAGTTTAGTTTAGATTTAATTTACTAATTTTAAAATTTTAATTTAGTTTAGATTTAATTTAGTAATTTTAGAATTATTTTTATAACCTTAGAATTTGTAGTTAGTAGAATTATTTTAGTAAGTAATCTTAGAATTTTAATTTAGTTTAAATAACTTTTTTAGATAATTAGTTACATTCTCTTTTATTTGTATTTAAATATTTCTATCATTTTAATTTCTTAGGGCCTTTTTGTCATTAATTTGTTTCGTTAGATTTATTTTTTTGTGAATATTTGATTGCTTATATTTTGATGTCCATTTTATTTTTGCTCGCTCGATTTATTCCAAGGGAAATATTTTAATTTTGTTAACTTCACATCATGAAATACAGCTTATCCGATTGAGAGAGTCCCTTCATTCATTTTAATTTTACTCTTTTTAACTAAACTTAAGTTAATTTTTCTAAAAACTCAATTTTCAAACTCACACCTTTTAAGTCAAAACTTTGACATTAGGTTGTCGCATCTTCAAAATCTCGCCCACACCTATTTTTAGTCAAACGAACCATTTTAATCAAACAAACAATTTTAACCAAAAACAGATATTTCAAAAGGTTCCTGCAGAGTACCATAGATGCATTGGGTGCTAATACCTTCCCATTGTATAACCAACCCCCAAACTCTCGATCTCTTTCAAAATGCATTGTATTTTCATTACTTTTAAGTATTATTTTACATTGCATATTTTAGGGTTTTATTTCGCTCTTTTCCCTTTTCCCTTGGAAATAATAAAGCGCGGTGGCGACTCTTGATTTTGTGAGTCGAGTTAATTAATAGCTTGATCTCCGATTTACCCCGCTACATTTTTTATCACTACAACACCAATCTTGATCTCTTTTCTGCCTATCTCAGAATCCAAGTTTACCACTTTAATCCACTCTTCATGTGGTTGGATAGCCTTTTCTTCTTGTATTAAGAGTCTGGCAAGTTCTCCAAGTATTTCACAATCTTCCTCACCTTCGTTTTCGGCTTGGTAAATTGGATTTTCAAAGTCATAAGCGACAATAGCAGAATCGTTATCAACGAGATCCAGAGTGAATGGGGATCTGCAATATAGTGTGTGGGTGTGTGTAAGAACACATAGCTATTTGAAAGTGCAATAAACAAAAGAAATACAGAGAACACAAAATTTGAATGCAAAACGTCCAATGTTTTCATTAAATGAAAATATGATATATAAAATGACAACCCTTAACAAATGAACCATGGTGCTCAAGGCAAGACACAAGGTTTAAAGTCATTATTTTTTAAAAGAAATTACATAACCAAACTTCTTAAAGCAATAAAAAATAAATATCTATTACTCATGACTGAAGGAGATAAAGATAATGTCTTCCGCTTTCCAATTGTCGAGTCTGTTGCTAATGGTAGGAAATATCCAGCTGTCCAAGTCACCATCACTGTCAACATCCTCTATAGCATGGACTCTGTTATTGCTGATATGGAATGAAGGTCTTCCAGCTCAAAGATGACGAACAACCCTCTGACCCTCTACAGTGAAGCCCAAACTAAACTTGCCGAATTTGTAAGGGATATCAGGAAGTTGACCCCAAACTATACAATCACCTTCTTCTATAGTTGCTTTGGCATATTTCAAAGAAACCATCTTGTGCGGAACCCTGGTAGTCTTTGGAATGGTAGAAACATCTTTGACAGTAGCAAGGGAAATCACTTCAAAAGCTTGACAGGGAGTCTCGATGAATTCTCCATTCATCTCCATGTACCGAAATGAATTCAGGTGGCTGACTATGTACTCCTCTTCTCCATAGACAGTAACAATCTTCCCTTTCACATGATTCTTTAATTTCTGGTGCAAGGTGGAGGTAATAACGCCTGCCCCATGGATCCAGGGACATTCTAGTAGGCAAGAATAAGCTGGTCATATGTCTATTACATAGAAGGTGGATTCAAAGATTTCTGAACCCACTTTGATTGGGAGGCCCACTTCTCCATGTACCATTCTTTTGGATCTTTCAAAGGCTCAAAATATAATGTTGCTGGGTTTCAGCACCACCCCTTCACAATCCAGTCTATCAAGAGTGCCCTTTGGCAGAACATTAAAAGAAGAGCCAATATCAACCAACACATTAGCCAATGTAGTGCCTCTGCATTCAATGAAGACATATATGGCCCTATTGTGATTTCTCCCCTCCGGAGTTAGGTCAGCATCAGAGAAACCTAATCCATTTTCAGTCGTTAAGCTAGTAACATAACTTCTAAATTGATCGGTAGAAATCTCTTGTGGTACATGAGCAGTCTTTAAAATTTTCATTAAAGCTTGCACATGGGCTTCAGAACACAATAGTAAAGATATCATGGAGATTTTGGACGGGGTCTTCCCCAGCTATTCAATAATTTTGTAATCGCTTCTATGAATGATCTTTAAAACCTCTTCCATTTCTTATCAAGAGGTATCCTTGACTGTAGCTTCTTTTGGTGCCTCCATCCTGACAGGCTCTATCATTGGCTCTTTACCTCGAGCTTTGGCAGTTGTCTTGGTAATTGTGACTTGAACATGTGGAGAGGTTTCTGGAGATAAAATCCTTCCACTTTGTAATACGGTAGGAGAACTGACTGTTATGCTGGTTTTAAGTTTGTATTCGAAAATGTTGCGGTAAGCAAGAGTCTCCATCGACTTTTATTTTATCCAACAAAGGAAAGGGTGAAAAGAACAGAAAAAGACCTTTTCGAGATTATTTCCGAGTAAGGGGGTAGATTATGCCTTTTTGTTAACTTTTAAAAAGACTTGTAATGTATTAGCTCATATCTTCCAAATGATACATTTCTTGAACTTGAGGATAAAAGAAAAGTTGTAGGGAATTGAATTATTTTCACAATAAGCTTTGGTTGGGGCAAAATGGATGAAGCATGTGAAGGTTATGCCTGGTCAAAGTTCAGTTAACTTTTCTCTAGGAAACCCTAATTTTGCACTTCTTGACTTTTGATGATTTAAGAACATTTCTTGAGGAATCATGATCAACCTTTGATAAAATGATGTATATCACTTCAAAATATTTATGTTGACCAAAAATCTTGAAGTTTGACTGTATATTGGTCACAGTTGACTTTCGACCTAATAGAGTTGATTTTCAAGCATTTGAGCAATTGACTGAGCAAGCTTGTAGTGCAAGGCATGAAAATTGTCATGAACATTCTTGAGGACATATTAGGGAGCATGGAAATCACTTGAAGCCTTTGCCACCCAAAATTCTTTGTGAAAAGTGAAACCCTAATTGAAATCCATTGCTTAGGAGGAGAATTTGTCTGGTCAATTCTTGGTCAACCTTGAGCAATTGAGGATCTCAATGAGCATGTCTTGAGTAAAATGGGAGGGAAAATTTTGGTGTACAACAGCTGCCCCTATTCAATCTTCTTAAACTCGAGTATTTAGATTGGCTTGTCTGCCTTCCGTAATCTGAAGGTGGAAGATGATTGAACACTAGAGTGCCCAGAAATTTGCACTCGCATATGCTTGAAGTAACGCTATTGGTTGAGGATATCAGGAATGGGATTACAGATGCCATTTGGAGAAGATGACGGAGAGTCGTCAGAGATGGTCTTATAGATGCCATCCAAAATAATTGTTGACTTCGAACTGAAGAAACATCAAAATAAATCTTTGATCTATTTACTCTGAGCCATAAGAGGTCTCTTTATGGGGAATCATGTTCTTCTTGTTTGAGAAGGAATTCGCTTGGGAATGTGAAATTAACTATTATCTGGTCAGTTTCTAGGGTTCACATTAACTTGCTTAATGTTAAACAGTTATCTGGTCAGATTCTAGGCTTCGCAACAACTTAGATGAAAGGATGAAGCTAATTGCTATTTGGTCGAATTCCAGGCTTCGCAACAACTTACTAAAATTAATCTGTTATCTGGTCGGATCCCAGGCTTTATAGAAAAACAAATTTAAACTGTTATCTGGTTGTATTCCAGGCTTTGCAGTAATTTTCTAGAAGAGATATGAGCTAATTGCTATCTGGTCGGATTCTAGGCTTTGCAACAACTCGGATTCCAGGCTTCATAGTAAGTTGAAATTAAACTGTCCTCTGGTTGGATCCAGGCTTCGTAGTAATTGAAGAAGTTAAACTGTTATATGGTCCTATTCCAGGCTTCGCAACAACTTAAACTGTTATCTGGTCGAAATTTAGGCTTCACAATAACTTGAGATGTTATCTCAAATAGGTTCCCTGTCTTGTTTCGGGAATTAATCTGGAATTGGTTTTGTTGGTTGTTGAGATAGTTGCTCTATCTGGTTTCAGGAGTTAATCTCTAACTTGGTCTTGTAGATAGTCACCCCATCTTGTTTCTGGAATTGATATATGATCAGTTGCTCATAGATAGTTTCCTTTTCTAGTTTCAGGAATTAATTTGGAACTGTTGAAAATCGTTGATGATATTTGTCTGTTGATCTTTCCTGAAAAGGTAAAGAGTTAGCTGTATGCAATGTCATGATGCATGAAATGCATTGGGTAATGATGTTCTCTAAATAAATGAGACTGTGCTTTATGCATTTGTATGTATATGCTATGACGTTTGTAAAATGATGTATGAATGCAATATGTGAATGTATCAGTTGTTCTTTGCGGTGTTGTTGAACTGGGGAAAATAAAGCCATGACTGCTGTTGGGGATGAAGAATGTACTTGAAGTTAAATTGCTGGGAGATGGATTTCCATAACTAGAGAAATAAACACTATTGGGGAGAGAAAACTTCATAAATTGTTTGGGGATTTTATGAAACCCTGTTGGGGAACCCAAAAACTTAAAGACCAAGGTTAGGAATGCTCCAAGATGTCGAAGAGATGATTGAAACTCTTGATCTATTTAAGAGATGCAGGAATATGTGAAATCAATAGGCTATACACTGAGGATATAGCGGTGACCTGCGAGAAGATGCCCCTACTTCTGTACCTACTGAGGAACGTACCCTTGTTGATGATAAATTTTGTGAAAATGATCCCTATAGGTGTTTTGTGGGGATTTACAGATGGCTTTTCGACATTGTCCCGATTCTTAAATCCCTTAGAAATTGTCTTTCTGTTTTTATGCATGTATTTGTAAATGGTAATCAAATTCAAATGCATATGTTCAAAAATAATCACTGGACATGTTTTGCAAACAAAACAGAAGAAAAAAAAAGTAGTTTTGCATTTTCAAATAGATGGTTTTGTATTAATTTGAAGAAATCTGCCTATAACAGGCATCTTTGTACAAGGAGATGAACATCCTAGTAAGAGAATGTCGTCGTAAAAAATGAAAATTATACAAAGTGGTATAGAAAGAAAAAATAGCTACGTAAAATAATCCCATTGGGTTCCCATTTTACAATTGCCTTTATATCTTTGAGCGTCCCCTCTCTTTGCTGCTTGGCTGAAGCTGACTGGATTGATCCATATCATTTGAATTTGACACTTGATACTGAAGTCTAGCTATAAGGTGATCTAACGGGACATAGTTGTATGTTTTAAATCCCTAACTTTTGCCTGGACCACCCTTTCGGGTTTTTAGTCCATTGGGATACCCTTTTTTTCCCAAGCCGCCTTTTCAGGTTTTCGTCTGTGATACGGTGGCAGAACTGGCTGTTAATACTGGTTTGCGTTTTTGTATTTGCAAACATCGCGGTAAGCAAGAGTCTCCACCGACTTTTCTTTTATCCAACAAAGGAAAGGGTGAAAAGAACAGAAAAAGACATTTTTCGAGATTTTCTAAGTAAGGGGGTTTGTACCCCAAACTTTGCCCTCCCATTTTTCATACAAGATACTATCCTAGGGTTTCTCGAATATCCAATTTGGCTCAAAAGTTGATCAGACAAATTCTCTTCCTAGGCGGTAAGTCAACAATTAGGGTTTGTTATTTCCTAATGAAAATTGAGTCTCAAAGGTTTCAAATGGTCTCCATAGATCTTCATTTCTCCTCAAGGATATTTGTTCCAAGTTTCAAACTTCGCATTGCAAATTTTCTCATTCAAGGGTTCAGATAACTGAAAATGACTCCATTGACCTAAAAGTCGACCTTTTGCGAGACCAAGTTCAAGCGATTGTAACTTCTTCATTATTCGATATTTTTGAGAGGTTCTTCTTGTGTATGACTTTCCTTAAAGTCATCTCCAATTTCTCTTCACAAATCAAGAGCTGATTACATGTGGAGGATCACCAAAATTCAAATACTTTAGAGATTGCTTCATTGACTTTGACCTAATCTTAAGTAACTGTTGTCTGATTTCTAAGAAATGTGATTTCCTCAAATTACAAGATCTTGAGACAATTATTTCTGCATATGGTCATAAGTGATGTCACTTACGAGTTTATCTTCAAAGATCAAAGGAAATTGTGTTTGGAAGACTTTGAAAGTTATCGAATCATCACAAGTCATTTGTTTGATTTTGAATGTTCTTAACCACAATTGTTCTCTCGAGACTTTGATTCTCATGTTGAAGTTTGTTAAATTTTACAAGATTGATGAATGTTCTTAAAGAATGTTTGTTTTGGCAATAAAGTTCCATTTTAATTGAGCATGGCGTGCGAGTTCATTTTGAATGCAAGTTTGATTTGGACATGATGTGAAGATTAAAATTTTCATTTTAAATGACCATGGTTTTGGGTTCGAGTTAACCAAGTGGAATTGAATTCTTAAACATCTATTTTGTTTAGAAATTTGATTGGAGTACAAGACATATGGTTTACTTGAAATACAAGTTACAAAGTCATTTGTGATTGCTTGAAGTTCTAGTTACAAAATCGAAGTGTATCATTCAAACCATTCAATTTAAAAGTTCAAACAAAATCCAAGATTTGTCTAATTATTGTACAACAAATTCCATCATTCACATATTTACTCAAGTTTTGTGTTCATTACATCACAAGGATATTTCAAGTTTTCTATTCAAAGTTGTTACATTTACTACAAGAAATTGGCAAACTTTAAGATTCATCAACTTATGTTACAAAGATTACAAGTTAATACAAGCTACAAATTTTGTTTTATTTACAAAGAAAGAAATTTTGTTTTGTTTATTCAAGTCTTCTTTGCTTCATCCTTAAGCAACTCATCCACTCCTTGCTAGCCATGGTTTTCTCTTCACCTTGCCTCGCTTGCCATCCACTCATCGTGTTCATGAAACAAGAAAAGGAAAATTAGCAAAAAAAATCAATATATGAAAATTAAAGCAAGAATGATTTATAAAAAAAAAAGAAAAGAAGGCTCATCATTAGGATTTACATTTGGAATCAGAACTAAAAGGTTTTGTTTTTAATCATGGTCTATCTCCTACTTTTGCAAATCACAAAAATTTGATCTTTTTGGTTCACAAAACGGAAAAAGAAATTTGCAAACATTTTCTATTACAAAAGCAAGGTCAAACTGCAAACAATGAAAATAGCAAGCAAGCTACCCAAATACAGCAAAACTGCAAGACAAAAATAGGGCAAACCTGCAACAAAGCAGAGAAGCCAAAAAACCAACACAACAAATAGGGCAAACCTGCAACAAAAGAGAGCAGCCAAAAACCAGCACAACAAACAGAACAAACAACAAAACAGCAAGCAAGCTGCCCAAATGCAACAAACCATACTGCAACCAAACAGCAGCGTAAAAGCAAGCAGCAATAAATCAGAACAGCAAGATAAACCTACAGTATAGGCTACCAAAATAATATAACAATGCTAGCTCATGGTCAAAACACTATGTCATCATCTTCTTAAATGTTGCAAATCCTTTAGAACTATTAAACAGAAAGCAAAATGCTTTGCATCCTTGAAAGATGAAAGAGGAAAGACGAAAAAGACAGAAGGATATCACCTAGCAAACAACAGTCCAAAACCATCAATACAGTCCAAAATCCTGCAAAATTGCCAAAAAGTAGCCCTGTATAACATGTGTTATGGATGCCCTAAACCTGCACTAGTAAAGACAAAATATTGTTCAAAATAGGCATGACCAAAACCTACACCCAAAGGCCACAAGGATAGTTAACCAATAGTGTTCAAACCCCATTTTCTTTTCCCACCAAAACTTCAATCTCGTTGGCTATAAAACAGACAGAGGCATGAACTATCAGGAAAAAAAGGACAAAAAAATTTGCCAATACAACAGGGCCATACAGATCCAATCTAAATTTGATTCTAATACCAATTATCTAAAAAACAGAAAAAATACCATACGAAAATCTCTGTATTACTCCACCAGTTTCCTTTGTTACATTACAAATACCATTACCATCACTTCCAACTTCAGCCACATCTTCTTCACAGCAAATAGCACCAATATTTTCAAGTCAGATTCAGAAAGTAGAAAAATCAGAGAGCAAAGGAAAGTGGAATTCGCATCCTTACCCATAAGCTCGTCAGACCAGCTCCAACTTTGTAAGTTCATCTTTTTCTCTCTTTGCATATTATATACCGTCATGATTCGTCATGAGTTGTTGTTGAATGTCGAATTTGCTTGTTGTGATAGCCATGCTTGAATTGATTTGTTTTGAAAGTTGTTATCATTGTTTATCGCATAAGCAAGATTAGGGAAATTGGAAATAGAATACAGAACGACTTATCATTGTTGTTCACTGGAAAAAACAACATTGTTTGATTAAATCGCGTGAGAGACAGTATGAGGGAGATGCAAAATCGAGCGGAGTGAACCGATAAAATACTGTGAATCTTTTTGTTTGTCAATTGGTTTTATGGTGATTTGAGAAGGAAAAGAAGGATTTGATTGAGATAGAAGGCGATGAACATAGATGGAAGATTGGAGTTGTTGTTGAATCGGCGAGAGGGAAGAATGGAGGAGGAACGTTTTTTTGTTTATCGGAAAAGATGAGGATGATAAATCTGGTTTTTTATTGTTTATTTGGAATAACAGTTCTTTTTCTTTCTTTCTCTTCCCTATGCTTGGATACAGCGCGTCATTGGCAAAGTAGGGTTTATAAAACTCTTTCCCTTTCCTTCCCAGAACCGGGTTTGGGCTTGTGTTATTTGGCCCAACCCAATTTTCAAGCTTTAGATTATATATTAGCAAAGGTAAATAAATAAACGAATGAGTCAGTTGGAGCAGTGGTGAACGCATGGGTTTGAAAGCTTGATGTCCCGGGTTCGAGACCCCCCTGGGACGTTTTCCTTTTCTTTTGAGTTTAGTGTTTTCCTTTTGGCAAATAAAAACCTATTGGGCTTTACAATTCTTTTCTAGTCCATCCAGATTTCTACCTCACACACCCATATCCAGTTTAACACCACCCTTCTACTTTGTTTTGTTAGTTTTGATTTTATTTGTTTTATTTTAATAAATCATGAAGTTTTGTTAGATATTTTTTATAACTTAGTTCTAAATTTTAATTTAAGAAAAATTGTAAATATTTTTATTAATTAAATTATTTTTCTTTAGTCTTAATTTGGTTGTTTAACTTCTTCATAAATAAAAAATACTAAAAGATTAAAAAATATATACAAATGATTTAATTTCTTTAGTAGAATAGAATTTTATTTTTCTTCCCAAATTTCTCACAAAAACAAAAAAACAAGAATTTTATTTCCATACTTTGTTAATTAATTTTTACTTCATAGATTGTTGTGATTTTCAATTAATTGCTCGATTCGATTTGGTTGTATTGATTGCCTATTTGGACTTTTAATCGCATTGATCCATCCCCATTTATGAATTTGTACCCCCACTCTCGAAAGCTCTGTAATAGCGTAGAATTTTAATTTCCGCAATTTACTGTTTTCCTTATACTGTATAGTAATTAGGCGTGTATGGAAAGACATAAAAACAACCACTAGATAACCTAATTTCAAGACAATTCAATTGAAAACAAATCACTTTGCACACACGCACCTCTAGGGTAACCTCGCTTGTTGCCTCGAAAACAGTCATGTCCCTCGAATATGGGACGCTTTAGCAAAGATCCTTCGATAAAAAAAATCATAGTCCCTCGATGTCCCTCGATGTTGCCTTCGGTAAAACGATCTAGTCCTTTACGAAAACTGCTAAAGTGTCTCACAAGTTTCCTTCTATGACTGTACGGTTGACCCGCGCTTGTCCCTTCACATCCAACGATGGGGCTTCTTACCAAATCAATGGTAAGATAGCAACATCTAAAGGAGGAGGAAAATAACATTAAATATCCTTTGAGTAGGTAGATTATCTCCTAGTTGACCGCTTGCTCACAACAAAACATTTTTTACACCAACACTTTCATCTTGAAACATTTTCAAAAGACAAACACTTTATACGCGTTGTTATAGAAACGAGAGCCATTACAAAGAAGACACCTTTCCAAAATAACTTTCAAAAACACTTCCCACAAACACCTCTTTGAACTATTTTTTTAAAAACTTTGTACGCGTTCTTATAGAAACTAGAACCATTACAAAAACATTTTCAAAATACTTTCAAAAACCACACCACAAGCACATTCAAATAAAAGCAAGTGATCTAGCAAGCAACTAAGAGCCCGTAGATAACTACGGATGAAAAGGGTGCTAATACCTTCCCTTTTCATAATCTACCCCCCGAACTCAAAAAACATCTCTAAAGGTCTTTCCTGTTCTTTTCAGCCTTTCCTTTTGGATAAAAGAAAAGTCGGTGGCAACTCTTGCTATCCGCAACAATTACGATCAAACGCAAAACAATCAAGTTAGTTCTCCCACCGTGTTACAGAACTGGAGACTCTGTTGGGGACTTTTTTAAAAGTAGGGTTACCTTAGGTCTAGATCACCTTTACTTGCTTTCTTTGTTTGACTTGTATGCTTTGCATTTTGGTTCTTTGTTTGGGCTTAAATCCTCTACCCGGATTTGGGATACCTTATAGGTAAGTAGCAATATGTTGTGGAAACTGTGTGGGGTATACCGACATGGTCTAAGAAATAGCTCCATTAGTGTGACATATTTGTGGGTACCGGTAGCCCTTGAGTAGTCAAGGAGAATACGGGGCCGCTGAGTGATGTCATGAAGCACTAACTGACTTTTAGAACCCTTACTTGACCAACTTGGCCATTAGGACCTAGTGAGATGACCGACTTTAGTGCAGTCCGAAGTTGGAAGATACTCGATACTACACTCATTGAGGTTTGGATTTTTGGGATATTTCGGTCGCTGTGAAAGAGGCTTGTGCTGAAATAATGCCCGAGAAGACAAATCAGTGATATTGAGATCCCTTGAACCTGGTTACTATCACTAGGACAGGTTGAGCCAACCAAACTTCAAGAGGGTACTTACCTATAAAACCTCATGCAAGCCTAACCCTAAGGATTTGTTTGATTTAACTTGTGCATATGCTTGTACATAACATCGTGACATCATACCATAGCATTTTAGACTAACCATTTCAAGGATTTTGAGATTCATCTTTGTTCTATTTTGAAGGATATGACTCCCACTCGCAGGAACACAATCTAAGTCAACCTTGTACGAGTACCTTTTCAGCTTAAGGATTTAGCGTCGAGGGTCCCTGAGAATTCTTCGTTCACCAAAAGACATGGAAGACTTCTCAACTTGGTTACCTCGAGCTTTGATGAATATATGATGAAGGTGATTTTCCAGTTCTTTGACCCGTTGCACCATTGCTTTACCTTCCCAAATTACCAGCTTGTACCAACTATAGAAGAGTTCTCTCAGCTCTTAGGAATTACTATCCTCGATCAACTACCTTTCAAAGGTACTGAAAGATACCCAAGCCCTGAAGAGGTTACCCGAGCTTTACACTTGCAACAATCCAACATCACGGCTAATTGGGAAACAAGAAGTGGTGTCAAAGGGTTCTTAGCCAAGTTCTTACTGGAAAAATCTCAAGACTGTTGGAACAACATGGATTTATAAGCTTTCGAAGAAATTTTGGCTCTTCTCATCTATGGGTTGGTACTATTTCCAAATCTTGACCAACTTATAGATGTGAATGCTGTCAAAATCTTTTTATCTCACAATTCGGTGCCTACTTTGTTGGGAGAAATCTTGCATTCTCTCCATACTCGCACCATGAAGAGAAGAGGAACCCTCATGTGTTGTACTCCTCTATTGGCTAAATGGTTCATTTCGCATCTTCCCCGATCTGCTGTAAAGAATGAGCAAGGTTTGAGGTGGTCCAATAGGCTAATGTCACTCAGGCATTCAGATATCCACTAGTCTTGTGGAAGAATGTTCTCCCCTGAGATTTCTCCTCCAAAAGCTGTTACTAGTCTTGTGATCATTCCTGCTTCTGTTCCTGCTGATACTACTACTATAGTTCCTGAGATTACCCCTGCTGACACCCCATATCACCGAGTCAACCGAGACTCGGGGAAAAGACATTTTGGTTGAGCCTGTCCGGATGAAGGCACAGTCAGTATCTATCCCAGAGGCTTCCAAGAAAAAGATGGAAGAAATTTTGAAAATTATAAAGAGAAGCGACTATAATGTAGTCGAACAGCTAGGGAAGACCCTTTCAAAGATTTATATGCTAGATTTATTATTGTGCTCCGAAGCTCATGCGAAGGCCTTGGTGAAATTTCTTAAAACTTCCCATGTGCCACAGGAAACCACTGCTGACCAATTCGAAGATTGTGTGGCTAGTTTGACAGCTGATAATGGTTTGAGCTTTTCTGATGCTGATCTGACACCTAGGGGGAGGAAACACAATGAGGTGTTGCATGTCTCTGTCGAATGCAAGGGCACTACTTTGGCCCATGTCCTGGTAGATATTGGTTCATCATTGAATGTGTTGTCTAAGAAGGCTCTGGATAGACTAGATTGTGAAGGTTTGACCTTAAAACCCATCAACATAGTGGTAAGGGCCTTCGATGGTTCGAAGAGAATAGTACACGGGGAGGTGGACATCCCCATCAAAGTTGGAACTCAGGCCTTTGATTCAAATTTCTATGTGATGGATATTCGCCCTTCCTATTCCTATTTATTGGGCCGACCTTGGATTCATGGCGCTGGTGTCGTCACCTCTACATCACATCAGATGTTAAAGTACCCAATTAAGCAAAAAATCATCATTGTCCATGGAGAGGAGGAATATATGGTCAGTCACCTGAACTTCTTCAGGTATGTGGAAATGGATGGTGAATTCATCGAAACTCCGTGTCAGCATTTCGAGGAAGTCCCACAAATAGTTGCAGCAACCAAGACTGTTTCCAAAGTCTCGAAGATTACCAGACCTCCGTTAAAGATGGCTTCTTTGAAAGATGCCAAGGCAGTATTCGAAGAAGGTGGGTGTACCATTTGGGGACAACTTCCGGATATTCCCTACAAATCTGACAAATTTGGTTTTGGTTTTACTTCAGGAGCCCAGAAAGTTGTTCGTTGTGCCGGGGGACCACCTTTGTGGATCAGCAACCATAGAGTTAACATAGTGGAAGATAGTGATGACAACTGTGACCTGGAAGAATGGATTTTTCCAACTATCAGCGGAGGACTCAACAACTGGGAAGCCAAAGAATTTTCCCTATTACTTTCATCCAACAGTAATTGTCTTGAAATTTTTGTCTGACTTGTAATAATTAAACAATTTAGACTTTAAAGCCTTGTGTCTTACTCGAGGCACAACGGTCCATTTGTGAGGGTTGTTACTTTATTTTCATATGTCATCAATAAATCATGGACGTTTTTGCATGCAAATTTTACGCTCTTTGTTCTTCTTTTTCTACATTTTTATTTTTTTTCAAAGATAGCTATACTCTTACACATACTCATATAATAAAATGCAGATCCATATCCACTCAGGATCCCATGGGTAACGATTCTGCTATGGCCTATTGTGACTTTGAAAATCCGATCTACCAAGCCGAAGACGAAGGCGAGGAAGATTGTGAGGTGCCAGGGGAACTAGCCAGGTTACTACAATAGGAAGAAAGGACCATACAGCCCTACAAAGAGCCGGTTGACACAATTAACTTAGGTACCGAAGAGGACAAGAAAGAAGTCAAGGTAGGTGCCGACCTGGAACCTAGTGTCAAGAAGCGCTTAACTCAGTTACTACATGACTATGTTGAGGGATTTTCCTAGTCATATGAAGATATGCCAGGACTCGACACTGATATCGTGGTCCATCGTCTGTCGACAAAAGAAGATTGTCCTCCGGTAAAACAGAAAGTCTGTCGCATGCGGCCAGAAATGTCAGAGAAGATCAAGACTAAAGTCATGAAGCAGTTCAATGCCAAAATCTTAGTCGTCACCTCCTATCCACAATGGGTCGCCAATGTTGTTCTAGTGCCTAAAAAGGATGGTAAAGTACGCATGTGTGTGGATTACAGAGACTTGAATAGGGCAGGCCCTAAGGATGATTTCCCGCTTCCCCATATCGATATTCTGGTTGACAACACCACACAGCATAAAGTATTCTCCTTCATGGATGGTTTCTCCGGGTACAATCAAATCAAAATGGCACCTGAGGACATGGAGAAAATGACCTTGGTCACACAGTGGGGCACGTTCTGTTACAAAGTTATGCCATTTGAGCTGAAGAAAATCGGGGCAACTTATCAGCGCGCCATGGTAGCTCTGTTTCACGATATGATCCATCACGAGATATAGGTCTACGTGGATGACATGATAGTCATATCTCAAACTGAAGAGGAAAACCTTGACCATTTGTAGAAACTGTTTGAAAGACTGAAGAAATACAAATTAAGGTTGAACCCGAGTAAATGCACATTTGGAGTGAGGTCCAGTAAACTCCTAGGCTTCATTGTCAGCGGTAAAGGTATCGAAGTGGACCCTACAAAGGTAAAAGCAATACAAGAAATGCCTTCTCCTCGCACCGAGAAGGAAGTCAGAGGATTCTTAGGACGTCTAAACTACATCGCCAGATTCATTTCCCACCTAACTCTACTTGTGAACCAATCTTCAAATTACTGAAGAAAGATCAAGTTCTGGATTGGAACAACGACTTCCAGGCTGGCTTCGATAGGATCAAAGAGTACCTTCAAGAGCCTCATGTTTTGATGCCGCCAGTCAAAGGAAGACCTTTGATCATGTATCTAATTGTCTTGGAAAATTCAATGGGGTGTGTGCTGGGGCAGCATGACGAGTCTGGCCGAAAAGAGCATGCAATATACTACCTGAGCAAAAAATTTACCGACTATGAAACCAGATATTCACTGCTCGAAAAAACTTGCTGCGCTCTGGCATGGGCTGCTCGCTGGCTGACAGTATATGTTGACCCATACTACCTTATTGATATCCAAGATGGATCCAATTAAATACATATTCAAGAAGCCTGCCCTCTCTGGAAGAATAACAAGATGGCAAATGATCATGATTGAATACGACATTCAATACACTACCCAAAAAGAAATAAAGGGCAGTGTGCTAGCTGATCACCTTGCTCATCAAGCTGTGGATGACTACCAGTCCATGAAATTCGAGTTCCCATATGAATACATCATGTTGGTAAAAAATTGTGAAGAACTCAGACCATATGACGGACCTGAACAAGGATCCCAATAGACCTTGGTTTTTGACGGAACTTCCAACGCACTCGGCAATGGTATAGGCGTTGTGATCATATCCCCTGAAGGATGTCATACTCCCTTCACCGCGAGGCTTTGTTTCAACTGTACCAATAATATGGCGGAATATGAAGCGTGTATTATGGGTCTCAAAGCTGTCATAGATTTGGGAATCATGTCCTTAAAGGTATTTGGAGATTCAGCCTTAGTCATCAGTCAGATCAAAGGAGAATGGGACACGAAACATCCTAGTCTCATCCCTTACAAAGAACATGTGTTCACATTAATCCCATATTTTGAGGAAATTACCTTTGAGCATTTTCCACGAGAGGAAAATCAACTAGCGGACGCGCTAGCCACTATGTCATCCATGTTTAAAATCAGGTGGGATAACGAGGCTCCCCATATCACCATTGAGCGGATGGATGAAACAGCTTACTGTCACGAGATCGATACTGAATAAGTAGTGGACAAGCCTTGGTTCCATGAAGTTAAGAGGTATCTCGAGGCCCAAGAGCATCCGGAGGGAGCTTCAGTCAATGATAAGAAGTTTTTGAGAAGATTTTCTGCTAAATTCTTCCTCAGTAACGGAATCCTCTACAAACGTAACCACGACTCTACTTTGCTTCATTGCATAGACCAGAGTGAGGCAGAAAAGATCATGGTTGATTTACACGAAGGTACCTTTGGCACTCATTCTAGTGGACACACGATGGCTAAAAAGATCCTATGGGCAGGATACTACTGGTTCACCATGGAAGCGGATTGTTATCAACATTCACGAACTTGTCACAAGTGCAAGATCTATGCTGACAAAGTACATGTGCCTCTGGTTCCCCTAAACATCATGACTGCTCCTTGGCCCTTCGCAATGTGGGGAATTGATATGATTGGAGAGATCAAACCCACAGCTTTTAATGGACACTACTTTATCTTGGTTGCCATTGATTATTTCACGAAGTGGGTCGAGGCGGCTTCATCCGCTTCTGTTACCAAGAACATTGTGGCCCTATTCATCAAACAGAATATCATCTATCGGTATGGTATCCTAGAGAGAATCATCACAGATAATTGTACCAATCTCAACAATACTATGATTACCGCACTACGTAGATGACACGATGGCCCGATCACAAACTGAAGAAGAACACCTCGATCACTTGCAAAAGTTGTTTGTCAGGTTGAATGAGTACAAGCTAAGGTTAAACCCTAACAAGTGCACATTCGGAGCCCAATCCGGTAAGCTGTTAGGTTTCATTGTCAGCAACAAAGGCATCGAGGTTGATCCTGCCAAAGTCAAAGCCATACAAGAAATGCCTGCTCCTCGCACTGAGAAGGAAGTTAGAGGTTTCTTGGGACACCTAAACTACATTGCTAGGTTCATTTCTCACCTAACATCTACTTGTGAACCAATCTTCAAGTTGTTGAAGAAAGATCGGGTAGTTAGATGGAATGATGATTGTCAGATTGCTTTCGATAAAATCAAGGAGTATTTACAAGAGCCTCCTGTCTTGATGCCGCCAGTCAAAGGAAGACTGCTAATCATGTATATGACCATCTTAGAGAACTCAATGGGGTGCGTATTGGGGCAACATGACGAGTCTGGCCGAAAAGAGAACGCCATTTATTACCTTAGCAAAAAGTTTACCGACTGTGAAACCAGATATTCACTGCTCGAGAAAACTTGTTGCGTTTTGGTATGGGTTGCTCGCCGGCTAAGACAGTATATGTTGACTCATACCACTTTGCTGATATCTAAGATGGATCCAATAAAATACATCTTCGAGAAGCCTGCTTTGTCTGGAAGGATAGCTGGATGGCAGATGATCTTAACAGAATATGACATACAATACACGACCGAAAAAGCTATAAAGGGAAGCGTGCTAGCTGATCATCTGGCCCATCAAGCTGTAGAAGATTATCAATCCATGAAGTTTGACTTCCCTGACGAAGAGATCATGACATTGGATAACATTGAAGATTTCAGACCATATGACGGACCTGAATAAGGATCTCGATGGACCCTGTACTTTGATGGGGCCTCCAATGCACTTGGTAACTGTATCGGCGTTGTGCTTATATCTCCAGAAGTTTTCCATACTCCTTTTACTGCCAGACTATGCTTCAACTGTACGAACAACATGGCAGAGTACGAAGCATGCATCTTTGGACTCAAGGCTGCCATAGACTTGGGAATCAAATCTTTAGTTGTGTTTGGGGATTCAGCTTTGGTCACCAGTCAGATTAAAGGAGAGTGGGACACTAAGCATCCAAACCTCATCCCTTACAAAGAACATGTTTTGACTTTGTTACCACATTTCGAGCAGATTACCTTCGAGCACTTCCCGCGAGAAGAAAATCAGCTAGCAGATGCTCTAGCTACAATGTCATCCATGTTTAAACTTAATTGGGATAACGAGGCTCCCCAGATCACCATTGAACGGATGGACGAACCAGCACACTGTCACGAGATTAATATCGAAGAACTAGTGGACTAGCCTTGGTTCTATGAAGTCAAAAGGTATCTTGAGACTCAGGAATATCCAGAAGGAGCTTCAGTCAATGACAAAAAGTTCTTAAGGAGATTCTCAGCTAAATTATTCCTGAGTAATGGCATCCTGTACAAACGCAATCATGATTCTATTCTGCTCTGTTGTGTGGACAAGATTGAAGTTAAAAGGATTATGGATGAATTTCATGAAGGTACATTTAGAAATCATTCTAGCGGGCATACGATGGCGAAGAAGATTCTACGGGCAGGTTATTACTGGTCTACCATAGAAGCAGATTTCTATCAACACTCCCGGACTTGTCATAAATGTCAAATCTATGCATACAAGGTGCACGTGCCCCCAGTTCCTCTAAATGTCTTAACAGCTCCTTGGCCCTTCGCCAAGTGGGGAATCGATATGATTGGGGAGATCAAGCCTACAGCCTCCAATGGACACTGCTTCATTCTAGTGGCCATTGATTATTTCACAAAGTGGGTCGAAGCAGCTTCCTTCGCATCCGTTACTAAGAATGTTGTTGCCCACTTCATCAAACCGAATCTTATTTGTCGGTACGGTATCCCAGAAAGGATCATCACTGATAACGGTACAAACCTTAACAATACTATGATCACCGCCCTGTGCGAGCAGTTCAAGATTCAACATCACAATTCATCTCCCTATCGGCCAAAGATTAATGGTGCAGTCGAAGTTGCGAACAAAAACATCAAAAAGATCATACAGAAAATGACACTCACCTACAACGACTGGCATGAGATGCTACCATTTTCTCTCCACGGGTACCGTACCACGGCTCGCACATCAACTGGGGCAACACCCTATTCTTTGGTTTATGGCATGGAGGTTGTTTTACCTATTGAGGTTCAGATCCCCTCTTTAAGAATCATGAAGGATGCAGGTTTGGGTGAAGACGATTGGATCCAAACCCGACTTGATCAGTTGAACTTAATTGATGAAAAGAGACTTACTGCCGTTTTCCATGGTCAGACGTATCAAAAGAGGATGATCAAGGCTTTCAACAAGAAAGTCAGACGCCAAGTGTATGAAGTTGGAGATCTAGTGATCAAGCGCATCATCTTACCATAAAGTGATCTCAGGGGAAAATGGACTCCTACCTATGAAGGACCATTTGTAATCAAGAACATCTTTTTTGGTGGGGCAATGATCTTAACCACCATGGACGGAGACAACCTGCCACACCCTGCGAACGCAGACATACTCAAAAGATACTATGCATAAGAGACCCTCTAGGTTGACACACCTAGGCAAAACAAGGGCATCCCGACGAACCAAAAGGTTCGGGCAAAAATTAGGGATAAAATATAAAAAAATCTGTATACCTGACAAGTTGAAAACCCAAAAGGGTGACTTGGGCAAAAAAGGGTTTCCCGGTGAATCGAAAACCCGAAAGGGCGGTTCAGGCAAAAATTAGGGAATTAAAGCGTATGACTATGTCTTGTCGGATCACTTTAAGGATAATCTCTTCACTGACAAACCTGGAGCTTCTGATTAATCCAATCATCTTCGGACAAAGCAGCAAATGGACAAGATATTCAGAGATACGAAGGCTATAGCAGAATGGGAACCTCATGGGATTTTTTACACATAGCTATCTTTCTTTGTATAAATTTTTATGACACCATCCTCTTACTAGGATGTTTGTCTCCTTTGTACAAAATACTTATTCAAAGTAAATACAAAGATATCTCTTTAAAGTGCAGAAAACCATTTGTCCTTTTCTTTTTACACTTGTGTTTTATTTGCAAAAACGTCCAACGATTCATTAATGAACATATGCATTTGAATATAATTATTGTTTACAAATAAACAGGATGAAAAAGAGCAATTACTGACAGGTTGAAAGATTAGGAAAACGTATTTGGGCTATTCCATGAACAATCCCTACGGTATGTCATTACAGATCCCCAGTGGAGCCAAAACTTCAAACTGGTAATCCCCAACGGAGCCAAAACTTTGAACTGTTAATCCCCAGTGGAGCTGAAATTTCCAACTATCAATCCCCAGTGGAAACTATCCAGTTTCTCCAAATTCCCCCAGCAAGTCATTTTGAATCCTGAAAACTAACCAGACATCAACTTCTGATAACTCCCCAGTAGATTGGAAGACAACCCAAACTCCTGAACCTACTCCCCACAGGAATAAGCTTTTTCCTACAGAGTCTTCACTACTCCCCAGTAGGATAGCTTTCTTCCCCGCAGAGTTCTCATTGCTCCCCAACAGAATGAAGATTTTCATTCTTATTTCCCAGCAGAAGTCATCAAAGTTCTCTAGATTCTCCAAGCAGATTTCTCAAGCAGTATGGCATTGCTCGCAACAAATTTTTTGTCAATACTCCAACTTCAAGACATGAAGAATCCTTATATCCCCAAAGAAGTCGTCAAGGATTTCTTATTCTCATCAGTCAAGGATTTATTTTCCTCGGCAGCAGTCAAGGAGTTATTTTCCTTAGCAAAACAGCTAATCAGCTTACATGCGCATACATTACATCTATATATCATAAACATTGATAAAGAACATTTATTGCATCATACATTTCATGAAACATAACTTTGTGTTTCAGCTAACATTTTACCCTTTTCAGGATAAGATTAACAGTTATCTTTAACAAACGTTCAAAGATTTCAGATACAGTACAGATACGCTCCAAACAAGGATGCCATTCTAATACTCATTCAGAATTCAAAGTCAAGATACAGTTCAGATACACTCCAGACACGGAAGTCATTCTGATACTTATTCAGAATTCAAAGTCAAGATACAGTTCAGATACACTTCAGACACGGAAGTCATTCTGATACTCATTCAGAATTCAAAGTCAAGATATAGTACAGATACGCTCCAAACAAGGATGCCATTCTAATACTCATTCAGAATTCAAAGTCAAGATACAGTTCAGATACACTCTAGACACTGAAGTCATTCTGATACTTATTCAGAATTCAAAGTCAAGATACAGTTCAGATACACTCTAGACACGGAAGTCATTCTGATACTTATTCATATTTCAAGTCAAGATACAGTTCAGATACGCTCCAGATATGGAAGCCATTATGTCACTCATTCACGTTCAGACTTCAGATACAATCCAGATACGCTCCAGACACGGTTGCCATTCTGTCACTTATTCTGATTTTCCCCAGCTTAGATACGCTCCAGACACGGTTTCCATTCTGTCACTTATTCAGATACAAAGTTCAGATACAACTCAGATACGTTCCAGATACGGACACCATTCTGATGCTCATTCTTTGACTTACAACAAACATTCTTGGATGGCATCTACAAGACCATCTCCAACAAGATTCTATCACCTCTCCAAATGTCATCCTTAAGCCCATTTCCTCAACTACTTCATCGAGTGCAAATTTACGGGTACTCTAGTGTCCAATCATCTTTTACCTTCGAGTCACGAACGGAAAAACTCGCCAATCTAACTCTTCAGGTTCAAGAAGATTGAACAGGGGAAGTTGTTGTACCCCAAAACTTTCCCTCTCATTTATCAATATTTTCCTCACAAGACTTCTTGGACTCAAGACAAGATTAGGGTTTGCTCAGCTCAAGACATCCCCTTGAACTGATAACCTGAAATTAGGGTTTGAGTTTGCACAAGGATTTTTGGACCATCAATTCTTCATGTGACTTTCATACACCATCTTGGACCCTTAAGATTGTTCATGTTAAGTTTCAAGCCTTGAATCATATTTTTGCTCATTCAATTGGACAGTTGACCTAAAAATCAGTTGTATTGGGGAAAAAGTCAACTATGGCCAATTTACAGTCAAACATCATGATTTTTGATCCAAAACAACATTTTAGACTCATATGTACCATTTGATCAAGTTTGGATCACAACTCCTCAAGAAATTTGATCAAATCATCAAAAGGGCAAAATGGTCAAAATTAGGATTTTGACTAAGAAAGGGCAATTTCTGATTTTTAACCTAGCCAATGACCAATTGGGTTCAAGCATAATTTCAAGGACTCAATGGAATCATCTTGACCTAATTACATGGTTCAAAAGATCTCAAGTTCATTGGATTGACAGATGAATTTTCCAGTCAATTGATCAAAAGTCAACTATACAGTGAAAAGTCAAACTTTGACTTTTTGGTCAAAACCAAGTGCCAAGGGTCATAATTCATCAAGATATGTCAAAATATGAAACTTCTTGAGCAATAAAACCAATTTTGAAAATTAGGGTTTTGAATTTGAAAATTTTCATAACTAAGAATTTTTGTAAGTATGGAAATTTTCTTATTTTTTCCCAACTTTCCACTACTTTTTCACCATGATACAATTTGATTCAAAGAAAAATTCCAACATGAAAGTTGTAGTCCTCCATGAAATCTACAACTTTTCTTCACAAAGTTTTCCCAAAAGATGCTTGGATCTCAAGTTATGAATTTGTGAATATGGGTCCATGAACTAAATAACTTAGTGAAAATTTGCCTTAATTTAGGCAGGTTTTTGACCCAATTTCATGGACATTTTTGACCTAGTTCCAAGAGGTATCTCATAATTCATTTCAAAGATGGATTGTATAGCATGTTGTAAGCTTTCCAAAATGTCCAAGAACTCTCCAAGATCATTTGTGGTTAGGGAGAATCGAAGAAGAGAAATTGGCATTTTATCACTTTTGTTCATGCCATTTTCACAAAGTATCAAGTTGCAAATATGATCTTGGATGCTTGTACCTTGCATTACAGGTCCTAAACTCATTCTACACTCCATAATTTAATTCTAACTCAGAAGATAAAGTCTTTATTTTGGCTTTTGGAACATTGTACAAGAGATAATTCCATTAATGGCATAAAGGGCACATTGCTATTTTCATAAAGGCAAGCTTTTGTAACTTTATCAACCTTGAGCCATGGACCTGTTCCTTTGGTACAAACAACTTCCACAGATATCAAGCAATGTATACCAACTCTCTGCAGCTAGCAAGCCTGCTAGTACAAGCATGTTTAGTATGGTCACTTCACTTTTCTTCAAAAGCAAGAAAAGTTACAAAAGTCCAAAGGCTTGTACATCTGATGAAGAGTGGACTTTCTATCCATTCTATACATATTCACAAAGTTGTCACAACTCAGGACACGAATTGATAGCATCCAAAACACCCTAAAACTCAGAAACTTCATTTTCCTGCCAAAACATCCAGTTGCTGCAAAACTCTAGCCATTTCATTTTTGGCTCGTGTGTTCTTTGTTTCAACACTTCAAACACCTTCCATATATCCTACCAAAGCTATCCAAGCATTCATCCTGCACCTGTAAGCTCTGTTTCAGCCATTGCCATTTTCAAATTTGGAGGTTGCAGCTTGACTTCTACAGAGAGTTTTGGCCATCCACAAAGCAAGCTAGGTATTGGAATAGGTTGAAGGAACTTCAAGGAAGCTCACACGATCCTCAGGCCTCACTCAAAGTCCCCATATTGCCATATCCAAATCCAGCTGAAGGAGGTATTTTTCAAAACTCTATCTCTCTATTTAGGCATCCTCAAGCCACGATTTGTGAAGCAAAAATGTAGTCCTTAACATGGTGAAGTTATACATATGCATACTTTTCATTTATGTTAACTGAGCTAAGAGAATTTGAAGCTTGAAGTTGCTGAAATAATTAGGTCACGAATTAGGGCTGATTAAATTCTCTCTGATCTTTGAGAGTTAAGTTACAAATTTTATATCATTGGAATCGTGAGATGAAATGCTACATGTTTTGTGTTATAAGTTTTTGTTTTTATACAAGCAATAGAGAGTTACAGGTTTGAACCATAAGCGCGCGAAGGAGAAGGAACCAAGGACAGGGACGAAGCTGATGTTCTGGGCCTTGGCGCCTTGGGCCTTCTGTTTTGATTCTTGCACCCCCCTGACCACTATTTGCACCCCCTCATTCTTGTTTTATATTTTTTGCATTTTTCTTTATATTTTCATGTTTATTGTTTTTAATCATTTTTTCTGAACATTAAAAATCCTAAAAAAATAATTAATTAATTTTTTGCTATTTTATTTTATTTTTTTACATAGAAAATAGCTTTTTAGGATAATATACTTTATTTTCTTAAATAAATTGTAGATATATTTTAAAAAATACTATACATTTTTATTTTATTATTTTACACATAAAATATTTATTTTCATAAATATTTTAATTTTTAATATTTGTACATAATGTTATTTATTATTTTCTTGTACAAAAATGGACAAAATAAATAATAGGAAACATATTTTTCTTTTAATCAAAAAATTAGGGTTTCCCCCTTTCAAAAATAATAATATTATTTTTATTTATTTTCTAGGGTTAATTAATTTTATTTTTTCATACCTTAAACAAATAGAAAACATTTTTTTCCATAAATACATTGCATTGCATATTTTAATATTTGTATATTTATTTATTTCGCACAATATTCAATTGGGTTGTAATAGTATTTTTAGGGTTTATTTTGTGCAATATCCCCATTTAAAAACTTGTATCCCCCCTCCCATAATAATTGTTGTAATAGCCTAGTTTACATTTACGCAATTTATCGCTTTCATACCATGATTAGTAAACTAGGATTTGCATGATAAGACCAAAAACAAAACAAATATAAAAGACCTAATCCAAGACAAATCAAAAGCATGAAAAATGAAACACTTTGCACACAAACACCCCTAGGGTTTCACCCACTTGGTTGCCTAAAACAAAATGGCCATGTTACGCATGCGAAGTATCTTGGCAAAATAATACAAAAAATAAGATCATAGTCCCTCTATGACGCTATCAAAAGGTTGCCTAAAACAAAATGATCTTGGTCCCACAAAAACATGCTAAGATACTTGGCAACATTGCTATCATGGTCATACGATGACCCACGCCCGTCCCATTTACATCCAAAGATAGGGTTGTTTACCAAATCAATGGTAAATCAACAAAGTCAAAGGAATAAAAATGCATAGGAAAGACATTTGAGTAGGTAGATAGCTTCTAAGTTACTAGCTCCATTTCAAAAGAATCCTTGCTATTTTCAAAAAAACAAACACACACACAAAACATTTCCAAACAACTTTCAAAACATTGAAACATTTTTCAAAAGACAAACATCTTTGTATACATTCTTACGAACGAGAATCATTACAAAGATTGCCTAAACGATGGCCTATTTTCAAAATAATTTCAAAACCACACCAAACACAAAGCACCATTTCAAACAATTTCAAAAGCAAAGCAAGTGATCTAAGCAAGTAACTAAGAGCCCATGGAAAACCATGGATGAAAAGGGTGCTAGCACCTTCCCTTTTCATAATCTACCCCCCGAACTCAAGAAAACATCTCAAAGGTCTTTCTTGTGCTTCTTTACCTTTCCTTTTGGATAAAATAAAAGTCGGTGGCGACTCTTGCTAAACCGCAACATTTGCGATGAAACGTGAAACCTCAAGTCAGTTCTCCCACCGTATCACAACATGAATAAAGACCCGCTAGGTCGACTGGCCTAGGCAAAAATTAGGGCATCTCGGTGAACCAAAAGGATTCGGGCAAAAGTTAGGGATAAAATACAAAAAAAAATCTGTACACCCGACAAGCTAGAAACCTGAAAGGGCGGCTTGGGCAAAAAAGGGTATCCTGGTGGACTGAAAACCCGAAAGGGCAGTCCAGGAAAAAGTTAGGGATTGAAAGCGTATGACTATGTCCTATTGGATCACCTTACAAACAACCTTTAGTATCGGATGACAAACTCAAATCGTTTTAATCAATCCAATCGGCCTCAGACAAAGCAGCAGGTAGATGAGACGCTCAGAGACACGAAGGCTATAGCAAAGTAGGAACCCCATGGGATTATTTCACATAGCTATCTTTTCTTTGTATCAGTTTTCATTTTCTACGACGACATTCTGTTACTAGGATGTTCGTCTCTTTATACAAAAATACTTATTCAAGTTAATACAAAGATATTCCTTTAAAAGTGAAAAACTATCTGTTTTTCTTTTATTTCCCTGTTTTGTTTGCAAAGACGTCCAATGATTATTTTTGAACATATGCATTTGAACGTGATTATTGTTTACAAATGAGCACAAGAAAAGAAGGAACAGAAAACAGAAAGACAATTACTAATGGCTTTAAGAAATAGGATAATATATATAGGCCATTCCATAAAATCCCCGCAGGTACTTTTTCCAACAAGGGCAGAAGTAAGGACATCCTACTATAGGATCACTAACGTATCTCCAATATGCATCCTAATGGTATCAGGTGCTCTCACATTCCCGACGGAGCAAAACTTCCAGTTACTGTTCCAAAGATTCCCTAGTGAAAGTTGCACAGTTTCTCAGGATTCCCCAACAGGATTTTACGAAGTCCACAAGTAATGCACGAAGTTTCCCTTCCCCAACAGAGTTTATTTCTCTAATTATGGAAACCCATCCACCAACACTTCAATTTCAACAAAATATGAAGACTTACACCCCACATCCCCAACAGTAGTCAGGGATTTATTTTCCCTAATCCAACAATGCTGCAGCAGAACAGCTTACATGCGTATACATTACATTCATACATCAGAAACATCAATGACACAAATGCATTGCACTATGCGTTTCATGCATCATGGAATTACATATCACTAACTCTTTACCTTTTTCAGGAATGATCAATCAACCGAAAATTATTATCAAATTTTCAACGAGACAAGACAAATATATATGAACAAATCAATTGTAGATCAATTCTCGAAACAAGACTAATTTGGCTATCTACATGACAAATATTGACCTCCAAGTCTCTGTTGGTTCAGTTTAAATCTCTCAATGGTTTATCCTGATTCTTTCCCACAGACATCTTCTCTGGTTCAGATAAGTCACTCCAAGATTTATTCTGATTCTTTTCCAGACCCCTGTTGGTTCAGTTTAAATCTCTCAACGGTTTATCCTGATTCTTTCCCACAAACATCTTCTCTGGTTTAGATAAGTCACTCCAAGATTTATTCTGATTATTTTCCAGACCCCTATTGGTTCAGCTTAAATCTCTCAATGGTTTATCCTTATTCTTTCCCACAGACATCTTCTCTGGTTCAGATAAGTCTCTCTAAGATTTACTCTGATTCTTTTCCAGACCCCTGCTGGTTCAGTTTTAATCTCTCAACGGTTTATTCTGATTCTTTCCCGCAGATATCTTCTCTAGTTCAGATAAGTCACTTCAAGATTTATTTTGATTCTTCTCCAAACCCTTGCTGGTTCAGTTTAAATCTCTCAACAGTTTATCCTGATTCTTTCCCGTAGACATTTTCTATGGTTCAGATAAATCGCTCCAAGATTTATTCGGATTCTTCTCCAGACCATCACTGGTCCAGTTTAAATCTCTCAACGACTTATTCTGATTCTTTCCCGTGGACATATTTTTCCGGTTCAGATAAATCGCTCCAAGATTTATTCTGATTCTTTCCAGTTAAAGAAAATTCAAGACCTCTACTAGTTCAGTTTAAATCTCTCAACGCTTTATCCTGATTCTTTCCCGTAGACATCTTTCTATGGTTCAGATAAATCACTCCAATATTTATTCTGCTTTTTTGCGGTTAAAGAAAATTCAAGACCTCTACTGGTTCAGTTTAAATCTCTCAACAGTTTATCCTGATTCTTTCCCACAGACATCTTCTATGGTCCAGATAAGTTGCTTCAAGATTTATTATGATTCTTCTCTAGACACCTATTGTTTCAGTTTAAATCTATCAATGATTTATCCTGTACTTTCCAAATAGATATCTTCTCTGGTTCAGATAAATCACTCCAAGATTTATTCTGATTCTTTCCAGTCAAACAACATTCAAGACTTCTGCAAGTTTCAGTTTAAATCGACCAAAGGTTTATTCTGATTCTTTTCCAGTTGAAGCCAAGTTCAGACTTAATCTAATTTTTGTCAACAATCACCTTTGGATGGCATCTATAAGCCCGTCTCTGACAACTCTCCTTCATTTCTCCAAATGGCATCTTTTAGCCCATTCCCTACACAATCAACTAACACATCACCGAGTGCAAATTTCTGGGAACTATGGTGTTCAATCATCTTCCACTTTCAAGTTACGAACAACAAACATGTTGATCTCATTTTTCAAGTTTAAGAAGATTGAACAAGGGAAGCTGTTGTACCCCAAAATTTTCCCTCCCATTTTTCATACAAGATACTGTCCTAGGGTTTCTCGAATATCCAATTTGGCTCAAAAGTTTATCAGACAGATTCTCTTCCTAGGCGGTAAGTCAACAATTAGGGTTTGTTATTTCCCAAAGAAAATTGAGTGTCCAAGGTTTCAAATGGTCTTCATATATCTTCATATCTCCTCAAGGATGTTCATGCCAAGTTTCAAACCTCGCATTCCAAGTTTGCTCAGTCAAGGGTTTAGATGACTAAAAATGACTCCATTGACCCAAAAGTCGACCTTTTGTGAGACCAAGTTCAAGCGATTGTAACTTCCTCATTATTCGATATTTTTGAGTGGTTCTTCTTGTGTATGACTTTCCTTAACATCATATCCAATCTTCACAAATCAAGAGCTGATTACGTGTGGAGGATCACCAAAATTTGAATACTTTAGAGATCGCTTCATGGAATTTAACCTAATCTTAAGTAAATATCGTCTGATTTCTAAGAAATGTGATTTCCTCAAATTACAAGATCTTGAGACAATTATTTATGCATATGGTCATAAGTGATGTCGCTTACGAGTTTATCTTCAAAGATCGAAGGAAAATTGTGTTTGGAAGACTTTGAAAGTTATCGAATCATCGCAAGTCCTTTGTTTGATTTCGAATGTTCTTAACCATAATTATTCTCTCAGGACTTTGATTCTCATGTTGAAGTTTGTTAATTTTACAAGATTGATGAATGTTCTTAAAGCATGTTTGTTTTGGCAATAAAGTTCCATTTTAATCGAGCATGGCGTGCGAGTTCATTTTGAATGCAAGTTTGATTTGGACATGATGTGAAGATTAAGATTTTCATTTAAATAACCATGGTTTTGGGTTCGAGTTAACCAAGTGGAATTGAATTCTTAAACATTTATTTTTTTTCGAAATTTTATTGGAGTACAAGACGCATGGTTTACTTGAAATACAAGTTACAAAATCCATTTGTGATTGCTTGAAGTTCAAGTTACAAAATCAAGGTGTATCATTCAAACCATTCAATTTCAAAGTTCAAACAAAATCCAAGATTTGTCTAACTATTATACAACAAAATCCATCATTCACAAATTTAATCAAGCTTTGTGTTCATTACATCACAAGGAAATTTCAAGTTTTCTATTCATTGTTACATTTACTACAAGAAATTGGAAAACTTCAAGATTTATGAACTTATGTTACACAGATTACAAGTTAATACAAGATACAAATTTTGTTTTGTTTACAAAGAAAGAAATTTTGTTTTATTTATTCAAGTCTTATTTGCTTCATCCTTAAACAACTCATCCACTCCTTGCTAGCCATTATTTTCTCTTCACCTTTCCTTGCTTACCATCCACTCCCCGTGTTCATGAAACAAGAAAAGGAAAATTAGAAAAAAACAATCAATATATGAAAATTCAAGCAAGAATGATTTGTAAAAGAAAAAAAAAAGAAGGCTCATCATTAGGATTTTCATTTGGAATCAGAACTAAAAGGTTTTGTTTTTAATCATGGTTTATGTCCTACTTTTGCAAATCACAAAAATTTGATCTTTTTTGTTTACAAAAGGGAAAAAGAAATTTGCAAACATTTTCTATTACAAAAGCAAAGTGAAACTGAAAACAATGCAAACAGCAAGCAAGCTGCCTAAATACAGCAAAGCTGTAACACAACAAACAGGGCAAACCTGTAACAAAGCAGAGCAACCAAAGAACCAGCACAATAAATAGGGCAAACCTGTAACGAAACAGAGCAGCCAAAAACCAGCACAACAAACAGAACAAAAAACAAAATAGCAAGCAAGCTGCCCAAATGCAACAAAACATGCTGCAACCAAACAACAGCGCAAAAGCAAGCAGCAATAACTCAGAACAACAAGATAAACCTGCATCATAGGCTACCAAAATAATATAACAATGCTAGCTCATGGTCAAAACACTATGTCATCATCTTCCTAAATGTTGCAAATCCTTTAGAATTATTAAATAAAAATAAAAATGCTTTGCATCCTTGAAAGATGAAAGAGGAAAGACGAAAAAGACAGAAGGATATCACCTAGCAAGCAACAGTCCAAAATCCTGCAAAATTGTCAAAAAGCAGCCCTGCATAACATGTGTTATGGCTGCCCTAAACCTGCACTAGGAAAGACAAAATGTTTCCCAAAATAGGCATGACCAGAACCTGCACCCAAAGGCCACAAGGCCAGTTAACCAAGAGTGTTCAAACCCCATTTTCTTTTCCCCCCCAAAACTTCAATCTCATTGGCTATAAAACAGACAGAGGCGTGAACTATCAGGAAAAAAAGGACCAAAAAAATTGCCAATACAACAGAGCCATACATATCCAATTTAAATTTGATTCTAACACCAATTATCTCAAAAAACACAAAAAAAAACATACAAAAATATCTGTAATACTCCACCAGTTTCCTCTGTTACATCACAAATACCATTACCATCACTTCCAACTTCAGCCACATCTTCTTCACAGCAAACAACACCTATATTTTCAAGTCAGATTCAGAAAGTAGAAAAATAAGAGAGCCAAGGAAAGTGGAATTTGCATCCTTACTTGTAAGCTCGTTAGGCGAGCTCTGTGATACGGTGGCAGAACCGACTGTTATACTGGTTTGCATTTTGTATTTACAAATGTCACGGTAAGCATGAGTCGCCACTGACTTTTATTTCATCCAACAAAGGAAAGCAAAAAGAACAGAAAAGCCCTTTTTTCGAGAGTTTCTGAGTACGGGGGTAGATTATAGAAAGGGAAGGTGTTAGCACCCTTTCTATCAGTGGTTTTCCATGGGCTCTTAGGTACTTGCTCATTTTAAAATTGCTTGTGTGTGTTTTGTAAAAAGTTTTGTTTAACTTCGTGATAACCCTTGTATCTATCCTCAAGAGTGTGACGAAGTGGTCTTTGAAAAAAATTTTGAAAGTGTTTGTGTAAAAGAGTTTATTTGGTTTTGAGCAAGTACTTAAGAGATTCTACCTACTCGAAAAAGATTGTTCGTTATTGTTACCTTTAGACAGCGCTATCCTACTATTAAGGAGTAGGTAGCCCTATCATTGGAGTTTTAAGGGACATTCGAAGGGACGAAATGGTCACTGAAGGTAATAAGGAAGGATACCTTAGCATTTCGAAGGGACTATCGTCACAAGATCATTTCTCGTAGGCAACTCGAGGGATAATGAGGGACTATGATCTTTATGATGACTTTGAATTGTGGGTCATTGCTAAGATATCCCTACGTTCGAGGGACATGACCATTATTTCTGAGGCAACCAAGTGAGGCAAACCCTAGGAGTGAGCATGTGCAAGTGTGCTTTTTTCAGTTAATTATCTTTGCACAATTAGGGTTATCTACCTTTTTAATTGTTGGTTTATCTTTCGCATACAATCCTAATGTCCATACATCTAGCAGTTTAATAGTTGCGGAATTTAAAAAGTGCGAGAAATCAACGTCCTAACTATTACAAGGCTTTTGGACAGATACACAAATATTTGACTGAAAATAAAGATGCGGAAATTAAAATCCTAATTAATCTATTATAAACTTGAAACAATTACAATAATTTGAATTAAAAGAATGTAAAGGTGCACGGCGAATTAAATATGAGAATAAATTAGAAGCCCAAAAAATCTAATTAATTAAAAAAATATTTTTTGTGTATTTTTTAATGAGGAAAACAATTTAATTACAAACTAAAAATAATTTTTTAATTAATTTTAATTAATATAAAAAAGAAATTAAGTCAATATAATTAAACTAAATTATGTCCAATAAAATTAATTCAAATAAAAAAACTAATTCTATATTTTTTGTGATTTTATTGAGAAAATTAAATATTTGTGAATTAAACCTAATTTGTCTAATTAATTTTAATTATGAAAACAATCAAGTCAATATCATTAAATTAATTAATTTCCAAAAAAAAACCTAATTCTAAATTTTTTTGGTTTTCTCGATTTTATGATTTAATAAAAAAAGATTTTTGAAATAAACAAAACAAAAATAATTAAAACAATAAAAAAGAAAATAAGAAATTAAAACAAAAGTGTAAAATGGGCCTGATATCAGAAGTAAACTAGGGGTGTGAAGCTGAATTGCTAAAGCCCAGAAGGATAGGCCCATCTGCCTTGCACGTGATCTAGTGCTCCCTGCTCCTGGGGGTCCACCATGAGGATGACTTGCTGGACATTAGATCTGAATCAGGGATGATCCAATGGGTGAGATTTGTGAGCGCACGGTGGATGCTTGGCTAGGAGATGCGCTGAATCTATTATCAAGAAAAATATAAAAGCAGACGCCTGGGATCGAACCCAGGATGTTTGCCTCATATACACGCTCCCTGACCAACTGCGCTGGAATGCTCATTCGTACATATAATGAAACAAAAAAAAATATAAGGGAAATTAAATGTTATGCCCAGGAAAATGCGCGTGAATTCAAATGAGCTAGTGGGAGTCAGCCACTTGATCGTCTCTTTCCTCAGAACTATTGTTTTAGGTGCCAACCTTTTACCTATGGACAAAACTGTCACTAAAGGCTATAATGACAGTTTTTATCCATAGCTACAAACCTGCAACAATTGAAAATGCAATACAAGCCAAATAAATTCTAACTAAGGGCATAGGACAGTCAGAAATCGTGCCCTGAGTTCAATGGTGCCCATGATTTGGTCTAATTTTGCCTATATAGGGAAGCAACAAAACGAGCTTGGAAACCCTAAGAATGGCAACCTTCAATCCCTGCACTTAAAACTCAATTAAACCATTCAGATAGCATTAAAAACTTATAACAAGCGTGAATGTATGATTAAATTTCAATGAAAACATGCGTACACATGTAATCGAGAATAATAAAAAAATGGGAAGAACCAGCCTTGTACCTTGCGATTATGGGCGTTGTTGTACCCCAAAATTTGCCCTCCCATATTCTCCAAGAAATTGCCAAGTCAAGCTGCAACATTCCCCAAGGTTGCACAGTGCAAAGGTCTCCCATACAGTCAAAACTAGGGTTTGTGTTCTGATCAAGAAAATGAAGTTTTCAAAGGTCCAATCAAGTCTCACATGCCTACAAATATGGTTAAGCATCCTCATATCAAGTTGCAAGACATTCAGCTCAAAATTGCACAGTCAAAAAACCCTAATTGCACTACAGTCAACTGCAGGGGCAAAATGGTCATTTGACAGTCAAAAGTTCAAATTTTTGGTCAACATATCATTTTGAAGCCACAAACATCATTTGATCAATGCTTGATCATGATTCTCAAAATTTGGCTCAGAAATCATCAAAATGCAAAAGTTTCCTCATTTGGACAGTTGAAAAAGTCAACTGAAATTGACCAGGGCATAACTTTCACATGGATTATCAGAAAAATTCCATCCAAACCTCATTTTGAAGAGAAAGACATTTCCTACAACTCATCTTCATACTTCAAGTCCAAGAAATGCTCTCACAAAAAGTTATCAATTTCAACATTATAGGTCATTTTCAAAAGTCAACAAAAAGGGACTTTAAGTCAAAGGCCATAACTTGAGATTGGTAAATCAAAATGACATGGGACCAAAGACATTGGTTATAGGACTCAAAGACCTTTCCAAAATGTCCAAGAACATGAGAAAAGCTTAAAAATAGAGCAAGTTATGCCTTGTAGAAGTTGGGAAATTTTTGGATATTTTGAAAAGTCAACATTACTTCAAATGACCTAAAATTGCTAATGGGCCCATTTTTCTTCCACAATTCATCATTCCAAGCATGTGCACGACCACTTGGCCCAAAGGGAAGTATTTTCTCATTTTTTATTTATTTATTTGAATTCTTATTTATATTAATTCATTTAAATCATTTAAATATATGAAAAATATCTAACTTAACCTAACCAATCTTTTTATACATATTTTAGCCTCAAGATTTCGTGCTTGTACCAATAAGGAAAGAATTGGACTGATTGATCATGATTGAGAACAAAGAACACATGGAAAAGATATGAAAAGATCCTTAGAAAATCAAATTTCCAAATCAATGAATGTAATGGATTTGATTGAGTTTTTTTGACCTAATGCACTCACTACATATGCTAGAACACAACCCTAATCAGAATGGACACGAAGCTGCGCAAAAGAACACAAAGCAAACTTGAAATTTTTCTCCATAAACTCAATTCTGAAAACAGGCTTCCAGGACGATTCAGGTCTCAATTCTTGTTTCAATAGCTTCCTCAAGGTTCCCTGAACATATTCCAATCAAGAGCATTCACTCAAACTCCAAGAATCGGTATATAGGGTTCAAACTGTTTCGAAAAAAACTCATAATCGTGCATCATGATTTACGCATCTTCTGTAATTTTTAATGTTTGATTCTTACTCTTTGAATGATTCTGAAACTAACCAACATATTTAATTGTGTTTTTATGCATCCTACGTGAATCCACCATTAGCGTTTTTTAGGGTTTGAAGAACTTGGAATTGGGGTTTCCCAGTTCAGAAAAAATTAGAGTCCCATAGTACCATAACTGAATTCAACATGTTGGGACGATTCAGAATCAACCATCGCGCTCAATTTATGTGTACCTGAGAGCTAATCGCTATTTTCTGGAAACATGCCTAAGAGAACATATAAGAAACCGTTGCCTAATGTTTTTGTATTACAGGGATGATGAAGAAGATGGAGTCGTGGCAAGAGGTGATAGGCCGGTTTGAAATTCGCGCGCAGGATCCACTAACGCTTTTGTTTTCCTTTTTATTATTTATTCGTTATAATATATTAACATGCATTGTTTGGTTCAGTTGGCAAGCGAGGAGTGTATTAACGTCCAAGACCTGGGTTCGAGCCCCAGGTCCGCATTATCTCCATACTATTTTTCCACGTATATTCCCATGCAGTGCCAACATCAAGACGCACCATATGCCTTCCAGAACCCAACATCCACGTGTCCCTGGAGATCAAATCAAGGGCATGGATTGGAAGTGCATCATAAGCCTGGTCAAAGGTGCCACATAGTGCCTGGAAAAGTCAATGAATTTGAAGGTTATTGGGCTCAGATTTCTTGGGCCATACCTCCTATTTGGGGACTACCACCCCCCAAGGTTTGCATAATTTTTGTTTTCTTTATCTTTTATTCTATTTTTATTTTAATTATTACTTGTTTAATTACTATATTATTTTCACAAAAATATAAAAAATGCATAAAAATCAGAAAAGATAAAAAATATAATAAATATTTACTTCTAATATTTTTCTTGTAAATTTGCATGTAATTAATTAGTTTTAATTAGGTTGTAATTTTAATTTCTTTCACAATAAAAATCTAAAAAATATAGAACTAGGTTTAATTAATGTTTTATTCCTTTTCAATTTTTCTTTTTCACAATAACATTATTTTTTTTATTTTTTTTTTATAATTAAAATTGTAAATAAAAATTAGGTTTAATTTAGGTTAAATTTAATGTTTTCTTAATAAATTATAATAAATTAGAATTAGGGTTAGTAGTTAATGTTAATTAATTCTTTTTTCTATTAAATCTTAAAATACATAAAAATACCAAAAAAAACAAAAAATATTTCTTTTCTTAATTTTAATTTTAATTCCTCATTAATTTTAATTTTTGCAAAAGGGTCCAACGCCCATGTTCTTAATTTCTTATTTGTTCGCATATTTATTTTATTTCGCTTAAATAATTATGTACCTCTCCCGAAGCCTTGTAATTACTTCTCGCACTTTTACTTTCTTTATTTTCCGTCAAATCGGGTCCTGGTTAATTTTGGCGATGTGGACCCGCGCCATTTGTAATAGCTTAGAATTTACTTTTCCGCAAATACTTTTAACTGTTAAACAAAGCATGCAAGAATGAATGGCCAAAAATAAAAACAAGCGTAGAACACCAATAACATGACAAGACAAATACAAATGAAAATGACAAGCAAATCGCACACACCACCCCTAGGGTACGCCTCACTGTTGCCTTGCCTCGAAAGGTGATCGTCGAGTAGAGGATGTTTTAGTAAGTCCTCATGATCCGGGAACCTGGCATGAGGGTAGCTTCTAAGGTGTCTTCCTATTGCTCCGGTGATCACCATGTCCCGAACCTCGAATTGACCCGAACACCTCCAACGGTGGTGCTACCTACCTCTCAATGGTGGGATGGCACTACTTTAAAGGACATTTACACAGACGAATTCCTTAGGGTAGGTAGACGACTCTAGATACTTGCTCTAATTTCAAAACAAATCAAAAATACTTTTCACACCGACACATTTTCAAAAAGCTTTCGAAAGCAATTTTTCAAACACTCTTGAGGACCGATACAAGAGTCGAACTGGAATTTTCAAAGAAACTTTTTTTAAAACCCACAGTTGAAAAGCAAAAAAACCATTTTGAAAACACAAATGAGCAAGTATCTAAGAGCCCATGGATAACCATGGATAGAAAGGGTGCTAACACCTTCCCTTTCTATAATCTACCTCCCGAACCGAGAGCAATCTCTTTAAGGAATTTTTCTGTGCTTTTGTCCTTTCCATTTGGAGAAAATAAAAGACGGTGGCGACTCTTGGTTCCGCGACATTTCGCGAACCAGCATTAAACAGTCAGTTCCAGATCCACCGATCACAGGCGTTTTATAACTTGAAATTGATTGGGATAGCTTCACTACACACCCAGGAATTGATTTTTGGCTTCTAATCACCTTGAATCGTCATGTGGAATGAAATCTGATCCTCACTTTTTATGCAAAAAAAATCAATTTTGTTCTGACGATTTTCACCACTCAAACCTTGTTCTTTTTCCTTGGCTGCGTTGTGTATATGTATTAGAGTGTATTAGGTCAACAAAAAACAACTTGAATCTTGAAATTTATGAAGAAAAGATCTTGATTAATCCTTGCGTTATTTGTTTCCAAAATAAGCAAAATCATGACATTCTTGCTCCAGTCACACCTTGCACGATTTGATATTGATATGCCAGCATATACCATCTTCATTCAATGCCAAAATCAATTCAAAAGAAAATTACATGATTTATTTTGATTTTATTTGAATTTTAAATGAATAAAATCACAGTAAATCAAATAAATAATTTAATGAGGCATGGAGTGGTTCATGGGTTGTGGACCATGTCAGGAACAAGATACAAGCATAAAAAGTTGGGCCCATTTGAAGAAAAATTCATTTTGGGCATTGTTGACTTTGGGTAAATTTCCAAAAATAGCCAAATTTGACAATGCATATCTCCCTCAATTTTGACCCTAAGAGGGTTCTCTTTGAATTTTTAGAAAGCTTAAGATGTCCTCTAAACAACCCTTTTGGTTTCATCTTAATTGGATCTTCCATGTTCGTGTAAGAAGCTTTGACCCAAAAGGTGTTTTTATTGACTTTTTGAAATGACCTATAATGTCTGAATTCATATCTTTTCATGAGTGCATTTTTGAACTTGAGGGATGAAGATGAGTTGTAGGGAATTGGATTCTCTTATAAATGAGCCTTGGATTAGAAATTTCTGATAAAGTATGAGAAAGTTATGCCTGGTCAAAGTTTGGTTGACTTTTCCCATAGAAACCCTAATTTAGCAACTTTTGAGTTTTGATGAATTTGGGGCATTCCTTAAGGAATCATGATCAAACCTTGATCAAATTATGTATGTCACTTCAAAATGTTGATGTTGGCCAAAAATCTTGGAGTTTGACTGAAGTGGGCCACAGTTGACTTTTGACCTAACACAGTTGATTTTCAGGCATTTGAGCAGTTGACTGAGCAAAATTCTTGTGCAAAGCATGAAACTTGACATGGATGGTCTTGAGTACATATTAAGACCATGGAAGAGATTTTAGGCCTTTGGATCTCACCCATCTTGATGAAGATGGAAACCCTAGTTGGAGATTCATTGCCTTAGGAGAGAGTTTGTCTGGTCAATCCTTAGGCATCCTTGGGCAAGTTGAGGACTTCAATGAGCATGTATTTAGTAAAATGAGAGAGCAAATTTTGGGGTACAACAGCTGCCCCTGTTCAATCTTCTTAAACCTGAGGATATAGATTGGTTGGTCCACCTTTCGTGATTTGAAGGTAGAAGATGATTGAACACTAGAGTGCCCAGAAATTTGCACTCGCATGAAGTAACACTGATTGGTGATATCGAGAATGGGCTTACAGATGCCATTTAGAAGTCGAAAGAGAATCTTCAGATGGACTTAAAGATGCCATCCAGAAAATATATCAGTTGCATAAGATATTCATTTGCGAGAATTCTTGTACCTGCCGTTGAGGAGGACTTCGTCGGGGAATGTTGATTTATGTCCTGGCAAATAGAGTAGAGGAGCTTCAGTTTTCCATTACTCTACTGGGGAATTAACTCCTGATTGAGGAGGTGAAGTTAAAATGCATATCTGGTCAGGTTCCAGGCTGCACAATGACTTACTGGGGAAATGTGACATTGACCATTTCTGGTCGGATTTAGGTCTTACAGTGTTATAAATTGTTGTCCGAAGATAAAAAAAAAAGAAGGAACCTGTATAGGGCTTTCTCGGGATAAATCCATGCAATACTGTGTCAAGTAATTCATGAAAAGGAGTCTGGATAGTAGGGCTATAATAAGGAACCTGGATAGTAGGGTTACTTCGAAATGAAAGCCTAAATAATAGGGCTATGAGAAGGAACCTGGATCGTAGGGTTACTTTGAGGTGAAAGCCTGGATAGTAGGGCTATGAGAAGGAACCTGGGTCGTAGGGTTACTTCGAGGTGAAAGCCTGGATAGTATGGCTGCGAGAAGGAACCTGGATCGTATGGTTACTTCGAGGTGAAAGCCTGGATAGTAGGGCTATGAGAAGGAACCTGGGTCGTAGGGTTACTTCGAGATGAAAGCCTGGATAGTAGGGCTTATGGGAAGGAACCTGGTTCGTAGGGTTACTTCAGGATGAAAGCCTGGATAGTAGGGCTATGAGAAGGAACGTGAGTCGTAGGGTTACTTCGAGGTGAAAGCCTGGATAGTATGGCTGCAAGAAGGAACCTAGATCGTAGGGTTACTTCGAGGTGAAATCCTGGATAGTAGGGCTATGAGAAGCAACCTGGGTCATAGGGTTACTTCGAGATGAAAGCCTGGATAGTAGGGCTTATGGGAGGGAACCTGGATATTAGGGTTTCTTCGAGATGAAAGCCTGGATGGTAGGGCTTGTGGGAAGGAACATGGATAGTAGGGTTACTTCGCTTGATCATGTAGGTTAGTTGACCTGTCTGATTTCGGGACTGGTTTTTTCATTAGCTGCCTGCAGATATGACATGTATAACTGCTGGAATTGTTGGTATAATTGTCTTTCCTGAAAAGATAACATGGTTAATTATATGTGATGCATGAAATGCATTGTGTGATGATGTTCTCAAAATAAATGATATTATGTTGTAAGTGATATGTATGCGCATGTCATGATGTATGAGCATGAGATTCTATTGTGACATATCCGAGTCTGGGAAAATAAATCACTGGCTGCTGCTGAAGAGTATAGCATTCCTGACTGTTGTAGAGAACTGTGGTTCTTCTACTTCCGCTGGGGATGGTGAACGTAAATGACTATGCTGGAGATTTACTCCTTGTTGTTTGTGAATATTATGCCAGTGAGATACTCTTTTTGATAATAACTCTTCGGGGGGAAAATTTTGTTGGAAAGTGAATTTTCGTAGCTGGAGGGATGGACTCTGTCGGGGATTGAGTTTCCGCATTCAAGGAAATACACTATGTTTGGGAAACAAATTTTATGACCCGCTTGCGATTATGAAATTCGGATGGGGAAAGTACTTCATTTTTTGGTGGAGCTGGTATCAATGCTTTGATTCCCTTTACTCTATGGGGAGTACAAATGTCACGAGGTCGTATGCACTAATGATTGTGTTTCAAAGTTGTCTCTGCCCTGGTACTTGCTGGACAGAGTAACTGTCGGGTTTGACATTTTTTAGTTTTTTGCCCCTGTTTCTTAAGTTACGAGCAATTATCTTTCTGTTTCCTATGCAAATGTTTGTGAACCGCAATCATATTCAAATGCATATGTCAAGAATAAACCATTGGACGTTCTTGCAAAACAAAACAGAAAAAGAAAAACAAATAGTTTTATAAAAATGACTTGTATTGACTTTCGAAGTTGGCCTATAATAGGCGTTTTTGTACAAGGAAGTTGACGCTCTAGTAAGAGAATGCCGCTGTAAAAATGGAATCTATACAATATTGTGTAAAAAAGAAAATAGCTATGTACAACAATCCCATTGGGTTCCAAGTCTTCTATTTCCACTATGTCTTCGAGCGTCTCATCACTTTGCTACTTGTCTGAAGCTGAGTAGATTGATTGGTGTCGTTCAAGCTTGACAATATATATTGAGGTCTGATCACAAGGTGATCCAATGGGATATAGTGATACGCTTTACATCCCTAACTTTTTCCTGGACTGCCATTTCGGGTTTTCAGTCCACCGAGATACCCTTTTTTGCCCAAGCCGCCTTTTCAGGTTTTCGACTTGTCGGGTGTACAAATATTTTCGTTTTCATCCATTATTTTTTCCCGAACCCTTTTGGGTCTCTGGGAAGCCCTTATTTTTTCCTAGGCCAGACAACCTAGCGGGTCTTTTATCATGCGTAGTATCTTTTCACTATGTTCGCATTGACAGGGTGAGGAAGGTCGTCATTGTCCATGGTGGTTAGAATCATGGCTCCACCTGAGAAAATGTTTTTGATCATAAATGGCACTTCGTATGTGGGAGTCCATTTTCCCCTGGGATCACCCTGCGGCAGTATGATGCGCTTAATTACTAGATCCCCGACTTGATACTCTTGGCGTCTGACTTTTTTGTTGAAAGCCTTGATCATCCGTTTTTGATACATTTGACCATGACAGACAGCAGTAATTCTCTTCTCATCGATCAGATTCAGTTGATCAAGTCGAGTCTGGATCCAGTCGTCTTCGTTCAATCCCGCATTTTTCGTAATCCTTAAAGAAGGGATCTCGACCTCAATGGGTAGGACTGCCTCCATGCCATATACCAAAGATAAGGGTGTTGCCCCTATCGATGTCCGTGTTGAGGTACGGTACCCATGAAGAGCAAATGGTAACATCTCATGCCAGTCTTTATATGACACCGTCATCTTCTATATAATCTTCTTGATGTTCTTGTTAGCTGCTTCAACAACGCCATTCATCTTCGGTCGGTAGGGAGAAAAGTTAGTATGTTGTATATTGAATTGTTTACAGAGCTTGGTGATCATCGTATTGTTGAGATTTGTACCATTGTCGCTGATAATTCTCTCTGGCACACCATACCGACAGATCAGGTTATGCCTGATAAACCGCGCTACAACGTTCTTGGTTACAGTAGCAAAAGAGGCCGCCTCAACCCATTTTGTGAAGTAATCAATGGACACCAGGATAAAGCGATGCCCACTGGAAGCAGTAGGTCTGATTTCCCCGATCATATCGATGCCCCACATTGCAAAGGGCCAAGGAGCCGTCAAGACATTTAAAGGAAACAAAGGCACATGCACCTTATCAGTATAGATTTGGAACTTATGACAAGTTCGGGAGTGTTGATAACAATCTTCTTCTATAGTGGACCAGTAGTATCCTACCCGTAGGATCTTCTTAGCCATGGTATGTCCACTTGAATGGGTTCCAAAGTTACCTTCATGTAGATCGGTCATAATCCTCTCTGCTTCGCTCTTGTCTACACACCGCCGTAAGGTAGAGTCATGGTTGCGCTTGTAGAGGATTCCATTACTGAGGAAGAATTTCACGGCGAACCTTCTCAGAAACTTCTTATCGTTGACAGATGCTCCTTCGGGATATTCTTGAGCCTCGAGACACCTTTTTACTTCGTGAAACCAAGGTTTATTCGCTACCTCTTTGTTGTACCCCAAAATTTGCCCTCTCATTTTACTCAATACATGCCTATTGAGGTCCTCAACTTGCTCAAGGATGCCCAAGAGTTGACCAGACAAACTCTCTCCTAAGGCAATGTATCTCAAACTAGGGTTTCCATTTTCATCAAGATGGGTGAACTCCAAAGACCTCATATGCTCTCCATGGTCCTAATATGTTCTCAAGACCCTCCATGTCAAATTTCAAGCCATGCACAAGAAGTTTGGTCAGTCAACTGCTCAGATGCTTGAGAATCGACTATATTAGGTCAAAAGTCAATTGTGGCCCTCATACAGTCAAACTTCAAGATTTTTGGTCAACATCAACATTTTGAAGTTATATCCATCATTTGATAAATGGTTGATCATGATTCCTCAAGGAATTCCCAAAATTCATCAAAACCCAAAAGTTGCTAAATTAGGGTTTCTTAGGAAAAGTCAACCAAACTTTGACCAAGCATAACTTCTTCATACTTTATCAGAAATTTTCCATCCAAGGCTCATTTTGAAGAGGATGCAATTCCATACAACTCATCTTCATCCCAAAAGTTCAATATATGAACTCATCAAAATATATGAATTTCTATATTATAGGTCCTTTTGAAAAGTCAACAAAAACACCTTTTGGGTCAAAGCTTCTTACATGAATATGGAAGAACCAATTGAGATGAGACCAAAAGGGTTGTTTAGGGGACATCCTAAGCTTTCTAAAAAGTGCAAGAATACCTCTCTAGGGTTAAAATTGGAAGAGTTATGCATTGTCAAAGTTGGCCCTTTTTGAAAAATTGCCAAAAGTCAAATATGCTCACAAATGCATTTTTTGCCAAATGGGACTAACTTTTTATGTTTGCACCTCACTTCCAACATGGTCTACGACCCAAACATCCTTCCACATGTTATTAGTCTTATTTATTTAATTTATTTTGATTTTTATCCTTTAAAAATCAAATTAAATCAAGTAAATAATCTAAACAATAAAAGATTTCATTACAAATCTTTTTATCATCAATTGTCAATTAACAAAAGCTGGCAAGATCAAGGAAAATCGTGGAAAGAGATTAAAGAGTGGATTTGTTCCAAAAATAAACAAAATCAAAAAAACTTGAAAGAAAAATATTATGTCATCAAAGCATGGGATTTTCTCCATTTATGTTGACCTAGTATGCTACCATACATAAGGACAACCATTCCAAATAACAAGTACACGGAGAGGCTGCCTAAAAACCAAGAACAAGGGTTTCAAAAATTGAAAAAAAGTGCAATTTCCATAAGAGACGATCCAGCCTCCTTCAAACAAAACCAAGCATCCTATCATCATTCTGAGGATCCCAGCACCTCTTCTCATCCATCCCTGAAGGCCAAAGCACCTTGAATCTCCCTAGTCAGATCTTCCCACATTGGTAACTTTTTGACTTCTAAAACTCGTTCCATCCTTAATATAAATATATTGTGCTTGCATATTCATATTATTGGCATTATTTGTGAATTTTTTGACGTATCTCATGTGAGTAATAAGCCCAGAATCGCAAGATACCATTGTTAGGGCTTAGGAAGAAGCATGCTTCGAATTTTGTGATACAGACACTTTTAGGATGAATGGATACCACCATTGGATTGTCGGGGAAATTTTAAGGGGGGTAGGGTCTTTTTTATGCTTTGATCACGCGTATTTTGCAGAATCGGCCTTGGGGTGTCACCGGAGAAGGTGACCGAAGCCACCAGGGCCGGTGGTTTGATTTTTGCAGGACGCAGTCAAAGCGTGTGTGGCTGCTCCTCGTGACCTTATTGGCTGGGCTCAAACGAACTCTTCCTCTCTCTAAGTCTGATTGATTAACTCAAACTCCCAGGGCCCCACAGCGCATGCATGTCATTTGGATTCAACACTAGCACCTTGTTTTCCTTTTATTTTATTTGTTTCATTATATTCATGACTAACCAACTGGCGCAGATGACAAGGGAAGAAGGAATGTGAGAGGGAAGGCCTGGGTTCGATCCCAGGTCCACACCTTTTGCAATTTTCTGAAATATTATTTCCAAATCCAGTGCACATCATGTTCTGAAGGCCACCACACACTATCAAATCTCGTCCCTTGGATTAGTCTCCATTATAGATCCAATGCGCAGTATACGTTAGTCCACCGTGAACCTTCAGAAGCTAGTTCCACTGGATCAAGCGTCAGTTTGGGCCAACTTTGGGCCCAACCAGCAATTTGGCAGTGCACCCCCCTCCTCTCTTCCAATAATCAGGCCCATTTACTTACTTTTTTATTTTAATTATTTTTTTTCTTTTGTTTAGTAATCATATCTTTTTCTAAATAACTCAAAAATCATTTTTTATTTTATCAAAAAATTACCAAAAACATCAAAAATCTTTTTTTCATAAAAAATATTTTGTTAATTAATTAGTTTAATTAAATTAGGGTAATTAATGCTTTTTTTCTATTATAATTAAGATAATTAGATTTAGGATTCAATTCTATATTTAACTTAATTTTTCCTTAAAAATAAATATTTTCGCAATTTAGATTTCTAGGTCGGTCAATCACTTCTCACATTTAATTTACCGTGCGTTTTTTAATTTTCCTTTTATTATTATATTGTAACTACTCCCAAGTTGTAATAGTTAAATTAGGTTTAATATTTCACTTATTATTTTTTCCCGGATTTTTGAATATGTAATCCCCTCCCCAAAGCCTTGTAATAGCGTAGGACTGTTATTTTCTTGCTCTTATATTTTATATGCATGTATATAATTGTTAGCAACCTAGGCATGTATGATTAATGAATCAATCTTAGATCACTAAACTGCAAAGATAAATATAACTGAAATCAAACACTTTTGCACACTTGCACCCCTAGGGTATTACCTCACTTGGTTGCCTCGGAAATAATGGTCGTGTCCCTCGAACGTAGGGATACCTTAGCAATGACACGCAATTCAAAGTCGTCATAAAGATCACAATCCTTACTTGTCCCTCGAGTTGCCTACGAATTGATCTTATGACGATAGTCCCTTCGAAATGCTAAGGTATCCTTACTTGTTGCCTTCAGTGACCATTTCGTCCCTTCGAACGTCCCTTTAAAACACTAATGACGGTGCTACCTATTTCTCAATAATGGGATAGCATTGTCTAAAAGGAAAACGAACAGACTTTTTCGAGTAGGTAGAAAACTCTTAAGTACTTGCTCAAACAAACAATTTTTTCACACCAACACTTTTCAAACAATTTTTTCAAAAAAACAACTTCGTAACACTCTTGAGGACAGAAACAAGGGTTAAAACGAAGTAAAACAAAACTTTTCAAAACAAGCACACACAAGCAATTTGAAAAATGAGCAAGTACCTAAGAGCCCGTGGAAAACCACGGATAGAAAGGGTGCTAGCACCTTCCCTTTCTATAATCTACCCCCCGTACTCATAAACATTCTCGAAAAAGGTTTTTTCTGTTCTTTTTCCTTTTCCTGATTGGATAAAATAAAAGTTGGTGGTGACTCTTGCTTACCGCAACATTTTGTGAACAAAAATGCAAACCAGTATAACAGTCGGTTCTGCCACCGTATCACAGAACTGGCGACTATGCTGGGGAATTAATAAGTGGGGTATACCTTAGGATCTAGGTCATTTTTTTAAATTGCTTTCTTGTATGTTTTGTATGCTTTATTCTTAAAGGGTTTTGCTTGGGCATTGTTAAAGATCCTATACCTGGATTTGGGGCACTCTTTTAGGTAAAAAACAATAGATCATGGAGATTGTACGGCGTAGACCGATATGGTTTAAGAGATGGCTATGTTGGTGTGACACTTTAGTTGGTACCGGTATCCTTCGTGTGGAAACGAGGAGAATACGGGGCCGCCGCGTGGTGTTGTGAAGCACTAACGGACCTTAGAACCTTAGTTGAACAAACTTGGCCATTAGAAAGTAGTGAGATAGCCAGCCTCGGTATAAAGCTGAGGATTGGTTGATACTCGATGCTACACTCATTGAGATCAGACTTTCGGGATATTTCGGTTGCAAGAAAAGATTGCTTGAGCTGAAACAATGCCCGATAAAGGACGATCAGTGATATTGAGAATCTTTAGAACCCTGTTATTTTTCTAAGACAGATTTGAAACCAACTAAACTTCAAGAGAGTACTTACCTTTAACCTCACGCAAGCCTTTGAACCTAAGTTCTATTGTGTGTTTTGCTTATATGTGATTTATCCTGTTTGAACATGACATCATACATCATAACATAGCATCCATTCTTATTACGCTAACCATTTCAAGGACCAAGGGAATTTATCTTTGTTCTGTTTTACAGATCATGGCTTCTGCTCGTAGAAACACTATCTGAGTCAATTTTGTGAAAATACTTTCCCAACTCAAGGAGCTAGTATCAAGGGTCCCTGAAACTTCTGCGTTCACTAAGAGACATGGTCGACTTCTCAACTTGGTTATTTCAAATTTTGATGAAAAGACGATGAGTGTACTCTTTTAGTTCTTTGATCCCAAGCACCACTGCTTCACCTTCCTATATTATCAGTTGGTGCCTACCATGGAAGAATTCTCTCAGTTGTTGGATATACCCATTCTTGAACAGTTGCCTTTCACAGGTCTAGAAGAAGTTCCTAAGCCAGAAGTCATTGCCTCGGCTTTGCATCTGAAACGGGCTGACGTGGTATCCAATTGGGAAACAAGAATCAGAGTCAAGGGTTTTCTAGCCAAGTTCCTGATAGACAAGGCCCAGCTGTTTTGGGATGATATGGATTTTCAGGCTTTTGAGGAGGTCTTGGCCCTTCTAATCTATGGGTTAGTACTATTCCCTAATCCAGACTTATTCATAGATGTGAATGCTATCATGATCTTCCTCTCTCGCAACCCTATGCCTACCTTGCTCGGAGATATTTTGCACACTCTCCATACTTGTACCATGAAGAGAAGAGGGGTTCTTATGTGCTGCATGCCATTGCTATCGAGGTGGTTTATTCTCACCTCCCTAAGTCCGTACCGAAGAATTGAGAAGGTTTGGGTTGGTCACAAAGGATAATGTCACTTGCTCATACGTATATTCTCTGGTGTTCCCGAGCTATGGAAAACACTGCTATCATTAACCGCTGTGGGGAATACCCTAATGTCCCATTACTTGGCATCAGAGGGGGCATAACCTACAATCCTTGTTTAGCTCTGCGACAATTTGGTTACGCTCGAAGGGATGTTCCCCATGAGTTACTTATCGAGGGAATTGTATTCAACTATGAGGATGATGTTCAAGGGTATCGCCAGAGGTTCATACGAGCTTGGAGCATGGTAAACAGATCTGGGGCCAAAGGCTTACATTCCTATGGAACCTTACCTCCAATGGGTACAAGCTTTCCCCCAGAAACTTATGATTCCATATATGGCCGTTCTACCAGTGATTGTGGAACCTACTATCAAAGGGGGTATTCCTTACACGATTCTCCATCCTGATATGCCCACTGATCTTGGAGAACTACATAGGTCTTGGATTGAGTTGAAGAAAGAGAGGGATACCTACAGGGATCAGTTATATGCCCATGAGGGGAAGGTTTTAGAGCTCACAAAGCAGCTCCACGAGGAAAGAGGACTCAATGTCTATCTCGGCACAAAGAGGAAGCATCCATGGGAATTTTTACTTTTTCTAGTTTTTTAGATTTGTTTTTAATTGTAACGCCTAAAAGGCATTTTAACTTTGAATTCAACTAATAGAATCTTTTTTTCATTTTAGTTCGAAAATTTAAATTTCCCAAAGTCTTTGAAATCATTGCATACGCATCCTATTCATAGCATTACATGTACATGTACCATTACAGGTTTCTCATCTTCTTCGCTGTTTATTTCAGCAGAAATGTCTTTCGAACAAAGCATCAAGGATCTTCAGGCACAAAATGCCCAGTTCCAGCAGATGTTCATAAATTTGGCAAGGGGCAGGAGGATCTGAAAGCCCTCATCTTGAAAGAGAAAAAGAGAAGAAGAAGGTCATCGGTATTCTAAATATGGGCAGAAGGTTTAGAGGGTCGTTGAAGCAATAAGTCGATCTGACCTCTTCATCTAAGGAAGGGGAGAATCAAGAAGAAGAGACAAGGGAGAAGGACCCCAATCCTGAAGTTTCTGACAATGATACCGACTACAATGATGAGCAATATCCTCCCACTGAGGATAGATACAAGAAGTTGGAAGATCGTTTGAGTGATATGGAAATCCAGAGGATACCCGAGCTGGATTTTGAAGAATTGGGATTGGTGTTGGGAGTGGTCATCTCGTAGAAGTTTAAGGCTCCAGTCTTTGCAAAGTATGATGGGGTGTCCTTCCCAAAACTCCATCTCTTCTCCTACGTCAGAAAGATCCAGCCCCACACCGCTGATAGAAATTTGTGGGTTCACTTCTTTCAAGATAGTCTGTCAGGGACTCAGCTTGAATGGTTCTACCAACTTGAGAGAGCCAATGTCCAAAGTTGGGAAGATCTGGTTGCTTCTTTTTATAAGCAGTACCAATACAATGCCGACCTTGCTCCTACTCGTACTCAACTCCAGAGTATGTCCATTGGTGTAAGTGAAGGCTTTAAGGACTATGCACAGAAGTGGAGAGACTTGGCTGGAAGAGTCCAACCCCCATTGTCTGATAGGGAGTTGGTTTATATGTTTCTGAGGATGCTATCTGGTCCATTCTTTAATCATTTGATCGGCAGCTCGTCAGCTGGTTTCACCGAGTTGATTCTGATTGGAGAGAGAGTAGAAGCTAAGATTCAGAGCGGCAAGATACAGAAGGACGATGTGATCGGTGGATCTGGAACTGACTGTTTAACGCTGGTTCGCGAAATATCGCGGAAGCAAGAGTCGCCACCGTCTTTTATTTTCTCCAAATGGAAAGGACAAAAGCACAGAAAAATTCCTTATAGAGATTGCTCTCGGTTCGGGAGGTAGATTATAGAAAGGGAAGGTGCTAGCACCCTTTCTATCCATGGTTATCCATGGGCTCTTAGATACTTGCTCATTTGTGTTTTCAAAAATGGTTTGTTTTCTTTTCAACTGTGGGTTTTAAAAAAGTTTATTTGAAAATTCCAGTTCGACTCTTGTATCGGTCCTCAAGAGTGTTTGAAAAGTTGCTTTCGAAAGCTTTTTGAAAAGGTGTCGGTGTGAAAAGTATTTTTGATTTGTTTTGAAATTAGAGCAAGTATCTAGAGTCGTCTACCTACCCTAAGGAATTCGTCTGTGTAAATGTCCTTTAAAGTAGTGCCATCCCACCATTGAGAGGTAGGTAGCACCACCGTTGGAGGTGTTCGGGTCAATTCGAGGGTTCGGGACATGGTGATCACCAGAGCAATAGGAAGATACCTTAGAAGCTACCCTCATGCCAGGTTCCCAGATCATGAGGACTTACTAAGACATCCTCTACTCGACGATCACCTTTCGAGGGGCAAGGCAACAGTGAAGCGTACCCTAGGGGTGGTGTGTGATTTGTGTGTCGTTTTCAGATATTTTTGTCTTTTGTCATGTCATGGGTGATCTACGCTTTTGTTTTTATTTTTGTCATTCATTCTTGCATGCAATTATTAGCAGTTAAAAGAGTTGCGGGAAATATAAAATTCCTAAACTATTACAAAGGCGCGGGTCCACATCTCCAAATTAAATCCAGGACCCGATTTGACATAAAATAAAGATGCGAGAAATATATTAATTTACACGGATTTGGGAGAATTACATTAATATTATAAGAAAGGAAATAAAACTAAAATGCGCGAAGAGAATAAAAAATCGCAAGCGAGGGCGTTGGACCCTTTTTAATGAAATTAAATTATGATTATTAAATTAATGAAATTAAAATGAAAAAGAAATTATTTTTGGGTTTTGGTATTTATGAATTTTTTTAATGAGAACTAAATGAAATTAATTAATTAACCCTAATTCTAGTTATTTTTAATTTATTAAGAAAAGCATTAAAATTTAACCTAAAATTATACCTAATTAATTAAGACAATTTTATTTACAAAAATAATAATTAGTAATTAATAACTAATAAAAGTAAAGAAAAAGGTAAAAGTAATTAAAACCTAATTCTACAAATTTTAAACTTATTAGGAAAATGTTAAAAGTTAACCCTAAAAACCTAATTAATTAATAAGACTTTTTTACAAAAATAACATTAAATGAAATATATTTTAATTTTATGACTTTCTGATTTTTATTATTTTTTATGTTTTATGAAAATGTTAATTTAAAGTTTTAATAGGAAATAATTAAATTAGACAAATAATAAAGAAGATAGAAAAAAAAGAAAAATAAACACAAACCCTAGGGGGTGTTGACCCCAAGTGGAGGTTTTGTTCAGCAATTTGGGCCCAATGTCAATGGCCTTGTTTGACTTTTATGCTGGCGTGTGTGTGCATTGACTGAGGCCTAGGATGTTCTTCAACTCTGGACCTTTGGATTGGGATCATGGGATGCGTGGCAAGCTGAGATTGTGGGCATACAGTGGGCGCTTGGAAACGAGCTACACAAGAACATAGTTAGAAGAAAAATATAGGGAAAGGGAGGGGGACCTGGGATTCGAACCCAGGTCCTAGAGATTACCAATGCCAAGCCTGACCAGTAGAGCTGTGAACGCGCTTTGTACATAGAATAGAACACAAATACCATAAAGCAAAATAAGAGTTAATGGATAATTTTAGCGCGAAATTCAAATGAGCCAACCATGCCTTGCCACCTAGTCTTCGTCTTCCTCGTTTGCATTTTACCTGAAACATAAAAGGAATTAGCGGGGGTTTTAAACCCCCCCAAAATATGCCCTTTTCAAGAATAGCGATTAGGCCATCTTGCTTCATAAATTGGGCGCGACTGTTGCATTCGATTCGTCCAAGTGTCCCGAATTTAACCATTGTACTGAGAAGTCTTAATTTTACAGTATATGAAAATACCCAATTTGAAGCTTGAGGAACCCTAGCATGTTTCAATGGTGAAATCGCGTACGATGCAGTTCTTCGCGTTAGGGATGATGGTTTTGATTCAGGCACGTTCCTTGAAGCCTCAGGAACACAATAGGATGGTTTTCTTGCCTTGAAAAGTCATGGAACCACGTTTTCAGTTTTAGAATTTTTTGACAAAAGTGCAAGTTTTGCTCTTTTTTCTGGCGCAGCTCAGAAGTTCTTTGCTCTAGGGTTAGGTTTGCACTTGTATAAGGAACGAATTTGATCAATAATCCAAGCCCATAGCCTTGTTTTTAATGGTTTTCAAGATTTGATTTTGGTGAATCTTTTTCAATATTTTTCATGAAGAATCATGCCAATTTGCACCAATTCTTTCCTCTTTTGATATGCACGAAATCCTTAGTGAATCATGAGTGATTGTCTTGCACAAAAAGATTTGAAAACCTTGTTTTGGTATTTTTCATATATTTTAATTAATTAAATGAATTATTAGCAATTAAAAATTCAAATAAATAAATAAAAATGATGAATAACTTCCCTTTGGGCCAAATGGTCGTGCACATGCTTTGGATGATGAATCTTGGAAGAAAAGGAGGCCCATTAGCAATTTTAAGGCATTTGAAGCAAAGTTGACTTTTCAAAATATCCAAAAATTTCCCAACTTCCACAAGGCATATCTTGCTCAATTTTTAAGCTTTTCTCATGTTCCTGGACATTTTGGAAAGGTCTTGAAGTCCTCTAAACAATTCCTTTGGTCCCATGTCATTTTGATTTACCAATATCAAGTTATGGCCTTTGACTTAAAGTCCCTTTTTGTTGACTTTTGAAAATGACCTATAATGTTGAAATTGATAACTTTTTGTGAGAGAATTTCTTGGACTTGAAGTGTGAAGAGGAGTTGTAGGAAATGTCTTTCTCTTCAAAATGAGCTTTGGATGGAATTTTTCTGATAATCCATGTGGAAGTTATGCCTTGGTCAAGTTACAGTTGACTTTTTCAACTGTCCAAATATGGAAACTTTTGCATCTTGAGACTTTTTGAGCCAAGCTTTGAGAATCATGATCAAGCATTGATCAAATGATGTTTGTGGCTTCAAAATGAGATTTTGACCAAAAATTTGAACTTTTGACTGTCAAATGACCATTTTGCCCCTACAGGTGACTGTTGAGCAATTAGGGTTTTTGACTGTGCAATTTTGTGCTGTAAGTCTTGAAACTTGGTATGAGGATAATTGACCATGTTTATAGGCATGTGGGACTTGATTGGACCCTTGGAAACTTCATTTTCTTTGTCAGAACCAAAACCCTAATTTTTGACTGTTAGGAGGCCCTTGAACTGTGCAACCCTTGGGGAATTTTGAAGCATGCTCTTTGCAAATTTTGAAGAATATGGGAGGGAAAATTTTGGGGTACAACAGTTGCCCCTGTTCAATCTTCTTAGACCTGAGGATGCAGATTTGGCTGACGTGCCTTTCGTAATCCGAAGGTGGAAGATGATTGAACACTAGAGTGCCCAGAAATTTGCGCTCACATAGTAGCAGTGTGATGGCGGGAATGGGCTTACAGATGCCATTTGGAGATTGATGAAGAGGATGATGGGCTTATAGATGCCATCTGGGTGTTGACCGCGTAAGAGATTCCTTAGCGAGAGCTTGCATACCTGAAAAAAGAAAAATGATTACCTGACCTGTTACAGGAGCTGGTCTTCCGATTCTTTGTATAGATGTGTCCTGACTGGTTACAGGAGCTGGATCTGGATCTTCAAAAGGTGATGAATGAATCAGGGATAGTTACTACCTCAACGGGAACGCTGAGAGAACCTTGGACGATTACTACCTCAACAGGAACGCTGAGAGAATCTGGGGACGATTACTACCTCAACAGGAACGCTGAGAGAATCTTGGGTGACTTCAACTTCAACAGTAACGCTGAGAGAATCTGGGGACGATTACTACCTCCACAGTAACGGAGAGAGAACCATAGGCGACTTCAACCTCAACAGTATCATTGAGAGAATCTTGGACGACTTCAACCTCAACAGTAACGCTGAGAGAATCTGGGGACGATTACTACCTCCGCCGTAACGGGGAGAGAACCATAGGCGACTTCAACCTCAACAGTATCATTGAGAGAATCTTGGACGACTTCAACCTCAACAGTAACGCTGAGAGAATTTGGGGACGATTACTACCTCCGCAGTAACGGGGAGAGAACCATAGGCGACTTCAACCTCAACAGTATCATTGAGAGAATCTTGGGCGACTTCAACCTCAACAGTAACGCTGAAAGAATCTGGGGACGATTACTACCTCCGCAGTAACGGGGAGAGAACCATAGGCGACTTCAACCTCAACAGTAATCATTGAGAGAATCTTGGACGACTTCAACCTCAACAGTAACGCTGAGAGAATCTGGGGACGATTACTACCTCCGCAGTAACGGGGAGAGAACCATAGGCGACTTCAACCTCAACAGTATCATTGAGAGAATCTTGGGCGACTTCAACCTCAACAGTAACGCTGAAAGAATCTGGGGACGATTACTACCTCCGCAGTAACGGGTAGAGAACCATAGGCGACTTCAACCTCAACAGTATCATTGAGAGAATCTTGGGCGACTTCAACCTCAACAGTAACGCTGAAAGAATCTGGGGACGATTACTACCTCCGCAGTAACGGGTAGAGAACCATAGGCGACTTCAACCTCAACAGTATCATTGAGAGAATCTTGGATAACTTCTACTGAGTCTTTATCAGGAAAATCTGTTAGGGGTCGATTTAACTGGACTAGAGAAGGCCTTTGACTGGATAAGAAACAGGAAAATCTTAGTGTCGATTTAACTGAACCGGTCTAGGTCTTGAAATCTTCAACTGGATAAGAAACAGGGAGATCTTAGGGTCGATATGACTGAACCAGAGAAGGCCTTGGACTGGATAAGAAACAGAAAAATCTTAGGGTCGATTTAACTGAACCGGTCTAGGTCTTGAAATCTTCAACTGGATAAGAAACAGGGAGATCTTAGGGTCGATCTGACTGAACCAGAGAAGGCCTTGGACTGGATAAGAAACAGTAAAATCTTAGGGTCGATTTGACTGAACCGGTCTAGGTCTTGAAATCTTCAACTGGATAAGAAACAGGGAGATCTTAGGGTCGATCTGACTGAACCAGAGAAGGCCTTGGACTGGATAAGAAACAGTAAAATCTTAGGGTCGATTTAACTGAACCGGTCTAGGTCTTGAAACATAGCTGAGAACTTAACTGAATCTTTCCTGAAAGGTGAAGGTCAGTCATATGCAATGCATGATATGAATCAAGCAATGATGTTCTCAACATAAATGAGATTTGTAAGAAGTGATGCGAATATGCATGCTATAATGATGTATATGATGTTTATGAATGTATGTTTTCGTCTTAGGAAAATAAATCCTTGACGGGTGCCGGGAAGTCACTCCTGGGCTGATGTTGAAGAATAGATTTTTGCCTCCGCTGGGGATGATAGTTGAAAGAATACCGGTAGGAGAAGATAACTCCGTTGGGGAATAAACTTGGCGAATGGATTACTCTGCAGGGAGAAAGGTACTCTAGTGATCTTGCTGGGAAGCAATACTCTGTGGGGAGAGAGGTGTTTTGTTGAGTTATTGATAATAACTTGCTTGGGATACCCTGGAAGTGTTAATAGACTTTGCTGGGGATAGGAAGACTTTGCCGAGGACGGTCTTTCCGTGGCTTTTGGCTGAGGATAACCCAGTTATATCCTGGTAAGGAAATAACTCTTTGAATAAAGTCGGGATACGCGTTCGTGCTCTGCGAGGATAAGCTTCCAGAATCTACTGGGGAAAAGCTTACTGCTTGGGGAGATGGATTCCAACTTTTCTGGGGAAACTGGATTGGACTCTCCTGGGGAAATTTTTGGACTGCAATTTTTGTAAGTTGAAAGAGGGAACCTATGTAGGGTTGCCTGATGATGAGCTCGTGTAAAACCGCATCTTGGAAAGAAGGACACCTGTGTAGGGTTACTGATGACGAGTCCGTGTAAAACTACGTCTGGAGCTTGAGAAGGGAACCTGTGTGGGGTTACTTTGACGATGAGTCCGTGTAAAACTGCATCCTTGAAGAGGTAAAACCTGGGTAGGGTTTCTGATGACGTGTCCGTGTAAAACCGCATCTTTGGGGAGAGAGAACCTGTGTAGGTTTTCTTCGGGATAAGTTCGTGTAAAACTTTGGCGGAACCGGGGTAAGGTTACTGTAGGGTAAGTTCGTGTAAAACTTCTTGATGAACCGGGGTAAGGTCATCTTGAGATAAGTCCGTGTAAGACTTCAGGAGGAACCGGGGTAAGGCTACCTGGAGGTAAGTTCGTGTAAAACTTCTGGATAAATCCGTGTAAGACTTTAGGAGGAACCGGTGTAGGGTCACCTTGATGATAAGTCCGTGTAAGACTTTTTCTGAGGATGAGTCCGTGTAAGACTTGGTCTGAAAGTTGAGAAGGAACCGGTGTAGGGTCGCTTGTTGATGATCAAGTGGATGATTGTCCTATTTAGTTTCGGATGTTAACCCACGATCTGGAATTTGTAAAGGTAGATGGTAACCATCTTTATTGATCTTTTCTTGGTACCTTGGTTGACAGAGCAACTGGATCGCCTGGACGACTCATTATTGCCCCTGTTTCTGAGGTGAGGGAGGAAGACTGGTGAGGTGCTGATAGTTGTTGATGGACAAACCTTCTTCTAGTAGGCAGGTGACAAGATGACAGGACATAGTCGTACGCTTTGATCCCTAACTTTTGCCTGGACCGCCCTTTCGGGTTTTCGGTCCACCGGGATACCCATTTTTGCCCAAGCCGCCTTTTCAGGTTTTCGACTTGCCGGGTGTACAGATTTTTTTTCATTTCATCCCTCATTTTGCCCGAACCCTTTTGGTTCGCTGGGAAGCCCTTACTTTTGCCTAGGTATGTCAACCTAGCGGGTCTTTGATTATGCGCAGTATTTTTTTTTGACTATGTCCATGCTCTCAGGAGGTAGGGAGATGCCCCTGTTATAAGTGTTTTGTCATGTCACCAGAAGATGTTTGCTCGAGCAAGATTCGTTGTTGGAATGCCCCAAGTGACTCAGGCGGAGATTTGCCCCAGGCTATTTGGCCTTTGAGAGATTCTCCGAATCTTGATTGGACTGCCCCAAATGATAGACCATGATCAGGTCATGCCCCTTGATTGGAAGTGCTTTTGTTCACTAGGTATTCATCGTGCGAATTTCCCTGTTGTTCAAACAAAAGGTCATATGCAAACAAAGTTATATAAAAAATGCAAAGCTTATGTCTGTCTTGAAGATTTTGAAAAATGCATTCTTTTTTCATAAAACAAGTGAATGTTTGTAAAACGTGATGTCAACTCCGTATTTACCATAGGCCTTAAGGAGTCAGGATACCTTTTGTAACAGTATGCTTTCGAACTAATCCATGCTTCAGCTAGGACTTTTAAGGGTTATAACGTGGCCTGGTTCATGGTTTAAGAAACAAAGGATAAAGGCTCAAATTATTTGTACCCACCCGTTCTTCGTGATGTTCTTCAAACCTAAACTCAGCTGATCATGCGTTAGACCTTGTTTGAGTCTTTGTCCTGATATTCCAATGATGGTTCGGATATTGATGATTTATTCTGAATTGGCAATCATTCCTTTTTGTTATTGTTGAGGGTTTGTATGACCTCTTTCTTCTTAATTTTGCTATCACTAAATTTTGCCTGAACTGTTTCTTTTGTGATTACAGTCAGCGGGATGCCCCAGTTTTGTAAGTCTCCTTCATAGGTTTTGACTTATTGGGTTTTTATTTTTGAGATATAATGACTGTCTATCCTTATGATTATTCGGAATCATCACTGTCTTTTGTTTTGTAAGGACCTCTTTGGTGCCATTCGTTATGCACTTGGATCAACTGAGAGACTACCCTGCCCCAGGTTATGATTAAGGGTTTTAAATTTTGAAAAGAAAAACTCCTACTTCTTTGGCTCAGAGGGGTTAACGAGGGATTATCTTCCTTATAACTCCAGTGTTTAGGGATTGAAACAATGCCTGTACCTCATCAGCGGGGTCTGTTCAAAAGCATATTGTAGAGATCGTGGTATCGTTTTCGTCATCCTCCCTCAAGAGGCTTAGAATTATTGATCGAACGTTGATCATCAGAAAAAATATGAAAATAATTTGCATATAGTGAATACGAATATATTGCTTCAAAACAGACATATGCGATGCATTAATGAAATAACAACGTTTAACATGAATAAATGTTTGAACAGAAGAAGATTACAACTTGGAAATCCTAATGAACAAAAGTCTTTTCAGTCTCAGGGCTTGTTACTTCAAATGGTGAGCCCTGGAGGGATGGTAGAAAAATTCAGCCTGACCATCTTGTGTGAATTCTAATGCCCCTTCATCAATCAGGTCCTAGATCTTGTTCTTCAGAGCCCAACACTCATTTGTATCATGTCCTGGACAGGCAGAGTGGTAGGCACACCTTTTATTGGGATCATAGATAGGAGATGCTGTGTTGGGGGCTCCGGGGATTAGCCCTTAATGTGATCAGATACAACCTCAGCAGGCGTTGTAACGCTTGAAACAGCGACATGTTGAGCTGGGTGAGTTGCCTCCTGGGCTTGTCTGTCTGAAGCTGGTGAGGTTGGTGCTGAACTTGTTACCTTGAAGCCTTTTGAGGAGTTCTCTTATCCTCTTGCCTCAAAGGTGGTTGAATGATGATCGGCCCTTCAACCTTGGATGTTTGCCCCAGTTGGTTACCCTGAAGCAGTTGGTTGACGAGAACTCCGAGCTCTTTTTGTCTTTGAGCTAAGCCTTGAATGGCAGTCACTTGCCCCAGCATCTGGTCTCTCATTGCATCCATCTCAGCTTGCAGGTGTTTCAACCGTTCGTCCTCAGCGCTGTTCCTGACCAAAGTCTCCATGAGAAGTGTCCTCAGCTCCTCCTGCCCCTTGGATAGATCCAGGAGGATTTCCCCGAACCGAGTCTCTTGAGCAAGAAGGTCCTGGTTATCTTGTTGGGAAGCCATTGCTGAAATAAACAGCGAGAAAGGTAAGTGACCTGCAATAAGGATACCTGTTATGATGTGTATGTATGCATGCAGTGTTTTCAAGGATCTCGCGGGGTAAACAAGAAAATTTGTCAGAATTGGGATCCGGTAGCTTGATTGAAGGAACTCCATGTTGCTGAGAGTCCTTTTTCAAGGGTCAAGGCTCACCGTATCCAGTGGGTCATAGCCTCTGACTTTAGTCATCATGTCTGGTTTTGGTTTCCAAACAACCTTGGTTAGGGGAACCTTCTTCAAGAGTCAGAGCTCACCATATCAAGTGGGTCATAGCCCCTGACAACCTTGGCTAGAGGAAAATAAATCCTCTTTGCCCCTTGCTGGGATAGTTGATTCACCATGACCTGCATCACAAGCCCTTGAGATCCTTGAAATGGATTAGGATGTATGCAATGGTATGATGTTATGTTATGCATGGGGTAATGTAAGTAACCCTGTTATGAGTCCCAATTAAGGATTGCAGACCAAAACCTGCAAGAAACTCAAGTAAAACCTGTCATGAGTCCCAATTAAGGACTAAAAACAAAACCTGCAAGAAACTCGGTAAACCTTGTTATGGGTCCTAATTAAGGACTACAAACAAAACCTGCAAGAAGCTCAAGTGTCAGACAACAAGCATGCAAATAGTCAAGTACGAAGGCACACAAGTCACACAAGAGAAGCCCTTAGAGTTTAGGCCAGCATGGGGTCTGGGTATTACCCTCTTTCAGTTTGTTGGTTCATACCTGTCCTATCAAAGTAACCGGGTTCTTAGAGGATCCCAATATCATTGACTACCCTCAGTCGGTCATAACTCTAGCATCGCAATCTTTTCTTGCAGCCAGAACCATCACGAGAGTTTAGCCTCAATGGGCGTAGCATACTGCTACTGTTCTAATGGCCAAGTTGTGTCAATTAAGGTTCTAAGGTTGTTGGTGCTTAATGACTCCTCAGAAGACCCATATTCTCCTCGTTGCAACACAAGGGATATCGGTACAGACCAAGGTGCCACACCAACATAGCCACTGCTTCACCCGTGTCGGTCTACGCCGGACAGGTCCCTCACAGCTTATGCTACCTAAACAGGGTATCCCCAGATCCGGGTTAGGATCTATGTAACTCCCATGCAACCCACAAATTTAAAGTAGACAAGCAATACAATTGAAAACACAGTTATGAACTAACCCTAAGGTACACCTCACTTTATAAAGGTTTCCCCAGCAGAGTCGCCAGTTCTGTGATCGGTGGATCTGGAACTGACTGTTTAACGCTGGTTCGCGAAATGTCGCGGAAGCAAGAGTCGCCACCGTCTTTTATTTTCTCCAAATGGAAAGGACAAAAGCACAGAAAAATTCCTTATAGAGATTGCTCTCGGTTCGGGAGGTAGATTATAGAAAGGGAAGGTGCTAGCACCCTTTCTATCCATGGTTATCCATGGGCTCTTAGATACTTGCTCATTTGTGTTTTCAAAAATGGTTTGTTTGCTTTTCAACTGTGGGTTTTAAAAAAGTTTCTTTGAAAATTCCAGTTCGACTCTTGTATCGGTCCTCAAGAGTGTTTGAAAAGTTGCTTTCGAAAGCTTTTTGAAAAGGTGTCGGTGTGAAAAGTATTTTTGATTTGTTTTAAAATTAGAGCAAGTATCTAGAGTCGTCTACCTACCCTAAGGAATTCGTCTGTGTAAATGTCCTTTAAAGTAGTGCCATCCCACTATTGAGAGGTAGGTAGCACCACCGTTGGAGGTGTTCGGGTCAATTCGAGGGTTCGGGACATGGTGATCACTAGAGCAATAGGAAGATACCTTAGAAGCTACCCTCATGCCAGGTTCCCGGATCATGAGGACTTACTAAGACATCCTCTACTCGACGATCACCTTTCGAGGGGCAAGGCAACAGCGAAGCGTACCCTAGGGGTGGTGTGTGATTTGTGTGTCGTTTTCAGATATTTTTGTCTTTTGTCATGTCATGGGTGATCTACGCTTTTGTTTTTATTTTTGTCATTCATTCTTGCATGCAATTATTAGCAGTTAAAAGAGTTGCGGGAAATATAAAATTCCTAAACTATTACAAAGGCGCGGGTCCACATCGCCAAATTAAATCCAGGACCCGATTTGACATAAAATAAAGATGCGAGAAATATATTAATTTACACGGCTTTGGGAGAATTACATTAATATTATAAGAAAGGAAATAAAACTAAAATGCGCGAAGAGAATAAAAAATCGCAAGCGAGGGCGTTGGACCCTTTTTAATGAAATTAAATTATGATTATTAAATTAATGAAATTAAAATGAAAAAGAAATTATTTTTGGGTTTTGGTATTTATGAATTTTTTTAATGAGAACTAAATGAAATTAATTAATTAACCCTAATTCTATTTATTTTTAATTTATTAAGAAAAGCATTAAAATTTAACCTAAAATTAAACCTAATTAATTAAGACAATTTTATTTACAAAAATAATAATTAGTAATTAATAACTAATAAAAGAAAAGAAAAAGGTAAAAGTAATTAAAACCTAATTCTACAAATTTTAAACTTATTAGGAAAATGTTAAAAGTTAACCCTAAAAACCTAATTAATTAATAAGACTTTTTTACAAAAATAACATTAAAATGAAATATATTTTAATTTTATGACTTTCTGATTTTTATTATTTTTTATGTTTTATGAAAATGTTAATTTAAAGTTTTAATAGGAAATAATTAAATTAGACAAATAATAAAGAAGATAGAAAAAAAAGAAAAATAAACACAAACCCTAGGGGGTGTTGACCCCAAGTGGAGGTTTTGTTCAGCAATTTGGGCCCAATGTCAATGGCCTTGTTTGACTTTTATGCTGGCGTGTGTGTGCATTGACTGAGGCCTAGGATGTTCTTCAACTCTGGACCTTTGGATTGGGATCATGGGATGCGTGGCAAGCTGAGATTGTGGGCATACAGTGGGCGCTTGGAAACGAGCTACACAAGAACATAGTTAGAAGAAAAATATAGGGAAAGGGAGGGGGACCTGGGATTCGAACCCAGGTCCCAGAGATTACCAATGCCAAGCCTGACCAGTGGAGCTATGAACGCGCTTTGTACATAGAATAGAACACAAATACCATAAAGCAAAATAAGAGTTAATGGATAATTTTAGCGTGAAATTCAAACGAGCCAACCATGCCTTGCCACCTGGTCTTCTTCTTCCTCGTTTGCGTTTTACCTGAAACATAAAAGGAATTAGCGGGGGTTTTAAACCCCCCCAAAATATGCCCTTTTCAAGAATAGCGATTAGGCCATCTTGCTTCATAAATTGGGCGCGACTGTTGCATTCGATTCGTCCAAGTGTCCTGAATTTAACCATGGTACTGAGAAGTCTTAATTTTACAGTATATGAAAATACCCAATTCGAAGCTTGAGGAACCCTAGCATGTTTCAATGGTGAAATCGCGTACGATGCAGTTCTTCGCGTTAGGGATGATGGTTTTGATTCAGGCACGTTCCTTGAAGCCTCAGGAACACAATAGGATGGTTTTCTTGCCTTGAAAAGTCTTGGAACCACGTTTTCAGTTTTAGAATTTTTTGACAAAAGTGCAAGTTTTGCTCTTTTTTCTGGCGCAACTCAGAGGTTCTTTGCTCTAGGGTTAGGTTTGCACTTGTATAAGGAACGAATTTGATCAATAATCCAAGCCCATAGCCTTGTTTTTAATGGTTTTCAAGATTTGATTTTGGTGAATCTTTTTCAATATTTTTCATGAAGAATCATGCCAATTTGCACCAATTCTTTCCTCTTTTGATATGCACGAAATCCTTAGTGAATCATGAGTGATTGTCTTGCACAAAAAGATTTGAAAACCTTGTTTTGGTATTTTTCATATATTTTAATTAATTAAATGAATTATTAGCAATTAAAAATTCAAATAAATAAATAAAAATGATGAATAACTTCCCTTTGGGACAAATGGTCGTGCACATGCTTTGGATGATGAATCTTGGAAGAAAAAGAGGCCCATTAGCAATTTTAAGGCATTTGAAGCAAAGTTGACTTTTCAAAATATCCAAAAATTTCCCAACTTCCACAAGGCATATCTTGCTCAATTTTTAAGCTTTGCTCATGTTCTTGGACATTTTGGAAAGGTATTGAAGTCCTCTAACCAATGCCTTTGGTCCCATGTCATTTTGATTTACCAATATCAAGTTATGGCCTTTGACTTAAAGTCCCTTTTTGTTGACTTTTGAAAATGACCTATAATGTTGAAATTGATAACTTTTTGTGAGAGCATTTCTTGGACTTGAAGTGTGAAGAGGAGTTGTAGGAAATGTACTTCTCTTAAAAATGAGCTTTGGATGGAATTTTTATGATAATCCATGTGGAAGTTATGCCTTGGTCAAGTTACAATTGACTTTTTCAACTGTCCAAATATGGAAACTTTTGCATCTTGAGACTTTTTGAGCCAAGCTTTGAGAATCATGATCAAGCATTGATCAAATGATGTTTGTGGCTTCAAAATGAGATGTTGACCAAAAATTTGAACTTTTGACTGTCCAATGACCATTTTGCCCCTACAGGTGACTGTTGAGCAATTAGGGTTTTTGATTGTGCAATTTTGTGCTGTAAGTCTTGAAACTTGGTATGAGGATACTTTACCATGTTTATAGGCATGTGGGACTTGATTGGACCCTTGGAAACTTCATTTTCTTTGTCAGAACCAAAACCCTAATTTTTGACTGTTAGGAGGCCCTTGAACTGTGCAACCCTTGGGGAATTTTGAAGCATGCTCTTTGCAAATTTTGAAGAATATGGGAGGGCAAATTTTGGGGTACAACAGTTGCCCCTGTTCAATCTTCTTAGACCTGAGGATGCAGATTTGGCTGACGTGCCTTTCGTAATCCGAAGGTGGAAGATGATTGAACACTAGAGTGCCTAGAAATTTGCGCTCACATAGTAGCAGTGTGATGGCGGGAATGGGCTTACAGATGCCATTTGGAGATTGATGAAGAGGATGATGGGATTATAGATGCCATCTGGGTGTTGACCGCGTAAGAGATTCCTTAGCGAGAGCTTGCATACCTGAAAAAAGAAAAATGATTACCTGACCTGTTACAGGAGCTGGTCTTCCGATTCTTTGTATAGACGTGTCCTGACTGGTTACAGGAGCTGGATCTGGATCTTCAAAAGGTGATGAATGAACCAGGGATAGTTACTACCTCAACGGGAACGCTGAGAGAACCTTGGACGATTACTACCTCAACAGGAACGCTGAGAGAATCTGAGGACGATTACTATCTCAACAGGAACGCTGAGAGAATCTTGGGTGACTTCAACTTCAACAGTAACGCTGAGAGAATCTGGGGACGATTACTACCTCCGCAGTAATGGAGAGAGAACCATAGGCGACTTCAACCTCAACAGTATCATTGAGAGAATCTTGGACGACTTCAACCTCAACAGTAACGCTGAGAGAATCTGGGGACGATTACTACCTCCGCAGTAACGGGGAGAGAACCATAGGCGACTTCAACCTCAATAGTATCATTGAGAGAATCTTGGGCTACTTCAACCTCAACAGTAACGCTGAAAGAATCTGGGGACGATTACTACCTCCGCAGTAACGGGGAGAGAACCATAGGCGACTTCAACCTCAACAGTAATCATTGAGAGAATCTTGGACGACTTCAACCTCAACAGTAACGCTGAGAGAATCTGGGGACGATTACTACCTCCGCAGTAACGGGGAGAGAACCATAGGCGACTTCAACCTCAACAGTATCATTGAGAGAATCTTGGGCGACTTCAACCTCAACAGTAACGCTGAAAGAATCTGGGGACGATTACTACCTCCGCAGTAACGGGGAGAGAACCATAGGCGACTTCAACCTCAACAGTATTATTGAGAGAATCTTGGGCGACTTCAACCTCAACAGTAACGCTGAAAGAATCTGGGGACGATTATTACCTCCGCAGTAACGGGGAGAGAACCATAGGCGACTTCAACCTCAAGAGTATCATTGAGAGAATCTTGGATAACTTCTACTGAGTCTTTATCAGGAAAATCTGTTAGGGGTCGATTTAGCTGGACTAAAGAAGGCCTTTGAGTGGATAAGAAACAGGAAAATCTTAGGGTCGATTTAACTGAACCGGTCTAGGTCTTGAAATCTTCAACTGGATAAGAAACAGGGAGATCTTAGGGTCGATCTGACTGAACCAGAGAAGGCCTTGGACTGGATAAGAAACAGAAAAATCTTAGGGTCGATTTAACTGAACCGGTCTAGGTCTTGAAATCTTCAACTGGATAAGAAATAGGGAGATCTTAGGGTCGATCTGACTGAACCAGAGAAGGCCTTGGACTGGATAAGAAACAGTAAAATCTTAGGGTCGATTTAACTGAACCGGTCTAGGTCTTGAAATCTTCAACTGGATAAGAAACAGGGAGATCTTAGGGTCGATCTGACTGAACCAGAGAAGGCCTTGGACTGGATAAGAAACAGTAAAATCTTAGGGTCGATTTAACTGAACCGGTCTAGGTCTTGAAACATAGCTGAGAACTTAACTGAATCTTTCCTGAAAGGTGAAGGTCAGTCATATGCAATGCATGATATGAATCAAGCAATGATGTTCTCAACATAAATGAGATTTGTAAGAAGTGATGCGTATATGCATGCTATAATGATGTATATGATGTTTATGAATGTATGTTTTCGTCTTAGGAAAATAAATCCTTGACGGGTGCCGGGAAGTCACTCCTGGGCTGATGTTGAAGAATAGATTTTTGCCTCCGCTGGGGATGATAGTTGAAAGAATATCGGTAGGAGAAGATAACTCTGTTGGGGAATAAACTTGGTGAATGGATTACTCTGCAGGGAGAAAGCTACTCTAGTGATCTTGCTGGGAAGCAATACTCTGTGGGGAGAGAGGTGTTTTGTTGAGTTATTGATAATAACTTGCTGGGGATACCCTGGAAGTGTTAATAGACTTTGCTGGGGATAGGAAGACTTTGCCGAGGACGGTATTTCCGTGGCTTTTGGCTGAGGATAACCCATTTATATCCTGGTAAGGAAATAACTCTTTGAATAAAGCCGGGATACGCGTTCGTGCTCTGCGAGGATAAGCTTCCAGAATCTACTGGGGAAAAGCTTACTGCTTGGGGAGATGGATTCCAACTTTTCTGGGGAAACTGGATTGGACTCTCCTGGGGAAATATTTGGACTGCAATTTTTGTAAGTTGAAAGAGGGAACCTATGTAGGGTTGCCTGATGATGAGCTTGTGTAAAACCGCATCTTGGAAAGAAGGACACCTGTGTAGGGTTACTGATGACGAGTCCGAGTAAAACTATGTCTGGAGCTTGAGAAGGGAACCTGTGTGGGGTTACTTTGACGATGAGTCCGTGTAAAACTGCATCCTTGAAGAGGTAAAACCTGGGTAGGGTTTCTGATGACGAGTCCGTGTAAAACCGCATCTTTGGAGAGAGAGAACCTGTGTAGGGTTTCTTCGGGATAAGTTCGTGTAAAACTTTGGAGGAACCGGGGTAAGGTTACTGCAGGGTAAGTTCGTGTAAAACTTCTTGATGAACCGGGGTAAGGTCATCTTGAGATAAGTCCGTGTAAGACTTCAGGAGGAACCGGGGTAAGGCTACCTGGAGGTAAGTTCGTGTAAAACTTCTGGATAAATCCGTGTAAGACTTTAGGAGGAACCGGTGTAGGGTCACCTTGATGATAAGTCAGTGTAAGACTTTTTCTGATGATGAGTCCGTGTAAGACTTGGTCTGAAAGTTGAGAAGGAACCGGTGTAGGGTCGCTTGTTGATGATCAAGTGGATGATTGTCCTGTTTAGTTTCGGATGTTAACCCACGATCTGGAATTTGTAAAGGTAGATGGTAACCATCTTTATTGATCTTTTATTGGTACCTTGGTTGACAGAGCAACTGGATCGCCTGGACGACTCATTATTGCCCCTGTTTCTGAGGTGAGGGAGGAAGACCGGTGAGGTGCTGATAGTTGTTGATGGACAAACCTTCTTCTGGTAGGCAGGTGATAAGATGACAGGACATAGTCGTACGCTTTGATCCCTAACTTTTTCCTGGACCGCCCTTTCGGGTTTTCGGTCCACCGGGATACCCATTTTTGCCCAAGCCGCCTTTTCAGGTTTTCGACTTGCCGGGTGTACAGATTTTTTTTCATTTCATCCCTCATTTTGCCCGAACCCTTTTGGTTCGCCGGGAAGCCCTTACTTTTGCCTAGGTATGTCAACCTAGTGGGTCTTTGATTATGCGCAGTATTTTTTTTGACTATGTCCATGCTCTCAGGAGGTAGGGAGATGCCCCTGTTATAAGTGTTTTGTCATGTCACCAGAAGATGTCTGCTCGAGCAAGATTCGTTGTTGGAATGCCCCAAGTGACTCAGTCGGAGATTTGCCCCAGGCTATTTGGCCTTTGAGAGATTCTCCGAATCTTGATTGGACTGCCCCAAATGATAGACCATGATCAGGTCATGCCCCTTGATTGGAAGTGCTTTTGTTCACTAGGTATTCATCGTGCGAATTTCCCTGTTGTTCAAACAAAAGGTCATATGCAAACAAAGTTATATCAAAAATGCAAAGCTTATGTCTGTCTTGAAGATTTTGAAAAATGCATTCTTTTTTCATAAAACAAGTGAATGTTTGTAAAACATGATGTCAACTCCGTATTTACCATAGGCCTTAAGGAGTCAGGATACCTTTCGTAACAGTATGCTTTTGAACTAATTCATGCTTCAGCTAGGACTTTTAAGGGTTATAACGTGGCCTGGTTCATGGTTTAAGAAACAAAGGATAAAGGCTCAAATTATTTGTACCCACCCGTTCTTCGTGATGTTCTTCAAACCTAAACTCAGTTGATCATGCGTTAGACCTTGTTTGAGTCTTTGTCCTGATATTCCAATGATGGTTCGGATATTGATGATTTATTCTGAATAGGCAATCATTCCTTTTTGTTATTGTTGAGGGTTTGTATGACCTCTTTCTTCTTAATTTTGCTATCCCTAAATTTTGCCTGAACTGTTTCTTTTGTGATTACAGTCAGTGGGATGCCCCAGTTTTGTAAGTCTCCTTCATAGGTTTTGACTTATTGGGTTTTTATTTTTGAGATATAATGACTGTCTATCCTTATGATTATTCGGAATCATCACTGTCTTTTGTTTTGTAAGGACCTCTTTGGTGCCATTCGTTATGCACTTGGATCAACTGAGAGACTACCCTGCCCCAGGTTATGATTAAGGGTTTTAAATTTCGAAAAGAAAAACTCCTACTTTTTTGACAAAAGTGCAAGTTTTGCTCTTTTTTCTGGCGCAGCTCAGAGGTTCTTTGCTCTAGGGTTAGGTTTGCACTTGTATAAGGAACGAATTTGATCAATAATCCAAGCCCATAGCCTTGTTTTTAATGGTTTTCAAGATTTGATTTTGGTGAATCTTTTTCAATATTTTTCATGAAGAATCATGCCAATTTGCACCAATTCTTTCCTCTTTTGATATGCACGAAATCCTTAGTGAATCATGAGTGATTGTCTTGCACAAAAAGATTTGAAAACCTTGTTTTGGTATTTTTCATATATTTTAATTAATTAAATGAATTATTAGCAATTAAAAATTCAAATAAATAAATAAAAATGATGAATAACTTCCCTTTGGGCCAAATGGTCGTGCACATGCTTTGGATGATGAATCTTGGAAGAAAAAGAGGCCCATTAGCAATTTTAAGGCATTTGAAGCAAAGTTGACTTTTCAAAATATCCAAAACTTTCCCAACTTCCACAAGGAATATCTTGCTCAATTTTTAAGATTTGCTCATGTTCTTGGACATTTTGGAAAGGTCTTGAAGTCCTCTAACCAATGCCTTTGGTCCCATGTCATTTTGATTTACCAATCTCAAGTTATGGCCTTTGACTTAAAGTCCCTTTTTGTTGACTTTTGAAAATGACCTATAATGTTGAAATTGATAACTTTTTGTGAGAGCATTTCTTGGACTTGAAGTGTGAAGAGGAGTTGTAGGAAATGTCTTTCTCTTCAAAATGAGCTTTGGATGGAATTTTTCTGATAATCCATGTGGAAGTTATGCCTTGGTCAAGTTACAGTTGACTTTTTCAACTGTCCAAATATGGAAACTTTTGCATCTTGAGACTTTTTGAGCCAAGCTTTGAGAATCATGATCAAGCATTGATCAAATGATGTTTGTGGCTTCAAAATGAGATGTTGACCAAAAATTTGAACTTTTGACTGTGAAATGACCATTTTGCCCCTACAGGTGACTGTTGAGCAATTAGGGTTTTTGACTATGCAATTTTGTGCTGTAAGTCTTGAAACTTGGTATGAGGATACTTGACCATGTTTATAGGCATGTGGGACTTGATTGGACCCTTGGAAACTTCATTTTCTTTGTCAGAACCAAAACCCTAATTTTTGACTGTTAGGAGGCCCTTGAACTGTGCAACCCTTGGGGAATTTTGAAGCATGCTCTTTGCAAATTTTGAAGAATATGGGAGGGCAAATTTTGGGGTACAACAGACGCCTTTTCGAGTTTGGTAAAGAAGCCTTTTGCTGGTAAGAAGGAAGTCAGTGCCATCTATAGCCCGAGAGGCCAAAGCAGATCTAAACATCGTCATACAGTAAGTGTCGCAATGATACCTAGGCATACGACTGCTCCACAATGCAACAATCAACCAAGGGTGGAAAGACCACAACGGTAGTTTACCCGAATCAATATGACATTGGCTGAAGTTCTACCTTATCTGCTGAGATCCAACTTGGCGACCTTGAAAGAGGCTCCCAAGAATTTGAACACCTCATCTCCCCGATATAATCCAAATGCTCGGTGTGCCTATCATTCTGAGAGTCCTGGCCACGATACCAATGACTGTTGGGCCTTAAGAAATAAGGTACAAGATTTGATCGAAGCCAAGGAAATCAAGTTCGATGCTCTGGAAAAACCCAATGTCATAACTTCTCCCATGCCTAAGCACGGTCGTGGAATTAATGTTGTTGATACCGACTTATTTGTGACCTTGGTGGATGAAGTTTCTACTCCTCACATGACTGTGAAGAAGAATTTGCTATTGGCTGGTTTATTTATGGGTTATGGTGAAGGTTGCCACAAGTGTTCATTTCTGCCTTCTGGTTGCCATTTGCTGAAATCAGGTGTTCAATGCCTGATGGACAACAAAGAAATTTTGTTCGAGAAAACTTTGATTCCCATTGTTCCATTTGATGACGTTGCTATTATAACCATTTCGGCCAATCCTTCCAAGGTCTCCTCGAGAAGACCTGTTAGGATTACATCTGTTCTAAGAGTCGCTCCACTAATAATCACTGTTCCTGGTCCTGTCCCGTATGCCTCGGACAAAGCTGTCCCCTGGCATTATGGTGCCGATGTGTACTATCATGGCATCAAACAAGATCTTAAAAATGAAGAGGCTGATCCTGATATTGGTAACATTTTCGGGACCAGCAAGGTTACCCGAAGTGGAAGGGTTTTCTCTCCCGATATTTCGCCAAAGACTGTCAATAGGCCTATTGTCATTTCGTCTTTTGTTCCTGCTGGTACATCAACCACTACTCCTGTTCTTACTCCAATTATTACCCCTGTCGGTGAATCGTTTGGTACCCGCGGAAAAGAAGTTATAGGTGAGCCTTCCCGGACGGAGGCACCTAGAAAAATTATCGTGGAATCCTCTAAGAAAGAGATAGAGGAAATACTGAAAATAATCAAAAAAAGCGACTACAATGTGGTCGAGTAGCTGGGGAAGACCCCCTCAAATATATCCATGTTGTCTCTACTGCTGTGCTCCGAAGCCCATGCGAAGGCTCTGATTGCATTCCTCAAGACTTCACATGTGCCGAAGGAGACCTCAGCTGATCAATTCAAAGATTGTGTGGCTAGCCTGACTGCTGACAATGGGCTGGGTTTTTCATATGCGGGCCTGACACCAAAAGGGAGGAAACATAATGATGATCTGTATGTCTCGATTGAGTGCAGGGGCACCATTATGGCTCATGTGCTGGTAGATATCGGGTCTTTGTTGAATGTTCTGCCTAAGAAGGCGTTGGATCGGTTGGACTATGAGGGCCTAGTAACATTGTGGTGAGGGCCTTTGATGGGTCGAAGAGAATGGTGCATGGGGAAGTGGACATCCCCGTCAAAGTAGGTTCCCAGACCTTTGAGTCCACTTTCTATGTAATGGATATCCGTCCATCGTACTCCTGTTTGATGGGTCGTCCTTGGATCCATGAAGTTGGGGCAGTCACTTCTACACTGCACCAGATGCTAAAGTATCCAGTATGAGGAAAGATTGGCACTGTGCGAGGTGAAGAAGCGTATATGGTGAGCCACCTCAATTCCTTCAGGTACGTAGAAATGGATGGGGAATTCATAGAGACTCCCTGCCAGAATTTTGAAGAGGTTCCCCAGATCTTGGTATCGGCTGAAACTACTACCAACAAACCTCCTTTGAAGATGGCTTCCCTCAAGGACGCTAGAGCAGTGGTTGAAAAAGGTGGGTGTACCAACTGGGGATAACTCCCTGATTTTACTCATAAAACTGACAAGTTTGGTTTGGGCTTCACTTCAGGAGCTCAAAGGGTTGTTCTACGAGCTCGGGCTGGAGGACCTCCCCTACGCATCAGTAATCGGGGAATTAATGCCATTGAAGACTACAAGGAAGACTCAGACATTGACAACTGGATCTACCCAACTACTAACGGTGGACCGAATAACTGGACGACTAGGGACTTTAAACTAGTTTCTTTTATTCCGCAGTAATTGTCTTACTTGTTTTGAGATTTGTAATAAACAATTTAAAACTTTATGGCCTTGTGCCTTGCCCGAGGCACATTGGCTTTGTTTGTGAGGGCTATTATTTATCATTTCATATATCATTAATAAAGCATTGGACGTTTCTTGCATACAAATTTTGCGCTCTATGTCTTTCTTTTCTGTTTTCACTTTATCAAAACAGCTATGCTCTTACACACACTCACGTATCATACTATAGATCCATATCCATTCTGGATCCCATTGATAACATCTCTGCTACTGCCAGTTATGACTTCGAAAATCCGATCAACCAAGCCGAAGACGAAGGTGAGGATGACTGTGAGGTGCCTTAGAACTTTCTAGACTATTACAGCAGGAAGAAAGGGCTATACAGCCTCATGAAGAGCCGGTTGAGACGATAAATCTGGGTACGGAAACAAACAGAAAAGAAGTCAAGATTGGTGCAAATATGGAAGTTAAGATCAAACAGCGGTTGTTACAAATGTTGCACGACTACATTGAGATCTTTTCCTGGTCATATGAGGACATGCCAGGCTTAAACACTGATATTGTGGTTCATCATCTGCCGACCAAAGAAGACTGTCCTCCAGTTAAACAGAAGGTCCACTGTATGCGCCCCGAAATGTCAGAGGAGATCAAGGCTGAGGTCATGAAGCAGTTCGACACAGGCTTCTTAGCTGTCACTTCTTATCTACAGTGGGTTGCTAACGTTGTTCCAGTACCTAAGAAGGACGGTAAGGTATGGATGTGTGTGGATTACAGAGACCTGAACAGGGAAAGCCCCAAGGATGACTTCCCCCTTCCTCACATTGATGTTCTGGTTGACAACACCACGCAACATAAAATATTATCCTTCATGGACGGTTTCTCTGGCTACAACCAGATCAGGATGGATCCTGAAGACATGGAGAAGACAACCTTCATCACACAGTGGCGCACCTTCTGCTACAAGGTGATGCCTTTTGGGTTAAAGAATGTCGGGGCAACTTATCAGCGTGCCATGGTCGCTTTGTTCCATGATATGATTCACCATGAGATCGAAGTTAATGTTGATGACATGATAGCCAGGTCTTAGACTGAGGAAGAGCACCTTGATCATCAAAATTTGTTCAACAGGTTGAAGATATACAAACTGAGGTTGAATCCGAACAAGTGCACCTTCGGGGTAAGGTCCGGTAAACTTCTGGGTTTCATCGTCAGCGATAAAGGTATTCAAGTAGATCCTGCAAAGGTAAAGGTTATACAAGAAATGCCATCTCCCCACACAGAGAAGGAAGTTAGAGGTTTCTCGGGACGCTTGAATTATATCGCCAGGTTAATTTCACATCTGACTGCTACTTGTGAGCCGATCTTCAAGCTTTTAAAGAAAGATCAAGTGGTAAAGTGGAATCACGACGCCAGACAACTTTCGAAAGAATCAAATAATACCTACAAGAACCGCCAATGCTGATGCCTCCGGTTGAAGGAAGACCTTTGATATTGTATTTAATAGTGCTAGACAATTCAATGGGGTGTGTGCTGGGGCAGCATGACGAGTCTGGTCGAAAAGAGCACACAATATACTACTTTAGCAAAAAGTTTACTGACTGTGAGACACGATACTCACTGCTCGAGAAAAATTGTTGCGCTTTGGGATGGGCTGCTCGCCAACTAAGACAGTATATGCTGACCCACACTACTTTGTTGATATCTAAGATGGATCCGATCCAATACATCTTCGAGAAACCCGCCCTTTCCGGAAGAATAGCAAGATGGAAAATGATCTTAACTGAGTACGAAATACAATATACAACCCAAAAAGTGATCAAGGGGAGTGTTTTGGCTGATCATTTGGCTCATTAGGCTGTGAATGACTACCAGTCCATGAATTTTGAGTTCCCAGATGAGAATATTATGTTGGTGACTGACTACGAAGAGCCTGGACCGGATGAAGGACCCGAGGAAGGATCCTAATGGACTATGTTTTTTGTCGGAGCTTCGAATGCACTAGGTAATGGAATCGGTATTGTAATCATATCTCCTGAGGGCTGTCATACTCCTTTCACTGCCCGACTATATTTCAACTGCACTAACAACATGGTGGAGTATGAAGCTTGTATCATGGGACTCAAGGCTGCTATTGACCCCAGGATCAAATTATTGGACGTTTTCGAGGATTCACCCTTGGTAATAAGTCATATCAAAGGCGAATGGGATACAAAGCATCCGAATCTCATACCGTACAAAGAGTACATGTTGACATTGCTCCCACACTTTGAGGAGGTAACTTTTGAACATTTCCCATGAGAGGAGAACCAATTAGCGGACGCGTTGGCTACCATGTCTTCTATGTTCAAAGTTAGGTGGGACAATGAAGCTTCCCAAATCACCATTGAGAGATTGGATGAACCAGCACACTGCTGTGAAATTGATATCGAAGAAGTGGCAGTCAAACTCTAGTTTCACGAAGTCAAAAGATATCTCGAGGCTCAAGAGTATCCCGAAGGGGCGTCTATCAATGATAAGAAGTTTCTGAGGAGGTTCGCTGCAAACTTCTTCCTCAGTAATGGAATCCTCTACAAGCACAACCATGACTCTACACTACTACAGTGTGTAGACAAGAGCGAAGCGGAGAGGATCATGACAGATCTACATAAAGGCACCTTCGGAACCCATTCTAGTGGACATACCATGGATAAGAAAATCCTACGGGAAGGATATTACTGATCTACTATGGAAGCCGATTGTTATCGGTACTCTCGAACTTGTCATAAGTGCCAAATCTATGCTGATAAGGTGCATGTGCCTCCGGTCCCCTTAAACGTCTTGACAGCTCCATGGCCCTTTGCAATGTGGGGCATTGACATGATCGGAGAAATCAGGCCCACCGCCTCCAAGGGGAATCGCTTTATCCTAGTAGCCATTGATTATTTCACGAAGTGGGTTGAGGCAGCTTCTTTTGCTACAGTAACCAAGAATGTCGTGGCGCGGTTTATTCGACATAACCTGATCTGTCGATATGGTGTGCCCGAGAGAATTATTACTGACAATGGTACGAATCTCAACAACACAATGATCACCGATCTCTGTAAACAGTTCAGGATACAACATCATAATTCTCCTCCTTACCAGCCGAAGATGAATGACGTTGTTGAAGCAGCTAACAAAAACATTAAGAAAATGTACAGAAGATGACGGTGACATATAAAGACTGGCACGAGATGTTACCATTTGCTCTTCATGGGTACTGTACTTCAGCACAAACATCGACAGGGGAAACACCCTACTCTCTGGTATATGGCATGGAAGTAGTCCTACCCATTGAAGTTCAGATACCTTCTCTCAGGATTATGAAGGATGTGGGTTTGAACGAAGACGACTGGATATGAACCTGACTTGATCAGTTAAATCTCATCAATGAAAAGAGGCTTACTGCTATCTGCCATGTTCAGACGTATCAAAAGTGAATGATCAAGGCTTTTAACAAGAAAGTCAGGCGTCAAGAATATCATGTCGGGGATCTAGTGATCAAACACATCATACTGACGCAAGGTGATCCCAGGGGTAAATGGACCCCCACGTACGAAGGACCATTTATGGTTAAGAATATTTTCTCGGGTGGAGCTATGATTCTAACCACCATGGATGGTGACGACCTTCCTCACCATGTCAATGCAGACATAGTGAAAAGATACTATGCCTAATCAAGAGACCCGCTAGGTTGACTGGCCTAAGCAAAAATAAGGGCTTCCTGGCGAACCAAAAGGGTTCGGACAAAAGTAAGGGATGAAAAGGAAAAAATATGTACACCCGGCAAGTCGAATACCTGAAAGGGCGACTTGGGCAAAAAAGGGTATCCCGGTGGACTGAAAACCTGAAAGGGCAGTCCAGGGAAAAGTTAGAGATATAAAGCGTATCACTATGTCTCATTGGATCATCTTGCGACCAGACTTCGGTATCGGCTATCAAGCTCGGATGGCACCAATCAACCAAATCAACTTCGGACAAATAGCAAAGTGATGAGACACTTGAAGATATAAGGGCAATAATAAGGCCAAGGGGAAGAAAGCATAATGAGGCATTGCATGTTTCAATTGAATGTAGGGGCACAACGTTGGCTCATGTGTTAGTCGATACCGGTTCATCCCTGAATGTATTACCTAAAAAAGCTCTTGATAGACTTGACTGTGAGGGATTTACATTAAAGCCAAGCAACATAGTAGTAAGGGCTTTTGACGGCTCGAAAAAGATGGTGCATGGGGAAGTGGATATCCCCATAAAGGTTGGAACCCAAACTTTCAATTTAACTTTTTATGTAATGGACATTCGCCCTTCATACTCCTGCTTGCTAGGCCGACCATGGATCCACAATGTTGGCACTGTTACTTCTACATTGCACCAAATGCTGAAGTATCCAATTCAAGGGAAGATTATCACCGTCCATGAAGAGGAAGAGTACATGATTAGCCATCTAAATTCCTTCAGATATGTGGAATTAGATGGTGAATTTATTGAAACTCCATTTCAACACTTTGAATAAATCCCCCAAGATGTGGCACTGACCAAGGCTGTGTCTCGGGTTCCCAAGATTACAAGGCCTTCACTCCGGATGTCATCTCTGAAGGATGCCAAAGCAGTGGTAGAAGAGGGAGGGTGCACTATCTGGGGACAACTCCCAAATATCCCATACAAGTCTGACAAGTTTGCCTAAGTTTCACTTCAAGTGCTTAGAAGGTTGTACATCGTGCTCGTGCCGGAGGACCACCCCTGAAGATCAGCAACCACGAGGTCAACACCGTAGAATATGATGAAGATAGGTGCGACTTGGAGGACTGGATATTCCCAACTGTCAGTGGAGGGCTTAGAAACTGGGAGGCTAGAGATTTTGTCCTGATCACTTTTATCCCACAGTAATCTGTCTTTACATTTTGTTGGATCTGTAATATTAAAATAATTCGCACTCTTAAAACCTTGTGTCTTACCCGAGGCACAATGGTCCATTTGTAAGGGTTATTATCTCATTTTCATATGACATCAATGAATCATGGACGTTTTTACATACAAACTTTTGTGCTCATTGTTTTTCTTTTACATTTTTATTTCTTTCAAAGATAGTTATACCCTTACACACACCCAAACTCACAATGCAGGTATACATCCATTCGGGATCCCATGGGTAACAATACTGATATGGCCTTTTGTGACTTTGAGAATCTAATCTACCAAGCCGAAGATGAAGGTGAGGAAGATTGTGAAGTACCAGGGGAACTTGCCAGACTACTACAACAAGAAGAGAGAACCATTCAGCCTCACGAGGAACCTGTGGATACAATCAACCTAGGTACCGAAAAAGACAAAAAAGAGGTCAAGGTGGGTGCTAATATGGAACCCAGTGTTAAAGAGCGTCTAATTCAGTTATTACACGATTATGTTGAAGTATTTGCCTGGTCGTATGAAGACATGCCGGGACTTGATGCAGACATTGTGGTACATCGTCTACCTACAAGAGAAGATTGTCCGCAAGTAAAGAAAAAGGTTCGCCGCGTGAGGCCTAATATGTCAGAAAAGATTAAAGCAGAAGTCATGAAGCAATTCAACGCTGGATTCCTGGCTGTCACCTCTTATCCCTAATGGGTTGCCAATGTTGTTCCCGTACCCAAAAAATACAGCAAAGTGCGAATGTGTGTGGACTATAGAGATTTGAATAAGGCAAGCCCTAAGGATGATTTTCCACTCCCCAAATTGATATTCTAGTTGAAAATACGACACAACGCAAAGTGTTTTCCTTCATGGACGGATTCTCAGGTTACAATCAAATTAAAATGGCGCCTGAGGACATGGAGAAAACAACATTTGTCACACAGTGGGGCACATTCTGCTACAAGGTGATGCCATTCGGACTAAAAAATGCCAGGGGAACCTATCAGCATGCCATGGTAGCTTTATTTCATGACATGATACATCACGAAATAGAGGTCTATGTGGATGATATGATAGCCATATATCAAACAGAAGAAGAGCATCTTGATCATTTACAAAAACTGTTTGAGAGACTGAAGAAGTACAAGCCGAGGTTGAATCCAAACAAATGCACATTTGGAGTAAAGTCCAACAAACTCCTAGGCTTTGTCATTAGAAACAAGGGTATTGAAGTAGATCCTGCCAAGGTGAAAGCGATACAAGAGATTCCTGCTCCTCGTACTGAGAAATAAGTCAGAGGATTCTTGGGACGTTTAAACTAAATTTCAATTTTCATCTCTCACCTGACAGCTACTTGTGAACCAATCTTCAAATTATTGAAGAAAGATCAAGTAGTCAAATGGAATGACGAGTGCCAAGTGGCTTTTGACAAAATCAAAGAATATTTACAAGAGCCTCCTGTGTTGATGCCACCAGTTGAGGGAAGACCATTGATCATGTATCTGACTATTTTAGAAAACTCAATCGGGTGTGTATTGGGGCAAGATGACGAGTCTGGTCAAAAAGAGCATGTTATTTACTACCTGAGCAAAAAATTTACCGACTGTGAAACCAGATATTCACTGCTCGAGAAAACTTGTTGCGCTCTGGCATGGGCTGCTCGCCGGATAAGACAGTATATGCTGACTCATACTACTTTGTTGATATCTAAAATGAATCTGATAAAATACATCTTCGAGAAACCTTCTCTCTCCGGGAGAATAGCAAGATGGAAGATGATCCTGACGGAATACGACATACAGTATACTACCCAGAAAGCAATAAAGGGCGGTGTATTAGTTGATCAAATTGCTCACCAAGCTGTGGAAGACTACCAGCCCATGAAGTTTGAATTCCCAGATGAAGACATCATGGCGGTAAACTACTGTGAAGGATTCAGGCCATATGACGGACCTGAACAAGGATCCTGATGGACCCTGTTCTTTGATGGGGAATCCAACGTACTTGGCAATGGTATCAGTGTTGTACTTATTTCTCCTAAAGGGTGTCATACTCCCTTTATCGCAAGACTCTACTTTAATTGTACAAACAACATGGTGGAATACAAAGCATGCATCTTTAGTCTCAGAGTTGCCATAGACTTAGGGATCAAATACTTGGATGTATTCGGAGATTCAGCTTTGGTCATCAGTCAGATCAAAGGGGAATGGGACACCAAACACCCTGACAGTATCCCTTATAAAGAACATGTTTTGACACTGCTACCACATTTTTGAGAAGATTACCTTCAAGCATTTCCTGCGAGAAGAAAATCAGCTAGCAGATGCACTAGCCACAATGTCATCTATGTTTAAACTTAATTGGGATAACGAGGCTCCCCAGATCACCATTGAAGGAATGGATGAACCAGCACATTGTCACGAGATTAATACTGAAGAAGTAGTGGACCAGCCTTGGTTTCACGAAGTCAAGAGGTATCTTGAGGCTCAAGAATAACCAGAAGAAGCTTCAGTCAATGATAAGAAGTTCTTAAGAAGATTATCTGTTAAGTTCTTCCTTAGTAACGACATCCTGTACGAACGCAATCATGACTCTGTGTTACTTCGGTGCGTAGATAAGGTTGAAGCTGAAAGGATCATGGCTGGATTGCATGAAGGCACTTTTGGAACCCATTCTAGTGGGCATACGATGGAAAAGAAAATCCTACGGGCAAGTTACTACAGGTCTACCATGGAAGCAGATTGTTATCAACACTCTCAAACCTGCCATAAGTGTCAGATTTATGCTGACAAGGTGCACGTACCTCCGGTTCCTCTGAATGTCTTGACGGCTCCTTGGCCTTTTTCTATATGGGGGATTGATATGATTGGAGAAATCAAGCCAATAGCTTCCAATGGACACCGCTTCATCCTAGTGGCCATTGACTATTTTATAAAGTGGGTTGAAGCAGCCTCCTTCGCCTCCGTTACCAAGAATGTTGTTGCCTGTTTCATCAAGCAAAATCTCATTTGTTGGTACAGTATCCCGGAAAGGATCATCACTGACAATGGTACAAATATCAACAACACTATGATCACCGCCTTGTGCGAGCAATTCAAGATTCAGCATCACAATTCTTCTCCTTACCGACCGAATATGAATGGTGTTATCGAAGCTGCAAATAAGAACATTAAAAAGATCATACAGAAAATGATAGTCACATACAAAGACTGGCATGAGATGCTACCATTCTCTCTCCATGGGTATCGTACCACAGCTTGCACATCAACCAGGACAACACCCTATTCTCTGGTTTACGGCATGGAGGTTGTCTTGCCTATCGAGGTCCAGATCCCCTCTCTGAGGATTATGAAGGATGCAGGGTTGAACAAAGACGATTGGATCCAGGCTCGACTCGATCAACTGAACTTGATTAATGAGAAGAGACTTACTGTTGTTTGCCATGGACAAATGTATCAAAAACGGATGATCAAGGCTTTCAACAAGAAAGTCAGACGCCAAGTGTATCAAGTTGGGGATCTAGTGATCAAACGCATCATAGTGCCACAAGGTGATCCCAGGGGCAAATGGACTCCTACCTATGAAGGGCCATTTGTAATCAAAAACATATTCTCTGGTGGGGCAATGATATAGACCACCATGGATGGCGACGAACTGCCGCACCCTGCGAACACGGATATAGTCAAAAGATACTACGCATAAGAGACCCGCTAGGTTGATATACCTAGGAAAAATAAGGGCATCCCGAGGAACCAAAAAGGTTCGGGAAAAAATTATGGATAAAACAAAATAATTTGTACACCCGGCAAGTTGAAAACCCAAAAGGGCGACTTGGGCAAAAAAGGGTTTCCCAGTGGACTGAAAACCCAAAAGGGCGGTCCAGGCAAAAGTTAGGGAAATAAAGCGTATGAATATGTCCTGTTGGATCACCTTAAAGACAACCTTTGGCTTCAACTAACAAACTCAAAGGTTCTGATCAATCCAATCAGCTTCAGACAAGGCAACAAACAGACAAGATGCTCAAAGACACGAAGGCTATAGCAGAATGGGAACCCCATGGGATTATTTCACATAGTTATCTTTTCTTTGTATCAAATTCTCATTTTTACAACGATATTCTCTTATTATAATGTTTGTCTCATTGTACAAAAATACTTACTCAAAGTCAATACAAAGATATCCCTTTGAAAGTGCAAAACTACATGTTTTTCTTTATTCTTGTGTTTTGTTTACAAAAACGTCCAATGATTTATTTTTAAACATATGCATCTGAACATAATTACTGTTTACAAAATATAAAAAAAATAGAAAGACGTTCACTGGATGGCTTTAAGAGATAGGGAAATCTCTCTAAGCTATTTCCATGAAATCCCCTCAGTGTGCAGTTTTATCCTTAGCGGAACAAACCTTTCAATTATCAATCCCTAGTAAATGTCGTCCAATTTCTCAGGATTTCCCAACAGGATTGTACAAGGTGTACATGGCATTTCCCTTACAACAGAGTTTATTTCTCTAAATGGAAATTCATCAACACTTCGACTTCAAGACATGAAGACTTACATCTCCTCAGCAGCAGTCAGGGATTTATTTTCCCCAATCCGATAGCAGTGCAGCAAATTAGCTCACATATGCATACATTGCATCCATATATCATAAACATTGATAAAACGAATGCATTACATCATACATTTCATACAACATGACTTTTCATTTTAGCTAACATTTTACCCTTTTCAAGATAAGATTAACAGCTACCATTAACAATGTTCAGAGTTTTCAGATACAGTACAGATATGCTCCAGATACGGATGCCATTCTGATACTCATTCAGATCCAACTTTTAGATACGCTCCAGATACGGATGCCATTCTGATACTCGTTCATATCCAACTTTTAGATACAGTTCAGATACACTCCAGATACAGACGCCATTCTGATACTCATTCAGATTCAACTTTCAGATACAGTTCAAATACGCTCCAGACACGGACGCCATTCTGATACTCATTCAGATTCAACTTTCAGATACCATACAGATACGCTCCATACACGGATTCCATTCTGATGATCATTTAAAATTAGCTCTCAGATACAGTTCAGATACGCTCTAGACACAGACGCCATTCTGACCCTCATTCTTACATCTTACAAATTACAAAACCAACAATCACTTTTGGATGGCATCTTTTAAGCCCATCTCCTACAACTTTCTATCACCTCTCCAAATGGCATCTTTAATCCCATTCCCTCAACCATTACATCACCGAGTGAAAATTTCTGGGCACTCTAGTGTCCAATCATCTTCCACCTTCGAGTCACGACTGGTAAAACGTGCCAATCTAACTCTTCATGCTTAATAAGATTGAACAGGGGCAGCTGTTGTACCCCAAAATTTTACCTCTCACTTATCAAGAATTTTCTCACAAGATCTCATTGGGCTCAAGACTGCACTAGGGTTTGATCAGCTCAAGACACCTCCTTATGCACTGATGACCAAAATTAGGGTTTGAGTTTGCACAAGGATTTTTGGACTATCAATGATTAATATGACTTTCATGGACCATTGTGGACCCTTAAGATTACTCATGTCAAGTTTCAAGCTTTGGATCACAATTTTGATCAGTCAATTGAGCAGTTGACCTAAAAATCAGTTGTATTGGGGAAAAAGTCAACCATGGCCAATTTGCAGTCAAACTTCATAATTTTTGATCCACATCAACATTTTAGGCTCATATGTATCATTTGATCAAGTTTGGACCACAATTCCTCAAGAGATTTGATCAAACCCCTAAAAGGGCAAAATGGTCAAAATTAGGGTTTTGACTGGGAAAGGGCAATTTCTGATTTTTGACCTAGCAAATGGTCAATTGGTTTAAGGAAAAATTTCAAGAGTCCATTTTCACCATTTTTACCTGATGACAAGGCTCAAAACATTGCAAGTCCATTGGATTGACATATGAATTTTACAGTCAACTGATCAAAAGTCAATTGTATACTGAAAAGTCAAACTTTGACTTTTTGGTAAAATTCAAGTACCAAAGATCAAAATTCATCAAAACATGTCAAAATAGGAAACTTATTCATCAAGAAATCAAGAAATCAAGATTTCATTTTGAAAAGTCAAAAATTCTAAACTTAGAAATTTTTCTAAGTGTCAAAAAATTCTTATTTTTTCATAACTTTAAGCCAAATTTTCACTATGATACAAGTTGATTCAAGAGAAACTTCCAACATGAAAGTTGTAGATATACATGAAATATAAAACTTTTCTTCACACAACTTCTTCCAAAAGTGCTTGGATCTCAAGTTATAATTTCAAGAACATAGGGTCATGAGACTAAACACTTAGTGAAATTTTTCCCTAATTTGGTCAGGATTTTGACCTAACTTCATGGCACTTGTTCACATAATTCCAAGGGGAATATTCTAAAGCAAATCAAATATTGGTTGTATAGCACATTGAAATCTTTCCAAAATGTCCAAGAACTCCTTGAGATCATTCTTGAGTACGGAGAATCGAAGAGATGAAGTTGGTGTTTTGTCACTTGGAATACAAGGCATTTTGTGATGAATAAAAACCCAATTTCAAACCTATGCTGCACAATCTTGTTTTGCAGGCTTCTAAACCTCAAGATCTCACCATAATCAGAATATTACACTTGCTTTTATGCTATTATCCAAGTGTTCCAAGCATTATCCAAGCCATTTTTCCATTTTTGGAAGAAAGCTACCATTCCATTCTTGAAAAGTTGCTTTAATCACAAAGTCAACTTGTCTTGAGCTTCTAACTTGTTATTTCTACACACACAACCCCTATAATCCAAAAGCAAGGTGTCTAAGGCCTGAAGAAGCTCAGAACATGCTTATACAACATTTGAGATTTGTCATTTCACTTTTCTTCAAAAGCAAGTTATAGAGCCATAACCCTATAACTCAGAAACCTGGAGTTATTCTGTACTCTAATATTTTCCATACATATTAACAAGTTCATTGCAAGCTGAGACACGATTCCAAGCATCCTAAAACTCTCCAAAACACCCTTGCTGCACAAAACGGCCTAACTTGATAGTTTTGAGCCAAAACTCATCATCTTCATTTTCACTCGTGCGTTTTGAACACCAATCTTTCAAACACCTTCTATACATCATACCAAAGCAATCTAGTCCCCTGTTTCAAGACTATAACTCCTCCATCACTATCCACCATTTTCAAACATCAAGCTTGCAGGTTGACTTGAGTAAAGAGATTCAGGGACTTTCAAGGCAAAGTAGGAGTTGGAATACACTCAAGAAGGTCCAGGCAAGCTAAACAGATCCTCGGGCCATCTCAAAAGTTTCTCAAACTCCATTCACGACTCTAGCTGCAAGAGGTAAGTTTTCAAACTTCTATCTCTTCATACAAGCATCATTTGATCCTGATTTATGAAGATAAAATGTAGATATCTTTGCTCTAAAGCTAACCATGTTCATAATTCCCAATTATATTGACTGTGTATAGAGAATTTTAGATTTTAAATTTATGAGAAAATTAGGTTTCAATTCAGGGCCAGCAAAATTAATCTTCATCTTTGACTTTTAGCTTATAAAAGTTATATGGTTGGATTCGTGAGGAAAAATGGCACAACTTTCATGTTTTCATTTTCCATTTTTGTTGAGAAATGAATGAGATACAGGTGGTCCGGATGGCTGAAGGTTGAAGATGAAGTACAGGCCATGGAAACATTTCACCTTATGTATTTAGTCTTTCATTTAAGTTAACGGGTGTACAGCCACCCCTAGTGGTAAGGCAGCGTGCGTTATTGATAGAGGTCGTGGGTTCGAACCTCAGCGCTTCCTTTTGCAAATGTTTTTACATTTTTTTGTCCTTTTTTGGTTCCTTCCAGCGCATGGGCCTCCCCCATCCTGGGCCTGACTTTTTCTAACCTCCCCCCTGCTTCATATTTGCACCATGGCCCAATTTATTTATTTTTTTATTTATTTCATTTTTATTTTTCTTAAATATTTCTTTTCTAAAATCTAAAAATCATAAAAACACAAAATATGATATATTTTATATTTTGACTTTATTTTATTTTATTTTCTCTATAAACAAAAAAATATATATTTTATTTACTATACTTTATTTATTTTTTATTAACTAAATCTTATAGACTTAATTAATAATTAGATTATTTATTTTTTCTTCATACCATTTAAAAATATGTTATTTAAATACCAAACAAAAGACTAAAAATATTTTTAATACTATAAATATTTTCAAGATAAAAAATGCTAAAAAAAATATACTTTCCTTAACTTATTTTCTTTTGGTTAATTAATAGAATTAGGGTTTTCTTTTAAAAAATCTTTTTCTTAATAAATTCAAACTTAATTATATTCTTTATTTAAGTTAGGTTAAGATAAAAAATCTTTTTTTCATAAAAATCAAACAAAATTCATTTTCTTTACATTTTTCATCCTTATACATTTTTCATCCTTATACATTATTCATCATTATACTTTGTATTTATGTAATTCTTGTACAAATTAAATTTGGTTGTAATAGATTAATTAGGTTTATATTCTTGCAATCCCCATTTACCAAATTGTACACCCTCCCCACAAATGTTGTAATAGCGTAGTAACTTTAAATTTCGCAATTTATCGCTTTTATATAATATGCTAATAATTAGGGTTTGTATGGAAAGAATAAAATCAATCAAATTGAAAACCCTTATTCAAGACAAAAACAAGCATGAAAACAACACACTTGCACACAAGCACCTCTAGGGTAAAATCCACTTGGTTACCTTTACACAATGGCCATATTACGCATGTGAGGTATCTTAGCAAAAACAAATGAATACAAGATCATAGTCCCTCGGTGACGCTATATGAGTTGTCTTACAAATGATCTTAGTCCCTAAAATAGAATGTTAAGATGCCTTGAAACATTGCTAATCATGGTTATACGATGATCCACGTCCGTCCCGTTTACATCCAAAGATAGGGTTACTTACCAAATCAATGGTAAGATAACAATATTAAAGGAAAAGAATATGAACAAGAAAGACATTTGAGTATGTAGAATGCTCATTATTACTTGCTCCATTTCAAACAAACATCCTTGTTATTTAAAAAAAAACAAACACCTACACATTTCAAAACATCTTACAAAACTTGAAAACATTTTCAAAAGATCAACATCTTTGTATACATTCTTACGAACGAGAACCATTACAAAGATTGCCTAAACAATGGCCTCTTTACAAAATACTTTCAAAAACCATACAAAGCACAATTTCAAACAAAAGCAAGTGATCTAGCAAGTAACTAAGAGCCCATGGAAAACCATGGATGAAAAGGGTGCTAATACCTTCCCTTTTCATAATCTACCCCCCGAACTCATGAAACAATCTCAAAGGTCTTTCCTGTGCTTTTTCACCTTTCCTTTTTTGGATAAAAGAAAATTCGGTGGCGACTCTTGTTAACTGCAACATTTGTGATGAAACACAAAACCTTTAAGTCAGTTCTCCCACCGTATCACAAAACTGGCGACTTTGTTGGGGAAAGTTATAAAAGTGGGGTTACCTTAGGGTTTAGATCACATTTATTTGCTTACATTGTTTGACTTGTATGCTTTACGTTATGGTTCTTTGTTTGGGTTTCGAATCCTCTAACTGGATTTGGGATAGAATATAGGTAAGTAGAAATATGTTGTGGAAACTATGTGGGGTATACCGACATGGTCTAAGAAATAGCTACGTTAGTGCGACATATTTGTGGGTACCAGTATCCTTTGAGTTAATCAAAGAGAATACGGGGCCGCTGAGTGATGTCATGAAGCACTAATGAACATTTAGAACCTTTACTTGACCAACTTGGCCTTTAGGATGTAGTGAGATGACCGACTTTGGTGCAGACCGAAGTTGGTAGATACTCGATACTACACTCATTGAGGTTTGGTTTCTTGGGATATTTTGGTTGCCATTAAAGAGGCTTGAGCTGAAACAATGACCCAGGAAACAATCCAGTGATATTGGACTCCTTAGAACCCAGTTACTATTACTAGGAAAAGTTTAAGCCAACTAAACTTCAAAAGGGTACTTACCTATAAAACTTCATGCAAGCCTAAACCTAAGGATTTGTTTGTTTTGTTTGTATATGCATACTTGTACATAACATCATGAACGTCATGAACATCATATTCATTCACTAACCATTTCAAGGATTTTTGGATTCATCTTTGTTCTTGTTTTGTAGGATATGGATTCTCTTCGCAGGAAAACTAATTAAGTCAATATTGTAAGGATCCCTCCACAACTTAAGGAGCTAGCTTCAAGGATTCCTGAAAACTCTCCATTTACCGAAAGACATGGTCGCCTACTCAACTTTGTCACCTCTAACACAGACGAGGACATGATGAAGGTGCTTTTTCAGTTCTTTGATCCTTTACACCATTGCTTCACATTTCCCGACTATCAACTTGTGCCTACTTTAGAAGAATTCTCCCAACTCTTGAGGATTCCAAATCTCAATCAACTGCCTTTCAATGGTACGGAAAGAGACCCAAAGCCAGAAGAGATTTCTCAAGCTCTACACTTGCACTCATCTGATGTCACAACTCATTGGGAAATAAGAAGTGGTGTCAAAGGTTTCCTAGCAAAGTTCCTGTTTGAGAAAGCCCAAAGTTGTTGGAATTCCTTGGATCTGCAAGCCTTTGATGAAATTGTTGCTCTCCTCATCTATGGGATGGTTTTGTTTCCAAATCCTGACCAACTCGTAGATGTGAACGCCGTCAAAATCTTCATATCCCGTAACCCAGTGCCTACTTTGCTAGGAGACATCCTACACTCTTTTCACAATCGCACAATGAGGAAAAGAGGTGTTCTTATGTGTTGCACTCATCTCCTGGCAAGATGGTTTATTTCTCATCTTCCCCAATCTGTATTAAAGAATGAGCAAAGTTCAAGGTGGTCACAAAGGTTGATGACGCTCAAACATTCAGACATTCATTGGTGCTCCCGATCCAAAGAGAATGTTATCATTATTGACCGTTATAGAGAATTTCCTAATGTCCCCTTACTTGGCATTAGGGGAGGTATTACCTACAACCCATGCTTAGCCTTAAGACAGTTTGGTTACACCCGAAGGGATGGCCCGTACGAGATGTTGATTCAAGGATTGGTATTTGACTACGACAACGACGATCAAGGTTTTCTCCAGAGGTTTATCCGAGCTTGGAGGATGTTGAACAAGGTGGATAGCAAGACTGTGGGGCACAAGAATTCCATCCCTCTTGAGCCTTACCTCAAATGGGTACGAACTCGCGCTCAGAGTCTTATGATGCCTTATCCCTCTGTTCTCCCGGTAATCATTGAGCCTGTCATGGAAGGAGATGTTCCATACACTATCCTACATCCTAACATGCCTACCTCTCTTGAAGACCTACAAAGGGATTAGATACAACTCAAGGGAGAGAGAGATACCTTCTAATCCCAATTCTACACAAGAGAGAAGAAGGTTTTGGAACTCACTAGGCTACTTCATGAGGAGCAGACTCTGAATCCTTACATTGCACCAAAGAGGATGCGTACTACCTTTTTATCTTAGAGTTTTTGTATTATTTTGCCCAAGAAAGCATTAATGTACTCAAGCTTTAATCTATTAATATAGTGTGTGTTTCCTTTTGTCTAAAACAAATTTGAATCTTAAAATCCTTGAAAACATTGCATATGCATTTACCATTCATCATAACATAAGCAGGTTTCTTGCAACAAGTCTCCTCATCTCTCTACTATTTATTTCAGTAAGATGGATCTCGAGAAAACAGTAAAGGACCTCCAAGCTCAGAATACACAGTTTCAACAGTTTCTCTTGACCCTAGCCAAAGGACAGAAAGAGTTGAAGACTTTGCTAGCAGAGGAGAAGAAAAAGAAGGCAAAGAAGGTAACCGGAGTCCTAAACATGGGAAGAAGATTTCATGAGCAGACAAGAAGGACCTTAAACTTAGCAACGACATCCGGTGAAAGAGAGAATCAATATGGGAAAGGCAAGGAAACAGTTGTCCCGTCAGAATCGAAAGAGGAAGAGGAAGAAGAAGACTATCTAGAAGAACAATACCCTCCAACTGATGACAAGTATAAACATCTCGAAGAGCGGTTGAGCGTAATGGAAATTCAAAAAGTGCCTGGCTTGGACTTTGAGGAATTGGGTTTAGCGTCGGGGATTGTTATTCCTCCGAAATTCAAAGCACATGTGTTCGCCAAATATGACGGAGTTTCATGCCCTAAAATGCATCTCCGGTCATATGTGAGAAAAATCCAACCCCATGTCGCTGACAAAGACTTATGGGTACATTTCTTCCAAGACAGTCTGTCTGAAACTCAACTTGACTGGTTTTACCAACTAGAAAGAGCCAACATTCACAATTGGGAAGATCTTGCTGCATCCTTCTACAAACAATACCAATACAATGCTGATCTGGCGCCTACCCGTAATCAACTCCAGAGTATGACCATGGTTTTCAATGAAGGTTTCAAGAACTATGCGCAAAAATGGAGAGAGTTGGCTAGAAGAGTTCAACCCCCTCTATCTGAGAGGGAATTGGTAGACATGTTCTTAGGCACCTTGTCTCGTCCCTTCTTCAATCATTTAATTGGAAGTTCATCTGCAAACTTTACTGAACTAATATTGACCATAGAAAGGGTAGAAGCTGGTATAAAGAGTGGAAAGGTTCAGAAAGATACATCTTCTTCTGCGGCTGTAAGGAAGCCTTTTATAGGAAAGAAAGAGGTGGTTGCTGTATATCCGCAAAGAAACCAAGATAGGGTCGAACGCCGACCAATGGTGGGGCTGTTATGATTCCTAAGTCTGCGCCTGATCAGCAAAGAAACAAGCAACCGAGGATGGAAATACTGGTCAGGCAGTTCACCAGAATTAACATGACCCCGTCTCAGGTAATACTGCATCTAATAAGATCCAATTTAGTGACCTTGAAAGAAGCTCCAAAAAACCCCAATACAACATCTCCTCACTATCATCCCAATGCCCGTTGTGCATACCACTCTAAAAGTCTCGACCACGACACTAATAACTGTTGGGCTCTAAAGAACAAAATACAAGACCTCATTGAAGCAAAAGAGATTGAATTCGATGCACCCAAAAAGCCAAATGTCATTTCTGCCCCTATGCCCAGACATTGCCATAATAACAATGCCATTGAAGAAGGATTGTTTGTTACTTCATTTGATGAACTTATGACCCCACTTCTGACTATTAAAATGAACTTGTTGAATGCCGGTATGTTCCCGGGCTGTGATGAAGTTTGCCATTTCTGTTTGTCCTCACCAACCAGCTATCCTTTGTTGAAAGCAGGCGTTCAGTGCCTAATAGATAACAAAGAAATTTTGTTCGAAAAGACTTCTGTTCCACCTATTCCTTTTGAATATGTTTCTATCATTACCATTTCTGCCAATTCTTCTAGGGTCTCCACCAAAAGACCCGTTAGAATTACATCAGTTCCGAAAGTAACTCCTTTAATAATTACAATGCCTAGACCAGTCCCGTATACGTCAAACAAAACCATACCATGGGATTATGGAGGGGATGTCTACTACCACAGTATTAAGCAAGATTGGCCCTATGCCGAAGATTCAAGTTCTGAGAAAGTGGATTCCGACGTCAGTAATATTGCATGGACTAGTAAGATTACCCGAAGTGGTAGGATCTTCTCTCCAGAAATTGCTCCCCTAAAAGCTGTTTTTGGACCCGTAATCATTCATGTTGCTACTCCAAAAGTTACTCCCAATCCCATTATCATCTATGCAAGTACTTCTATTGAAGAAGCAGTTATCACCCCTACTGATATTTCGGCTGCCGAGTTAACCAAGACTCGAGGAAAAAGTATTTTGATTGAGCCTGTCCGGACGAAGGCACAATCATTAGCTATCTTTGAGACCTCCAGGAAAGAGATGGAGGAGATTCTAAAAATCATAAAAAGAAGTGACTACAATGTAGTTGAACAAATGGGGAAAACTCCATCTAAAATTTCCATGCTGGCTTTACTACTATGTTCCGAGGCGCATGCAAAAGCCTTGGTAAAATTCCTGAAAACCGCCCACGTACCTCAAGAAACATCTGCCGATCAGTTCTAAGACTGCGTAGCCAGCTTAATCACAAATAATGGCTTAGGTTTTTCAGATGCTGATATAACGCCAAGGGGAAGGAAGCATAATGAGGCATTGCATGTCTCAGTTGAATGTAGGGGCACGACGTTTGCTCATGTGTTAGTCGATACCGGTTCATCCCTAAATGTATTACCTAAAAAAGCTCTTGATAGACTTGACTGTGAGGGATTGACATTAAAGCCAAGCAACATAGTAGTAAGGGCTTTTGACGGCTCGAAAAAGATGGTGCATAAGGAAGTGGATATCCCCATAAAGGTTGGAACCCAAACTTTCAATTCAACTTTTTAAGTAATGGACATCCGCCCTTCATACTCCTGCTTGCTAGGCCGACCATGGATCCATAACACTACCATTGTTACTTCTACGTTGCACCAAATGATGAAGTATCCAATTCAAGGGAAGATTATCACCGTCCATGGAGAGGAAGAGTACATGATTAGCCATCTCAATTCCTTCAGATATGTGGAATTAGATGGTGAATTTATTGAAACTCTATTTCAACACTTTGAAGAAATCCCCCAAGATGTGGTAGTGACCAAGGTTGTGTCTCAGGTTCCTAAGATTACAAGGCCTCCACTCTGAATGTCATCTCTGAAGGATGCCAAAGCAGTGGTAGAAGAAGGAGGGTGCACTATCTGGGGACAACTGCCAGATATCCCATACAAGTATGACAAGTTTGGCCTAGGTTTCACTTCAAGTTCTTAGAAGGTTGTACGTCGCGCTCGTACCGGAGGACCACCCCTGAAGATCAGCAACAATGAGGTCAACATCGTAGAAGACGATGAAGATAGCTGCGACTTGGAGGACTGGATATTCCCAACTGTCAGTGGAGGGCTCAGTAACTGGGAGGATAGAGATTTTGTCCCGATCACTTTTATTCCACAGTAATTTGTCTTTACATTTTGTTGGATCTGTAATATTAAAACAATTCGCACTCTTAAAACCTTTTGTCTCACCTGAGGCACAATGGTCCATTTGTAAGGGTTATTATCTCATTTTCATATTACATCAATGAATCATGAACGTTTTCACATACAAGATATTATGCTCATTGATTTTCTTTTACATTTTTATTTCTTTCAAAGATAGATATACCCTTACACACACCCACACTCACAATACAGGTATACATCCATTCGGGATCCCATGGGTAACGATACTCCTATGGCCTTTTGTGACTTTGAGAATCTAATCTACCAAGCCGAAGACAAAGGTGAGGAAGATTGTGAAGTACCAGGGGAACTTGCCAGACTACTACAATAAGAAGAGAGAACCATTCATCCTCACGAGGAACCCATGGATACAATCAACCTAGGTACCGAAGAAGACAAAAAAGAGGTCAAGGTGGGTACTAATCTGGAACCCAGTGTCAAGGAGCGTCTGATTCAGTTATTACACGATTATGTTGAAGTCTTTGCCCGGTCGTATGAAGACATGTCGGGAATTGATGTAGACATTGTGGTACATCGTCTGCCTACAAGAGAAGATTGTCCGCCAGTAAAGCAAAATGTTCGCCGCATGAGGCCTGATATGTCAAAAAAGATTAAAGCAGAAGTCATGAATCAATTCAACATTAGATTCCTGGTTGTCACCTCTTATCCCCAATGGGTTGCCAATGTTGTTCCCGTACCCAAAAAATATGGCAAAGTGTGAATGTGTGTGAACTATAGAGATTTGAATAAGGCAAGCCCTAAGGATGATTTTCCACTCCCCCACATTGATATTCTAGTTGACAATATGGCACAACACAAAGTGTTTTCCTTCATGAACAGATTCTCAGGTTACAATCAAATCAAAATGGCGCCTGAGGACATGGAGAAAACAACATTTGACACACATTGGGGCATATTCTGCTACAAGGTGATGTCATTCGGACTAAAAAATGTCGGGGTAACCTATCAGCGTGCCATGGTAGCTTTATTTCATGACATGATACATCACGAAATCGAGGTTTATATGGACGATATGATAGCCAGATCTCAAACAGAAGAAAAGCATCTTGATCATTTACAAAAAACTGTTTGAGAGACTGAAGAAGTACAAGCTGAGGTTGAATCCAAACAAATGCACATTTGGAGTAAAGTCTGGCAAACTCCTAGGCTTTGTCGTCAAATACAAGGTTATTGAAGTAGATCCTGCCAAGGTGAAAGTGATACAAGATATGCCTGCTCCTCGTACTAAGAAGGAAGTCATAGGATTCTTGGGACGTTTAAACTACATTTCCAGATTCATCTCTCACCTGACAGCTACTTGTGAACCAATCTTCAAATTATTGAAGAAAGATCAAGTAGTCAAATGGAATGACGAGTGCCAAGTGGCTTTTGACAAAATCAAAGAATATTTACAAGAGCCTCCTGTGTTGATGCCACCAGTTGAGGGAAGACCATTGATCATGTATCTGACTGTTTTAGAAAACTCAATGGGGTGTATATTAGGGCAGCATGACGAGTCTGGTCGAAAAGAGCATACTATTTACTACCTGAGAAAAACGTTTACCGACTATGAAACCAGATATTCATTGCTCGAGAAAACTTGTTACGCTATGGAATGGGCTGCTTGCCGGCTAAGACAGTATATGCTGACTCATACTACTTTGTTAATATCTAAAATGGATCCGATAAAATACATCTTTGAGAAACCTGCTCTCTCCGGGAGAATAGCAAGATGGCAGATGATCCTGACGGAATACGGCATACAATATACTACCTAGAAAGCAATAAAGGGCAGTGTACTAGCTGATCACCTTGCTCACCAAGCTGTGGAAGACTACCAGCCTAAGAAGTTTGAATTCCCAGATGAAGACTTCATGGCGGTAAACAACTGTGAAGAATTCAGGCCATATGACGGACCTGAACAAGGATCCAGATGGACCATGTTCTTTAATGGGGCATCCAACTCACTTGGAAATTGTATCAGTGTTGTACTCATATCTCCTGAAGGGTGTCATACTCCCTTTACCACAAGACTCTGCTTCAATTGTACAAACAACATGGCGGAAAACGAAGCATGCATCTTTGGTCTCAGAGCTTCCATAGACTTAGGGATCAAATCCTTGGATGTATTCAGAGATTTAGCTTTGGTCATCAGTCAGATAAAAGGGTAATGGGACACCAAACACCCTAACCTTATCCCTTATAAAGAACATGTTTTGACACTGCTACCACATTTTGAGAATATTACCTTCGAGTATTTCCCGCGAGAAGAAAATCAGCTAGCAGACACACTAGCCACAATGTCATCTATGTTTAAACTTAATTGGGATAATGAGGCTCCCCAGATCACCATTGAATAAATGGATGAACCAGCACTGTCACGAGATTAATACTGAATAAGTAGTGGACTAGCATTGGTTTCACGAAGTCAAGAGGTATCTCGAGGCTCAAGAATATCCAGAAGGAGCTTCAGTCAATGATAAGAAGTTCTTAAGAAGATTCTCTGCTAACTTCTTCCTTAGTAACGACATCTTGTACAAACGCAATCATGACTCTGTGTTACTTCGGTGCGTAGATAAGGTTGAAGCTGAAAGGATCATGGCTGAATTGCATGAAGGCACTTTTGGCACCCATTCCAGTGGGCATACGATGGCAAAGAAAATCCTATGGGAAGGCTACTACTGGTCTACCATGGAAGCAGATTGTTATCAACACACTCGAACCTTCCATAATTGTCAGATTTATGCTGACAAGATGCACGTACCTCTGGTTCCTCTGAATGTCTTGACGACTCCTTGGCCTTTTGCTATGTGGGGGATTGATATGATTAGAGAAATCAAACCAACACCTTCCAATGGACACCGCTTCATCCTAGTGGCCATTAACTATTTTACAAAGTGGGTTGAAGCAGCCTCCTTCGCCTCCGTTACCAAGAATGTTGTTGCCCGTTTCATCAAGCAAAATCTCATTTGTCGGTACGGTATCCCGGAAAGGATCGTCACTGACAATGGTACAAATCTCAACAACACTATGATCACCGCCTTGTGCGAGAAATTCAAGATTAAGCATCACAATTCTTCTCCTTACCGGCCGAAGATGAATGGTGCTGCCGAAGCTGTAAATAAGAACATTAAAAAGATCATACAGAAAATGACAGTCACATAGAAAGACTGGCATGAGATGCTAACATTCGCTCTCCACGGGTATCGTACCACAGCTCGCACATCAACCAGGGCAACACCCTATTCTCTGGTTTACGGCAAGGAGGTTGTCTTGCCTATCGAGGATTATGAAGGATGCAGGGTTGAACAAAGACGATTGGATCCAGACTCGACTCGATCAACTAAACTTGATTGATGAGAAGAGACTTATTGTTTTTTGCCATGGTCAAATGTATTAAAAACAGATGATCAAGGCTTTCAACAAGAAAGTCCGACGCCAAGTGTATCAAGTTGGGGATTTAGTAATCAAACGCATCATACTGCCACAAGGTGATCCCAGGGGCAAATGGACTCCTACATATGAAGGGCCATTTGTAATCAAAAACGTATTCTCTGGTGGGGCAATGATCTTGAACACCATGGATGGCGACAACTTGCTGCACCCTGTGAACACAGACATAGTCAAAAGATACTACGCATAAGACACCCGCTAGGTTGATATACCTAGGCAAAACAAGGGCATCTCGGCGAACCAAAAAGGTTCAGGAAAAAATTAGGGATAAAATAAAAAAAAGTGTACACCCGGCAAGTTGAAAACCCGAAAGGGCGACTTGGGCAAAAAAGGGATTCCCGGTGGACTGAAAACCCGAAAGGACGGTCCAGGAAAAAGTTAGGGAATTAAAGCGTATGACTATGTCCTGTTGGATCACCTTACAGACAACCTTTGGCTTCAACTGACAAACTCAAAAGTTATGATCAATCCAATCAGCTTCGGACAAGGTAACAAACAGACAAGATGCTCAAAGACACGAAGGCTATAGCAGAATGAGAACCCCATGGGATTATTGCACATAGCTATCTTTTCTTTGTATCAAATTCTCATTTTTACAACGGCATTCTCTTACTAGAATGTTTGTCTCATTGTACAAAAATACTTACTCAAAGTTAATACAAAGATATCCCTTTGAAAGTGAAAAACTACATGTTTTTCTTTATTCTTGTGTTTTGTTTACAAAAACGTCCAATGATTTATTTTTGAACATATGCATCTGAACATAATTACTGTTTACAAAATGAACAAAATAGAAAGACAGTCACTGGATGGCTTTAAGAGATAGGGAAATCTCTCTAAGCTATTTCCATGAAATCCCCCACAGTGTGCAGTTTTATCCCTAGCGGAACAAAGCTTTAAGTTATGAATCCCCAGTAAAAGTCATCCAATTTCTCAGGATTGTACAAGTTGTACATGACATTACCCTCACAACAGAGTTTATTTCTCTAAACGGAAATTCATCAATACTTCGACTTCAAGACATGAAGACTTACATCTCCTTAGCAGCAATCAAAGATTTATTTTCCCCAATCCGACAGTAGTGCAGCAAATTAGCTCACATATGCATACATTGCATCCATGTATCATAAACATTGATAAAACGAATTCGTTACACCATACATTTCATACAACATGACTTTGCATTTTAGCTAACATTTTAACCTTTTCAGGAAAAGATTAACAGCTACCATTAACAATGTTCAAAGTTTTCAGATACAGTACAGATACGCTCCAGATACGGATGCCATTCTGATACTCATTCATATCCAACTTTCAGATATAGTTCAGATACGCTCTAGATATGGATGCCATTATGATACTCGTTCAGATCCAACTTTCAGATACAGTTCAGATACACTCCAGATACGGATGCCATTCTGATACTCATTCAGATTCAACTTTCAAATACAGTTCAGATACGCTCCAGACACGGATACCATTCTGATACTCATTCATATTAAACTTTCAGATACCGTATAGATACGCTCCAGACACAGATTCCATTCTGATGATCATTCAAAATCAGCTCTCAGATACAGTTCAGATACGCTCTAGACACGGACGTCATTCTGACACTCATTCTTACAGCTTACAAATTACAAAACCAACAATCACTTTTGGATGGAATCTTTTAAGCCCATCTCCTACATCTTTCTATCACCTCTCCAAATTAAATCTTTAAGCCCATTCCCTCTACCATCACATCACCGAGTGCAAATTTTTGGGCACTCTAGTGTCCAATCATCTTCCACCTTCGAGTCACGACTGGAAAAACGCGCCAATCTAACTCTTCAGGCTTAAGAAGATTGAACAGGGGAAGCTGATGTACCCCAAAATTTTCCCTCTCACTTATCAAAAAATTTCTCACAAGATCTCATTGGGCTCAAGACTGCACTAGGGTTTGATCAGCTCAAGACACCTCCTTATGCACTAATGACCAAAATTTGGGTTTGAGTTCGCACAAGGATTTTTTGACTATCAATGCTTCATATGACTTTCATGGACCATTGTGGACCCTCAATATTACTCATGTCAAGTTTCAAAATTTGGATCACACTTTTGATCAGCCAATTGAGCAATTGACCTAAAAATCAATTGTATTGGGGAAAAAGTCAACCATGGCCAATTTGCAGTCAAACTTCATAATTTTTTATCCACATAAACATTTTAGACTCATATGTATCATTTGATCAAGTTTGGACCATAATTCCTCAAGATATTTGATCAAACCCCCAAAAGGGCAAAATGGTCAAAATTAGGGTTTTGACTAGGAAAGGACAATTTCTGATTTTTGACCTAGCAAATGGTTAATTGGTTTAAGGAATGATTTCAAGAGTCCAATTGCACCATTTTTACCTAATTACATGGCTCAAAACATTGCAAGTCCATTGGATTGACAGATGAATTTTGTAGTCAACTGATCAAAAGTTAACTTTATACTGAAAAGTCAAACTTTGACTTTTTGGTCAAATTCAAGTACCAAAGATCACAATTCATCAAAACATGTCAAAATAGGAAACTTATTCATCAATAAATCAAGAAATCAAGATTTCATTTTGAAAAGTCAAAATTTCTAAACTTAGAAATATTTCTAAGTGTCAAAAATGTCTTATTTTTTCATAACTTTAAGCCAAATTTTCACCATGATACAAGTTGATTCAAGAGAAACTTACAACATGAAAGTTGTAGATCTCCAGGAAATATACAACTTTTCTTCACACAACTTCTTCCAAAAGTTCTTGTATCTCAAGTTATAATTTCAAGAACATAGGGTCATGAGACTAAACACTTAGTGAAATTTTGCCCTAATTTGGTCAGGATTTTGACCTAACTTCATGGCACTTTTTCACATAATTCCAAGAGGAATATTCAAAATCAATTCAAATATGGGTTATATAGCACATTGCAATCTTTCCAAAATGTCCAAGAACTCCTTGAGATCAATCTTGAGTAGGGAGAATCGAAGAGATGAAGTTGGTGTTTCGTCACTTGGATTACAAGGCATTTTGTGATGAATAAAAACCCAATTTTAAACCTATGCTGCACAATCTTGTTTTTCAGGCTTCTAAACCTCAAGATCTCACCATAATCAGAAGATTACACTTGCTTTTATGCTATTATCCAAGTGTTCCAAGCATTTTCCAAGCCATTTTTCAATTTTTGGAAGAAAGCTACAATTCCATTCTTGAAAAGTTGGTTTAATCACAAAGTCAACTTGTCTTGAGCTTCTAACTTGTTCTTTCTGCACACACAACCCCTATAATCCAAAAGCAAGGTGTCTAAGGCCTGAAGAAGCTCAGGACATGCTTATACAACATTTGAGATTTGTCATTTCACTTTTCTTCAAAAGCAAGTTATAGAGCCATAACCATATAACTCAGAAACCTGGAGTTATTTTGTACTCTAATCTTTTCCATACATATTAACAAGTTCATTGCAACCTGAGACACGATTCCAAGCATCCTAAAACTCTCCAAAACACCATTGCTGCACAAAACTGGCTAACTTGACAGTTTTGAGCCAAAACTCATCATCTTCATTTCCACTCGTGCGTTTTGAACACCAATCTTTCAAACACCTTCTATACATCATACCAAAGCAATCCAGGCCCCTATTTCAAGACTGTAACTCCTCCATCACTATCCACCATTTTCAAACATCAAGCTTGCAGGTTGACTTGAGTAAAGAGATTCAGGGACTTTCAAGGCAAAGTAGGAGTTGGAATACACTCAAGAAGGTCCAGGCAAGCTAAACAGATCCTCAGACCATCTCAAAAGTTGCTCAAACTCCATTCACGACTCTAGCTGCAAGTGGTAAGTTTTCAAACTTCTATCTCTTCATACAAGCATCATTTGATCCTGATTTGTGAAGATAAAATGTAGATACCTTTGCTCTAAAGCTAACCATGTTCATAATTTCCATTTATATTGACTGTGTATAGAGAGTTTTAGATTTTAAATTTCTGAGAAAATTAGGTTTCAATTCAGGGCCAGCAAAATTAATCTTCATCTTTGACTTTTAGCTTACATAAGTTATATGGTTGGATTCGTGAGGAAAAATAGCACAACTTTCATGTTTTCATTTTCCATTTTTGTTGAGAAATGAATGAGATACAGGTGGTCCGGCTGGCTGAAGGTTGAAGACGAAGTACAGGCCATAGAAACGTTTCACCTTATGTATTTAGTCTTTCATTTAAGTTAACGGATGTACAGCCACCCCAGTGGTAAGGCAGCGTGCGTTATTGATAGAGGTCGTGGGTTAGAACCTCAGCGCTGCCTTTTGCAAATGTTTTTACATTTTTTTGTCCTTTTTTGGTTCCTTCCAGCGCATGGGCCTCCCCCATCCTGGGCCTGACTTTTTCTAACCTCCCCCCTCTTCATATTTGCACCATGGCCCAATTTATTTATTTATTTATTTATTTCATTTTTATTTTTCTTAAATATTTCTTTTCTAAAATACTAAAAATCATAAAAACACAAAATATGATATATTTTATATTTTGACTTTATTTTATTTTATTTTCTCTATAAACAAAAATATATATATTTTATTTACTATACTTTATTTATTTTTTATTAACTAAATCTTATAGACTTAATTAATAATTATATTATTTATTTTTTCTTCATACCATTTAAAAATATGTTATTTAAATACCAAACAAAAGACTAAAAATATTTTTAATACTATAAATATTTTCAAGATAAAAAATGCTAAAAAAAATATACTTTCTTTAACTTATTTTCTTTTGGTTAATTAATAGAATTAGGGTTTTCTTTTAAAAAATATTTTCTTAATAAATTCAAACTTAATTATATTCTTTATTTAAGTTAGGTTAAGATAAAAAATCTTTTTTTCATAAAAATCAAACAAAATTCATTTTCTTTACATTTTTCATCCTTATACATTATTCATCATTATACTTTGTATTTATGTAATTCTTGTACAAATTCAATTTGTTTGTAATAGATTAATTAGGTTTATATTCTTGCAATACCCATTTACCAAATTGTACACCCTCCCCACAAATGTTGTAATAACGTAGTAACTTTAAATTTCGTAATTTATCGCTTTTACATAATATGCTAGTAATTAAGGTTTGTATGGAAAGAATAAAATCAATCAAATAGAAAATCCTAATTCAAGACAAAAACAAGCATGAAAACAACACACTTGCACACAAGCACCCCTAGGGTAAAATCCACTTGGTTACCTTTACAAAATGGCCATATTACGCATGTGAGGTATCTTAGCAAAAACAAACGAATACAACATCATAGTCCCTCGATGACGCTATCTGAGTTGTCTTACAAATGATATTAGTCCCTAAAAGAGTATGTTAAGATGCCTTACAACATTGCTAATCATGGCTATACAATTACCCACGCCCGTCCCGTTTACATCCAAAGATAGGGTTACTTACCAAATCAATGGTAAGATAACAATATTAAAGGAAAAGAAAATGAACAAGAAAGACATTTGAGTAGGTAGAATGCTCCTAATTACTTGCTTCATTTCAAACAAACATACTTGTTATTTAAAAAAAAAAACACCTACACATTTCAAAACATCTTACAAAACTTGAAAACATTTTCAAAAGATCAACATCTTTGTATACATTCTTACGAACGAGAATCATTACAAAGATTGCCTAAACAATGGCCTCTTTACAAAATACTTTCAAAAACCACACAAAGCACAATTTCAAACAAAAGCAAATGATCTAGCAAGTAACTAAGAGCCCATGGAAAACCATGGATGAAAAGGGTGCTAATACCTTCCCTTTTCATAATCTAGCCCCCGAACTCAAGAAACAATCTCAAAGGTATTTCCTGTGCTTTTTCACCTTTCCTTTTTTCGATAAAAGAAAAGTCGGTGGCGACTCTTGCTAACCGCAACATTTGCAATCAAATGCAAAACCTTCAAGTCAGTTTTCCCACCGTATCACACCTACTATCCAGGCTTTCATTCCAAAGTAACTCTACCATCCAGGTTTCTTCCCATAAGCCCTATTATCCCGACTTTCATTCGAAATTAACCCTACTATCCAGGTTCCTTCTCATAGCCCTACTATCCAGGCTTTCATTCTTAAGTAACCCTACGACCCAGGTTCCTTCTCATAGCCCTACTATCCAGGCTTTCATTTTAAAGTAACCCTATTATCCAGGTTCCTTCTCATAGCCCTACTATCCAGGCTTTCATTTCGAAGTAACCCTACTATCCAGGTTCCTTCTCACAGCCCTACTATCCAGGCTTTCATTCCGAAGTAACCCTACGACCTAGGTTCCTTTTCACAGCCCTACTATCCAGGCTTTCATTCCGAAGTAACCCTACCATCTAGGTTTCTTCCCATAAGCCCTATTATCCCGGCTTTCATTCCGAAGTAACCCTACGACCCAAGTTCCTTCTCATAGCCCTAATATCCAGGCTTTCATTTCGAAGTAACCTTACCATCCAGGTTCCTTCTCTTTCATCCCCAGACGACAGTTTATAACCCGATAAAACCTGGACCCAACCAGTTTTGATTGATTTCACCTTTCCCCAGTAAGTCGTTGTGCAGCCTGGACCCTAACCAGATATGAAGTTAACTTCCGCTTCCTCAAGCAGGAGTTAATTCCCCAGTAGAGTAATGGACAACCACATCTCCTAGCCTCCATTTTCCAAGACGGGAATCAACATTCTCCAGCAAAGTCCTCCTCAATGGTAGGTACAGGAATTCTCGCAAAGGAATCTTTCAGGAAACCAGTATATTTTATGGATGGCATCGTTAAGCCCATCTCTGACGATTCTCTAGCAACTTCCAAGTGGAATCTGTAAGCCCATTCCCGATATCACCAAATCAAGTATCACTTCATGCGAGTGCAAATTTCTGGGCACTCTAGTGTTCAATCATCTTCCACCTCCAGATTATGAAAGGCAGACAGTCAATCTACATCCTCGGGTTTAAGAAGATTGAACATGGGCAGATGTTGTACCCAAAAATTTTCCCTCTCATTTTACTCAATACATGCCCATTGAGGTCCTCAACTTGCTCTAGGATGCCCAAGAGTTGACCAGACAAACTCTCTCCTAAGGCAATGTATCTCAAACTTGGGTTTCCATTTTCATCAAGATGGGTGAACCCCAAAGACCTCATATGATCTCCATAGTCCTAATATGTTCTCAAGACCCTCCATGTCAAATTTCAAGCCTTGCACAAGAATTTTGCTCAGTCAACTGCTCAGATTCTTGAGAATCGACTATATTAAGTCAAAAGTCAACTGTGGCCCACATACAGTCAAACTTCAAGATTTTTGGTCAGCATCAATATTTTGAAGTTATATCCATAATTTGATCTAGGGCTGATCATGATTCCTCAAGGAATGCCCCAAATTCATCAAAACCGAAAAGGTTCTAAATTAGGGTTTCTTAGGAAAAGTCAACCAAACTTTGACCAAACATAACTTCTTCATACTTTATCAGAAACTTTCCATCTAAGGCTCATTTTGAATAGGATGTAATTCCCTACAACTCATATTCAGCCCACAAGTTCAAAATATGCACTCATCAAAAGATATGAATTTCTACATTATAGGTCCTTTTGAAAAGTCAACAAAAACACCTTTTGGGTCAAAGCTTCTTACATGAACATGGAAGACCCAATTTAGATGAGACCAAAAGGGTTGTTTAGGGGACATCCTAATCTTTCTAAAAAATTCCAAGAATACCTCTCTAGGGTTAAAATTGGAAGAGTTATGCATTCTCAAAGTTGGCCATTCTTGGAAAATTGCCAAAAGTCAAATATGCTCACAAAAGCATTTTTTGCCAAATGGGCCTAACTTTTTATGTTTGCACCTCACTTCCAACATGGTCCACGACCCAAACATCCTTCCACATTTTATTAGTCTTATTTATTTAATTTATTTTGATTTTTATCCTTTAAAAATCAAATTAAATCAAGTAAATCATCTAAACAATAAAAGATTTCATTAAAAATCTTTTTATCATCAATTGGCAATTATCAAAAGTTGGCAAGATCAAGGCAAATCGTGGAAAGAGAATAAAGAGTGGATTTGTTCCAAAAATAAACAAAATCAAAAAAACATGAAAGAAAAATATTTTGTCATCAAAGCATGGGATTTTCTCCATTTATGTTGACCTAGTATGCTACCATACATAAGGACAACCATTCCAAATAACAAGCACACGGAGAGGCTGCCTAAAAACCAAGAACAAGGGTTTCAAAAATTGAAAAAAAAGTGCAATTTCCCTAAGAGAGGATCCAGCCTCCTTCAAACAAAACCAAGCATCTTATCATCATTCTAAGGATCCCAACACCTCTTCTCATCCATCCTTGAAGGCCAAAGCACCTTGAATCTCCCTAGTCAGATCTTCCCACATTGGTAACTTTTTGACTTCTAAAACTCGTTCCATCCTTAATATAAATATATTGTGCTTGCATATTCATACTATTGGCATTATTTATGAATTTTTTGGCGTATCTCATGTGAGGAATAAGCCCATAATCGCAAGACACCATTGCTAGGGCTTAGAAAGAAGCAAGCTTCGGATTTTGTGATACATGCACTTTTAGGATGAATGGATACCACCATTGGATTCTTGGGGAAATTTTAAGGGGGGTAGGGTCTTTTTTATGCTTTAATCACACGTATTTTGCAGGAATCGGCCTTGGGGTGTCACCGGAGAAGGTGACCGGAGCCACCGAGGATGGTGGTTTGATTTTGGCAGGAGGCGGTCAAAGCGTGTGTGGTTGTTCCTCGTGACCTTATTGGTTGGGCTCAAACGAACTCTTTCTCTCTCCAAGTCTTATTGGTCCACTCAAACTCCCAGGGCCCCACAGCACACGCGTGACATTTTGATTCAGCACTAGCACCTTGTTTTCCTTGTATTTTGTTTGTTTCATTATATTCATGACTAACCAACTAGCGCAGATGGCAAGGGAAGAAGGCATGTGAGAGGGAAGGCTTGGGTTCGATCCCAAGTCCAGACCTTTTTCAATTTTCTGAAATATTATTTCCAAATCCAGTGCACATCATGTTGTGAAGGTCACCACACACTATCAGATCTCGTCCCTTGGATTAGTCTCCATCATAGATCTAATGCGCAGTATACGCTAGTCCACTGTGAACCTTCAGAAGTTAGTTCCACTGGATCAGGCGCCAGTCTGGGCCAACTTTGGGCCCAACCAGTAATTTGGCAGCGCACCCCCCTCCTCTCTTCCAACAATCAGGCCCATTTCCTTACTTTTTATTTTAATTCTTTTTTTCTTTTGTTTAGTAATCATATCTTTTTCTAAATAACTCAAAAAAAATCATTTTTTTATTATTTTATCAAAAAATTACCAAAAACATCAAAAATCTTTTTTTCATAAAAAATATTTTATTAATTAATTAGTTTAATTAAATTATGGTAATTAATGATTTTTTTCTATTATAATTAAAATAATTAGATTTAGGGTTCAATTCTATATTTAACTTAATTTTTCCTTAAAAATAAATATTTTCGCAATTTAGATTTCTAGGTCGGTAAATCACTTCTCGCATTTAATTTACCGCGCGTTTTGTAATTTTATTTTTATTATTATATTGTAACTGCTCCCAAGTTGTAATAGTTAAATTAGGTTTAATATTTCGCTTATTATTTTTTCATGGATTTTTGAATATGTAATCCCCTCCCCAAAGCCTTGTAATAGCGTATGACTGTTATTTTCTCGCTCTTATATTTTATATGCATGTGTATAATTGTTAGCAACCTAGGCATGTATGATTAATGAATCAATCTTAGATCACTAAACTGCAAAGATAAATATAACTGAAATCAAACACTTTTGCACACTTGCACCCCTAGGGTATTACCTCACTTGGTTGCCTCGGAAATAATGGTCGTGTCCCTCGAACATAGGGATACCTTAGCAATGACCCGTAATTCAAAGTCTTCATAAAGATCACAGTCCCTACTTGTCTCTTGAGTTGCCTACGAATTGATCTTATGACGATAGTCCCTTCGAAACGCTAAGGTATCCTTACTTGTTGCCTTCAGTGACCATTTCGTCCCTTCGAACGTCCCTTTAAAACTCCAATGACAGTGCTACCTATTTCTCAATAATGGGATAGCATTGTCTAAAAGAAAAACGAACAAACTTTTCGAGTAGGTAGAAAACTCTTATGTACTTGCTCAAACAAACAATTTTTTCACACCAACACTTTTCAAACAAAGTATTCAAAAAAACAACTTAGTAACACTCTTGAGGACAAAACAAGGGTTAAAACGAAATAAAACAAAACTTTTCAAAACAAGCACACACAAGCAATTTGAAAAATGAGCAAGTACCTAACAGCCCGTGGAAAACCACGGATTGAAAGGGTGCTAACACCTTCCCTTTCTATAATCTACCCCCCGTACTCAGAAACATTCTCGAAAAAGGTTTTTTCTGTTCTTTTTCCTTTTCCTGATTGGATAAAATAAAATTCGATGGCGACTCTTGCTTATCGCAACATTTTGCAAACAAAAATGCAAACCAGTATAACAGTCGGTTCTGCCATCATATCACACTCTTCAGTATCAATATCGCAACAGTGTGCTGGTTCATCCAACCTTTCAATGGTGATTCGAGGAGCTTCATTGTTCCACCTTACTTTGAACATATAAGACATGGTAGCTAGCGCGTCCGCTAACTGATTCTCCTCTCGTGGGAAATGTTCAAAGGTTACCTCCTCAAAGTGCGGGAGCAATGTCTGTATATGCTCTTTGTACCGGATAAGATTCAGATGCTTCGTGACCTATTCGCCTTTGATATGGCTTATCACCAAGGCTGAATCCCCGAAGACATTTAAGAACTTGATCCTGAGGTTGATAGCGGCTTTGAGACCCATGATGCAGGCTTCATACTCCGCCATGTTTTTAGTGCAGTTGAAACATAGTCGGGTAGTGAAAGGAGTATGACAGCCCTCAAGAGATATGATCACAGCGCAAATTCCATTATCGAGTGCGTTCGAAGCTCCGTCAAAAACCATGGTCCATCGGGATCCTTCCTCAGGTCCTTCATCCGGTCCAGGTTTTTCATAGTCAGTCACTAGCATGATATTCTCATCCGGGAACTCAAAATTCATAGACTGGTAGTCTTCCACGGCCTGATGAGCCAAATGATCCGCTAATACACTTCTCTTGATTGCTTTTTGGGTTGTATACTGTATATCGTATTCAGTTAAGATCATTTGCGATCTCGCTATTCTTCTGGAGAGTGTGGGCTTCTCAAAGATGTATTTGATTGGATCCATCTTAGATATCAATAGAGTAGTGTGGGTCAGCATATATTGTCTTAGTTGACGAGCAGCCCATGCCAAAGTGCTGCAAGTTTTCTCGAGCAGTGAGTATCTTGTCTCACATTCGGTAAACCTTTTGCTAAGGTAGTATATTGTGTGCTCTTTTCGATCAGACTCGTCATGCTGCCCCAACACACACCCCATTGAATTATCTAGCACCGTTAAGTAAAATATCAAAGGTCTTCCTTCAACCGGAGGCATCAAAATTGGTGGTTCTTAAAGGTATTCTTTAATCCTTTCAAAAGAAGTCTGGCATTCATCATTCCACTTTACCACTTGATCTTTCTTCATAAGCTTGAAGATGGGCTCACAAGTAGCAGTCAGATGTGAAATGAACTTGGCGATATAATTTAGGCGTCCCAAGAAACCTCTAACCTCCTTCTCTGTACGGGGAGCCGACATCTCTTATATGGCCTTTACCTTCGCAGGGTCTACCTGAATACCTTTGTCACTGACGATGTAACCCAAAAGCTTACTAGATCTTACTCCGAAAGTGCACTTGTTTGGATTTAACCTTAGCTTGTATGTCTTCAACCTGTCAAACAGCTTTTGTAGATGGTCGAGGTGCTCTTCCTCGGTTTGGGATCTGGATATCATATCATCAACATAAACCTCAATCTCATGGTGAATCATATCGTGGAACAAAGCGACCATGGCTCGCTGATAAGTTGCCCCAATGTTCTTCAACCCAAAAGGCATCACCGTGTAATAGAAGGTGCCCCACTATGTGATAAAGGTTGTCTTCTCCATGTCTTCAGGAGCCATCTTGATCTGGTTGTAGCCAGAGAAACCATCCATGAAGGAGGAGACTTTGTGTTGTATGGTGTTGTCAACCAGAACATCAATATGGGGAAGCGGGAAGTCATACTTGGGGATCACCCTATTCAGGTCTTTGTAGTCCACACACATCTGTACCTTACCATCCTTCTTTGGTACCGGAACAATGTTAGCAACCCACTGCGGATAGGAGGTGACAGCTAAGAACCCTATGTTGAACTGCTTCATGACCTCTGCCTTGATCTTCTATGACATTTCAGGGCGCATGCGGAAGACCTTTTTCTTAACCGAAGGACAATCTTCTTTAGTTGGCAGACGATGTACCACAATATCAGTGTCTAAACCAGGCATGTCTTCATATGACCAGGAAAAGATCTCAACATAGTCGTGCAACATCTGTATCAACCGCTGTTTGATCTTAGTCTCGAAATTTGCGCCGAACTTGAGTTCTTTTCTGTCCACCTCTATGCCCAAGTTTATCATCTCAACTGGCTCTTCATGAGGCTATATAGCCCTCTCTTCCTGCTGTAACAGTCTAGCAAGTTCTCCGTCTACCTCACAATTGTCCTCACCTTCGTCCTCAGCTTGGTTGATCGGATTTTTGAAGTCATGATTGGAAATAGCAGAACTGTTATCAATGGGATCCAGAGTGGATATGGATCTGCAGTTTGATATGTGAGTGTGTGTAAGAGCATAGTTGTATTGATAAAGTAAAAGTAGAAAAGAAAAACAGAGAGCGCAAAATTTGTATGCAAGGAACGTCCAATATTTTATTGATGATATATGAAATGACATATAATAACCCTCACAGATAGAACCATTGTGCCTCGGGTAATACACAAGGCCATAAAGTTTAAATTGTTTATTACAAACTCGGAAAACAAATAAGACAGTTACTGCGGAATAAAAAAAACTGGTATAAAATCTCTGGCCGTCTAATTACTCGGTCCACCATTGATAGTCGGGTAGATCCAGCTGTCAATATCTAAATCTTCCTCACTGGCTTCAATAGCATTGACCCCATGATTGATGATGCATAGGGAAGGTCCTCCAGCTCGAGCGTGTCGAACGACCCTTTGAGCTCCTGAAGTAAAGCCCAAACCAAATTTGTCAGTTTTGTGAATAAAATCAGGGAGCTGCCCCCAATTGGTACACCCACCTTCTTCAACTACCGCCCTGGCATCCTTGAGAGAAGCCATCTTCAGAGGAGGTTTGGTGTTGGTAGTAGTCTCGGTTGACGCTAAAATCTGGGGAACCTCTTCAAAGTTTTGATAAGGAGTCTCTATGAATTCCCTGTCCATCTCTACATACCTGAAGGAGTTCAGGTGGCTCACCATATACTCCTCTTCACCATGCACTATGACAATCTTCCCCTACACCAGATATTTCAGCATTTGGTGCAGCGTAGAAGTAACAGCCACAACTTCATGGATCCAAGGATGACCCAACGAACAAGAGTATGATGGCCTGATGTCCATCACGTAGAAGGTGGACCCAAAGGTCTGAGAGCCCACTTTGACAGGGATGTCCACCTCCCCATGCACCATTCCCTTCAACCCGTCAAAATCCCTCACCACAATGTTATTGGGCTTTAGGGTCAAGCCCTCAAAATCTAGTCGATCGAGAGCCTTCTTAGGCAGAACATTCAGCGAAGATCTAGTGTATACCAACACATGAGCCATAGTAGTGCCACTGCATTAGATCGAGACATGTAGAGCATCATTATGCTTCCTCCCCTTTGGCGTTAAGTCGGCATCTGAAAAACCCAGCCCATTGTCAGCAGTCAAGCTAGCCACAGAGTCTTTGAATTGATCTCCCGAGGTTTCTTGCGGCACATGCACAATCTTGAGGAATGCAATCAAAGCCTTTGCATGGGCTTCAGAACATAACAAAAGAGACAACATTGATATCTTCGAGGGGGTCTACCCCAGCTTCTCGGCCACATTGTAGTCCCTCTTCTTGATTATTTTTAATATTTCCTCTATCTCTTGCTTAGAGGATTCCAAAACAAATTTTCTAGGTGCCTCCGTCCGGGTAGGCTCACCTACAACTTCTTTGCCTCGAGTCCCAGATGACTCAACGACAGGAGTAACAATTGGAGTAAGAATAGGAATAATAACGGAAGTACCGGTAGGAACAATAGATGAAATAACAACAGGCTTAGTGACAGTGTTTAGGGAGATCTCGAGAGAGAAAACCATTCCATTTTTGGTGATCTTTCTGGTCCCGACAATGTTACTGACATCAGGATCAGCCTCTTCAGTCTTCAAATCTTGTTTAACGCCATGATAGTAAACATCGGCGCCATAATTCCAAGGGACAGCCTTGTCCGAGGAGTATGGGACAAGACCAGGAAAAGTGATTATTAACGGAGAAATTCTTGGAGCAGGTGTAATCCTAACAGGTCTTTTAGGGGAGACCTTGGAAGGATTGGTGGAAATGGTTATAATGGCGACATCTTCAAACAGTACAGTCGGAATCAAAGTCTTTTCGAACAAAATCTCTCTACTGTCCATCAGACGTTGAACACCTGCTTTCAGCAAATAGCAACCAGAGGGCAGAGATGAACATATGTGGCAACCTTCACGTCAGCTCAAGAATAAACTGGCCAACAACAAATTCTTCTTAATAGTCATAAGAGGAGTAGAAACTTCATCAACAAAGGTAACCAACATAGCAGTATCAATGGCATTAACTCCACGGTTGTGCTTAGGCATGGGAGAATTTATGACATTAGGCTTCTTTGGAGCATCAAACTCAATCTCCTTGGCTTCAATTAGATATTGTACTTTATTTCTCAGAGCCTAGAAGTCATTTGTATTATGGCCAGGACTCTCAGAATGGTAGGCACACCGAGCGTTTGGATTGTACCGAGGAGATGTGGTATTAGGATTCTTGGGAGCCTCTTTCAAGGTTACCAAGTTGGATCTTAGTATATGGGCTAGAACCTCATTCAATTTCATGTTAATTCGAGTAAACTACATTTGCGGTCTTTTTACCCTTTGTTGATTGTTTCGTGGTGGGGTAGCCGCGGGCCTAGGTATCATCATAACACCTACCGTTGGACGGTGTTCAGCTCTATTCTGACTTCTTGGGCTATAAATAGCACTGACTTCCTTCTTACATGTGAAGGGCTTCTTCACTGAGCTCGAAGAGGTGTCTTTCTGGATCTTGCCACTCCGGATCCCAGCTTCTACCCTCTCTCCCATTAATATCAACTCGATAATACCATCTGAAGAGCTATCGATCAAATGATTGAAGAATGGATGAGACAGCGTCCCGAGAAACATGTCAACCAACTCCTTATCAGACAAAGGGGGTTGGACTCTCCCAGCCAGATCTCTCCACTTCTGCGCATAGTCCTTAAAGCCTTCACCTACACTCATGGATATACTCTGGAGTTGAGTATGAGTAGGGGCAAGGTCTGCGTTGTATTGATATTGCTTATAAAAAGCAGCAGCCAAATCCTCCCAGTTACGGACATTGGTTCCCTCCAATTGATAGAACCATTCGAGCTAGGTCCCTGACAGACTGTCTTGAAATAAGTGAACCCACAAATTCCTGTCAGCTGTGTGAGGCTGGATCTTCCTCACATAGGAATGGAGATGAAGCTTGGGACAAGACACCCTATCATACTTCACGAAAACCAGAGCTTTAAACTTTTGTGGGATGACTACCCCCGACACCAATCCCAACTCTTCAAAATCCAGCCCTAGTATTCTCTGGATCTCCATAGTGCTCAGTCGATCTTATAATTGTTTGTATATATCCTCAGTGGGAGGATACTGCTCAACTTTGTAGTTTGTGTCATTATCAGAGACCTCAGGGCTAAAGTCCTTCTCCCTTGTCTCTCTCTTGATTTTCCCCTTCTTTGGACGAGGAGGTTAGATCAACTGGTTACTTTAATGGCCCCCTGAACCTTCTTCCCAGATTCAGAACACCAGAGGTCTTCTTATTCTTCTTTTTCTTCAAGATAAGGGCCTTCAGATCTTCTTTCCCTTTTGCCAAAGTTATGAACATTTGTTGAAATTGGGCATTTTGTGCCTGAAGATCTTTGATGCTTTTTTCAGAAGACATTATAGCTGAAATAAACAGCGAAGAAGATGAGAAACCTGTAATGGTACATGTTTATACAATGTCATGGATGGTATGCGTATGCAATGATTTCAAGGATTGTTTAAAAGCTCAAATTTGTTTAACCAAAAGAAACACACGTTAATTGTATTAATAAGTTCGGATTGTTACAAAGAGTGCCCTTTAGGCTTACATACAATTAAACAAAACTTAAGGCAAAAGAAAACTAGGTCTCCCAGGAGCGCATCCTCTTTGGTGCAATGTAGGAGTTTATGTTCTTTTCTTCATGAAGTAGCCTAGTGAGCTCCAGGACCTTCTTCTTGCTGGCATAGAATTGAGCTTCAAATGTATCCCGCTCCTCTTTAAGTTGAACCCAGGATTTCTGCAACTCCTCATGATCAGTTGGCATGTCGGGATGATGAACAAGAGACGAAGTGTCTCCTTTAGCAACTGGTTCCATAATTATTAGTAGGATATCAGGGTAAGGCATCATAAGACTTTGGACGCAGGCTCGTACCCATCGGAAATAAGGCTCAAGAGGGATGGAATTCTTGTGCCCCAGTATCTTGATATCAACTTTATGTACCATTCCCCAAGCTTGTATGAACCTTTTACAGTAACCATGAGCATCATTCTCATAGTTGAAGGCGATTCCTTGGATAAGCGTATCATGAGGACCATTCCTTCTCGCATAACCAAACTACCGCAGTGCCAAACAAGGGTTATAAGTGATTCCTCCCCTAATTCCTAAGAGAGGTACATTAGGGAATTCACCATAGCGATCAATGATGGTAACATCTTCTGGGGGCCGTGAACACCAATGAATGTCTGAATGTGTAAGGGACATCAGACTACGAGACCATTTCATACCCTGCTCATTCTTCAAAATAGACCTGGGTATGTGCAAAATAAACCACCTATCTAATAGAGGAGTTCAACATAGGAGGGTCCCCCTTCTCTTTAGAGTGCAAGCATACAGAAAGTGTAGAACATCCCCAAGTAATGTAGGCACCGGATTATGAGATAAAAAAACCTTAATAGTATTCACATCTACGAGTTGGTCCATATTAGGGAAAAGTACCATCCCGTAGATGAGGAGTGCCAATACCTCTTCAAAAGCTTGTAAATCCAGGGTATCCCAAAAATAGTAAGCCTTCTCGAATAGAAATTTAACCGGGATTCCTTGGACACTTCCCCTCGTTTCCCAATTTGTCACTACATCGGATCGTTGTAAGGACAGAGCTTGAGCAATCTCTTCAGGCTTTGGATGTTCTTCCATACCGTTGAAAGGTAACTGATCAAGAATAGGTACCCTTAACAACCAAGAAAATTCCTCTATAGTAGGCACTAGTTGGTAATCCGGGAAGGTGAAGCAGTGGTGCAAAGGATCAAAGAACTGAAATAACACTTTTAATAATTCTTCATCGGGTTTTGAAGTGACCAAGTTGAGCAATCGACCATGTTTTTTAGTGAAGGGAGAGCTTTCATGGATCCTTAATGCCAAATCCTTTAGTTGGAGAGGCATTTTCACAAGGTTAATCTGGATAGTGTTCTTGCGGGTGGATGCCATGTCCTACAAAACAAAGCAAAGATGAGCCCTAGAAAGTCCTTGAAATGGTTAGTATGATATGTTGTGTTTATGATGTCATGATTATGCTAAAAAAATCACATGTATAGCAAGCAAAAAACAAGTCACACCAAGTCCTTAGGTTTAAGGCATGTATGAGTTTTAAGGTCATACCCTCTTGAAGTTGGATTGGTTCAACATGTCCTATAAATAGTAATCGGGTTCTAAGGGATCTTAATATCACCGATCTCTCCCCCAAGCTTCGTTCAATAGGCGATTGACTCGCAACCAAACAAAACTCAAGGGTCAAACCTCAATGAGTGTAGCATCGAGTATTTGTCGACTTTGGGAATACACCAAAGTCGACCATCTCGCTACGTCCTATTGGCCAAGTTGTGCAATTAAAGGTTCTAAGGTCAGTTGATGCTTTATGACACCACGCCGAGGCCCCATACTCTCCTTGATTGACTCAAGGTTACCGGTACCAACCAAAGTGTCACATAAATGTAGCTATTACTTCAACCGTGTCGGTATACCCAGCATAGTTCCCTCACATTTTATTGCTACTTACCTAAACGGTGCCCCCAGATCCGGTGTAGGATCTACATAACCCCAACAAAACCCTTGAATATAAAGCAGGCAAAGCAAAACAAGAAAGAAATTTTTAGAAATGACCTAGATCCTAAGGTATACCCCACTTATTGATCTCCAGCAGAGTCACCAGTTATATGATACGGTGGCAGAACCTACTGTTATACTGGTTTTCATTTTGTATTTGCAAATGTCGCGGTAAGCAAGAGTCGCCACCGACTTTTATTTCATCCAAGAAAGGAAAGGGAAAAGAACAGAAAAAACCTTTTTTCGAGATTTTTTGAGTATGGGGGGGGGGGGGGGGTAGATTATAGAAAGGGAAGGTGTTAGCACCCTTTCTATCCGTGGTTTTCCACGGGCTCTTAGGTACTTGCTCATTTTAAAATTGCTTGTGTGTGTTTTGCAAAAAGTTTTGTTTAACTTTGTGATAACCCTTGTATTTATCCTCAAGAGTGTGACAAAGTGGTTTTTGAAAACTGTTTTGAAAGTGTTTGTGTAAAAGAGTTTATTTGGTTTTGAGAAAGTACTTAAGAGATTCTACGTACTCGAAAAATATTGTTCGTTCTTGTTTCCTTTAGACAGCACTATCCTACTATTAAGGAGTAGGTAGCCCTATCGTTGGAGTTTTAAGGGACATTCGAAGGGACGAAATGGTCACTGAAGGCAACAAGTAAGGATACCTTAGAATTTCGAATGGACTATCGTCATAAGATCATTTCTCATAGGAAACTCGAGGGACAATGAGGGACTATGATCTTTATGACGACTTTGAATTGCGGGTCATTGTTAAGATATCCCTACGTTCGAGGGACATGACCATTATTTCCGAGGCAACCAAGTGAGGAAAACCCTAGGAGTGAGCATGTGCAAGTGTGCTTTTTTTAGTTAATTATCTTTGCACAATTAGGGTCATCCACCTTTTTAATCGTTGGTTTATCTTTTGCATACAATCCTAATGTCCATACATCTAGCAGTTTAATAGTTGTGGAATTTAAAAAGTGCGAGAAATCAACGTCCTAACTATTACAAGGCTTTTGGACAGATACACAAATATTTGACTGAAAATAAAGATTCGGAAATTAAAATCCTAATTAATCTATTACAAACTTGAAACAGTTACAATAATTTGAATTAAAAGAATGTAAAGGCGCGCGACGAATTAAATGTGAGAATAAATTAGAAGCCTAAAAAATCTAACTAATTAAAAAAATATTTTTTGTGTATTTTTTAACGAGGAAAACAATTTAATTACAAACTAAACCTAATTTTCTAATTAATTTTAATTAATATAAAAAAGTAATTAAGTCAATATAATTAAACTAAATTATGTCCAATAAAATTAATTCAAAAAAAAACTAATTCTATATTTTTGTGATTCTATTGAGAAAATTAAATATTTGTGAATTAAACCTAATTTGTCTAATTAATTTTAATTATGAAAACAATCAAGTCAGTATCATTAAATTAATTAATTTCCAAAAAAAAACTAATTTTAATTAAAAAAACCTAATTCTACATTTTTGTGGTTTTCTCGATTTTATGATTTAATAAAAAATGATTTTTGAAATAAACAAGAAAAAAATAATTAAAACAATAAAAAAGAAAATAAGAAATTAAAACAAAAGTGTAAAATGGGCCTGATATCAGAAGTAAACTGGGGGTGTGAAGCTGAATTGCTGAAGCCTAGAAGGATAGGCCCATTTGCCTTGCACGTGATCCAGTGCTCCCTGCTCCTGGGGGTCCACCATAAGGATGGCTTGTTGGACATTGGATCTGAATCAGGGCTTATCCAATGGGTGAGATTTGTGAGCACACGGTGGATGCTTGGCTAGGAGATGCGCTGAATCTGCAAGAAATTGTCAAGAAAAATATAAAAGCAGACGCCTGGGATCGAACCCGGGACGTTTGCCTCATATACACGCTCCCTGACCAACTATGCTGAACTGCTCATTCGTACATATATCGAAACAAATAAAATATAAGGGAAATTAAATGCTATGCCCAGGAAAACGCGTGTGAATTTAAATGAGCCAGTGGGAGTCAGCCACGTGATAATCTTTTTCCTCAGAGCTGTTGTTTTAGGTGTCAACCTTTTACCTACGGACAAAACTGTCACTAAAGGCTATAGTGACAGTGTGATACGGTGGGAGAACTAACTTGAGGTTTTGCGTTTGTTTTCGCAAATGTTTCGGTTGAGCAAGAGTCGCCACCGACTTTTTATTTTATCCTAAGGAAAGGTTAAAAAGCACAGCAAAAACCTTTGAGATGTTTTCTTGGGTTTGGGGAGTAGATTATAGAAAGGGAAGGTATTAGCACCCTTTCTATCCATGGTTATCCATGGGCTCTTAGTTACTTGCTTAGATCAACTTGCCTTGATTTTCAATTGTTTGAAATGGTGCTTTGTGTGTGGGTTTGAAAATGTTTTGAAAAGAGGCCAATGGGGTGGCAACCTTTGTAATGATCCATGTTGGGATGTATACAAAGGTGTATGTCTTTTGAAAAGTTTTCAATGTTTTTGAAAGTTGTTTTGAAAATGTGTTGTGATGTGTGGTTTTGAAAAATAGGCAAGTGTTTTTGTTTTTAAAAGTTGGCAAGTAACCAAGAGCTACCTACCCTAAATTTACTCAAAGGTCTTTGCTATGTTTTAACCCTTTTAACAATTTTGTTCCACCATTATATTTGGTGGACAATCTTGTGTTAGGATGTGAACGGGACGGGTGCGGGTCATCGTTTAGACCATGATTGCAATGGTGCCAAGTATCTTTGGGCAATTTTTCCTTTAAGGGACTTGATCATTTTTAGGCAACTTTCGAAAGCGTCATCGAGGGACTATGATCATTTGAATTTGTCTTGTTTTGCCAAAGATACCTAACATGCAACATGGCCCATTATTGAAGGCAAAAAGTGGAGTAACCCTAGGGGTGCAAGTGTGATTGGTGTTTGTTCATTTTCATGCTTTTATCTTGGAATTAGGTTAAGCTATTTGTTTTGGTTGATTTTTGCATACAAATCCTAAGTCTATCATGGCATATTTAGAAAGCTTTTAAATTCGAAATTTAAAGTCCTAAACTATTACAACATAATTATGAGATGGGGGGTACAAATGTTCAAATGGGGATATTTTAGCAAGAAATTTAAATCTAACTATTACATCCAAATTGAAATTTTACAAGGTATTTAATTGTGCGATAATTAAATAAAATACAATAAATATGCAAGATGCAAAAAATGATTTTTATATGTATGTAAAAGGTGTTTTTTATGTGACAAATAAACAAAAATAAAAATGAATAATTTTGGATATTTTTACATTTTAGGGCAAACCCTAATTTTGCCAAATAAAAGGTGTTTATTATTTAATATATACAATGTTTATTAATTATGTACAAAAAATAAATAAAAAGAAAGTATATTGTAAAAAAGTATTTTTGAGGTTAAATATTAACAAAAATAAAAAATGTATTATTTTTATGTTTTTATCCTAAATATTCTAATAAATATATAAGTATTTATATTATTTATTAAATATATTAAATATGTACAAAAATAAAATATTTATTATTTACAAAAAAAAGTATATTTTTTATAAAATGTTTTCAAAAGATAAAACAAAATAAATTCAGAAGATAAAAATGTATTAGTATTATTTCTAGTATTTTAAAATAAAAGATATTATGTATTTATTTACCTATATAACTAAATGAAACAAATAAATATCAAATAAAATGCAAAAAAAATGTGAGAAAAATAATTTTAATGTTTTTTCATGCTTAAATAAAAATATAGAATCAAAATCAAAAGGAAAAAATAAAAAATGACAAATATATCATGAAATGGGCCAGGGGGTTGCAAGTGTGGAAAAGTGGTGCAAAAAGGAAAATGGATCAGGCCCAGCCCAAAGGACAAGCTTCTTCAACCTCCAGCCAATTTCTGTCAAAAAACGCGCGTTTCTTTGCCTTGTTCAAACATCCTGATTCTTGGACTTTCAAGCAAAACTCATAACACCAAAAATGTAGAGCATCAAGAGACGAATCCAGACATATAAAGAACTTAACTTAACTTTAAGAAACGAAGGAGAATTTCTTCATCCCTAATTCCTGACCTAAGTTTTTTCTAATATTCAGGTTCCAAATTCTCTCAGCACACACAACATAAATGCAAAGTAATTATATGTGTAGCTTCAGGGCCATGAGTAGAGAATTTTTCATTCATAAACCTAAACCTAACTCTTCCTAGATTGAGAGATAGAAGTCCATGAACTTACCTATTCAACTTGGATCGTGTATGACAATGGAGGCACTTTCAAGGCAATGTGAGGACTTGTACAGCTTGCTTGAAGTTCAGGAATGCTGCTCCAACCTTTAGCTTGCTTTGAAACTAAATGAATCGAGCTATAGAAGTCAACCTGAAAAATAGAAAAAGTGAAAATGGTGAAGTTGGTTAGAGGTGTTACAGTCTGTAGCTAGGGCTTGGGATAGTTTCAATGGATGGTAGGGAGTGTGTATGAACCAGCTTTGGCCAAAACGCACGAGCAAACTGAGTTGTGCAACTCAATCTGCATGGATGCCCTGTTTTGTGCAGCAAAAGGGTGTTTTGATGTTTAGGTAGGTATTGAAGGTAGTTGGCTCGTGTTTCAGGTCATTTGAGGAGTAAGGAATGTGTGGAGAAAGTTTGCTTAAGCTTGTTCTTGCAGCAATGTGAGATGTTGTTGTATTTGCAAAGTTGCTTCTATCTTAAGTTAAAAATTCCAAGTTGAGTTACAAGCTTATGCAGGCCCCCTAAACATGCTGCAAAGCTTTGTCTTGATCAGTGGGATATGTCTAATAACTTGTGCCTCAGAGATTTGCATTGTACCTCTTGGATTGTAAACTTGACATAAAGTGTAACTTTACAAAAATGGATAACTTGCTTTTTCTAATTAAGGCTTAATTCTTCATGCAATGACCAAATGCATAAAATAATGTCTTGGCACAATGGTTTGGCATTTAATTATTGAGTGTAAATGAGATTAGAGGCCTGTAATGTAGCTTGCACATGCTGAGTTTGAAAATGCACAAGTTATGAACATGCATTTGGCCAAGAATCAAAGTGACTTTTGCCCATCTTCACAAATTCGATTATCCCTAACCACAAGGGTGTTTGAGAAGTTATTGGACATTTTGGAAATCTTGGAATGTGTACTACAATCCATCTTTGTAATGCAATTTGAAATTCCAAGTGGAAGCATGTGAAAAGTGGCCATGAAGTTAGGCAAAAATCCTGCCTAGAATAGGTCAAAATTTTTCTAAGTTAAAAATGTTTTGCACCCTTGTTCCAAAAATCATAACTTGAGCTACAAGCTTCGTTTGAGGAAACTTTGTGAATCAAAGTTGTAGATTTTTCAATGGACTATAACTTTAATGTTTTGAGTTTTCCTTGAATCCAAATGCATCTTGATGAAAAAATGGGACCAAGTTAGGAAAAAATTAGGGATTTTCATAACTTAGAAAAATTCTAAGTTATGAAAATTCTTCATTTCAAACCCTAATTTGTAATTTTTGATTTCTTGATGAACAAGTTTCATAATTTTACATGTCTTGATGAAAAATGAATCTTGACACTTGATTTTAACTAAAAAGTCAAAGTTTGACTTTTCAGTATATAGTCAAATTTGGCTCAGTTGACTGGAAAATTCATCTGTCAATCTTGTGCATTTGGGATCTTTTGGACTTGTTGAACATGTCAAGACAATGCCATTGGGTCCTTGAGTCTATATGTGAGCTTGGTTTGCCATTGTCTAGGTCAAACAGTCAAAAATTGCCTTTGTGCAGTCAAAACCCTAAAAATGACCATTTTGCCCTTTTGATGATCTGATCAAATTTCTTGTGGAATTGTGATCCAAACTTGATCAAATGGTCCATATGAGTTCATAATGTTGATGTGGGTCAAAAATCATGAGGTTTGACTGTCAATTGACCACAGTTGACTTTTTCCCCAATATAGCTGATTTCTAGGTCAACTGTCCAATTGACTGGGCAAAGATTGGAATCAAGGCTTGAAACTTGGTATGGATAAACTTGTGAGTCTAATATGAAGCATGGAAGTCACTTTGGGCCTTTTGGGTCAAAACATCTTTGTGCAAACTCAAACCCTAATTTGGGTCAACAGTGCAAAGAGAAGTTTTGAGCAGAGCAAACCCTAACTGGATCTTGAGCTTCAAGGGTCTTGTGGTGAGAAAATGTTGAGGAAATGGGAGAGAAAATTTTGGGGTACAACAGTTGCCCCTGTTCAATCTTCTTGAACCTGAAGAGTCAGATTGGCAAGTTTGCCTTTCGCGACTCGAGGGTAAAAGGAGATTGGACACTAGAGTGCCCAGAAATTTGCACTCGCATGCTGGAGTATCAGCAATGTGATGTCGGGAATGGGCTTATAGATGCCATTTAGAGATAGGATGGATAGGAGGATGGTCTTATAGATGCCATCTGGAGACGTGACAGAACCTTGTCGGGAATGGGCTTATAGATGCCATTTGGAAGTGTTGATCGCGTAAGAGATTCCTTAGCGAGAACTTGCGTACTTTGAGAAAGGAAGATGTTTCCTGGCCTGTTACAGGTGTTGATCTTCAAACTCTTCATGCAGATATGCCCTGGCTAGATACAGGAGTCGAATCCATAATTAGTTGCTCACATATGTGCCCTGGCTAGATACAGGAATCGAATCTGGAATTTGTCATCTTCAGATATGCCCTGGCTGGATACAGGAATCGAATCTGGAATTTGCAAAAGGTTGGTAGAGATAGCTTTCCTGGCTGGATACAGGTGTAAACCTCTGACCTGAGAATGAAAGATAATTTCCTGGCCTGTTACAGGGGTTGATCTTCAAACTCTTCATGCAGATATGCCCTGGCTAGATACAGGTATCGAATCTACAATCAATCGCTCACAGATATGCCCTGGCTAGATACAGGTATCGAATCTGGAATTGCGATAGTTGATAGTAATCATCTTTGGATTGACCTTTTTCCTGAAAAGGCAAAACATCAGTTGTATGCAATGTCATGATGTATGAGATGCATGATGTCATGATGTTTTAAAATGAGATAGTGCTGTATGCACTTTATCATGTATGTATGAAATGTGAAATGTATATGAATGTATTTTCGTCTAGGAAAATAAATCCTTGACGAGTGTCGGGAGTTTGTTGAATCCTGGGCTAATGTTGAAGAGTGGAGTTCTTCGCTTCCGCTGGGGATGATGGTTGCAAGAATAAACCGGTTGGAGAAGATGACTCCGTTGAGGAATAAACTTGTTGGAGAGATTACTCTGAGGGGAATAAAATAGGTGAAGAGACTACTCTGCGGGGTATTACTCTGTGGGAAGAGATATTTCGCTGAGGTTTTGATGAGAGCTCCGCTGGGGATTCCACTGATAAGTTATGTTGGGGAACTTGATGAACTCCGCTAGGGAATAGGAAGAACTTCACCGAGGACGATCTTTCCGTGGTGATTAGCTAAGGATAACCCAGTTATAAGTCCTGATGGGAAATAACCTTTGAATAAAGTCGGGGAGAGACGTTCGTACTCTGCAGGGGACAAACTTCCAGAATCTACTGGGGATAAGCTTCCAGAAACTGCTGGGGATATGGACTCCACTCTCCTGGGGAAACTTTTCAGACTGTACTGGGGTGTTGGTATTCCGTCGGGGAACAATCTTATATTAAGACTGTCGGGGATGCTTGTTGAGGAATGTCTATACTCCGTTGGGGAATGTTGAGATCTTCTGGGGATACCCAACTTCCTTAAGGCCGACAGTAGATTAACTCTGCTTGGGGAGAGTATTGCTGACTTGCTAGGGGAATATTGTGCCTTTTTAGGGCTGATGGGAGACCAACTCTTCCTGGGGAGAGTATTGCTGAATCTTGTCTTACTCTATGGGGAGTTGAGGTGACTTGGTTACGTTCTTCAGCTGAACTTACCTTGGTACCTCGGTGGACAGAGCAACTAGATCGCTTAGACATTTCTGAATTACCCCTGTTTCTGATGTCATCTGTAATTAATCCTTTTTTTCGCATGCAACTATTCATGATTAGCAATTAATGTCAAATGCATATATCAAAAATGAACATTGGACGTTCTTCGTAAAACAAAACAGAAAAAGGAAAAACAAATGGATAATTTGTCTGAAAAATTGAACTTGTATTGATTTTGAAATTTTCCTGTAAATAGGCGTTTTATGTACAAGAGGCTGACGTCCTAGTAAGAGAACGCCGCCGAGCAAAATAAAGTTTATACAATTTTGTGAAAAGAAACAAAACAGCTATGTGAAAAATAATCCCACTGGGTTCCAACTCTGCTATCGCCTTTATGTCTTCAAGCGTCTCATCACTCTGCTGCTTAGTTGAAGATGAAGCTGATTGATTGAAGTCATCTGAGCCTGATAGTTGATACCGAATTCTGGATGCAAGGTGATCCAATGAGACATAGTATTACGCTTTATCCCTAACTTTTGTCTGGACCGCCCTTTCGGGTTTTCAGTCCACCGGGATACCCATTTTTGCCCAAGCCGCCTTTTCAGGTTTTCGACTTGCCGGGTGTACATATTTTTCATTTCATCCCTTATTTTTGCCCGAACCCTTTTGGTTCGCCGGGAAGCCCTTATTTTTGCCTAGGTGTGTCAACCTAGCGGGTCCTTAATTCATGGGTAGTATCTTTTTACTATGTCTGCATTGGCAGGGTGAGGAAGGTCGTCACCATCCATGGTGGTTAGAATCATAGCCCCTCCTGAGAAGATATTATTAACCACAAACGGCCCTTCGTACGTGGAGGTCCATTTGCCCCTGGGGTCACTTTGAGGAAGAATGATGCGCTTGATCACCAGATCTCTGACTTGATACTCTTGTCGTCTGACTTTCTTGTTAAATGCCCGGATCATCCGTTTTTGGTACGTCTGACCATGACAAATAGCAGTGAGTCTCTTTTCGTCAATCAAGTTTAATTGATCGAGCCGAGTCTGGATCCAGTCATCTTCGCTCAAACCTGCATCCTTCATTATCCGGAGAAAGGGTATCTGGACTTCAATAGGCAAGACTGCCTCCATGCCATAGACCAAGGAAAAGGGAGTTGCCCCTGTTGACGTCCGTGCTGAGGTACGGTACCCATGAAGAGCAAATGGCAACATCTCGTGCCAATCTTTGTAGGTCACTGTCATCTTCTGAACAATCTTCTTGATATTCTTATTTGCTGCTTCTACAGCCCCGTTCATCTTTGGCCGGTAGGGAGAAGAGTTGTGGTGCTGTATCTTGAATTGCTCGCAGAGCTCGGTGATCATCTTGTTGTTGAGATTGGTACCATTGTCTGTAATGATCCTCTCAGGTACACCGTATCAACAGATCAGGTTGTGCCGAATGAATCGTACCACGACTTTCTTGGTTACCGTAGCGTAAGAAGCTGCTTCAACCCACTTCTGAAGTAATCAATTGCTACTAGGATGAAGCGATGCCCGTTGGATGCCGTAGGTCGGATCTCACTGATCATATCAATGCCCCACATTGCAAAAGGCCAAGGTGCTGTCAAGACGTTCAGAGGAACTGGAGGAATATGCACCTTATCGGCATAGATCTGGCATTTATGACAAGTTCGAGAATGCTGATAACAGTCGGCTTCCATTGTGGACCAGAAATATCCTGCCCGAAGGATTTTCTTTGCCATGGTATGTCCACTGGAATGTGTTCCGAAGGTACCTTCATGTAGCTCTGCCATGATCTTTTCTGCTTCAGTCTTATCCACACAACGCAGTAAGGTTGAATCATGGTTTCGCTTGTAGAGAATGTCGTTGCTGAGGAAGAACTTTGCCGCAAACCTTCTCAGGAACTTCTTGTCATTAACCGATGCGCCTTCGGGGTATTCTTGAGCTTCCAAGTACCTCTTTACGTCATGATACCAGGGTTTTTCTGTTACCTCTTTGGTCTCGAGATCGCAGCAATGTGCAGGTTCATCCAACTTCCAGATAATGATCCGGGGAGCCTCGTTGTCCCATTTGACTTTGAACATAGAAGACATCGTAGCCAATGTGTCCGCTAACTGATTCTCCTCTCTTGGGAAGTGTTCAAAAGTTATCTCCTCGAAGTGGGGAATCAATGTTAGCACATACTCCTTGTAAGGAATAAGATTTGGGTGTTTTGTATCCCACTCGCCTTTGACCTGATTGATCACGAGAGCGGAATCTCCGAAGACACTCAGAAACTTGATCCATAAGTCAATTGCAGCTTGAAGACCCATGATACATGCTTCATACTCCGCCATGTTGTTGGTGCAGTTGAAACATAACCGGGCGGTGAGTTGAGTATGAGTGCCTTTGGGGGATATGATCACAGTGCCGATACCATTACCCAAAGCGTTTGAGGCTCCGTCAAAGTGCATAGACCATCGGGATCCTTCCTCAGGTCCTTCATCCGGTCCAGGTACTTCACAATCAGTCACTACCATGATATCCTCGTCTGGAAATTCAAAGTTCATCGACTGGTAATCGTCCACTGCCTGGTGTGCCAAATGGTCTGCCAATACACTTCCTTTGATTGCTTTTTGAGTCGTGTACTGGATGTCATATTCCGTCAAGATCATTTTCCATCTTGCTATTCTTCCATACAGAGCAGGCTTTTCGAATATGTACTTGATTGGATCCATTTTTGAAATCAACAGAGTAGTGTGAGTCAACATATACTGTCTCAGCTGGCGAGCAGCCCATACCAAAGCGCAGCAAGTTTTCTCGAGCAGTGAGTACCGGGTCTCACAGTCGGTAAACTTTTTGCTAAAGTAATAAATAGCGTGCTCTTTTCGGCCAGACTCGTCATGCTGCCCCAGCTCACACCCCATTGAGTTGTCAAGTACTGTCAAGTATAAGATTAGAGGTCTCCCTTCAACCGGTGGCATAAGAATGGGTGGTTCTTGGAGATACTCTTTGATCTTTTCGAAAGCGGCCTGACATTCATCGTTCCAACGTACTACTTGATCTTTCTTCAGCAGCTTGAAGATTGGTTCACAGGTAGCAGTTAGATGCGAGATGAATCGGGCAATGTAATTCAAACATCCTAGAAAGCCTCTGACTTCTTTATCTGTCTTGGGAGTTGGCATCTCTTGTATGGCTTTCACTTTGGCAGGGTCCACTTGAATGCCTTTGTCGCTCACGATGAAACCTAACAATTTTCCAGATCTTACCCCAAAGGTGCACTTGTTTGGGTTTAACCTCAGCTTATACAACTTCAGACGGTCAAACAGTTTCCGTAGGTGGTCAAGGTGTTCCTCCTCAGTTTGGGACCTTGCAATCATATCGTCGACGTATACTTCTATTTCGTGATGGATCATATCATGAAATAAAGCAACCATGGCACATTGGTAGGTTGCCCCAACATTTTTCAACCCAAAAGGTATGACCTTGTAGCAAAAGGTGCCCCACTGAGTAACAAAAGTGGTCTTCTCCATGTCTTCAGGAGCCATCTTGATCTGATTATAACCAGAGAAGTCGTCCATGAAGGAGAAAACTTTATGCTGAGCAGTATTGTCAACCAGAACGTCGATATGAGGCAGAGGGAAATCGTCCTTAGGGCTCGCCCTGTTCGAATCCCTGTAATCAACACACATTCGGACCTTACCATCCTTCTTCGGCACTGGAACCACGTTGGCAACCCACTGAGGGTAAGAAGTCACTGCTAGAAACCCGTCATCAAATTGTTTCATAACCTCAGCTTTAATTTTCTCGGACATCTCTGGACGCATACGGCGGACCTTTTGTTTAACCGGAGGGCAGTCTTCCTTGGTAGGCAGGTGATGAACCACAATGTCGGTATCCAACCCAGGCATTTCTTCGTAAGACCAAGCAAAGATTTCCACATAGTCATGCAGCATCTGAATCAACCGTTGTTTCACACTGAGCTCTAGATTGGCACCGATCTTGACTTCCTTTATGTCTGTCTCAGTACCCAGATTTACCGTTTCCAATGGCTCTTCATGTGGCTGAATGGCCCTCTCTTCCTGGAGTAACAGTATTGCAAGTTCACCAGGCACTTCGTAATCATCTTCACCTTCATCTTCGGCTAAGTTGATCGGATTTTCGAAGTCATAACCGGCAGTAGTAGAGTCGTTACCAGTGAGATCCAGAGTGGATTGGAACCTGTATAAGTGAGTGTGTGTAAATATAGCTGTTTTGCAACATATAAAAAAGAAAGAAAAGGAGCACAAGATTTTGAAATGCAACAAACGTCCAATGTTTTTATTGATGATATATGAAAATGACACACAAAAGCCCTCACAAATGAAGCCACGGTTCCCCGGGTAGGACACCGAGCCATAAAAGTTTCAACATATTGTTTGTTACAAATTGAAAACAAAAGAGTTCATTACTGAGTGACAAAAGTAATAGGTGTGAAGTCTTTGGCAGTCCAGTTGCTTGGTCCACCGTCGGTTGTTGGGTAGATCCAGCTGTCGAATTCAGATTCCTCCATGTCGTCTTCAATAGCATTCACTCCCGGGTTGGTGATGAACACAAGAGGTCTTCCAATCCTTGCCTTACGAACAGCCCTCTAAGCCTCTGCAGTGAAGCCCAAACTAAACTTCTCAGTCTTCGGAGTGAAATCAGGAAGTCGGCCCCAATTTGCACACTCACCCTTCTCCATCACAGCCCGGGCATCCTTTAAGGAAGCCATCTTCAAAGGAGGGTCTTCAATCACAGTTTTAGCTGATGCCAATGTCTGAGGCACCTCTTCAAAGTGCTGGAATGGAGTCTCAATGAATTCCCCATCCATTTCTATGTACCGGAATGAGTTGAGGTGGCTGACCATATACTTTTCCTCCCCCTGAACTGTCACGATCTTTCCTCTGACTGGGTATTTAAGCTTCTGATGTAGTGTGGAGGTCACAGCTCCAGCCTTGTGGATCCATGGACGACCCAGCAAACAAGAGTAGGATGGACGGATGTCCATCACATAGAAAGTTGAATAAAAAACTTGAGAACGAACCCTGATTGGTATGTCAACTTCACCATGTACCATCCTTTTCGAACCGTCAAAGGCTCGGACAACAATGTTACTGGGCTTGAGCTCCAGACCCTCACAATCCAATCTGTCTAGGCCCTTCTTGGGCAATACATTCAATGAAGAACCAGTGTCTACCAACACATGGGCAAGAGTAGTGCCCCTGCATTCAATGGAGACATGCAGGGCATCATTATGGTTCTTTCCTTTGGCAGTCAGATCGGCGTCAGAGAAGCCCAACCCATTATCGGCAGTCAAGTTGACCATACAATCGGTAAATTGATCAGCAGACGTTTCTTGTGGCACATGGGCCGTCTTCAGGAAGGAAATCAGGGCCTTGGCATGGGCCTCTGAACACAACAACAGTGATAGCATAGAAATCTTTGATGGGGTGTGCCCCAGCTGCTCAACTACGTTGAAATCACTTTTCTTGATAATCTTGAGGATCTCCTCCATCTCTTGCTGGGAGGCTTCAACAGTGGTTGTCTTCGGCACCTCCGTCAGGGCGGGTAAATCAGTAGCAACCCCTTTGCCCCGAGCGTCAGATGACTCGGCAGCAGGGGTAGAAACAGGAACTTGATTAGGAAGAGGAACAGGCACACTTCCAGGTGTGATGATAAGAGGTTTCTGAATAGCTGGTGGCGCAATATCTGGTGAGAACAACCTACCGCTGCGAGTAATTTTGGCAGGCCCGGTGATGTTACTGACGCTGGTACTTGTATCAAACTCTTGCTTAACTCCAAGCACATAAACATCTGCCTCATAGTGCCATGGGACAGCTTTGTCGGATGTATAGGGGAGGGGCCCCGGAACAGTGATGATGATAGGAGCAATCTTCTGAGTGGACATGATTTTGACAGGCTTCTTTGAAGGAACCTTAGGAGGGTTGTTGAAAATAGTAACAATAGAAACTTCTTCAGTAGGGATAACAGGAACATCAATTTTCTCAAACAAGATTTCTTTGCTATCCATCAGGCTTTGGATACCTTATTTCAGCAAAGGACAACCAACAGGTGAAACAGCACATAGGAGGCAACCTTTACTACATCCCGGAAATAAACCGACTAGCAACAGGTTCCTTTTGACGGTCAATAACGAAGTAACAATCTCTTCCACGGAGGCCACATACCGGTCTTCTTCCATAGCATTCACTCCATGCTGGGGCATGGGAGCATTCACAACATTGGGTCTTTCGGGCGCCTCAAACTGTATTTCCTTAGCATCAATAAGGTCCTGAACCTTATTCCTTAGAGCCCAGCAATCGTCCGTAGTATGCCCCGGGCTATCAGAGTGATAAGCGCAACGGGCGTTGGGGTTGTACTTCGGAGAAGCTGCGTTCACTACCTTCGGAGCTTCCTTGACAGTTACCAGATTGGTTGACAACAATTGCGGCAAAATCTGAGACAGGGTCATGCTGAGCCGGGTGTATTGCCTTTTAGGCCTCTCACCCCTTGGTTGGTTAAACTGCTGAGGAGCAGCAACATGCTTTGAAATTACCAATGCATTGACAGCTTGGCGGCGTTCCGGTTTAACTTGTCTTCTAGGACCATAAACAACACTGACTTCTTTCTTGAAGGGCTTCTTCTCAGTACTCGCGGAGGCACCTTTCTGTATCTTCCCCGACTTGATACCAGCTTCTATCCTCTCACCAGTCAAGATCAAATCTGTAAACCCAGCAGAAGAATTACCAATCAGATGGTTGAAGAATGGACCGGAAAGGGTCCCTAGGAACATGTCAACAAGTTCACGGTCAGTTAAAGGTGGATGCACCCTGCCAGCCAGGTCTCTCCACTTTTGCGCATACTCCTTGAATCCTTCGCCCGTCCCCAGTGACATACCCTGGAGTTGGGTACGCGTGGGAGCGAGGTCAGAATTGTACTGATACTGTTTATAAAATGCAGTAGCCAAGTCCTCCCAATTTCGGATACTGGCTCCATCCAGCTGATAGAACCACTCGAGTTGAGCCCCTGAAAGGCTATCCTGAAAGAAATGGATCCAAAGGTTCTTGTCTGCAGTGTAAGGTTGGATCTTCCTTACATATGATCTGAGATGCATCTTCGGGCAAGATAGCCCGTCATACCTTGCAAAAACTGGCACTTTGAACTTCGGGGGGATCACAATTCCAACAACTAATCCCAAATCTTCGAAATCTAAGCCGGGAACTCTCTGCAGCTCCATAGCTGCCAACCTGTCTTCCAAGCCTTTGTACTTATCATCGGCGGGCGGGTATTGTTGATCAGAGTAGTCTTCGTCCTCTTCAGCCTCCTCTTCTTCAACTTCGGATTCAGAAGGTACCACAACCGCATTCCCTTTACTGGTTCCTTCTTCAGATGTAGGGGGAAATTCAAGCACTCTTCTGGCTTTACCCTCAAACCTTCTTCCTAGGGTAGCCACCCCGGTTCTTTTCTTCTTCTTCTTCACTTGCTCTTTGTTCCCAAGCAGGGCTTTCAGATCCTCCTGACCCTTTGCCAAGGTCATCAGGAGTTGTTGAAACTGTGAGTTCTGAGACTGCAAGTCCTTGACCGTCTGTTCGAGATCCATCTTACTGAAATAAACAGTAGAAAGATAAGGAAACCTGGTGTGGAGACCTGCTTATGCGTATGATGAATGATATGCTTATGTATGCAATGCATTCAAGGATTTAGCAAATTCAAAATTGTTGCAAACAAAAAGAATGCACGTCATATTAATAAGAAGAAATTTGTCAGTACATAAATGCCCCATGGGCCAAATATTACAAAACACTTCTCAAGGCAAAAAGACGTTGCGCATCCTCTTTGGTGCGATGTAGGTGTTGAGGGTCTCTTCCTCGTGGAGTCTGCGGGTAAGCTCTAAAACCTTCTTCTCACTGGCGTAGAAGCTGGCTTCAAAAGTATTTCGTTCCTCCTTGAGTTGGATCCAACTCTTCTGCATCTCCTCCCACGATGTAGGCATGTCAGGATATAGGATGGTGTAGGGAACCTCTCCTTCCTTAACGGGCTCTTTAATCACAGGGAGAACATGAGGGTAAGGCATCATTAGACTCTGGGCTCGGGTTCGTACCCACTTGAGATAAGGCTCAAGAGGGATGGAGTTCTTGTGCCCCAGTGTCTTGCTGTCTACCTTGTTGGGCATCCTCCAAGCTCTGATGAATCTTTGGCGAAGTCCTTGCGCATCGTTGTCGAAGTCAAAAACTAGGTCAGGAATCAACATGTCGTGAGGGCTATCCCTCCTTGCATATCCAAATTGCCTCAAAGCTAGACAAGGGTTGTAGGTAATCTCTCCTCTAATGCCAAGCAATGGAACATTAGGGAACTCTCCACAACGATCGACGATGATGACATTTTCTCTGGACTGAGAACACCAATGTACATCAGAGTGAGTGAGGGTCATCAACCGTTGTGACCACCTTAAGCCTTGGTCATTCTTCAAAACAGATTGTGGAAGGTGCGAAATAAACCACCTTGCAACGAGAGGAGTACAACACATGAGAACACCCCTCTTTCTCATTGTTCGTGTGTAAAATGAGTGATGAATGTCTCCAAGCAATGTTGGTATTGGATTCCTGGATAAGAAGATTTTGACGGCGTTGACATCTACAAGCTGGTCAAGATTTGGGAACAAGACCAACCCATAAATGAGGAGTGCCACAATTTATTCAAAGGCTTGTAGGTCCAATGAATTCCAACACTCTTGTGTCTTCTCAAACAAGAATTTTGCCAAGAAACTTTTGACACCGCTTCTAGTTTCCCAATGCCCCTTGATGTCAGATGGTTACAAGTGTAGTGCTTGAGCAACATCTTCAGGCTTTGGTTCTTTTTCCGTACCGTTGTAGGGTAGTTGATTAAGAATAGGAATTCTCAGGAGTTGAGAAAATTCCTCCAAAGTGGGCACCAATTGGTAGTCGGGGAAAGTGAAACAGTGGTGAAGGGGGTCAAAGAACTGGAACAACACCTTTACCATGTCCTCTTCAATGTTGGTGTTGACTAGGATAAGCAGTCTACCATGTCTTTCACTGAAGGGAGAGCTTTCCGGAATTCTGGATGTGAGTTCCTTGAGTTGAGGAGGGATTCTCACAAGGTTGACTTGGATAGTTTTCCTGCGAAGAATTTCCATGACCTACAAAACAAGAACAAAGATGAAGATCTAAACCCTTGAAATAGTTAGTGAATGCATATGATGCTTTATGATGTTCATGATGTATGCACAAACATATGTACAAGCAAAATCACACAAAATCCTAGTTTCAGGCTTGCATGAGGTTTCATAGGTAAGTACCCTCTTGAGTGTAGTTGGCTTAAAAACCTGTCCTATAAATAGTAATTGGGTTCTAAGGAGCTCAATATCATTGGATTGTTTTCCATGTTCATTGTTTTGGTTTAGCCACTTAAATAGCGACCAAAATATTCCAAGAAAACAACCCTCAATGATTGTAGTATCGAGTATCTACCAACTTCGGACTGCACCAAAGCCGGTCATCTCACTACCCCTAATGAAAGGCCAAGATGGTCAAGTAAGGTTCTAGGTCATTAGTGCTTAGTGACATCACTCAGCGGCCCCGTACTCTCCTTGATTGAACTCAAGGGTTACCGGTACTCACAAATATGTCGCACTAATATAGCTATTGCTTCAACCGTGTCGGTATACCCCGCACAGTTTCCACAACGTATTGCAATCTATGAATGTTTCCCTAAATCCGGGTGTAGGATTTCAAACCCAAACAAGAGAGCCAAGATGTAAAGCAATCAAAACAAACAATTAGTCATGCAAGAGGGTGATCTAAGCCCTAAGGTTACTCCACTTTTAAAATTTTCCCCAGTAGAGTCGCCAGTTCTGTGATACGGTGGGAGAACTGACTTGAGGTTTTGCGTTTGTTTTCGCAAATGTTTCGGTTGAGCAAGAGTCTCCACCTACTTTTTATTTTATCCTAAGGAAAGGTTAAAAAGCACAGCAAAAACCTTTGAGATGTTTTCTTGGGTTCGGGGAGTAGATTATAGAAAGGGAAGGTATTAGCACCCTTTCTATCCATGGTTATCCATGGGCTCTTAGTTACTTGCTTAGATCAACTTGCCTTGATTTTCAATTGTTTGAAATGGTGCTTTGTGTGTGGGTTTGAAAATGTTTTGAAAAGAGGCCAATGGGGTGGCAACCTTTGTAATGATCCATGTTGGGATATATACAAAGGTGTATGTCTTTTGAAAAGTTTTCAATGTTTTTGAAAGTTGTTTTGAAAATGTGTTGTGATGTGTGGTTTTGAAAAATAGGCAAGTGTTTTTGTTTTTACAAGTTGGCAAGTAACCAAGAGCTATCTACCCTAAATTTACTCAAAGGTCTTTGCTATGTTTTAACCCTTTTAACAATTTTGTTCCACCATTGTATTTGGTGGACAATCTTGTGTTAGGATGTGAACGGGACAGGTGCGGGTCATCGTTTAGACCATGATTGCAATGGTGCCAAGTATCTTTGGGCAATTTTTCCTTTAAGGGACTTGATCATTTTTAGGCAACTTTCGAAAGCGGCATCGAGGGACTATGATCATTTGAATTTGTCTTGTTTTGCCAAAGATACCTAACATGCAACATGGCCCATTATTGAAGGCAACAAGTGGAGTAACCCTAGGGGTGCAAGTGTGATTGGTGTTTGTTCATTTTCATGCTTTTATCTTGGAATTAGGTCAAGCTATTTGTTTTGGTTGATTTTTGCATACAAACCCTAAGTCTATCATGGCATATTTAGAAAGCTTTTAAATGCGAAATTTAAAGTCCTAAACTATTACAACATAATTATGGGATGGGGGGTACAAATGTTCAAATGGGGATATTTTAGCAAGAAATTTAAATCTAACTATTACATCCAAGTTGAAATTTTACAAGGTATTTAATTGTGCGATAATTAAATAAAATACAATAAATATGCAAGATGCAAAAAATGATTTTTATATGTATGTAAAAGGTGTTTTTTATGTGACAAATAAACAAAAATAAAAATGAATAATTTTGGATATTTTTACATTTTAGGGCAAACCCTAATTTTGCCAAATAAAAGGTGTTTATTATTTAATATATACAATGTTTATTAATTATGTACAAAAAATAAATAAAAAGAAAGTATATTGTAAAAAAGTATTTTTGAGGTTAAATATTAACAAAAATAAAAAATGTATTATTTTTATGTTTTTATCCTAAATATTCTAATAAATATATAAGTATTTATATTATTTATTAAATATATTAAATATGTACAAAAATAAAATATTTATTATTTACAAAAAAAGTATATTTTTTATAAAATGTTTTCAAAAGATAAAACAAAATAAACTCAGAAGATAAAAATGTATTAGTATTATTTCTAGTATTTTAAAATAAAAGATATTATGTATTTATTTACCTATATAACTAAATGAAACAAATAAATATCAAATAAAATGCAAAAAAATGTGAGAAAAATAATTTTAATGTTTTTTCATGCTTAAATAAAAATATAGAATCAAAATCAAAAGGAAAAAATAAAAAATGACAAATATATCATGAAATGGGTCAGGGGGGTGCAAGTGTGGAAAAGTGGTGCAAAAAGGAAAATGGATCAGGCCCAACCCAAAGGACAAGCTTCTTCAACCTCCAGCCAGTTTCTGTCAAAAAACGCGTGTTTCTTTGCCTTGTTCAAACATCCTGATTCTTGGACTTTCAAGCAAAACTCATAACACCAAAAAAGTAGAGCATCAAGAGATGAATCCAGACATATAAAGAACTTAACTTAACTCTAAGAAACGAAGGAGAATTTCTTCATCCCTAATTCCTGACCTAAGTTTTTTCTAATATTCAGGTTCCAAATTCTCTCAGCACACACAACATAAATGCAAAGTAATTATATGTGTAGCTTTAGGGCCATGAGTAGAGCATTTTTCATTCATAAACCTAAACCTAACTCTTCCTAGATTGAGAGATAGAAGTCCATGAACTTACCTGTTCATCTTGGATCGTGTATGACAATGGAGGCACTTTCAAGGCAATGTGAGGACTTGTACAGCTTGCTTGAAGTTCAGGGATGCTTCTCCAACCTTTAGCTTGCTTTGAAACTAAATGAATCAAGCTATAGAAGTCAACCTGCAAAACAGAAAAAGTGAAAATGGTGAAGTTGGTTAGAGGTGTTACAGTCTGTAGCTAGGGCTTGGGATAGTTTCAATGGATGGTAGGGAGTGTGTATGAACCAGCTTTGGCCAAAACGCACGAGCAAACTGAGTTGTGCAACTCAATCTGCAGGGATGCCCTGTTTTGTGCAGCAAAATGGTGTTTTGATGTTTAGGGAGGTATTGAAGGTAGTTGGCTCGTGTTTCAGGTCATTTGAGGAGTAAGGAATGTGTGGAGAAAGTTTGCTTAAGCTTGTTCTTGCAGCAATGTGAGATGTTGTTGTATTTGCAAAGTTGCTTCTATCTTAAGTTAAAAATGCCAAGTTGAGTTACAAGCTTATGCAGGCCCCCTAAACATGCTGCAAAGCTTTGTCTTGATCAGTGGGATATGTCTAATAACTTGTGCCTCATAGATTTGCATTGTACCTCTTGGATTGTAAACTTGACATAAAGTGTAACTTTACAAAAATGGATAACTTGTTTTTTCTAATTAAGGCTTAATTCTTCATGCAATGACCAAATGCACAAAATAATGTCTTGGCACAATGGTTTGGAATTTAATTATTGAGTGTAAATGAGATTAGAGGCCTGTAATGTAGCTTGCACATGCTGAGTTTGAAAATGCACAAGTTATGAACATGCATTTGGCCAAGAATCAAAGTGACTTTTTCCCATCTTCACAAATTCGATTCTCCCTAACCACAAGGGTGTTTGAGAAGTTCTTGGACATTTTGGAAAGCTTGGAATGTTTAATACAATCCATATTTGTAATGAAATTTTAAATTCCAAGTGGAAGCATGTGAAAAGTGGCCATGAAGTTAGGCAAAAATCCTGCCTAGAATAGGTCAAAAATTTTCTAAGTTAAAAATGTTTTGCACCCTTGTTCCAAAAAGCATAACTTGAGCTACAAGCTTCTTTTGAGGAAACTTTGTGAATAAAAGTTGTAGATTTTTCAATGGACTATAACTTTCATGTTTTGAGTTTTCCTTGAATCCAAATGCATCTTGATGAAAAAATGGGACCAAGTTAGGAAAAAATTAGGGATTTTCATAACTTAGAAAAATTCTAAGTTATGAAAATTCTTCATTTCAAACCCTAATTTGTAATTTTTGATTTCTTGATGAACAAGTTTCATAATTTGACATGTCTTGATGAAAAATGAATCTTGACACTTGATTTTGACCAAAAAGTCAAAGTTTGACTTTTCAGTATACAGTCAAATTTGGCTCAGTTGACTGGAAAATTCATCTGTCAATCTTGTGCATTTGGGATCTTTTGGACTTGTTGAACATGTCAAGACAATTCCATTGGGTCCTTGAGTCTATATGTGAGCTTGTTTTGCCATTGGCTAGGTCAAACAGTCAAAAATTGCCTTTGTGCAGTCAAAACCCTAAAAATGACCATTTTGCCCTTTTGATGATCTGATCAAATTTCTTGTGGAATTGTGATCCAAACTTGATCAAATGGTCCATATTAGTTCATAATGTTGATGTGGGTCAAAAATCATGAGGTTTGACTGTCAATTGACCACATTTGACTTTTTCCCCAATACAGTTGATTTCTAGGTCAACTGTCCAATTGACTTGGCAAAGATTGGAATCAAGGCTTGAAACTTGGTATGGATAAACTTGTGAGTCTAATATGAAGCATGGAAGTCACTTTGGGCCTTTTGGGTCAAAACATCTTTGTGCAAACTCAAACCCTAATTTGGGTCAACAGTGCAAGGAGAAGTTTTGAGCAGAGCAAACCCTAACTAGATCTTGAGCTTCAAGGGTCTTGTGGTGAGAAAATGTTGAGGAAATGGGAGGGAAAATTTTGGGGTACAACAGACAGTTTTTACCCATAGCTACAAACCTGCAACAATTGAAAATGCAATACAAGCCAAATAAATTCTAACTAAGAGCATAGGACAGTCAGAAATCGTGCCCCGAGTTCAATGGTGCCCACGATTTGGTCTAATTTTTCCTATATAGGGAAGCCCCAAAACGATCTTGGAAACCCTAAGAATGGTAACCTTAAATCCTTACACTTAAAACTCAATTAAACCATTCAGATAGCATCAAAACCTTATAACAAACGTGAATGTATAATTAAATTTCAATGAAAACATGCATACACATGTAATCGAGAATTAAAAAAAAGGAAGAACCAGTCCTGTACCTTGCAATTCTGGGTGTTTTATGGCTTGAAAATCATTGGGATAACTTCACTACACACCCAGGAATTGATTTCTAGCTTCTAATCACCTTGAATCATCCTGCAGAATGAAATCCGATCCTCACTTTTTTTGCAAAAAAACTCAATTTTGTTCTGACGATTTTCACCACTCAAACCTTGTTCTTTTGCCTTGGCTGCATTGTGTGTATGTAATAGAGTGCATTAGGTCAACAAAAAATAACTTGAATCTTGAAATTATCGAGAAAAGATCTTGATTAATCCTTGCATTATTTGTTTCCAAAATAAGCCAAATCATGTCATTCTTGCTCCAATCACGCCTTGCACGATTTGATATTGATATGCCAACATATACCATCTTCATTCAATGCGAAAATCAATCCAAAAGCAAATTACATGATTTATTTTGATTTTATTTGATTTTATTTGAATTTTAAATGAATAAAATCACAATAAATCAAATAAATAATTTAATGAGGCATGGAGTGGTTCATGGGTCGTGGACCATGTTAGGAACAAGATACAAGCATAAAAAGTTGGGCTCATTTGAAGAAAAATGCATTTTGGGCATTATTGACTTTGGGCAAATTTCCAAAAATAGCCAAGTTTGACAATACATATATCCCTCAATTTTGACCCTAAGAGGGTGTTCTTGGACTTTTTAGAAAGCTTAAGATGTCCTCTAAACAACCCTTTTGGTTTCATCTCAATTGGATCTTCCATGTTCATGTAAGAAGCTTTGACCCAAAAGGTGTTTTTGTTGACATTTTGAAATGACCTATAATATATGAATTCATATCTTTTCATGAGTGCATTTTTGAACTTAAGGGATAAAGATGAGTTGTAGGGAATTATATTCTATTAAAAATGAGCATTGGATGAGAAATTTCTGATAAAGTATGAAAAAGTTATGCTTGGTTAAAGTTTGGTTGACTTTTCCTATAGAAACCCTAATTTAGCAACTTTTGAGTTTTAATGAATTTGGGGCATTCCTTGAGGAATCATGATCAACCCTTTACCAAATTATGGATGTCACTTCAAAATGTTGACGTTGACCAAAAATCTTGGAGTTTGACTGCATGTGGGCCACAATTGACTTTTGACCTAGCACGGTTGATTTTTAGGCATTTGAGCAGTTGACTGAGCAAACTTCTTGTGCAAAGCATGAAACTTGAAATGGATGGTCTTGAGTACATAGTAAGACAATGGAATATATTTGAGGCCTTTGGAGCTCACCCATCTTGATGAATATGGAAACCCTAGTTGGAGATTCATTTCCTTATGAGAGAGTTTGTTTGGTCAATCCTTAGGCATCCTTGGGCAAGTTGAGGACTTCAATGAGCATGTATTGAGTAAAATGAGAGGGAAACTTTTGGGGTACAACAAGCTCCAACTTTGTAAGTTTATATTTTCCTCTCTTTGCATAATGTATACCGTCGTGATTCGTCATGAGTTGTTGTTGAATGTCGAATTTGCTTGTTATGATGGCCATGCTTGAATTGATTTGTTTTGAAAGATATTATCATTGTTTATCGCATAAGCAAGATTAGGGAAATTGGAAATAGAATACATAACGACTTGTCATTTCTGTTCGCTGAAGAAAAAAACAACATTGTTTGATTAAATCGCATAAGAGACAGTATGGGGGAGATGCAAAATCGAGTGGAGTGAACCGAGAAAATATTGCGAATCTTTTTGTTTATCAATTGATTTTATGGTGATTTGAGAAGGACAATAAGTATTTGATTGAGATAGAAGGCGATGAACAGAGATGGAAGGTTGGATTTGTTGTTGAATCGGCGAGAGGGAAGAATGGAGGAGGAACGTTTTTTTGTTTATCGAAAAAGATGAGGATGATAAGTCTGGTTTTTTATTGTTTATTTGAAATAACAATTTTTTTTCTTTCTTTCTCTTCCCTATGCTTAGATGCGGCGCGTCATTGGAAAAGTAGGGTTTACAAAACCCTTTCCCTTTCCTTCCCAGAACCGGGTTTGGGCATGTGCTATTTAGCCCAACCCAGTTTTCAAGCTTTAGATTATATATTAGCAAAGGTAAATAAATAAACGAATGAGTCAGTTGGAGCAGCAGTGAACGCGTGGGTTTGAAAGCTTGATGTCCCTAGTTCGAGACCCCCCTGGGACGTTTTCCTTTTCTTTTCTGAGTTTAGTGTTTTCCTTTTGGCAAATAAAAAACTACTGGGCTTTACAATTCTTTTCTAGCCTATCCAGATTTCTACCTCATACACGCATATCCAGTTTAACACCACCCTTCTACTTTCTTTTGTTAGTTTTGATTTTGTTTGTTTTATTTTAATAACTCATGAAGTTTTGTTAGATGTTTTTTATAACTTGGTTGTTTAACTTCTTCATAAATAAAAAGTACTAAAAGATAAAAACAAATTATACAAATGATTTAATTTCTTTAATAGAATAGAATTTTATTTTTCTTCCCAAATTTCTCACAAAAAAAAACAAGAGTTTTATTTCCATACTTTGTTAATTAATTTTTACTTCATAGATTATTGTGATTTTCAATTAATTGCTCGATTCGAGTTGGTTGTATTGATTTCCTATTTGGACTTTTAATTGCATTGATCCATGCTCATTTGTGAATTTGTACCCCCACTCCCGAAAGCTCTGTAATAGCGTAGAATTTTAATTTCCGCAATTTACTATTTTCCTTATATTGTATAGTAATTAGGCGTGTATGGAAAGACATAAAAACAATTGCTAGATAACCTAATTTCAAGACAATTCAATTGAAAACAAATCACTTTGCACATACGCACCTCTAGGGTAACCTCACTTGTTACCTCGGAAACACAATCATGTCCCTCGAATATGGGACGCTTTAGCAAAGACCCTTCGATAAAAAAGATCGTAGTCCCTCGATGTCCCTCGATGTTGCTTTTTCGGTAAAACGATCTAGTCCCTTACGAAAATTGCTAAAGCGTCTCACAAGTTTCCTTCTATAACTGTACGGTTGACCCGCGTCTGTCCCTTCACATCCAATGATGGGGATTATTACCAAATCAATGGTAAGATAGCAACATCTAAAGGAGGAGTAAAAGAACATTAAAGACCCTTTGAGTAGGTAGATTCGCTCCTAGTTGCTCGCTTGCTCACAACAACAAATAATTTACACCAACACTTTCATCTTGAAACATTTTCAAAAGACAAACACTTTGTACGCGTTCTTATAGAAACGAGAGCCATTACAAAGAAGACACCTTTCAAAATCACTTTCAAAAACACTTCCCATAAACACCTCTTTGAACTATTTTCGAAACAAAACTTTGTACGCGTTCTTATAGAAACGAGAACCATTACAAAGACATTTTCAAAATACTTCCAAAAACCACACCACAAGCACATTCAAACAAAAGCAAGTGACCTAGCAAGAAACTAAGAGCCCATAGATAACTACCGATGAAAATGGTGCTAATACCTTCCCTTTTCATAATCTACCCCCCGTACTCAGAAAACATCTCTAAAGGTCTTTCCTGTTCTTTTCAGCCTTTCCTTTTGGATAAAAGAAAAGTCGGTGGTGACTCTTGCTATCCACAACAATTGCGATCAAACGCAAAACAATCAAGTCAGTTCTCCCACCGTGTTACAGGGGGGTAGATTATAGAAAGGAAAGGTGTTAGCATCCTTTTCATCTGTGGTTTTCCACGGGCTCTTAAGTACTTGCTCATTTTTGAAAATTGTTTTCGTGTTTGTGTGTTTTGAAAGGTTTTGTTGCTTTATGATAACTCTTGTATCAGTCCTCAAGAGTGTGATAAAGCATTTTTGAAAAGAATTTTGAAAGTGTGAAAGTGTAAAAAGGAATCAGATTTGAGCAAGTACTTAACAGTTATCTACCTACTCGAAAAAGTGTTCTTTTCCTCCTTTCCTTTAGATAGTGCTATCTTACTATTAGTGAGTAGGTAGCCCTATCGTTGGATGTTGAGGGACTATCAAAAGGGAAGTTTATGGTTATTGAAGACAACATGTATAGATACCTTAGAAGTTTGAAGGGACTGTCATCATGTAGGCAACATCGAGGGACAAGATCATTTCTCGTAGGCAACTCGAGGGACATTAAGGGACCATGATCTTTATGATGACTTTTAAACTGAGGGTCTTTGCTAAGAGTATCCCTACATTTGAGTGACATGAACATTTCCTAAGGCAACCAAGGTAGGAAATACCCTAGGGATTTTATCTTGAGGTTAGTGACCTAATGATTGATTTATTAATTCTTGTCATGCACGCCTAATTTAGTAGCAGTTTATATACAAGCAAATAATATAGTGCGAAAAGTAAAAACCTACAACTATTACAAGGCTTCGGGGAAATTACAATTATATATGACTGAAAATTAAAGTGCGAAAATTAAAAACCCTAATTAAACTATTACAAACTGGGCACAGTTACATAATAAAAAAATAATCGTATGAAAAATAACAATGTGCAAAAATTAAGACGGGCATACATTTGAAACCCTAAAAATCTAATTGCTTATTAAATATTGTATTTTTTTTAATTTAATCTAATCTCTAATTAATTTTAAATTAAAGAAAACAAATGAAAGTTAATTAAATTAATTTGCAAAAATTAATTTTATTAAGAAAAACTCTAAGTCTTATTTTTATGATTTTCTGATTTTCTGATTTTAAAAAATGAATTTAAAAAAATATATAAAATAATTAAAACAAGAAAATAAAGTAATTAAGAAAAGATGGGCTTGAGAGGTGAGAAAGCAAATTGGGGGGGGGGGGGGGGGGCTGCTGAATTTTGCTAGGCCCAGAAACTCAGCAGCCCAATGCAAGTGCGTGGTTTGGTGTTGCTGTGTTAGAGAGGTCCACCATGGGGAAGCATTATTGGGCGCTGGATCTGGAGGATGAATGATCAAATGGCTGAGCATGAGGGTGCAAGATGGTTGTCTTAGGAAACCAAGCACTAGAATTTGCATAAAATATCAAGAAAACAGAAAAATTTTGGACCTGGGATCGAACCCAGGTTCCTCCCTTCATGTGTTCATACCCTTTCCAACTGCGCTGCCTACTCATTCATATATATAATAACACAATAATATTATAAATGAAAATAAGCGCTAGTCCAATCTCTGCTTTTATTTTGGACAATACTTATGGCGCAAACTTCCTTGGCATTTGTTTGACTGGGCATTTTCCTGGATTTATAGGTAGTCTGATTTCCACCATCTCCCTGATCAAACCAAGCATTCATTGTAATCCCATGCAACGAAATCTTTAAATTCTTTAAGCAGTTCAACCACTTGATTCTTCATCTTGTTGTCGACTTTGGTGTTGATGTATGTAATTCGCTTAGTCGTGCCATCACCCAGGTCGACTTCCTCCAACGGATCTTATGCTTGCATCTTTAGTATATTATCTATTGGTTCTTTATCAAACCCCAAAGGCTCTTTCTCATATATATATAGTCAAGCCTCTGGCTTTCGGATGTTGTTGTTTAGCTTGGTTCTCCAATATTCTCCACCATAATGGCTTCAGGCGCCATATTCAAAGTGTCTTCAGCCTCTAAGGCCAACTTTATTCTATTTTCAGCCACATAGGCCAAAATTCTCGCCAGAGCATTCGACTCAGGCATCATCATGAGTTTGTTCTTCCGACCCAGTGGGTTCAAACACCCCTTCTGTATCCAAATATATGTCCAACTTTTCTTGGTCCCAAATGAAACCATGAGTGGGGTGTAAGGTTAGAAATTTAAACATATCAGGATGCGATTTCAACACTGCATCTTCAGAATCGTACGGAGGTATAATAGCAAACACTTTGTCAAAATTCTTCCTATTGACCATATTCACATTAGCAGTAAAATAAATATGGTCTGCCTCAATATTCTCCACAATCCCATCTTGACGCCAAATGGATAAACGTTGATGCAGAGTTGAAGGCACTACTTCAATGTTATGTATCCATTCACGCCCTAACAACATATTATAATTTTCCTTAGATGCAATCACCATGAACAATGTTAGCCTTGTAGTCGAACCAACTGACAAATTCACATGAATCACACTCAATATGTGACTTGTTTTACCTTCAAAATTTGACAATACCATATTATGTGATTTGAGGTCAGCGTCGAACTTGCCAATCTTTTTTAGTAATGATTATGGCATTAGGTTCACAGTAGCACCACCGTCCACAAATTCTTTATTTACAGGGAAATCATCAACTTTGGCCCTTATAAATAAAGGCTTAAGGTGGTACATCATCTCAGATGTTGGCTTTTCGAACATTGCCTGTTATTCTTCCACTACTCCATTATTCATGACACAGTAACATAAAGGTTTTTGGCCCGCCGATTCTTCGCACATGGCTTCATCTTCATCTTTTGATGCTTCTGACGCGAGACCATACTTATTAGGCAGGATCGACATGATATTACAATGGATAATCAAGCCATCTTCTAAACTATCTTGAAAGTCATCAGATAATTCGTCATCCATGTTGTCATCAGGATCCTCTGCTTTCACTAGTGGTGAACTTATAACTGGCATCAACAACCTTTCTTTTGCTGGTTGACGGTGCATTTTTTTCAGATCGCTCTTATCTTTTGATGGAGCAACTTTTGATGTCGCTTCTCTCGCAGCTTTTTTGTTTCTTTGGAACCTCCTCCACTGAGTCTTTTTCATAGGATTCTTTCCTTTGTACGTGGGAGGGACATGATATTTCTTTGATGTTATTCCAGCTTCAGCAAACTGAGAAGAAATCGACCCATTCTCCATCATTTCCCAGTTCTAACACGAACCTGAACCTCTCTTTACCACTTTCCAATTTTGGTTTTCCCCCCTTGGGTAGAAAGGACAAACCCATTTGTTGCTAGGAGCATCAGTTGGTTGCACAAAAGTCCTTTGATATGGGAACTTAGGTTTTCCTTGAGGCACTTGGACTTTGTATGGCCCCTTCGCATGATCGAACACCACCTTTGGGTTTTTCTCTTTAGGGCATTTCTTCTTCAAAGCCTCAATTTTCTTTGCAGCATTCTCATCATAGACCATATTACACTTTAGGCATAACATGGACCTGGAATTACTTAACTTGCATCTATTTAGAAAATCTACAAGTTCCTCCTCAGGTTTGGGAAAAACGACCTTCATTAATTCAATAACCGTTTCTTCAGACAATTCCTCATTGATGGTTTCACAATCCATTTTTTCCTTATTGTTCTGGTTACTCTCAGGCTTTTCAGCAATATCAACTACCATCGCCTCTTGTAGCTTGGACAGATTGCCATTGCTACTTTTGAGACCTTCAGTAGTCTCGATTGTTGTAACTACCTTTGAATCAGCAACAATAAATTGTTCATTCTTGATACCATCAATAGTCTTGATCGTTAATGTTTCCATTAGGTCGACAATGTTGGCTTGTTCGCCTTCGAGACCGTCAGTAGCCTCGATCACTAACACTTTCAATGGTTTGATAATGTGTGCATCAGCAACGTGTAAAGGATATGAGTCGACCTTCATAGAGATTTTTGTTTTTTCACCAAATTTTAATCTACCATCCTTCATTGCTTTCTATATCAAATCCCTGAAAAGAAAACTGTGAGAAGTATTATGACCCCAAAAAAGTATGATACTTGTAGAAACCTCTTTTTTGTTTCTACTCTAATGGTGGATTTTTACTGCCTGAAGGCACTACAATCTGATCATCTGAAACTAAAATATCAAATATTTCATCATATTTTGACACATCAAAAGTATATGTTTTAGTATTAGACTTATCATTTTTCCGTTCTTCAACTATTTTTCCTTTTGACGATTTTATAGATTTACATGCATATGGAGCTCCGACTTTTAATTTAGCCATGTTAACTTCTCCTTCTTCCATACATTCATCTTCATACTCTATAGAATAATCCTCCGTATCCACATAGGCCATTTTTCCTTTTCTATGATCCTTTGAAACTCCAGCTTTATTTGTTTTCAAACTCTAGATTGAGGATCAAACTTCTTCCTAATAGAATAGTCTAACCCCCCAACGGCCATTTCGACCAGCTTATGTCCAGGAACCCTAGTAAAACATCTAAACTTTAGGACCCTAAACCTATTCAAATAAGCCCCCCATTGACTCAAATGACCTTCTCTTGATTGAGGACAATTCTTTCAAACTTATCTTAGGCAAACTAGCATAAAATTGCTCATGAAATATGCCCTCAAGTTGTTCCCAAGTGCGTATAAAATTTGGAGTCAATGTTGTAAACCAAGTAAAAGAATTCTTAGTTAATTAATTAGGAAAATATCTTAATTTTAAACCCTCTTCATTGGCGATGTCGCCCGCTTCTGTTTCGTACCTAGCAATGTGTTCGATGGTAGACTCATTAGCATCACCATCAAACTTGGTAAATTTAGGTACCTTACATCCCCTAGGTAAATCTTCCTGTTAAATATAATCAGGCAAGGAAAACGAATAATTAGACCTCTGAAGGCCAACATTTACCCTATATCGTGTTAACACTTCTTCTACTACACACATTATGTTGTTACACCCAACAGTGGAATTTCTTAACACTCGATCAACATCTTGGTTCATTCTAACCACGACTGGCCTAGGTTCGTATTGTTCAACGAATTATTCCTCTTCATAAGTGGGTACTTCCACCCTTCGAGGTCTAAAAGGACGCTCATTGTTACCTCCCTCCAGTTATTCAAAAACTCTTAATAGCCTTTGGTGCGTCGGAGTTAGTTAGACCCTTGATGACTCGATCAATCTACCTATTTGGTCAACTACATAATTAAAGGCAACTCCCATTTGCTGATTTAAAACATTCACTAACTCTAAATTACTCTCATCCATCTGTTTCTTCAAAGCCATAACAGAAGTAGTATTCAAATATGGTTTCGACTGAGGGATATAACCAACACCCCTTGATCGACCACCTGGGACATAACTGCCTTGGTTTCTAATGGCCACTGCATTTTCTATATATGTGGATGGGTTCGACCATAACCCAACCATCATGGAATAAGGAATACCATATTGATAAGGGACAAATGATGATTGGACCCTCTGAAAAGAGTGATCAATTTATGTCAAATGGTGATACCCCATGCCTAGGTTCTATCGTCGTAACTGTTGTCACTGAACCATGAGCAGCGGTCGATCTCTCGGGATATAAAACTGTCGCGCTTTGAGTTATGGCACTCATTGGCATGATATCCACATTTTGCATAGAAATCTGTGTATGTGCAGTGTTTATGTCAGAGCGTGGCATTTTAGATTTCGACAAATGTTTACCACTTCTTAAATTCATACACACACACTAACTAAACTACAAGAAACTTTGTAAAACCAAACATAAATACGAAATTATAAGCATTATCCCACTGGGCATGCCAATTTGTTTACCTCTGGTTTCGGTAAACAACACTGGTCTCTTAACAAAAGTTTACTTACGAGATCGACCAGGGAATCTCAGTATAGTGCTTCAGTTTTCAAGTGTTTTCATAAAGTGTTTTCAAAAAGGATTTGTTCGACTGGTGCCAAACGACTTTATAAGCAATAAAGCAAGACTTTTAAAATAAAATAAAAAAGCATTTTAAATTGTAAACTTAAATGACATAATATCAAAGTAGTTGAAAATAACTTGATTCAAACATACATTGCCCTAGCTTGACTCATTTCACTCGTTCGTTTGGGTACTCTGAGTGACTAGTGTATATGAATATGAAAGTTTGAACCCTTAACACTATACACTAAGTGCTTTATTTATAATACACATATAATAACTGCTTTCTAACGAGCTTCATTTATTTGTAAGCCACGTGTATCTTTCAACTTCTCTCCACGAACCCATGTTCTCCACTCAAACTCATTTTTCCCTCCAAAGCACTTCGCTCGCTTGGTTTGGATTCTTTGGGCTTTTTGACATTTCCATGCCCAATTAACTACTTAAGAGGTATCTTCTGGTCGACTGCAGTTGTAGTCGACTTAGATGATTTCACCTTTTCAACAAACTTTCTTGGATTCTTTTCTCTTGGTTGGATTTTATTCCTTGTCAACAATCCCAACCAACAATGACCTACGTGTCATCGTTCACCAATGAGGGTCATTCATTTGAAATGTTTTGATTGGTGTGACTTTTTTGGACCAAGTGAGCGTGTTTCAACTTGTGTCTATGATAGATCCTTATCTCTCTGCCTTTGGATGTGCCACGTATTTTAATGAAGAGAGATTCAATGCTTATGGTTTTTTTTCTTCTGATTTTAATTTCTTTTTTTGTTTTGTTTTAAATTAAATTAACTTCAAACATTAATATCTCCTTCATTTTAATTCCAAAAAAACCAAAAATAATTCTATAATTTTCTTTTAATTTTCTTTTAATTTTCTCTTTCTGATCCATATTTTTATTTATTTTTATTTTTGATTTTACTATTTTTAATATTTTTTTACTTTCTAACTTGTTTTTAATTGGTTAAAAAATGCTTTTCTGACTTTAAAAATTCTGAAAACATTTTCTAAGACTTGTTGACTTGTGTTTGATCTTTGATAACTTTTTGGGATTTTTATTTGGTATTTTGATATACTTTGTGTATTTCATCAATTAATTCTAAATTATTTACCATTTTTAATTATTTTAATGGCAATTTCATTTCCCTTTTATTTTGGTTTTGACTTTGACCATTTTATTGGTCAGATGGAAATGATACCTTGATCCACTTTGATTTTGGTTTTATTTTTCTTCTTCTTCATCTATTTCTATTTTTATTTTATTTTTGATCATGGCCTAGGTCTTGATATTTTTGTTTTGACTTGTACTACATTTTTTTCATAGTTTAATTTTTATCAATGTCTCTAACATGTATAGTACATAGATTGTTATTGATCGGCCTCGTATAGTATTGACTTCTACATAAGTCTGTTTGCGATTGCTTAACATAGCGCTAAATTTTTCCTGAATCAGAAAATGATCATTCGTGGCTCAAACTTTAAGTTTGAATGTCCAAGTATGGTTGATTGATTGTCTTTGGCCCAATACCTATGAGGCTTGTTGTTAGGAGGTTTTGATTTTATCAATCCTCTAATGAATCATCATTATTTTTTGTCTAAGAATTATAATTCAATCATCATTGATCATACTTTGTGACTATTAACTTATAACTTACTAACTATTGACTTTATTGTATGCCTTTATTTTATACCTTTACCTTTATGCACTCTTACCTTTAGCATTTACATTTCATGCTATTTTCTTTTTTCTCACTTGAGCATTTATTTTTATGTCATTTTATCTTTTCTCATTGTTGTACCCCAAAATTTGCCCTCTCAATTCTCAAAGCATCTCACAATGATTCTCAAAATTCAAGCTTGCAAAATACATTGGGATCTTACAACACCAGAATTGGAAAGAAACTTTCAAAAAGGGAGAAAACAAACAAAAATAACATTTTGACAAAATTGGGGGAAAATAGGTCTCCTTCGATTCAGCCCCCTTCGACTGGACTTTGCACCTCTTTCGATTGCTTAAAAGTTGCTGCTAGCGCGCCTCTTTCGTCTGGGCATGTGACTTCAGATAGGTCTCCTTCGATTCTGAAGGAAATGATATTCATACAAGTTTTAATTGGGTTTTGTTTCCCTTTGAAACAGTGTCCTTCGACTCAGGAATATCCTTCGACTCAGGAAGTAGAGGTCTCCTTTTAGTTTTCTTCAATTCAAAAGTCAATAATCTTCTGAAAGCTTCTTTCAATTTAGAAGTTAATAACCTTCTGAAAAGGGCCATTCGAAGAACACACAGTTGGCTCATTCGAAGGACACACAGCTGGTGAAAACGAATGTTGTGTTGTTCTAGTCTGGTCGAAATGTGTAGAAAGATGGAGGATTCGACTCAAAATATCAAGTTGAACATTTAGACCCATAGGCCAGGCTACGTGTTTTCCCTTTATAGACTTTTACCCATTTGTTATCCAAGACCAGTTGCCCTTAAATAGTATAATACTACCTTTTAGAAAAGTTTGTCTTGAGCCTTGTGCCTGTTTTCCTTCAGAAGGAAGCAACCCATCTGAACCATTCATCTTTCTTTTATGGCACAAGTGGACAGTTACTTCCTAGACTGAGCCTTATTTTATTATTTCTGTTCCCCAAGCTTGTCAAAAGCCTTTCTCTATAAATAGAGAGTTCATTTGCACAAGGAAAGAGGGGGATCTTCTTTTGGACCAGAGGAACGTATCCACAAAATTCTCACACGCCACAAAATTCTCAAACACTTCAACACTTGTGAAATCAAAAAAACCAGAATCATCATTACCTCCTTCAACTCTGAAGAACAACACATTCCAGTTTCCTTCGACTCAAAGAGCATCCCACTTGTTCTTTCCTTTGAACCCGGTGCCGAAGGCCTACTCTGGGTCTTTTCCTTCAAATCCAGAGACATTCAAAGCAACTGCCTCAAGTTCCAGCACACGTATCAACCTCCAACAAGGTAAGTCATTCTTAACCTTTGACCCTTCGTTTCCAGCATAGCATGTAAATAAAATTTCTTTTCGTTTCAAACATGTACATATTATTTTCTTCTTTTTTGCTTTGTTTTCACTCTCATAATATGTGCCATGGTTAACAATCTTCTTGGCTTTTGCTCTTGGTACACTTAAATACGCCTTAAAAAACTAATCTAGTCTTAAGGTGATGTTGGCATGGCCTTAGGCCATGTTGCTATTCAAACTCAAATGAAAGAAACAGGAGACAGAAAAGTTAGAAACGAAGCTGCTGGCTTCGATACTAACCTTCGGGCCCCAATCGAAAGCCACAATATGCTGGCTTCTAGGTTCCAGTCGAAACTCATCCTTTCACCCCTTTTCAGGTAAGGTCAAAGAGGGCCAGAAATGGAAGAGTCAAAGGGTTTGCTGCCCTAAGTCGAAAGATCCATTTTTCTTACTTTTGCCTTATTTTTGCCTTATTTTTGCCTTTATATTCTCGTGCAATTCAATATGGTTGTAATAGTGTAGGATATTTATTTCCTGCATTTTTATTGCTTTTTACAAATGCTAGTAATTAGGTGTGTATGCCAAGATAAAATCAACAAGTAGACAACCCAAAAATCAAAGACAAAATGCATGCAATCAAACAGACTTACACATATGCACCCTTAAGGAAATTCCACTTGTTGCCTTACAAAAATGGCCATGTTATGCATGTGGGATGCCTTAGCACAAACAAATCGAAAATATCATAGTCCCTCGATGACGCTATCAAAGTTGCCTTTCAAAATGATCTTAGTCCCTACAGAAAAATGCTAAGTCATTTCACAACATTGCTATCATGGTCATACGATGACCCAACGCTTGTCCCTTCACATCCAATGATGGGGCTTCTTATAAAATCAATGGTAAGATAACAACATCTAAAGGAGGAGGAAAAACACATCTAAAACCTTTTGAGTAGGTAGATTACTTTTAGTTACTTGCTCAATTTCAAAACAAACATCCTTGCTATTTTCAAAAACAATCACATACACTTTCAAAAACACTTTCCAAACATTGAAATATTTTCGAAAGCTCAACACTTTGCATACATTCTTACGAACGAGAATCATTGCAAATTTTGCCTAGACGATGGTACCTTTTCAAAATACTTTCAAAACCACACAAAAGCATAATTTTCAAATAAAAGCAAGTGATCTAACAAAGTAACTAAGAGCCCATGGAAAACCATGGATGGAAGGGGTGCTAATACCTTCCCTTTTCATAATTTACCCCCCGAACTCATGAAAACATCTCAAAAGGTCTTTCTTGTGCTTTTTCCACCTTTCCTTATTGGATAAAAGAAAAGTCGGTGGCGACTCTTGGTAAACCGCAATATATTGTGAACCCAATCACAAAAACCCTCAAGTTAGTTCTCCCACCGTATCACAGAACTGGCGACTCTGCTGGGGAAAGAAAAGTGGGGTTACCTTAGGGTTAGATCAGATTTACTTGCTTATATTGCTTGATTTGCTTGCTTTATATTTGTTGGTGTAAGCCCTAGAGGCCAATACTTTTGGTACTTGTATCGAATTATTTATTAATAATAAAAGGCATTTCTTTATTATGTTTGCTTTCCAAAATAATAAAGTCCCTAGAATGGTTTATTTGTTTAATGAAATGTTAAGTGTGACTTAATCATGAGATCCCATTAAACATAAGACATTATTCTTAAAGTATCTGTAGTCAAGCTTTAATGTGAAGTGGGATAACATTAAAGCATTAAGATTATTATGAAGATAGATTGATGATCACATCTCATGGATCATAGATAAGGAGTTATCAAGTCTTGACATAGGTATGAATATTAGGAGTAATATTTATACTGGATTGACCCGCTATGAGAATACTACATAGAATGTTATGCAAAGTGTCATAAGTTATTCTCATGATGATAATGGTGTATACCACCCTTCGACCTGAAACCACTATGGACCCTAGATGTAGAGTCAAGTACTTTATTGCTGATCAAACGTCATCCGTAACTGGATGACTATAAAGACGGTTGATGGGTACTTCACAAAGCATGCTAAGGGACATGAGTGACCTAGATGGAATTTTCTCATCCTGCATAACAGGATAAATGTCTAAGGGCCCAATATTGAACTGGACAAGGGTGACACAGTGTATGCCTTGTGTTCAATATAGACATGAGGGCAAAAGGGTAATTGTACAACACAAATATTATCACGGAAAAGGTTTGGTCAGATCACATGACATTTTCGTGACTTGGATAACAGTGATGTGTTGCTAGATACCGCTCACTGTTTATTATATTAAATGTGTGATTTAATATAATTGCCAACGTCGCGAAAACCTACAGGGTCACACACATAAGGACAGGTTGATGAGAGATAGAATAAATAAGGAACACCGTAAGGTACGGTGAACTTAAATGTAATACGGAAAGTGGTAAGGTACCACGTGGATAAGTGATATATGGTACATCATAAGGTATGATGTCCATAAGCTTAATTGGGCTTTTAGCTTATAGCCTTATTTGGGCTTTTAGCTTGTAGCCCACACGAGTGATTCTATAAATAGATCCCTTGTGATGAAGCAATAACATTTGATGCAATTTCATTTTTTATTCTCTCTCTCACTCAAGGTTTCTGTTCGTGATCAGCTAGCATTGTGACCGGAAGCGATCTATTCGTGTGGACTGAGTAGAGGCATTATTCTTCATCAACGCTCGTGATCACAACATCAAAGGTCTGAATCTCCACAAGAGGTAAATATTTCTATCACTGACCATGCTCATTCGTAAGGATCGCTAAAGGAAAATTTTAAATTCTGCTGCGCTTTTGATCGCAATTTTTCTACAATATTTTGGTTCCTTGTTTGGGTTACTGTTAAAGAATCCTACACCCGGATTTGGGGACACCTTTTAGGTAGGTAGCAATAAACTGTGAGGGAACTGTGCGGGGTATACCGACACGGTTGAAGCAGTAGCTACGTTGATGTGGCACTTTGGTTGGTACCGGTAACCCTTGAGTCAATCTAGGAGAGTACGGGGCCGCCGTGTGGTGTCATAAAGCATCAACTGACCTTAGAACCTTACTTGACCAACTTGGCCATTAGGACGTAGTGAGATGACCGGCTTTGGTGCAGTCCAAAGTTGGTTGATACTCGATGCTACACTCATTAAGGTTGGACTCTTGAGTTTTGTTTGGTTGCGAGTCAATCGCTTATCGAACAAAACTTGAGGGAAAGATCAGTGATATCGAGATCCCTTAGAACCCGGTTACTTTTAACTAGGATAGGTTGAGCCAACTAAAACTTCAAGAGGGTACTTACTTGAAACCCCATGCAAGCCTAAACCGAGGACTTGTTTGCTTTGTATATGCACTTTTACATAAACATCATAAACATCATGAACATAATAAACATCATAAACATCACTAACCATTTCAAGGATTTTTTGGATTTATCTTTGTTCTGTTTTGTAGGACATGACCTCCGCTCGTAGGAACACTATCCAAGTCAGTCTTGTGAGGGTACCTCCACAACTCAAGGATTTAGAATCAAGGGTCCCTGAAGATTCCCCGTTCACCAAAAGACATGGACGACTCCTTAGTCTGGTTACCTCAAGTATTGAAGAAGAGATGATAAAGGTGCTTGTCCAATTCTTTGACCCTTTGTATCATTGCTTCACTTTTCCTGATTACCAACTTGTGCCCACTTTGGAGGAATTTTATCAACTCGTAGGGATCCCTATTCTCAATTAGTTACCTTTCAACGGTGTCGAAAGAGACCCCAAACCTGAGGAAATTTCTCGAGCTCTACATTTGCAACCATCTGACATAGTAGCAAATTGGGTAACGAGGAGTGGTGTTAAAGGGTTACTAGCAAAGTTTTTGTTGGAGAAGGCTCAAGAGTGTTGGAATATTTTGGATCTACAAGCCTTTGAGGAAGTTATGGCTCTTCTCATCTATGGATTGGTACTATTTCCAAATCTTGACCAATTTATAGATGTGAATGCGATTAAGGTTTTAATATCTCGTAATCTGGTGCCTACGTTTCTTGGAGACATATTGCATACTCTTCACTCTCGCACTTTGAAGAAAAGGGGGGCTTTGATGTGTTGCACTCCTCTGTTGGCTAGGTGGTTTATTTCGCACCTACCTCTACCAGTGGTGAAGAATGAACAAGGTATGAGATGGTCTAAAAGATTGATGTCACTTTCACATGCTGATATCCGTTGGTATTATCTCTCCTCAGAAGACATTACCATCATTGATCGTTGTGGGGAATTCCCTAATGTCCCTCTACTTGGAATTAGGGGAGGCATTACTTATAACCCTTGTTTAGCCTTGCGACAATTTGGATATGCTAGAAGAGATGGCCCTCATGAGGTACTCATCCAAGGAATTGCATTTGACTATGAAAGCGATACCCAAAGTTACCGTCAAAGATTTATACGAGCTTGGGGTATGGTTAACAAAGTTGATAGCAAGGCATTGGGGCATAAGAATTCCATTCCTTTGGAACCTTATCTTAAATGGGTAAGGGTCCGCGCTCAAAGTATCAAGATGCCTTATGAAGCCGTCTTACCTGTTATCATGGAGCTAGTAGTCGAGGGAGACATTCCACATACGATCCTCTATCCTGATATGCCTACTTCTCTTGAAGATTCGCAAAACGCTTGGATTCAGTTAAAAGGAGAGCGAGACACCTTCGAAGCTAAGTTCTATGAAAACGAGAAGAAGATATTGAAGCTTACAAGGGAACTTCAGGAAGAAAGGAGCTTAAACACCTACATTACGCCAAAGAGGATGCGCACAACTTTTCTGTCTTAAGAGTTTACTTTATGCTTATTCCTGTTGTTGTAAGCCCAAGAGGCATGTTTGTATTCAAATCAAGGATTATATAATGCAAGTCAACGTTTGTTCACTTTTTGTATATACAAATTTAAATTCTTTAAATCCTTGAAATCATTTTCATACTACATATTCATGCATCATGACATGACAGGCGTCCGCATAACAGGTTTCCTTATCTCTCCGTTGTTTATTTCAGCAAGATGGATCTAGAGAAAACTGTGACAGAACTCCAGGCTCAGAATTCTCAATTTCAGGAAGCTTTACTCGCCCTGACCAAGGGACAGCAGGATATGATGACCTTATTAGCCGTTAAAAAGAATCCAAGGAAGAAAGCTCTACTCAACATGGGTAAAAGGTTCAAAGAAACAATCCGTCAAATTCCAATAGAGGAAGATTCATCCGAAGAGGACGAGAACCAAATTGGTGAAGTCAAGAGTACTCAGGCCGACTGTATCAATGACCAAGAATCTGATGATGATTATTTCAATGAACAATATCCACCCGCAGATATCAAATACAAGCAGCTAGAAGACAGATTGAAAGCAGTTGAAATCCAAGCTATTCCCGGTTTGAATTTTAACAATTTGGGCTTAATCTCTGGGGTAGTCATTCCCCACAAGTTCAAAATACCAACCTTCGCAAAATATGATGGGGTTTCTTGCCCAAAGCTCCATTTGAAGTCCTATGTGCGCAAGATACAACCGTACACTACTGATAAAAAACTTTGGATTCACTTTTTCTGAGTCTGGCTGGAACACAACTTGAATGGTTTTACCAGTTGGATGGCTCTCGCATCAATACTTGGGAGGGACTAGCTACCGCCTTCTACCATCAATATCAGTACAATGTCGACTTGGCACAGACGAGGGTTCAATTGCAAGGTATGACCATGGGGAAGGATGAAGGATTTAAGGAGTATGCGCAGAAGTGGAGAGACCTTGCAAGTAGGGTCCAACCTCCCTGAACTGATAGGGAACACATTGACATGTTCATGAGCACATTATCTGGTCCTTTCTTTAATCTGTTTATTGGATGCTCTTCTTCTGGTTTCACCGAATTAATCCTAATCGGTGAGAGAATAGAAAGTGTCATTAAGAGTGGAAAGATCTTTGTGGCATCTACTTCCACTCCCAATCCTGTCAAGAAACCTTTCTCCGCGAAGAAAGAAGTTAATGTTGTGTATGGAGCAAAGGCCCGTACCAAAATGAATAATCATCCATCTATCAATGCTGTCTGAATCTACAATCCAACTGCTACTCAGAGACCATCTGCCAATCATCAACGGGTTGAAGCTCCAAGAACACAGTTCACAAGGTTAGGCATGTCATTATCTCAAGCCCTTCAGCATCTGCTCAGGATCAATTTAGTGACGTTGCGGGATCCTCCTGCCAATCCTGACACCTCGTCGACGAGATATAATCCAAATGCAAAGTGTGCTTATCATTCAAACAGCCCAGGGCATGAGACTAATCAGTGTTGGGCTCTGAAGAACAAAATCCAGGATTTAATTGACAACAAGACTATTGAATTTGATCCTCCTCCAACGCCAAATGTAATTATCGCTCCAATGCCGAAGCACGACAAAGGTGTTAATACCATTGAAGATACAACTTTCATTGCCTCTGTCAAAGGGTTAACTACTCCATTGAATTTAATCAAGAGCAATCTGTTAAAATCTGGGACTTTCCTTGGCTGTGAAAAAGACTGTGTGGCTTGTATGAGACAATTCGATGGGTGTGAAAAACTGAGGAAAGGTATACAACGCCTAATGGACAGCCGCGAAATTCTATTCGAAAAGAATCCTGCCATCAAAAATTCAGTCGACAAAGCTGAAGAATTGGCCATCATAACAATTTTAAACAAACCTCTTAGGATCTCATCTAAAGGTCCTATCAGGATTTCAAACGAACCAATCATTGCTCCTCTCATAATCAGTGCTGCCAGACCCGTTCCATACACCTCTAATAAAGCAGTTCCATGGAATTATGGTGTCGATGTTTATTACCATGGGGTAAAACAAGATTCTTAGATTGATGATAATGAAGCAGGTGTTACTAATATCACTGGTTCTAGTAAAGTCACAAGAACAGGAAGAGTCTTTTCCTCTGATATCTCACCACCAACCACTACTGCAGTTCCAATCCGCATAACCAACGACAATGCTGGTGCCAGTACTAAAGGGAAAGATAAAGAAAGTGAGCCTGCCAGGGAAGAGGCACTTGCTGAAAAGACTGTTACAGAAGAACCATCCACTCAAGAGATGGAGGAGATTCTGAAAATCATCAAGAAAAGCGACTTCAAAATAGTAGAGCAATTGGGACAAACCCCTTCTAAAATATCAATGTTGTCCCTATTGCTATGTTCTGACGCCCATGCACAAGCTTTGATGAAGTTCTTGAAAAAGGCTCACGTGCCTCAAGAAACCACAGCCGACCAGTTTGAGAACTGCGTAGCAAGTCTGACAGCTGACAATGGTCTGGGGTTCTCCGACGCAGATTTAACCCCCATGGGAAAGAATCACAATAAAGCCTTGCATGTCTCTGTTGAATGTAAGGGGACCACTTTGGCACATGTTTTGGTGGACACAGGCTCATCTTTAAACATGTTACCTAAAGGCGCTTTAGATCGGCTAGATTGTGAAGGTTTGGTTTTGAAGCCAAGTGACATTGTTGTAAGGGCCTTCGATGGGTCGAAAAGGATGGTTCATAGAGAGGTGGATCTCCCAATTAAGGTTGGTTCACAGATTTTCAACGCAACATTCTACATAATGGACATACGGCCTGCTTATTCTTGCTTACTTGGGCGCCCATGGATCCATGGGGCAGGTGCAGTCACTTCTACTCTCCACCAGAAGTTAAAATACCCAGTTCAAGGGAAGGTTGTCACTGTTTGCGGGGAAGAAGAATTTATGGTAAGCCACCTCACTTCTTTCAAGTACGTAGAAATGGAGGGTGAATTCATAGAGACTCCTTGTCAGACGTTTGAAGTTGTGGCCACCACCAAAATCTCCTCCGACACTCCAAAAGCCGATAAAGTTATTCCCAAGATGGTTTCTCTTAAGGATGCACGTGCGGTAGTAGAAGAAGGAAATAATGAGATGTGGGGTCAGCTCCCCGACATCCCGTTCAAGGCAGATAAGTTTGGGATAGGTTTCACCTCCAAAGCTCAGAAAGAAATTAGAGATGCTCGTACTGGAAAGCCGTCTCTCCACCTTAAGATTCATGAAGTAAACGCCGCAGAGGATTCCGATGATGAGTGTACCTTCGAAGACTGGATCTACCCAACAACCGAGGGGAAGCCCAACAATTGGCATGCGAAGGACTTTGTGCCCATCTCCTTCATTGAGGAGTAATCTACTTGTTTTTGCTTTTAATCAATTCAAGAACTCTTTGTCTGTAATATTTTGATATTGACTTTTAAGCCATGTGCCTAGCATGGGGCACTTTGTTTCTTTTGTCAATGGTTTTATATTTTGTTCATCTAATCATATGATCATTCAATACATTGGACTCTTTTGCATTCAAATATTTGCGTTCATTGTCTTTCTTTTATTTCAAATACATTTCCAAAAGATAGCCATGTATCTTACATGCACACACACACACACACTCTTGCAGGTCTACATCCATTCTGGATCATATTGCCAACAACTCTATTATTGTCAACTATGACTTTGAATGTCCCATCAACCAAGCCGAAGACGAAAGCGAGAAAGATTGTGACATACCAGGAGAACTAGCCAGACTTCTGTTACAAGAGGAAAAGGTTATTCAACCACATGAAGAGTCAATTGAGGTTATCAACCTGGGTACTGAGTCAGATAAGAAGGAAATCAGGATCGTGCTAATTTAGAAAGCAGTGTCAAAAGCCGTTTGGTTCAGATGTTGCGCGATTATGTGGAAGTATTTACTTGGTCGTATGAAGATATGCCTGGGTTGGATATCGACATTGTGGTTCATCGTCTGCCAACTAAAAAAGACTGCCCTCCTGTTAAACAAAAAGTTCGTCGCATGAGGCATGACATGTCTGAAAAGATCAAAGCTGGAGTAATGAAACAGTTTGATGTAGGATTCCTAGATGTAACATCCTATCCTCAATGGGTGGCTAATATAGTGCCAGTGCCAAAGAAAGACGGGAAAGTTCGCATGTGCGTAGACTATAGGGATCTGAATAGGGCAAGCCCCAAGGATGATTTCCATCTACCACACATTGACGTCTTAGTCGACAATACTGCTCAGCATAAAGTCTTCTCATTCATGGACGGCTTCTCGGGCTATAATCAAATAAAGATGGATCCCTAAGATATGGAAAAAACTACTTTCGTTACACAATGGGGCACTTTCTACTACAAGGTCATGCCATTCAGATTAAAGAATGCAGGGGAAACATATCAAAGGGCTATGGTAGCTTTATTTCATGACATGATTCATCATGAGATAGAGGTATATGTGGATGATATGATTGCCAGATCACAAACCGAAGAAGAACACCTCGGTCATCTGCACAAACTATTCGAGAGACTGAAGAAATATAAACTGAGGTTAAACCCTAACAAGAGCACATTTGGAGTACGCTCTGGAAAGCTTCTAGGATTTGTTGTTAGCAATAAAGGCATTGAAGTTGATCCCACCAAGATAAAGGCCATCCAAGAAATGCCAGTCCCTCGTTCTGAAAAAGTAATTAAAGGATTCTTGGGTCGCCTCAATTACATTGCCCATCTCATATCACACTTAACTGCTACATGTGAGCCACTCTTCAAACTCTTAAAGAAAGATCAGGTAGTCAAATGGAACGATGAATGCCAGATTGCCTTTGACAAAATCAAGGAATACCTGTAAGAACCTCCTATTCTCACGCCTCCGGTTGGAGGAAGACCGTTGATCATGTACTTGACAGTGCTAGAGAATTCTATGGGGTGTGTTTTTGGCCAACATGACGAGTCTGGACGAAAAGAGCATGCAATTTACTACCTAAGCAAAAAGTTTACCGACTGTGAAACCAGATATTCACTGCTCGAGAAAACTTGTTGTGCTTTAGCGTGGGCTGCTCGCCGGCTAAGGCAGTACATGTTGACTCATACCACTTTGTTGATTTCTAAGATGGATTTGATTAAGTATATCTTCGAAAAACCTGCCCTTTCGGGACGAATAGTCAGATGGCAAATGATCTTGACTGAGTATGACATTCAATACACAAATCAGAAAGCCATCAAAGGAAGTGTACTAGCATATCATTTGGCCCATCAAGATGTGGATGATTATCAGTCAATGAACTTCGACTTTCCTGACGAGAATATTATGCTGGTAACCGACTGTGAAAAACCTAGACTGTATGACGGACCTGAACAAGGATCCCGATGGACTATGGTATTCGATGGGCTTCCAACGCCTTAGGTAACGGAATTGGTGTTGTGATCATCTCTCCTGAAGGTTACCACACTCCTTTTATCGCCAGACTATGCTTCGATTGTACAAATAATATGGCTGAGTATGAAGCATGCATCTTAGGTCTAAGGGCTGCTATTGACTTAAGGATCAAGCATTTGTATGTGTTTGGAGATTCCGCTTTGGTGATCGCCAAGTAAAAGGAGATTGGGACACTAAACACCCTAATCTTATCCCTTACAAGGAGTTTGTGCTATCCCTAATTCCTTACTTCGAAGAAATCACGTTCGAGCACTTCCCTAGAGAAGAAAACCAGTTGGATGACACTCTGGCAACCATGTCCTCAATGTTCAAAGTCAGATGGGACAACGAAGCCCCTATGATTACAATTGAAAGATTTGACGAACCTGCACATTTCTATGAGCTTGACACCGATGAGGAAAAGCCATGGTACCATGAGGTAATGAGATACCTTGAAGCGCAAGAGTATCCAGAGGGAGCATCTATCAATGACAGAAAGTTCGTATGAAGATTTGCAGCCAAATTCTTCCTAAGTAATGGGATATTGTACAAGCGCAACCATGATTCGACTATACTCCGATGTATGGATAAGAGGGAGGAGGAGGAAGTTATGGAAGACATGCACGATGGCCTTTTCGGTACTCACGCAAGTGGACATACAATGGCTAAGAAAATCCTAAGAGTTGGCTACTATTGGTCAACGATGGAGACCGATTGCCATCAATATTCAAGAACTTGCCACAAATGCCAAATCTACGCTGACAAGGTCCATGTACCTCCAATTCCTCTGAATGTCATGACCTCTCCGTGGCCATTTGCAATATGGGGTATTGACATGATCGGAGAGATCAAGCCCACAGCTTCCAACGGACACCGCTTCATTCTTGTTGCTATCGACTATTTCACCAAATGGGTTAAAGCCGCCTCATTTGCCTCAGTCACAAAGAAGGTGGTAGCCAGATTCATCAGACACAATCTCATCTGTCATTATGGTATCCCCGAAAGGATTATCACCGATAATGGGACTAACCTCAACAATTCCATGATCAGGGAATTGTGCACTCAATGTAAGATCAAGCATCACAATTCTTCTCCGTATAGACCGAAAATGAATGGTGCAGTCGAAGCAGCCAACAAAAATATCAAGAAGATTATGCAGAAAATGGTAGTAACCTATAAAGATTGGCATGAGATGCTACCATTTGCTCTACATGGTTACCGTACTTCAGCTAGAACATCAACTGGGGCAACTCCCTTCTCTCTAGTCTATGGCATGGAAGCCGTTTTTCCAGTGGAAGTTCAAATTCCCTCACTGAGGATTATGATTGAGGAAGGCCTAAGTGAAGACGAATGGATTCAAACGAGATTGGATCAGCTGAACTTGATCGACGAAAAACGATTAGCTGCTATTTGCCATGGTCAGACGTATCAAAAACGGATGATCAAAGATTTAAAAAAATAGGTCAAGCCTCGAGTATATCAAGTTGGTGACCTGGTGATAAAACGCATCATTTTACCACAAGGTGACCCCAGAGGAAAATGGACCCCCACCTATGAAGGGCCGTTTGTTGTCAAAAGAATTTTCTCTGGTGGTGCCATGATACTGACCACCGTGGATGGAGAAGATTTCCCACATCCTATAAACGCGGACATAGTTAAAAAATACTACGCATAAGAGACCCGTTAGGTTGACACACCTAAGCAAAATCTGGGCATCCCGGCAAACCAAAAGGTTTGGGCAAAAAAATTTGGGATATATACAAAAGATTGTACACCCGACAAGTTGAAAACCCAAAAGGGCGACTTGGGCAAAAAAGGGTACCCTGGTGGACCGAAAACCCGAAAGGGTGGTTCAGGAAAAAATTAAGGATTAAAAGCGTACGACTATGTCCCATAAAATCAACGCGGTCAACACCATCACCAAGGTCCAAGTTCAAATGGTCCAGGATCAATCCAATCAACTTCGATCAATGGTAAGGGACATTCAAAGACAATGGGGCATTAATAGAGCTGAAAGGCAATGAGATCATTTCACATGGCTATTTGTTTTTCATTCTCAATTTTGTTTTCTTTTCAGTGATTTCCTCTTACTAGGATTTCCGTCTCTATGTACAAAAATGCCTGTTCATGAGCAAAATATCGATACAAATACACTTTGAAGTGCAAAATTGTTTGTCTCTGTTTTGAATGCAAATTTGTCCAATGACTAAAATTGAATGAATATATGCATATGAACATAATTAAAGTTATTTGGCACATGTGTCCTGCCAAGCAGCAGCCTCAACAGAGCATCAGTGCACAACTGCAGTAAGTATCCCTTTAATGAATGTGAAGTAGCCCCATAGAGTTATCTCACCATCATTATCCCCACCGGGGCGTTGGCAATAAACCTTTCCCCAACGGAGTTGCCCGCAAAATATCCTTGCACGGGACGATCCTTGGCCAGAGTCTCAATCTCTTGGTAGCTTTTTTTCAGCTAAAGCCTAGGAGATCTCTTCTTAAATGGAATCCATCTCCTCAGCAGATTTTATTCCCCACAGAGTTATCTCGTCATCATTATCCCTATCGGAACAACCCCAATGCAACTTTTCCCCAGCAGAATTGCCTACAAAAATTTCTTCACAAAGGATAAACCCCCTGCCAGAGCCTCAATCTCTCGACAACTTCTACAAATTTGAAGCCTAGAGGTCTCTGTCTAAAATAAATTCATCTCCTCAACAGGGTTTATTTCCCCAACAGAGTTATTTCCCCGGGCCAAGTGCAAATTCCTCAACATACAAGACACCCTGATTTCCCCAGTCGAGTAAGCACTCCCCGTTGAGTCCAAAATTGCCCAGATAATCCCATCATCCCCATTGGAGTATATCTCCCAACCATGGTTTTCTATCCCCAGTGGAGTATATCTCCCAACCAGGAGTTTTTATCCCCAGTTGAGTGTATCTTCCAACCGAGATTTTATTCTCCAAGCTGAGTCCAGCTGAATAAACACTCCCCACTGAGTCCATCTTCCCCAGCGGTGTATATCTTCCAACCAAGATTCTATTCCCCCAGCGGAGTATAAATCCCTCAACGGAACCCAAATTCCCCATTTGAGTCCGAATCGCCCAGCTGAGTACATATTTTCCCACCAAGGTTATTTTCTCCAAAACAGAATCTATCCTCCTCAGATGAGTCCATCATCCCCAGCTGAGTATATCCTCCCCAAGATAAGTCAGCCTCGCCTGACTGAGTCTATACTCTCCAATTAGAATTTTCCCTTCAAATAACTGTAAATCACAGGGTCACAACCCCTAATCCCTAGTAAAGTCTTCAACAAATCCTTTATTGTTACCAAGAAATGCTATGAAGCCTGGATCCGACCAGATATTAGCACAATTTTCAAGTTATACTGAAGCCTGGACCCGACCAGATAACTGTTTGACTTCTTCAATTTCTGAAGCCTGGACCCGACCAGATAACAGTTTGACTTCTTCAATTTCTGAAGCCTGGACCCGATCAGATAACAATTTGACTTCTTCAATTTCTGAAGCCTGGACCTGACCAGATAACAGTTTGATTTCTTCGATTACTGAAGCTTGGACCCGACCAGATAACAGTTTGACTTCTTGAGTTACTGAAGCCTGGATTCGACCAGATAACAGTTGATCTCATTTCTCAAAAAGCTATGAAACTTGGACACGACCAGCCCAACTCTTCAAAGATATAGAAGAACCTAAACTTAATCCAACCAAGGTTTTAACTACTCGTTCCCAGTAGAGTTGCCTCTTTATTCCCCGACAAAGGACTAAGAAACCTGGATCTGGCCAGATATCATTCCTCATTTCCATCTTTTCAAGAAAGTCATTGCGAAGCCTGGATCCGACCAGATAGCAATCATCCTCAGAGATTCGTTGTGAAGCCTGGACCCGACCAGATAACAACTAAATCCCCAAGCAGTTCGTTGTGAGGCCTGGACCCGACCAGATAACAATTAACTTCACCAGAAATCTGCAAAGCCTGGACCCGACCAGATAACAGTTTTCAAGCAGTCTATTGTGAAAGCCTGGACCTGACCAGATAACAATTAACCTCATCAGACCTCAGAAATCTGCTAAGCCTGGACCCGACCAAATACCAGTTTTCAACCAGTATATTGTGAAGCATGGACCCGGCCAGATAAATAATTAACCTTGATCCCCATAAGGACACTATGAAACCTGGACTCGACCAGATAATAGTACAACTTTCCAAAAGATCATAAAGCCTGGACCCGACCAGATAACAGTCTTCAAGAAGTTACTGTGAAGCCCGAATCCGACCAGATAACAGTTAATTCACCCTTACCTCCAACAAAGTTAATGTGAAGCCTGGATCTGACCAGATAACAGTTGTGATACGGTGGAAGAACTGACTGTTTTTGGAATGCTGGTTTGCGTTTTGCGTTTGTGTTTGCAAAATGTCACGGTAAGCAAGAGTCGCCACCGACTTTTATTTTATCCAACAAGGAAAGGAAAAAAAGCACAGAAAAATTTCTTTTTCGAGATATTTCTGAGTACGGGGGGTAGATTATAGAAAGGGAAGGCATTAGCACCCTTTCTATCCGTAGTTATGTACGGGCTCTTAGGTAATTGCTCATTGTTTTCAAAATTGTTTTCTTTGTGTTTGTGGGTTTGAAAAAAGTTTTTGTTTTTAACTTTGATTTAACTCTTGCTTTTATCCTCAAGAGTGTAATGAAGTGTTTTCTGAAAACTTGTTTGTAAACGTGTAAGTGTGAAAAGGTTTTGTTTTGAATGAGCAAGTATCTAAGAACTAATCTACCTACTCGAAAAAGGAATCGTTCTATGCTATTTTCCTTTAGACAATGCTATCCCACTATTAATGAGTAGGTAGCACTGTCGTTGGAGTTTGAGGGTCAATTCGAAAGAGGGACATACAGTCACTAAAGCAATGTTAGGACGTCTTAGCGGTAACCCTAATGTCTTAGATCATTTATTCGAGGCAATGATATCCGAGGCAACCATTTCGAGGCAACTTATAATCTTTTAGACAAAAGGGCGACCTCTAAAATAACCTATACTCAATGACCGTGTACGAAGGCAACCAAGTGGGTGTACCCTAGGAGTGCGCATGTGCGAGTGTGTTGATTTCAGTTATTTTTATCTTTGCACATGTTTAGGGTGATCTAACCGTTTTAAAATTAGGCATTCATTCTTGTCATGCAAACCCTATTACCAAACATCTAGCAGTTGTATATTTGCAGAAATTAAAGGTGCGGATTTTAAACTAAATTATTACAAGGCGTCGGGTATTTATATCGCCAAAAGCAACCCTTTGAAAATAAAATAGCGGCAAAATAAATAAATGTCCTAGTTAAAATTATTACAAGTCGGGAGCAGATACAATAATTGGATATAATAATAAAGCGCGCGATACGAAATTAAATCGAATGCGGAACTAGGGTTTTGACCCTCTAAATTAAAAGAAAATGCTTTTATTGTTTTTTTCATTATTTTTTAAAGAAAAGAAATTAAATCCTAAAATTAAATGCTAAATTAATTATTAAATAAATTAATTAATGAAAATATTAAATGACATATTTTTGGAGTTTTTGTTAATTTAGGAAAGAAAATAAAGTAATTAAACTAATGTTAAAACCTATTAATTCTAATTGATTTTATTTATTTACAAAATAAATTAAGGTTACCTAATTAATCAACCTAATTAATTAATGTTTATTAATGAAAAAATAAAATTCTGAAATTTAATTGGGTAAAAATATTTTTGTGATTTTTTGATAAAAAAGAAATTAATTTATTGGTTAGTAATTGAATAAAATAAAATAAAACAATTAAATAAAAATAAACAAAAATAAAAAGAAAGGAGTGAGATGGGCCTGAATATTGAGGGTGTCAATAGCATTTTTCTGTCCCGTTTGTGAAGATCCAATTAACTTTTTTGATCCACTGCATATGCATTGACTTGGCCTTTTGGTACACCTTCAATGCTGGCCATCAGATCTGGCCATCTGGCCATCTGGCGTGCGGGATGGTGAGTGTCCATGGTGGACGTTGCGCTTGAGCATGCACATGATTACCTGAAAACAAATATTATGGAGAAAATAGGGGGACCTGGGATTCGAACCCAGGTCCTGAAGGGAATTCCATGCTACGCTTGCCACTACGCTGCTTGACTTGTTTTGTTAATATAATGCAAATCAATAATAATATATAAAACAAAAGCTAATGGACAGAAAATAAAAAAAGAGTGCACGCTGTTTGAATGGACGAATGGTGGGATGACAACTCATTGTCCCCTTCCTTGAACCGTGGCTAAAAACAGAAACACTTATACCTACGGACAAATGTCCGTCACTACAAGTCAGGCTTCATCCAAAATCTCCTACAGGCCATGGAAATGATTTCTAAGACCATGGTTGAGGTCGTCTCATCCTCCTGATTGCAACCATGCCCATTATGGAGGCTAATTATTCCTGAAACAAAAAGCCCTAAAAGCAAACTCGAAACCCTAATTATGGTGAATCACGATATAGGTCAGATAAATGAAATTGGCTATTGGCAAAAGCTTGCAAACATCATGGTGTTCAAGAATATGAAATTATTTTTCATTATATATGCAAGAATGAAGCTCATCGATTTCAAGAAAAGGGTGGTTCCGTGAATGACTTACAGTGCACGAGAGAGCTCGAAAATGTCTGGTTTTGATTGGTTTAGGTTGTGGAAGCTGCCAGGAAATGATTGAGATCGTTAAAGAGCCTTGAAACTGCCTCTAAGAGTGATTTAGAATTCTCACTTTTTGCTTGTTTTTGCAAATTCGATTCTTGCTCTATGCTTGATCTCTAACCCTTATTTTTGTCTGCCTCGCCTCCTTATGTATTGTACAATGCATTAGGGTTGCAAACTCTGTCCAAATCCCTCTTCATCAATGACTTTGGATTTGATTTGATTATTCTTTAACAACCTTCCAAAATTGGCTTCTTTTCAATCTTTTTGTACACATATGGCTTGATGCGAATTTGAATGCCTTGCTAGCTGTAATTAGAGCCTGAAACAATCACCAAATCCTTGTTATCAATGCTTTTGGATTTTATTTGATTTTATTTGATTTAAATCAAATTAATTCAAATAAAAATCAAAATAATTAATAAAAATATGATATGGACACATGGCCAATACTAGAGCATGTGGGTTATAATGCCAACTCAAAACAAGTGAAAAAGAATGGGCCAATTTGGAAAATTTTGATATTTTGGGGATAGTTGACTTTTGGTAATTTTGCAAAAAGGGTCAACTTCAATAATACATAACTTACTCAATTTTGATTCTTTGGAGGTGTTCTTGGACTTTTTAGAAAGCTTGAGATGTCCTATAACCAACCCTTTTGGTCTCATCTCAATTTGATATCCCATTCTCATGTATGAAGCTTTGACAAAAAATGTGTTTTTGTTGACTTTCAAAACTGACCTATAATGTCCAAATTCATTACTTCTTGTGAGTGCATATTTTGAACTTGGGAGCTGAATATGAGAAAGGTATGCTTGGTCAAAGTTGAGTTGACTTTTCCTATAAAAACCTAATTTAGCAACTTTTGAATCTTGATGAATTGTGAGCAATCCTTGATGAATTATGATCAACCATTGATCAAATGATGAAATATACTTAAAATGAGAATGTTGACAAAAAATCTTGAAGTTTGACTGTATGTAGGTTACAGATGACTTTTTGCCCTAGCACGGTGTATTTTTGGACCTTTGAGCAATTGACAGAGCAAACTTCCTCTACAATGCTTGAAACTTGACATGGATGACCTTGAGAACATATTAGGACATTGGTGAGCACTTGAGATCACTTGGACTCAAGGATCTTGATGCAACATGAAACCCTAGTTTGGGGTAGACTGCCTTAGGAGAGAGCTTGTCTGGCCAACCCTTGGACTACCTTGAGCAACTTGGAGATCTTTCTTGCAATGTTTTGAGAAATATGGGAGGGAAAATTTTGGGGTACAATAGATGCCCCTATTCAATCTTCTTAAACCTGAGGATGTAGATTGGCTTTCGTGCCTTTCGTGATCCGAAGGTGGAAGAGGATTGAACACTAGAGTGCCCAGAAATTTGCACTCGCATGCAGTGGTAGTTGTCTTGTGATGTCGGGAATGGGCTTACAGATGCCATTTGGAAATTGCTGACAAGGGGATGGGCTTAAAGAAGCCATCTGAAGGAGTTTCAATCGCATAAGAGATTCCTTAGCGAGAGCTTGTATACCTATTGTTATGGAAGATTCCGATGAGGAAATCTGATCTTTGTTAAGAGAAGTAGAAATTTAGGAGCTCCGGCGTCCGTTATTCTGCTGATGAGTCGTCTCTGTTGATATTTAGGAACTTCGATCGTCCATACCCAACTGAGGAATCATCTCTGTTGATATTTAGGAACTTCGATCGTCCATACTCAACGGAGGAAACATTTTTTTGCTAAGATTTAGGAACTTGCCCGTAATTCTACTGAGGTGTCGAGATTTAGGAACTCGTTCGTAATTCAACTGAGGTGTCGAGATTTAGGAACTTGTCTGTAATTCAACTGAGGTGTCGAGATTTAGGAACTTGTCCGTAATTCAACTGAGGTGTCGAGATTTAGGAACTTGTCCGTAATTAAACTACTTTGCTGAGATTTAGGAACTTGCCCGTAATTCAACTGAGAAAACATCTCTGCTGAGATTTAGGAACTTGTCCGTAATTCAACTGGGGAAACATCTTCGCCGAGATTTAGGAACTCGTCCGTAATTCAACTGAGAAAACATCTCTACTGAGATTTAGGAACTCGCTAGTTATTCAATGGAGGGACATCTTTGTCGAGATTTAGGAACTTGCCCGTACTTCAACTGAGAAAACATCTCTGCTGAGATTTAGGAACTTGTTCGTAATTCAACTACTTTGCTAAGATTTAGAAACTTGCCCGTAATTCAACTGAGAAAACATCTCTGCTGAGATTTAGGAACTTGTCCATAATTTAGCTGGGGAAACATCTTCACCGAGATTTAGGAACTCGTCCGTAATTCAACTGAGGAAACTTCTCTGCTGAGATTTAGGAACTTGCCCGTACTTCAATGGAGGAACACTTTTGTCGAGATTTAGGAACTCGCCCGTACTTCAACTGAGAAAACATCTCTGCTGAGATTTAGGAACACTTCCGTAATTCAACTGGGGAAACATCTTCGTCGAGATTTAGGAACTCACCCGTAATTCAACTGAGAAAACATCTCTGATGAGATTTAGGAACTTGCCCGTACTTCAACGGAGGAACACTTTTGTCGAGATTTAGGAACTCGCCCGTACTTCAACTGCGAAAACATTTATGCTAAGATTTAGGAACTCGTCCGTGATTCAACTGGGGAAACATCTTTGTCGAGATTTAGGAACTCGCCCGTAATTCAACGAAGAAACACTTTTGTCGAGATTTAGGAACTCTTCCGTAATTCGACTGAGGTAAAAGCTTCATAGCTTTGAATTTTGTGAGAATTTAACCGCATCCTTCCTGAAAGGTAAAGGTTAGTTGTATGTAATGCATGATATGTATCAGGAAATGATGTTCTCAAAATAAATGATATTGTGTTGTATGATGCGTATATGCATGCGTTATGATGTATGGAAATGTAATGTTTTTAGCTAGGGAAAATAAATCCTGGATAGCTGATGGAGAAAAGAGTTGAATTCTTCATTTCCGCTGGGGATGGCGAATGAAGATAATTGTGAGAATAAACCTGCAGGAGAGGATAACTCCGCTGGGGAATAAGCTGATGAGGAGATTACTCTGTGGGGAAGAGATGCTCTGTAGAGGATTCCGCTGATAAATTCTGCTGGGGATGAATTACCGTTGTTGGTGATACTGAATCCTATTGGGGATGAATTACTATTGCTGGTGATACTGAATCCTGTTGGGGATTTGAGTTTTTGTTTGTGCAAGGAATGAACTCCGCTGGGGATGATATTTCAGTTGCAACTTCATTGGGGATAACCTTTTAGACTCTACTGGGGACCAACTTCCAGAGTCTACTGGGGATGATCCTCCAAACTCCACTGCGGAAGATTTTTCAAACTCCCCTGGGGATATATTTTTTATACTCCACTGGGGAATATTAAGACTTTTTAGTGCTGATGGTAGATAAACTCTGCTTGGGGAGAATATTACCGATTCATTCACAGTTGCGAGTCTCAGCTGGGGAGAGTTAACATTACTGTATTTTCTTACCCAGCGGGGAATGAAGGTACCTCAATCATGTTCTTCAGCTAAATTTATCCTTGTACCTGGTGGACAGAGCAACTGTAAAGCTTGGACAAATATTAATTGCCCATGTTTCTGATATTACAGGTAATCGTATTTTGTTTCGCATGTAAATATTTATGAGCAGTAATTAATGTCAAATGCATATATCAAAAATGAACATTGGACGTTCTTTGCAAAACAAAACAGAAAAAGGAACAACAGTTTGAAATTTATTTGAAGATGAATTGTATTGACTTTGAAGTTTGGCCTGTAAATAGGCATTTTTGTACAAGAGGTTGACGTCCTAGTAAGAGAACACCGTTGAACAAATAGAATTTATACAATTTGTGAAAAACAAATAAAAACAGCTATGTAAACAATACCACTGGGTTCCAACTCTGCTATTGCCTTTATGTCCTCGAGCATCTCATCACTTCGCTACTTGGTTGAAGGTATATCAGATTGATTAGTGTCGTCCGAGCTTGATAGTTGATTCTGAAGTCTGGTTGCAAGGTGATCCAATGAGACATAGTGTTATGCTTTGATCCCTAATTTTGCCTAGACTGCCCTTTCGGGTTTTCAATCCACCGGAATACCCTTTTTTGCCAAAGCCGCCTTTTCAGGTTTTTGACTTGTCGGGTGTACAGATTTTTTTCATTTTCATCCCTTATTTTTGCCCGAACCCTTTTGGTTCGCCAGGAAGCCCTTATTTTTTCCTAGGCCAATCGACCTAGCGAGTCTTTGATTATGCGTAGTATTTTTTCACTATGTCTGCATTGAAGGGGTGAGGAAGGTCGTCACCATCCATGGTGGTTAGAATCATAGCTCCTCCTGAGAAAATGTTCTTGACCATAAATGGCCCTTCGTAAGTAGGGGTCCATTTGCCCCTGGGATCACCTTGTGGTAGGATGATGCGCTTGATCACCAGATCCCCAACTTGATACTCTTTTCGTCTAACTTTCTTGTTAAATGCCTTGATCATCCGCTTTTGATACGTCTGACCATGACAAATAGCAGTAAACCTCTTTTCGTCGATTAAGTTCAGTTGATCAAGTCGGGTCTGGATCCAGTCATCTTCGCTCAAACCTACATCCTTCATAATCCGAAGAGAGGGTATCTGAACTTCAATGGGCAAGACTGCCTCCATGCCATATACCAAGGAATAGGGGGCTTCCCCTTTTGACGTCTGTGCTGAGGTACGGTACCCATGTAGATCAAATGTTAACATCTCATGCCAGTCTTTGTATGTCACCGTCATCTTCTGCACAATCTTCTTAATGTTCTTATTAGCCACTTCAACAGCCCCATTCATCTTCGGCCGGTAGGGAGAAGAGTTGTCATGTTGTATCTTGAACTGCTTGCAGAGCTCGGTGATCATCTTATTGTTGAGATTTGTACCATTATCCCTAATGATCCTCTCGGGTACACCGTATCGACAGATCAGATTGTGCCAAATAAACCGTGCCATGACGTTCTTGGTTACAGTAGCAAAGGAAGCTGCTTCAATCCACTTTGTAAAGTAATCAATAGCTACCAGGATGAAACAATGTCCGTTGGACGCAGTAGGTCTGATCTCGCCGATCATGTCGATGCCCCACATTGCAAAAGGCCAAGGAGCTGTCAAGACATTCAGAGGAACTGGAGGTATGTGCACTTTATCAGCATAGACTTGGCACTTGTGACAGGTCCGAGAATGCTGATAACAGTCGGCTTCCATGGTGAACCAATAATATCCTGCCCGTAGGATCTTCTTTGCCATGGTGTGTCCACTGGAGTGAGTTCCGAAAGTACCTTCATGTAACTCTGCCATAATCCTTTCTGCTTCGCTCTTATCCACACATCGCAATAAGGTTGAGTCATGGTTACGCTTGTAGAAGATGTCATTACTGATGAAGAACTTCGCCGTCAACCTCCTCAGAAACTTCTTGTCATTAACAGATGCACCCTTGGGGTACTCCTGAGCCTAGAGATACCTCTTTACCTCGTGAAACCAGGGTTTATCTATTTCCTCCTCAGTTTCAATGTCACATCAATGTGCAGGTTCTTCCAACCTCTCAATGGTAATCCAGGGAGCCTCGTTGTCCCAATTGACTTTGAACATAGAAGACATCATAGCTAGCACGTCCACCAACTGATTCTCCTCTCTAGGGAAGTGTTCAAAGGTTATCTCCTCGAAGTGGGGAAGCAACGTCAATACATACTCCTTGTAAGGAATAAGATTCGGGTGTTTCGTATCCCACTCGCCTTTGATCTGACTGATCACGAGAACGGAATCTCCAAACACACTCAAGAACTTAATCCTTAGGTCAATTGTTGCTCTAAGACCTATGATGCACGCTTCATACTCTGCCATATTGTTGGTGCAGTTGAAACATAGTCGGGCGGTGAACGGAGTATGAGAGCCTTTAGGAGATATGATCACGGCTCCAATGTCATTACCCAAAGAGTTTGAAGCTCCATCAAAGTACATAGACCATCGAGATCCTTCCTCAGGTCCTTCATCCAGTCCAGGTTCTTCGCAGTCAGTCACTATCATGATATTCTCATCCGGGAATTCAAAGTTCATAGACTGGTAATCATCCACTGCTTGATGTGCCAAATGATCTGCCAACACACTTCCTTTGATTGCTTTTTGGGTAGTGTATTGGATGTCATACTCAATCAAGATCATCTTCCATCTTGTTATTCTTCCGGATAAGGCAGGCTTCTTGAAGATATACTTGATTGGATCCATCTTTGATATCAATAGAGTATTGTGAGTCAGCATATACTATCTCATCCAGCGAGCAGCCCATGCCAAAGCGCAACAAGTTTTCTCGAGCAACGAGTATCGGGTCTCGCAGTCGGTAAACTTTTTGCTAAGGTAATAAATAGCATGCTCTTTTCGACCAGACTCGTCATGCTGCCCCAGCACGTACCCCATTGAGTTGTCGAGTACTGTCAAGTAAAGGATCAGAGGTCTCCCTTCAACTGGAGGCATCAGAATAGGTGGCTCTTGGAGATATTCTTTGATCCTTTCGAAAGCGGCCTGACATTCATTATTCTATCTTACCACTTGATCTTTCTTTAGTAGTTTGAAGATTGGTTCACAAGTAGCAATCAGGTGCGAGATGAATTGGGCAATATAGTTCAATCGTCCCAGAAAGCCTCTGACTTCTTTTTCTGTTCGGGGAGCTGGCATTTCCTGTATGGCATTCACCTATGCAGGATCCACCTGAATACCTTTATCGCTAACGACGAAACCTAGCAATTTACCAGATCTCACTCCGAAGGTGCATTTGTTCGGGTTTAACCTCAGCTTGTACAAATTCAACCTGTCAAATAGCTTTTGAAGATGGTCAAGGTGTTCTTCCTCAGTCTGGGATCTTGCAATCATGTCGTCAACGTATACCTATATCTCATGATGGATCATGTCATGGAACAAAGCGACCATGGCGCGCTGATATGTTGCCCCAACATTCTTCAATCCTAAAGGCATGACCTTGTAGCAAAAGGTACCCCATTGAGTAACAAAGGTTGTCTTCTCCATGTCTTCAGGAGCCATTTTTATCTGATTATAACCGGAGAAACCATCCATAAAGGAGAATACCTTATGATGTGCGGTGTTGTCAACCAGAACGTTGATATGAGGTAGAGGGAAATCATCCTTGGGGCTTGCCCTGTTCAGATCCCTATAGTCAACACACATTCGAATCTTACCGTCCTTCTTCGGCATAGGAACCATGTTGGACACCCACTGTGGGTAAGAAGTAACTTCTAGAAAACCGGCATCAAATTGTTTCATAACCTCAGCCTTGATTTTCTCAGACATATCTGGGCGCATTCGGTGAACTTTCTTCTTCACTGGAGGACAGTCTTCCTTGGTTGGCAAGCGGTGAACCACAATATCGGTATCCAACCTAGGCATATCTTCATAAGACTAGGCAAAGATCTCAACATAGTCACGCAACATCTGTATCAATCGTTGCTTAACACTAGGCTCCAAATTCGCACCGATCTTGACCTCTTTTTTGTCTTCCTCTGTACCCAGGTTCACTGTTTCCACTGGCTCTTCATGCGGCTGTATGGCCCTCTCTTCCTGAAGTAGCAGTCTAGCAAGTTCACCAGGCACTTCGCAATCATCTTCACCTTCGTCTTCGGCTAAGTTGATCGGACTTTCGCAGTCATAACTGGCAGTAGTAGAGTCGTTATCAGTAGGATCCAGAATGGATGTAGACCTGTATATGTGAGTGTGTGTAAAATAGATGTTTTGCAAGATAGAAAAAAAATAAAAACAAAGAGCGCAAGATTTGAAATGCAAGAAACGTTCAATGCTTTTATTAATGATATATGGTAATGACACATATAAATCCCTCACAAACAAAGCCACGGCGCCTCGGGTAAGACATCGGGCCGTAAAGTTTAAAAATTGTCTGTTACAAACTTTAAAACAAAAGTATCATTACTGGATAATAAAAGAAATTGGGACGAAGTCCTTTAACGTCCAGTTACTTAATCCGCCGTCGGTAGTTGGGTAAATCCAACTGTCAAACTCAGACTCTTCATCATTGTCTTCAATGACATTCACTCCTGAATTGCTGATAAACAGGGGAGGTCCTCCAATCCGCGCATGCCGAACATCCCTTTGAGCTTTTGTAGTGAAACCCAAACCAAACTTGTTAGTCTTATGTGCAAAGTCAGGGAGTTGACCCCAATTTGCACACCCACCTTTCTCAACAACAACCCGGACATCCTTGAGGGAAGCCATCTTCATTGGAGGATCTTCAGTAACAGTTTCAGTCGACGCCGGCGTTTGGGGGACTTCTTCAAAATGTTGACACGGGGTTTCAATGAACTCCCCGTCCATTTCCACATATCGGAAAGAGTTGAGGTGGCTCACCATATACTCCTCTTCCCCTCGTACTATAACAATTTCCCCCTTCACTGGTTATTTCAGCATCTGGTGGAGCGTAGAAGTTGTTGCCCCAGCTTTGTGGATCCACGAGCGACCCAGCAAACAAGAGTAAGATGGCCGAATGTCTATCACATAGAATGTAGATGCGAAAATCTGAGAACCAACCTTAACTGGAATATTCACTTCTCTGTGTACCATCCTTTTGGACCCGTCAAAGGCCCTAACCACAATGTTGCTTGGCTTCAGTACCAACCCTTCACAGTCTAACCGGTCTAGCGCTTTCTTGGGTAAAACATTCAACAAAGACCCAGTATCCACCAACACGTGAGCCAGAGTAGTGCCCCTGCACTCGATTAACACATGCAGAGTGTCATTGTGATTCTTTCCCTTGGCAGTTAAGTCGACGTCGGAGAAACCCAACCCGTTATCAGCAGTTAAACTAGCCACGCAGTCTTTGAATTGATCAGCGGATGTTTCTTGCGGCACGTGTGCAGTTTTCAGGAAAGCAATCAAAGCCTTGGCATGGGCTTTTGAACATAGCAACAAAGACAACATAGAGATTTTTGACGGGGTTTGCCCCAGCTGTTCGACTACGTTGTAGTCGCTCTTTTTGATGATCTTCAAAATTTCCTCTATCTCTTGTCTAGAGGCTTCAACAGTAATCTTCTTCGGTGCCTCCGTCTGGGCAGGCTCACTGGTGATTCCTTTGCCTCGAGCATCAGATGACTCGGCGACAGGGGTAAGGATTGGAACATGAACAGGGACAGTAGCAGATGTACTGGCAGGTGTAATAACAACGGGCTTCCGAACGGTTGGTGGAGAGATCTCAGGGGAGAAAAGTCTTCCGCCGCGGGTGACTTTACTAGATCCAACAATATTGCTGACATCAGTATCAACCTCTCCAACCTTGAAGTCTTGTTTAATCCCGTGATAGTACACGTCAGCCCCATAGTGCCACGAGACAGCCTTATCTGACGTGTAAGGGATAGGCCCAGGAATGATGAACGGAGCAATTCTCGGAACAAATGTAATTCTAACAGGCTTTCTCGAGGAATCCTTGGAAGAATTGGCGGAAATGGTGATTATAGAAACTTCTTCAAAAGGAACCAATGGAACAAAAGTTTTCTCAAACAGAATTTCTTTGTTATCCATCAGGCGTTGGACACCTGACTTCAATAGATGGCAACCAGTAGGTAGGACAGAACACAGATGGCAACCTTCGCCACAACCTGGAAATAAACCGTCTAACAGAAGGTTCTTCTTAACAATCATCAATGGAGTAGCAATGTCTTTTACGGAGGTCACAAATGAGTCATCATCTACAGCATTCACTCCATGCCTGGGCATAGGAGCAGTCATAACATTAGGCTTTTCAGGCGCTTCGAACTCAATCTCCTTAGCATCAATTAGATCCTGTACTTTATTCTTCATCACCCAGCAATCATTCGTATCATGCCCCGGGATATCAGAGTGAAAAGCATAGCGGGCGTTTTGATTATACAGCGGTGATATAGTGTTGGGATTCTTCGGGGCCTCCTTCGGAATCACCAAGTTGGTCTTCAATAACTGTGGCAGAATTTGAGACATGGTCATACTGAGCTGAGTGAATTGTCTTCGCGGCCTCTCTGCTCTTGGCGGATTGTTACGCTGATGGGAAACAGTTGGTCTTGATATAACCACCGCATTAATAGCATGGCGGTGTTCCGGTATGTTATGGCTCTTTGAGCTGTAAACTACGCTGGATTCCTTGTTAAAAGGCTTCTTTTCGGTACTTGATGAAGCACCCTTCTGTATTTTACCGCTCTTGATACCGGCCTTAACTCTTTCCTCGGTCATAATCAGCTCAGTAAACACGGAGGATGAACTTCCAATCAGATGATTAAAATACGGACCAGACAAGGTCCCCAGAAACATATCTACTAACTCCTTGTCAGCCAGAGGAGGTTGTACTCTTCCAGCAAGATCCCTCCATTTCTGAGCGTAGTCTTTGAAACCTTCGCTCGCACCCATAACATACCCTGAAGTTGGGTACGCGTGGGAGCAAGGTCCGCATTGTATTGGTACTGCTTGTAAAAATCAACATCAAGGTCCTCCCATCTACGGACGCTAGCTCCTTACAGTTGGTAAAACCATTCAAGTTGAGTCCCTGAAAGACTATCTTAAAAGAAATGGATTTAGAGGTTCTTATCGGAAGTGTATGGTTGAATCTTCCTAACATACGAGTAGAGGTGCAGCTTTGGGCAGGAGACCCCATCGTATTTAGCAAAGACTGGTGCTTGAAACTTGTGGGGAATCACCACCCCATATGACAAACCCAAATCTCCAAAGTCCAGACCAGGGACTTTCTGGACCTCCATTGTGCTCAACCGGTCTTCGAGTTGCTTATACCTATCCTCAGTAGGAGGATACTGGTCTTCGTCAAAGTCAGTCTCGTTGTCAGAAACCACAGGGCTAGGTGCCCTCCTTTCTTCTTGGTTATCTCCCCCTCCCGGTGAGTGAGATAAATCAACATCTTCCTGCAAATTGTTTCCGAATCTGCGACCCATATTCCGGAGGACCGTCTTCTTCTTTTTCTTCTTCTTATCCTTCAAGATAAGAGTCTTAAGATCTTGCTGACCCTTGGCCAAGTTCATGAACATTTCTTGGAACTGAGCGTTTTGAGCTTGCAGAGCCTTGATGGCTTTATCAGTTGATGTTTCAGAAGACATGATGTGCTGAAATAAACAGCGAAGAAGATGAGAAACCTGTAAGGGTACCTGTAATGAGGTGAATGGGAATGATATATGTATGTGTTGTACCCCAAAATTTTCCCTCCCATATTTCTCAAAACATTGGAAGAAAGATCTCCAAGTTGCTCAAGGTAGTCCAAGGGTTGACCAGACAAGCTCTCTCCTAAGGTAGTCTACCCCAAATTAGGGTTTCATGTTGCATCAAGATCCTTGATTCCAAGTTGTCCCAAATTCTCAACATTGTCCTAATATGTTCTCAAGATTATCCATGTCAAGTTTCAAGCCTTGTAGAGGAAGTTTGCTCAGTCAATTGCTCATAGGTCCAAAAGTCGATTGTGCTAGGGCAAAAGTCAAATGTGACCTACATACAGTCAAACTTCAATATTTTTGGTCAACATTCTCATTTTGAAGTATATTTCATAATTCTATCAAGGGTTGATCATGATTCATCAAGGATTGCTGATGATTCATCAAGACTCAAAAGTTGCTAAATTAGGGTTTTTGCAGGAAAAGTCAACTCAACTTTGAACAAGCATAACTTTCTCATACTTTATGAGAAATGACCCATCCAAAGCTCATTTTTAATAGGACGAAATTCCCTACAATCCATCTTCATCTCCCAAGTTCAAAATATGCAATCACAAGAAGTTATGAATTTGGACATTATAGGTCATTTTGAAAAGTCAACAAAAACACCTTTTTTGTCAAAGGTTCATACATGTGCATGGAATATAAAAATGAGATGAGACCAAAAGTTTTGGTTAGAGGACATCTCAAGCTTTCTATAAAGTCCAAGAACACCTCCAAAGAGTCAAAATTGAGGAAGTTATGCATTGTTGAATTCGGACTTTTTTGCAAAATTGCCAAAAGTCAACTATCCTCAAAACTTCAAATTTTGCCAAATGGGCCCATTCTTTTTAACTTGTTTTGAGTTGGCATTGTAGCCCACGTTCTCTAGCCTTGGCCATGTGTCCATATCATATTTTTATTATTAAATTTGGTTTTTATTTGAATTAATTCATTTTTAATCAAATTAAATCAAATTAAATCAAATAAAATTAAAAGTATTAAAAACCAAAGATCTTTTGATGATTTCAGGCTTCATTGGACAGCTAGAACCATTCCCAAATCGTATCAAGGCAATTGTGTACAAGGAGATTGGATTTGGACCAAATTTGGAAGGTTGTTAAAGGAGGATCAAATCAAGTATCAAAGCATTGATAGAGAAGGATTAAACAGAGTTTGCAACCCTAATACATTGCACAATACATAAGGAGGCGAGGCAGACAAAAATAGGAGTTGGAGATCAAGCATAGAGTGAGAGAAAAATCTGAAAAAAATACAAGAAACGTGTGAGATCGAAACAGGGCTTAGAGGCATCCTCAAGGCTTAGTACTTATCCCAATCGTCTTCTGGCAATCTCCACAAGCGAAAGCAACCAAAAGCACACGTTTTCAGAGCCTCCCACGCGCTGTAAGTCACTCACGAACTCGCCTTGTTCTTGATTTCGTATTTTGAAAATTAGGCATAGTTAGCATGAATTGATGGCATATTCTTAATCTACAAATCATTTGCAAGCTTTTGGTATTACTCAATTGCATTTATATGACCTGTAACGAAATCCACAATTGTTAGGGTTTCGGTTTTGTTTTTGGGGTTTTTCTTTTCAGGAATAATTGGCCCTAATAATGGCGATAGTTGTGATCAGAAGAAGATGACGAATCTAACCATGGTCCTAGAACTCATTTACATGGCATGTGGGAGATTTTTGAATAAGCCTGACTTGTAGAAATGGACAACGTCCGTGGGTATAGCCCCTTTGATTTTTAGCCACGGTTCAAGGAAGGGGATGATGAGTTGTCATCCCACTATTCGTCCATTCAAACCAGCGCGCGTTTTTTATTTTTCTGATCACTAACTTTTATTTTTTCTATATTATTAATACTTTGCATTTTGATTAAAAATAGAACAACGTAGCCTAGTGGTTGCCACACAGGTCTTAAGGCATTGGAGGCTGGAGGTCAAGGGTTCGATCCCTACCTCCAGCATTTGTTATTTTGCATTATTCTTACAAGAAATCATGTGCATACTCAAGCCTAAGATCCACCATGGACTCTCACCATCCAGCACGCCAGATGGCCAGATGGCCAGATCTGGTGGCCAGCATTGAAGGCACACCATAGGTCCAAGTCAACGCTTGCATACAGGATCCAAAAAGTCAATCTGGACCATCATCATTGGGCCAGAATAATTGCTTTCTACACCTCCAAAATCAGGCCCATCTCATTATTTTTCTATATTTTGCTTATTTTATTTAATTATTTTATTTTGTTTAATTTAATTACTAACCAATAGAATAATTTCTTTTTTACCAAAAAAAAAAATCACAAAAATAATTTTTACTCACTTAAATTTCAGAACTTTATTTTTCATTAATAAATATTAATTAATTAATTAGGTTGATTAATTAGGTAACCTTAATTTATTTTGTAAATAAATAAAATCAATTAGAGTTAATAGGTTTTAACACTAATTTAACCATTTTATTTTCTTTCCTAAAATAACAAAAACTCCAAAAATATGTCATTTAATATTTTTCATTAATTAATTTATTTAATAATTAATTTAGTATTTAATTTTAGGATTTAATTTCTTTTCTTAAAAATAAAAACAACAAAAACATTTCTTTTAATTAGGAGGGTCAAACCCCTAATTTCGCATTCGATGTAATTTCCCGCGCGCTTTATTTTTCTTTATATTGTATCTGCTCCCGGTTTGTAATAAATAATTAGGGCATTTATTTTTCCACTTTTAAATTTCAAAGGGTTGCTTTTGGAGATGTAAATACCCGACGCCTTGTAATAATTTAGTTTAATTTCTGCAAATATACAACTGCTAGATGTTTGGTAATAGGGTTTGCATGACCAGAATGAATGCCTAATCTTAAAATGGTTAGATCACCCTAAACATGTGCAAAGATAAAAGTAAACTGAAATCAACACACTTGCACATGCACACTCCTAGGGTACACCCCATTTGGTTGCCTTCGTAAACGGTCATTGAGTATAGGTTGTTTTATAGGTTGTCCTCTTGTCTAAAAGATCATAGTTGCCTCGAAATGGTTGCCTCGGATATTGTTGCCTCAAACAAATGATCTAAGACATTAGGGTTACCGCTAAGGCGTCCTAACATTGCTTTAGTGACTGTATATCCCTCTTTCAAATTGATCCTCAAACTCCAACGACGGTGCTACCTACTCACTAATAGTGGGATAGCATTGTCTAAAGGAAATAAACATAGAACGATTCCTTTTTCGAGTAGGTAGATTAGTTCTTAGATACTTGCTCATCGAAAACAAAACTTTTTTCACACTTACACTTTTAAAAACAAAGTTTTCAAAACACTTCATTACACTCTTGAGGACAGAAACAAGAGTTAAATCGAAGTTAAAACAAAAAAATTTCAAAACCCATAAACATAAAGAAAACAATTTTGAAAACAATGAGCAAGTACCTAAGAGCCTGTAGATAACTACGGATAGAAAGGGTGCTAATACCTTCCCTTTCTATAATCTACCCCCCGTACTCAGAAAATCTTAAAAAAGGAATTTTTCTATGCTTTTTCCTTTCCTTGTTGGATAAAATAAAAGTTGGTGGCGACTCTTTCTTACCGCAACATTTTGCAAACACAAACGCAAAATGCAAACCAGCATTCCAAAAAACAGTCAGTTCTTTCCACCGTATCACAGAACTGGCGACTCTGCTAGAGACATTTTTAATTGGGTGTACCTTAGGATTAGTTCATATTGTTTTCAATTGCTTGATTTGATTGCTTAATTTTTGTGGGCTTGAATCGGAGTTACTATAGATCCTAACCCGGATCTGGGGATACCTTTTAGGTAAGTAGAAATAGAGTGTGAGGGCACTATACAGCGTAGACCGATACGGTTGAAGCAGTAGCTACGTTGGTGTGGCACTTTAGTTTGTACCGATATCCCTTGTGGCGCAACGAGGAGAATATGTGGCTTCTAAGGGGTCATTAAGCACCAACTGACCTTAGAACCTATAATTGACCAACTTGGCCATAGAAAAGTAGCAGTATGCTACACTCATTGAGACCAAACTCTCGCGATGATTCCAACCGCAAGAAAAGGTTGCTAAACTGGAATTATGACCGATCGAGGGTGGTCAGTGATATTGAGATCCTCTAGAACCCGGTTACTATTACTAGGACAGGTTGAACTAACTAAACTGAAAGAGGGTAGTACCTAAACTCCAAGCCAGCCTGAAATCTAAGGGCTACTGTGTGACTTGTTTGCCCTTACCATGTTTGCTATCTGTGAATACCTGTGATGTGTTTCTATCATAACATCATGCATCATGACATTGCATGCATATTGCATTGGACTAACCATTTCAAAGACCAATGGGATTCATCTTTGTTCTGTTTTGCAGATCATGGCATCTATGTGTAGAAACACTATTCGGATCAACTTTGTACAGATTCCTACTCAGCTTAAAGATTTGGTTTCCAAGGTTCCAGACACTTCCTCTTTTGACAGAAGACATGGGCACCTCCTCAGTCTAGTCACCTCCAAGCTGGATGAACAGATGATGAGTGTCTTATTCCAGTTCTTTGATCCATTATACCACTGCTTCACTTTTCCGGATTACCAGTTGGTCCCTACTTTGGAAGAATTCTCAGATCTACTCGGTATTTCTATTCTAGAGCAGACGCCATTTACAGGTTGGGAGATAGCTCTTAAGCCAGAGGATGTTACTACAGCCCTACATCTGACAAAGGCTGAAGTAATGTCTAATTGGGAAACTCGGAGTGGGACAAAAGGCTTCTTGACTAAGTTCTTGGTTGATCAGGCTAATCAGTTCTGAGACAGTTTAGACTTTCAAGCGTTTAAAGACATCCTGGCTCTTCTCATTTATGGTCATGTTCTGTTCCCCAATTCAGATTCCTTTGTTGATGTGAATGTGGTGAAGATTTTCATGTCATGTAATCCAGTGCCCACTCTCTTGGGTGATATTCTGCACACTCTCTATGCCCGTACTGCTCGGAAACGGGGAACCCTTATGTGCTGTGCACCATTGTTGGCAAGGTGGTTTATTTCTCACCTCCCCAAAATCTGTTTTGAAGAACAAGGAAGGCATGGGTTAGGCCTACAGAATTATGTCCCTTACTCACACGGACATCATCTGGAGTACTAAAGACATGGAAGAAGTGGCTATCATTGATCGCTGTGGGGAGTACCCCAATGTTCCATTACTGGGAATCAGAGGAGGGATCACCTATAACCCTTGTTTGGCCTTACAACAGTTTGGGCGAGCTAGGAGGGACAGACCTCATGAGTTGCTACTTCCGAGCATTGTCTTTTACTTCCAAGGGGATAGTGAGGGACATCGCCGCAGATTCATACGAGCTTGGGATAGGGTCAACAGGTCTGATCCCCATGAGCTAGGGATGAAGACCTCTCTTCCTATGGAACCATATCTCCGGTGGGTTCGAGCCTGTACTCAAAAGCTCGGGATGCCGTACGATGCTGTCTTGCCTGTGATAGTTGAGAATGCTGGTGAAGAAGGGGTTCCTCCTACTATCCTCTATCCTTACATGCCTACTGACATTGGGGCATTAAAGAGGTCTTGGATCCAGCTAAGGGAAGAACGGGATACTTACAGAGAGAAGTATCATGAACAAGAACGGAAGATCCTAAAGCTTACAAGGCAGCTGGAGAATGAGAAGGTCCTCAACGATTATGTCAGCACCAACGGAAAACGACCATGGGAGCACTGATGTCTTTTGTTATCTTTAGTTTAGACTTACTTTTCAATTTTTCTTTTTGTAACGCCTTAAAAGCATTTGTCAAACATTGTTTCAAGTTTTTAATCTAATAAAAGTGTGTTTCATTTTGTTTTACGAATTTGAATCTCCAAAGTCTTTGAAATCATATCATACGCATTTCATTCCCATGCACCTCATTACAGGTACCCTTATAGGTTTCTCATCTTCTTCGCTGTTTATTTCAGCACATCATGTCTTCTTAAACATCAATTGACCAAGCCATCAAGCCTCTGCAAGCTCAAAACGTTCAGTTCCAGGAAATGTTCATGAATCTGGCCAAGGGTCAGTAAGATCTGAAGACTCTTATCTTGAAGGATAAGAAGAAGAAGACGGTCCTCCTGAATATGGGTCGCAGATTTGGGAACAATTTGTGGGAAGATGTTGATTTATCTCACTCACCTGGAGGGGAGAGAACCAGGAAGAAAGGAGGGCTCCTAGCCCTGTGGCTTCTGACAACGAGACTGACTTTGACGAAGACCAGTATCATCCTGCTGAGGATAGGTATAAGCAACTTGAAGATCGGTTGAGCGCAATGGAGGTCCAGAAAGTGCCTGGTCTGGACTTTGTAGATTTGGATTTGTCATATGGGGTGGTGATTCCCCACAAGTTTAAAGCACCAGTCTTTGCTAAATACGACGGGGTCTCCTGCCCAAAACTGCACCTCCGCTCGTATGTTAGAAAGATTCAACCATACACTGCTGATAAGAGCCTCTGGATCCATTTCTTTCAAGATAGTCTCTCAGGGACTCAACTTGAATGTTTCTACCAGCTGGAAGGAGCTAGCGTCCGTAATTGGGAAGACCTTGCTGCTGCTTTTTACAAGCAGTACCAATACAATGCCGACCTCGCTCCCACGCATACCCAACTTCAGGGTATGTCTATGGGTGCGGGTGAAGGTTTCAAGGACTACGCTCAGAAGTGGAGGGGCCTTCCGGGAAGAGTACAACCCCCCCTGGCTGATAGGGAGTTAGTAGATATGTTTCTTGGGACCTTGTCTGGTCCGTATTTCAACCATTTGATTGGAAGTTCATCGTCTGGGTTTACTGAGCTGATTATGACCAGGGAAAGAGTTGAGGCCGGTATCAAGAGTGGTAAAATACATAAGGGTGCTTCATCAAGTAACAAAAATAAGCCTTTTAAGAAGGAATCTAGCATTGTTTACAGCTCAAAGAGCCATAACTGACCTGAGCGCCGCCAAGCGGTCAATGCGGTTATTATATCAAGACCTGTTCTTGCCCCACAACGCAACAATCAGCCAAGAGCCGAGAGGCCGCGAAGACAATTCACTCAGCTCCATATGACCCTGTCTCAGATTCTGCCGCAGTTGTTAAAGACCAACTTGGTGATTCTGAAGGAATCCCCGAAGAATCCCAATACAACATCACCACTGTACAATCCAAACGCCCACTGTGCTTTTCACTCTGATAGCCCGGGGCATGATATAAATGACTGCTGGGTCTTGAAGAATAAAGTACAGGATCTGATTGATGCTAAGGAGATTGAGTTCGAAGCGCCTGAAAAGCCTAATGTTATGACTGCTCCTATGCCCAAGCATGGAGTGAATGTTGTAGATGAAGACTCATTTGTGACTTCTGTTTAAGACATTGCTACTCCATTTATGATTGTGAAGAAGAACCTTCTGTTAGCCGGTTTATTTTCGGGTTGTGGCGAAGGTTGCCATCTGTGTTCCGTCCTACCTACTGGTTGCCATCTTTTGAAGTCAGGTGTCCAATGCCTGATGGATAACAAAGAAATTATGTTTGAGAAAACTTTTGTTCCATTGGTTCCTTTTGAAGACATTTCTATAATCACCATTTCCGCCAATTCTTCCAAGGCTTCCTCGAGAAAGCCTATTAGAATTACATTTGTTCCGAGAATCGCTCCATTGATCATTACCATTCCTGGGTCTATCCCCTATACATCGGATAAGGCTGTCCCATGGCACTACGGGGCTGACATGTATTATCACGGAGTTAAACAAGACTTGAATGCTGAAGAGGCTGATACTGACGTCAGCAATATTGTTGGATCTAGTAAAGTCACCTAAAGAGAAAGGCTTTTCTCCCCTGAGATCTCTGCACCAACTGTTCGGAATCCTGTTATTATTACACCTACCAGTACATCTGCTACTGTCCCTGTTCATGTTCCAATCCTTACCCCTGTCGCCGAGTCATCCAACACTCGGGGCAAAGGGATCACCAGTGGGCCTGCCCAGACGGAGGCACCGAAGAAGATTACTGTTGAAGCCTCTAGACAGGAGATAGAGTAAATTTTAAAGATCATCAAGAAAAGCGACTACAACATAGTCGAGCAGTTGGGGCAAACCCCGTCAAAAATCTCTATGTTGTCTTTGTTACTATGCTCAGAAGCCCATTCCAAGGCTCTGATTGCTTTCCTGAAAACTGCACACGTGCCGCAAGAAACATCCGCTGATCAGGTCAAAGACTGCGTGGCTTGTTTGACTGCTGTTAACGGGTTGGGTTTCTCTGACACCGACTTGACTGCCAAGGGAAAGAATCACAATGACGCTCTGCATGTTTCAATCGAGTGCAGGGGCACTACTCTGGCTCACGTGTTGGTGGATACTAGGTCTTCGCTGAATGTTTTACCCAAGAAAGCATTAGACCGGTTAGACTATGAAGGGTTGGTGTTGAAACCAAGCAACATTGTGGTTAGGGCCTTTGACGGGTCCAAGAGGATGGTACACGGAGAAGTGGATATTCCTGTTAAGGTTGGTTCTCAGATTTTCGCATCTACATTCTATGTGATGGATATTCGGCCATCTTATTCTTGTTTGTTGGGTCGCCCGTGGATCCACAAAGTTGGGGCAGTAACTTCTACGCTCCACTAGATGCTGAAATACCCAGTGAAGGGGAAAATTGTTACAGTACGAGGAGAAGAGGAGTACATGGTGATCCACCTCAACTCTTTTCGGTACGTGGAAATGGACGGGGAGTTCATTGAAACCCCATGTCAACATTTTGAAGAAGTCCCCCAAACGCTGGCGTCGACTGAAATTGTTACTGAAGATCCTCCAATGAAGATGGCTTCCCTCAAGGATGCCCGGGCTGTTGTTGAGAAAGGTGGGTGTGCAAATTGGGGTCAACTCCCTGATTTTGCATATAAGACTAACAAGTTTGGTTTGGGTTTCACTGTAGAAGCTCAAAGGGCTATTCGGCATGCGCGGATCGGAGGACCTCCCTTGTTTATCAACAATTCAGGGGTGAATTCCATTGAATACGATGATGAAGAGTATGATATTGACAGTTGGATTTACCCAACTGCCGACGGCAGATTAAGCAACTGGACAACAAAGGACTTCGTCCCAATTTCTTTTATTACCCAGTAATGAGACTTTTGTTTTAAGTTTGTAACAGACAATTTTTAAACTTTATGGCCCGGTGTCTTACCCGAGGCACCGTGGCTTTGTTTGTGAGGGCTTTAAATATGTCATTACCATATATCATTAATAAAAGCATTGGACGTTTCTTGCATTTCAAATTTTGCGCTCCTTGTTTTTCTTTTTCTATCTTGCAAAACAGCTATTTTACACACACTCACATATACAGGTCTACATCCACTCTGGATCCCACTGATAACGACTCTTCTACTGCCAGTTATGACTTCGAAAGTCCAATCAACTTAGCCGAAGACGAAGGTGAAGAAGATTGCGAAGTGCCTGGTGAACTTGCAAGATTGTTACTTCAGGAAGAGAGGGCCATACAGCCGCATGAGGAGCCCGTGGAAACAGTAAATCTGGGTACAGAGATAGACAAGAAAGAGGTCAAGATCGGTGCAAATATGGAGTCTAGTGTTAAGCAACGGTTGATTCAGATGTTGCGTGACTATGTTGAGATCTTTGCCTGGTCTCATGAAGATATGCCTCGGTTGGATACCGATATTGTGGTTCACCGCCTGCCTACCAAGGAAGACTGTCTTCCAGTGAAACAGAAGGTCCGCCGAATGCGCCCAGAGATGTCTGAGAAAATCAAGGCTGAAGTGATGAAGCAGTTTGACGCCGGTTTTCTAGCAGTTACTTCTTACCCACAATGGGTGGCCAACGTGGTTCTAGTGCCGAGAAGGATGGTAAGGTTCGAATGTGTGTTGACTATAGGGATCTGAACAAGGCGAGCCCCAAGGATGATTTCCCTCTACCTCATATCGACGTTCTGGTTGACAACACCGCACAGCATAAGGTATTCTCCTTTATGGATGGTTTCTCCGATTATAATCAGATTAAAATGGCTCCTGAAGACATGGAGAAGACAACTTTTGTCACATAGTGGGGTACCTTTTGCTACAAAGTCATGCCTTTCGGATTGAAGAATGTTGGGGCAACGTATCAGCGCACCATGGTCGCTTTGTTCCACGACATGATCCATCATGAGATTGAGGTATACGCCGACGACATGATTGCAAGGTCCCAGACTGAAGAGGAGCATCTTGACCACCTTCAGAAGTTATTTGACAGGTTAAAGTTGTACAAGCTAAGGTTAAACCCGAACAAGTGCACCTTCGGGGTGAGGTCTGGTAAGATGCTGGGTTTCGTTGTTAGAGATAAAGGTATTCAAGTGGATCCTGCAAAGGTGAAGGCTATACAGGAGATGCCAGCTCCCCGAACAGAAAAAGAAGTCAGAGGCTTTTTGGGACGGTTGAATTACATTACCCGATTCATTTCACATCTGACTGCTACTTGTGAGCCAATCTTCAAGCTGTTGAAGAAAGATCAAGTGGTAAGATGGAATGATGAATGTCAGGCCGCTTTCGAAAGGATCAAAGAGTATCTCCAAGATCCACCTATTCTGATGCCTCTAGTCGAAGGGAGACCTTTGATCTTATACTTGACAGTACTCGACAACTCAATGGGGTACGTGCTGGGGCAGCATGACGAGTCTGGCCGAAAAGAGCATGTTATTTATTACCTTAGCAAAAAGTTTTCCGACTGCGAGACCCGATACTCATTTCTTGAGAAAACTTTCTGCGCTTTGGCATGGGCTGCTCGCCGGCTGAGACAGTATATGCTGACTCACACTACTCTATTGATATCAAAGATGGATCCAATCAAGTATATCTTCGAGAAACCTGCCTTATCTGGAAGAATAGCAAGATGGAAGATGATCTTGACTGAGTATGACATCCAATACACGACCCAAAAGGCAATCAAGGGAAGTGTGTTGGCATACCATTTGGCACATTAGGCTGTAGATGATTACCAGTCCATGAACTTTGAATTCCCGAATGAGAATATCATGTTAGTAACTGACTATGAGACACCTTGACCGGATGAAGGACCTGAGGAGGGATCCTGATGGTCTATGTACTTTGATGGAGCTTCGAACACTTTGGGTAATGGCATTGGCGCCGTGATCATATCTCCTGAAGGGTCTCATACTCCGTTCACCACCCGACTATGTTTCAACTGCACCAACAATATGGAGGAGTATGAAGCATTCACCATGGGTCTTCAAGCAGCAATTGACCTAAGGATCAAGTTTCTGAGTGTGTTCGGAGATTTCGCTCTCATGATCAGTCAGATCAAAGGCGAGTGGGATACGAAACACCCAAATCGTATTTCCTACAAGGAGTATGTATTGACATTGCTTCCACATTTCGAAGAGATAACCTTTGAACACTTCCCTGGAGAGGAGAATCAGTTAGCGGACGTGCTGGCTACGATGTCTTCTATGTTAAAAGTCCATTGGGACAACGAAGCTCCCCGGATTATCATTGAAAGGTTGGACGAACCTGCACATTGCTGTGACATTGAGACCGATGAGGTAGCAGATAAACCCTGGTTTCATGAGGTAAAGAGGTATCTCGAGGCTCAAGAGTACCCCGAGGGTGCATCTGTTAATGACAAGAAGTTTCTGAGGAGGTTCGTGGCAAATTTCTTCATCAGTAATGACATCCTTTACAAGCTTAACCTTGACTCAACCTTATTGTGATGTGTGGATAAGAGCGAGGTAGAAAGTATTATGGTAGATTTACACGAAGGTACTTTCGGAACTCATTCCAGTGGACACACCATGGCAAAGAAAATCCTTCGGGCAGGATATTATTGGTCCACTATAGAAGCTGGCTGTTATCAGCATTCTCGGACCTGTCACAAGTGCCAAGTCTATGCTGATAAGGTGCACATACCTCCAGCTCTTCTGAACGTCTTGACAGCTCTGTGGCCTTTTGCAATGTGGGGCATTGACATGATCGGCCAGATCAGACCTACAGCATCCAACGGGCATCATTTCATCCTGGTAGCAATTGATGACTTTACGAAGTGGGTTGAGGCAGCTTCCTTTGCTACTGTAACCAAGAACGTCGTGGCACGTTTCATTCGACACCATCTGATTTGTCGATACGGTGTACCAGAGAGGGTCATTACGGACAATGGTACTAATCTCAACAATAAAATAATCACCGAGCTCTGCAAGAAGTTCAAGATACAGCATCACAACTCTTCTCCCTACCGGCCGAAGATGAATGGGGTTGTTGAAGCGGCTAATAAGAATATTAAGAAGATTGTGCAGAAGATGACGGTGACATACAAAGACTGGCATGAGATGTTACCATTTGCTCTTCATGGGTACCATACCTCAGCAAGGACGTCAACAGGAGCAACACCCTATTCCTTGGTTTATGGCATGGAGGCCGTATTGCCTATTGAAGTTCAGATACCCTCTCTTAGGATTATGAAGGACGCAGGTTTAAGCAAAGATGACTGGATCCAGACCCGACTTGATCAGCTGAACTTAATCGACGAAAAGAGACTTACTGCTATTTGTCATGGTCAATCGTATCAAAAGCAGATGATCAAGGCATTTAACAAGAAAGTTAGACGACAAGAGTATCAAGTTGGGGATCTGGTAATCAAGCGCATCATCTTACCTCAAGGTGATCCCAGGGGAAAATGGACCCCAACCTACGAAGGGCCATTTATGGTTAAGAATATTTTCTCAGGAGGAGCTATGATTCTAACCACCATGGATGGTGACGACCTTCCTCACCCCGTCAATGCAGACATAGTGAAAAAATACTACGCATGATCAAAGACCCGCTAGGTTGACTGGCCTAGGCAAAAATAAGGGCTTCCCGGCGAACCAAAAGGGTTCGGGCAAAAGTAAGGGATGAAAATAAAAAAATATGTACACCCGGCAAGTCGAAAACCTGAAAAGGCAGCTTGGGCAAAAAAGGGTATCCCGGTGGACTGAAAACCCAAAAGGACGGTCCAGGCAAAAATTAGGGATTAAAGTGTAACACTATGTCTCATTGGATCACATTGCATCCAGACTTTGGTATCGACTATCAAGCCCGGACGACACTAATCAATCTAACCTACCTTCAACCAAGTAGCAAAGTGATGAGATGCTCGAGGACATAAGGGAAATGGCAGAGTTGGAACCCAGTGAGATTGTTCACATAGCTGTTTTGTTTAGTTTTTACACAAACTGTATAAATTCTATCGTTCGGCGGTGTTCTCTTACTAGGATGTCAGCCTCTTGTACAAAAACGCATATTTACAGGCCAAACTTCAAAAGTCAATACAATTCATTTTCAGAGAAATTTCAAATTGTTTTCCTTTTTTCTATTTTGTTTTGCAAAGAACGTCCAATGTTCATTTTTGATATATGCATTTGACATTAATTGTTGCTCATGAATATTTACATGCGAAACAAAAGACGATTACTCGTAACATCAGAAACAGGGGCAATTAAGATTGTCCAAGCTTTACAGTTGCTCTGTCCACCAGGTACAGGGATAGATTTGGATGAAGAATATGGATAAGGTACACTCACTCCCCGCAGAGTAAGAAAAAGACAGTAATGTTAACTCTCCCTAGCTGAGACTCGCAACTGTGAATGAATCGGTAATATTCTCCCCATGCAGAGTTTATCTACCATCAGCACTAAAAAGGTCTTAATATCCCCAACGGAGTATAAAAAAGTATATATCCCCAGGGGAGTTTGAAATTTTATCCCCAGCGGAGTATAAAAAAGTATATATCCCTAGTGGAGTTTGAAATTTTTTCCCCAGCGCAGTCTGAAAAAGTTTCCCTAGTGGAGTTTGGAGAATCATCCCCAGTAGACTCTAAAGATTGTCCCCAGTAGAGTCTAAAAGGTTATCCCCGGTAAAGCCGTAATTGAAGATCATCCCCAGCGGAGTTCATTCCTTTCACAAATAGAAACTCAAATCCCCAACAGGATTCAGAATCACCAGCAATTGTAATTCATCCCCAGCGGAATTTATCAGCGGAATCCTCTACAGAGCATCTCTTCCCCACAGAGTAATCTCCTCATCAGTTTATTCCCCAGTGAAGTTATCCTCTCCTGCAGGTTTATTCTCACAAACATCTTCATTCGCTATCAGAAACGAAGAATTCAACTCTTTTCTCCAGCAGCTATCTGGGATTTATTTTCCCTAGCTAAAAACATTACATTTCCATACATCATGACACATGCATATACGCATCATACAACACAACCTCATCTATTTTGAGAACATCATTGCTTGATATATATCATGCATTACATACAACTAACCTTTACCTTTCAAGAAATATACGGTTAAATTCTCACAAAATTCAAAGCTATGAAGCTTTTTCCTCCGTTGAAGTACGGGCAAGTTCCTAAATCTCAGCAGAGAAGTTTTCTCAGTTGAATTACGGGCGAGTTCTTAAATCTCGACGAAGATGTTTCCCCAGTTGAATTACAGACGAGTTCCTAAATCTCAGCAGAGATGTTTTATCAGTTGAATTACGGGCGAGTTCCTAAATCTCGACAAAAGTGTTCCTCCGTTGAAGTACGGGCAAGTTCCTAAATATCAGCAGAGAAGTTTTCTCAATTGAATTACGGGCGAGTTCTTAAATCTCGACGAAGATGTTTCCCCAGTTGAATTACGGACAAGTTCCTAAATATCAGCAGAGATGTTTTCTCAGTTGAAGTACGGGCGAGTTCCTAAATCTCGACAAAAGTGTTCCTCCGTTGAAGTACGAGTAAGTTCCTAAATCTCAACAGAGAAGTTTTCTAAGTTGAATTACGGGTGAGTTCCTAAATCTCGACGAAGATGTTTCCCTAGTTGAATTACGGACAAGTTCCTAAATCTCGGCAGAGGTGTTTTCTCAGTTGAAGTACGGGAGAGTTCCTAAATCTCGACAAAAGTGTTTCTTCGTTGAAGTACGGGCAAGTTCCTAAATCTCAGCAGAGAAGTTTTCTCAGTTGAATTACGGGCGAGTTCCTAAATCTCAACGAAGATGTTTCCCCAGTTGAATTACGGACAAGTTCCTAAATCTCAGCAGCGATGTTTTCTCAGTTGAAGTACGGGCGAGTTCCTAAATCTCGACAAAAGTGTTCCTCCGTTGAAGTACGGGCAAGTTCCTAAATCTCAGCAGGGAAGTTTTCTCAGTTGAATTACGTGCGAGTTCTTAAATCTCGACGAAGATGTTTCCCCAGTTGAATTACGAACAAGTTCCTAAATCTTAGCAAAGATGTTTTCTCAGTTGAAGTACGGGCGAGTTCCTAAATCTCGACAAACGTGTTCCTCCGTTGAAGTACGGGCAAGTTCCTAAATCTCAACAGAGAAGTTTTCTCAGTTGAATTACGGGCGAGTTCCTAAATCTCGACGAAGATGTTTCCCCAGTTGAATTACGAACAAGTTCCTAAATCTCAGCAGAGATGTTTTCTCAGTTGAAGTACGGGCGAGTTCCTAAATCTTGACAAAAGTGTTCCTCCGTTGAAGTACGGGCAAGTTCCTAAATCTCAGCAGAGAAGTTTTCTCAGTTGAATTACGGGCAAGTTCCTAAATCTCGACGAAGATGTTGAATTACGGACGAGTTCCTAAATCTTAGTAGAGATGTTTTTCTCAGTTGAATTACGGGCAAGTTCCTAAATCTCAGCAAAAGTGTTCCTCCATTGAATTACAGACAAGTTCCTAAATCTCAGCAGAGAAGTTTTCTCAGTTGAATTACGGGCAAGTTCTTAAATCTCGACGAAGTTGTTTCCCCTCAGTTGAACTACGGACGAGTGCCTAAGCAAAAATGATTCCTCAGTTGAGTACGGACGATCGAAGTTCCTAAATATCAACAGAGATGACTCACCAGTAGAATAACGGACGACGAATCTCCTAAATTTCTACCTCTCTCAACAAAGATCAGACTTTCCCCCAGCGGAATCTTCCACAGCAACAGGTATACATGTTCTTGCTAAGGAATCTCTTATGTGATCGACACTCCTTCAGATTTCGTCTTTAAGCCCATCCTCCCATCACCAATTTCTAAATGGCATCTGTAAGCCCATTCCCGACATCACAAGACAATTACCACTTCATGTGAGTGCAAATTTTTGGGCACTCTAGTGTTCAATCATCTTCCACCTTCGGATCATGAAAGGCACGAAAGCCAATCTACATCCTCAGGTTTAAGAAGATTGAATAAGGGCAGCTGTTTTACCCCAAATTTTTCCCTTCCATATTTCTCAAAACATTGCAAGAAAGATCTCCAAGTTGCTCAAGGTAGTCCAAGGGTTGACCAGACATGCTCTCTCCTAAGGCAGTCTACCCCAAATTAGGGTTTCATGTTGCATCAAGATACTTGAGTCCAAGTAGTCCCAAATTCTCAAAATTGTCTTAATATGTTCTCAATATTATCCATGTCAAGTTTCAAGCCTTGCAGAGGAAGTTTGCTCAGTCAATTGCTCAAAGGTCCAAAAGTCGATTGCCCTAGGGCAAAAGTCAACTATGACCTACATACAGTCAAACTTCAATATTTTTGGTCAAAATTCTCATTTTGAAGTATATTTCATCATTTTATCAAGGGTTGATCATGATTCATCAAGGATTGCTCATGATTCATCAAGACTCAAAAGTTGCTAAATTAGGGTTTTTGCAGGAAAAGTCAACTCAACTTTGACCAAGCATAACTTTCTCATACTTTATGAGAAATGACCCATCCAAAGCTCATTTTGAATAGGACGCAATTCCATACAATTCATCTTCATATCCCAAGTTCAAAATATGCACCTTAGAAGAAGTTATGAATTTGGACATTATAGGTCATTTTGAAAAGTCAACAAAAACACCTTTTTAGTCAAAGGTTCATACATGAGAATGGAATATCAAAATGATATTAGACCAAAAGGGTTGGTTAGAGGACATCTCAAGCTTTCTAAAAAGTCCAAGATAACCTCCAAAGAGTCAAAATTGAGAAAGTTATGCATTGTTGAAGTTGGACTTTTTTGCAAAATTGCCAAAAGTCAACTATCCTCAAAACTTCAAATTTTGCCAAATGGGCCCATTCTTTTTCACTTGTTTTGAGTTGGCATTGTAGCCCACGTGCTCTAGCCTTGGCCATGTGTCCATATCATATTTTTATTTTTTAATTTGGTTTTTATTTGAATTAATTCATTTTAAATCAAATTAAATCAAATAAAATCAAAAGTATTAAAAACCAAAGATCTTTTGATGATTTCAGGCTTCATTGGACATCTAGAACCATTCCCAAATCGTATCAAGGCAATTGTGTACAAGGAGATTGGATTTGGACCAAATTTGGAAGGTTGTTAAAGGAGGATCAAATCAAATATCAAAGCATTGATAGAGAAGGATTTGGACAGAGTTTGCAACCCTAATACATTGCACAATACATAAGGAGGCGAGGCAGACAAAAATAGGGGTTGGAGATCAAGCATAGAGTGAGAGAAAAATTTGGAAAAAATACAAGAAAAGTGTGAGATCGAAACAGGGCTTAGAGGCATCCTCAAGGCTTAGCACTTGTCCCAATCGTCTCCTGGAAATCTCCACAAGCGAAAGCAACCAAAAGCACACGTTTTAAGACCCTCCCACGCGCTGTAAGTCACTCACGAACTCGCCCTGTTCTTGATTTCGTATTTTGAAAAACAAGGCATAGTTAGCATGAATTGATGGCATATTCTTAATCTACAAATCATTTTCAAGCTTTTGGTATTACTCAATTGCTTTATATGACCTGTAACGAAATCCACCATTGTTAGGGTTTCGGTTTTTTTTGGGGTTTTCTCTTCAGGAATAATTGGCCCTAATAATGGCTATGGTTTTGATCAGAAGAAGATGACGAATCTAACCATGGTCCTAGAACTCATTTACATGGCATGTGGGAGATTTTTGAATAAGCCTGACTTGTAGCAATGGACAGCGTCCGTGGGTATAACCCCTTTGATTTTTAGCCACGGTTTAGGAAGGGGACGATGAGTTGTTATCCCATCATTCGTCCATTCAAACCAGCGCGTGTTTTTTATTTTTCTGATCACTACCTTTTATTTTTTCTATATTATTATTACTTTGTATTTTGATTACAAATAGAACAACGTATCCTAGTGGTTACCATGCAGGTCTTAAGGCATTGGAGGCTGGAGGTCAGGGGTTCGATCCCTGCCTCCAGCATTTGTTATTTTGCATTATTCTTACAAGAAATCATGTGCATACTTAAGCCTAAGATCCACCATGGACTCTCACCATCCAGCACGCCAGATGGCCAGATGGCCAGATCTGGTGGCCAGCATTGAAGGCACACCATAGGGCCAAGTCAACGCTTGCATACAGGATCCAAAAAGTCAATCTGGACCAGCATCATTGGGCCAGAATAATTGCTTTCTACACCTCCAAAATCAGGCCCATCTCATTCTTTTTCTATATTTTGCTTATTTTATTTAATTATTTTATTTTGTTTAATTTAATTACTAACCAATAGAATAATTTCTTTTTTACCAAAAAAATATCACAAAAATATTTTTTACTCACTTAAATTTCAGAACTTTATTTTTCATTAATAAATATTAATTAATTAATTAGGTTGATTAATTAGGTAACCTTAATTTATTTTGTAAATAAATAAAATCAAATAGAATTAATAGGTTTTAACACTAATTTAACCATTTTATTTTCTTTCCTAAAATAACAAAAACTCCAAAAATATGTCATTTAATATTTTTCATTAATTAATTTATTTAATAATTAATTTAGCATTTAATTTTAGGATTTAATTTCTTTTCTTTAAAAAATAATGAAAAAAACAAAAGCATTTTCTTTTAATTAGGAGGGTCAAAACCCTAATTTCGCATTTGATATAATTTCCCGCGCGCTTTATTTTTCTTTATATTGTATCTGCTCCCGGTTTGTAATAAATAATTAGGGCATTTATTTTTCCGCTTTTAAATTTCAAAGGGTTGCTTTTGGCGATGTAAATACCCGACGCCTTGTAATAATTTAGTTTAATTTCTGAAAATATATAACTGCTAGATGTTTGGTAATATGGTTTGCATGACCAGAATGAATGCCTAATCTTAAAATGGTTAGATCACCCTAAACATGTGCAAAGATAAAAGTAAGCTAAAATCAACACACTCGCACATGCGCACTCCTAGGGTACACCCCATTTGGTTTCCTTCATAAATGGTCATTGAGTATAGGTCGTTTTAAGGGTTGTCCTCTTGTCTAAAAGATCATAGTTTCCTCGAAATGGTTGCCTCAGATATTGTTGCCTCAAACAAATGATCTAAGACATTAGGGTTACCGCTAAGGCGTCCTAACATTGCTTTAGTGACCGTATGTCCCTCTTTCGAATTGACCCTCAAACTCCAACAATGGTGCTACCTACTCACTAATAGTGGGATAGCATTGTCTAAAGGAAATAAACATAGAACAATTCCTTTTTCGAGTAGGTAGATTAGTTCTTAGATACTTGCTCATCCAAAACAAAACTTTTTTCACACTTACACTTTTACAAACAAAGTTTTCAAAACACTTCATTACACTCTTGAGGACAGAAACAAGAGTTAAATCGAAGTTAAAACAAAAACTTTTCAAAACCCACAAACACAAAGAAAACAATTTTGAAAACAATGAGCAAGTACCTAAGAGCCCGTAGATAACTACGGATAGAAAGGATGCTAATACTTTCCCTTTCTATAATCTACCCCCCGTACTCAGAAATTCTCAAAAAAGGAATTTTTATGTGCTTTTTCCTTTCCTTGTTGGATAAAATGAAAGTCGGTGGCGACTCTTGCTTACCGCGACATTTTGCGAACACAAACACAAAATGCAAACCAGTATTCCAAAAACCAGTCAGTTCTTCCCACCGTATCACAATATGATATGATTTCAAAGACTTTAGAGATTCAAATTCGTAAACCAAAATGAAACACACTTTTATTAGATAAAAAAATTGAAATTAATGTTTAACATATGCCTTTAAGGCGTTACAAAAAGAAATACTGAAAAGTAAATCAAACTAGAAATAACAAAAGACATCAGCGCTCCCATGGTCGTTTCCCTTTGGTGCTGACATAGTCGTTGAGGACCTTCTCGTTCTCCAGCTGCCTTGTAAGCTTTAGGATCTTCCGTTCTTGTTCATGATACTTCTCTCTATAAGTACCCTGCTCTTCCCTTAGCTGGATCCAAGACCTCTTTAATGCCCCAATGTCAGTAGGCATGTATGGGTGGAGGATGGTAGGAGGAACCCCTTATTTATCAGTACTCTCAATAATTACCGGCAAGACTGCTTCGTACGGCATCCCCAGCTTTTGAGCGCGGGCTCGAACCCACCGGAGATACGGTTCCATCGGAAGAGAGGTCTTCATCCCTAGCTCATGTGGATCAGACCTGTGCACCCTATTCCAAGCTCGTATGAACCTGTGGCGATGTCCCTCACTATCCCCTTGGAAGTCAAAGACAATGCTCGGAAGTAGAAACTCATGAGGTCCGTCCCTCCTAGATCGCCCAAATTGTCGTAAGGCCAAACAAGGATTATAGGTGATCCCACCTCTAATCCCCAGCAATGGAACATTGGGGTATTCCCCACAGCGATCAATAATAGCTACTTTTTCCATGTCTTTAGTACCCCAGATGATGTCCATGTGAGCAAGGGACATAATCCTGTAGGCCCAACCCATGCCTTCCTTGTTCTTCAAAACAGATTTGGGGAGGTGAGAAATAAACCACCTCGACAGCAATGGTGTACAACACATAAGGATTCCCCGTTTCCGAGCAGTACGGACATATAGAGTGTGTATAATATCACCCAAGAGAGTGGGCACTGGATTACAGGACATGAAAATCTTCACCGCATTCACGTCAACAAAGGAATCTGAATTTGGAAACAGAACCAGACCATAAATGAGAAGAGCCAGGAGGTCTTAAAAAGCCTGAAAGTCTAAACTGTCCCAGAACTGATTAGCCTGATCAACCAAGAACTTAACCAAGAAGCATTTTGTCCCACTCCGAGTTTCCCAATTAGATATTACCTCAGCTTTTGTCAGATGTAGGGTTGTAGCAACATCCTTTGGCTTAAGAGCTATCTCCCACCCTGTAAATGGCGTCTGCTCTAGAATAGAAATACCAAGTAGATCAGAGAACTCTTCCAAGGTAGGGACCAACTAATAGTCGGGGAAGGTAAAGCAGTGGTACAATGGATCAAAGATCTGGAATAAGACACTCATCATTTGTTCATCCAGGTTGGAGGTGACTAGACCGAGGAGGTGACCATGTCTTCTGTCAAAAGAGGAAGTGTCAGGAACCTTGGAAACCAAATGTCTAAGCTGAGTAGGAATTTGTACAAAGCTGATCCGAATAGTGTTTCTACGCATGGATGCCATGATCTGCAAAACAGAACAAAGATGAATCCCATTGGTATTTGAAATGGTTAGTCCAATGCAATATGCATGCAATGTCATGATGCATGATGTCATGATAGAAACACACCACAGGTATTCACAGATAGCAAACATGGTAAGGGAAAAAAAGTCACACAAAATCCCTTAGATTTCAGGCTGGCAAGGAGTTTAGGTACTACCCTCTTTCAGTTTAGTTGGTTCAACCTGTCCTAGTAATAGTAATCGGGTTCTAGAGGATCTCAATATCACTGACCACCCTCGATCGGTCATAATTCCAGTTTAGCAACCTTTTCTTGCAGCCGGAATCATCACGAGAGTTTGGTCTCAATGAGTGTAGCATATTGCTACTTTTCTATGGCCAAGTTGGTCAATTATAGGTTCTAAGGTCAGTTGGTGCTTAATGACCCCTTAGCAGCCCCATATTCTCCTTGTTCCTCCACAAGGGATATCGGTACAAACTAAAGTGTCACACCAACGTAGCTACTGCTTCAACCGTATCGGTCTACACCGTACAATTCCCTCATAGTCTATTGCTACTTACCTAAAAGGTATCCCCAAGATCTGGGTTAGGATCTATAGTAACTCCAATTCAAACCCACAAAAATAAAGCAAACAGATCAAACAATTGAAAACAATATGAACTAATCCTAAGGTACACCCCACTTATTAAGTCCCCAGCAGAGTCGTCAGTTCTGTGATACGGTGGAAGAACTGGCTGTTTTTGGAATGCTGGTTTGCGTTTTGCGTTTGTGTTTGCAAAATGTCGCGGTAAGCAAGAGTCGCCACCGACTTTTATTTTATCCAACAAGGAAAGGAAAAAAGCACAGAAAAATTCCATTTTCGAGATATTTCTGAGTACGAGGGGTAGATTATAGAAAGGGGAGGTATTAACACCCTTTCTATCCGTAGTTATCTACGGGCTCTTAGGTACTTGCTCATTGTTTTCAAAAAAAAATTCTTTGTGTTTGTGGGTTTGAAAAAAGTTTTTGTTTTTAACTTCGATTTAACTCTTGCTTCTGTCCTCAAGAGTGTAATGAAGTGTTTTTTGAAAACTTGTTTGTAAAAGTTTAAGTGTGAAAAGGTTTTGTTTTGAATGAGCAAGTATCTAAGAACTAATCTACCTACTCGAATAAGGAATTGTTCTATGCTATTTTCCTTTAGACAATGCTATCCCACTATTAATGAGTAGGTAGCACTGTCGTTGGAGTTTAAGGGTCAATTCGAAAGAGGGACATACAGTCACTAAAGCAATGTTAGGATGTCTTAGCGGTAACCCTAATGTCTTAGATCATTTATTCGAGGCAATGATATCCGACGAAACCATTTCGAGGCAACTTATGATCTTTTAGACAAAAGGGCGACCTCTAAAACAACCTATACTCAATGATCGTGTACGAAGGCAACCAAGTGGGGTGTACCCTAGGAGTGCGCATGTTCGAGTGTGTTGATTTCAGTTATTTTTATCTTTGCACATGTTTAGGGTGATCTAACCGTTTTAAAATTAGGCATTCATTCTTGTCATGCAAACCCTATTACCAAACATCTAGCAGTTGTATATTTGCAGAAATTAAAGGTGTGGAATTTAAAATAAATTATTACAAGGCGTCGGGTATTTACATCTCCAAAAGCAACCCTTTGAAAATAAAATAGCGGCAAAATAAAAAAATGTCCTTGTTAAAATTATTACAAGCCGGGAGCAGATACAATAATTGGATATAATAACAAAGCGCACTATACGAAATTAAATCGAATGCGGAACTAGGGTTTTGACCCTCTAAATTAAAAGAAAATGCGTTTATTGTTTTTTTCATTATTTTTTAAAGAAAAGAAATTAAAGCCTAAAATTAAATGCTAAATTAATTATTAAATAAATTAATTAATGAAAAATATTAAATGACATATTTTTGGAGTTTTTGTTAATTTAGGAAAGAAAATAAAGTAATTAAACTAATGTTAAAACCTATTAATTCTAATTGATTTTATTTATTTACAAAATAAATTAAGGTTACCTAATTAATCAACCTAATTAATTAATGTTTATTAATGAAAAAACAAAATTCTGAAATTTAATTGGGTAAAAATATTTTTGTGTTTTTTTGATAAAAAAGAAAGTAATTTATTGGTTAGTAATTGAATTAAATAAAATAAAACAATTAAATAAAAATAAACAAAAATAAAAAGAAAGGAGTGAGATGGGCCTGAATATTGAGGGTGCCAATAGCAATTTTCTGGCCCATTTGTGAAGATCTAATTGACTTTTGTGATCCACTGCGTATGCATTGACTTGGCCTTTTGGTACACCTTTAATGCTGGCCACCAGATCTGGCCATCTGGCTATCTGGCGTGCTGGATGGTGAGTGTCCATGGTGGACGTTGGCCTTGAGCGTGCATAAGATTACCTGAAAACAAATATCATGGAGAAAATAGGGGGACCTGGGATTCGAACCCAGGTCCTGAAGGGAATTCCATGCTACGCTTGCCACTACGCTGCTTGACTTGTTTTGTTAATATAATGCAAATCAATAATAATATATAAAACAAAAGCTAATGGACAGAAAATAAAAAAAGAGTGTGCGCTGTTTGAATGGACGAATGGTGGGATGACAACTCACCGTCCCCTTCCTTGAACTGTGGCTAAAAACAGCAACACTTATACCTTTGGACAAATGTCTGTCACTACAAGTCAGGCTTCATCCAAAATCTCCTACAGTCCATGGAAATGATTTCTAAGACCATGGTTGAGGTCGTCTCATCCTCCTGATTACAACCATGCCCATTATGGAGGCTAATTATTCCTGAAACAAAAAGCCCTAAAAGCAAACTCGAAACCCTAACTATGGTGAATCACGATATAGGTCAGATTAATGAAATTGGCTATTGGAAAAAGCTTGCAAACATCATAGTGATCAAGAATATGCAATTATTTTTCATTATAGATGCAATAATGAAGCTAATCGATTTCAAGAAAAGGGTAGTTCCGTGAATGACTTACAGTGCACGAGAGAGCTCAAAAATGCCTGGTTTTGATTGGTTTAGGTTGTGGAAGCTGCCAGGAAACGATTGAGATCGTTAAAGAGTCTTGAAACTGCCTCTAAGAGTGATTTTGAATTCTCACTTTTTGCTTGTTTTTGCAAATTCGGTTCTTGCTCTATGCTTGATCTCCAACCCTTATTTTTGTCTGCCTCGCCTCCTTATGTATTGTAAAATGCATTAGGGTTGCAAACTCTGTCCAAATCCCTCTCCATCAATGACTTTGGATTTGATTTGATTCTTCTTTAACAACCTTCCAAAATTGGCTTCTTTTCAATCTTTTTGTGCACATATGGCTTGATGCAAATTTGAATGCCTTGCTAGCTGTAATTAGAGCCTTAAACAATCACCAAATCCTTGTTATTAATGCTTTTGGATTTTATTTGATTTAAATCAAATTAATTTAAATAAAAATCAAAATAATTAATAAAAATATGATATGGACACATGGCCAAGGCTAGAGCACGTGGGTTATAATGCCAACTCAAAACAAGTGAAAAATAATGGGCCCATTTGGAAAAATTTGATGTTTTGGGGATAGTTGACTTTTGGTAATTTTTCAAAAAGGGTCAACTTCAACAATGCATAACTTCCTCAATTTTGACTATTTGGAGGTGTTATTGGACTTTTTAGAAATATTGAGATGTCCTCTGACAAACCCTTTTGGTCTCATCTCAATTTGATATTCCATGCTCATGTATGAAGCTTTGACAAAAAAGGTGTTTTTGTTGACTTTCAAAAATGACCTATAATGTCCAAAATCATAACTTCTTGTGAGTGCATATTTTGAACTTGGGAGCTGAAGATGGATTGTAGGAAATTGCATCCTATCCAAAATGAGGTTCGGATGGGTCATTTCTCATAAAGTATGAGAAAGTTATGCTTGGTCAAAGTTGAGTTGACTTTTCCTACAAAACCCTAATTTAGCAACTTTTGAATCTTGATGAATTGTGAGCAATCCTTGATGAATCATGATCAACCCTTGATAAAATGATGAAATATACTTCAAAATTAGAATGTTGAAAAAAATCTTGAAGTTTGACTGTATGTAGGTTACAGTTGACTTTTGCCCTAGCATAGTAGATTTTTGGACCTTTGAGCAATTGACTGAGCAAACTTCCTCTGCAAAGCTTGAAACTTGACATGGATGACCTTGAGAACATATTAGGACATTGGTGAGAACTTGGGATCACTTGGACTCAAGGATCTTGATGCAAAATGAAACCCTAGTTTGGGGTAGACTGCCTTAGGAGAGAGCTTTTTTGGCCAACCCTTGGACTACCTTGAGCAACTTGGAGATCTTTCTTGAAATGTTTTGAGAAATATGGGAGGGCAAATTTTGGGGTACAACAACAGTCAACCTCCACCTTCCCGCCAAGTTGTTATGAAACCTGGACCCGACCAGATGACCATTCAATTTCAAGGAATTTTGTGCAAAACCTGCATCCGACCAGATAACAGTTAATTTATCTCTTCCCCCAGTAAGTCGCCGTGAAACCTGGACCCGACCAGATAGCAACCGACTACTTCATCCTCAGTGATTGTGAAGCCTAGATCCGACAAGATAACAGCTGAGCTCTGAGTGATGTCCCCCAGCAAAAGCATCTCTTCAAAAGAATTTGAAGATACGCTTATTCTTCATTTCCAACAGATTTCCTCAACAGTAGTCAGGGATTTACTTACCCGGATGAAAACACCACATTTCACATTCATACATCATAGCACATACATAACAATGCATTTAGCATGATACCACATCTGGTAAAGCATCATGCAAGCATCTTCATTTTTCTAACTCCTTTCTCACAGGTAAAACAACAAGTTTAGTATGGATCAACAGGAGATTTGTGCTGATACTTCTCCCAGAGTTTACCAACATTCCTCCAAATGGCATCTATAAGCCCATTCATCGTCCATCTTCGAGTGCAAATTTCTGGGCACTTTAGTGTTCAAACTTCTTTCACCATCAAGTCACGAATGCCGGATCCGCCAATCTAACTCTTCAGGCTCAAGAAGTTTGAACAGGGGCAGCTATTGCACCCCAAAATTTGCCCTCTCAATTCTCAAAGCATCTCATAATGATTCTCAAAATTCAAGCTTGCAAAATACATTGGGATCTTACAGCACCAGAATTGAGAAGAAACTGTCAAAAAGGGAGAAAACAGACAAAAATAACATTTTGACAAAATTGGGGGAAAATAGGTCTCCTTCGATTCAGCCCCCTTCGACTGGACTTTGCACCTATTTCGATTTCTTAAAAGTTGCTGCTAGCGTGCCTCTTTCGTCTGGGCATGTGACTTCAGATAGGTCTCCTTCGATTCTGAAGTAAATGATCTTCATAGAAGTTTCAATTGCGTTTTGTTTCCCTTTGAAACATTGTCCTTCGACTCAGGAATGTCCTTCGACTCAGGAAGTAGAGGTCTCCTTTTGGTTTTCTTCAATTCAAAAGTCAATAATCTTCTGAAAGCTTCTTTTGATTTAGAAGTTAATAACCTTCTGAAAAGGGCCATTCGAAGAACACACAGTTGGCTCATTCGAAGGACACACAGCTGGTGAAAACGAATGTTGTGTTGTTCTAGTCTGGTCGAAAGGTGTAGAAAGATGGAGGATTCGACTCAAAAGATCAAGTTGAACATTTAGACCCATAGGCTAGGCTACATGTTTTCCCTTTATAGACCTTTACCCATTTGTTGCCCAAGACCACTTGCACTTAAATAGTATAATACTACCTTTTAGAAAAGTTTTTCTTGAGCCTTGCGCCTGTTTTCCTTCAGAAGGAAGCAACCCATATGAATTATTCATCTTGCTTTTATGGCACAAGTGGACAGTTACTTTCCAGACTAAGCCTTATTTTATTATTTCTGTTCCCCAAGCTTCTCAAAAGCCTTTCTCTATAAATAGAGAGTTCATTTGCATAAGGAAAGAGGGGGATTTTCTTTTAGACCAGAGGAACGTATCCACAAAATTCTCACACGCCACAAAATTCTCAAACACTTCAACACTTGTGAAATCAAAAAAACCAGAATCATCATTACCTCCTTCAACCCTGAAGAATAACACATTCTAGTTTCCTTCGACTCAAAGAGCGTCCCACTTGTTCTTTCCTTTGAACCCGGTGTTGAAGACCTACTCTGGGTCTTTTCCTTCAAATCCAGAGACATTCAAAGCAACTGCCTCAAGTTCTAGCACACGTATCAACCTCCAGCAAGGTAAGTCATTCTTAACCTTTGACCCTTCATGTCCAGCATAGCATGTAAATAAAATTTCTTTTCGTTTCAAACATGTACATACTATTTTCTTCTTTTTTGCTTTGTTTTCACTCTCATAATATGTGTCATGGTTAACAATCTTCTTGGATTTTACTCTTGGTACACTTAAATACGCCTTAAAAAACTAATCTAGTCTTAAGGTGATGCTGGCATGGCCTTGGGCCATGTTGCTATTCAAACTCAAATGAAAGAAACAGGAGACATAAAAGTTAGAAACGAAGCCGCTGGCTTCCATACTAACCTCCAGGCCCCAATCGAAAGCCACAATATGCTGGCTTCTAGGTTCCAGTCGAAAATCATCCTTTCACCCCTTTTCAGGTAAGGTCGAAGAGGGCCAGAAATGGCAGAGTCGAAGGGTTTGCTGCCCTAAGTCGAAAGATCAATTTTTCTTGTTTTTACCTTATTTTTGCCTTTATATTCTCGTGCAATTCAATATGGTTGTAATAGTGTAGGATATTTATTTCCTGTATTTTTATTATTTTGTACAAATGCTAGTAATTAGGTGTGTATGTCAAGATAAAATCAACAAGTAGACAACCCAAAAATCAAAGACAAAATGCATGCAATCAAACACACTTACACACATGCACCCTTAAGGAAATTCCACTTGTTCCCTTACAAAAATGGCTATGTTATGCATGTGGGATGCCATAGCACAAACAAATCAAAAAGATCATAGTACCTCGATGATACTATCAAAGTTGCCTTTCAAAATGATCTTAGTCCCTACAGAAAAATGCTAAGTCATTTCACAACATTGCTATCATGGTCATACGATGACCCAACGCTCGTCCCTTCACATCCAATGATGGGTCTTCTTATCAAATCAATGGTAAGATAGAAACATCTAAAGGAGGAGGAAAAACACATCTAAAACCTTTTGAGTAGGTAGATTACTTTTAGTTACTTGCTCAATTTCAAAACAAACATCCTTGCTATTTTCAAAAATAATCACATACACTTTCAAAAACACTTTCCAAACATTGAAATATTTTCAAAAGCTCAACACTTTGCATACATTCATACGAATGGGAATCATTGCAAAGTTTGCCTAGACGATAGCACCTTTTCAAAATACTTTCAAAACCACACAAAAGCACAATTTTCAAACAAAATCAAGTGATCTAACAAAGTAACTAAGAGCCCATGGAAAACCATGGATGGAAAGGGTGCTAATACCTTCCCTTTTCATAATCTACCCCCCGAACTCATGAAAACATCTCAAAAGGTCTTTCCTGTGCTTTTTCCACCTTTCCTTATTGGATAAAAGAAAAGTCGGTGGTGACTCAAGTCAGTTCTCCCACCGTATCACACTCATGTTCTGGTATGGCTCAATGTCTAAGCATATCCCAATCCACTTCTATATCCGGGATAGCCAAATAGCTTTGGCCCAATCCACATGGACAGAAAAAGGCTTTTTACCCCTCTACCCCTCAGCCGGGGATGCTTGATTGGTGGTACCCCAAGACCAACTAGACAGAAGACACCCTTAATCACACTTTTGCCCACGTCAACAGGTTAGTCCTTGCTCGGCCTTTCACGTGAGGACAACCACCCAGGAACAACCAGATCACGCTTGCCCGTGAATACTCATCCGCCTGTCGTAATGGCTAGTTTCGAGCACCTTTACCTGTTACAATGGCTAGTTCCTGGAAGTTACTTATTTTGAGGAACCTGATATCCAGGCCCAAAAATAGGAACCAATGGCCAAGCATCAAGGGAACTATATAAACCATCACATTTGTGAGGATCATGTGTTCAATATTCGCTCTAAAATCCTAAACTATCTCTTATATCTCTTTTCACCTTACCTACTTGAGCATCAGAGTGCCTTGCAGGTACACCCTCGTCTTCATTGATTCAAGCTCTATAAACGTCATTTATCGGCCCATTACAAGTTCTGGTCACTAGTAAGATCAGTGGCGTCGTCTGTAAAAAATTGTCTTCCCCTTTTTTCTTTCCTCAAAACTAAAGATTAAAGGGATATTCAAAGATTCCTATCATGGCCGATCAAGATTATAGCCATCATTCTGGAAAACAGTGCTTTCCCATATCTACAAGAAGAACAAAAATAGAGAACTACATATCCTTGAAGATGTCCCCGCAAAGAGAGACGGCTGCATTGTGTCTCCCTCCTCGGTTGAGGCGGAGTATGATAACCTCCAGTTCTTGGATTATGCTGGAAAGTCCAAGAAAGTCCCAGAAGAACTATTGGCGGTCCTCCAACCAATTCTGATATCGGCCAACGCTAACTCGACCATAGTAGCGTTGCTCCCTGCACTTAACCGACTCAGTATCGAAACTTCTGCCATCCTGTATTCCCTCCTCCTCAAGGCACAAGCATACATTCAGTATGAAAAAAAGGAAGATGCTAATTGTGCTAGGGACTTGAGGCACCGGGAGAATTCCCAGGGTTCAAAACATAACGACCCCTCGATATCTCGTCTGGGAGAAGAGAAGAGATGACAAGCATCGCGACTCACGGGAATATAAAGGACCGTCTGGCCAGTTTCATGACTACACACCTCTCACGAGCGCATCCCGCATGACTGCTCTAATTCAGAGTTTCTCTAGGAAGGGGTCCAATTTCCTCGATAGACAATGTCCAAGCCCGAGACGGACAAATCAAAATATTGTCGGTTCCATAAGAGCCACAGGCATACAACAGAAGACTGCATCCACCTGAAGGATGCCATTGAGATCCTCATCAGAAATGGGGATCTCAAGCAGCACATGAAGAAAGATGGTCCCCATGAGGACACTCTTGAGTCAAAGAAAGTCGAAGAAGAGAAACCTGCCCAAGATGAAATCAACATGCCTGTCACCATGTGCATCTCGCGGCTCAAGGATTTCTACATCCCCGACGAAGCCGAGCACCCCCTATACTTTGTGATCCACAATCCTTGGGAGACATTTACTTCCTTCATGGTCATCTTCAGAATATGATTTAGTAAATTCACTGTGGACACGGTGAAAAGGAGGTTCAAGCAGCTGATTGAAGCAAGCTCCAGCAAGAACTCCACCCTCGACAAATTTCGGGGAAGCTCTATCCTGATTTCTTTCTACCACGAGGAACTACCTAGTGAGGCTCCCAATTCGAGTATCCCTCTGCTCGTATGGGCATAGATGGCCAACTTCGATGTTAATCATATCCTTGTCGACCAGGGAAGCTCAGTGGACATTATGTATTCTCAGCTATTCACCACACTACAACTTAACGTAATGCACCTGACATCTTACGTAGGCTTGAACCTCCGAGGTTTCAATGACACAGTCACCAAACTGTGGGGTTTCTTCAAGTTGATTGTCACCTTCGGAGCATCTGAAACAGCCAGATCCATCAAAACTCAGTTCCTGGTGATAGACTGCTCATCTTTATACCGATGCATTCTGGGGAGACCAACATGGGCCAAACTCATATATGTGCCCTCAACTATGCACCTAAATATGAATTACTACACTTCGGGAGGACTTGTCGCCATCCTCCACAGAGATAATAAAGCAAAGAGGAGATGCTTAGAAGCAGCCTTAAAATGGTTAAACACCATCAATGAACGACTCAGAATAGCCACCAAAACTCCTCGTCTCAGCAGCTCCGAGGAGCCAAAGTCACTACAACACGTCGACTCAATTGACCTAGACAACCATTTCTCTGAGGAGGATCTGCGGGAGCAGAAGCGCAAGCGGAAGGAAATCCAGCAAGAAGAAAATCCCTCTACCTTAACCCACCTCAGTCAGGATCCTGTCTGTCATCCACGACCAATTCTAGATGGGGATTTCGAGCTCATTCTGCTCAGAGATGACCCCGCCAAAGCAGTGATGATCAGCACAGGCTTGTCCGACTTAGCAAGGAGACAATTGAAGGCTTTCTTAAGGGATAACATGGACTTGTTCGCATGGAGAGAATTTGAAATTATTGTGTTGGATTTGGAGATAGCATGTCACCGGATGACTATAGATCATGCCCTTAAGGTCATAGCTCAACATAGACGAAGGCAGTCTCCAGAGAAGCCATGGGCTGCCGAGCAAGCTGTAAAAGACCTCCTAGAGGAAAAATTCCTAAGTGAAGTCTAATACACAACCTGACTATCCAATGTTGTATTAGTTAAGAAATATAATGGAAAATGGTGGATGTGTATTGATTACTCCAGTCTTAATAGGGTCTTCCCCAAATATGCGTATCCCCTTCCCAACATAGATAAATTGGTTGATAATTCTGCAGGTTTTAAATAATTGTCTTTCATGGACGCGTATTCTAGGTACAACTGAATCCCCATGGAAAAGTGTAACAAAAAATACATGGCTTTCATGATTGAGTCGAACAATTATTACTACAACGTAATGCCCTTTGGCCTGAAAAACATCGACGCTACCTATCAGAGGATGATGAACAAGGTATTCCAAGGAGAAATTGGATACATGCTCGTATTCTACATAGACGACATGATAGTTAAATCCCAGGAGGAATCTGATCATATGCTCCACTTGAAGAGAGTCTTCGACCAGGCAAGGAAGCGTAGGATGCAGTTCAACTCAGAAAAATGTACTTTCGGTGTGTTGGCAGGAAAGTTTCTTAGTTTCTACTTAACTGAGCGGGGAATCGAATTCAACCCAGACAAGTGCAGAGCTTTCTCAAAATTCCCAACGCCTAGCTCGAACAAGTCTATTCAATATTTGAATGGAATGTTGACCTCATTGTCCCGTTTCGTGGTAAAATCTACCCAGCACACACTTCCTTTCTTTAAACAACTTTACAAAGAGGCATCCTTTGAGTGGACTGAGGAGTGTGAGAAAGCCCTCATCCACCTCAAGCAAGCCCTTTTACGACCACTGGTTCTCTCGTGACCAGGCAATGGGGAAACCCTTTACCTTTATCTCGTCTTAGCCGCTGAGGCCGTCAACGTCGCCCTTATTCGTGAAACTGTTGAGGGACAGAAGCCCATATATTTTACGAGTAAGGCCTTACAAGGTCCAAAACTCAGGTACCGACAGATCAAAAAGGTGGTCTTAGCCCTCATCAACATGACGAGAAGATTAAGGCATTACTTCTTGGCCTACACAATCGTGGTACAAATAGATCAGCCCGTCAAACAATTGTTGGGATGCCCAAATATGGCAGCAGAATGCTCAAATGGTCGTTGGATTGTCTGAATTCGTCATCCAAAACGAGAGCAAAAAGGCCCTTAAATCCCAAGCATTCATAGCAGAGATGACATCCTCCATGTTTCTGACACTCAGGGCACGAAAATGGATCATCTTTGTAGATAGAGCTTTCAGCTCGACGAGAAGTGGGGCATGCATCATCCTCGAAAAACAAGGAAGTAATATTGATCAATGTCTCCCTTACCTTATATTTTCCAACCTCCAATTACCAGGTAGAATACGAATCTTTCCTCACCATATTAAGACTGGCTGAAGACTTAGGTGTTGAGGAAGTGATAATCTTCATTGATTCTCAACTCGTCGCGTCCCAGGTCCCGGAGGAATATCAGGTCATAAATGACAACCTCTTTGAGTACTTGACCCTAGTCTGCAAAAAATAACAAAATTTAAGTCTGTGGAGGTTCAGCATGTTCCCATTGAACACAACACTTTAGCAGATATTCTGTCAAAACTCGCGAGCACGAAAAGTAAAGGGGGGAAACAAGTCAGTAATTCAAGAAATACTCCCTCGACCAAGCATCGAAAAAATTTCTTAGACTATAGACATAAAGCCATCATGATAATAATTGTTGGATGACCCTGTTATACAATTACCTCATAAAAGAAGAATTATCATTCGACCAAAAAGTGGCCATTGTGGTCAGGAGGAGAGCATGTTTGTACGTACTGGTCGAAAATAGATTATATTGATGAGGTTTTCCATCCCTCACCTCAAATGCGTCGAGGAGACCATAGTCGCCCACATCCTGCAAGAAATCCACGAAGGAATTAACGCCTAACACCTCGGAGGGAGGTCTCTAATGAGGAAAGCCCTATGAGAATAATATTATTGGCCCACCATGCAACATGATGCAAAAGAGCACGTAAAGAAATGCGATAAATGCCAACTCCATGGGGATATGCACTTAGCACCACCAAACTAGCTCAAGTCCCTCTCTTCTCTGTGGCCCTTCACGTGGTGGGAACTAGACATCCTCGAACCCTTTGTCATCAACTTCAACCAGAACAAATACCTAATAGTAGGCGTAGACTACTTCACCAAATGGATAGAAGCAGAAGTTATGGCCAAAATCACGGCACAAAACATACTCTATTTCTACAAATGAAACATATTTTCCCGGTTCGGAATACCTCAAGCCATTACACAATTTACGAACATGAACTTTCAAGAATTTGTCACCAAAGTGGGCACCATTCAGCACTTCACATTCGTCGATTACCCTAAAAAAAATGGGAAATTCGAAGCTACAAACAGGGTGATCCTACAAGGCCTCATATGAAGGCTTGACGAGACAAAGAAAAAGTGGGTTGAGGAGCTACATAGAATACTTTGGGCCCACCGAACAACTTCTCTCTCGACCACCAGGGAAACCCCATTCCGAATAGCTTACAGAACAGAAGTGGTGATCTCGATAGAAATCAGAGAGCCATCTAGGTGAACCTAAGCCCCTCTCGACGAGGATTTGAATGATGAGGCACTAAGAGAGGAGCTCGACCTTGTCGAGGAAGTTTGATCAGGGGCATCCCTCCGAGAAGCCTCACTAAAACAAAGAATAGCCGTTTGTCATGATGCTAAAGTCATATGATGAAAATTCAAAGTCAGTAACCTAGTCATACAGATAAATCACAAAGACTCTTGCAAAGGCAAGCTCGCCACAATCTGGGAAGACCCCTATCGTGTCCGTGCAAAAGCGGAAGGCGGAGCCTACTACCTAGAAAATTTACACAGGGAACAACTTGCTCTATCGTGGAACACCAAAAAACTACAGTCGACGTGCTTTGTTAAAACAACGAACACAACAGTCTCGACCACATGTGCATGCTCAGGTGAAAGCATGGCACTTAAATGCAAACGAAATGGCGAGTTTCCACTCTTTAATGAGTAGATCCTCAGCCCGACGAGGAAAATTCAAGCGAGCTCCACCATTGTTGTACCATGATGGCAAAATGCTGATAAGTGCAAATTATAGCTATTTTTGTATATACTTTTTGTTGCACTTATCGACTTTTTGTTGTTAATATCAGTTGAATAAACCTGACTTTTGTGTAAATACATCTAGTTTGTGTTTATTTGTGATTTTGTGTATATAATGTATTGTTTTATGTTTTTTCATTCATTTTGTAGGTATTTGTTGCATTTTGGAGCATCGAGGAATAAGGTGTCGAAGACATGTCTCGGATGCGTGTTTTCAAAATAAAAGACCAGTATTGAGAAGTTTTGCCCAGGAGAGCTCGCTTAGCGCGCAGAAGGTCGCTAAGAGCGAGTGCACTTACTGCATTTTGTAGTGTGCTGCTTGCATTTTTGAAATTTTGGCAGAAGCATAGTTTTGGAGCCTGCTTAGCGTAGATAGCGCGGTTTAGGTCGGATTAATGTTTAAATATCGTGCAGCCCGCTTAGCGCGGTGAGCCCGCTAAGCGCGCTATACTGAGATTTGTTTTATAACTTCACTTTTTGTTATGGTTTTGGGGAAGTTTTTGCTCCCAACTCCATCAACCTCTAGCTTGCATCCCACATAAGTGGTTATATAAATATAACCCTTATGCTGAAGCATTTCACTTGATGAAATTTTGGTCTTGAAACCCTAACCATACTTTGTCTCACTCTCTCACTGAGAGTTTTTATTCGTAAGCAGCTAGCACTGTGACTAGAAGCGATCTATTCGTGTGGACTGGGTAGAGACATTGTTATTCATCAACATTCGTGATCACAACATCAAAGGTCTGAATCACCACGAGAGGTAATAATTTCTATCACTGACCATGCCCATTCATAAGGATCACTAAAGGAAAAATTTAATTTTTATTGCGTTTTAGATTGCAATTTTCCTTCACTTTCATGGTGAGATTTAAGATAACCAGAGTTTCCAAGGTTTTGATTGGATGAAGTGAAATTTTTATGGGTCCATGTAGCATGGGAGGAAACTCAAGAAACACCTAAGAAGGAATGTAGTAAGGGAATTTTGTGATGGAGCTGAGCTTAAAGTCATTAGAATTCACTGCTCAATCTTAATACCAATGATAGATGTGACTTGAGAACCTATTGGATGGAACACTTTTAGGAGTGTAGGTAAAGAAACCAAACCTTTTTGGTTACTCTAGTATGGGAAGTACTCGAATGGATGAGGTTCTAGACTCTGACTCGATTGGTGTACATTAAGCAATGAGTAGTTACTAGTAAAGGATTGATGGAGTGTGTGAAAGTGGTGATCTCTAATTGGGTAAATCTTGGATCCATGATTGAAGAAAGGGACTACTGTATTTCTGTTCTGGCCATTATATGTTTAAGTTATAGAACTACGTTATTTGGAAGCTGAAGTGAGTAAAAGTGTAAATTGTCATAGCCTAAGTTCCTTACTAGTTATGGTTCATCTAACCCTGAGTGAGGCCATAGAACTATGCTTGGTGTTGCGTGATTAGGTGAATGGAAGCTAGTGTCTATTCGGAGCATTAACGGATGATCGCAGTTGTATCGGTTGTTTAGAACCATGGTATTCCAATCTGGCGGAATTATCCTTGGGATCTCTTATGTATGCATAATGTGAGTGAGTACATGCATAACATGACAGTTCGAGTTGAATTTTGACCCAGTCATGTCTGACTTGTTGGTTTCCGAGTAAGTAAACCATAAATGTGTGGCACTCTTAGGTTTTTGTTGTTAGAACAAGATTGGTCCTGATCATATCTCAGAGTTTTGATGATAACAATAAAATATATTTTATATAATTGATACTCTGATGAACATATTTATTTGTTTCAGATAATGTTCTGACAGAAGCATTTTGACGTGCTGAGCTGAAAATAAATGAAGAAGTTCTTTGATAAAAGAACTATTTGTTTTAGTGCAAGTTCTGATGCTGACTCTGATAAGAAACTATTTAATGCATCTTCTAACGCTTAGCAGGTTTCCATGTAAAACATGTTCAGAAGTACTTTGAAAGCAAGCGCTGATCAGAAGTACTTTGAAAGCAAGCTATGTTCAGAAGGATTCTGCAAGCAAGACGTGAAGCTAGTTCTAAAGAATAAAGAAGCTAACAAGTCTTGTCAAGTTTCAGGAAACATGCTCTGACAAAGTGTCGTTTGCTCATTTAATGCAAAGACGGATACATGCACTCAAGTGTCTACGCTAGTTCATAGGAAAATGCAATACTGCAAGCAAACACGCAAACATTAATTGCTCTCCACTTTTGAAGGCAGCAACGGTCATTTTCTTCATGCTATATATAGAAGATCATTTATTGCAAGCCAACTACTCAACAAATTCAAAACAGTAAGAACTACGTGAAAATATTCTGGGCTCACAAATTATTTTACAAACACTTTGTACTAAACTAATCTTAGTGAAAAATCACAATTTGTGATATAGGTTTCTTAGAAGCAAATTTGTTTCACTATCTGTAAAGATTTAATTCTTGTTATTGTTCCTTGAGAGACCAAGTTTGGTCAGATTTCTCAAGAAGGCTAGGACTAGTTTGAGTCTTAGTGGTGTTAGCCACTTGTAAGTTTACTTGTGCATTGTTAGTCACAAAAGTTGTTGTGTGATTGTAATCAGTTGATTATAGTGAATTAAGTCCTTGTTGAGAAAGGCGAAATCACCTTGGCGGGTGGACTGGAGTAGTTTGAGTTCAAACGAACCAGGATAAAAATAACTGTGTCTTTCCATTATTGTTGAGCCTTTAAGAAAAAGAAAAGGAGAAACTTATTCACCCCCCCCCCCTATTCTAAGTGTTTTCTCACCCTTTAATTGGTATTAGAGCTTGACTCTGAGCACAACACTTAACCGTGTCAGGAAAAGATCCAGAAAGAAAACACAAATGGCAACTGAACAAAACAACAATAGCTACAACAAACCTCCTGTATTTGATGGAGAAGATTTTGAGTATTGGAAAGATAGACTAGAAAGTTTCTTTCTAGGTCATGATAGTGATTTATGGGATATAGTCTTGGATGGTTACACACATCCTACAGACTCAGAAGGAAACAAGATTGATAGAAAAAATATGGATAGACAACAAAAAGCTGATTTCAAAAATCACCACAGAGCTAGAAATATTTTTCTAAATGCTATCTCTAAAATGGAATATGAAAAGATCACAAATAGAGATACAGCACATGATATGTTTGATTCTCTCAAAATGACTCGTGAAGGAAACGCTCAAGTGAAGGAGTCTAAAGCTCTGGCTCTCATCCAAAAGTATGAAGCCTTCAAAGTAGAAGAAAGTGAATCTATAGAAGCTATGTTCTCAAGGTTCCAAACTCTGATCATTGGCCTGAGAGTTTTGAACAAGGGATACACTAAGGTAGACCATGTTAAAAAGATCATCAGAAGTTTACCCAAAAGATGGGCACCTATGGTCACTGCTTTCAAAGTCTCAAAAGATCTGAACAACGTGTCTCTGGAAGAACTCATCAGCGCTCTAAGAAGTTATGAGATAGAACTTGATGAGCACGAGCCTCAGAAGAAAGGTAAGTCTGTTGCCCTTAAATCAATTAAAAATAGGAAACTAATTCTTTTCAGGATGAAGAAGAAAACTCTGAAGAATCTGGGTCAGAAGAAGACGAACTATCCTTGCTCTCCAGAAGGATCAATCAGCTGTGGAAGCACAGACATAAGAAGTTCAGGAACTTCAAGAAGTTAGAAGATAAACCAGAGTCTTCTGGACACAAAAAGTCAAACAGAAGAGAGATAATTTGTTATGAATGCAAAGAACCTGGACACTACAAGAGTGATTATCCAAAACTTCAAAGAGAAAAACCAAAGAAAAAGTTTGGTAGAAAGAAAGGGATGATGGCAACCTGGGACGATTCAGAATCCTCTGAAGATGAATCTGATTCTGAAGATGAGAACGCCAACCTAGCTCTGATGGCTACCACAGCAGATGACTCAGACTGTGAGTCAGAACCAAAAGAGGTATTCTCTGAATTTACTAGAGATGAACTTGCTGAAAGTTTATCAAAACTTCTGGAAAACTATAGTCAGCTCAAAATCAAATACAAGAAACTCAAGAAGAGTCTTGCATCTGATCTTGAGAAACATGAAACTGAAAAATCTGAACTCAAAGAAAATAATTTTAAACTTAAAGAGGAAATTCAAAATGTTCAAAAAATTTCTAGTTAAGATTTTATGTCAAGTTCAAAAGATATTCTGAAAGAATATGACTGTAGTTTTCAAACTTTTCTTGCTAAAAGCATAGATAGAAGCAAAATGGCTTCAATGATCTATAGAGTTAGTGGGAACAACAGAAGAGGAATTGGATATGAATCTCCCAAAGGGAAGGAGACATATATACCAAAACTTGTTGCTAAGATGACTTTCACTTATAAACCTCTGAACAAACAATTCAAGTTTGGACACACACATGATATTAAATATACATCACATTCTGGAAACTCTTATCCTAATCCAAAGTTCAAACAGAACTTTAAATACTCTAACCCAAGAGGACCCAAAAAGATATGTGTACCTAAGGATAAAATAATATTTGTTGCAGATGTCCTTAACAGCTCAATTGAGACACCAGTCATGGTACCTGGACTCTGGGTGCTCACGACACATGACGGGAAGAAAGTCTATGTTCCAAAACCTAGAATTTAAAGCTGGAGGAGACGTCAAGTTTGAAGGTAATTAGAAAGGGAAGATTATTGGTTCTGGAACCATTGGAAACGGTAACCTTCCTTCTATCTCTAATGTTTTATTAGTAGAAGGATTATTGCATAACCTGTTGTCCATAAGTCAATTAAGTGACAACGGTTATGACATTATCTTTAATCAAAATTCTTGTAGACCTGTTAGTCAAAAAGATGGAATAATCCTCTTTTCTGGCAAGAGAAAGAACAACATATACAAAATTGATTTGTCAGATCTTAAATCTCAGAATGTTAAATGCCTTTTGTCTGTTAGCGATGAGCAATGGGTATGGCACAGAAGATTGGGACATGTCAGCTCAAGAAAAATCTCTCAATTAAATAAATTAAATTTAGTCAGAGGACTTCCCAATCTGAAGTACAACTCAGAAGCTCTGTGTGAAGCATGTCAAAAAGGAAAATTTTCAAAACCTTCTTTTAAATCCAAAAATGTTGTTTCTTCCTCTAGGCCATTAGAACTACTTCATATTGATCTGTTTGGGCCAGTTAAAACTGCATCCATCAGAGGCAAGAAGTATGGATTGGTCATTGTTGATGACTACAGCAGATGGACATGGGTTAAGTTTTTAAAACACAAGGATGAGTCACATTCTGTGTTCGTTGACTTCTGTAACCAAGTGTAAAACGAAAAAGATTTTAGAATTATAAAAGTCAGAAGTGATCATGGTGGAGAATTTGAAAACCATTATTTTGAAAAATATTTTAAAGAAAATGGTATTGTTCATAATTTCTCTTGTCCTAGAACTCCCCAACAAAATGGAGTTGTAGAACGAAAGAATAGAACATTACAAGAAATGGCCAGAACCATGATTAATGAAACTAATATGGCTAAGCACTTTTGGGCAGAAGCTGTGAACACAGCATGTTATATTCAGAATAGAATCTCTATAAGACCTATTATTGAAAAGAATCCCTATGAATTTTGGAAAAACAAAAAACCCAACATTTCTTATTTCCATCCTTTTGGAGGTACTTGTTTTATTCTAAACACTAAAGAAAATCTGAACAAGTTTGATTCTAAAGCACAAAAGTGTTTTCTGCTTGGATATTTTGAACGCTCAAAAGGCTATAGAGTATACAACACAAAAACTCTGATTGTTGAAGAATCAATCAAAGTCAGGTTTTATGATAAGCTTGGCCAGCAACAGCCAAAGCAAATTGATATTTCTGTAGGTACAGAAGATCATTCCTCAAACTCTAAAAAATCATAAGCAAAGGAAGACTCGGAAGCAAAGGAAGACTCAAAAGATCATCCTCTTGACAATGCTCTGGATAATCCTAGAATCTCTGAACAACCCACTCAGAAAAGATTTCCCATAATCTCTTCAGCTCATAAAGAAGACGTGATTATTGGAAGGAAAGAAGATCCCATCAGAACAAGATCCTCTCTCTGAATCAATGAAGAATCATTGTTTGGATTGGTATCTCTGATTGAGCCAACCTCTATTGATGAAGCTCTGGAAGACAATGATTGGATCCTATCCATGCAAGATGAACTCAATCAATTTTCCAGAAATGATGTATGGGATCTAGTTCCAAAACCTAAAGGATTCAACATTATAGGAACTAAATGGGTTTTCAGAAACAAACTAAATGAGCAAGGAGAGGTGGTCAGAAACAAAGCACAACTGGTTGCACAGGGTTATAGTCAACAAGAAGGAATTGATTATAATGAAACCTTTGCCCCAGTCGCTAGGTTAGAATCTATTAGATTATTAATTTCTTTTGTTGTTCAAAATAACATTTCATTATATCAAATGGATGTTAAAAGTGCATTTTTAAATGGCTATATAGGAGAAGAAGTTTATGTTCATCAACCTCCTGGCTTTAATGACTCAAAGTATCCAGAACATGTTTTTAAATTAAAAAATTCTTTATACGGTTTAAAACAAGCTCCCAGAGCTTGGTATGAACGTTTGAGTAATTTTCTTTTAGAAAAAGATTTTACCAGAGGGAAAGTGAACACAACTTTATTCAGAAAGACATTTAAAAATGACATTTTAATTTGTCAAATTTATGTTGATGATATTATTTTTGGAACCTATAATATCTCCCTTGGAAAATAATTTGCTGAGACCATGCAGGCAGAATTTGAGATGAGCATGATGGGAGAATTGAAGTTCTTTCTGGGAATACAAATTAACCAGACTCCAGAAGGTACTTTCATACATCAGACGAAGTATGTTAAAGAACTTCTGAAGACATTTCAGATGTCAGAAAGCAAAGATGCTAAGACACCAATGCATCCAACATGCATTCTGGGAAAAGATGAGGTAAGTATGAAGGTAGATCATAAGCTTGATGTGCGATCGACCTAATGTGTCTAACGGTATCTTAACTGCAAGTGCACAGCCTATCGTGGTAGTAATAAAAAGATGTCGAACCCACAGGGACTTTGTAATCACTCTAGTGCTATAAAGGTTTGCTAGTTTAGCTAAGGCGACTGTTGTCACATTTGGTTGTTTAGAGGTTAAGGTAAGGGAAAAATAAATCTAATTAATGGGATAATAATAATAATAATAAAATGGTCGGTGTGTAATGTAGTGAACCTAAGTGGATCTAATCGAACCTAAGCATATAAAGATGTTTAACTTAGACGGTTCTGTAGAAATTATCAGTTTAAAAACCCTCAACTCACACTCTCGTGGTCTTATCTCGGATTATACCCCTAAAGCCCTATGCCTGCTCTCACTAGCCCATAAGTGTTTAGAAAATACTTTTTGAAAACTTAATAAAATCTAATTCGTTTTAAAGCGCTCTCGCTGTATTTAAATCAAATGCCTAACTTTAGCTATCCGGTTAAAACCTCACACTCTCGTGGTCTCGATTCTAACCTATTCTACTTTTCTTACTCTCATAACAAAAATATTGATTTTAATTATAAAAAGTCACAGCCAGAAATTAAGTTAATTTTAGATTTTAGCTTAGGCACAATTTAATCCATTTGGTTACTATCATCACATCCCCACTCTAGAAAATTAGCTAGTCATAGTACTCGAAATAGACATACAGGAAATATAATTGGGAAAGAATAAAGCATTCATGATAAAATAAATAAATAAATAAATAAAGGTAAACAAATTATATTAAAATTTAATGTGATTAAAAACCTGAATAACAATATTATTCCTCAAGCTCCCTCTTCCACAAGTCGGCAAGATTGGAACTTCGAAATCGGAACTTGAAACAAATTCTGAGGCTAAAAATAAATTCTGACTACAATAACAATTTCCTAATGTTGGAAATAGTTATTAATTGGAAAAAGGGAAAATAAAGCAAGAACAAAAATTGCAGTAATTAAATTTGGCAGGGCTTCCGCAAGAAAATTATGTAGCAAAAACTCTCTCCCGTTCCATTAAAATGCCTCCTATTTATAGAAGAGGATTTTTGAAGTTAAGAGAATTTAGGAACGTGGACATGCACTGCTTGAGTGGAGGAAGACTCGGACTGTTCATTGCTGAAGTTGAGAAATTGTAGGAGAAGAAAACATCCATTACGTTGCACATGTCTTCTGTTTCGCATGACACTGAATTACGCGTGTGACGGTCGTCGTGAGGAGGTGACGGTCGTAATGCCCTTAAATAGCGCGTTACGTTCGTCAATGATGTGTGACGAGCATTCTTCAGGATGTGAGCGCGTTACGCTCGTAACGGAAGTGTGACGGTCATCATGTCATCAAACTTTGTAGATTTTGCAGATTAGTTCTTTTTCTGGTGATTTTTTGGTTAGCTTTCTTCGTGTGATCCTTTTTCACTAATTTGAATTGAAACATGTTGTACCTATGAAAAGACATAAAAACTCGGAACAATCGGGAGTTAAATGGGTTAATGCATTAAGAAAATCGATTAAAAATGTAGCAATTATATGATACGATTTCTCGTTATCAAATTCCCCCATACTTAAACCTTTGCTTGTCCTCAAGCAAATAATCATTTAGAAAGATCGGACAAGTTTTATCGGGCGCACATGCATGACATACCTTTGTTTTTTTTAAAGCAATCACGGGAAATCCTCGTCAGTTCGTCCGATACTTAAGTGAAACATTAATGATACACTAATGACACAAGAAATAAGCTAAGTCGTGGGCTTCCATTTCAAACAAACTGTCCAATAGTTCCGTTATAATTCTGCCCAGAGTTTCTCGCATATATTTCACCCGGTTTTGTTCCAGCGCAATCACATTAAGCCCTTTTACTTAGCACGCACGTAGTTGAGTAACCGGTTAGTGACTTTGATCCTTTTAGCATGGGGTCTGGTACACGAATGTGGCAAACCTATACATATTATCCAAATTGGAAGTTATGGGGGATCGAGCCGTAGCACGCCCTACCAAGTTCAGAACCAGATACCTCTGAACCAACCAACAATGGACTCTTTCATTAATTGCTCATCTCTTATATGCGATCTTGTATTTTGGTGCAAAATCTTTTTTTTTCTTTTTAGCAGCGAGATAAGAAGGATATTTCATTGATCAGGCATCAAACACTTATATTCATCGGCTCCCCACGTGGTTTGTGTCAAGACAGTGCTGACTGCTAGTATAAACTACTAGGGGTTACTTTAGAACTAAAACTCAAGATATAGGTATAATGGTTATTGAAACGGATGGCGTAAGTAGGAAGTCTAAGGTGTCATAACTGTATCGATCTTGTTGAATCGTTCTCGGCTTCCTTAACTAGGATTTCTTAAGATAGGTATGTCGGACTAATGCAAAGATAAAGAAAAAAAATTCGGTATGGCTAAATAAAGCGGGGAAGAATTTAAACTCAGAAATAACGTTAAAAAAAATTACTTGTTTATGGTAGATGGAAAGGTACCTCTCCCCCACTAAATTCGACATTGTCCTCAATGTTGCGGTATAAAGGCGGGGAAATACAAGTACAAACAAAAAGAAAAAGAAACAGAAAAAGTAAACTACTTAGAAAATAGGAAAAACTACTGATGGCCACGTCTTCTACTCCTGGTGCGTGATCGCCTGGTAGGTGTGGCTTCGGTATCAGTGTCCTGGTAGCCAAGGATGCTGACGTCCAACCTTAAGGCGTTATGTTCAGACAGGGCCTCATCCAACCTTTCGTTCATGCTCTGTTGGCCAGTCAGAATCTGAGTGTTTTGGGCACATAAATAGTCATATTGTTCCTGTTGTCTTCTTTCAAGTGTGACACTCATTTGATTTTGCTGATGAATGGCGCGGAGAACTTTTTCAAGAGTAATAGGAGGTGGTGCGGATGAAGGTCCTGGAATGTCGTGGACGGGGGCAGCACTGTCCAGCTCTTCTTGCATTTCGTCTGCGGGGGCATTAGGCTGGTCTTCATGAGTAGGAACACGACCCTCGGAAGCTGCAGGATCGAATAACCAGTTGGTTCTGTTTTGTGGGTCGATTCGGTCCCTGCAAGGCAAAGTAATGTTATGATAAATAATGTTTCTGATCACGGGATGGAATCTGCCATCCTCCGACTCGTAAATGAGGTGTGATGCCTTGCAGTGGTCCAGAGTCAGCAATGCCGGTGCCATAGAAGGCATATATGTGAGAGCGACACCATAATTCAGGGCTATGGCAAGAGAAGTGACAATCCCTCCGAAATAGAAGGGTTTTCCGCCTCTAGAACAAATGGAGTGAATATGGGCCAATAAAATTGGGGCGACGTTGATCTTCTGGCCGGTGAATGCACAATGCATGAAGAAGAGCTCCTTGGAGTTGAGCTTGTGATTGCTGTCTCAGGCGAAGATGGTGTTGCAGAGGATGCGGTGAAAGTATCGGATGGCCGGATTATGAATATGTGTGGCGTTGAGGTGGTCGTAAGATCCGGCACGAATGTTTGTCATACTGTGCCATAAATTAAAAGCTTCCTCGCTGAAATTATCCGGCACCCGGAGGTGGACGCCTTTGTCAGAACTGAATCCGAGCAGCCGTGTGATATCATTTTGGGACAGCTGATGCTCAGTGCCAAACATACGGAATTTGGCCACGCCTGAGAGTTGGTTTGTGGCACCAGTGGGGGTAATGTATTCAAAGGAACTCAGAAACTCCAACATGAGAGTTTCGTAAATGGGTTGCGGTTGGCGGCACAGGTTCCATAAGTTCATATTCTGCAAAAGTAGTCGGACGCTGTCTGGCAGTCCTAAATTCCTTAAACAATCAAGGTCAACATACCGAGTAGGTTGGAGACCGAGACGTTGGAATTTCTGGAATTTGATTCGTTGGGTTTCACCTTACTCGCCGGCTCTGAAAGTGAGATTGGGGATTTGCTGGTTGTTGGTCATATTACATGCAAGAGATTGAATCGTGAAAGGGTTTGGAATATGGATTGAGTAGTGGGGTAATGGAGTTTAAGTGTTGGAGTGTTGGAATTTAAGAAAATTTGAATGGGTGTTGATACGGTTTTGGGAAAAAGGGAAGAATGAATGGGAAGTGGAACGGCTTCTGTAATAGCAGAATCTGCTATTGAGCGTGCGTGACGACCGTCACAATGGGCTGACGAGCATAACACGGTGAAACGCGTGTTACGCTCGTCATGGGGACGTTACGATCGTTACAGATTCAAAGAATTATATTTATGAAATGAACGAAACAGTTTAATTCCAAAACCTTATAACATATTAATTCAACACAATAAACATGCAGAGTATTTCCAACACACATTGTATAACAAAATTTTGCAAAATGATAATACGAACAGTGAATTTAATATTTGATGTAACACACAGTAAATTTAATGAAAATGAAAATAAACTGATATTGAAATAAAATGAAAATAAACTAAAATTGAAATAAATGTATGTTTCTAACAGAAATTTAAAAACTGTAAAGAGTAAACTTGTTTAAAATGAAATCATAAACTGCCTAGAAACATAAAACACAAGGTAAAAATAAATGCTGATTCTGCTGCTTCATCCTAGTCGCGTCTTCAAATCTTCAAAAGCTGCATTTGTGTGATAAAACTACTCCACAGTTATATCAGTTAAGCCTATCACGTCCATACGCATGCCCTTCAACTCGTTCTTGATTCCATTAATGTCTGTCTGATAAACATCCAGTGTAGAAAAGATTTTATTCAAATTTTCAGCATATTCTCCTTTTGTTATTGCAGGGGCATCAGTATCCTCTATGATGTTGGTACCATCATGGTAACCAGGAGGGTCTCGGGGTCACTCTCATCAGACGTTGTGGTATCATAAACTTGGTAGGATTGTGGTGTCTCAGGTGTCGAAGGGTGGTCGGGAGGGTTAAGCTCATACAACCAATTATCGCGATTGTGGGCACTTGTTTTGGCATGGTTAGGAAGTGTAAATACCGTGACTACTTCATCCCTTATCAAGTATTCGAAGGGTCCAGGACCTAGATTACCTATTATTCGTAGGTGGAAACAAAAATCAGTGTTCATAGGGTGGATTGAATCAAATTGTGTACACCTATGTAGTTGGTATCTAAGTCCGAGGGCGTTAGCAATCATGGTGACTAGGCCTCCTATGATGATTGGTTCGTTAGGGTTATGAGCAATGCGGGAGAAGGTCTGCATCAAGAATGGCACTGCATTAACAGGTCGGCCCTGGGTTATACACTGCAGCAAAAATATCTCATCTTTAGATACTGCAGTGCGGTTCTGTTCTTTTCCAAAACTGGTATGTGCTAGAATCTTATGGAAATAGCGGATAGCGGGGTTGTGTATTTCATTATTATCCATGCTATCCGGTTCAGGGTGGTAGTTTCCGGTTAAAGTCCCCCAAAAGTAGTCTAGCTCAAAATCCATTAACTCTGCCTGGGTGGTAGAAAAAGCAAAAGGTCTGCTAGGGAATCCTAGAAGGTCGGCTAATTCTTTATGGGTATAAGCAAATTCAATATCAAATAACCTGAAGGCTATAAATCCCTTTCTAGTTCCGAAACCGCACTCAGGTATATGAACTAAGGAGCTCAGAAATTCAAGGGTAAGCTCGCGGTATGTAACAAACCTAGATTTAATGTGGGCTTTTTCCAATCCCAGTTGGCTAAACAGATAATGGACACTATCCTTAATGCCTAAAGTATCCATTGTTGGTTCATCATAATATAAGGTCATACCAATATTCCTGTGTGATAATTCCTCAAACCTCCTCATTTGGTTCCTGTCTCTAAAAGTGGTTTCCATAGTAAATAGAAAATGGGGGGAAGCAAATCAGGGGAGAAGGTAGGATAGAAAAAGACTTTTTCAGAAAACCTGTAAAGTTGTTTGAAAATCAGCAGCAGTTGTATAAAAATTTTTAGGAAAAATGAAAATGAAAATAAGGCTTTAAAAGAAATAAATGTAGAAATGGAAAAGAAAATCAAAAATCAAAAATAAAAACAAACGGAAATAATAATAAAAACAAATAGGTGGGTTGCCTTCCACTAAGCGTTGTTGTGATCAGTGGAAATAGAACTGACTGTTTTAGAATGCTGGTTCGCGAAATGTCGCGGTAAGCAAGAGTCGCCATCGTCTTTTATTTTCTCCAACAAGGAAAGGACAAAAGCACAGCAAAATTCCTTTTCGAGATGTTTCTCGGTTCGGGAGGTAGATTATAGAAAGGGAAGGTGTTAGAACCCTTTCTATCTGTGGTTATCCACGGGCTCTTAGGTACTTGCTCATTGTGTTTCTAAAAATGTTTGCTTTTCTTGTGTTTGTGGGTTTTGAAAAAAGTTTGTTTGAAAACTTCGATTTAACTCTTGTATCTGTCCTCAAGAGGGTATGAAATGTTGTTTGAAAACTTTTGTCAGAAAAGTGTAGGTGCGAAATGTATTTTTGTTTTGAAAAGAGCAAGTACTTAAGAACCTCTACCTACTCAAAATAAATTAAGTTGTGTAAATGTCCTTTAGACAGTACTATCCCACTATTGAGAAGTAGGTAGCATCGTCATTGGAGTTATTCGGGTCAATTCGATTATATGGGACATGTGGTCACCAAAGCAATAGTAGGACGCCTTAGCGGTAACCCTAATGTCCTAGATCATTTTATCTGAGGCAACCGTTTCGAGGCAACTGGATCTTTAGACAGGAGGGCGACCTCTAAAACACCCTATACTCAATGACCACCTCGAGGCAACCAAGTGAGGCGTACCCTAGGAGTGGCATGTACGAGTGTGTCAGGTTTCAATTAAGATTATCTTTGCACAAGTTATGGTGAGCTACGTTTTGATTTTAATTTCATACAAGTCTTGTCATGCATAGCAGTTAATAGTTGTGCGGAAAGTAAATTGCGGAAAGTAAATCTACCGCTATTACAAGGCGTCGGGTATTTACATCGCCAAAAACAAACCCTTGAAAAATAAATGCGAGAAAATAAAGGAAAGCGATAAAAGGCCTAATTACGCTATTACATCCTCGGAACAGTTACATAAATATGATCAAAAATAATATGCGCGAAATAAAATTGCATCAGAGAAGTCCTTAGGGTTTTGACCCTTTTTGAGAAAAGAATGAATTTTGGGTCCTTTTTGCATTTAATTAAACCTAATTCTAATTAATTAAACAAAAGAAATGTTTTTTAAAGTTTTTTATGTTTTAATGAAAATAAAATAAAAAAGGAAAACATGGTTAAAAGTTGTCAAAACGTAATTCTACATGGATTTTATTTATTGTGAAAATAATTACAATTAACCTAATTAAAACAACTAAATTAATTAATTACATTTATTTACAAAAATAATAAATAAAAGGTGAAATTAATAATAATAATAATAATAATAATAATAATAATAATAATTATATTTTTTAGGTTTTCTGAATTTATTATGAAAATATTTAATTTATGAGGTAATTAAATAATAGTAATAATTATTATAATTAATAAAATAATTAAATAGAAATTAAAATAGAAAAGAAAAAGAATAAAGAAACTAGGGGGTGATGGGCCAGCTTTGGGGGTTTCTTAGAAATCTTCAAGCCCATTAAGCTCTCTAGCCTGTTTGACTTTAATGATTGTCTACGCTAGGGTTGACCAGGAGCACCATGGTCATCATCTCATGGCCATCAGATCTGTGTTTGTGGCCACTTTGTGCGTTGTTGTGTGGGGTACATGGTAGAACGCCTTTGGAAGCCTGCATGAGAATATGTAAGAAAAAATAATAGAAGAGTTTTGGGGGACCTGGGAATCGAACCCAGGTCCCAATGATCACCAACCAGCGCACCTAACCACTCCACCATTTGCTTGCTTTTGATAATATAATAAGAATCAAATATAATATATACAAATTAATACATATGCTGAAAAACAAACAAAAACGCGCGCTCTTTTGAATTGTCTACTCAGAGGCTTACACGTCCTTCGTCTTCCTCGTTTATGCCTGTAAAAAACATGTTAGATAACGGGGGGTTTTAACCCCCACAACCTACAGTGACCAAAAATAGTGATTAGCTCTACAATTTACATAAATATTTCGCGATGGTGCCACTGTGTTCGTCTGGTCTCAACGATTTCAACCATAGGTCTCTCAAGGCTTGATTTTTCCTGTACTGTAAATCCCCAATTTTAGAGTTCAAGAACCCTAGAATTCATCAATGGTAACTTTCGATTCTGTGCATTATAATCCAATTAACTAATACCATTAGCTTTATATGAATTCAAGCAATACAAAACAATGACAAAATCATGTTAAATATGTATGAATCATGAGTTACGATTATGAAAATAATATGCAAACCGTGAGACTGTTCTGGAGGATTTCTTGAGCTTTAACACTTGGTTTTGAGTGCTACACGTTCCTCACACTCCCAGCAACGTGTTTGAATCCACAAAAGTCCTTGAATTGGCCTGGAATATAGAAAATAGTTTTAAGTTTTCTTGGATTTGTTTGAATGTGGTTATGGCTTTTCTGCAGAGATTTCACGTATGTGGCATTAGGGTTAGCTTCTGTATATATAATAGAATAGAATTAGGTCAAAATCTTGCAAAGAAATCCATGGAATGATGATTTGAATATTTGATTCAAAATCAAATATTTTTGAATCTTTTTGATTGGAAAAACTTGCTAAATTTGGAGATTTTGGCATATTTGATTTGTGCACGAATTTTCCAGCATATCTTGACCACATTTGCTTCACAAAAAGATTGAAAAATCAAATCTTTGTATTTCCTAGAATTTAAATTAATTAAATGAATTAAAATCAATTAAAAATCCAATTAATTAATAAAAATAAGAAAATAAATTCAAATAAGCTTGATGGGTCGTGCATAGGCCTTGGATAAAGTTTCAAGAAGAAATTAGAGGCCCATTAGCAAAAATAAGGTGTTTTGAGCAAAGTTGACTTTTGCAAATTCATAAAAATTTCCCAACTTCTCCAATGCATATATTGCTCAATTTTGATCCTATGAACATGTTCTTGGACATTTTGGAAAGGCCTTGAAGTCCTATAACCAATGCCTTTGGTCCCATGTCATTTGGATTTACCAATCTCAAGTTATGGTCTTTGACTTAAAGTGCATTTTTGTTGACTTTTGAAATTGACCTATAATGTAGAAATTGATAACTTTTTATGAGAGCATTTCTTGGACTTGAAGTGTGAAGATGGATTGTGGGAAATGTCATCCCCTTCAAAATGAGCATTGGATTGGATTTTTCTGATGAACCATGAAAAATTTATGCCCTGGTCAAGATACAGTTGACTTTTCTACTGTCCAAAAATAGTAACTTTTTGCATCTTGATGATTTTTGAGCTATCCTTGTGGAATCATGATCAAGACTTGATCAAATGATGATTGTGGACTCAAAATGAGATGTTGACCAAAAATTCTGACTTTTGACTGTAAAATGACCATTTTGCCCCTGTAGTTGATTGTGGATCAAATAGGGCTTTTGACTGCGCAAATTGACATTGTGAGTCTTGAAACTTGGCATGTAGGTGCTTGAGAATATATATAGGCCTATGAGACTTGATTGGACCATTGAAAACCTCAAATTCCTTGAAAGAAACAAAACCCTAATTTTGACTGGCTTAGGAGGTATTTGGACTGTGCAATCCTTGAGCAATCTTGAACCATTTGAAGATGATTCTTGACAAATCTTGGAGAATATGGGAGGGAAAATTTTGGGGTACAACAGTTGCCCCTGTTCAATCTTCTTAGACCTGAGGATGTAGATTGGCTGGCGTGCCTTTCGTGATCCGAAGGTGGAAGATGATTGAACACTAAAGTGCCCAGAAATTTGCACTCGCATGGTGTAGTATCAGCAATGTGATGTCGGGAATGGGCTTACAGATGCCATTTGGAGATATGATGAATAGGAGGATGGGCTTATAGATGCCATCTGGAAATTGTCGATCGCGTAAGAGATTCCTTAGTGAGAACTTGCATACCTGTAGTTTGTAGAATTGCAACTTGGTAGGTTGAAAGAAGGAACCTGTGTAGAGTTGCTTGATGATGGTCAAGTAGATAGTTGTCTTGTCTGGTCTCAGGTATTAATCTACAATCCATCGTCCACAGATATTTTCTGGCTAGATACAGATGTTGATCTGGAACTTGAAAGGTTTTCTTGATAATGATGTGATGAAGGAATCTGAGACGATTGCTACTCCAAATAGATGATGAAGGAATCTTGGACGATTACTACCTCAGCAGGATGACGAAGGAATCTAGGACGATTACTACCTCAGCAGGATGATGAAGGAATCAGGGACGATTACTACCTCAGTAGGATGATGAAGGAATCAGGGACGATTACTACTTCAGCAGGACGATGAAGGAATCTAGGACGATTACTACCTCAGTAGGATGATGAAGGAATCAGGGACGATTACTACCTCAGCAGGATGACGAAGGAATCAGAGACGATTACTACCTCAACAGGATGATGAAGGAATCAGGGACGATTACTACCTCAGCAGGATGATGAAGGAATCAGGGACGATTACTACCTCAGCAGCATGATGAAGGAATCAGGGACGATTACTACCTCAGCAGGATGATGAAGGAATCAGGGACGATTACTACCTCAGCAGGATAATGAAGGAATCAGGGACGATTACTACCTCAGCAGGATGGTGAAGGAATCTTGGAATGTCTTCAACTGGATCAGCATCAGAAAAATCTTTAGGAATCGATTTAACTGGACCAGAGAAGGTCTTGGAATCTTCAACTGGATCGGCATCAGGAAAATCTTTAGGAATTGATTTAACTGGACCAGAGAAGGCCTTTGACTGGATCGGCATCATAAAAATCTTTAGGAATCGATTTAACTGGACCAGGCAAGGTCTTGGAATCTTCAACTGGATCGGCATCAGGAAAATCTTTAGGAATCGATTTAACTGGACCAGAGAAGGCCTTTGACTGGATCAGCATCAGAAAAATCTTTAGGAATCGATTTAACTGGACCAGGCAAGGTCTTGGAATCTTCAACTGGATCGGCATCAGGAAAATCTTTAGGAATCGATTTAACTGGACCAGAGAAGGCCTTTGACTGGATCGGTATCAGAAAAATCTTTAGGAATCAATTTAACTGGACCAGGCAAGGTCTTGGAATCTTCAACTGGATCGGCATCAGGAAAATCTTTAGGAATCGATTTAACTGTACCAGAGAAGGCCTTTGACTGGATCGGCATCAGAAAGATCTTTAGGAATCGACTTAACTGGACCAGGAAAGGTCTTGGAATATCTTCAACTGGATCGGCATCAGGAAAATCTTTAGGAATCGATTTAACTGGACCAGAGAAGGCCTTTGACTGGATCGGCATCAGAAAAATCTTTAGGAATCGACTTAACTGGACCAGGCAAGGTCTTGGAATATCTTCAACTGGATCGGCATCAGGAAAATCTTTAGGAATCGATTTAACTGGACCAGAGAAGGACTTTGACTAGATCGGCATCAGAAAAATCTTTAGGAATCAATTTAACTGGACCAGGCAAGGTCTTGGAATATCTTCAACTGGATCGGCATCAGGAAAATCTTTAGGAATCGATTTAATTGGACCAGAGAAGGCCTTTGACTGGATCGGCATCAGAAAAATCTTTAAGAATCGTCTTAACTGGACCAGGCAAGGTCTTGGAATATCTTCAACTGGATCGGCATCAGGAAAATCTTTAGGAATCGATTTAACTAGACCAGAGAAGGCCTTTGACTGGATCGGCATCAGAAAAATCTTTAGGAATCGACTTAACTGGACCAGGCAAGGTCTTGGAATATCTTCAACTAGATCGGCATCAGGAAAATCTTTAGGAATCGATTTAACTGGACCAGAGAAGGCCTTTGACTGGATCGGCATCAGAAAAAGTTTTAGGAATCGACTTAACTGGACCAGGCAAGGTTTTGGAATATCTTCAACTGGATCGGCATCAGGAAAATCTTTAGGAATCGATTTAACTGGACCAGAGAAGGCCTTTGACTGGATCAGCATCAGAAAAATCTTTAGGAATCTACTTAACTGGACCAGGCAAGGTCTTGGAATATCTTCAACTGGATCGGCATCAGGAAAATATTTAGGAATCGATTTAACTGGACCAGAGAAGGCCTTTGACATAGCTGAGAACTTAACTGGATCTTTCCTGAAAGGTAACGGTCAGTCATATACAATGCATGAGATGGATCAAGCAATGATGTTCTCAATATAAAATGAGATTGTATGATATGATGCGTATACGCATGTATCATGATGTATGGAAATGTAATGCTTTAGCTGGGGAAAATAAATCCCAGAGCTGCTGGAGAATAATGTTGAATTCTTCGTTTCCGCTGAGGATGATGAACGAAGATGATTGGGTGAATAATCTGGTAGGAGAAGATGACTCCGTTGGGGAAAGAAACCTGGTGAAGAGGTTACTCTGTGGGGAATTACTCTATGGGAAGAGATGCTTCGCTGAGATTTTAATGATAATTCCGCTGGGGAATCCGTTGATAAGCTCTATTGGGGATAGAAGATGAACTCCGCTGGGGGATAGGAAGAACTTCGCTGAGGACGATCTTTCCGTTGCAATTCGCTGAGGATAACCCAGTTAGGCTCTGGTGGGGAATAACCTTTGAATAAGGCTGGGGAGAGACGTGTACTCTGTAGGGGACAAGCTTCCAGAATCTACTGGGGAGGTGATTCAACTCTCCTGGGGAAACTTTTGAGGAAATGGCTCCACTGGGGTATCTGTATTCTGCCGGGGAACAATTGTATATTTCTGTTGAGGAATGTTAAGACTGCCGGGGATGCTTGCTGAGGAATATCTTTATACTCTGCTAGGGAATATTAAGATTTTCTGGGGATACCCAACTTTTCCAGGACTGATGGTAGACCAACTCTGCTTGGGGAAAGTATTGCTGACTTGCTGGGGATACTGTGCCTTTTTAGGGCTGATGGTAGACCAACTCTGCTTGGGGAGATCATTGCTGACTTGCTTTACTCTGCGGGGAGTGAAGGTATCTTGGTCACATTCTTCAGCTGAATCTACCTTGTACCTGGAGGACAGCGCAGCTTGTACAGTTCAGACAATTCTTATTGCCCCAGCTTTTATGGGAGAAGGTACCTGTGGAGGTCTTGATAACTGCCGATTTGACGAATCTTCTTCTGGTAGGCAAGTGACGAGATGCCGGGACATAGTCGTACGCTGTGATCCCTAACTTTTGCCTGGACCGCCCTTTCGGGTTTTCAGTCCACCGGGATACCCATTTTTTGCCCAAGTCGCCTTTTCAGGTTTTCGACTTTCCGGGTGTACAGATTTTTTCATTTTCATCCCTTATTTTTGCCTAGGCCAGTCGACCTAGCGGGTCTTTGATTATGCGTAGTATTTTTTTGACTATGTCCACGTTCTCAGAGCGCAGGGAGTTGTCACTGTCAGTAATGTAGTATTACCATACTACCAGAAGATGTTTGATCGTACCAGATTTGTCGCTAGAATTCATGCCCAATGCCCCAGTTGATTCAGATGGAGATCTGCCCCTGGCTATTTGTCATTTTTGAGAGATTCCTTGAATCTTGACTGGACTGCCCCAGATTACAGACCATGATCATGTCTTCCCCTTGGTTAAAAGTGTTTTTCCACTTGAGGTGATCCTTGAGAAGATTTTTGTTCACTAGATATTCGTCGTGCGAATTTCTCTGTTGTTGAACAAATAGTCATATGCAAACAATATTATTTCAAGAATGCAACACTTATGTCTGTCTTGAAGTTTTTGAAAATGCAGTTTTCAATAAAAACCAGTGATTTTTTTTGTAAAATGTGATGTCAACTCAAGATTTTACAGCAAGCCCTACAGGAGTCAGGATACCTTTGGTAACAGTATGCTTTCGAACTAACCCACGCTTCAGCTAGGACTTTTAAGGGTTATAACGTGGCCTGGTTCACGGCTTAAGAAACAAAGGATAAAGGCTCAAATTTTATTTGTACCCACCCGCTCTTTGTGATGTTCTTCAATCCTAAACTCAGCTAATCGTGCGTTAGACCTTGTTTGAGTCCTTGCTCTGATATTCCGGTGATGGTTCGGATATTGACAGTTTATTTTGAATAGCCAGTCATTTCTTTTTTGTAGGACCTCTTTCTTTTTGGTTTTTATTATCCCTGTTTTTGCATGAACTGTTTCTTTTGTGATTACAGTCAGCGGGATGCCCCAGTTTTTTGTAAGTCTCCTTCATAGGTTTTGACTTAATGGGCTTTTATTTCTAAGAGATAATGACTGCCTGTCTTTAAGATTATTCGGAACCATCACTGTTTTTTGTCTCGGAAGGACTTCTTTGATGCCATTTTGTGCACCTGGATCACTGAGTGATGCCCTTCATTGTGCACCTGGATTAACTGAGAGAACTACCCTGCCCCAGGTTATGATCAAGGGTTTTTAATTTTCGCGAAAAGAAAAACTCCAACTTCTTCGGCTCAAAGGGGTTGACGAGGGATTATCTTCCTTATAACTCCACTGTTTAGGATTTGAAACAATGCCTGTACTTCATCAGTGGGGTCTGTTCAAAAGCATATTGTAAAGATCGTGGTATCATTTTCGTCATCCTCCCTCAAAAGGTTTAGAATTTTTAATCGAGAGTTGAACATCACAAGAAATGAAAGCAATTTGAATATAGTGGATACGAATGGATTGATTCAAAACAGACATATGCGATGTATTAATGAAATAACAAAGTTTGACATGAATAAATGTTTGAACCATCAAAAGAAAATTACAAATTGAAAATCCTAATGAACAAAAGTCGTTCTCAATGATTTGGTGTAGGATCAGTGATCAAACTTAATCTCCTTGGCGTCGATCAAGTCTTGGATCTTGTTCTTCAAACTCCAACAATCGTCGGTGTCATGTCCAAGACTGTCAAAATGGTAGGCACATCTCACATTCGGGTTATACTTGGAAGAGGAAGTATCAGGATTTTGAGGAGGATCCTTTAGCGTGATCAGTTTCACCTTTAGCAATTGTTGTAACGCTTGAGACAAAGGCATGTTGATGTCAGTATACTTCCTATCTTGATATCTCACCCTACGCCTATTGCTCTGTCTTTGTTGAACAGGCGTGGGATCAGAGATCTGGGTTGCCCCTACATGTTGATCATGACGACCCTTTTTACCAGACACAGCATTGGACTCTTTCTTCCCATGGTAAGGCTTTTTATGAGTATCAAAAGGTGTAGCTTCTTGAATCTTCCGGCTTTTGATGCCAGCTTCAATTCTTTCACCAGTCAAGATAAGGTCTGTGAACCCGGCTGAAGAATTCCCGATCAAATGGTTGAAGAACGGACCAGACAGGGTCCCCAAGAACATATCCACAAGCTCACGGTCAGTCAAAGGTGGTTGCACCCTTCCATCCAGGTCTCTCCACTTTTGAGCATATTCCTTAAATCCTTCACCCGTCCCTAGTGACATACCCTGGAGTTGGGTACGCGTAGGAGCGAGGTCGGAATTATACTGATATTACTTATAAAACGCAGTAGCCAAGTCCTCCCAGTTACGAATACTGGCTCCATCCAGCTGATAGAACCATTCGAGTTGAGTCCCTGAAAGACTATCCTGGAAGAAATGGATCCACAAATTCTTGTCAGCTGTATAAGGTTGGATTTTCCTTACATACGATCGGAGGTGCAGCTTAGGACAGGAAGCTCTGTCGTACTTTGCAAAAGCAGGTGCCTTGAACTTATGGGGAATCACCACCCTAGAGGATAAGCCTAGGTCTCCAAAGTCCAACCCGGGCACATGTTGAATCTCCATAGCACTTGAGCGGTCCTCCAGCTGTTTGTACCTGTCCTCAGCAGGAGGGTATTGTTCATCATTATAGTCCGTCTCGTTGTCGGAGACCACGGGACTAGGAACCCTTCTCTCTTGGGGACTGTCTTTCCCTACAGAGGAAGTAGTCAGATCAACCTCATTTTATAGTCCATTCCCAAATCTGCGTCTAGTGTTGAACAAGATGGTCCTCTTCTTCTTCTTCTTCCTTTCCTTCAGAATCAGAGTCTTCCAATCCTTTTGACCCTGGGCTAGGCTCATAACCAACTCTTGGAACTGGGCATTCTGGGCCTGGAGGGCCTTGATAGCTTGTTCAGTAGAAGGTTCAGAAGACATGATGATTACTGAAATAAACAGCGAAGAAGATAAGTGACCTGTAAAAGGTGTACATGTAATGCAATGATATGTATGATATGCATGCAATGTTTTCAAGGATCTCGCGGGGTAAACCAAGAAACTTGTTAGAATTTGAATCTGGTAGCTTGATTGAAGGAACTTCATGTCGTTGAGGGTCCTTCTTCGAGAGTTAGGCTCACCATATCGAATGGGTCATAGCCCCTGACTCAAGTCATCATGTTTTGATCTCCAAACAACCTTGGCTAGAGGAAAATAAATCCCCTTTGCCCCTTGCTAGACATTTGGTTCATCATGACCTGCATCACAAACCCTTGAGATCCTTGAAATGGGTTAGTCCTCATGCAGGATGTATGCAATGGTATGATGGTATGATGTTATGCTATGCGTGGAGTGATGTAAGTAAACCCTGTTATAAGCCCATATTAAGGACTGTAAACAAAACCTGCAAGGAACTCATGTTGTCAGATAACAAGAATGTGCAAGTAGTTCAAGTTTGAAGGCACACAAGTCACACAAAAGAGCCCTTAGATTTCAGGCCGGCATGAAGTTTAGGTACTACCCTCTTTCAGTTTTAGTTGGTTAAGACATGTCCTAGAAAATAGTAATCGGGTTCTAGAGGATCTCAATATCACTGACTACCCTCAATCGGCATAACTCCAGCTTCACAACCTTTTCTTGCGGCCGGAACCATCGCGAGAGTTTAGCCTCAATGAGTGTAGCATACTGCTACTGTTCTATGGCCAAGTTGGGTCAATTTAAGGTTATAAGGTCAGTTGGTGCTTAATGACTCCTCAGAAGACCCATATTCTCCTCGTTCCAACACAAGGGATATCGGTACAGACCAAGGTGTCACACCAACGTAGCTACTGCTTCACCCGTGTCGGTCTACGCCGGACAGGTCCCTCAAAGTTTTTTGCTACCTAAAGGGTATTCCCTAGATCCGGGTTAGGATCTATGAAACTCCAATACAAGCCCACAAATATAAAAGCAAACAAGGCATACAATTGAAAACATAGAATGATCTAATCCTAAGGTACACCTCACTTATAAAATATTCCCGAGCAGAGTCGCCAGTTCTGTGATCGGTGGAAATAGAACTGACTATTTTGGAATGCTGATTCGCGAAATGTCGCGGTAAGCAAGAGTCGCCACCGTCTTTTATTTTCTCCAACAAGGAAAGGACAAAAGCACAGCAAAATTCCTTTTCGAGATGTTTCTCGGTTCGGGAGGTAGATTATAGAAAGGGAAGGTGTTAGCACCCTTTCTATCCGTGGTTATCCACGGGCTCTTAGTCACTTGCTCATTGTGTTTCCAAAAATGTTTTCTTTTCTTGTGTTTGTGGGTTTTGAAAAAAGTTTGTTTGAAAACTTCGATTTAACTCTTGTATCTGTCCTTAAGAGGGTATGAAGTGTTGTTTGAAAACTTTTGTTAGAAAAGTGTAGGTGCGAAAAGTATTTTGTTTTGAAAAGAGCAAGTACTTAAGAACCTCTACCTACTCAAAAGAAATTAAGCTGTGTAAATGTCCTTTAGACAGTACTATCCCACTATTGAGAAGTAGGTAGCATCGTCGTTGGAGTTATTCGGGTCAATTCGATTATATGGGACATGTGGTCACCAAAGCAATAATAGGACGCCTTAGCGGTAACCCTAATGTCCTAGATCATTTTATCTGAGGCAACCGTTTCGAGGCAACTGGATCTTTAGACAGGAGGGCGACCTCTAAAACACCCTATACTCAATGACCACCTCGAGGCAACCAAGTGATGCGTACCCTAGGAGTGGCATGTGCGAGTGTGTCAGGTTTCAATTAAGATTATCTTTGCACAAGTTATGGTGAGCTACGTTTTGATTTTAATTTCATACAAGTCTTGTCATGCATAGCAGTTAATAGTTGTGCGGAAAGTAAATCTACGCTATTACAAGGCGTCGGGTATTTACATCGCCAAAAACAAACCCTTGAAAAATAAATGCGAGAAAATAAAGGGAAGCGATAAAAGGCCTAATTACGCTATTACATCCTCGGAACAGATACATAAATATGATCAAAAATAATATGCGCGAAATAAAATTGCATCGGAGAAGTCCTTAGGGTTTTGACCCTTTTTGAGAAAAGAATGAATTTTGGGTCCTTTTTGCATTTAATTAAACCTAATTCTAATTAATTAAACAAAAGAAATGTTTTTTTAAGTTTTTTATGTTTTAATGAAAATAAAATAAAAAAGGAAAACATGGTTAAAAGTTGTCAAAACCTAATTCTACATGGATTTTATTTATTGTGAAAATAATTACAATTAACCTAATTAAAACAACTAAATTAATTAATTACATTTATTTACAAAAATAATAAATAAAAGGTGAAATTAATAATAATAATAATAATTATTATTATTATTATTATTATTATATTTTTTAGGTTTTCTGAATTTATTATGAAAATAGTTAATTTATGAGGTAATTAAATAATAATAACTATTATTATAATTAATAAAATAATTAAATAGAAATTAAAATAGAAAAGAAAAAGAATAAAGAAACCAGGGGGTGATGGGCCAGCTTTGGGGGTTTGTTAGCAATCTTCAAGCCCATTAAGCTCTCCATCCTGTTTGACTTTAATGATTGCCTACGCTAGGGTTGACCAGGAGCACCATGGTCATCATCTCATGGCCATCAGATCTGTGTTTTTGGCCACTTGGCGCGTTGTTGTGTGGGGTACATGGTAGAACGCCTTTGGAAGCCTGCATGAGAATATGTAAGAAAAAATAATAGAAGAGTTTTGGGGGACCTGGGAATCGAACCCAGGTCCCAATGATCACCAGCCAGCGCACCTAACCACTCCACCATTTGCTTGCTTTTGATAATATAATAACAATTAAATATAATATATACAAATTAATGCACATGCTGAAAAACAAACAAAAACGTGCGCTCTTTTGAATTGTCCACTCAGAGGCTTACACGTCCTTCGTCTTCCTCGTTTATGCCTGTAAAAAACATGTTAGATAGCGGGGGTTTTTAACCCCCAAAACCTACAGTGACCAAAAATAGTGATTAGCTCTACAGTTTACATAAATATTTCGCGATGGTGCCACTGTGTTCGTCTGGTCTCAACGATTTTAACCATAGGTCTCTCAAGGCTTGATTTTTCCTGTACTGTAAATCCCCAATTTTAGAGTTCAAGAACCCTAGAATTCATCAATGGTAACTTTCGATTTTGTGCATTATAATCCAATTAACTAATACCATTAGCTTTATATGAATTCAAGCAATACAAAACAATGACAAAATCATGTTAAATATGTATGAATCATGAGTTACGATTATGAAAATAATATGCAAACCGTGAGACTGTTCTGGAGGATTTCTTGAGCTTTAACGCTTGGTTTTGAGTGCTACACGTTCCTCACACTCCCAGCAACGTGTTTGAATCCACAAAAGTCCTTGAATTGGCCTAGAATATAGAAAACAGTTTTAAGTTTTCTTGGATTTGTTTGAATGTGGTTATGGCTTTTCTGCAGAGATTTCACGTATGTGGCATTAGGGTTAGCTTCTGTATATATAATAGAATAGAATTAGGTCAAAATCTTGCAAAGAAATCCATGGAATGATGATTTGAATATTTGATTCAAAATCAAATATTTTTGAATCTTTTTGATTGGAAAAACTTGCTAAATTTGGAGATTTTGGCATATTTGATTTGTGCACGAATTTTCCAGCATATCTTGACCACATTTGCTTCACAAAAAGATTGAAAAATCAAATCTTTGTATTTCCTACAATTTAAATTAATTAAATGAATTAAAATCAATTAAAAATCCAATTAATTAATAAAAATAAGAAAATAAATTCAAATAAGCTTGATGGGTCGTGCATAGGCCTTGGATAAAGTTTCAAGAAGAAATTTGAGGCCCATTAGCAAAAATAAGGTGTTTTGAGCAAAGTCGACTTTTGCAAATTCATAAAAATTTCCCAACTTATCCAATTCATATCTTGCTCAATTTTGATCCTATGAACATGTTCTTGGACATTTTGGAAAGGTCTTGAAGTCCTCTAACCAATGCCTTTGGTCCCATGTCATTTGGATTTACCAATCTCAAGTTATGGTCTTTGACTTAAAGTGCATTTTTGTTGACTTTTGAAATTGACCTATAATGTAGAAATTGATAACTTTTTATGAGAGAATTTCTTGGACTCGAAGTGTGAATATGGATTGTAGGAAATGTCATCCCCTTCAAAATGAGCATTGGATGGGATTTTTTTGATGAACCATGAAAAAGTTATGCCCTGGTCAAGATACCGTTGACTTTTCTACTGTCCAAAAATAGTAACTTTTTGCATCTTGATGATTTTTGACCTATCCTTGTGGAATCATGATCAAGACTTGATCAAATGATGATTGTGGACTCAAAATGAGATGTTGACCAAAAATTCTGACTTTTGACTGTAAAATGACCATTTTGCCCCTGCAGTTGACTGTGGATCAAATAGGGCTTTTGACTGCGCAAATTAACATTGTGAGTCTTGAAACTTGGCATGTAGGTGCTTGAGAATATATATAGGCCTATGAGACTTGATTGGACCATTGAAAACCTCAAATTCCTTGAAAGAAACAAAACCCTAATTTTGACTGGCTTAGGAGGTATTTGGACTGTGCAATCCTTGAGCAATCTTGAACCATTTGAAGATGATTCTTGACAAATCTTGGAGAATATGGGAGGGCAAATTTTGGGGTACAACAGTTGTTTTTAACGTCATAAGCCTGACGTAGTGCCTAGCAGTAGATCATTCAGGGGAAATAGTGGATGATTCTAAGAGTTTTAGACTATTCGCATCATTTATATTCTCAATTTGATGATATTGTTTTAATCGCTGCCCGTTCACTGTGAACGGGTCACTATTCCTACCCTTAATTTCTATTGCTCTGCTAGGGAATATTTTCGTTACTTCAAAAGGACCGGACCATCTGGATTTCAATTTTCCAGGAAAAAGCCTAAGTCTAGAGTTAAATAATAGCATGACGTCTCCTACACTGAATTCCTTCCGGGTCAAACGCTTATCGTTCCATCTTTTGGTTCTTTCTTTATATATTTTAGCGTTCTCATAAGCGTCTAATCTTAATTCTTCTAATTCATTCAAGTCGAGGATTCACTTTTCTCCAGCAGATGTGTAGTTTATGTTGAGCGTTTTGATTGCCCAATATGCCTTGTGTTCTAATTCTACCGGGAGATGACAGGACTTTCTGTATACAAGTTTGAAGGGTGTAGTTCCTATAGGGGTCTTGTAGGCTGTCCTATAAGCCCATAAAGCCTCGTTAAGCTTAGATGACCAATCTTTCCTAGATAAGGCGACAGTTTTCTCTAGGATTTGTTTAATTTCCCTGTTCGAGACTTCGACCTGTCCACTTGTTTGTGGATGATACGGTGTTGTTATTCGGTGTTTTACTCCATACTTAGATAATAATTTGTCGAATATTTTCGAAATGAAATGGGAGCCACCGTCACTAATGACAAGTCTAGGCACACCAAATCTTGGAAAGGTTGTATTATTAAAGAGCTTAGTTACTACTCGTGTGTCATTTGTAGGAGAGGCCATAGCCTCAATCCATTTTGAAACATAATCGACAGCTACGAGTATATACTTATTTCCGAAAGAAGATGGGAAAGGTCCCATGAAATCGATTCCCCAGACATCAAAGATTTCTACTTCTAGTATTCCTCTTTGAGGCATTTCATCGCGTCTTGAAATATTACCGGTGCGTTGACACCGATCGCAGTTTTTAACAGCGATGTGGACATCCTTCCATAGATTAGGCCAAAATAGGCTGGCTTGTAGGATCTTTGCACAAGTTTTAGAAGTGATGGCGTGTCCGCCATAGGGAGACGAATGACAGTGAGAGATAACATCTTCCATCTCTTCTTCAGGTACGCATCGGCGGAAAATTTCGTCCGGTCCTCTTTTAAATAATAAAGATTCATCCCAATAATAATACTTGAGATCATGGAAGAATTTCTTTTTCTGTTGGTAGGTTAAGTCTGGTGGTAGCTCGCCTGCGGCTAAGTAGTTAACTATGTCGGCATACCATGGCAGTCCCATGGTTGTATGGATCGCTTCCACGGCTTCTTTGGCTTTTGGTTCGTTTTGGTCCAATTGAGCTAGATCGCTTCTTATTTGTGCTAGTAGCTGTTCATACAGAAAATCATCGTTAATCGGTACTTGTTCGGGTTTTATACCTTCTAATCTTGACAAGTGGTCTGCCACGACGTTTTCCGTTCCTTTCTTATCCTTAATTTCTAGATCAAATTCTTGCAAAAGTAGGATCCATCTGAGGAGTATTGGTTTTTCATCTTTCTTAGTTAGTAGATATCTGATAGCAGCGTAGTCTGTGTAGATGATTATCTTCGCTCCTACTAGGTAAGAACGGAATTTGTCAAGCACAAAGACAACTACTAACAGTTCTTTCTCAGCTGTAGCGTAGTTCATTTGAGATGAGTCTAGCGTTCTACTAGCGTAGTAGATCGCGTGAAGTTTCTTGTCCTTCCTTTGTCAAAGAACTGCGCCTACGGCGTAGTCGCTCGCATCGCACATGATCTCAAAAGGTAATCTCCAATTGGGTGGTTACATGATTGGTGCAGTGATGAGGGCTGATTTTAGAGTTTCAAACGCTTTTAGACAATCTTCGTCGAATATGAACTCAGCGTCTTTCATTAATAGACCGGTAAGTGGTTTAGTGATCTTCGAGAAATCCTTGATAAATCGTCGGTAGAAACCGGCGTGTCCTAAAAAGCTTCGTATTTCTTGAACGGTCTTAGGTGGTTGAAGTTCTTTTATGACTTCTATCTTGGATTTATCAACTTCAATTCCTTTGTTAGATATAACATGTCCTAGTACGATTCCTTCTTTGACCATGAAATGGCATTTTTCCCAGTTAAGCATGAGGATTACTTTCACACATCTTTCTAAAATCTTTTCTAGGTTTGATAGGCATCCTTTAAAACGTTGCCCGCACACAGAGAAGTTATCCATAAAACTTCCATGATGTTATCGATGAAATCCGCAAAGATTGACATCATACATCATTGAAAGGTTGATGGGGTATTGCATAATCTGAAGGGAATTCGTCTATAAGCGAATGTTCCATAGGAACATGTAAATGTAGTCTTCTCTTGGTCATCAGGGTGAATAGGAATTTGGAAAAATCCGGAATAACCATCTAGATAGCAGAAGTAGGAATGTTTGGCTAGTCGTTCTAACATTTGATCTATGAAGGGTAGAGGAAAATGGTCTTTTTGAGTAGCTTTGTTTAGTTTCCTATAATCAATGCACACTCTATGCCCGTTTACTACTCTTTGCATTATCGGTTCGCCTTTTGCGTTTTTCACAACAGTGATACCTCCTTTCTTTGGTACGACGTGTACTGGGCTGACCCATTTACTGTTGGAGATCGGGTATATGATTCCTGCTTCCAATAGCTTCTTAATTTCATCTCTGACTACAGTGCTAAGGATTGGGTTAATTCTTCTTTGAGGTTCTCTAGAGGTTTTGCAATCTTCTTCTAGCATAATGCGATGCATGCAAATTGAAGGACATATTCCTTTTAAGTCGGATATGTTATAACCTAATGCAGTCGGGTACTTTCTTAGGACGTCTAAAAGTTTCTCAGTTTCGAGCGTTCCTAAACTGGAATTGATTATTACTGGTCGTGTACATTTGGTATCTAGGAATTCATATCTTAGGTTCATGGGTAAGGTTTTTAACTTTAAACCTGGTTTCTTTGGACATGGCATATGATCAGGTGTAAGTGCTAGACTTTCGCTTAGACTATCATCTTGGTATGGTTCACGCCAATTATCGTCTTCGAATATCAGAGGGGTTTGGATTTTCATTATTTCAGAGTATATGGTATGTTCCGCTTCCATATCTCTTACGCACTCGTCTATAACGTCGATTAGATAACATGTGTCATTCATGGCTGGTGCTTGTAAGAATTGAGTGAGGATGAATCCCACTTTTTCCTCTCCAACTTTGAATGTCAGTCTGCCATTCTTTACATTAATTATAGCTCCAGCTGTGGCTAGGAAGGGTCTTCCTAATATGATAGGAGTAACTGAGTCCTCAGTAATGTCCATGATTATGAAATCGGTCGGGATATAGAATTGACCTATTCTAACTGGGAGGTTTTCCAGTATACCTACAGGGTATTTAACTGATCGGTCAGCTAATTGAACGGACATTTTTGTGGGTCTAAGTTCTCCCATTTCTAGTTTTTGCAAATGGATAGGGGCATGACACTGATACTTGCTCCCAAGTCGCATAGAGCTTTGTCTATGACAAACTTTCCAATGTTACAAGGTATAGAGAAACTACCTGGATCTTTTAACTTAGGGGGCATATCATTTTGAATAATAGCGCTACACTCAGCAGTAAGTGTAACTGTTCCGTCATCTTCTATCTTTTTCTTGTTAGATAGGATTTCCTTGAGAAATTTAGCATACGAGGGCATCTGAGTGATAGCTTCTGTAAACGGTATTGTGATATTCAGTTGTTTCAGAAGTTTAACGAATTTCTTGAATTGGCCCATCGTTTTGGAATTGGTAAGTCTCTGAGGGTACGGAATCGGCGGTTTATAGGGTGGTGGAGGCACATAAGGCTTCTCTTTCTCCACTGCCTCTTGGTTCTCGTTTTCCTTTTCCTTTGGTTCATTCTCAATTTCAGTTGGTTTGTTCTTCTTTTGGTACATGGCTGGATTTTTGAGTCTTGGATCAACAAGTTCGTCAAGTTCTTTTCCACTTCTCAGGATTACAGTGTTAGCTTATCCTTTCGGGTTAGGTTGTGGTTGACTAGGGAAAAATCCAGTTGGGGCAGCAGTAGATGCTTGTTGTTGAGCCACTTGTGAAATTTGAGTTTCAAGCATCTTATTATGGGTAGCTAAAGCGTCAACTTTACTAGATAATTGTTTAATCTGCTCATTAGTATGTAAATTTTGATTCAGAACATCTTTATTAGTTTGAGATTTGGAAGCAATGAAATGTTCTATCATGATTTCTAGATTGGACTTCCTAGGGGCATTGGATGTATTAGGTCCGTTATTGGGGTGATTTGGGGAAGCTTTTGGATAGCCAGGTGGTATGGCTGGAGCTTGTCCAGGTGCGTATAACGCGTTGTTGCTTTTATATGAAAAGTTCGGATGATTCTTCCAACCAGGGTTATAGGTATTACTATAAGGGTTTCCCTGCACGTAATTCGCTTGTTCAGCTGGAACTCCTGTTAGAAGTGGGCATTCTGGAGCAGGATGTGATTGAAGACCACATAGATCGCAAGCTTAAACTACTGCAGCTACAGTAGCTGCGGGAGCGGTAGTAAGATTTTCTAGCTTTTGGGTAAGGGCTTCTACTTTAGCGTTGACTTGATCCAGACTATACACTTCAATCATGCCACCTTTTGTTTGGGTTTTTTTTCCATATTATCTCTTTCGCTTCCCCATTGATAATGGTTTTGAGCCATGCTTTCGATAAGTTAATTTTCCTCGGTATACGGCTTATCCATCAATGCGCCACCAACAACAGCTTCTATAGTCATTCTTATGTTGTACAAGAGACCGTTATAGAACGTATGAATGATCAGCCATTCTTCTAAACCATGATGAGGACAGAGTCTGATCATGTCCTTATAGCGTTCCCACGCTTCGAAAAGTGATTCGTTATCTTTTTGTCTGAAACCATTGATGTTGGCTCTAAGCATAGCAGTTTTGCTTGGTGGGAAATATCTAGCTAAAAATACTTTTTTCAACTCATCCCATGTGGTGATTAAGTTTGAAGGAAGAGATTGGAGCCATGCTCAAGCTCTGTCTCTTAAAGAAAAGGGAAATATGTGCAATCGTATCGCCTCGGGGTTTACACCATTCGCTTTTACAGTGTCTGTGTACTGCACAAACACTGACAGATGTAGGTTTGGGTTGTCAGTAGGAGATCCAGAAAATTGGTTCTGCTGAATGGCAGATAGAAGCAAAGGTTTCAGCTCGAAATCGTTTCGAGCGATAGCAGGAGCGGCAATGCTGTTGTGAGGCTCCGCTTGAGAAGGAACTGCGTAATCCTTAAGAGCATGAGATGGATTTGGTACGTCAGCCATCTTAGATTCTTCAATTAATTCAGGGATTGAGATATCAGGGAGCTTAGTCGGAGGAAGATTGTTCAGATTACGGTATTCTTGAACTCGGCGTCTTACTCTGAGATAGCGCTCGATATTGTTGATTTGTAGATGCAAAGGCTCGCTTTGGGAGCGAGTATTTGGCATACAACAGAGGGAAAAATAAATAGTTGCCTTAGTCTATACAGCACTACTTTACGAGTGCACTAGTGACTAAATCAAAGTCCCCGGCAACGGCGCCAAAAACTTGATGTGCGATCGACCTAATGTGTCTAACGGTATCTTAACTGCAAGTGCCCAGCCTATCGCGGTAGTAATAAAAAGATGTCGAACCCACAGGGACTTTGTAATCACTCTAGTGCTATAAAGGTTTGCTAGTTTAGCTAAGGCGGATGTTGTCACGTTTGGTTGTTTAGAGGTTAAGGTAAGGGAAAAATAAATCGAATTAATGGGATAATAATAATAAAACGGTCGGTGTGTAATGTAGTGAACCTAAGTGGATCTAATCGAACCTAAGCATATAAAGATGTTTAACTTAGACGGTTCTGTAGAAATTATCAGTTTAAAAACCCTCAACTCACACTCTCGTGGTCTTATCTCGGATTATACCCCTAAAGCCCTATGCCTGCTCTCGCTAGCCCATAAGTGTTTAGAAAATACTTTTTTAAAACTTAATAAAATCTAATTCGTTTTAAAGCGCTCTCGCTGTATTTAAATCAAATGCCTAACTTTAGCTATCCGGTTAAAACCTCACACTCTCGTGGTCTCGATTCTAACCTATTCTACTTTTCTTACTCTCGTAACAAAAAGATTGATTTTAATTATAAAAAGTCACAGCCAGAAATTAAGTTAATTTTAGATTTTAGCTTAGGCACAATTTAATCCATTTGGTTACTATCATCAAATCCCGACTCTAGAAAATTAGCTAGTCATAGTACTTGAAATAGACATACACAAAATATAATTGGGAAAGAATAAAGCATTCATGATAAAATAAATAAATAAATAAAGGTAAACAAATTATATTAAAATTTAATGCGATTAAAAACCTGAATAACAATATTATTCCTCAAGCTCCCTCTTCCATAAGTCGGCAAGATTGGAACTTCGAAATCGGAACTTGAAACAAATTATGAGACTAAAAATAAATTCTGACTACAATAACAATTTCCTAATGTTGGAAATAGTTATTAATTGGAAAAAGGGGAAATAAAGCAAGAACAAAAATTGCATTAATTAAATTTGGCAGGGCTTCCGCAAGAAAATTATGTAGCAAAAACTCTCTCCCGTTCCATTAAAATGCCTCCTATTTATAGAAGAGGATTTTTGCAGTTAAGAGAATTTAGGAACGTGGACTTGCGCTGCTTGAGTGGAGGAATACTCGGACTGTTCGTTGCTGAAGTTGAGAAATTGTAGGAGAAGAAAACATTCATTATGTTGCCCACGTCTTCTGTTTTACATGACACTGAATTACGCGTGTGACGGTCGTCATGAGGAGGTGACGGTCGTAATGCCCTTAAATAGCGCGTTACGTTCGTCAATGATGTGTGACGAGCGTTCTTCAGGATGTGAGCGTGTTACGCTCGTAACGGAAGTGTGACGGTCGTCATGTCATCAAACTTTGCAGATTTTGCAGATTAGTTCTTTTTCTGGTGATTTTTTGGTTAGCTTTCTTCGTGTGATCCTTTTTCACTAATTTGAATTGAAACATGTTGTACCCGTGAAAAGACATAAAAACTCGGAACAGTCGTGAGTTAAATGGGTTAATGCATTATGAAAATCGATTAAAATTGTAGCAATTATATGATACGATTTCTCGTTATTAAAGCTCTACAGAGGTATGATTAGATCCCTTCTCTATCTGACTGCATCTAGACCTGATATATTATTCAGCGTATGTTTATGTTCTAGATTCTAATCAGATCCTAGAGAATCTCACTTAACTACTGTTAAGAGAATTCTGAGGTATCTGAAAGGTACTACTAATCTAGGTATGTGTTACAGAAGATCAAAAGATTTCAGACTAGTAGGTTATTATGATGCTGACTTTGCTGTAGATAGAATTGAAAGAAAGAGCACCTCTGGAAGCTGCCAGTTTCTGGGTGATAATCTTATCTCGTGGTACAGCAAGAAGAAAGCAACAATTTCACTTTCAACAACAGAAGTTGAGTATATATCTGTTGCTGGATGTAGTTCTCAGATGATCTAGATGAAAAGTCAGCTAGAAGATTTTAATCTTTATGAAAGTAAGATTCCTATCTTCTGTGACAATACCTCTGCAATTTGTCTTTCTAAAAATCCCATTTTACATTCTAAAGCTAAACACGTAGAAATTAAATATCATTTTATAAGGGACTACATTCAGAAGGGAATTTTAAAAAAAATTTGTATGGAATTATGTCCTGAATAAAATTGCATTTATCTTCTGTGTTTGCCTTCAGAATGTTCTGAAATGAATGTTCTGATTAACAACTCTTCAGAAGTTAGAAGAGAAGTTACATCAGAAGCTATATATAAAGTTCTAAAATGTTATAACATTTCATTACAAGTATAGTTCAGCAGTTCATTATATCAAACAGTTGTCCCATGTAACCTTCAGGAGATGAACACGTGGTGTGTTTCTGAAAGGTCACGCGTGCTAAGCTATTGACGCTGTTCCTAGGTAATTGTTATGATTTGCTCAAATCTCACGCTTTCCCCTCAATTTTCATTATCATTAAATGCTAGTAATGATTAGATTCTTTTTAATTAATTTTTAAAAAACTCTTTTTACAGTTTTATTTTTAAAACCTATTTATCAAAAGTTTTCATATAAATACCTTTGTAAAATCCCTTTCTCACTTTTTACCTTCTCCTTCAAAATTCAACCGTCTCTGTGTATTTTTCTCTGCAACCCATTTTCTTCTCTCAACCTAAGTGCTCAAATGGCTTCCTCCTCTACTCATTCTGGAAACACCCAATCTGAACAATACGTCATTCCTGAGAGAACCACTCTCATTCCAGTGGATAGCTTAGAAGTTATAAGTGAATTGATGGTGGATTTTGATAACCTAAAAGCAAATGGGTTTGACCTTCTTCCTACTTTGGAGTTTCAAGGATGGGGAAACTTCTTTGACCGTCTAGTTGGTCCTATTTTTCCACACCTTGTTAAGGAATTTTGGATACACGTTATTGCTTCACCAAAAGTCATCCTCTCATTTGTGATGGGTAAGGAAATCTCTTTAACTGAAAATCTCATCAGAAAACTACTGGGTTTTGAAGGAACTGGAGTGACTGGAATTTCAAGTGGCAGAATGGACATGTCAAAAGCTTATGCTGAAATTTTTACAACTGGGCAAGCGTCTTCAAAAGTCATAGATTTGAAGAATAAGTACAAGATTTGGGCTAGAATCATCCATGGTTGCATTCATCATAGAAAGGAAATAAGTTCTCCTGACTATATAAATGCTGACCAACAATACCTGTTGTTCTGTCTAGGAACAAATGTTAAGATTGATTTACCCTATCTTCTGTTTGATCACCTCTGGACTCATGTCAAAGAAACTAGGGAAGCGGAAAGAGTGAAGAACCCTAAATCCAAAAGGAATTGGATTCCAATAGGGAGATTTATTTCAGACATTCTGACTGAGAATGGTCTGATTGCTCACTTGGATGAAGCAAACCTGCTGGGGGAGTTAGAGCCTACATGTGGGAAAGCTCTGACAGGAAAGAATTTGGTGAAGAGAAAGATCATTGATAAACTGCTTATAGAACCAACTCCTTATGTTTCAGTAACCGTTAAGAGAATAAGGATTCTAATTGCTGACTTTCCACTGTTCAACTCAGGAGATCACCCTTGCATCTTCCTGCATTACATTCAGATTTGCAAAGAAAGTGGAACTCCAATTGATCCTGCTTGGCTTCAAGGTAGACATGAAGTTGCTCCAGATGTTGTCTTTCAGCAACCAATGAAGAGGAAAGTAGTTGAAGGACCATCTGCTAGACCACAGAAGAAGAAGAAGAAATCAGGTACACCTGCTGAGACTATTTCTGTTTATGATTCTGTACATATATCTACATCTGTTGAACCCCAAACCTTAGGTGACATAGATGTTGACATAGACTTGACCATAGCCTCTGAACCTCTTGCTGAAAAACCTCAAAAAAATCAAGTTTTATCAGACTTGAGTGATTTTGACTCTGATTACTCCTCTGAAACCCAAACAAAACCATCTCAAACACCTATCTCTCAAACTATTCCAGCTGAAAACTTTTCTAGACCACCTCCCAGACCTTTATCACCCAGACCTACTGGATGGTATGATGCTGGCTCTTGGAGAATACCAGGAATAAACGTACCTCTGGCCACACAAAAGCCACCATTCACCCTACCTTCTAAAAATATCTTTGCCATGAACAGAACACAACCTCAGAATCCTACCCCCACTGCTGATAACACAATCATCATTTCACCTGACATCACACCACCCACATCTCCACAACTTCCAACACCTAACTCATCAATGCTTTCACCTCCTCACATTCCAGAACATACCCTCAATCAAACTCATGAACCATCAGAAACACATGAGCCCTCTAAAATTCATGCACCATCTGAACCTCATGACCCATCAGCAACACCTGAACAATCAAAAAACAAAGAACCAATTGACTTTTTGGAAACTGTAGTTGATTTTGAATATCTACAATTTCTGAAACATAAAACCTACAAAAAGGTTGTTCCCAAACCTGTTCAGCCAGATGTAAATGTATGTTTTCAGAATTTTTTAACAGAAGTTCAAGCTTGGTTGGACCTGCTGAAGGAAGACCGCACCAGAAATGTGAACCCAACAGCAACAGATCTTCTGTGGGAAACATTCAGAAGAACCTTAGATGCTGAGTCACTGAAGTTGCAAGACTTATGTCATCCTCAGGTGCTTGAGAACTTCTCCAAACATCTGCATGCTTTCCAGTCAGAAGTTGCTAATATTTGGGACAAGAAGTCTACTCCGATGATTGCTAATGCTCCAGCTGATCAAATGGACATTTCAGAAGATGAGTTTGAAGATGCCTATGAAGATTCAAATCCTCTGGCAATAGTTTTCTTTAATCAGCCTTCTGCTAAAGCTGCACTTGAACATGTGCCAACTCTTATGGTGGATCTGGGCACTCTACTTTCAAGTTTTTGTTCGTTCTGACTCAACGGTTTCTACTCCAAAGGTTGTATCTGCTGAAGCTTCTTCATCCTTTGCTCCTACTTCACTTGTTATGGATAATCTGAATGAGCTTAAGAGGGAAAATGAAGCTATTCATGAGCGCTTGGACAAGCAAGATCAGACAAACCAGGAAATCAGAAATTGGATGATGAAACAAGAGGAATCTGCATCTGAGATCAAGAATCTTCTTATGGCTCTTGTTTCTAAGAAATCTTAGTGTCATTTTGTTTCTTGTTTTTGTTTGATGTTTTGTGTCTCTGAATCTTTGATTAAAACCTTTACGCTCTTCAACTATTTTTATATATACTTTTTGATTATGCCAAAAAGGGGGAGAAAATGAGTATTTTGATCTAATCTCTGATTAACAGTTATTGGACTAAGTTTCAAACATTCTAATAAAATACAAAGATTTCTTTTTATGTTTAAAAGAATTTTGCAGGTATCACTAAAACTCTGGAAGTTTAATTCAAATGAAAATTATCTTCAAAAGACTTGCTGAAGAAATCCTAGAAGAAAAATCTCAAAGCTTTGATGAAAATTCTCAGGAAGTTCTTCTTATAGAAATATTTATTTCAGGGGGAGATTCTTATCTCTTGTTCAATTTTATTTCTAAATTTGAATATTTTTGTCATCATCAAAAAGGGGGATATTGTTAGAACAAGATTGGTTATTATCATATCTCAGAGTTTTGATGATAACAATAAAATATATTTTATATAATTGATACTCTGATGAACATATTTATTTGTTTCAGATAATGTTCTGACATAAGCATTTTGACGTGCTGAGCTGAAAATAAATGAAGAAGTTCTTTGATGAAAGAACTATTTGTTTTAGCGCAAGTTCTGATGCTGACTCTGATAAGAAACTATTTAATGCATCTTCTAACGCTTAGCAGGTTTCCATGTAAAACATGTTCAGAAGTACTTTAAAAGAAAGCACTGATCAGAAGTACTTCGAAAGCAAGCTATGTTCTGAAGGATTCTGCAAGCAAGAAGTGAAGCTAGTTATGAAAGAATAAAGAAGCTAACAAGTCTTGTCAAGTTTCAGTAAACATGCTCTGACAAAGTGTCGTTTGCTCATTTAATGCAAAGACGGCTACATGCACTCAAGTGCCTACGCTAGTTCATTGGAAAATGCAATACTGCAAGTAAACACGCAAACATTAATTGCTCTCCACTTTTGAAGGCAGCAACGGTCATTTTATTCATGCTATATATAGAAGATCATTTATTGCAAGCCAACTACTCAACAAATTCAAAACAGCAAGAACTACGTGAAAATATTATGGGCTCACAAAGTATTTTACAAACACTTTGTACTAAACTAATCTTAGTGAAAAATCATAGTTTATGATATATCTTTCTTAGAAGCAAATTTTTTTCACTATCTGTAAAGTTTTAATTCTTGTTATTGTTCCTTGAGAGACCAAGTTTAGTCAGATTTCTCAAGAAGGTTAGTACTAGTTTGAGTCTTAGTGGTGTTAGTCACTTGTAAGTTTACTTGTGCATTGTTAGTCACAACAATTGTTGTGTGATTGTAATCAGTTGATTATAGTGAATTAAGTCCTTGTTGAGAAAGGCGAAATCACCTTGGCGGGTGGACTGGAGTAGTTTGAGTTCAAACGAACCAGGATAAAAATAAATGTGTCTTTCCATTATTGTTGTGCCTTTAAGAAAAAGAAAAGGAGAAACTTATTCAACCCCCCCCCCCCTTCTAAGTGTTTTCTCACCCTTCATTTGCATCCTAAGGATATGTACTAGAAGGTTCTGCGGAGCAATGACCTAAGTGGAGACTTGTCCTGTTATTTTTGTTAGACGATGACAACATATTTATTGGGGGTGGATAAATACCCAATTAAAATTCCAGAAAAATCTGGTTCGAAAAACACTTTTCTAAGAGTTTGATAAAAAGTGCTTTTAAAAATAAGTCGTCTTTTTTATAAACGTTATTGGAAACTCGGATATGCAAATTAAAGAACAAAATAAAGTATGGAATAAGAATGACAATTGATATAATATGTTTGAATTACTTTACAACTTATTTAACATTTGTAGCAAGTTAATAGTAAAACTATTTCCAATGGCAATATTAAAAAGAACAAACTAAATCAATTTGTCAAACACTTGGTGTGCAAGTGAATTTTCAGATTTTTTCCTTAAGCTGTGTTGATACACAAAACCACTTATAATCAAAAGTGATTATAAGCTATATCAACACTTGACTTAAAATAAAAAACAGTCTGGAAAATTCTTACAATTCAATTGATAACGCAATGCTATTTGACAAATGGATTTATCAATAACAAAGAAAGTAAAAGAAAAAGCAAAAGAGACACGAGGACTTTGTCTTCACAGTTCCCCACTTCCGTCCTCGCATGTGGATACATCTGCGCCTAATTCCAACGGAATTAGGATAATTCTTACTATGCAAAAAAGTTTATACAAGAGAAGTGTTTAAGAGCATCTCCACAAACCCAATGCTTATTTTTATCTTGAGAAAGACCAAGACAAAATAGATGCAAATTGACTATATAGATCTTGCTACTCTTTTGTGTACTATATCTCCAAAGATTTCACGCACCGTCAATTTCAACTATTGCAACACAATAATTTAATTTTAATCCTTCGTTCTCTCGCTACTTCCTTTGCATTATTTATCTCCAAAGGATCCATTGCATTCTTTATCTCCAAAGGACTTCACTTGGCTGCAATTACCTCTGAAACGTCTTGCACGAAAACCACCAAATCAACCAAGGATCTTGGAGGATAAACCCTCTGATTTTTCCAGATGAAAACCCCTACAAATCTCAACCCAATATCTTCGTCTACACAAGAACCTAATCGGACGTTATCAAACCTCGTCTAGATGGCACCACAATAAAAGATCATTACAATGGAATGTTAGTGTCTATACATAGATTATAGGTTGAAGATGAAGAGAAAATTTAGGCTAATTTTATGGTATCGTCAAGTTATGAATGATGCATGAATGAGTATTTATAGTTTTGGAACTCTAGGGCAAAAAGGACAAATTTAGAATTAAAAAGATTTGAAAAAATTGACCAAACAATCTATATGTGTTGACCTATGAATTGTATGTGCCAACACTGTGATACGGTGGCAGAACCGACTATTTATACTGGTTTGCATTTTTTGTTCGCAAATGTCGCGGTAAGAAGGATTCGCCATCGACTTTTCTTTTATCCAACAAAGGAAAGGGTGAAAAGAACAGAAAAAGACCTTTCGAGAGTTTTCTGAGTAAGGGGGGTAGATTATGGAAAGGGAAGGTGTTAGCACCCTTTCCATCTGTAGTTTTCTACGGGCTCTTAGGTACTTGTTCATTTTTTAAGACTGTTTTCGTGTTTGTGTGTTTTGAAAGATTTTGTTTTCTTTATGGTAACTCTTGTATTAGTCCTCAAGAGTGTGATAAAGTGTTTTTGAAAATATTTTTTGAAAGTGGACAAGTGTGAAAATTTCAGGTTTGAGCAAGTACTTAAAAGTCATCTACCTACTCGCAAAAGGGTGTTCTTTTCCTCCTACTCTTTAGACAGTTCTATCCTACTATTAGTGAGTAGGTAGCCCTATCGTCAGATGTTGAGGGGCTATCGAAAGGGACGTTATTGTCATTGAAGGCAACATGTAAGGATATCTTAGCATTCGAAGGGACTGTCATCATATAGGCAACATCAAGGGACAAGATCATTTCTCGTAGGTAACTTGAGGGACGTTTAGGGACCATGATCTTTTACAATGACTTTTAAACCGAGAGTCTTTGCTAAGATACCCCTACGTTCGAGGGACATGACCATTATTTTTCGAAGCAACCAAGTGGGGTATACCCTAAGGGTGCAAGTGTGCAACAGTGTGCTTTTTCAGTTATGTATATCTTGCAATTAGTGATCTACTGATTAATTGATTCTTATCATGCACGCCTAATTTACTAACAATTATATACAAGCATGTAAAGAAAAAGTGAGAAATAAAGTCCTACGCTATTACAGGGTGTGGTGGCAAAACCGACTGTTGTACTGGTTTGCATTTTTTGTTCGCAAATGTCGCGGTAAGCAAGAGTCGCCATCGACTTTTATTTCATCCAATCATGGAAAAGGAAAAAGAACAGAAAAAACCTTTTTTCGAGATATTCTGAGTACGGGGGGTAGATTATAGAAAGGGAAGGTGTTAGCACCCTTTCTATCCATGGTTTTCCATGGGCTCTTAGGTACTTGTTCATATTTTTAAAATTGCTTGTGTGTGTGCTTGCTTTGAAAATGTTTTGCTTCGTGATAACCCTTGTATCAGTCTTAAAAGATGTGACAAAGTTGTTTTGAAAATTTGTTTTGAAAGGTGTTTGTGTGAAAAGTTTTTTATTGAGCAAGTACTTAAGATTCTACCTACTCAAAAAAAGATTGTTCGTTCTATTTCCTTTAGACAGCGCTATCCTACTATTAAGGAGTAGGTAGCACCATCGTTGGAGTTGTAAGGGACATTTGAAAGGGACAAGTACAATCACTAAAGCAATAGTTAGAAAACTTTAGTAGTAACCCTAGAGTCTTAAGATCTTTCCGAGGCAACATTTCTGAGGCAACATTTGAATGGGACATTTTGATCTTTTTGACAGGAGGGCGACCACTAAAATTTCCTATGCTTAATGACTATTTACCGAAGGCAACCATAGTGAGGCAAACCCTAGGAGTGAACATGTGCATGTGAACTTTTTTTCAGTTATTTAGTCTTTGCACATTAGGTGATCTACCGTTTTAAATTGCAAGCATTCTTTTCATACAATCCAATTAGCCATGCACCTAGACAGTTAAAGATTGCGGGAATTTAAAGTGTGAAAAATAAACCTAGCTATTACAAGGCTTCGAGGAGGGGAATTAATTACATAACCAAAAATCAGGGATTTAAACAGTAAATAAAAACCCTAAGTTAACTATTACAAACCCTGAGCAGTTACAAAATAATGGACAAATAATTAATAAGCGCGCGGCAAATTAAATGCGTGGACGATTGAAATAACCTAAAAACCCTAATTGAGAGAGAAAAGATTTTTTGTGGATTTTTATTTGAGAAAACATTTAATTGCAAATTAATTAAACCTAATTTCTATTTGCTTTTAATTATAACAAAGAAATTGAATTTACCTAATTTATTAATTAAATTAAATCAATTAAAGGAATAAATATTTTATGAGAAAAAATGATTTTTTTTGTGTATTTGTGGAGAAAAGGAAAATTAATTAAACTATGTACAATTAAAATCCTAAGTCTAATTATTTTTAATTATACAAAAAAAATATTAAATTACCCTAAATTAATTAAACTAATTGATTAAAAATATTTATTAAAAAAAGATCTTTTTGTGATTTTTGTGTTTAATAAAAAATAATTTGTGTGTTAATTAAAAAAAGAAAATGATTAATGAAATAAATAAAGAAATAAAAAAATGAAGAAAAAAAATGAGAATTGGTCCTGTTTGCATTGCTGAAGAGGGGGTGAGAATCTGAGTTTCCTGGCCCAACAAAGCTGAGCTCAAGTCAACTATGCTGGATCCTGTGCAGCATTGACCTGAGGTGCATCATGGCCCCTCAGGCTGGAATCGTCAGATCTAAGTAGGAGCGCATCTAGTGGCTGGATACTAGGGTTGTTTGGAAGGCGCCTGGAGGAGTGGAGCGCTGGATCTGTTGCAAAAAAAGAAAATAAATAAAGCGTTAGGACCTAGGATCGGACCCAGGTCCTTACGCCTTGTACCAATGCTACGCTGCCAACTGAGCTATTATTGTTAGTTGTTAATACAGTAATAATAATTCATAATATACAAAAACAAATCCCATGCCCTGAAACAAACAAAACGCGCGCACTGAATTCAAATATACCAATAGGGTGGTGACAAATCACCTTCTTCTACCTCCAGCCCGTCGTCTTAGGTTTATGACCTATACCTACAGACATTTGTTGTAACTACAACCCTGCAAAACTCAAAAATCTCATACGGGCATGATAAATTAATTGTGACGGTACCAATCAACTCGTCTTGGCCTCACGAGCATCATGGTACCTGATTCATAGCCTAATTTAACATGTACCAGAAATCCCCAAATCGTGACCCCAAACCCTAACAATGGTAAGTATTGATTCCTTCAGTGTTAATGCAATTAAATGATACAGAAAGCTTGCAAACACGATTATGAACAAGAATATGTTAATAGAATGGATTTATGATGCGTAAAACATAAAAAGTGAATTTGAGTTTAGGATGCAAATTGTGATGTGTCTAGGCGATGGTTCTTGACATTTTGAAGGCTGCAAATGAAGTTGTTGGCTTTAGGAGATGGCCAGGGAGTGATTAGAATCTTTCAATGGCCTGGAATCGTCCTCTAGGGCAGAAATCAAATGGACACTTTTTATCCAATTTTTGAGTTTGTGTTCTTGCTCCTTGCGACTGCAAAACCTTGTCTTTTGATCTAGATTTGTTGTATACATATAGTAGAGCATATTAGGTCAATAAAATTGCATCATATCTTTGAGAATTATGAAAATGTGATTTGATTTGGTTCATGTATGATATCTTTCCAAAACAAGCTTCAATACAACCTTTTCCAATCCTAATGAGTCTTGCACGAATTGATCATCATGCTAGCTCTACATAGACTCCAAATGTGCACAAAAATCCCAAGATTTGATTTGTTTTTATTATTTTACCATTTAATTTGATTTATTTTGATTTAAATGAATAAAAAATCAAAATAAATGATAAAAATAATAAAATAATAGGTGGAGAAGCTCAGGGGTTGTGGGTCCTATTAGAAACATGTTTCAAACAAGAAAACATGTCCCCTATGGAAAAAATGCAAATTTGATCAATGTTGACTTTTGACAATTTTCCAAAAATTGCCAACTTTGACAATGCAAAACTCTATGAATTTTGACCCTAGGAGGGTGTTCTTGGACTTTTTAGAAAGATTAGGATGTCCCCTAAACAAACCTTTTTGTTTCATCTCAACTGGATCTTCCATGTTCATGTATGAAGCTTTGACCCAAAAGGTGTTTTTGTTGACTTTCCAAAAGGACCTATAATGTAAAAATTCATATCTTTTGATGAGTGCATATTTTGAACTTGTGGGTTGAAGATGAATTGTAGGGAATTGCATCCTCTTAAAAATTAGCCATGGATGGAAACTTTCTGATAAAGTATGAAGAAGTTATGCTTGGTCAAAGTTGGGTTGACTTTTCCTGCAAAACCCTAATTTAGCAACTTTTGGGTTTTGATGAATTTGGAGCAATCCTTGAGGAATCATGTTCAACCCTTGATCAAATGATGTAAGTCACTTAAAATGTTGATGTTGACCTAAAATCTTGAGGTTTGACTGTATCTGGGCCACAGTTGACTTTTGACCTAATACAGTCGATTCTCAAGCATTTGAGCAGATGACTAAGCAAACTTCTTATGCAAGGCCTGTAACTTGGCATGGATGATCTTGGGAGCATATTAAGACCTTGGAAATCATTTGAGTCCTTTGTGGTTCACACATCCTGATGAAAAGGGAAACCCTAATTTGAGGTATACTGCCTTAGGAGAGAGTTTGTCTGGTCAACTTTTGGACTTCCTTGAGCAACTTGGGGACCTCAATTGACATTTGTTGAGTAAAATGGAAGGGAAAATTTTGGGGTACAACAGCTTCCCCTGTTCAATCTTCTTAAACCTGAGTATGTAGATTGGCTGCTCTACCTTTCATGATCTGAAGGTGGAAGATGATTGAACACTAGAGTGCCCAGAAATTTGCACTCGCATGAAGTGGCACTTGATTTGTTATATCGAGAATGGGCTTACAGATGCCATTTGGAGGTCGATAATGGAAGATTACCGGAGATGGGCTTAAAGATGCCCTCCTGGATGCGATGGAGAATTGTCGGAGATGGGCTTAAAGATGCCATCTAGAGAATGTGGATTTCTTGAGATATTCCTTTGACGAGAGTCCCTGTTGCTGTTGTTGATGAAGAATCTGTTGAGGAATGTTGGTGTCTGTCTTGGGAGAAATAGAATTTTAGGAGCTTCAGTTGTCTGTTACTCTACTAAGGAAATAACTCCTGCTTGAGGAAGCGGAAGTGAACTGCATATATGGTCAGGGTACAAGCTGCACCGCGACTTACTGGGGAAATGCGAAACCAATCATGTTTGATTAAGTCTAGGTCTTACAGTGTTGTGGACTGCCGTATGGAGATAAGAGAGAAGGAACCCGGATAGTAAGGTTATGAGAAGGAACTTGGATTGTATGGTTGCTTCAAAATGAAAGCCTGGATAGTAGGGCTGTGAGAAGGAACCTGGATAGTAGGGTTACTTCGATGTGAAAGACTGGATAGTAGGGCTGTGAGAAGGAACCTGGATAGTAGGGTTACTTCGATATGAAAGCATGGATGGTAGGGCTGTGAGAAGGAACCTGGATAGTAGGGTTACTTCGATATGAAAGTTTGGATAGTAGGGTGACTTCGATATGAAAGCATGGATGGTAGGGCTGTGAGAAGGAACCTGGATAGTAGGGTTACTTTGATATGAAAGCCTGGATAATAGGGTTGTAAGAAGGAACCTGTGTAGTAGGGTTACTTTCATATGAAAGCCTGGATAGTATGGCTGTGAGAAGGAACCTAGATAGTAGGATTACTTTGATATGAAAGCCTGAATAGTAGGGCTGTGAGAAGGAACCTGGATAGTAGGGTTACTTCGATACGAAAGCCTGGATGGTAGGGCTATGAGAAGGAACCTGGGTAGTAGGGTTACTTTGATATGAAAGCCTGGACAGTAAGGTTGTGAGAAGGAACCTGGATAGTAGAGTTACTTTGATATGAAAGCCTGGATAGTAGGGTTGTGAGAAGGAACCTGGTTAGTAGGGTTACTTCGATATGAAAAGCTTGGATAGTAGGGCTATGAGAAGGAACCTGGGTAGTAGGGTTACTTCGATATGAAAAGCTGGGATAGTAGGGATGTGAGAAAGAACCTGGGTAGTAGGGTTACTTCGATATGAAAAGCCGGGATAGTAGGGCTGTGAGAAGGAACCTGGATAGTAGGGTTACTTTGATATGAAAGCCTGGATGGTAGGGCTGTGAGAAGGAACCTGGATGGTAGGGTTACTTCAAAGCGATAAGGTGGATTAGTTGACCCGTTTGATTTTTGGAATTGAGTTATCATTAGTCGTCTGTAGATATGATCAGTATAACTGTTGAATTTGTTGAAGCTATTCCTCTTTTCCTGAAAAGATATCAGGGTTAGTTATATGCGATGCATGAAATGCAGGGTGAGATGATGTTCTCAAAATAAATGAGATTATGTTTTATATGTCATGTATGCGTATGTCATGATGTATGTTTATGAAATGCTATCGGGGTAAGCTCGTGTCTGGGGAAATAAATCCATGACGGTTGCTGGGGATTTGTGAATATTTTATCAGGAATAGATGCTGGAGAAATAACTCTGCGGGGACCAAACTTAGGGGGGTGAGATACTCTGTTGGTAGACCTGCTGATCTGGAGGAAAAGCTTAGATGGGGATGAAATTCCGTTGCTGGAGTTGATAACCTCTGTTGGAGATTGAGCTTCTGTATCTGTAGAAATGAACTCCGCTTGGGGGATAAAGTTTACTAACTAGCCTGTGATTATAAACCTTGTTTGGGGGTGATTACGTCCTACTGACATCAACGCCTTTGGATACTTTTACTCTGTGGGGAGTGTATGTACCAATAATCATGTTCGAAAGCTGACTCTATCCCGATACCTCCTTGGCAGAGGAACCGTCGGGTTTGGTACTTCTTGTTTTTTCCCTGTTTCTGGAATTACGAGTAATTGTTTTTTGTTTCTTATGTAAATATTTTTATGAGCAGCAATCATTTTCAAATATATATATCAAAAATAAATCATTGGACGCTCTTGCAAAACAAAACAGAAAAATAAAAACAAATTGAAGTTTTTTTGTGAAAATGATTTGTATTGATTTTGAAATTGGCATGTAATAGGCGCTGAAAGATAGAAATTATACAATTTGTGTAAAAGAAAGAAAAACAGCTATGTGAAACAACCCCATTGGGTTCTGTTGTACCCCAAAATTTTCCCTCTCATTTTACTCAACAAATGTCAAGTGAGGTCCCAAATTTGCTCAAGGTTGCTCAAGAGTTGACCAGACAAACTCTCTCCTAAGGCAGTATACCCCAAATTAGGGTTTCTATTTTAATTAATATGGGTGGACCACAAAGCTATCATATGCCTTCCAAGGTCCTAATATGTTCCCAAGATCATCCATGTCAAGTTTCATACCTTGCACAAGAAGGTTGCTCAATCAACTGCTCAGATGCTTGAGAATCGACTGTACTAGGTCAAAAGTCAAATGTGGCCCACATACAGTCAAACCTCAAGATTTTTGGTCAACATCAACATTTTTAAGTGACTTCCATCATTTGATCAAGGGTTGATCATGATTCCTCAAGGAATGCTCCAAATTCATCAAAACCCAAAAGTTGCTAAATTATGGTTTTGCAAGAAAAGTCAACCCAACTTTGACCAAGCATAACTTTCACATGCTTTATCAGAAATTTTCCATCCAAAGCTCATTTTGAGTAGGATGTAATTCCCTACAATTCATCTTCATTCCAGAAGTTCAAAATATGCACTCACAAAAAGATATGAATTTTGATATTATAGGTCCTTTTGAAAAGTCAACAAAAACAACTTTTGGTACAAAGCTTCAAACATGAACATGGAAGACTCAATTGAGATGAGACCAAAAGGGTTTCTTAGGGGACATCCTAGTATTTCTAAAAAGTCCAAGAACACCTCCCTAGGGTTAAAATTGGAGGAGATATGCCTTGTCAAACATGACCTTTTTTACAAAATTGCCAAAAGTCAAATGGGCTCAAAATTGCATTTTTTGCCAAATGGGCCTAACTTTTTATGCTTGCACCTCACTTATAATATGATCCACGACCCAAATATCCAACCTCATGTTATTTTCTTCACTTTACAATTTATTTTGATTTTTTGTTAATTAAAATTTCAATTAAATCAAATAATTGATGAATAATGAAAAAGATATGTTGTGATCTGATTTTTGGACAGGATTTCAATCAAATAATGCAAGGATATCATGATCAATTTGAATCAAGGCTGATTGGTACAAGAAAGGCATAATTTGGCTCAATATAACAAGTTTACATATGCCATGAAAATCAAATCAAATCTTCAAAACTTTCAAAGATGTGATCTGTTTTTACAACCCTAATTCACTCTATGATATATATTGAACATATCCAAGGCAAGAACAAGAGGTTAGAGTCGTGAAAAGAGGCAGAACAAAACTGCAAAATTTCAAAGAAAAGTGTGAGACATATCTTCTTCCACGGGCCAATTCAAACCATTCCAAGGCTTCTAATCCATTCCTGGACATCTCAGGAAGCTAATAGCATCGTTCGCTAGCCTCAAAGCATCCAGAAATCTCCCCTAGAGACATCACGGTTTGCATTTTTTTCAAAGTTTGAATTCATTGATTTATGCATCATAAATCTATTTTAATCACATATCCATGTTCATTGTCATGCTTGCAATGTTTTTGAATGCTTTGATTTGAGTTTCTGCATAGGAACCGCGTAACGCCATTGTTAGGGTTTACGAGTTTGTTTTAGGGGTTTTTAATACATGAACAATTGGCTCTCATATTGGGTACCATGATGATCAGGGCTTCAAACCCAATTGATTCATGGTCACCAATTGAATTTATATTGCATGTACAGAATTTTTGAGATGGACAGGGTTATATCTACGAACGAACGTCCGTAGGTAAAAGTCTCATATCTAAAACAATGGTTCAAGGGAGAAAATGATGGTGTGTCAAGCCACCATTGGAGCGTTTGAAAATTCGCGCGTTTTCTGAGCATGGAAATTGATTTTGCTTTTGACTTATTTCTTTTATTATATATACAACTAACAAATCCATCGCAGATGGTTAGGAAGCATGCCTTTGATGCACACGTCCTGGATTCGATCCCAGGCGTGTGCATTTTGATATTTTCTTCATAATTTCAGGCCAATTCCATGCAACACGTCACCCCACTCCTACCATGCACCATCAACACTCATCCATTGGATGCCCAGCTGGACAGATCTCACGCCTCTCCAATGAAGGACCATGGTGCACCACAAAGTCAACACTACACCAGATCCAGCGCTAACTAGGCTTGGGAGCTTAATGGGCCAAAGATTTTCAGATTAACACCCCTAGCATTTGCTATTCCACACAGGCCCATTTCTAAATCTTTTTTTATTTTATTATTTTTCTTTATTCTTTGCAATTTATTTATTTATTTTTAAAATCAATTTTTTATAAAAATCCCAAAATCAAGAATTCACAGATTTAGAATTAATTTTTATTATCAAATTTAATTTTAAATTAATTAGCTTATTTAATTTAGAGTAACTTTAACTTTTTTTATTTACAATTAAAATCAATTAGAAAAACTAGGGTTAAATGCTTGATTTAATTATTTTCTTTTCTTCAAACAAAAACAAAACAAAATAGATTAACTTAATTATTTTTCTTAATTAAAGTTAATTACTAATTAGGTTCCTTTTTTTAATTAAATTAGTCCTTATTCTCTTAAATAACAAAAACGACAAAAAATGAATTTTTTTTAATCAATTGCAATTAGGTTTAGTCAAGGGTCAAAACCCTAGTTTCTCTCGCCTTTAGTTTGTCGCGCGCTTGTTATTATTTTTGCCATTATTTTGTAATTGTTTCAAGTTTGTAATAGTTTTAATTAGGGTTTTAAATTCCGTACTTTTATTTCGCGTCAAGGCAATTATGTAACTGTCAAAGCCATGTAATAGTTAGGTTTATTTCCGCTTTTACTTTCAGCAAATTATTAACTGTCTAGATGTATGGCTAATAGGATTGTATAGCAAGAATGCATGAAAAAAATTAAAACAGTTAGAAAACCCTAATGTACAAAGATTAAAATAACTGAAACAAATCACTCGCACATATTCACTCCTAGGGTTTACCTCACTTCGGTTGCCTTCGGTACACAATCATTAGGCATATGAGATTTTAGTGGTTGCCCTCCAGTCTAAAGATATCAAATTGTCCCATTCGAATGTTGCCTCGGAAATGTTGCCTCGGAAATGTTGCCTCAGAAATGTTGCCTCGGAAATGCTGCCTCGAAAATGTTGCCTCGAAAATGTTGCCTCGAAAAGATCTCAAGACTCTAGGGTTACTACTAAAGTTTTCTAACTATTGCTCTAGTGATTGTATTTGTCCCTTTCGAACGTCCCTTACAAACTCCAACGATGGTGCTACCTATTCCTTAATAGTGGGATATCGTTGTCTAACGGAAATAGAACAAAAACAATCTTTTTTCGAGTAGGTAGATTCTAGTAGGTACTTTCTCAAAATAAAACTTTTCCCACAAACACCTTTCAAAATAGTTTCAAAACAACTTTGTCACACCTTTGAGGACTGATACAAGGGTTATCACGAAGTTAAATATTTTCAAAGCAAGCACACACACAAGCAATTTTAAAAAGATGAGCAAGTACCTAAGAGCCCATAGATAACTACGGATAGAAAGGGTGTTAACACCTTCCCTATTTATAATCTACCCCCCCGTACTCAGAAACATCTCGAAAAAGGTTTTTTCTGTTCTTTTTCCTTTTCCTTTGTTGGATAAAATAATTGTCGGTGCCGACTCTTGCTTACCGCGAAATTTTGCAAACAAAAAACGCAAAACGCAAACCAGTATTAAACAGTCGATTCTGCCACCGTATCACAGAACTGGCGACTCTGCTGGGGAAATATAAAGTGGGGTAAACCTTAGGATCTAGGTCATATTTAATTGCTTTCTCTTGATTGTCTTGCTTGCTTTATATTTATGGGAACTGTTTGGGTTATTTGATCCTACACCCGGATCGGGGAAACACCCTTTAGGTAAGTAGCAATAAACTGTGAGGGAACTATGTTGGGGTATAACGGCATGGTTGAAGTAGTAGCTACGTTGATGTGGCACTTTGGTTGGTACCGGTAACCCTTAAGTCAATCAGGGAGAGTACGGGGCCGCCGCGTGGTGTCGTGAAGCATCAACTGACCTTAGAACCTTTAATTTCCCAACTTGGCCATTAGAAAGTAGTGAGATAGCCGACCTCGGTGTAGAGCTGAGAACTGGTTGATACTCGATGCTACACTCATTGAGATCAGACTTTCGGGATATTTTGACTGCAAGAAAACATTGCGTGAGCTAAGACAATGCCGATAAAGGATGGTCAATGATATTGAGATCCCCTAGAACCCGATTACTTTCTAAGACAGGTTTGAAACTAACTAAATTCAAGAGGGTACTACCTTTGACCTCATGCAGGCCTTAAACCTAAGGACTCTGTGATTTGACTGTGCTTGTTATACTTGTGTTTGCTATACCTGTGGTTTATCATGACATCATGCATCATAACATAGCATCCATTCTTATTGCACTAACCATTTCAAAGACCAAGGGAATTTATCTTTGCCCTGTTTTGCAGATCATGGCTTCTGTCCGTAGAAACACTATATGAATCAGCTTTTTGAAGATACCTTCCCAACTCAAAGAGCTAGTATTAAGGGTTTCTGAAACTTCTGCGTTCACCAAGAGACATGGTCGACTTCTTGACCTGGTTACTTCTAACTTTGATGAAAAGATGATGAGTTTACTTTTTCAGTTCTTTGACCCCAAGCACCACTGCTTCACCTTTCTAGACTATCAGTTGGTACCTACCTTGGAAGAATTCTCTCAACTGTTGGATATACCCATTCTTGAGCAGTTACCCTTCACAGGTTTAGAAGAAGCTCCTAAGCCATAAGTCATTGCCTCAGCTTTGCACCTGAAATGGGCCGACGTGGTATCCAATTGGGAAACAAGAAGCGGAGTCAAGGGTTTTCTAGCTAAGTTTCTGATAAACAAAGCCCAGCTGTTTTGGGATGATGCGGATTTTCAGGATTTCGAGGAGGTAATGGATCTTCTAATCTATGGGTTAGTCCTATTCCCTAATTTGGGCTCATTCATAGACGTGAATGATATCAAGATCTTTCTCTCTCGCAACCCGGTGCCTACCTGGCTCGGAGATATTCTACACGCTCTCCATACTCGTACCATGAAGAGAAGGGGGATTCGTATGTGTTGTATGCCATTGCTGTCGAGGTGGTTTATTTTTCACCTCCCTAAGTCGGTACTGAAGAATGAAGAAGGTTTGGGTTGGTCGCAAAAGATAATGTCGCTCGCTCATATGGATATTCTTTGGTGTTCTCAAGCTATGGAAAATACTGCTATTATTGATCGCTGTGGAGAATACCCTAATGTCCCGCTACTTGGCATCAGAGAGGGTATAACCTATAACCCTTGTTTAGCCCTGCGACAATTTGGTTATGCTCGAAGGGATGGTCCCCATGAGTTACTTATCGAGGGTATTGTATTCAACTACGAGGATGATGTCAAGGAGTATCGCCGGAGGTTCATACGAGCCTGGGGCATGGTAAACAGATCAGGCGCCAGGGCTTCGGGACCAAAGACTTCCATTCCTATGGAACCTTACCTACAATGGGTACGAGCTCGTTCCCAGCAGCTTATGATGCCCTATGTGGTTGTTTTGCCAGTGATTGTGGAACCCACTATGGAGGAGGGCATTCCTTACACAGTTCTCTATCCTTATATGCCCAATGATCTTGGAGAATTATAGAGGTCTTGGATTCAGTTGATGGAGGAGCGGGATGCTTACAAAGATTAGTTCAATGCTCAGAAGAGGAAGGTCTTAGAGCTCATAAAGCAGTTACATGAAGAAAGGGGACTCGATGACTATCCTGGCACAAAGAGGAAGCATCCATAGGAATTTTAATGTCTTTTATAGTTTCAGATTTATTTTTTTAAAATTGTAACGCCTAAAAGGAATTTGAACTTCAAATTCAGCTAATAAAGTTTTTGTTTATTGTGGTTTGCAAATTTAAATTTCTCGAAGTCTTTGAAATCATTGCATTCGCATATCATCCATAGCACATCATTACAGGTACCATTACAGGTTTCTCATCTTCTTCGCTGTTTATTTCAGCAGAAATGTCTTCTGAACAAAGCATCAAGGATCTTTAGGCACAGAATGCCCAGTTCCAACAAATGTTCATCAGTCTAGCAAAAGGGCAGGAGGATCTGAAAGCCCTCATTCTAAAAGATAAGAAGAAGAAAAAGAAGGTTGTCGGTATTCTGAATATGGGCAGAAGGTTTGGAGAGCGGTTGAAGCGACAAACTGATCTGACCTCTTCATCCAAGGAAGGGGAGAATCAGGAAGAAGAGAAGGACCTTAGTCCTGCAGTCTCTGACAATGATACTGATTATAACGATGAGCAATATCCTCCTGCTGAGGATAGATACAAACAGTTGGAAGACCGTCTGAGTGCCATGGAAGTTCAGAGGATACTTGGACTAGATTTCAAAGAACTGGGATTGGTGTCGGGAGTGGTCATCCCGCAGAAGTTCAAATCTCCAGTTTTTGCCAAGTATGATGGGGTGTCCTGCCCAAAACTCCATCTTCGTTCTTATGTCAGGAAGATTCAGCCCCACACAGCTGATAGAAATCTGTGGGTTCACTTCTTTCAAGATAGTCTGTCAGGGACTCAACTTGAATGGTTCTACCAGCTAGAGGGAGAAAATATCTGAAACTGGGAAGATCTGGCTGCTGCTTTCTACAAGCAGTATCAGTATAACGCCGACCTTGCTCCCACTCGTACTCAACTCCAGAGAATGTCCATGGGTGCAGGTGAAGGTTTTAAAGATTACGCGCAAAAATGGAGAGACTTGGCGGGGAGAGTTCAACCCCCATTGTCTGATAGGGAGTTAGTTGACATGTTTCTAGGGACGCTATCTGATCCATTTTTCAATCATTTGATCGGCAGTTCATCAGTTGCTTTCACCGAGCTCATCCTAACTAGGGAAAGAGTAGAAGCTGCAATTCGAAGCGGTAAAATACAGAAGGATGCCTCTTCAAGTTCAGTAAAGAAACCTTTTGCTGGTAAGAAGGAAGCCAGTGCCATCTACATCCCGAGGGGTCAGAACAGGGCTGAACATCGTCAAACAGTAAGTGTCGTGACAATACCTAGACCAGCAGTTGCTCTGCAACACAACAATCAATAAAGGGCGGAAAGACCACAATGGCAGTTTACCCGCATCAACATGACATTGGCTGAAGTTCTACCTCATTTGCTGAGATCTAACTTGGCAACCTTGAGAGAGGCTCCCAAGAATCTAAATACTACATCTCCCTGATATAATCTGAATTCTCGATGTGCCTATCATTCTAAGAGTTCTGGCCACGATACAAATGATTGTTGGGCTCTGAGAAATAAAATACAAGACTTAATTGAAGCTAAAGAGATAGATTTCGATGCTCTGGAGAAGTCGAATGTCATAACTGCTCCCATGCCTAAGCACGGTCGTGGAATTAATGCTATTGATACTGATTTATTTGTTACCTCTGTCGATGAAGTTTCTACTCCCCTCATGATTGTCAAGAAGAATTTTTTGTTGGCCGGTTTATTTTCGGGTTGTGGTGAAGGTTGCCACATGTGTTCGCTTCTACCTTCTGGTTTCCGTTTGCTAAAGTTAGGTGTTTAACACCTGATAGATAGCAAAGAGATTTTGTTTGATAAAATTATGATTCATGTTGTTCCAATTGAAGACGTTGCCATTATAACCATTTCCGCCAATCTTTCCAAGGTTTCCCCGAGAAGACCTATTAGGATTACATCCTCTCCAAGAATTGCTCCACTGATAATTATTGTTCCTGGTCCTGTCCCGTATGTCTTGGATAAAGCAGTCCCATTGCATTATGGTGTCGATGTGTACTATCATGGCATCAAACAAGACTTGAAAGATGAAGAGGTTGATCATGATATTGGTAATATTGTCGGTACCGGTAAAGTTACCCGAAGTGGAAGGTTTTCTCTCCCGAGATTTCCCCTAAGACTATCAACAAGCCTATTATTATCCCATCTGCTATTCATGCTAGTACATCTGTTACTGTTCATGTTCTTACTCCAGTTGTTACCTCTGCCGGTGAATCGTCTGATACTCACGGCAAAGAAGTTATAGGTGAGCCTGCTCGGACGGAGGCGCCTAGAAAAATTGTTGTGGAAGCCTCTAAGCAAGAAATGGAGGAGATACTGAAAATCATTAAGAAGAGCGACTATAATGTGGTCGAGCAGCTAGGGCAGACCCTATCGAAGATATCCATGTTGTCTTTGCTGTTGTGCTCCGAGGCTCATGTGAAGGCTTTGAACGCCTTCCTCAAAACTGCGCATGTGCCGCAAGAGACTTCAGCCGATCAGTTCAAAGATTGTGTGGCCAGTCTGACTGCTGATAATGGGCTGGGTTTTTCAGATATAGATTTGACACCGAAAGGAAGAAAGCATAATGATTCTCTGCATGTCTCGATTGAATGTAGGGGCATAACTATGGCTCATGTGCTGGTAGATACTGGGTCTTCACTGAATGTCCTGCCGAAGAAGGCGTTAGACCGGTTGGATTGCGAGGGTTTAACTCTAAAGCCTAGTAACATTGTGGTAAGGGCTTTTGACGGATCGAAGAGAATGGTGCACGGGGAAGTGGACATCCCTGTCAAAGTAGGTTCTCAGACTTTTGGGTCCACTTTCTATGTGATGGATATCAGGCCATCATATTCTTGATTGCTGGGTCGTCCTTGGATCCACGAGGCTGGGGCAGTCACCTCCATACTCCACCAAATACTGAAGTATCCAGTGAAAGGAAATATTGTCACAATGCGGGGCGAAGAAGAATATATGGTGAGTCACCTTAACTCCTTCCGCCACGTAGAGATGGACAGGGGATTCATCCAAACTCCTTGTCAGAATTTTGAAGAGGTCCCTCAGATCTTGGCATCGACTGAAACTGATAGCAACAAACCTCCTTTGAAGATGGCTTCTCTCAAGGACGTCAGGGTTGTGGTTGAAGAAGGTGGGTGTGCCAATTGGGGTCAGCTCCCTGATTTCACTCATAAAACTGACAAATTTGGTTTGGGCTTTACTACAGGGGCTCAAAGGGCTGTTAGACGCGCTCGGGCTGGAGGACCTCCCCTACGCATCAGCAATCGTGGGATTAACGCCATTGAAGACAGTGAAGAGGAATCAGACATCGAAAGCTGGATCTACCTGACTACTAACGGTGGACTGAGTAATTGGACGGCTAGGGACTTCATACCTGTTTCTTTTATTCCGCAGTAATTGACTTATTTGTTTTAAGATTTGTAATAAACAATGTGAAACTTTACGGCCTGGTGCCTTGTCTGAGGCACCTTGGCTTTTCTTGTGAGGGCTATTATTTGTTATTTCATAATCATTAATAAAGCATTGGACGTTTCTAGCATACAAATTTTGTGCTTTGTTTTTCCTTTATGTTTTTCCCTTTATCAAAACAGCTATTCTCTTACACACACTCACGTATCACAATGCAGATCCATATCCACTCTGGATCCCATTGATAACAGCTCTGTTATTGCCAGCTATGACTTCAAAAATTCGATCAACCAAGCTGAGGATGATTGTGAAGTGCCTGGAGAACTTGCTAGACTACTACAGCAAGAAGAAAGGGCCATACAGCCTCATGAAGAGTCGGTTGAGACAGTGAACTTGGGTACTGAAGAAGACAGAAAAGAGGTTAAAATAGGTGCAAATCTGGAGCTTAGCGTCAAACAGAGGCTAATACAGATGTTGCACGATTATGTCGAGATCTTTGCCTGGTCCTACGAAGACATGCCTGGTTTAGACACTGATATTGTGGTACACCGCCTACCGACTAAAGAAGACTATCCTCCGGTTAAACAGAAGGTTCTTCGTATGCACCCTGAAATGTCAGAGAAGATCAAGGCAGAGGTCATGAAACAGTTCGATGCGGGATTCTTAGTTGTCACTTCATATCCATAGTGGGTTGCTAACGTTGTTCCGGTACCTAAGAAGGATGGTAAGGTACGGATGTGCGTAGATTACAGAGATCTGAATAGGGAAAGCCCCAAGGATGACTTACCACTTCTTCACATTGATGTTATGGTCGACAACACCGCGTACCATAAAATCTTCTCCTTCATGGATGGTTTCTATGGCTACAACCAGATCAAGATGGCTCCTGAAGACATGGAGAAGATAACCTTTGTCACACAGTGGGGAACTTTCTGCTACAAAGTGATGCCTTTTGGGTTGAAGAATGTTGGGACAACCTATCAGCGCGCCATGGTCGCTTTGTTTCATGATATGATTCACCATGAGATCAAAGTGTATGTTGTTGACATGATAGCCAGGTCTCAGACTGAGGAAAAGCACCTTGATCATCTCCAAAAACTGTTTGACAGGTTGAAGACATACAAGCTGAGGTTGAATCCGAACAAGTGTACCTTTGGGGTAAGATCGGGTAAGCTTCTGGGTTTTATCGTCAGTGATAAGGGTATTCAGGTAGACCCTGTGAAGGTAAAGTCCATACAAGAGATGCCGGTTCCCTGCACAGAGAAGGAAGTTAGAGGTTTCTTGGGACGTCTGAATTACATCGACAGGTTCATTTCACATCTGACTGCTACCTGTGAGCCAATCTTCAAGTTGCTGAAGAAAGATCAAGTGGTAAAGTGGAATGATGAATGCCAGACCGCTTTCGAAAGAATCAAGGAATACCTTCAAGAACCACCCATTTTGATGCCTCTGGTTGAAGGAAGACCTTTGATATTATATTTGACAGTGCTAGACAATTCAATGGGGTGTGTGCTGGGGCAGCATGACGAGTCTGGTCGAAAAGAGCACGCCATTTATTACCTTAGCAAAAAGTTTACCGACTGTGAGACCCGATACTCATTGCTCGAGAAAACTTGTTGCGCTTTGGCATGGGCTGCCCGCCGACTGAGACAGTATATGCTGACTCACACTACCTTGTTGATATCAAAGATGGATCCGATTAAGTACATTTTCGAGAAGCCCGTTCTCTCCGGAAGAATAGCAAGGTGGCAAATGATCTTAACCGAATACGATATACAATATACAACCCAAAAAGCAATAAAGGGAAGTGTATTGGCTGATCATTTGGCTCATCAGGCCGTGGATGATTACCAGTCCATGAATCTTGAGTTCCCAGATGAAAATATCATGTTGGTGACTGACTACGAAGAACCTGGACCGAATGAAGGACCTGAGAAAGGATCCCAATGGTCTATGTATTTTGATGGAGCCTCGAACGCACTGGGTAACAGCATTGGCGTTGTAATCATATCTCTCTAGGGCTGTCATACTATGTTCACTGCCCGATTATGTTTCAACTGCACCAATAACATGGCGGAGAATGAAGCATGTATTATGGGTCTTCGAGTTGCTATTGACCTGAGGATTAAGTTCTTAAGTGTATTCGGGGATTCCACTCTGGTGATAAGTCAGATCAAAGGAGAGTGGGATACGAAGCACCCGAATCTCATTCCTTACAGAGAGTATGTACTGACATTGCTCCCACACTTCGAGGAGGGAACCATTGAACACTTCCCACGAGAAGAGAACCAGTTGACGGACGCGCTAGCTACCATGTCTTCTATGTTCAAAGTTAGGTGGGACAATGAAGCTCCCCAAATTACCATTGAGAGGTTGGATGAACCAGAACAATGTTGTGAGATCGACACTGAAGAAGTGGCAGACAAACCCTGGTTTCACGAAGTCAAAAGGTATCTCGAGTTTCAAGAGTATCCCGAAGGGGCATCTGTCAATGATAAGAAGTTTCTGAGGAGGTTCGCTGCAAATTTCTTCCTCAGTAATGGAATCCTCTATAAACGCAGCCATGACTCCACACTACTACGGTGTGTAGACAAGAGTGAAGCAGAGAGGATCATGACAGATCTACATGAAGGCACCTTCGGAACCCATTCCAGTGGACACACCATGGCCAAAAAGATCCTACGGGAAGGATATTACTGGTCCACTATGGAAGCCGATTGTTATCAGCACTCTCGAACCTGTCATAAATGCCAAGTCTATACTGATAAGGTGCATGTACCTTCGGTCCCCCTGAATGTTTTGACGGCTCCTTGGCCATTTGCGATGTGGGGTATTGATATGATCGGCGAGATCAGACCTACTGCGTCTAACGGGCATCGTTTCATCTTAGTAGCCATCGATTACTTCACGAAGTGGGTCGAGGCAGCCTCCTTTTCTACAGTAACCAAGAATGTCGTGGCGCGGTTTATTCGACATAATCTGATCTGTCGATATGGTGTACCAGAGAGGATTATTACTGATAATGGTACAAATCTCAACAACAAAATGATCACCGAGCTCTGTAAATAGTTCAATATACAACATCATAACTCTTCTCCCTACCGGCCGGAGATGAATGACGCTGTTGAAGCAGCTAACAAGAATATCAAGAAGATTGTACAGAAGATGACGGTGACATACAAAGACTAGCATGAGATGTTACCATTCGCTCTTCATGGGTACCGTACCTCAGCATGGACGTTGACAGGGGCAACACCCTACTCTCTGGTATATGGCATGGAGGCAGTCCTACCCATCAAAGTCTAGATACCCTCTCTCAAGATTATGAAGGATGCGGGTTTGAATGAAGACGACTGGATCCAAACCCGACTTTATCAGCTAAATCTAATCGACAAAAAGAGGCTTACTGCTATCTGCCATGGTCAGGAGTATCAGAAGCGAATGATCAAGGCTTTTAACATAAAATTAAGGCGTCAAGAATATCAAGTCGGGGATCTGGTGATCAAGCGCATCATACTACCACAAGGTGATCCCAGGGGAAAATGGACTCCCACGTACGAAGGGCCATTTATGGTTAAGAACATTTTCTCGGGAGGGGCTATGATTCTAACCACCATGGACGGTGACGACCTTCCTCACCCCGTCAATGCAGACATAGTGAAAAAATACTACGCATAATCAAAAACCTGATAGGTCGACTGGCCTAGGAAAAAATAAGGGCTTCCCGGCGAACCAAAAGGGTTTGGGCAAAAGTAAGGGATGAAAATGAAAAAATCTGTACACCCGACAAGTCGAAAACCCGAAAGGGAGGCTTGGGCAAAAAAGGGTATCCCGGTGGATTGAAAATCCGAAAGGGAAATCCAGGCAAAAGTCAGGGATTGAAGCGTATCGCTATGTCTCATTGGATCATCTTGCGACCAGACTTCGGTATCGACTATCAAGCTCGAACGGCACCAATCAATTAGCAAAGTGATGAGACGCCTGAAGATATAAAGGCAATAGCAGAGTTAGAACCCAATGGGGTCGTTTCACATAGCTATTTTTCTTTATTTTACACAAATTGTAATTTCTATCTTTCAGCGGCGTTCTCTTACTAGGGCGTCGACCTCTTTGTATAAAAATGCCTATTACAGGCCAACTTCACAAAAATCAATACAAGTCATTTTCACAAGAAACTTCAATTTGTTTTCTCTTTTTTTTTCTGTTTTGTTTTGCGAGAACGTCCAATGATTATTTTTGATATATGCATTTGAAAATGATTGCTTCTCATAAATATTTACATAAGAAACAAAAGACAATTACTCGTAATTCCAGAAACAGGAAGAAAAAAAACAAGTGCAGAACCCGACGGTTCCTCTACCCAGCGGGTATCAGGATAGAGTCAGCTTTGGAACAAAATAATTGGTACATACACTCCCCACAGAGTAAAAGTATCCAAAGGCATTGATGTCAGCTTTCCCGAAACAGGACATAACTATCCCCAGCCGAGGTTCGTAATCGCAAGCGAGTCAGTAAATTTCATCCCCAGCTAAGTTTGTTCCTCCATATCGGCGGGTCTACCAACAGAGTATCTCTTCCCCCAAAGTTAGGTCCCCGCAGAGTTTATTCTCCAGCATCTTCTTCCCGACAGAGCATTTATAACTCTCCAGCAACCGTCAGAGATTTATTTTCCCAAACGCGAGCATACCCAAATAGCATTTCATGAACATACATCACGACATACGCATACGTATCATATACAACATAATCTCATTTATTTTGAGAACATCATCTCACCCTACATTTCATGCATTGCATACAACTAACCTCGATATCTTTTGCAGGAAAAGACGACTAGCTTCAACGAATCCAACAGTTTTACAGATCACATCCACAAACGACTAATGGAAACTCAGTTCCCGAAACTAAATGGGTCAACTAATTTACACTATCACTTTGAAGTAACCCTACTATCCAGGTTCCTTCTCACAACCCTACTATCCAGGCTTTCACATCGAAGTAACCCTACCATCCAGGTTCCTTCTCACAACCCTACTATCCAGGCTTTCATATTGAAGTAACCCTACTATCCAGGTTCCTTCTCACAGCCCTACTATCCATGCTTTCACATCGAAGTAACCATACTATCCAGGTTCCTTCTCATAGCCCTACTATCCAGGATTTCATATCGAAGTAACCCTACTATCCAGGTTCCTTCTCACAGCCCTACTATCCAGGCTTTCACATCGAAGTAACCCTACTATCCAGGTTCCTTCTCACAGCCCTACTATCCAGGCTTTCATATCGAAGTAACCCTACTATCCAGGTTCCTTCTCACAGCCTTACTATTCAGGCTTTCATATCGAAGTAACTCTACTATCCAGGTTCCTTCTCACAGCCCTACTATCTAGGCTTTCATATCGAAGCAACCCTACTATCCAGGTTCCTTCTCACAGCCCTACTATCCAGGCTTTCACATCGAGGTTACCCTACTATCCAGGTTCCTTCTCACAGCCCTACTATCCAGGCTTTCATATCGAAGTAACTCTACTATCTAGGTTCCTTTTCACAACCCTAATATCCAGGCTTTCACATCGAAGTAATCCTACTATCCAAGTTCCTTCTCACAGCCCTACTATCCAGGATTTCATCGAAGTAACCCTACTATCCAGGTTCCTTCTCACAGCCCTATTATTCAGGCTTTCATATCGAAGTAACCCTACTATCCAGGTTCCTTCTCACAACCCTACTATACAGGCTTTCATATCGAAGTAACCCTATTATCCAGGTTCCTTCTCACATCCCTACTATCCAGGCTTTCATATCGAAGTAACCCTACTATCCAGGTCCCTTCTCACAGCCTTAATATCCAAGCTTTCATATCGAAGTAACCCTACTATCCAGGTTCCTTCTCACAGACCTACTATCCAGGATTTCATATCGAAGTAACCCTACTATCCAGGTTCCTTCTCACAGCCCTACTATCCAGGCTTTCACATCGAAGTAACCCTACTATCTAGGTTCCTTCTCATAACCTTACTATCCAGGTTCCCTCTCTTTTATCCCTAAACAGCGGTCCACAACATTGTAAGACCGGGACCCGATCAAACATGATTGGTTTCGCATTTCCCCAGTAAATCGCAGTGCAGTATATACCCCGACCAGATACGCAGTACAATTCCGCTTCCTCAAGCCGGAGTTATTCCCCAGTAGAGTAACGAACAACTAAAGCTCCTAAAACTCTATTTCTCCTAAGACAGGAAATCAACATCCTCTAGATGACATCTTTAATCCCATCTCCTGCAATTCTCTGTTGTATCCAGGATGGAATCTTTAAGCCCATCTCTGACAATCTTCAATCCTTGACCTCTAAATAGCATTTGTAAGCCTATTCCCGATATCACAAATCAAGTGCCACATCATGTGAGTGCAAATTTTTGGGCATTCTAGTGTTAAATCATCTTCCACCTTCAGATCACGAAAGGCAGAGCAGCCAATCTACATCCTCAGGTTTAAGAAGATTAAACAGGGGCAGATATTGTACCCCAAAATTTTCCCTCTCATCTTACTCAACAAATGTCAAGTGAGGTCCCCAATTTGCTTAAGGTTGCTCAAGAGTTTACTAGACAAACTCTCTCCTAAGGCAGTATACCCCAAATTAGGGTTTCTATTTTCATCAAGATGGGTGGAACACAGAGGTCTCATATGCCTTCCAAGGTCCTAATATGTTCCCAAGATCATCCATGTCAAGTTTCATACCTTGCACAAGAAGGTTGCTCAGTCAACGGCTCAGATGCTTGAGAATCGACTGTACTAGGTCAAAAGTCAATTGTGGCCCACATACAGTCAAACCTCAAGATTTTTGGTCAACATCAACATTTTGAAGTGACTTCCATCATTTGATCAAGGTTTGATCATGATTCCTCAAGGAATGCTCCAAATTCATCAAAACCCAAAAGTTGCTAAATTAGGGTTTTGCAAGAAAAGTCAACCCAACTTTGACCAAGCATAACTTTCACATGATTTATCAAAAATTTTCCATCCAAAGCTCATTTTGAAGAGGATGCAATTCCATACAATTCATATTCATCCCACAATTTCAAAATATGCACTCACAAAAAGATATGAATTTTGACATTATAGGTCCTTTTGAAAAGTCAACAAAAACACCTTTTGGGTCAAAGCTTCATACATGAACATGGAAGACTCAATTGATATGATACCAAAAGGGTTGCTTAGGGGACATCCTAAGCTTTCTAAAAATTCTAAGAAAACCTCCCTAGGGTTAAAATTGGAGGAGATATGCCTTGTCAAAGTTGACTTTTTTTTGCAAAATTGCCAAAAGTCAAATGGGCTCAAAATTGCATTTTGCCAAATGGGCCTAACTTTTTATGCTTGCACCTCACTTATAATATGATCCACGACCCAAATATCCAACCTCATGTTATTTGCTTCACTTTTCAATTTATTTTGATTTTTTGTAATTAAAATTTCAATTAAATCAAATAATTGATGAATAATGAAAAAGATATGTTGTGATCTGATTTTTGGACAGGATTTCAATCAAATAATGCAAGGATATCATGGTCAATTTGAATCAAGGCTGATTGGTACAAGAAAGGCATAATTTAGCTCAATATAGTAAGTTTACATATGCCATGAAAATCAAATCAAATCTTTAAAACTTTCAAAGATGTGATCTGTTTTTACAACCCTAATTCACTCTATGATATATATTGAACATATCCAAGGCAAGAACAATAGGTTAGAGTCGTGAAAAGAGGAAGAACAAAACTGCAAAATTTCAAAGAAAAGTGTGAGACCTATCTTCTTCCACAGACCAGTTCAAACCATTCCAAGGCATCTAATCCATTCCTGGACATCTCAGGAAGCTAATAGCATCGTTCGCTAGCCTCCAAGAATCCAGAAATCGCCCCTAGAGACATCACGGTTTGCATTTTTTTCAAAGTTTGAATCCATTGATTTACGCATCATAAATATATTTTAATCACATATACATGTTCATTGTCATGCTTGCAACGTTTTTGAATGCTTTGATTTGAGTTTATGCACAGGAATCGCGTAACGCCATTGCCAGGGTTTACGAGTTTGTTTTAGGGGTTTTTAATACAGGAACAGTTGGCTCTCATATTGGGTACCATGATGATCAGGGCTTCAAACCTAGTTGATTCATGGTCACCAATTGAGTTTATATTGTGTGTATAGGATTTTTGAGATGGACAGGGTTATAGCTACGAACGAACGTCCGTAGGTAAAAGTCTCTTATCTAAAACAATGGTTCAAGGGATAAGACGATGGCGTGTCAAGCCACCATTGGAGCATTTGAAAATTTGCACGTTTTCTGAGCATGGCAATTGATTTTGCTTTTGACTTATTGCTTTTATTATATATATACAACTAACAAATCCATCGCAGATGGTTAGGAAGCATGCCTTTGATGCACATGTCCTGGGTTCAATCCCAGGCGTGTGCATTTTGATATTTTCTTCATAATTTCAGGCCAATTCCATGCAACTTATCACCCCACGCCTACCATGCACCATTAACACTCATCCTCTGGATGCCCAGCTGGCCAGATCTCACGCCTCTCTAATGAAGGACCATGGTGCACCACAAAGTCAACACTACACCAGATCCAGCGATGATTGGGCTTGGGAGCTTAATGGGCCAAAGATTTTCAGATTAACACCCCCAACATTTTCTATTCAACACAGGCCCATTTCAAAATCTTTTTTATTTTTTTATTTTTCTTTATTCTTTGCAATTTATTTATTTATTTTTAAAAATAAATTTTTTTATAAAAATCCCAAAATCAAGAATTCACAAATTTAGAATTAGTTTTTATTATCAAATTTAATTTTAAATTAATTAGCTTATTTAATTTAGGGTAACTTTAACTTATTTTTTTAACAATTAAAGTCAATTAGAAAAACTAGGGTTAAATGCTTGATTTAATTATTTTCTTTTCTTCAAACAAAAACAAAAAAAATAGATTAACTTAATTTTTTTTCTTAATTAAAGTTAATTAGTAATTAGGTTCCTTTTTTTAATTAAATTAGTCCTTATTCTCTTAAATAACAAAAACGACAAAAAAAATGATTTTTTTAATCAATTGCAATTAGGTTTAGTCAAGGGTCAAAACCCTAGTTTCTCTCGCCTTTAGTTTGTTGCGCGCTTGTTATTATTTTTGCCATTATTTTGTAACTGTTTCAAGTTTGTAATAGTTTTAATTAGGGTTTTAAATTCTGTACTTTTATTTCCCGTCAAGGCAATTATGTAACTGTCAAAGCCATGTAATAGCTAGGTTTATTTCTGCTTTTACTTTCAGCAAATTATTAATTGTCTAGATGTATGGCTAACAGGATTGTGTGGCAAGAATGCATGAAAAAATTAAAACAATTAGAAAACCCTAATGTGCAAAGATTAAAATAACTGAAATAAATCACTCGCACATGTTCACTCATTGGGTTTACCTCACTTCGGTTGCCTTCGGTACACAATCATTAAGCATATGAGATTTTAGTGGTTGCCCTCCAGTCTAAAGAGATCAAATTGTCCCATTCGAATGTTGCCTCGAAAATGTTGCCTCGAAAATGTTGCTTCGGAAATGTTGCCTCGAAAAGATCTCAAGACTCTAGGGTTACTACTAAAGTTTTCTAACTATTGCTCTAGTGATTGTATTCGTCCTTTACGAACGTCCCTTACAAACTCCAGCGACGGTGCTACCTATATCTTAATAGTGGGATAGCGTTGTCTAAAGTAAATAGAACAAAAACAATCTTTTTTTGAGTAGGTAGATGCTAGTAGGTACTTGCTCAAAATAAAACTTTTCACACAAACACCTTTCAAAATAGTTTCAAAACAACTTCGTCACACCTTTGAGGACAGATACAAGGGTTATCACGAAGTAAAATATTTTCAAAGTAAGCACACACACAAGAAATTTTAAAAAGATGAGCAAGTACCTAAGAGCCCGTAGATAACTACGGATAGAACCATACTTAGAAACATCTCAAAAAAGGTTTTTTCTGTTCTTTTTCCTTTTCCTTTGTTGGATAAAATAAAATTCGGTGGCGACTCTTGCTTACCGCGACATTTTGCGAACAAACAATGCAAAACGCAACTCAGTATTAAACAGTCGGTTCTGCCACCGTATCACAAGTTCCAACTCTGCTATTGCCTTTATATCTTCAAGCATCTCATCACTTTTCTACTTGGCCGAAGGTTGATCAGATTGATTGGCGTTGTCCGAACTTGATAATCAATACCGAAGTCTGGTTGCAAGATGATCCAATGAGACATAGTGATACGCTTCAATCCCTAACTTTTGCCTGGATTTCCCTTTCGGGTTTTCAATCCACCGGGATACCCTTTTTTTCCCAAGCCTTCCTTTCGGGTTTTCGACTTGCCGGGTGTACAGATTTTTTTATTTTCATCCCTTACTTTTTCCCGAACCCTTTTGGTTTGCCGAGAAACCCTTATTTTTGCCTAGGCCAGTCGACCTAGCAGGTCTTTGATTATGCGTAGTATCTTTTAAATATGTATGCATTGATGGGATGAGGAAGGTCATCACCATCCATGGTGGTTAGAATCATTACTCCTCCTGAGAAAATGTTCTTAACCACAAATGTCCCTTCATACGTGGAAGTCCATTTGTCCATGGGATCACCTTGCGGCAGTATGATGTGTTTGATCACCAGATCCCTGACTTGATATTCTTGACGCCTTACTTTCTTGTTAAAAGCCTTGATCATTCGCTTTTGATACGTCTGACCATGGCAGATAGCAGTAAGTCTCTTTTCATCGATTAGATTCAACTGATCAAGCCGGGTTTGGATCCAGTCGTCTTCGTTCAAACCTGCATCCTTCATAATCCTGAGAGAAGGTATCTGGACTTTAATGGGTAGGACTGCCTCCATGCCATATACCAGAGAGTAGGGGTTTCCCTTGTCGACGTTTGTGCTGAGGTACGGTACCCATGAAGAGAAAATGGTAGCATCTCATGCCAGTCTTTGTATGTCACCATTATCTTATGTACAATCTTCTTGATGTTCTTGTTAGATGCTTCAACAGTGCCATTCATCTTCGGTCGGTAAGGAGAAGAGTTATGATGTTGTATCTTAAACTGTTTGTAGAGCTCGGTGATCATTGTGTTGTTGAGATTTGTACCATTGTCAGTAATAATCCTCTCTGGTACACCATATCGACAGATCATATTGTGTCAGATAATCCGCGCCACAACATTCTTGGTCACAGTAGCAAAAGAGGCTGCCTCAACCCACTTTGTGAAATAATCAATGGCCACTAAGATGAACCAATGTACATTGGAGGCGGTGGGTCTGATCTCTCTGATCATGTCGGTGCCCCACATCGCAAAGGGCCAAGGAGTTGTCAAGACGTTCAGAGGAACCGGAGGCACATGCATCTTATCAACATAAATTTGGCATTTATGACAAGATCGAGAGTGTTGATAACAATCGTCTTCCATGCTAGACCAGTAATATCCTACCCGTAGGATCTTCTTAGCCATGATGGGTCCACTGGAATGGGTTCCGAAGGTGCCTTCATGTAGATCTGTCATGATCCTCTCTGCTTCGCTCTTTTCTACACACCGTAGTAGTGTGGAGTCATGGTTGCGTTTATAGAGGATCCCATTACTAAGGAAGAACTTTGCAGTGAACCTTCTCAGAAACTTCTTATCATTGACAGATGCCCCTTTGGGATACTCCTGAACCTCGAGATACCTTTTGACTTCGTGAAACTAGGGTTTGTCTGCCACTTCTTCGGTGTCGATCTTACAGCAGTGTGTTGGTTCATCCAACCTCTCAATGTTAATTTGGGGAGCTTCATTGTCCCACCTAACTTTGAACATAGAAGACATGGTAGCTAACATGTCTGCCAATTGGTTCTCTTCTCATGGGAAATGTTCAAAGGTTACCTCCTCAAAGTGTGGGAGCAATGTCAGTACATACTCTCTGTAAGGAATGAGATTCGGGTGCTTCGTATCCCACTCGCCTTTGATCTGACTTATCACCAGAGCGGAATCCCCGAATACGCTTAAGAACTTAATCCTCAGGTCAATAGCAGCTCGAAGACCCATAATACATGCTTCATACTCTGCCATGTTATTGGTGCAGTTGAAACATAATCGGGCGGTGAACAGAGTGTGACAGCCCTCAGGGGATATGATTACAGCGCCAATGTCATTACCTAGTGCGTTTAAGGCTCCATCAAAATACATAGACCATCGGGATCCTTCCTCAGGTCCTTCATCTGGTCCAGGCTCTTCGTAGTCAGTCACTAACATGATATTCTCGTCTGGGAACTCGAACTTCATGGACTGGTAGTCATCCACTGCCTGATGAGCCAAATGATCGGCCAATACACTCCCCTTTATTGATTTTTGGGTTGTATATTGTATGTCGTATTCGGTTAAGATCATTTGCCACCTTGCTATCCTTCCGGAGAGAGCGGGCTTCTCGAAAATATACTTGATCGGATCCATCTTTGATATCAACAAGGTAGTGTGAGTCAGCATATACTATCTCAGTCGAAGAGCAGCCCATGCCAAAGCGCAACAAGTTTTCTCGAGCAATGAGTATCCTTTCTCACAGTCGGTAAACTTTTTGCTAAGGTAATAAATGGCATGCTCTTTTCGACCAGACTCGTCATGCTGCCCCAGCACACACCCCATTGAATTGTCTAGCACTGTCAAGTATAATATCAAAGGTCTTCCTTCAACTGGGGGCATCAGAATTGGCGGTTCTTGAAGGTATTCTTTGATTCTTTCCAAAGCGGCTTGGCATTCATCATTCCACTTTATCACTTGATCTTTCCTCAACAGCTTGAAGATTGGCTCACAAGTAGCAGTCAGATGTGAAATGAATCTGGCGATATAATTCGGACGTCCCAAGAAACCCCTAACTTCCTTCTCTGTACGGGGAGCTGGCATTTCTTGTATAGCTTTTACCTTCGCAGGGTCTACCTGAATACCCTTGTCACTGACAATGAAGCCCAGAAGCTTACCAGATCTTACCCCGAAGGTATACTTGTTCGGATTCAACCTCAGCTTGTATGTCTTCAATTTGTCGAACAGCTTTTGGAGATGATCAACATGCTCTTACTCAGTCTGAGACCTGGCTATCATGTCATCAACATACACTTTGATATCATGGTGAATCATATTGTGAAACAAAGCGACCATGGCGCGCTGATAGGTTGCCCCAACATTATTTAACCCAAAAGGCATCACCTTGTAGCAGAAAGTACCCCACTGTGTGACGAAGGTTGTCTTCTCCATGTCTTCAGGAGCCATCTTGTTATGGTTGTAGCCAGAGAAACCATCCATGAAGGAGAAGATTTTGTGTTGCACGGTGTTGTCGACCAGAACATCAATGTGAGGAAGTGGGAAGTCATCCTTGGGGCTTGCCCTGTTTAGATCTCTGTAATCTACGCACATCCGTACCTTACCGTCCTTTTAGGTACCGGGACAACGTTAGAAACCCACTGTGGATATGAAGTGACAGCTAAGAATCCTGCATCGAACTGTTTCATGACCTCTGCCTTGATTTTATGACATTTTAGGACGCATACGACGGACCTTCTATTTAACCGGAGGACAGTCTTCTTTAGTCGGCAGGTGATGCACCATAATATCAGCATCCAAACCAGGCATGTCTTCATAGGACTAGGAGAAGATCTCAACATAGTCGTGCAACATATGTATCAACCTCTGTTTGACGCTAAGCTCCAGATTTGCACCTATTTTGACCTCTTTCCTGTCTTCCTCAGTACCCAAGTTCACTGTCTCAACCGGCTCTTCATGAGGCTGTATGGCCCTTTCTTCCTGCTATAGTAGTCTAGCAAGTTCTCCAGGCACCTCACAATCATCCTCACCTTAGTCCTCGGCTTGGTTGATCGGATTTTTGAAGTCATAACTGGCAATAGCAGAGCTGTTATCAATGGGATCCAGAGTGGATATGGATATGTATTGTGATACGTGAGTGTGTGTAAAAGAATAGTTGTTTTGATAAAGTGAAAAACAGAAAAGAAAAACAAGGAGCTTAAAATTTGTATGCAAGAAACGTCCAATGCTTTATTAATGATTATGAAATGACAAATAATAGCCCTCACAAGCAAAGCCAAGGTGCCTCGGGCAAGGCACCAGGCCGTAAAGTTTCAAATTGTTTGTTATAAATCTTAAAACAAATAAGTCAATTACTGCAGAATAAAAGAAACAGGTATGAAGTCCCTAGCTGTCCAGTTACTCAGTCCACCGTTGGTAGTTGGGTAGATCTAGCTGTCGATGTTTGATTCCTCTTCACTGTCTTCAATGGCGTTAATTCCCCAATTGCTAATGCGTAGGGGAGGTCCTTCAGCCTGAGCACGTCTAACAGCCCTTTGAGGCCCTATAGTAAAGCCCAAACCAAATTTATCTGTTTTTTGAGTGAAATCAGGGAGCTGACCCCAATTGGCACACCCACCTTCTTCAACTGCGGCCCTGGCGTCCTTGAGAGAGGCCATCCTCAAAGGAGGTTTGTTGCTAGTAGTTTTAGTTGATGTCAAGATCTGAGGGACCTCTTCAAAATCCTGATAAGGAGTTTCGATGAATTCCCCGTCCATCTCTATGTAGCGGAAGGAGTTGAGGTGACTCACCATATATTCTTCTTCACCCCGCACTGTGACAATCTTTCCTTTCCCCGGATACTTCAGCATTTGGTGGAGTATGGAGGTGACTGCCCCAGCCTCGTGGATCCAAGGACGACCCAACAAACAAGAATATGATGGCCTGATATCCATTACATAGAAAGTGGACCCAAAGGTATGAGAACCCACTTTGACAGGGATGTCCACGTCCTTGTGCACCATTCTCTTCGATCCGTCAAAAGCCCTTACCACAATGTTACTTGGCTTTATAGTTAAACCCTCGCAATCCAACCGGTCTAATGCCTTCTTCGGAAGAACATTCAGCGAAGACCCACTCTCTACCAGCACATGAGCCATAGTGGTGCCCCTGCATTCAATCGAGACATGCAGAGCATCATTATGCTTCCTTCCTTTCTGTGTCAAATCCGCATCTGAAAAACCCATCCCATTATCAGCAGTCAGGCTGGCCACACAATCTTTGAACTGATCAGCTGAAGTTTCCTGCGGCACATGCGCAGTCTTGAGAAATGCAATTAAAGCCTTTGCATGGGCTTCCGAACACAATAGTAGAGACATCATGGATATCTTTGGTGGGGTCTGCCTCAGTTGCTCGACCACGTTGTAGTCGCTCTTCTTAATGATCTTCAGTATTTCCTCCATTTCTTGCTTAGAGGTGTTGTACCCTAAAATTTTCCCTCCCATATTTCTCAATACATGTCAAGAGAGATCCTCAAGTTGCTCAAGGAAGTTCAAGAGTTGACCAGACAAACTCTCTCTTAAGGCAATCTACCTCAAATTAGGGTTTCTATTTTCATCAAGATGTGTGAACCACAAAGGACTAAAATGCTCACCATTGTCCTAATATGTTCTCAAGACCATCCATGTCAAGTTTCAAGCCTTGCAGAAGAAGTTTGCTCAGTCAATTGCTCAAATGTTTGAAAATTGATTGTACTAGGTCAAAAGTCAATTGTGGCCCACATACAGTCAAACTTCAAGATTTTTGGTCAACATCCTCATTTTGAAGTATTATTCATCATTTGATCAAGGGTTGATCATGATTCCCCAATGATTGCTCACAATTCATCAAAACCCAAAAGTTGCTAAATTAGGGTTTTGTAGGAAAAGTTAACTCAACTTTGACCAAGCATAACTTTCTCATATATCATTAGAAATGACCCATCCAAATCTCATTTTTAAGAGGATTCAATTCCCTACAATTCATCTTCAGCTCCCAAGTTCAGAATATGCACTCACAAAAAGATATGAATTTTGACATTACAGGTCATTTTGAAAAGTCAACAAAAACACCTTTTGGGTCAAAGCTTCGTACATGAACATGGAAGTCTTAATTGATATGAGACAAAAAGGGTTGCTTATAGGAAATCCTAAGCTTTCTAAAAAGTCCAAGAACACCTATCTAGGGTCAAAATTGAGAGAGTTATGCATTGGCCAAGTTGACCATTTTTGCAAAATTGTTAAAAGTCAAATATGCTCAAATTTGCATTTTTTGCTAAATGGGCCCAACTTTTTATGCTTGCACCTCAATTATAATGTGGTCCACGACTCAAATACTTATCCATAAATTATTTGCTTCATTTTTAAATTTATTTTGATTTTTCATTAATTAAAAAGTGAATTAAATCAAATAAATGATGAAAATTATCAAAGATTTGATTTGATTGGTTTTTTTGACAGGCTAGCAACCAAGATATGCTGAGCTTGCAAGATCAATTCGAATCAATGGCAATTGGTACAAAAAGAGCATGATTAGGCCAAATTTGGAAGGATATCATACACCATGAAAACCAAATCAAATCTTCAAAATTTGTAAAGATACTAGTGGTTTTTACAACCCTAATTCACTCTAGTACATATAGAGAATGCAACCAAGGCAAGGAAAAGAGGTTACCGTCGTGGAAAAGCTAGAACCAAACTTCAAAATTTCAAAGAAAAGTGGTGATTCAATTTCCATCCTAGAGGCCAATCCAAGCCATTCTAACATTACCAACAGACTCCTGGACATCTCTAGAAGGGATCTCAATCAATTGCAAGCATTTTCACATCCGGAATCGTAAGTTACAAACGCCACGGTTTTCCCCAAAACTTGATTTCGATTTCATTGATTTATGCATCATTAGCATATTTGATTTATATATTCTTGTTCATCATTGAGTTTGCAAGCTATTGGTATCATTTAATTGCGTTTTCAGTACAGGAATCATGATGTGCCATTGTTAGGGTTTCTTGGCTCGTTTTAGGGGTTTGCAGTATAGGCCAAATTAGGCTTGGATTATGGTACCATGATACTCGTGAGGATAAGACGAGTTTATTGGTACCCTTACCTTTCATTTATATTGCTTGTGTAGGATTTTAGAGTGACACAGGTTTGTAGTTACAGCAAGGTGTCTGTAGGTAAAGGTGTCCTAGGCTAAAGCGACGGAGAGAGGAAGAAGAAGCTTACGTGGCAACATGTGACTCGCCCATTTGAATTTTCGCGCATTTTTATGAATACATCACGTGATTTGATTATATTAATTGTTTCTATTATATGTACAAACAAACAAAGCAGCACAGATGGCAAGCAGGTACTGTAAACATGCATAAGGACCTGGGTTCGATCCTCAGGTCCCAACATTTGTTTCGTGTTATTTTTCATCAGGTAATCAGGCGCGTTGCTTAGCATGACGTCCACCCTATGCCATCAAGATCCAACCATCAAACGCATCTTCAGCCAAGATCCAATGCCTTTCCATTGAAGGTCCATCATACACCTCAAGTCAACATACGCATCAGATTTGGCAAAGTCAAATGGGCTTGGATTGTTTGGGCCCAAAAGTCAGATCTACACCCCCCATAATTGTTGGCAATCAGGCCCACTTCTAATTTTTCTTTCTTATTTTTATTCTTTTAATGTTTCTTTTATTTATTTTAATTGACAATTAATTACTATTTTTCATAAAATCATAAAATCAAGAAAATCAAAAAAATTAGAATTAGACTTTTTTTATCAAAATTAATTTTGTTAATTTAAATTTATTTAGTTTAACTTAGGGCAACTTTAACTTTTTTTCTATAATTAAAACTAATTAGCAAATTAGGTTTAAACTTTTGATTTAATTTTATTTTCTCTTTTTCTCAAGTAAACAAAAATACAAAAATAGGTTTTTAGATTGAATTAATTCATTTTTCTTAATTTAAAATTAATTAGAACTTAGAATTTTCTTTTTTTTAATTTAACTATTTCATTATTTTCTTAAATAACAAAACATGACAAAAACATTTTTTTAATCAATCGCAAATAGGTTTAGTCAGGGGTCAAAACCCTAATCGTCTCGCATTTAAGTCGTCGCGCGCTTATTATTTATTTTGACAATATTTTTGTAACTGTTCACTGGTTTGTAATAGTTTACTTTTGGGTTTTATTTACTGTTTAAATTCCCGGGTTTTTGACTATATAATTCATCCCCCACCCCGAAGCCTTGTAATAGCGTAGATTTATTTTCTCACATTTTTAATTCCTGCAAATATTTAACTGTCTAGGTGTATGCTAATAGGATTGTATGACAAGAATGCATGACAAGTTAATACAGTTAGAAAACCCTAATGTGCAAAGATAAATAATGAAAACAAATCACTCGCACATATCACTCGCACATATCACTCTTAAGGTACACTCTCACTTCGGTTGCCTTTGGTAAACGATTATTAAGTATAGGATACTTTAGTGGTTACTCTCTTGTCTAAAAAGATCTAATGTCCCATTCGAATGTTGCCTCGGAAATGTTGCCTTAAAAAGATCTTAAGACTCTAGGGTTACTACTAAGGTGTCCTAATATTGCTTTAGTGATCGTACGTCCCTTTCGAATTGACCCTTATAACTCTAACGCCCGTGCTACCTATTTCTCAATAGTAGGATAGCGCTGTCTAAAGGAAACAAGAATAGAAACGATCTTTTTTCGAGTAGGTAGATGCTAGTAGGTACTTGCTCAAATCAAAACTTTTCACACTTACACATTTCAAACAAATTTTTCAAAATAACTTCGTCACACCTTTGAGGACTGATACAAGGGTTATCACGAAGTAAAACTTTTCAAAACAAAGCACACACAAGCAATTTTAAAAAGATGAGCAAGTACCTAAGAGCCCATGGAAAACCATGGATAGAAAGGGTGTTAACACCTTCCCTTTCTATAATCTACCCCCCGTACTCAAAATCTCGAAAAAAGGATTTTTTTTTTTGTACTTTTTTCCTTTCCGATTGGATAAAATAAAAGTCGGTGGCGACTCTTGCTTACCGCGACATTTTGCGAACAAAAAAAAAGCAAAACGCAAACCAGTATAAACAGTCGGTTCTGCCACCGTATCACAAGAGGCTTCCATAACAATTTTCTTAGGCGTCTCCGTTCGGGCAGACTCACCTAAAATTTCCTTGCCGCGGGTATCAGATGATTCGCCGACAGGGGTAATAACTAGAGTAGCAGATGTACTAGCAGGAACAGCAGATGGAATGACAATAGGCTTGTTGACAGTCTTAGGGGAAATCTCGGGAGAGAAAACCCTTCCACTTCGGGTAACTTTGTTGGTTCGACAATGTTACTAATATCAGGATCAGCTTCTTCATCTTTCAAACCTTGTTTGATGCCATGATAGTAAACATCCACACCATAATTCCACGGGACAACTTTGTCCGAGACATATGGGACAGCACCAGGAGCAGTAATTATCAGCGGAGCGATTCTTGGAGCAAATGTAATCCTAACAGGTTTTCTCGAGGAGACCTTGGAAGGATTGGCGGAAATGGTTATAATGGCAACGTCTTCAGATGGAACAACAGGAACCAAAGCTTTCTCAAACAGAATTTATTTGCTATCTATCAGGTGTTGGACACCTAACTTCAGAAAATGGCAACCAGTAGGTAGAAACGAACACATGTGGCAACCTTCACCATAACCCGGAAATAAATCATCGAACAGTAAATTCTTCTTGATAGTCATGAGAGGAGTAGAGACTTCATCAATAGAGGTAACGAACAAATCAGTATCAATAGCATTAACTCCACGGCCGTGCTTAGGCATGGGAGCAGTTATGACATTTGGCTTCTCTGGAGCATCAAAATCTATTTCCTTCGCTTCAATCAGGTCTTGTATTTTGTTTCTTAGAGCCCATAAGTCATTTGTATCATGGCCAGGACTCTCAGAATGATAGGCACACCGGGCATTCATATTATATCGGGGAGATGTAGTATTTGGATTCTTGGGAGCCTCTCTCAAGGTTGCCAAGTTAGATCTCAGCAGATGAGGTAGAACTTCAGCCAATGTCATGTTGATGCGGGTAAACTGTCGTTGTGGTCTTTCCACCCTTTATTGATTATTGCGTTATGGAGCAACTGTAGGTCTAGGTATCATCACGGAACTTACTGTCTGACGATGTTCAGTCCTGTTCTGACCCCTCGGGCTGTAGATGGCATTGGCTTCCTTCTTACCAGCAAAAGGCTTCTTTACTGAACTTGAAGAGGCATCCTTATGTATTTTGCCGCTTCGAATCCCCGCTTCTACTCTTTCCCCAGTTAGGATTAGCTCAGTGAAACCACCTGATGAGCTGCCGATCAAATGATTGAAAAATGGACCAGATAGCGTCCCTATAAACATATCAACCAACTCCCTATCAGACAACGGGGGTTGAACTCTCCCAGCCAAGTCTCTCCATTTATGTACATAATCTTTAAAGCCTTCACTTGCACCCATGGATATACTCTGGAGTTTAGTACGAGTGGGAGCAAGGTCGGCATTGTACTGATACTGCTTGTAGAAAGTAGCAGCCAGATCTTCCCAGTTTCGGATATTTGCTCCCTCTAGCTGGTAGAACCATTCAAGTTGAGTCCCTGACAAACTATCTTGAAAGAAGTGAACCCACAGATTTATATCAACTGTGTGGGGCTGGGTCTTCCTGACATAAGAATGGAGATGGAGTTTTGGGCAGGACACCCCATCATATTTAGCAAAAACTGGAGCTTTGAACTTATGCGGGATGACTACTCCTGACACCAATCCTAGTTCTTCGAAATCTAGTCCAGGTATCCTCTGAACTTCCATATCACTCAGACGGTTTTCTAGTTGTTTGTATCTATCCTCAGCAGGAGGATATTGCTCATCATTATAATCAGTATCATTGTCTGAGACTGCAGGACTATGGTCATTCTCTTCTTCCTGATTCTCCCCTTCCTTGGATGAAGAGGCCAGATCAGTTTGTCGCTTCAACCGCTCTCCAAACCTTCTGCCCATATTTAGAATACCGACAACCTTCTTCTTTTTCTTCTTCTCTTTCAGAATGAGGGCTTTTAGATCCTCCTTCCCTTTTGCCAGACTTATGAACATTTGTTGGAACTGGGCGTTCTGTGCCTGAAGATCCTTGATGCTTTGTTCAGAATACATTTCTGCTGAAATAAATAGCGAAGAAGATGAGAAACCTTTAATGGTACCTGTTTATGCAATGCTATGGATGGGATGTGTATGCAATGATTTCAAGGATTCTTAAAGGCCCATATTTGTTTAACCAAAAGAAACACACGTTAATTGCATTAATAAGTTCAAATTGTTACAAAGAATGTGTTTTAGGCTTACAATTAAACAAAACAAAACTTAAAGAAAGAAACTAGGTCTCCCAGAAGCGCATCCTCTTTGGCGCGATGTAGGCATTTATGTTCCTTTCTTCATGAAGTAGCCTAGTGAGCTCCAGGACCTTCTTATCGTTGGCATAGAAATGAGCTTCAAACATGTCCCGCTCTTCTTTGAGTTTAACCCAAGACTTCTATAATTCTTCATGATCAGTTGTCATGTCGGGATGATGACTAAGTGAAGTAGTGTCTCCTTCAGCAACTGGTTCCACAATTATTGGTAGGACAGCAGGGTAGGGCATCATCAGACTTTGGGTGCAAGCTCGTACCCATCGGAGATAAGGATCAAGAGGAATGGAATTCTTGTGCCCTAGCGTCTTGCTATCAATTTTATGTACCATGCCACAAGCTTTTATGAACCTTCTACGATAGCCTTGAACGTCGTTCTCATAATTGAAGGTGATTCCTTGGATAAGCGTATCATGAGGACCATCTCTTCTCGCATAACCAAACTGACGCAGTGCCAAACAAGGGTTGTAAGTGATTCATCCACTAATGCCTAAGAGGGGGGCATTAGGGAATTCACCACAGCGATTGATGATGGTAACATCTTCCGAGAACCGTGAACACCAATGAATGTCTGAATGCTTAAGAGACATCAACCTGTGATACCATTTCAAACCCTGCTCATTCTTCAAAATAGACCTGGGTAGGTGCGAAATAAACCACCTAGCCAATAGAGGAGTGCAACACAGGAGGGTTCCCCTTCTCTTTAGAGTGCAAGCATGCAAAGAGTGCAGAATATCCCCGAGTAATGTAGGTACTGGATTATGAGACAGGAAAACCTTGATAGTGGTCACATATACAAGTTGATCAGCATTAGGGAAAAGTACCGTCCCATAAACGAGAAGTGTCAACACCTCTTCGAAAGCTTGTAAATCTAAGGTATCCCAAAGATGATAGGCCTTCTCAAATAGAAACTTAACCGGAATTCCTTGGACACTCCCTCTAGTCTCCCAATTTACCACTATGTCAGACCGTTGTAAGGACAGAGCTCTAGCAATTTCTTCAGGCTTTGGATGTTCTTTTGTACCATTGAAAGGCAACTGGTCAAGAATAGGTACCCCTAACAACTGAGAAAACTCCTCCATAGTAGGTACTAGCTAGTAATCCGGGAAGGTGAAACAATGGTGCACCGGGTCGAAGAATTGAAACAACACTTTTAAAAACTCTTCATCAGGTTTTGCAGTGACTAGATTGAGCAACTGACCATGCTTTCTAGTGAAATGCGAACCTTCAAGAACCCTTAATGCCAGATCCTTTAGTTGGAGAGACACTTTCACAAGGTTGATCTGTATAGTATTCCTACGGGCAAATGCCATGTCCTACAAAACAGAGCAAAAATGAGCCCTAGGGAATCCTTGAAATGGTTAGTCATGATATGCCATGCTTATGATGTCATGATTAGGTTAGAAAATCACAGGTATAGCAAACAACAAACAAGTCATATCAAGTCCTTAGGTTTAAGGCTTGCATGAGTTTTAAGGTCATACCCTCTTGAAGTTGGATTGGTTCAACATGTCCTATAAATAGTAATCGGGTTCTAAAAGGGATCTCAATATCACAGATCTTTCTCCCAGCTTTGTTTAATAGGCGATTGACTCGCAACCAAACAAAGCTCAAGAGTCAGACCTCAATGAGTCTCCCTGATTGACTCAAGGGTTACTGGTACCAACCAAAGTTCCACATCAATATAGCTACTGCTTCAATTGTGCCGGTATACCCCAGCATAATTACCTCACAATTTATTGCTACTTACCTAAAAGGTGTTCCCCATATCCGGGTGTAGGATCTATAGTAACCCCAAACAAACCCTCAAAAGTAAAGCAATCAAGACAATCAAGAGAAGCAATTTTAAAATGATCTAAATCCTAAGGTATACCCCACTTTATAGAATCCCCAACAGAGTCGCCAGTTCTGTGATACGGTCGCAGAACCGACTGTTGTACTGGTTTGCATTTTTTGTTCGCAAATGTCACGGTAAGCAAGAGTCGCCACCAAATTTTATTTCATCCAATCATGGAAAAGGAAAAAGAACAGAAAAAACCTTTTTTCGAGATATTCTGAGTACGGGGGGTAGATTATAGAAAGGGAAGGTGTTAGCACCCTTTTTATCCATGGTTTTCCATGGGCTCTTAGGTACTTGGTCATCTTTTTAAAATTGCTTGTGTGTGTGCTTGCTTTGAAAAATTTTTGCTTCGTGAAAACCCTTGTATCAGTCCTCAAGGATGTGATGAAGTTGTTTTGAAAATTTGTTTTGAAAGGTGTTTGTGTGAAAAGTTTTTTATTGAGCAAGTACTTAAGATTCTACCTACTCGAAAAAAGATTGTTCGTTCTATTTCCTTTAGACAGCTCTATCCTACTATTAAGGAGTAGGTAGCACCGCCGTTGGAGCTGTAAGGGACATTCGAAAGGGACAAGTACAATCACTAAAGCAATAGTTAGAAAACTTTAGTAGTAACCCTAGAGTCTTAAGATATTTCCGAGGCAACATTTCTGAGGCAACATTTCCGAGGCAACATTCGAATGAGACATTTTGATCTTTTAGAAAGGAGGGCGACCACTAAAATTTCCTATGCTTAATAACTGTTTACCGAAGGCAACCGTAGTGAGGAAAACCCTAGGAGTGAACATGTGCATGTGAACTTTTTTTCAGTTATTTAGTCTTTGCACATTAGGTGATCTACCGTTTTAAATTGCAAGCATTATTTTCATACAATCCTATTAGCCATGCATCTAGACAGTTAAAGATTACGGGAATTTAAAGTGCGAAAAATAAACCTAGCTATTACAAGGCTTTGGGGAGGGAAATTAATTACATAACCAAAAATTGGGGATTTAAACAGTAAATAAAAACCCTAGGTTAACTATTACAAACCCTAAGTAGTTATAAAATAATGGACAAATAATTAATAAGCGCGCGGAAAATTAAATGCGAGGATGATTGAAATAACCTAAAACCCTAATTGAGAGAGAAAATATTTTTTTGTGGATTTTTATTTGAGAAAACATTTAATTGCAAATTAATTAAACCTAATTTCTATTTGCTTTTAATTATAACAAAGAAATTGAATTTACCTAATTTATTAATTAAATTAAATCAATTAAAGGAATAAATATTTTATGAGAAAAAATGATTTTTTGTGTATTTGTGGGAAAAAGGAAAATTAATTAAACTATGTAAAATTAAAATCCTAAGTCTAATTATTTTTAATTATATAAAAAAAGATTAAATTACCCTAAATTAATTAAACTAATTAATTAAAAATATTTATTCAAAAAAAGATCTTTTTTGTGATTTTTGTGTTTAATAAAAAATAATTTGTGTGTTAATTAAAAAAAGAAAATGATTAATGAAATAAATAAAGAAATAAAAAAATGGAAGAAAAAAATGAGAATTGGGCCTGTTTGCATTGCTGAATAGGGGGTGAGAATTTGAATTTCCTGGACCAACAAAGCTGAGCCCAAGTCAACCACGCTGGATCTTGTGCAGCATTTACCTGAGGTGCATCATGGTCCCTCAGGCTGGAATCGTCAGATCTAAGTAGGAGCGCATCTAGTGGCTGGATACTGGGGTTGTATGGAAGGCGCCTGGAGGAGTGGAGCGCTGGATCTATTGCAAGAAAAGAAAATAAATAAAGCGCTGGGACCTGGGATCAAACCCAGGTCCTTACGCCTTGTACCAATGCTACGCTGCCAGCTTAGCTATTATTGTTAGTTGTTAATACAGTAATAATAATTCATAATATACAAAAGCAAATCCCATGCCCTGAAACAAACAAAACGCGTGCACTGAATTCAAATATACCAATAGGGTGGTGACAAATCACCTTCTTCTACCTCCAGCCCGTCGTCTTAGGTTTATGACCTATACCTACAGACGTTTGTTGTAACTACAACCCTGCAAAACTCCAAAATCCCATACGAGCATGATAAATTAATTGTGATGGTACCAATTAACTCGTCTTGGCCTCACGAGCATCATGGTACCTGATTCATAGGCTAATTTAACCTGTACCAGAAATCCCCAAATCATGACCCCAAACCCTAACAATGGTAAGTATTGATTCCTGCACTGTTAATGCAATTAAATGATACAGAAAGCTTGCAAACACAGGTATGAACAAGAATATATGAATAGAATGGATTTATGATGCGTAAAACATAGAAATCAAATTTGAGTTTGGGATGCAAACCGTGATGTGTCTAGGCGATGGTTCTTGACGTTTTGAAGGCTGCAAATGATGTTGTTGGCTTCAGGAGATGGCCAGGAAGTGATTAGAGTCTTTCAATGGCCTGGAATCGTCCTCTAGGGCAGAAATCAAATGCACACTTTTTATCCAATTTTTGAGTTTTTGTTCTTGCTCCCTATGACTGCAAAACCTTGTCTTTTGATCTGGAATTGTTGTATATATATAGTAGAGCATGTTAGGTCAATAAAATTGCATCATATCTTTGAGAATTATGAAAATGTGATTTGATTTGATTCATGTATGATATCTTTCCAAATCAAGCTTCAATCCAATCTTTTCCAATCCTAATGAGACTTGCACGAATTGATCATCATGCTAGCTATACATAGACTCCAAATGTGCACAAAAATCCCAAGATTTGATTTGTTTTTATTATTTTACCATTTAATTTGATTTATTTTGATTTAAATGAATAAAAATCAAAATAAATGATAAAAATAATAAAATAATAGGTGGAGAAGCTCAGGGGTCATGGGTCCTATTAAAAACATGTTTCAAACAAGAAAACATGGGCGACTTTGGAAAAAATGAAAATTTGATCAATGTTAACTTTTGACAATTTTCCAAAAATTGCCAACTTTGACAATGCACAACTCTCTCAATTTTGACCCTAGGAGGGTATTCTTGGACTTTTTAGAAATCTTAGGATGTCCCCTAAACAACCCTTTTTGTTTCATCTCAATTGGATCTTCCATGTTCATGTATTAAGCTTTGACCCAAAAGGTGTTTTTGTTGACTTTTCAGAAGGACCTATATTGTAAAAATTCATATCTTTTGATGAGTGCATATTTTGGACTTGTGGTATGAAGATGAATTGTAGGGAATTGCGTCCTCTTAAAAATAAGCCTTGGATGGAAAAATTTTGATAAAGTATGAAAAAGTTATGCTTAGTCAAAGTTGGGTTGACTTTTCCTACAAAACCCTAATTTAGCAACTTTTGGGTTTTGATGAATTTGGAGCAATCCTTGAGGAATCATGATCAAACCTTTATCAAATGATGGAAGTCACTTCAAAATGTTGATATTGACCAAAAATCTTGAGGTTTGACTGTATGTGGGCCACAATTCACTTTTGACCTAATACAGTCGATTCTCAAGCATTTGAGCAGTTGACTGAGCAAACTTCTTATGCAAGGCCTGAAACTTGGCATGGATGATCTTGGGAATATATTAAGACCTTGGAAAGCATTTGAGTCCTTTGTGGTTCACACATCTTGATGAAAATGGAAACCCTAATTTGAGGTATACTGGCTTAGGAGAGAGTTTGTCTGGTTAACTCTTGGACTTCCTTGAGCAACTTGGGGACCTCAATTGACATTTCTTGAGTAAAATGGGAGGGAAAATTTTGGGGTACAACATAGGGCTTTGGTGCAGATACATGAGCAATAAACAAAAACTAAAAATGTGGAAATAAAAAATCCTAAATTAGCTATTACAAACCGGGCGCACTTACATAAATGGTAAAAAAAATAAATCGTATGGAAAAATAATAGCGTGCAAAATTAAGACGGGAAAAAGTTTTAAACCCTAAAAATCTAATTGTTTATAAAAAAAAATTGTATTTTATGAGAAAAATGTGTGATTTAACCTAATTCTTCTAACTAATTTTAAATTAAGGAAAAACGCTTAAAATTTAATTTAATTAATTAATTTGCAAAAAAATAATTTTATTAAAAAAAACTCTAAATCCTAATTTTTATGATTCTCTGATTTTTTTTATGATTTTTATGATTAAGTAGAAAAAAATGATTTTTTGAAATAATTATAAATAACCAAAGAAATTAAATAAAAATAATAAAAAGAAAAGAAGAATGGGCCTGAAAGGGGTGTGAAACCCAAACTGGAGTGTGTTGTTTGAATTTGTCTAAGCCCAAGTCTGGTTGGCCCACTGTTAGCGCCTAATTCAGTGTTGTTGTGGTATGGAGGTCCATGGTGTATCTGCATGCTAGAGGCGCTGGATCCAGAACCATGCATATTGGATGGCTAGATCTGAGGGTGCATGATGCGTGCCTGGGGGTGAGACCTATTGGATCTGCAAGAAACAAGTTAGAAAACATAAAATGTTGGACCTGGGACTCGAACCCAGTTCTTCTCCCTTCCAGCACGATTCCTTTACCATATGAGCCAAGGGGTCATTCGTTATATGCAACTAACAAAAAAATATAATCAAAATAAAATGCCCAGAAATCCTTTTTATAAAAAACGCATGCTGTTTCAAATGGCCCAACCATGTCATGTCATGCCACGCCTTCGTCTTCTTCACTTGTCTGTCGTTTTAGCTTATGGAATTTTACCTACGGACTATATCCGTCACTAAAAACCTACAAATCTAAAAAATCTCACACAAGCAATATAAATCCAATTCAAGGTCATGGATCAACTGGGTTTGATCCTCTGAGCATGATGGTATCCTTTATTAGGATTAATTGTACATATATCTGAAAACCCTAAAACGAACCTTTAAACCCTAACAATGACAGGTTATCATATATGCATCAAAACTGAAAATTAACCATTCAAACACATTCTTAATGCTCCTACAAACAATAATGCATGCTCAAAATCTATTTCTAACGTGTGTATGATCAAAATTGATTTCAAGAAATAATGTGCAAACCGTGATGATGTACGTGATGATTCTGGATGCTTTGATGCTTGGGAATGATGTTGTTAGCTTCAGAATATCCCCGGGAATGGATTTCAAGCATCAAAACTCCTTAAATCCCTCTGCAAATGTCAATTTAATTTCCACTTTTTTGTAAAAAAATTAGAAGTTTTGTGTGTGTTCTATGCGGCCAATCCTCCTTTTTCTGGTATGGAAATCTTATGCATATATACTAGGATGCATTAGGGTAACAAAATAGGACTGAATCTTGGAGATTTATGTGGAAAATATTTGATTTGCCTTTGGAATTTTAAGTTTCTAAACTTAGCCAAAACATGCCCTTTTCTTTCCAATCAAGCGTTGCACGAAATCATGATTTGCTTATGAGATCCTAGACTCATTATATGATCATAAAACAAATCTTTGGATTTTATTTCACTATTTTATTTGATTTATTATGATTTAAATGAATAAAAACTCAAATAAATAAAAACAAATCTCATAAAAACAAAATAATGGATTTAAATATCTTAAATAAGTCCGTGGATATGTTTGAGATCCAAAACCCACGCCCATTAGTCCAAAAGATCCAGTTTGTTCACATTGACTTTTGTGCATTTTCCTAAAATTGGTCAACTTTAGCAATGCATATCTTTCTCAATTTTAACCCTATGAGGGTTTTCATGGACTTTTTAGATATCTTAGGATATCCTCTAAACAACCCTTTTGGTTTCATCTCAATTGGATCTTCCATGTTCATGTAAGGAGCTTTGACCTAAAAGGTGTTTTTGTTGACTTTTTGAAAGGATCTATAATGTATGAACTTGTATCTTTTGATTGAGGAATTTCTTGAACTTTAGGGATGGAGAGAATTTGTATGGAATTTGATTCTCTTTAAAATGAGCCTTGGAGGAAAAATTTATGATAAAGTATGAGAAAGTTATGTCTTGTCAAAGTTTGGTTGACTTTTCCTATAGAAACCCTAATTTGCCATTTTGACTTTTGATGAGTTAGGAGCATTTATTGAGGAATCATGATCAACCTTTGACCAAATGATGGATATTACTTCAAAATATTGATGTTGACCAAAAATCTTGAAGTTTGACTGTATTTGGACCACAGTTGACTTTTGACCTAGTATAGTTGATTTCTAGGCATTTGAGCAGTTGACTGAGCAAACTTATTGTTCAAGGCATGAAATTTGGCATGGATGGTATTTAGGACATATTAGGACCATGGAAAGAATTTGGGATCCTTGGGACTCACACATATTGCTTAAAATTGAAACCCTGGTTGAGGTTTGTTGCCTTAGGAGGAGAATTTGTCTCATCAATTCTTAGTCATCCTTGAGCAATTGAGGACCTATAGAGGCATGCCTTGAGTGAAAATGGGAGAGAAAATTTTGGGGTACAACAGATTCCCCGATTCAATCTTCTTAAACCTGAGGATGTAGATTGGTTGGTCTGCCTTTTGTGATCTGAAGGTGGAAGATGATTGAACACTAGAGTGCCCATAAATTTTCACTCGTCTAAAACGATACTAGACTGTATAGGTAATATCGGGAATGGGCTTATAGATGCCATTTGGAGAAGATGACGGAAGATCATCAGATATGGGCTTAAAGATGCCATCCAGAGAAGGTGACGGGAGATCTTCGAAGATGGGCTTAAAGATGATATCCAGAACAATGTTGATGAGATACGCTTTTGTGGGAAACCTTATTCCTGTTATTGAGGAGGACTCCGCTAAGGAATGCTGGTCTCTGCTTGGGAAATAGAGTTTAGGAGCTTCGGTTGTCCATTACTCTACTGGGGAGTCATCTCTTGATTGAAGAGGCGGAAATGAACTGCTATCTGGTCAGGATCCAGGCTTCACAAAGACTTGCTGAGGATAATGAGGCTAACTGCTATCCGGTTGTATTCCAGGCTTCATAGTGACTTACTAGGGGAATGAGATTAAAATGTTATCTGGTTGCGCCATAGGCTTTGCAGTTTCTTTAATTGGAATAGAAATCAGAAAAATCTTAGTGTCGATTTAACTGAACCAGAGAAAGGTCTTTAATTAACTTTGACTGGAATGGAAATCAGAAGAATCTTAGGATCGATTCAAATAAACCAGACAAAAGTCTTGGAATATCTTCAGTTGGAATAGGAATCAGAGATATCTTAGTGGCGATCTGACTGAACCAGAGAAGGTCTTTAATTAACTTTGACTAGAATGGAAATTAGAAGAATCTTAGGATCGATTCAACTGAACCAGACAAAAGTCTTGGGTCATCTTCAACTGGAATAATAATTAGAGAGATCTTAGTGGCGATCTGACTGAACCAGAGAAGGTCTTTAATTAACTTTGACTAGAACAAAAATCAGAAGAATCTTATGATCGATTCAATTGAACTGGACAAAGGTCTTGGAATATCTTCAACTAGAATATGAATCAGAGAGATCTTAGTGGCGATCTGACTAAACCAGAGAAGGTCTTTTGAGAACGTTGTTCTGAGGAAGATGCTGAAATAGCCTTTCGTTATACGTAGCTTTAGAGAAGACTACCAGGTCTCGTAGGTAGCCAACGGTGTTTGTTGATTTTATCTTTCTTGAAAATGGTAAAGAATTAGTCATATGCAATGCCATGATGTATGAAATGCATTGTGATGATGTTCTCAAAATAAATGAGATTATGTTGTATGCAATGTTCTATGCGCATGCCATGATGTATGAATATAAGATGCTATTGCGATGTTTCTTAGTCTGGGAAAGTAAATCTCGGACTACTGTTGGAGAGTATAAGGAGGTTGGATCCTTCATTTCAGCTGAGGATGATGAATAGAGGTGATTCGTTGGGGATTTCCTCTTTTTGTTTGAGGATGTTTTGTCGAGGATTGAATCTGCTTGAGGATAACTTTGTGGAGAGGAAGATGCCCTGATGGAAGATTTTGCCGATGTAGAGAAATGAACTATGTTGGTGCCTGAACTTCTGTAATTAGAGAAATAAACTCTGCCTGGGAGGAGGTTTTATAACTGTTTGAAATTATAAACTCGGCTGAGGAATACAGATTGCAGCTGGAGAAGGGGATTTACTGGAGGAGATAATTCCTGCTTGAGGAAGGAGAGATCGAAACTTTGGTTGTTTCTACTCTGTGGGGGAACATAGACGTCATGGGGTCATATGTAATGGTGACTTTGTCTCAAAATTGTCTCTTCCCCTGTACCTGCTGGAAGGAGTAACTGTCAGGACTAAAATGGTTTTTTAGACTTTACCTCGTTCCTCAAAGTCATGAGCAACCGTCTTTCTGTTTCTTATACAAATATTTGTGAATAACAATCATATTCAAATGCACATGTCAAGAATAAGTCATTGGACGTTTTTGCAAAACAAAAAAAAAATAAAAACAAACAGTTTTGTACTTTCAAAGAAATGATTTGTATTGATTTCTGAAGTTTGCCTATAACAGACATTTTGTACAAAAAGGTTGACGTTCTAGTAGGAGACCGTCGCCGTGAGAGTGAAAACTATACAAAATAGTGTACAAAGAGAAGAAAAGATCTATGTGTAATAATCCCATTGAGTTTCAATTATGTTATTGCCCTTATGTCCTCAAGCGTCTCATCACTTTGCTACTTGTCCGAAGTTGACTGGATTGTTCGGTACCATTTGAGCTTGATATTTAATACTAAAGTCTGATCACAAGGTGATCCAATGGGACATAGTGATACGCTTCAAATCCCTAACTTTTGCCTGGACCTCCCTTTCGAGTTTTCAGTCCACCGGGATACCCTTTTTTACCCAAGCCGCCTTTGTAGGTTTTCGACTTGCCGGGTGTACAGATTTTTTTGTTTTTATCCCTAACTTTTGCTCAAACCCTTTTGGTTCGCCGGGATGCCCTTATTTTTGCCTAGGTCAGTCAACCTAGCGGGTTTTTATTTACGCGTAGTATCTTTTCACTATGTCTGCATTAACGGGGTGAGGAAGGTCGTCACCATCCATGGTGGTCAGAATCATGGCTCCACTAGAAAATATGCTCTTGATCATAAATGGCCCTTCGTATGTGGGAGTCCATTTGCCCCTGGGATCACCTTGTGGCAGTATGATGTGCTTGATCACTAGATCACCCACTTGATATACTTGACGTCTGACCTTTTTATTGAAAGCCTTGATCATCCGTTTTTGATACATTTGACCATGACAGACAGCAGTAAGTCTTTTCTCATCAATTAGATTCAGTTGATCAAGTCGATTATGGATCCAATCGTCTTTGTTCAAACCCATATCCTTCATGATCCTCGAAGAAGGGATTTGGACTTCAATGGGCAGGACAACCTCCATACCATATACCATAGAATAGGGTGTTGCCCCTGTCGACGTTCGTGTTGAGGTGCGGTAACCATGAAGAGCAAATGGTAACATCTCATGCCAGTCTTTATATGTCACTGTCATCTTCTGTATGATTTTCTTAATATTCTTATTAGCAGCCTCCACAATGCCATTCATCTTTGGCCGATAAAGGGAAGAATTATGATGTTGGATCTTGAATTGTTTACAGAGTTTGGTGATCATCGTATTGTTGAGCTTTGTACCATTGTCTGTGATGATTCTCTCTGGCACACCATACCGACAAATCAGGTTATACTTGATAAACTGCGCCACAACATTCTTGGTAATAGTAGCAAAAGAGGCAGCCTCAACCCACTTCATAAAGTAATCAATGGCCACCAGGATGAAACGATGCCCATTAGAAGCGGTAGGTCTAATCTCTCTGATCATGTTAATGCCCCAGATTGCAAAGGGCCAAGGAGCCGTCAAGACATTCAAGGGAACTGAAGGTACATGTACTTTATCAGTATAGATCTGGCATTTGTGACAAGTGCGGGAATGCTGATAATAGTCTGCTTCCATAGTGGACCAATAGTATCCTGCCCGTAGGATCTTTTTAGCCATGGTATGTCCACTAGAATGGGTTCTGAAGGTACCTTAGTGTAAATCTGCCATAATCCTCTCAGCTTCGCTCTTGTCTACGCACCGAAGTAAAGTACAATCATGATTGTGCTTGTAGAGGATTCCATTACTGAGGAAGAACTTTGCGGAGAACCTTCTCAGAAACTTCTTATCATTGACCGATGCCCCCTCAGGATATTCTTGAGCCTCGAGATACCTCTTTACTTCATGAAACCAAGGTTTGTCTGCTACTTCTTCAGTGTCAATCTCATAGCAGTATGTCGGTTCATCCAACCTCTCAATAGTGATTCGGGGAGCCTCGTTGTCTCACTTGACCTTGAACATAGATGACATGGTAGCTAGCGTGTCCGCTAACTGATTCTCTTCTTGTGGAAAATGTTCAAAGGTTACCTCTTCAAAGTGTGGAAGCAACGTCAGCACACGTTCTTTATAAGGGATAAGGTTCGGGTGCTTCGTGTCCCGCTCTCCTTTGATTTGACTTATAACCAAGGCTGAGTCCCCGAAAATGCTCAAGAACTTGATCCTCGGGTCAATAGCAGCTTTGAGACCCATGATGCATGCTTCGTACTCTGCCATATTATTGGTATAGTTGAAACATAGTCTGGAGGTGAAAGGAGTATGATAGCCGTCAGGAGATATAATTACAGCACCAATGCCATTGCCGAGTGCGTTCGAGGCTCCGTCAAAAACCATAGTCCATCGGGATCCTTCCTCGGGTCCTTCATCTGGTCCAGGTTCTTCATAGTCTGTCACTAACATGATATTCTCATCCGGGAATTCAAAGTTCATGGATTGGTAGTCACCCACAGCCTGATGAGCCAAATGATCATCTAGTACACTTCTCTTGATTGCTTTCTAGGTCGTGTATTGGATATCGTATTCGGTCAAGATCATTTGCCATCTTGCTATTCTTCTGGAGAGGGTGGGCTTCTCGAAGATGTAATTGATCGAATCCATCTTAGATATCAACAAAGTAGTGTGGATCAACATATATTGTCTCAGTCGGCGAGCAGCCCATGCCAAAGCGCAACAAGTTTTCTCTAGCAGTGAGTATCTTGTTTCACAGTCGGTAAACTTTTTGCTAAGGTAGTATATTGCATGCTCTTTTTGACCGGACTCGTCATGCTGCCCTAGCACACACCCCATTGAATTGTCTAGCACTGTTAAGTACATTATCAAAGGTCTTCCTTCAATCGGAGGCATCAAAATTGGTGGTTCTTAAAGGTATTCCTTGATTCTTTCGAAGGCAGTATGGCATTCATCATTCCATTTTACCACTTGATCTATCTTCAGGAGTTTGAAGATTTGCTCACAAGTAGCAGTTAAATGGGAAATGAACCTGGCAATGTAATTTAGGTGTCCCAAGAAGCCTCTAACTTCCTTCTTATTGCAAGGAGTCGGCATCTCTTTTATAACTTTCACCTTTGTAGGGTCTACCTGAATACCCTTGTCACTGACAATGAAACCCAGCAATTTACCAGACCTTACCCTGAAGGTGCACTTGTTCGGATTTAACCTCAGCTTGTACGTCTTAAACCTATTAAACAGCTTTTGCAGATGATCAAGGTGTTCTTCCTCAATTTGAGACCTGGCTATCATGTCATCCACATAGACCTCAATCTCATGGTGAATCACGTCATGAAACAAAGCTACCATGGCTCGCTGATAGGTTGCCCCAGCATTCTTCAATCCAAGCGACATCACTTTGTAACAGAAAGTGCCCCATTGTGTGATGAAGGTTATCTTCTCCATGTCTTCGGGTGCCATCTTGATCTGATTGTAACCAAAGAAACCATCCATGAAGGAAAAGATCTTCTGCTGCACAGTGTTGTCAACCAGAACATCGATGTGGGGGAGCGGAAAGTCATATTTGGGGCTTGCCTTGTTCAAATCTCGGTAGTCCACACACATCTGTATTTTGCCATCCTTTTTAGGCACCAGGACTATGTTAGCAACCCATTAGGGGTAGGAGGTGACAGTTAAGAACCCAACATTGAATTGTTTCATAACTTCTGCTTTGATCTTCTCTGACATTTCAGGGTGCATAAAATGGACCTTTTGTTTTACTGGAGGGAAATCTTCTTTAGTTGGCAGACGGTGCACCACAATATCCATGTCCAGTCCTGGAATGTCTTCATACGACCAGGCAAAGATCTCAACATAATCATGCAACATCTGTATCAACCGCTGTTTGACCCTAAGCTCCAGATTTGCACATATCTTGACTTCTTTTCTGTACTCTTCTGTGCCCAAGTTTATTGTCTCAACTGGCTCTTCATGAGGCTGTATAGCCCTTTCTTCCTGCTGTAACAGCCTAGCAAAATCTCTGGGTACCTCACAATCTTCCTCACCTTCGTTCTCGGCTTGGTTGATCGGATTTTCAAAGTCATAACCGGCAATAGCAGAACTGTTATCAATGGGATCCAGAGTGGATATGGATCCGCAGTTAATATGTGAGTATGTGTAAAAGCATAGATGTATAGACAAGGTAAAAAAGCATAAAAGAAAAAATAGAAAGCGCAAAATTTGTATGCATAAACGTCCAATGCTTTATTAATGCCATATGAAATTGAAACATGATGACCCTCACAAATAAACCATTGTGCCCCGGGTAAGAAACAAGGCCATAAAGTTTATATTGTTTGTTACATATCCAAAACAAGAAAGACAATTACTTCTGATCAAAAGTAAACGGTACAAAGTCTCTAGCCGTCCAGTTACTGGGTCCACTGTTGGTAGTAGGGAAGATCCATTTATCCATATTATACTCATTGTCAGCATCTTCCATGGCGGAGACAACATCAATAGCATTGATTCCCGAGCCGTGCTTGGGCATGGGTGCAGTTATGATGTTGGGAGTCTCAGGGGGATCGAATTCAATCTCCTTTGCCTCAATCAGATCCTGCATCTTGTTCTTCAAAGCCCAGCAGTCGTTCGTGTCATGCCCCGGAGTCTCAGAATGGTAGGCGCATCGAGCATTTAGATTATAGCGGGGAGAGGCAGTATTAGGATTCTTCGGGGCTTCCTTCAAAGTTACCAGATTGGACTTCAATAATTATGGTAAAACTTAAGACAAAATCATATTTATCCGGGTAAACAGTCTTACCGGCCTTTATGCTCTAGGTTAATTGTTCCTTTGTTGAGTAGGTGCAGGTTTAGAGATCATAATAGCCCCCACCGCTAGACGGTGTTCAGTTATGTCCTGATTCCTTTGATTGTACACAACATTAACCTCTTTCTTCCCAGCAAATGCCTTCCTTACTGCACTGGAGGATGCATCCTTTTGGATCTTGCCACTCCTAATTCCAGCTTCCACTCTTTCTCCCGTCAAGATCAATTTAATAAAACCTGCAGAGGAGCTTTCAATCAGGTGATTGAAAAATGGACCAGACAGGGTACCCAGAAACATATCCACTAGCTCCCTATCAGACAGGGGAGGCTGGACTCTTCCTGCTAAGTCCCTCCACTTCTGAGCATAGTCCTTAAAGCCCTCGCTCGAACCCATAGACATATTTTGGAGTTGTGTACGGGTGGGAGCAAGGTCTATGTTGTACTGATACTGCTTATAGAAAGCAGCAACCAGGTCTTCCCAATTATGGATGTTGGTCCTTTCTAGCTGATAGAACCATTCTAATTGAGTTCCGGACAGACTATCTTGAAAGAAGTGGACCCATAAGTCCTTGTCAGCAGTGTGAGGCTGAATCTTCCTCACATAGGATCGGAGGTGCATCTTGGGACACGAAACACCATCATACTTGGCGAACATCGGCTCCTTGAACTTTTGTGGGATGACAACCCCATTTACCAAACCCAATTCTTTAAAATCCAGCCTAGGCACCTTCTGGATTTCCATTGCACTCAGACGCTCTTCCAGCTATTTGTACTTTTCGTCAGCCGAAGGATACTGCTCTTCATTGTAATCAATCTCATTGTCAGATTCCCTCGGACTAGGGTCTTTCTCTCTTGTCTCCCCTTCTTGATTATCACCTTCTTTTGATGAAGATGTCAGCTCAACCACTTGCCTTAGCGGTCCTTTGAACCTCCTTCTCAGATTTACCACACCAGCTGTCCTCCGTAGCTTCTTAGTCTTCTCTTTCACAATCAGGGCTTTCAGTTCCTCTTGCCCCTTGGCCAATGCCATGATCATATGTTGAAACTGTGCATTCTGAGTCTGTAGATGCTTCACTGTTTATTCTAGAGCCATTGCTGAAATAAACAGCGGAGAGGATGAGAAACCTGCTATGAAACATGTTTATGCAATGATATGTATGATATATTTATGCAATGTTTTCAAGGATCTCGCGGGGTAAATAAGAAAATGTCAGAAGTTGAAACTTGCAGCTTTGATTGAAGAACTTCATATTATTTAGTGTCCTTCTACGAGAGTCAAGCTCACCATATCAAGTGGGTCATAGCCCCTGACTCAAGTTGTTGAGTTTTGATCTTTTGACAGCATTGGCTAGAGGAAAATAAATCTAATTTTCCCCTTGCTAGACGTTTGATTTACCATAACATGCATTACAAACCCTTGAGATCCTTGAAATGGTTAAGGAAATGCTATGGCATGATGTCATGATGTGTATGATTATGCTAAGAAATCACAGATATAAAAAACACAAGCAAATCACACAAAAACCTTAGGTTTAAGGCTTGAATGGGTTTTAAGGTCATACCCTCTTGAAGTTGGATTGGTTCAACCTGTCCTATAAATAGTAATTGAGTTCTAAGGTATCTCAATATCATTGACCTTTCCCACAAGCTTCGTTCGATAGGCGAATGACTCGCAACCAAACAAAACTCAGGAGTTAAGTCTCAATGAGTGTAGCATCGAGTATCTGCTGACTTTGGGAATACACCAAAGACGGCCATCTCACTACGTCCTAATGGCCAAGTTGTTCATTTAAAGGTTCTAAGGTCAGTTGACGCTTCATAACACCATGCAGCGGCTCTGTATTCTCCTTGATTAACTCAAGGGCTACCGGTACCAACCAAAGTGTCGCATCAACATAGCCATCACTTCAACCATGTCGGTATACCCCGCACAATTTCCACGATCTATTGCTACTTACCTAAAAGGTCTCCCCAGATCCAGGTGTAGGATTTATAATAACCCAAATAGATACCCTTTAAAGTAAAGCAATCAGAACAAGCAAACAATTTAGAAATGATCTAGACCCTAAGGTAAACCCCACTTTCATTTTTCCCCAGCAGAGTCGCCAGTTTTGTGATATGGTGGCAGAACCGACTGTTTATATTGGTTTGTGTTTTTTGTTTGCAAATGTCGCGGTAAGCAAGAGTCGCCGCCGACTTTTCTTTTATCCAACAAAGGAAAGGGTGAAAAGAACAGAAAAAGACCTTTCGAGAGTTTTCTGAGTAAGGGGGTAGATTATGGAAAGGGAAGGTGTTAGCACCCTTTCCATCTGTAGTTTTCTACGGGCTTTTAGGTACTTGCTCATTTTTTAAGACTGTTTTCGTTTTTGTATGTTTTGAAATATTTTGTTTGCTTTATGGTAACTCTTGTATCAGTCCTCAAGAGTGTGATAAAGTGTTTTTGAAAAGATTTTTTGAAAGTGTGTAAGTGTGAAAATTTCAGGTTTGAGCAAGTACTTAAGAGTCATCTGCCTACTCGAAAAAGGGTGTTCTTTTCCTCCTACTCTTTAGATAGTGCTATCCTACTTTTAGTGAGTAGGTAGCCCTATCGTCGGATGTTGAGGGACTATCGAAAAAGAGGCTATGGTCATTGAAGGCAACACGTAAGGATATCTTAGCATTTTAAGGGACTGTCATCATATAGGCAACATCGAGGGACAAGACCATTTCTTGTAGGCAACTCGAGGGACGTTTAGGGACCTTGATATTTTATGATGACTTTTATACCGAGGGTCTTTGCTAAGATACCCCTACGTTCGAGGGACATGACCATTATTTTTCGAGGCAACTAAGTGGGGTATACCCTAAGGGTGCAAGTGTGCAACAGTGTGCTTTTTCAGTTATGTATATCTTGCAATTAGTGATCTACTGATTAATTGATTCTTATCATGCATGCCTAAGTTACTAACAATTATATACAAGCATGTAAAGAAAAAGCGAGAAATAAAGTCCTACGCTATTACAGGGCTTTGGTGTAGATACATGAGCAATGAACGAAAAGTAAAAATGCGGAAATAAAAAACCCTAAATTAGCTATTACAAACCGGGCGCAGTTACATAAATGGTAAAAAATAAATTGTATGGAAAAAATAATAGCGCGCAAAATTAAGACGAGAAAAAGTTTTAAACCCTAAAAATCTAATTGTTTATAAAAAAATGTTTTTTTTTTGTATTTCATGAGAAAAATGTGTGATTTAACCTAATTCTTCTAACTAATTTTAAATTGAGGAAAAAGGGTTAAAATTTAATTTAATTAATTAATTTTCAAAAAAATTAATTTTATTAAAAAAAAACTCTAAATCCTAATTTTTATGATTCTCTGATTTTTTTTATGATTTTTATGATTAAATAGAAAGAAAAAAATGATTTTTTGAAAAAAAAATAACCAAAGAAATTAAATAAAAATAATAAAAAGAAAAGAAGAATGGGCCTAAGGGGGGTGTGAAACCCAAACTGGAATGTGTTGTTTGAATTTGTCTAAGCCCAAGTCTGATTGGCCCATTGTTAGTGCCTGATTCAGTGTTGTTGTGGTATGGAGGTCCACGGTGTATCTGTATGCTAGAGGCGCTGGATCCAGAACCATGCAGATTGGATGGCTAGATCTGAGGGTGCATGACGCGCGCTTGGGGGTGAGACCTATTGGATCTGCAAGAAACAAGTTAGAAAACATAAAATGTTGGACCTGGGACTCGAACCCAGGTCCTCTCCCTTCCAGCGCGCTTCCTTTGCCATATGAGCCAAGGGGTCATTCGTTATATGCAACTAACAAAAAACAATATAATCAAAATAAAATGCCCAGAAATCCTTTTTATTAAAAACGCGTATTGTTTCAAATGGCCCAACCATGTCATGTCACGCCTTCGTCTTCTTCAGTTGTCCATCGTTTTAGCTAATGGACTTTTACCTACGGACTATATTCGTCACTAAAAACCTGCAAATCTCAAAAATCTCACACAAGCAATATAAATTTAATTCAAGGTCATGGATCAACTGGGTTGATCCTCTGAGCATGATGGGGTCCTTTATTAGGCTTAATTGTACTTGTATCTGAAAACCCTAAAATGAACCTTTAAACCCTAACAATGGCAGGTTATCATATATGCATCAAAACTGAAATTAACCATTCAAACACGTTCTAAATGCTCCTACAAACAAGAATGCATGCTCAAAATCTATTTCTAACGCGTGTATGATCAAAATCGATTTCAAGAAATAATGTGCAAACTGTGATGATGTACGTGGTGATTCTGGATGCTTTGATGCTTGGGAATGATGTTGTTAGCTTCAGAATGTCCCTAGGAATAGATTGCAAGCGTCAAAACTCCTTGAATCCCTCTGCAAATGTCAATCCGATTGCCACTTTTTTGTGAAAAATTGGAAGTTTTGTGTGGGTTCTATGCGGCCAGTCCTCCTTTTTTCTGGTATGGAAATCTTATGCATATATACTAGGATGCATTAGGGTAACAAAATAGGACTGAATCTTGAAGATTTATGTGGAAAATATTTGATTTGCCTTTGGAATTTTAAGTTTCTAAACTTGGCCAAAACATGCCATTTTCTTTCCAATCAAGCCTTGCACGAAATCATGATTTTCTTATCAGATCCTAGACTCATTATATGATCATAAAAACAAATCTTTGGATTTTATTTCATTATTTCACTATTTTATTTGATTTATTATGATTTAAATGAATAAAAATTCAAATAAATAAAAACAAATCTCATAAAATAAAATAATGGATTTAAATATCTTAAATAAGTCCATGGATATGTTTGAGATCCAAAACCCACGCCCATTAGTCTAAAAGATCCAGTTTGCTCACATTGACTTTTGTGCATTTTCCTAAAATTGGTCAACTTTAGCAATGCATATATTTCTCAATTTTAACCCTATGAGGGTGTTCTTGGACTTTCTAGAGAGCTTAGTATATCCTTTAAACAACCCTTTTGGTTTCATCTCAATTGGATCTTCCATGTTCATGTAAGGAGCTTTTACCCAAAAGGTGTTTTTGTTGACTTTTTGAAAGGACCTAAAATGTATGAACTTGTATCTTTTGATTGAGGCATTTCTTGAACTTGAGGGATGAAGATAAGTTGTAGGGAATTGTATTATCTTCAAAATTATCCTTGGAGGAAAAATTTCTGATAAAGTATGAGAAAGTTATGCTTGGTCAAAGTTTGGTTGACTTTTCCTGTATAAACCCTAATTTGCCATTTTTTACTTTTGATGAGTTAGGAGCATTTCTTGAGGAATCATGATCAACCTTAGATAAAATTATGGATATTACTTCAAAATATTTATGTTGACCAAAAATCTTGAAGTTTGACTGTATTTGGGCCACAAATGACTTTTGACCTAGTATAGTTGATTTCTAGGCATTTGAGCAGTTGACTGAGCAAACTTATTGTTCAAGGCATGAAATTTGGCATGGATGGTCTTGAGGACATATTAGGACCATGGAAAGCATTAGGGATCCTTGGGACTCACACATCTTGCTTAAAATTGATACCTAGTTAAGGTTTGTTGCCTTAGGAGGAGAATTTGTCTGGTCAATTCTTAGTCATCCTTGAGCAATTGAGGACCTCTAAAGGCATGCCTTGAGTGAAAATGAGAGGGAAAATTTTGGGGTACAACAGACACGTACGTGATTTTTTAGTTGTATGTTTCGACCGTACCAAGTCATAGGCTACAGACTTTAAAACAAGAGTAAATGTGTCGACCTGAAAAACGTACGTGTCAACACATAAAATAAGAATTTCATGCAATTTCAGAAATGATTCAGTATGTGTCGACCTATGCAATGCATGTGTCTACCCAGGCCTTCCATAGGCTACAAGCTTCAAAATTGAGTAGCATGTGTCGACCTGAAAAATGGATGTGTCGACACATGCAGTGAAAATTTATGCAAAAACTCGTTTTTAATTACTTGGATCAATTTCAAAATGCTTTTTAATGATTCCTAAGACTTCTAATGCAGATGAGTGCCACAAGACATAGAGACACCGTCTAATTTACAAAGGTGATTGTTCTTTATAATTTTGACATCATGCAAAACATTAATTGACAAAGTTGTACTCACAATTTTGCCGGTCATGACTATAGGATACAAGTGGAGATCGTTATACGCTTATGGGTAGGTTAATCGAGTACATTGCCTTGGAGATAGACCACCATATTAGTACTATCAGACATGTATAAAGCTATAATATCACTGTTGTACCCCAAAATGTTCCCTCTCATATTTCTCAAAGCATTGCAAGAAAAATCTCCAAGTGGTTCAAGGTTACTCAAGAGTTTGTCAGGCAAGCTATCTCCTAAGGCAGTCTACCCCAAATTAGGGTTTTGTGTTACATCAAGATATTTGAGTAAAAATGACCTCAAGTGCTACCCAATGTCCTAATATGTTCTCAAGATCATCCATGTCAAGTTTCAAGCCTTGCAGAGGAAGTTTGCTCAGTCAATTGCTCAAAGGTCCAAAAATCGACTGTGTTAGGGCAAGAGTCAATTGTGACCTACAAACAGTCAAACTTCAAGATTTTTTGTCAACATTCTCATTTTGAAGGATATTTCATTATTTTATCAAGGGTTGATTATGATTCATCAAGGATTGCTCAAGATTCATCAAGATTCAAAAGTTGCTAAATTAGGGTTTTGTAGGAAAAGTTAACTCAACTTTGACCAAGCATAACTTTATCATACTTTATTATGAATGACCCATCCAAAGCTCATTTTGAAGAGGATGCAATTTCCTACAATCCATCTTCATACCCCAAGATCAAAAAATCCACTCACAAGAAGTTATGAATTTGGACATTATAGGTCATTTTTGAAAGTCAACAAAAACACTTTTTTTGTCAAAGCTTATAACTTGAACATGGAATATAAAAATGAGATGAGACCAAAAGTGTTGCTTAAAGGACATCTCAAGCTCTCTAGAAAGTCCAAGAACATCTCCAAAAGTTTAAAATTGAAGAAGTTATGCATTGTTGAAGTTGAACTTTTTTGCAAAATTGCCAAAAATCAACTATCCTCAACTTAAAAGTTTTCCAAATGGGCCCATTCCTTTCCTCTTGATTTGAGTTTTCATCATTGCCCACGTGCCCTAGCTCCAGCCGCGTGCCCATATCTCATTTTTATTATTTAATTTGATTTTTATTTGAATTTATTCATTTTAAATCAAATAAAATCATATAAAATCCAAGGCATTGATAACTCATGATTTTCTGATTATTTTAGGCTTTGGTCACAGCTAGCATTGCAATAAAATTCGTATCAAAGGCATTGGTTACAAGAATATATGATTTGGACCAAATTTGGAAAGGTTTTCATGGAGAATCAAATCAAATATGCAATCATCATTGGAGCAAGATTTGAACCAAATTTGTTACCCTAATCCAATGTGCATTACATAAGCAAGCAAGGCATACGAAAATAAGGGTTGGCAAGCATTGGTAGAAGCAGAACAAAAGTGAAAAAAATCACAAAAAAGTTGGAGATCAAAATCCAGGTTAAAGGCAGTTTCAGGATGCGAGAGTTGTCTCAATCAATTGCTGGCCATCTCCAGAAGCTGTTACGATCCAAGCCACGCATTTTCAGACTCCCTAGTGCACTGTAAGTCTCACGCGACATAGCCATATTCTTGATTTCGATTTGCATTATCCTGGCATCCATTGAACAAAATAGTTGCATATTTGTGATCATAAGAACATTTGCAAGCTTTTGGCATTAATGAATTTCGTTTATATGATCTGAAACAAGAATCACCATAGTTAAGGTTCTTGGAGTTTTTTTGGGGCTTTCTGTTTCAGGTACAATTGGCCCATAAGAAGAACATGGTCGTGATCAGAAGGTCATGACGAATTGAACCATGTTCTTGAAATGTATTTATATGGCCTGAGGGAGATTTTAGAACAAGGCTGCGATTTTTGCTGCGGATGAAAATCCGCAGGTAATTTTTACAGGGGTTTGAGGACATGGACGATGAGGTGTCCTCCGTCCATTGGGCCATTCAAACCAAGCGCGCCTTTTTTTTGTTTTTTCTGGCATTGGAATTGTTTTGTTATATTATTATTGATACTTATTATACTAACAACTAAAGCAGCGTGGCTTAGTGGTAACCTTGGCAAAGCATTCTCCTTCAGGACCTGGGTTCGAATCCCAGGTCCCCCTCTTTCTCAATATTATTATTTTTCAGGTGATTGCATGCACGCTAAGGTTTAGACTATACTATGCTCCCTCACTATCCAAGCGCCAGATGGCCAAAGGGCCAGATCTGATGGCCAAGCGTTGAAGGTCCACCAAAGCGCTGGTCAATGCGTGTGTACCAGATCCAAAAAAGTCAAAAGGGCCAGCATTGTTGGGCCTACAGAATTTCTATTACCACCTCAAAACAGGCCCAATCCTTCTACTCTTTTATATATTTTTGTTTAGTTACTTTTAATTGTTTTATTTAATTTTCTAACCAATCATAAAATTCTTTTTTTATCAAATAAAATCACAAAAATATTTTTTATTCAATCAAACTTTAAACTTTTATTTTTCTTAATAAACTTATTAATTAATTAGGTTTTTAATTAGAAAACTTTAATTCATTTTGTAAAATAAATAAAATTAATTAGACTTAACTAGGTTTTAACTATTAATTTAATTATTATTATTTTATTTTCTTAAATAATCAAAACTCCAAAAATAATTTATTTTTCATTTAATTAATTCATTAATTTAATTTAGTTATTTAATTTAGGATTAGTTTCTTTTCTTAAAATAAAAACAACAAAAAAAGCAATTTTCTTTCAAAGGGTCAAAACCCTAATTTCGCACTCGATTTAATTTCCCGCGCGTTGTATTTATTTTATCATATTAATGTATCTGCTTCCAGATTGTAATAGTTAAATAGGATATTTAATTATTTTTATCGTTTTACTTTATTTTTCAAAGGGTTTTGTCTTTGGCGATGTAAATACCCGACGCCTTGTAATTTAAATTCCGCATTTTATTTCCGCAAATTATAGCTGCTAGATGTTTGATAATAGGGTTGCATGACAAGACTGAATGTTAACCTTAAAATCAAATTAGACCACCTTTAACATGTACAAAGATAAAAATAACTGAAAACGACACACTCGCACATGTGCACTCTTAGGGTACACCCACTTGGTTGCCTTCGTACGCGGTCATTGAGTATAGGTTGTTTTAGAGGTCGTCCTCTTGTCTAAAAGATCATAGTTGCCTCGAAATGGTTGCCTCAGATATTGTTGCCTCAAACAAATGATTTAAGACATTAGGGTTACCGCTAAGGCGTCCTAATATTGCTTTGGTAACCGTATGTCCCTCATTCGAATTGACCCTCAAACTCCAATGACGGTGCTACCTACTCATTAATAGTGGGATAGCATAGTCTAAAGGAAATTAGCATAGAACGATTCCTTTTTCGAGTAGGTAGATAGTTCTTAGATACTTGCTCATCTCATCCAAAACAAACTTTTTTTACACTTACACTCTTTTACAAATAAGTTTTCAAAAACACTTCATTACACTCTTGAGGACAGAAGCAAGAGTTAAATCAAAGTTTCAAACAAAAACTTTTTCAAACCCACAAGCACAAAGAAAACAATTTTGAAAACAATTGAGCAAGTACCTAAGAGCCCGTGGATAACCACGGGTAGAAAGGGTGCTAACACCTTCCCTTTCTATAATCTTCCCCCGTACTCAGAAATAATCTCGAAAAAGGAATTTTTATGTGCTTTTTTCCTTTCCTTGTTGGATAAAATAAAAGTCGGTGGCGACTCTTGCTTACCGCGACATTTTGCAAAAACAAACGCAAAACGCTAACCAGCATTCCAAAAACAGTCAGTTCTCCCACCGTATCACAGAACTGGGGACTCTGCTGGGGAAGCTTATAAATGGGGTGTACCTTAGGAATAGTTCATAATGTTTTCAATTGCTTGACTTGTATTCTTTATCTTTGTGGGCTTGAATCGGAGTTACTATAGATCCTAACCCGGGTCTGGGGGATACCCTTTAGGTAAGTAGCAATAAACTGTGAGGGAACTGTACGACGTAGACCGATACGGTTGAAGCAGTGGCTACATTGGTGTGACACTTTAGTTTGTACCGATATCCCTTGTGGCGCAACGAGGAGAATATGGGTCTTCTAAGGGGCCGTTATACACCAACTAACCTTAGCACCTATAATTGACCAACTTGGCCATAGAACAATAGCAGTATGCTACACTCATTGAGACTAAACTCTCGCGATGATTCCGGCCGCAAGAAAAGGTTGCTAAACTGGAATTATGACCGATCGAGGGTAGTCAGTGATATTGAGATCCTCTAGAACCCGATTACTATTTTTAGGACAGGTGTGAACCAACTAAACTGAAAGAGGGTAATACCTAAACTTTATGCCAGCCTAAAATCTAAAGGCTATCTGTGTGACTTGTTTTCCCTTACCATGTTTGCTATCTGTGAATACTTGTGACGTGTTTCTATCATGACATCATGCATCATGAAATTGCATGCATATTGCATTGGACTAACCTATTTTAAAGACAGAGGGGATTCATCTTTGTTCTGTTTTGTAGGTCATGACACCCATGCGTAGAAACACTATTCAGATCAACTTTGTCTAGATTCCCACTCAGCTTAAGGAATTGGTTGCAAAGATTCCAGATACTTCCTCCTTTATCAGAAGACATGGACACCTCCTTGGTTTGGTCACCTCCAAGATGGATGAATAGATGATGAGTGTCTTAGTCCAGTTCTTTGATCCATTGTACCATTGCTTTACTTTTCCGGATTACCAGTTGGTCCCCACCTTGGAAGAGTTCTCTGATCTACTAGGTATGTCCATTCTGGAGCAGACCCCGTTCACAGGTTGGGAGAAAGTTCTTAGGCTAGAAGAGATTGCTTCAACCCTTCATCTGACAAAGGCTGAGGTAATGTCTAATTGGGAAACTCGTAGTGGGACAAAAGGCTTCTTGGCTAAATTCTTGGTTGATCGGGCTAATCAGTTCTGGGATAGTCTAGACTTCCAGGCATTTGGAGACATTTTGGCTATTCTCATATATGGTTTGGTGTTGTTTCCTAACTCAGATTCCTTTGTTAACGTGAATGTGGTGAAGATCTTCATTTCCCGTAATCCGGTACCCACTCTCTTGGGTGATATTCTGCACTCTCTTTATGCCCGTACTGCTCGGAAACGGGGAACCCTTATGTGTTGTGCACCATTGCTGGCGAGGTGGTTTATTTCTCACCTCCCCAAATCAGTTTTGAAGAACAAGGAAGGCATGGGTTAGGACTACAGGATTATGTCTCTCTCTCACATGGACATCATTTGGACTATTAAGGGCATGGAAGATGTGGCTATTATTGATCGCTGTGGGGAATACCCCAATGTCCCACTTCTAGGAATCAATGGAGGGATCACTTATAATCCGTGTTTGGCCTTACGTCAGTTTGGGCAAGCTAGGAGGGAAGGACCTCATGAGTTACTGATGCCAAGTATTATCTTTGACTTCTAAGGGGATAGTGACGAGCAACGCCGCAGGTTCATACGAGCTTGGGATAGAGTATACAGGTCTGATCCGCACGAGCTAGGTGTGAAAACCTCTCTTCCAATGGAATCATATCTCCGATGGGTTCGTACACGTGCCCAAAAGTTGGGAATGCCATACGAAGATGTCTTTCCTGTGATTGTTAAGGTTGCTGATGAAGAAAGGGTTCCACCTACCATCCCCCACCTGTACATGCCTACTGACATTGGGGCATAAAAGAGGTCCTGGATGCAGCTAAGGGAAGAGCGGGATACTTATAGGGAAAAGTATCACGAACAAGAGCGGAAGATCCTGAAGTTGACAAGGCAATTGGAGAATGAGTAGATCCTCAACGACTATGTCAGCACCAAAGGCAAACGACCATGGGAGCGCTGATGTCTTTTGATTATTTCTAGCTTTGATTTATTTTTCAGCATTTCTTTCTTGTAACGCCTTAAAGGCATTTATCAGACATTGTTTCAAGTTTATCTAATAAAAGTGTGTTTCATTTTGGTTTACGAATTTGAATCTCTCGACGTATTTGAAATCATATCATACGCATTACATTCCATGCACCTCATCACAGGTACCCCTTACAGGTTCTCATCTTCTTCGCTGTTTATTTCAGCGCATCATGTCTGCTGAAACATCAACTGATTAAGCTATCAAGGCTCTACAAGCTCAAAACGCTCAATTCCAAGAAATGTTCATGAATTTGGCTAAGGGACAGCAAGATCTAAAGACTCTTATCTTGAAGGATAAGAAGAAGAAGAAGAAGAAGAAGAAGAAAAAGAAGACAGTCCTCCTGAACATGGGTCACAGGTTTGGGAACAGGCTGCGAGATGAAGTCAATCTATCCCACTCATATGGAGGGGGAGAAAACCAAGAAGAAAGGAGGGTCCCTAGCCCTGTGGTATCTGACCACGAGACTGACTTTGACGAAGACCAGTATCTTCCTGCCGAGGATAGATATAAACAGCTTGAAGACTGGTTAAGTGCGATGGAGATTCAGAAGGTCCCTGGGTTGGACTTTGGTGATCTAGGTTTGTCATCTGGGGTGGTGATTCCCCACAAGTTTAAAGCACCAGCCTTTGCTAAATACGACGGGGTTTCTTGCCCAAAGCTGCACCTCAGTCCGTATGTTAGAAAAATTCAGCCATACACCGCTGACAGGAACCTCTGGATCCACTTCTTTCAAGATAGTCTTTCAGGGACTCAGCTTGAATGGTTTTACCAGCTAGAAGGAGCTAGTATCCGTAATTGGGAGGATTTGGCTGCTGCTTTCTACAAGCAGTACTAATACAATGCCGACCATGCTCCCACGCGTACCCAACTTCAGGGTATGTCTATGGGTGCGGGCGAAGGTTTCAAAGACTACGCTCAGAAGTGGAGGGACCTTACTGGAAGAGTGCAACCACCCTTGGCTGATAGGGAGCTAGTGGATATGTTTCTGGGGACCTTGTCTGGTCCGTATTTCAACCATATGATTGGAAGTTCATCGTCCGGATTTACAGAGCTGATTATGACCGGGGAAAGAATTGAGGCCGGTATCAAGAGCGGTAAAATACAGAAGGGTGCTTCGTCAGGCACCAAGAAGAAGCCTTTTAAGAAGGAGTCCAGTGATGTTTACAGTTCAAAAAGCCATAATAGACCTGAATGCCTCCAAGCAGTTAATGCGGTGGTTATATCAAGACCTGTTGTTGCTCCTCAGCGCAACAATCAGCCTAGGGCCGAGAGGCTGCAAAGACAATTCACTCTGCTCAACATGACTTTATCCCAAATTTTGTCACAGTTATTGAAAACCAACTTGGTGATTCCGAAGGAGGCCCCGAAGAATCCAAATACAACATCACCCATGTACAATCCTAACGCCCACTGTGCTTTTCATTCTGATAGCCCGGGGCACGATACGAATGACTGTTGGGTTTTGAAGAATAAGGTACAAGACTTGATTGATGCTAAGGAGATTGAGTTCGAAGCACCTGAAAGACCTAATGTTGTGACTGCTCCTATGCCCAAGCATGGAGTGAATGCTATAGATGAAGACTCGTTTGTGGTTTCTGTGAAAGACATTGTTACTCCATTGATGACTGTAAAGAAGAAACTTCTGCTAGCCGGTTTATTTCCGGGTTGTGATGAAGGTTGTCGTATGTGTTCCGTCCTACCTACCGGTTGCCATCTTTTGAAGTCAGGTGTCCAACGTCTGATGGATAATAAAGAAATTATGTTTGAGAAGACTTTTGTTCCTTTGGTTCCTACTGAAGAAGTTACTATAATCACCATTTTCGACAATTCTTCCAAGGCTTCCTCGAGAAAGCCTGTTAGAATTACATCTGTTCCAAGAATTGCACCGTTGATCATCACCATTCCTGGGCCTATCCCCTATACATCAAATAAAGTTGTCCCATGGAACTACGGGGATGACGTGTATTATCACGGAGTTAAACAAGATTTGAATGTTGATACTGACTTCAACAATATTGTTGGATCTAGTAAAGTCACCCGCAACGGAAGACTTTTCTCCCCTGAGATCTCTCCACCAGCTGTCCAGAAGCCTGTTGTTATTACACCTGTTAGTAAACCTGTTACTGTCCCCGTTCAAGTTCCAATTCTTACCCATGTCGCCGAGTTATCTGACACTTGGGGCAAAGGGACCACTGGTGAGCCTGCCCAGACGGAGGCACCGAAGAGGATTACTGTTGAAGCCTCTAGACAAGAGATGGAAGAAATTTTGAAGATCATCAAAAAGAGCGACTATAATGTAGTCGAACATATGGGGCAAACCCCGTCTAAAATCTCTATGTTGTCTCTATTTCTATGCTCAGAAGCCCATGCCAAGGCTCTGATTGCCTTCTTGAAAACTGCGCACGTGCCGCAGTAGACGTCAGCTGATCAGTTTAAAGATTGTGTGGCTATTCTGACAGCGGATAATGGGTTGGGTTTCTCCGATGCAGACTTGCCTACTAAGGGGAGGAATCAAAATAATGCCCTGCATGTCTCCATTGAATGCAGGGGCACTACTCTAGCTCATGTATTGGTGGATACGGGGTCTTCGTTGAACGTTTTGCCTAAGAAAGCTTTGGACCGGTTAGACTGTAAGGGGTTGGAGCTGAAGCCAAGTAACATTGTTGTTAGGGCCTTTGACGGGTCCAAGAGAATGGTACATGGAGAAGTGGATATTCCAGTGAAAGTTGGTTCTCAGATTTTCGCGTCTACTTTTTATGTGATGGACATTCGGCCATCTTATTCTTGTTTGCTGGGTTGCCCGTGGATCCATAAGGCTGGGGCAGTGACTTCTACGCTCCACCAGATGCTGAAGTACCCAGTCAAGGGGAAGATTGTTACGGTACGAGGAGAAGAGGAGTACATGGTGAGCCACCTCAACTCTTTCCGATATGTAGAGATGGATGGGGAGTTCATTGATACCCTGTTTCAACATTTTGAAGAAGTACCCCAGACATTGGCGTCAGCTGAAACTGTTAATGAAGATCCTCCAAAGAAGATGGCTTCCCTCAAGGATGCCCGGGTTGTTGTTGAGAAAGGTGGGTGTGCGAATTGGGGCCAACTCCCCGACTTTGCATATAAGACTAACAAGTTTGGTTTGGGTTTCACTGCAGAAGCTCAAAGGGATGTTCGGGGTGCACGGATCGGAAGAGCTCCCCTGTTTATCAGCAATTCAGGAGTGAATGTCGTTGAAAACGATGTTGAAAAATCTGAGTTCGACAGTTGGATCTATCATACTACTGATGGTGGTCTGAGCAATTAGACAGCAAAAGACTTCGTCCCAATTTCTTTTATTACCCAGTAATGAGACTTTTTATTTTTGAATTTGTAACAGACAATGTTTTAAACTTTACGGCCCGATGTCTTACCCGAGGCATCGTGGTTTTGTTTGTGAGGGCTTGATATTTGTCATCTCCATATATCATTAATAAAAGCATTGGATGTTTTCTTACATTTCAAATTTTGCGCTCCTTGTTTTTCTTTTTTATCTTTCAAAACAACTATTTTACACACACTCACATATACAGGTCTACATCCACTCTGGATCTCACTGGTAACGACTCTGCTATTGCCAGTTATGACTTCGAAAGTCTGATCAACTTAGCCGAAGACGAAGGTGAAGATGATTGTGAAGTGCCTGGTGAACTTGTTAGGCTGCTACTTCAGGAAGAGAGGGCCATACAGCCGCATGAGGAGCCCGTGGAAACAGTAAATCTGGATACAGAGATAAACAAGAAAGAGGTCAAGATCGGTGCAAATCTGGAGCTTAGTGTAAAGCAACAGTTGATTCAGATGCTGCGTAACTATGTAGAGATCTTTGCCTGGTCTTATGAAGACATGCCTGAGTTGGATACCGATATTGTGGTTCACCGCCTGCCTACCAAGGAAGACTGTCCTCCAGTGAAACAGAAAGTCCGCCGAATGCGGCCAGAGATGTCTGAGAAAATCAAGGCTGAAGTTATGAAACAGTTTGATGTCGGTTTTCTAGCAGCTACTTCTTACCCGCAATGGGTTGCCAACGTGGCTCCTGTGCCGAAGAAGGATGGTAAGGTTCGAATATGTGTTGACTATATGGATCTGAACAGGGCGAGCCCCAAGGATGATTTCCCTCTACCTCATATCGACGTTCTGGTTGACAACACCGTACAACATAAAGTCTTCTCCTTTATGGATGGTTTCTCCGGTTACAATCAGATCAAGATGGCTCCCGAAGACATGGAGAAGACAACCTTTGTTACTCAATGGGGTACCTTTTGCTACAAAGTCGTGCCTTTTGGATTGAAGAATGTTGGGGCAACGTATCAGCGCGCTATGGTCGCTTTGTTCCATGACATGATCCATCATGAGATTGAAGTATACGTTGACGACATGATTGCAAGATCCCAGACTGAGGAAGAACATCTTGACCACCTTCAGAAGTTGTTTGACAGGTTGAAGTTGTACAAGCTGAGGTTAAACCTGAACAAGTGCACCTTCAGGGTGAGATATGGTAAACTGCTGGATTTCGTCGTTAGTGATAAAGGTATTCAGGTGGATCCTGCAAAGGTGAAGGTTATTCAGGAAATTCCAGCTCCCCGAACAGAAAAAGAAGTCAGAGGCTTTCTAGGATGTCTGAACTATATTTCCCGATTCATCTCACACCTGACTGCTACTTGTGAGCCAATCTTCAAGTTACTGAAGAAAGATCAAGTGGTAAGATGGAATGATGAATGTCAGGCCGCTTTCAAAAGGATCAAGGAATATCTCCAAGAGCCTCATATTCTGATGCCTCTAGTTGAAGGGAGACCTTTGATCTTATACTTGACAGTACTCGACAACTCAATGGGGTGTGTGTTGGGGCAGCATGACGAGTCTGGCCGAAAAGAGCATGCTATTTATTACCTTAGCAAAAAGTTTACCGACTGTGTGATCGGTGGATCTGGAACTGACTGTTTAACGCTGGTTCGCGAAATGTCGCGGAAGCAAGAGTCGCCACCGTCTTTTATTTTCTCCAAATGGAAAGGACAAAAGCACAGAAAAATTCCTTAAAGAGATTGCTCTCGGTTCGGGAGGTAGGTTATAGAAAGGGAAGGTGTTAGCACCCTTTCTATCCATGGTTATCCATGGGCTCTTAGATACTTGCTCAATGTGTTTTCAAAATTGTTTGTTTGCTTTTCAATGTGGGTTTTAAAAAGGTTTCTTTGAAAAATTTCAGTTCGACTCGTACGTCAGAGTGTTTGAAAAAATTGCTTTCGAAAGCTTTTGAAAATGTGTTGGTGAAAAGATGTTTTGATTTGTTTTGAAGTTAGAGCAAGTATCCTTGAGAACCTACCTACCCTAAGGAATTCGTCTGTGTAGATGTCCTTTAAAAGTAGTGCCATCCCACCATTGAGAGGTAGGTAGCACCACCGTTGGAGGTGTTCGGGTCAATTCGAGTTTTAGGGACATGGTGATCACCAGAGCAATGGGAAGACACCTTAGAAGCTACCCTCATGCCAGGTTCCCGGATCATGAGGACTTACTAAGACGCCCTCTACTCGACGATCACCTTTCGAAAGGCAACAGTGAGGCGTACCCTAGGGGTGGTGTGTGCGAATTCGTGTGTCATGTTTCAGTTATTTGTCTTGTCATGTTTATTTGTGTTCTACGCTTGATTTTAATTAAGACATTCATTCTTGCATGCTTTTTAACAGTTATAAAGTTTGCGGGAAAATAAATCTAAGGCTATTACAAATGGCGCGGGTCCACATCGCCAAAATTAAACCGGACCCGATTTGACTGAAAAATAAATAAAGCAATAAAAGTGCGAGAAATAAAATTGTTACAAGGCTTTGGGAGAGATACAAAATTAATTAAACGACATAAAATAAAATACGCGAAATTAACAACTAAAAATATAGGCGTTGGACCTTTTTTGCAAAAAATTAAATTTAATGAGGAATTAGAATTAAAATTACAGAAAAGAATGTTTTTGGTATTTTTGTATTTTTTAGATTTAATGGAAAGAATAATTAATTACAATTAAAATGAAACGTCAAACCCTAAGTCTAATGTTTTTTAAGTTTATTGTGAAAATGTCATATTAACCTAAATTAAACCCTAATTTTTACTTATGTACATTTAATTATAAAAATAAATAAATAAATAAATAATATTGTGGTAAGAAAAAAAAGGAAAATTAAAAAGGTATAAAAATTATCAATTAACCTAATCCTATATTTTTTGGATTTTTAGTTGTTAAAAAGAATTAAAATGGCAACCTAATTAAAACTAAATATTGACATGTTAATTTATTTAAAACATAATTAAAATAAGATAATTATTAAATTTTTGTCTTTTCTGAATTTTTTATGATGTTTTTTTTTTGTATTTTGTTAAAAAAATAAATTGATTAAATAAACACAATTGAATAAAAGTAATTATTAAAACAAGAATAAAAAGTAAATAAAAAGATTAGTGAAGGCAAACCAGGGGGGGTAACCCCAAATTGGAGGTGTTGATCCAAAGATTCTGGCCCATTAAGATTCAGATTCGTTGACTTTTGTGCAAGCCTATGGCACGTCTGACTATGGTACATGGTGTTCCTTGAATCTTGGCCTTTTGATTGATGGAACTGGACGCGTGTGTGGCTTGAGATGGTGAGCGTATGGTGCGTCTTAGGATTATGCCTGCATGGGATTTTGCATTGAAAAATAACATGGAATTTACACAGACCTGGGGCTCGAACCCAGGTCTTGGACATTGCAAGCTTAACACCTGGACCACTACACCATTTAGCGCGTTGTTAATACATAATAACTATTAAACAATATAAAAGAAAAGCAAAGTTAATGGGAGTCAGCGCGCGCGTTTTTAAACGCACCAACCATCATGTGACATGGCTTCGTCTTCATCCCCATCCCTGTAAAACAAAACATATAGGCAACGGTTTTCGTTGCGTTGCCTAAACCCATATATCAAAAAATAGCGAATAGACCCTCGACGCTCATAAATTGAGCGCGAGGGTTGGAATCTCTTCGTCTGGACGCGCTAAGTGCAATGGCAGTAGTCTTGAGCCCCAATTTTGCTTCGTCTCAAAAACCCCAAAATGGCAAACCTGTAACCCTAGAAACCACGCATGGCAAAACCTTATATACAGCATGAAAATCCAATTAAACACAATGGTTAGCTTTAAAACTTTGTAAGGAACATGAATATATAATTAAAATGCAATGATCATGCTTCAAAACCGAAATACGATTAGGCAATTTTCTGGGTGCAGTTCACGTTCAATGTACCAATTCTTTGCGTTTGAATTGATGTTAGGGATTGGCACACGTTCAGAGTTACCCAAGGAAGCTAATGGGATCAAGATTAGGGCTTGAATCGACCTCTAGAGTTGATTTCAGTTTTGAGTTTTTCAAGCAATTTTTCAAGTTTGTGTATGGCTTCTGAGCGCAGCTTTCATTCTCCCAGCATTAGGTTTTGATTCCTGATCATATAGTGAGCATTTTAGGTTAACAAAATTAGCACAAATCTCTTGCAATTATGGATTAAGGATTTGATTTGTTAAGGATCCTTTTTTAATCTTTTTCATGTACAATTTTGTTCAATCATGCCAAATCAAACCAAATCTTGCCATATTTAATTGTACACGAAATCTTGAGCCTAGAATGTGTACAAAAAGATTTTTTTAGGTCATGTTTATATTTTCTATATATTTAAATGATTTAAATGAATTAATATTAATATAAATTCAAATAAATAATTAAAAAATGAGAAAATACTTCCCTTTGGGCCAAATGGTCGTGCATAGGCTTGGAATGATGGATCATGGAAGAAAAATGGGCCCATTTGCATTTTTAGGTCATTTGAACCATTGTTGACTTTTCAAAATTCCCAAACATTTCCCAACTTCCACAAGGCATAACTTGCTCAATTTTTAAGCTTTTCACATGTTCTTGGACATTTTGGAAAGGTCTTTGAGTCCTCTAACCAATGCCTTTGGTCCCATGTCATTTTGATTTACCAATCTCAAGTTATGGCCTTTGACTTAAAGTCCCTTTTTGTTGACTTTTGAAAATGACCTATAATGTTGAAATTGATAACTTTTTGTGAGAGCATTTCTTGGACTTGAAGTATGAATATGAGTTGTAGGAAATGTCTTTCTCTTCAAAATGAGCTTTGGATGGAATTTTTCTGATAATCCATGTGAAAGTTATGCCCTGGTCAATTTCAGTTGACTTTTTCAACTGTCCAAATATAGCAACTTTTGCATCTTTGATGATTTCTGAGCCAAACTTTGAGAATCATGATCAAGCATTGATCAAATGATGTTTGTGGCTTCAAAATGATATGTTGACCAAAAATTTGAACTTTTGACTGTCAAATGACCATTTTGCCCCTACAGTTGACTGTAGTGCAATCTAGGGTTTTGACTGTGCAATTTTGAGCTGAATGCCTTGAAACTTGATATGAGGATGCTTGACCCTCTTTGTAAGCATATGAGACTTGATTGGGCCCTTGAAAACTTCATTTTCTTGATCAGACCACAAACCCTAGTTTTGACTGTATAGGAGACAGTTGCACTGCACAACCCTTGGGGAATTTTGTGACTTGGCTTGGCAATTTCTTGGAGAATATGGGAGGGCAAATTTTGGGGTACAACAGTTGCCCCTGTTCAATCCTCTTAGACCTGAGGATGCAGATTGGCTGGCGTGCCTTTCGTAATCCGAGGGTAGAAGATGATTGGAGACTAGAGTGCCCAGAAATTTGCGCTCACATAATAGCAGTGATGGGGGAATGGGCTTATAGATGCCATTTAGAGGTTGCTGGATAGGGTGATGGGCTTATAGATGCCATCTGGATTCTGATCGCGTAGGAGATTCCTTAGCGAGAACCTGCTTACCTGCAAAAGAAAAATGAGTACCTGACACGTTGCAGGAGCTGATTTTGGATGCTTGGTATAGATGTGTCCTGACTGGTTACAGGAGCTGAGTCTGGAGTTTCAAACGCTGATGAATCAACCAGGTATGGTTACTGTATTAGCGTGAATGGTAAGAGAACCTTGGGCGACTTTAACTTCAACAACGCTCGTTGAGAAAAATCTTGGTGGGAATTACCATCTTTGCAATATCGGGAAGAGAGCCATAGAATTATAATCTGAAAGGAATGATCACCTCACACTCATCGTCGGAGAGGGAAACATCTGAAAAAGGAATTGTCACCTCACACATCGTCGGAGAGGGAACCATAGGAGACTATCACCTCACACTCATCGTCGGAGAGGGAAACATCTGAAAAGGACTTACTACCTCACACACCTTCGGAGAGGGAACCATAGGAGACTATCACCTCACACTCATCGTCGGAGAGGGAAACATCTGAAAAGGACTTACTACCTCACACACCGTCGGAGAGGGAACCATAGGAGACTATCACCTCACACTCATCGTCGGAGAGGGAAACATCTGAAAAAGGAATTACCACCTCACGCTCACTGTTGGAGAGGGGACCATAAGAGACTGCTGAGTCTTTATCAGAAAAATCTGTTGGGAGTCGATTTAGCTGGGCTAGAGGAGGTCTTGAAATATCTTCGACTGGAATAAGTATCAGAACGTTGCCCTATCTGGTTTACATCTGGACTATATCTGGAAGGAGATCTGGAAGCAGCATCAGAACGTCACCATATCTGGGTCATATCTGAAACTATATCTGAAGGATACCTGGAAGCAGCATCAGAACGTCACCATGTCTGGATCATATCTGAAACTATATCTGAAGGAATTCTGGAAGCAGCATCAGAACGTCACCATATCTGGTTTACATCTGAAACTATATCGAGAAAGAATTCTGGAAGCAGCATCAGAACGTCACCATATCTAGATCATATCCGAAACTATATCTAGAAGGAATTCTGGAAGCAGCCTCAGAACGTCACCATATCTGGTTTACATCTGAAACTATATCGAGAAAGAATTCTGGAAGCAGCATCAGAACGTCACCATATCTGGATCATATCCGAAACTATATCTAGAAGGAATTCTGGAAGCAGCATCAGAACGTCACCATCTCTGGATCATATCCGAAACTATATCTAGAAGGAATTCTGGAAGCAGCATCAGAACGTCACCATATCTGGATCATATCCGAAACTATATCTAGAAGGAATTTTGGAAGTAGCATCAGAACGTCACCATCTCTGGATCATATCCGAAACTATATCTAGAAGGAAATCTGGAAGCAGTATCAGAACGTCACCATATCTGGATCATATCCGAAACTATATCTAGAAGGAATTCTGGAAGCAGCATCAGAACGTCACCATCTCTGGATCATATCCGAAACTATATCTAGAAGGAATTCTGGAAGCAGCATCAGAACGTCACCATATCTGGATCATATCCGAAACTATATCTAGAAGGAATTCTGGAAGCAGCATCAGAACGTCACCATCTCTGGATCATATCCGAAACTATATCTAGAAGGAAATCTGGAAGCAGTATCAGAACGTCACCATATCTGGATCATATCCGAAACTATATCTAGAAGGAATTGCAATAGTTGGTAGTAGTCGTTTTTGTATTGATCTTTTTCCTGAAAAGGTAAAACATAATTGTATGCAAAATCATGATGCATGAACTGTATGTCTTCAAAATCAATGAGATTCGTGTAATATGATGCATATGCATGCTATAATGATGTATGTGACGTTTTATGAATGTATATTTTCGTCGTAGGAAAATAAATCCTCGACGGGTGCCGGGAAGTCGCATCCTGGGCTGATGTGGAAGAATAGCTGCAAGAATTCCAATAGACGAAGATAACTCCGTTGGGGAATAAACTTGGCGAATGGAGGATTCTGCGGGGAGAAAAAGATATTCTAGCGACCATGCTGGGAAGAAATACTCTGTGGGGAGATGCTTTTGCTGAATTGTTGAGGATGACTCGCTGAGGATACCTTGTTGTATTGGAAGTATGAATGGACTTCGCTGGGGATAAGAAGATTCTGTCGAGGACTCTCTTTCCGTGGCTTTTGGCTGAGGATAACCCAGTTATATCCTGTTAAGGAAATAACTCTTTAAATCAAGCCGGACGACGCGTTCGTGCCCTGCTAGGGGATAAGCTTCCAGAATCTATTGGGGGTACGCTTATTGCTTGGGGAGATAGATTCCAACCTTCCTGGGGAACTGGATTGGACTCTCCTGGGGAAGTTTTGAACTGCGTTGGCTATGTTCTTCAACGGAGCTTACCCTGATACCTTGGAGGACAGAACAATCAGATTGCTTAGACCATTCTTTATTGCCCCTGTTTCTATGGGGGAGGCACTTGTGGGGTGCTGATAGTTGTTGATGGACCAACCTTCTTCTGGTAGACAGATGGCGGGACATAGTCGTACGCTTTTGATCCCTAACTTTTTCCTGGACCGCCCTTTCGGGTTTTCAGTCCACCGGGATACCCATTTTTGCCCAAGCCGCCTTTTCAGGTTTTCGACTTGCCGGGTGTACAGATTTTTTCATTTCATCCCTCATTTTGCCCGAACCCTTTTGGTTCGCCGGGAAGCCCTTATTTTTGCCTAGGTGTGTCAACCTAGCGGGTCTTTGATTCTGCGTAGTATCTTTTCGACTATGTCCATGTTCTTAGAATGCAGGGAGGTGCCCCTGGCTGTTTATGTTGCCATGTTACCAGAAGATGTCTGATCGTGCAAGATTCGTTGTTGAAATGCCCAAAATGATTCAGGAGGAGATTTGCCCCAGGCTGGTTGGCCTTTTGAGATATTCTCCGAATCTTGATTGGATTTCCCCAGATGATGGACCATGGTCATGCCGTGCCCCTTGATTGGAGATACTCTTGTTCATTAGACTTTCGTCATGCGAATTTCTATGCTGTTCAAACAAAAAGTCATACGCAAACAAAGTTATGTTAAAAATGCAAAGCTTATGTCTGTCTCGAAGATTTTGAAAATGCATTCTTTTTCATAAAACAAGTGAATGTTTGTAAAACGTGATGTCAACTCCGTATTTACCGTAGGCTTAAGGAGTCAGGATACCTTCGTAACAGTATGCTTTCGAACTAACCCATGCTTCAGCTAGGACTTTTGGGGGTTATAACGTGGCCTGGTTCACGGTTTAAAAAAACAAAGGATAAAGGCTCAAATTTTATTTACACCCACCCGCTCTTCGTGATGTTCTCCAAACCTAAACTCAGTTGATCATGCGTTAGACCTTGCTTGAGTCTTTGCTTTGATGTTCCAGTAATGGTTCAGATGTTGATAGCTTATTTTGAATAGGCAGTCCTTCCTTGTTTTTGTTGAGGGTTTGTGAGACCTCTTTTTTTTTATTTTTGTTATCCCTATTTTTGCCTGAACTGTTTCCTTTTTGGAATTACAGTCAGCGGGATGCCCCAGTTTCATAAGTCTCTTTGCATAGGTTTAGACTTTTTGGGCTTTTCATTTATGAATTTTGATGATGACTGCCTGTCCTTTTGATTGTTCTGAACCATTACTGTCTTTGTTAAGATCTCTTCGGTGCCATTCGTTATGCACTTGGATCAACTGAGAGACTACCCTGCCCCAGGTTGTGATTAAGGGTTTTAAATTTCGAAAATAAAAACTCCTACTTCTTTGGCTCTGATGGGTTGACGAGGGATTATCATCCTTATAACTCCAGTGTTTAGGAATTGAAACAATGCCTGTACCTCATCAGCGTGGTCTGTTCAAAAGCATACTGTAAAGATCGTGGTATCGTTTTCGTCATCCTCCCTCAAGAGGCTCAGAGTTATTAACCGAGAGTTGACATCAGAAAAAATATGAAAAGAATATAACAAAATAATTGTATTAATTCCCCAAAACAGACATATGCGATGCATTGATAGAATAAAAGAGTTTGCTATGACATTAATCGTTTGTATAAGCAATGAAAAATACAACTCAAAATTCAAATAAACAAAAGGCTTCAATGATTGGGCAACGGAGCAGTGATTATGTTCGGAGTCTCTGGCACTTCAAACTGAATCTCTCCGGCGTCAATCATATCTTGAATCTTGTTTTTGAGGGGCCAGCAGTTGTCCGTAGTATGCCCCGGGCTATCTGAATGATATGCGCACCTATCATTGGGATGATAATTGGGAGCAGAAGTGTTCGGATTCCGAAGAGGAGCCCGTAAGGTGATCAGCCCTGCCTTCAACATTTGTTGCAGTGCTTGATCCAGCGACATGTTGAGTTTGGTATACTGTCGTTTCTCCTTGCGCTGCTGCCCCTGTCCTTGTTGAGCAGGTCCGGGATTGGAGATTTGGATTGCCCCTGCCTCATGACGGCTCTTTTTACCGTGCACGGCATTGGATTCTTTCTTTCCATGATGAGGCTTTTTATCAGCAGGTGCAGCCTCTTGAATTTTTCCAGACCGGATACCAGCTTCTATTCGCTCTCCAGTCAAGATAAGATCTGTGAATCCAGCAGACGAATTCCCAATCAGGTGGTTATAAAATGGACCAGACAAGGTCCCCAAGAACATGTCCACCAGTTCCCGATCAGTCAGAGGTGGTTGTACCCTTCCAGCAAGATCCCTCCATTTCTGCGCATATTCTTTAAAACCTTCACTTGATCCTAACGACATACCCTGGAGTTGGGTACGCGTAGGGGCAAGGTCGGCATTATATTGATACTGCTTATAGAAAGCAGTAGCCAACTCCTCCCAGTTACGAACTTTGGTCCCATCCAGCTGATAGAACCATTCGAGATGGGTCCCTGAAAGACTCTCCTGGAAGAAGTGGATCCATAAATTCTTGTCCACCGTATATGGCTGAATCTTCCGAACATAGGACCTTAGATGCAGCTTGGGGCAAGACGCCCCGTCATACTTAGTAAAGGATGGTGCTTTGAACTTCCGAGGAATAACCACACCAGTTGAAAAACCCAAATCTCCAAGATCCAGCCCAGGTACCTGTTGGCTCTCCATAGCATTCAGCCTATCCTCCAACTGTTTGTACTTGTCCTCAGCCGGAGGGTACTGTTCGTCGTCGAAATCTGTTTCATTGTCAGAGACCTCTGGACTGGGCACCCTTTCCTCTTGATGACTGCTTTTTCCCACATATGGGGTTGTCCTCTCAGTTTCAATTTGCGGTGTGTTCCCAGATCTGCGTCTAGGGCTAAACAAAACAGTCCTCTTCTTCTTCTTGTCCTTCTTCAAGAGCAGAGCCTTCAGATCTTGTTGCCCCTGAGTCAAATTCATGATCAGCTCTTGGAACTGGGCGTTCTGAGCCTGGAGGTCCTTGATAGTCTGCTCGGCTGATGATTCAGGATTCATGACGATCGGCTGAAATAAACAGCGGAGAAGGGTAAGCAACCTGTCAAAGGGATACCTGCAATGCAATGAGATGTATGACATGCATGTAATGTTTTCAAGGACCTCGCGGGGTAAACAGAGAAACTTTGTTAGCATTTGGAACCGGTAGCTTGATTGTAAGAACTTCATTTTGTTGAGAGTCCTTCGTCAAGGGTCAAAGGCTCACCATATCCAGTGGGTCATAGCCCCTGACAACCTTGGCTAGAGGAAAATAAATCCTCTTTGCCCCTTGCTGGGATAATTGTTCATCATGACCTGCATCACAAGCCCTTGAGATCCTTGAAATGGGTTAGGATGTATGCAATGGTATGATGTCATGCTATGCATGGGGTCGTGTAGGTAAACCATGTTATGAGTCCCAATTAAGGACTATAAACAAACCCTGCAAGAAATTCAGTATACTTTGTTATGAGTCCCTACTAAGGACTATAAACAAAACCTGCAAGTAGTTAGTACCCTGTTATAAGTCCCAATTAAGGACTATGAACAAAACTGCAAGAAACCTAAGTAAAACCTGTCATGAGTCCCGATTAAGGACTATAAACAGAACCTGCGAGTAGTTAGTACCCCCCTGTTATAAGTCCCAATTAAGGACTATGAACAGAACCTGCAAGAAACCTAAGTAAAACCTGTCATGAGTCCCAATTAAGGACTATAAACAGAACCTGCAAATGGTTAGTACACCCCTGTTATAAGTCCCAATTACGGACTATGAACAAAACCTGCAAGGCATCAAGGGTCAGATAACAAGCATGCAAGTAGTCAAGTACAAAGGCACACAAGTCACACAAGAGAAACCCTTAGGGTTTAGGCCAGCATGGGGTCTGGGTATTACCCTCTTTCAGTTGGTTGGTTCATACCTGTCCTATCAAAGTAACCGGGTTCTTAGAGGATCCCAATATCATTGACTACCCTCAATCGGTCATAACTCCAGCATCGCAATCTTTTCTTGCGGCCAGAACCATCACGAGAGTTTAGCCTCAATGGGTGTAGCATACTGCTACTATTCTAATGGCCAAGTTGTGTCAATTAAGGTTCTACGGTCTGTTGGTGCTTAATGACTCCTTGGAAGACCCATATTCTCCTCGTTGCGACACAAGGGATATCGGTACAGACTAAGGTGCCACACCAACGTAGCCACTGCTTCACCCGTGTCGGTCTACGCCGGACAGGTCCCTCACAGCTTATGCTACCTAAACAGGGTATCCCCAGATCCGGGTTAGGATCTATGTAACTCCGATGCAACCCACAATATTAAAGCAAGCAAATCAATACAAGTGAAAACACAGTTATGACCTAGCCCTAAGGTACACCTCACTTTAAGTCCATATCCCCAGCAGAGTCGCCAGTTCTGTGATCGGTGGATCTGGAACTGACTGTTTAACGCTGGTTCGCGAAATGTCACGGAAGCAAGAGTCGCCACCGTCTTTTATTTTCTCCAAATGGAAAGGACAAAAGCACAGAAAAATTCCTTAAAGAGATTGCTCTCGGTTCGGGAGGTAGGTTATAGAAAGGGAAGGTGTTAGCACCCTTTCTATCCATGGTTATCCATGGGCTCTTAGATACTTGCTCAATGTGTTTTCAAAATTGTTTGTTTGCTTTTCAATGTGGGTTTTAAAAAGGTTTCTTTGAAAAATTTCAGTTCGACTCGTACGTCAGAGTGTTTGAAAAAATTGCTTTCGAAAGCTTTTGAAAATGTGTTGGTGAAAAGATGTTTTGATTTGTTTTGAAGTTAGAGCAAGTATCCTTGAGAACCTACCTACCCTAAGGAATTCGTCTGTGTAGATGTCCTTTAAAAGTAGTGCCATCCCACCATTGAGAGGTAGGTAGCACCACCGTTGGAGGTGTTCGGGTCAATTCGAGTTTTAGGGACATGGTGATCACCAGAGCAATGGGAAGACACCTTAGAAGCTACCCTCATGCCAGGTTCCCGGATCATGAGGACTTACTAAGACGCCCTCTACTCGACGATCACCTTTCGAAAGGCAACAGTGAGGCGTACCCTAGGGGTGGTGTGTGCGAATTCGTGTGTCATGTTTCAGTTATTTGTCTTGTCATGTTTATTTGTGTTCTACGCTTGATTTTAATTAAGACATTCATTCTTGCATGCTTTTTAACAGTTATAAAGTTTGCGGGAAAATAAATCTAAGGCTATTACAAATGGCGCGGGTCCACATCGCCAAAATTAAACCGGACCCGATTTGACTGAAAAATAAATAAAGCAATAAAAGTGCGAGAAATAAAATTGTTACAAGGCTTTGGGAGAGATACAAAATTAATTAAACGACATAAAATAAAATACGTGAAATTAACAACTAAAAATATAGGCGTTGGACCTTTTTTGCAAAAAATTAAATTTAATGAGGAATTAGAATTAAAATTACAGAAAAGAATGTTTTTGGTATTTTTGTATTTTTTAGATTTAATGGAAAGAATAATTAATTACAATTAAAATGAAACGTCAAACCCTAAGTCTAATGTTTTTTAAGTTTATTGTGAAAATGTCATATTAACCTAAATTAAACCCTAATTTTTACTTATGTACATTTAATTATAAAAATAAATAAATAAATAAATAATATTGTGGTAAGAAAAAAAAGGAAAATTAAAAAGGTATAAAAATTATCAATTAACCTAATCCTATATTTTTTGGATTTTTAGTTGTTAAAAAGAATTAAAATGGCAACCTAATTAAAACTAAATATTGACATGTTAATTTATTTAAAACATAATTAAAATAAGATAATTATTAAATTTTTGTCTTTTCTGAATTTTTTATGATGTTTTTTTTTTGTATTTTGTTAAAAAAATAAATTGATTAAATAAACACAATTGAATAAAAGTAATTATTAAAACAAGAATAAAAAGTAAATAAAAAGATTAGTGAAGGCAAACCAGGGGGGGTAACCCCAAATTGGAGGTGTTGATCCAAAGATTCTGGCCCATTAAGATTCAGATTCGTTGACTTTTGTGCAAGCCTATGGCACGTCTGACTATGGTACATGGTGTTCCTTGAATCTTGGCCTTTTGATTGATGGAACTGGACGCGTGTGTGGCTTGAGATGGTGAGCGTATGGTGCGTCTTAGGATTATGCCTGCATGGGATTTTGCATTGAAAAATAACATGGAATTTACACAGACCTGGGGCTCGAACCCAGGTCTTGGACATTGCAAGCTTAACACCTGGACCACTACACCATTTAGCGCGTTGTTAATACATAATAACTATTAAACAATATAAAAGAAAAGCAAAGTTAATGGGAGTCAGCGCGCGCGTTTTTAAACGCACCAACCATCATGTGACATGGCTTCGTCTTCATCCCCATCCCTGTAAAACAAAACATATAGGCAACGGTTTTCGTTGCGTTGCCTAAACCCATATATCAAAAAATAGCGAATAGACCCTCGACGCTCATAAATTGAGCGCGAGGGTTGGAATCTCTTCGTCTGGACGCGCTAAGTGCAATGGCAGTAGTCTTGAGCCCCAATTTTGCTTCGTCTCAAAAACCCCAAAATGGCAAACCTGTAACCCTAGAAACCACGCATGGCAAAACCTTATATACAGCATGAAAATCCAATTAAACACAATGGTTAGCTTTAAAACTTTGTAAGGAACATGAATATATAATTAAAATGCAATGATCATGCTTCAAAACCGAAATACGATTAGGCAATTTTCTGGGTGCAGTTCACGTTCAATGTACCAATTCTTTGCGTTTGAATTGATGTTAGGGATTGGCACACGTTCAGAGTTACCCAAGGAAGCTAATGGGATCAAGATTAGGGCTTGAATCGACCTCTAGAGTTGATTTCAGTTTTGAGTTTTTCAAGCAATTTTTCAAGTTTGTGTATGGCTTCTGAGCGCAGCTTTCATTCTCCCAGCATTAGGTTTTGATTCCTGATCATATAGTGAGCATTTTAGGTTAACAAGATTAGCACAAATCTCTTGCAATTATGGATTAAGGATTTGATTTGTTAAGGATCCTTTTTGAATCTTTTTCATGTACAATTTTGTTCAATCATGCCAAATCAAACCAAATCTTGCCATATTTAATTGTACACGAAATCTTGAGCCTAGAATGTGTACAAAAAGATTTTTTTAGGTCATGTTTATATTTTCTATATATTTAAATGATTTAAATGAATTAATATTAATATAAATTCAAATAAATAATTAAAAAATGAGAAAATACTTCCCTTTGGGCCAAATGGTCGTGCATAGGCTTGGAATGATGGATCATGGAAGAAAAATGGGCCCATTTGCATTTTTAGGTCATTTGAACCATTGTTGACTTTTCAAAATTCCCAAACATTTCCCAACTTCCACAAGGCATAACTTGCTCAATTTTTAAGCTTTTCACATGTTCTTGGACATTTTGGAAAGGTCTTTGAGTCCTCTAACCAATGCCTTTGGTCCCATGTCATTTTGATTTACCAATCTCAAGTTATGGCCTTTGACTTAAAGTCCCTTTTTGTTGACTTTTGAAAATGACCTATAATGTTGAAATTGATAACTTTTTGTGAGAGCATTTCTTGGACTTGAAGTATGAAGATGAGTTGTAGGAAATGTCTTTCTCTTCAAAATGAGCTTTGGATGGAATTTTTCTGATAATCCATGTGAAAGTTATGCCCTGGTCAATTTCAGTTGACTTTTTCAGCTGTCCAAATATAGCAACTTTTGCATCTTTGATGATTTCTGAGCCAAACTTTGAGAATCATGATCAAGCATTGATCAAATGATGTTTGTGGCTTCAAAATGATATGTTGACCAAAAATTTGAACTGTTGACTGTCAAATGACCATTTTGCCCCTACAGTTGACTGTAGTGCAATCTAGGGTTTTGACTGTGCAATTTTGAGCTGAATGCCTTGAAACTTGATATGAGGATGCTTGACCCTCTTTGTAAGCATATGAGACTTGATTGGGCCCTTGAAAACTTCATTTTCTTGATCAGACCACAAACCCTAGTTTTGACTGTATAGGAGACAGTTGCACTGCACAACCCTTGGGGAATTTTGTGACTTGGCTTGGCAATTTCTTGGAGAATATGGGAGGGCAAATTTTGGGGTACAACAGACTGCGAGACCCGATACTCGTTGCTTAAGAAAACTTGTTGCGCTTTGGCATGGGCTGCTCGCCGGCTGAGACAGTATATGCTGACTCACACTACTCTATTGATATCAAAGATAGATCCAATCAAGTATATCTTCGAGAATCCCTCCTTGTCCGGAAGAATAGTAAGATAATAGATGATCTTGACTGAGTATGACATCCAGTACACGACCAAAAATGCAATCAAGGAAAGTGTGTTGGTATATCATTTGGCACATCAGGCAGTTGACGATTACCAGTCTATGAACTTTGAATTTCCAGATGAGAATATCATGATAGTGACTGACTGTGAGACACCTGGACCGGATGAAGGACCTGAGGAAGGATCCCGATGGTCTATGTACTTTGATGGAGCTTCAAACGCTTTGGGCAATGGCATTGGCGCCATGATCATATCTCCTGAAGGCTCTCATACTCCATTCACCACCCGACTATGTTTCAACTGCACCAACAACATGGCGGAGTATGAAGCATGCATTATGGGTCTTCGAGCAGCAATTGACCTAAGGATTAAGTTCCTGAGTGTTTTTGGAGATTTCGCTCTCGTGATTAGCCAGATCAAAGGCGAGTGGGATACGAAACACCCAAATCTTATTCCTTACAAAGAGTGTGTGTTGACATTTCTCCCATACTTCGAGGAGATAAATTTTGAACACTTCCCTAGAGAGGAGAATCAGTTAGCGGACGCGCTGGCTACGATGTCTTTTATGTTCAAAGTCAATTGGGACAACAAGGCTCCCGGGATTACCATTGAAAGGTTGGACGAACCTGCACATTGCTGTGACATTGAGACTGCAGAGGTAGCAGATAAACCCTGGTTTCATGAGGTGAAGAGGTATCTTGAGGCTCAAGAATACCCTGAGGTGCATTTGTTAATGATAAGAAGTTTCTGAGGAGGTTCACGGCGAAGTTCTTCATCAACAATGGCATTCTTTACAAGTGTAACCATGATTCGACCTTACTGCATTGTGTGGATAAGAATGAAGCAGAAAGGATTATGGTGGAGTTACATGAAGGTACTTTCGGGACTCATTCCAGTGGACATACCATGGCAAAGAAAATCCTACGGGTAGGATATTATTGGTCCACAATGGAAGCCGACTGTTATCAGCATTCTCGGACCTGTCACAAGTGCCAAGTCTATGCTGATAAGGTGCACATACCTCTAGTTCCTATGAACGTCTTGACAACTTCGTGGCCTTTTGTAATGTGGGGCATTGACATGATCGGCGAGATCAGACCTACAGCATCCAACGGGCATCATTTCATCCTGGTAGCAATTGATTACTTTACGAAGTGGGTTGAGGCAGCATCCTTTGTTACTGTAACCAAGAACGTCGTGGCATGGTTCATTCGGCACAATCTAATCTGTCGATATGGTGTACCAGAGAGGATCATTACGAACAATGGTACAAATCTCAATAACAAAATGATCACCGAACTCTGCAAACAGTTCAAGATACAGCATCACAACTCTTCTCCTTACCGGCCGAAGATGAATGAGGTTGTAGAAGCGGCTAACAAGAATATCAAGAAGATTGTGCAGAAGATGACAGTGACATACAAAGATTGGCACGAGATGTTATCCTTTGCTCTTCATGGGTACCGTACTTCAGCACGGACGTCAACAGGGGCAACACCTTATTCCTTGGTTTATGGCATGGAGGTTGTCTTGCCCATTGAAGTTCAGATACCCTCTCTTGGGATTATGAAGGATGCAGGTTTAAGCGAAGATGACTGGATTCAGACCGGGCTTGATCAGCTGAACTTAATTGACGAAAAGAGACTTACTGCTATTTGTCATGGTCAGACGTATCAAAAACGGATGATCAAGGCATTTAACAAGAAAGCCAGACGACAAAAGTATCAAGTTGGGGATCTGGTGATCAAGCACATCATACTACCTCAAGGTGATCCCAGGGGCAAATGGACCCCTACTTACGAAGGGCCATTTATGGTTAAGAACATTTTCTCAGGAGGAGCTATGATTCTAACCGCCATGGATGGTGACGACCTTCCTCACCCCGTCAATGCAGACATAGTGAAAAGATACTACGCATGATCAAAGACCCGCTAGGTCGACTGGCCTAGGAAAAAATAAGGGCTTCCTGACGAACCAAAAGGGTTCGGGCAAAAATAAGGGATGAAAATGAAGAAAAAAAACTGTACACCCGGCAAGTCAAAAACCTGAAAAGGCGGCTTGGGCAAAAAAAAAGGGTATCCCGATGGGCTGAAAATCCGAAAGGGCAGTCCAGGAAAAAATTAGGGATCAAAGCGTAACACTATGTCTCATTGGATCACCTTGCAACCAGACTTCGGTATCAACTATCAAGCTCGGACGGCACTAGTCAATCGGATCTACCTTCAACCAAGTAGCAAAGTGATGAGATGCTCGAGAATATAAAGGCAATGGCAGAGTTGGAACCCAGTGTGATTATTCACATAGCTGTTTTGTTTAGTTTTTCACAAATTGTGTAAATTCTATTATTCGGCGGTGTTCTCTTACTAGGATGTCAGCCTCTTGTACAACAACGCCTATTTACAGGCCAAACTTCAAAATCAATACAATTCGTTTTCAAAGAAATTTCAAACTGTTTTTTCCTTTATCTGTTTTGTTTTGCAAAGAACGTCCAATGTTCATTTTTGATATATGCATTTGACATTAATTGCTACTCATAAATATTTATATGCAAAACGAAAGACGATTACTTGTAATGTCAGAAACAGGGGCAAAATAAGAATTGTCCAAGCTTTACAATTGCTCTAACCACCAGGTACAAGGGTAGATTTGGCAGAAGAATGTGGCTGAAATACTTTCACTCCCCGCAGAGTAAGAAAAGACAAGTAATGATAGCTCTCCCTAGCTGAGATGTGCAACTATAAATGAATCGGTAATATTCTCCTCAAGCAGAGTTTATCTACCATCAGCACTGAAAGGTCTTAATATTCCCCAATGGAGTATAAGAATATTCCCCGGCCGAGTACAAGATATCCCCAGTGGAGTCTGAAATTTTTCCCAGCGCAGTCTGAAAAAGCTTCCCCAGCGGAGTTTGGAGAATCATCCCCAGTAGACTTTGGAAGATTGTCCCCAGTGGAGCTCAAAGGATTATCCCCATAAGAGTCTAAAAGGTTATCCCCAGTGAAGTCGCAACTTAAAGATCATCCCCAGCAAAGTTCTTTCCTTTCACAAACAGGAATTCAGATTCCCAACAAGATTCAGTATCACCAGCAACGGTAAATTCATCCCCAGCTGAATCTATCAACGGAATCCTCTACAGGGTATCTCTTCCCCACAGATTAATCTCCTCATCAGTATTACCCAGCGGAGTTATTCTCTCCTGCAGGTTTATTCTCACAATCATCTTCGCTCGCCATCCCCAGCGGAAACGAAGAATTCAACTCTTTTCTCCAGCAGCTATCCGAGATTTATTTTCCCCAGCTAAAAAAATTACATACATCATGACACATGCATGTACGCATCGTATAACACAATCTCATTTATTTTGAGAACATCATTGCTTGATACATATCATGCATTGCATACGGCTAACTTTTATCTTTCAGGAAGGATGCGGTTAAATTCTCATAAAATTCAAAGATATGAAGCTTTAATCTCGAAGTCGAATTACTGACCAGTTCTTAAATCTCAACAGAATTATCCTCAGTTGAATTACAGATAAGGTCCTAAATCTCGACAAAGTTCCTTCGTAGAATTACAGACGAGTTCCTAAATCTCAGCAGAGTTTTCTCAGTTGAATTACGGACAAGTTATTAAATCTTGATGAAGATGTTCCCCAAAGTCGAATTACTGACAAGTTCTTAAATCTCAACAGAATTATCCTCAGTTGAATTACAGACAAGGTCCTAAATCTCGACAAGTTCCTCCGTCGAATTACAGACGAGTTCCTAAATCTCAACAGAGTTCTCTCAATTGAAGTACAGGCGAGTTCTTAAATCTCGATGAAGATGTTTCCCTCAGTCGAATTACTGACCAGTTCTTAAATCTCAACAGAATTATCCTCAGTTGAATTACAGATAAGGTCCTAAATCTCGACAAAATTCCTCCGTCGAATTACAGACAAGTTCCTAAATCTCAGCAGAGTTTTCTCAGTTGAATTACGGGCGAGTTCTTAAATCTTGATGAAGATGTTTCCCTCAGTTGAATTACTGACCAGTTCTTAAATCTCAACAGAATTATCCTTAGTTGAATTACAGACAAGGTCCTAAATCTAGACAAAGTTCCTTCGTCGAATTACAGACGAGTTCCTAAATCTCAACAGAGTTCTCTCAGTTGAAGTACGGGCAAGTTCTTAAATCTCGATGAAGATGTTTCCCTCAGTCGAATTACTGACCAGTTCTTAAATCTCAACAGAATTATCCTCGAGTGAATTACAGATAAGGTTCTAAATCTCAACGAAGTTCCTCCATTGAATTACAGACAGTTCCTAAATCTCAGCAGAGAAGTTTTCTCGGTTGAATTATAGGCGAGTTCTTAAATCTCCTGGAAGATGTTTCCCCCTCAGTTGAATTACGGACAAGTTCTTAAAACTCAGCAGAGATGTTCTCTCAGTTGAAGTACAGGCAAGTTCCTAAATCTCAACAAAGATCAGACTTCCCCAGCGGAATCTTCCTCAACAGCAGGTATGCAGGCTCTCGCTAAGTAATCTCTTATGCGATCGACACTTCTCCAAATGGCATATGTAATCCCATTCCCTACATCACAAGGTTGATACCACTTCATGCGAGTGCAAATTTCTGGGCACTCTAGTGTTCAATCATCTTCCACCTTCGGATCATGAAAGGCATGAAAGCCAATCTACATCCTCAGGTTTAAGAAGATTGAACAGGGGAAGCTGTTATACCCCAAAATTTTCCCTCTCATATTTCTCAAAGCATTGCAAGAAAAATCTCCAAGTGGCTCAAGGTTACTCAAGAGTTGGTCAGACAAGCTATCTCCTAAGGCCGTCTACCCCAAATTAGGGTTTTGTGTTACATCAAGATCTTTGAGTAAAAATGACCTCAAGTGCTACCCAATGTCCTAATATGTTCTCAAGATCATCCATGTCAAGTTTCAAGCCTTGCAGAGGAATTTTGCTCAGTCAATTGCTCAAAGGTCCAAAAATCGATTGTGCTAGGGTAAAAGTCAACTGTGACCTACAAACAGTCAAACTTCAAGATTTTTTGTCAACATTCTCATTTTGAAGGATATTTCATCATTTGATCAAGGGTTGATCATGATTCATCAAGGATTGCTCAAGATTCATCAAGATTCAAAAGTTGCTAAATTAGGGTTTTGCAGGAAAAGTCAACTCAACTTTGACCAAGCATAAATTTCTCATACTTTATGAGGAATGACCCATCCAAAGCTCATTTTGAATAGGATGAAATTTCCTACAATCCATCTTCATACCCCCAAGATCAAAAAATGCACTCACAAGAAGTTATGAATTTGGACATTATAGGTCATTTTTGAAAGTCAAAAAAAACACCTTTTTTGTCAAAGCTTATAACTTGAACATGGAATATCAAAATGAGATGAGACCAAAAGGGTTGATTAAAGGACATCTCAGGCTTTCTATAAAGTCTAAGAACATCTCCAAAAGTTCAAAATTGAAGAAGTTATGCATTTTTGAAGTTGAACTTTTTTGCAAAATTGCCAAAAATCAACTATCCCCAAAACTTAAAATTTTGCCAAATGGGCCCATTCTTTTCAACTTGATTTGAGTTTTCATCATTTCCCACGTGCCCTAGCTCCATCCGTGTGCCCATATCTCATTTTTATTATTTAATTTGATTTTTATTTGAATTTATTCATTTTAAATCAAATAAAATCATATAAAATCCAAGGCATTGATAACTCATGATTTTCTGATTGTTTTAGGCTTTGGTCATAGCTAGCATTGCAATAAAATTCGTATCAAAGGCATTGGTTACAAGAATATATGATTTGGACCAAATTTGGAAAGGTTTTCATGGAGAATCAAATCAAATATGCAATCATAATTGGAGCAAGATTTAAACCAAATTTGTTACCCTAATCCAATGTGCATTGCATAAGCAAGCAAGGCATACGAAAATAAGGGTTGGCAAGCATTGGTAGAAGCATAACAAAAGTGAAAAAAATCACAAAAAAGTTGGAGATCAAAATCCAGGTTAGAGGCAGTTTCAGGACACGAGAGTTGTCTCAATCAATTGCTGGCCATCTCCAAAAGCTGTTACGATCCAAGCCACGCATTTTCAGACTCCCTAGTGCACTGTAAGTCTCACGCGACATAGCCATATTCTTGATTTCGGTTTGCATTATCCTGGAATCCATTGAACAAAATAGTTGCATATTTGTGATCATAAGAACATTTGCAAGCTTTTGGCATTAATGAATTTCGTTTATATGATCTGAAACAAGAATCACCATAGTTAGGGTTCTTGGAGTTTTTTTGGGGCTTTCTGTTTCAGGTACAATTGGCCCATAAGAAGAACATGGTCGTGATCAAAAGGTCATGACGAATTGAACCATGTTCTTGGAATGTATTTATATGGCCTGAGGGAGATTTTAGAATAAGGCTGGGATTTTTGCTGCGGATGAAAATCCGCAGGTAATTTTTACAGGGGTTTGAGGACAGGGACGATGAGGTGCCCTCCGTCCATTGGGCCATTCAAACCAAGCGCGCCTTTTTTTTTGTTTTTTATGGCATTGGAATTGTTTTTTTATATTATTATTGATACTTATTATACTAACAACTAAAGCAGTGTGGCTCAGTGGTAACCTTGGCAAAGCATTCTCCTTCAGGACCTGGGTTCGAATCCCAGGTCCCCCTCTTTCTCAATATTATTATTTTTCAGGTGATTACATGCACGCTCAGGTTTGGACTATACCATGCTCCCTCACTATCCAAGTTCCAGATGGCCAAAGGGCCAGATCTGGTGGCCAAGTGTTGAAGGTCCACCAAAGCGATGGTCAATGCGTGTGTACCAGATCCAAAAAAGTCAAAAGGGCCAGCATTGTTGGGCCTACAGAATTGCTATTAACACCTCAAAACAGGCTCAATCCTTCTACTCTTTTATTTATTTTTGTTTAGTTACTTTAATTGTTTTATTTAATTTTCTAACCAATCATAAAATACTTTTTTTATCAAATAAAATCACAAAAATATTTTTTATTCAATCAAACTTTAAACTTTTATTTTTCTTAATAAACTTATTAATTAATTAGGTTTTTAATTAGAAAACTTTAATTCATTTTGTAAAATAAATAAAATTAATTAGACTTAACTAGGTTTTAACTATTAATTTAATTATTATTATTTTCTTTTCTTAAATAATCAAAACTCCAAAAATAATTTATTTTTCATTTAATTAATTCATTAATTTAATTTAGTTATTTAATTTAGGATTAGTTTCTTTTCTTAAAATAAAAACAACAAAAAAAGCAATTTTCTTTCAAAGGGTCAAAACCCTAATTTCGCACTCGATTTAATTTCCCGCGCGTTGTATTTATTTTTATCATATTAATGTATCTGCTTCCGGATTGTAATAGTTAAATAGGATATTTAATTATTTTTATCGCTTTACTTTATTTTTCAAAGGGTTTTTGTCTTTGGCGATGTAAATACCCGACGCCTTGTAATTTAAATTCCGCATTTTATTTCCGCAAATTATAGCTGCTAGATGTTTGATAATAGGGTTGCATGACAAGACTGAATGTTAATCTTAAAATTAAATTAGACCACCTTTAACATGTACAAAGATAAAAATAACTGAAAACGACACACTCGCACATGTGCACTCTTAGGGTACACCCACTTGGTTGCCTTCGTACGCGGTCATTGAGTATAGGTTGTTTTAGAGGTCGTCCTCTTGTCTAAAAGATCATAGTTGCCTCGAAACGGTTGCCTCGGATATTGTTGCCTCAAACAAATGATCTAAGACATTAAGGTTACCGCTAAGGCGTCCTAACATTGCTTGTGTGACCGTATGTCCCTCATTCGAATTGACCCTCAAACTCCAACGACGGTGCTACCTACTCATTAATAGTGGGATAGCATAGTCTAAAGGAAATTAGCATAGAACGATTCCTTTTTCGAGTAGGTAGATAGTTTTTAGATACTTGCTCATCTCATCCAAAACAAACTTTTTTTACACTTACACTCTTTTACAAATAAGTTTTCAAAAACACTTCATTACACTCTTGAGGACAGAAGCAAGAGTTAAATCGAAGTTTCAAACAAAAACTTTTTCAAACCCACAAGCACAAAGAAAACAATTTTGAAAACAATTGAGCAAGTACCTAAGAGCTCGTGGATAACCACGGGTAAAAAGGGTGCTAACACCTTCCCTTTCTATAATCTACCCCCCGTACTCAGAAATAATCTCGAAAAAGGAAGTTTTCTTTGCTTTTTCCTTTCCTTGTTGGATAAAATAAAAGTCGGTGGCGACTCTTGCTTACCGCGACATTTTGAAAAAACAAACGCAAAGCGCTAACCAGCATTCCAAAAACAGTCAGTTCTCCCACCTTATCACAGAACTGGTGACTCTGCTGGGGAAGCTTATAAGTGGGGTATACCTTAGGAATAGTTCATAATGTTTTCAATTGCTTAACTTGTATGCTTTATCTTTATGGGCTTGAATCGGAGTTACTATAGATCCTAACCCGGATTTGGGGGATACCCTTTAGGTAAGTAGCAATAAACTGTGAGGGAACTGTACAGCGTAGGCCGATACGGTTGAAGCAGTAGATACGTTGGTGTGACACTTTAGTTTGTACCGATATCCCTTGTGGCGCAACAAGGAGAATATGGGTCTTCTAAGGGGTCGTTAAGCACCGACTGACCTTAGCACCTATAATTGACCAACTTGGCCATAGAACAGTAGCAGTATGCTACACTCATTGAGACTAAACTCTCGTGATGATTCCGGATGCAAGAAAAGGTTACCAAACTGGAATTATGACCGATCGAGGGTAGTCAGTGATATTGAGATCCTCTAGAACCCGGTTACTATTTTTAGGACAGGTGTGAACCAACTAAACTGAAAGAGGGTAATACCTAAACTTCATGCCAGCCTGAAATCTAAGGGCTATCTGTGTGACTTGTTTGCCCTTACCATGTTTGCTATCTGTGAATACTTGTGACGTGTTTCTATCATGACATCATGCATCATGACATTGCATGCATATTTCATTGGACTTATCTATTTTAAAGACATAGGGGATTCATCTTTGTTCTGTTTTGTAGGTCATGGCACCCATGCGTAGAAACACTATTCGGATCAACTTTGTCCAGATTCCTACTCAGCTTAAGGAATTGGTTACAAAGATTCCAGATACTTCCTCCTTTATCAGAAGACATGGACACCTCCTTGGTTTGGTCACCTCCAATATGGATGAACAGATGATGAGTGTCTTAGTCCAGTTCTTTGATCCATTTTACCATTGCTTTACTTTTCCGGATTACCAGTTGGTCCCCACCTTCGAAGAGTTCTCTGATCTACTTGGTATCTCCATTCTAGAGCAGACCTCGTTCACAGGTTGGGAGAAAGTTCTTAGGCCGAAAGAGATTGCTTCATCCCTCCATCTGACAAAGGCTGAGGTAATGTATAATTGGGAAACTCGTAGTGGGACAAAAGGCTTCTTGGCTAAATTCTTGGTTGATCGGGCTAATCAGTTCTGGGATAGTCTAGACTTCCATGCATTTGAAGACATTCTGGCTCTTCTCATATATGGTTTGGTGTTGTTTCCTAACTCAGATTCCTTTGTTGACGTGAATGCGGTGAAGATCTTCATTTCTCGTAATCCAGTACCCACTCTCTTGGGTGATATTCTGCACTCTCTTTATGCCCGTACTGCTCGGAAACGGGGAACCCTTATGTGTTGTGCACCATTGCTGGCGAGGTGGTTTATTTCTCACCTCCCCAAATCAATTTTGAAGAACAAGGAAGGCATGGGTTGGTCCTACAGGATTATGTCTCTCTCTCTCACATGGACATCATTTGGACTATTAAGGGCATGGAAGATGTGGCTATTATTGATCGTTGTGGGGAATACCCCAATGTCCCACTTCTAGGAATCAATGGAGGGATCACTTATAATCTGTGTTTGGCCTTACGTCAGTTTGGGCGAGCTAGGAGGGAAGGACCTCATGAGTTACTGATGCCAAGTATTGTCTTTAACTTCCAAGGGGATAGTGACGAGCAACGCCGCAGGTTCATACGAGCTTGGGATATAGTACACATGTCTGATCCGCACGAGCTAGGTGTGAAGACCTCTCTTCCGATGGAACCATATCTCCGATGGGTTCGTACACGTGCCCAAAAGCTGGGAATTCCGTACGAAGTTATCTTGCCTGTGATTGTTGAGGTTGCTGATGAAGAAGGGGTTCCACCTACTATCCTCCACCCGTACATGCCTACTGACATTGGGGCATTAAAGAGGTCCTGGATGCAGCTAAGGGAAGAGCAGGATACTTATAGAGAAAAGTATCACGAACAAGAGTGGAAGATCCTGAAGTTGACAAGGCAATTGGAGAATGAGTAGATCCTCAACGACTATGTCAGCACCAAAGGCAAACGACCATGGGAGCGCTGATGTCTTTTGATTATTACTAGCTTTGATTTATTTTTCAGCATTTCTTTCTTGTAACGCCTTAAAGGCATTTATCATACATTGTTTCAAGTTTATCTAATAAAAGTGTGTTTCATTTTGGTTTACGAATTTGAATCTCTCGACGTATTTGAAATCATATCATACGCATTTCATTCCATGCACCTCATCACAGGTACCCCTTACAGGTTCTCATTTTCTTCGCTGTTTATTTCAGCGCATCATGTCTTCTGAAACATCAACTGATCAAGCTATCAAGGCTCTACAAGCTCAAAACTCTCAATTCCAGGAAATGTTCATGAATTTGGCTAAGGGACAGCAAGATATGAAGACTCTTATCTTGAAGGATAAGAAGAAGAAGAAGAAGAAGAAGAAGAAGAAGAAGAAGACAGTCCTCCTGAACATGGGTCACAGGTTTGGGAACAGACTGCGAGATGAAGTCAATCTATCCCACTCATCTGGAGGGGGAGAAAACCAAGAAGAAAGGAGGGTCCCTAGCCCTGTGGTATCTGACCACGAGACTGACTTTGACGAAGACCAGTATCTTCCTGCCGAGGATAGATATAAACAGCTTGAAGACCGGTTAAGTGCGATGGAGATTCAGAAGGTCCCTGGGTTGGACTTTGGTGATCTAGGTTTATCATCTGGGGTTGTGATTCCCCACAAGTTTAAAGCACCAGCCTTTGTTAAATACGACGGGGTTTCTTACCCAAAGTTGCACCTCCGTTCGTATGTTAGAAAAATTCAGCCATACACCGCTGACAGGAACCTCTGGATCCACTTCTTTCAAGATAGTCTTTCAGGGACTCAGCTTGAATGGTTTTACCAGCTGGAAGGAGCAAGTATCCGTAATTGGAAGGATTTGGATGCTGCTTTCTACAAGCAGTACCAATACAATGCCATCCTTGCTCCCACGCGTACCCAACTTCAGGGTATGTCTACGGGTGCGGGCGAAGGTTTCAAAGACTATGCTCAGAAATGGAGGGACCTTGTTGGAAGAGTGCAACCACTCTTGGCTGATAGGGAGCTAGTGGATATGTTTCTGGGGACCTTGTCTAGTCCGTATTTCAACCATCTGATTGGAAGTTCATCGTCCAGATTTACATAGCTGATTATGACCGGGGAAAGAATTGAGGCCGGTATCAAGAGCGGTAAAATACAGAAGGGTGCTTTGTCAGGCACCGAGAAGAAGCCTTTTAAGAAGGAGTCCAGTGCTGTTTACAGTTCAAAAAGCCATAATAGACCTGAACGCCGCCAAGCAGTTAATGTGATGGTTATATCAAGACCTGTTGTTGCTCCTCAGCGCAACAATCAGGCAAGGGCCGAGAGGCTGCAAAGACAATTCACTCAACTCAACATGACTTTATCCCAAATTTTGCCACAGTTATTGAAAACCAACTTGGTGATTCCGAAGGAGGCCCCGAAGAATCCAAATACAACATCACCCATGTACAATCTGAACACCCACTGTGCTTTTCATTTTGATAGCCCAGGGCATGATACGAATGACTGTTGGGTTTTGAAGAATAAGGTATTGGACTTGATTGATGCTAAGGAGATTGAGTTCGAAGCACCTGAAAGACCTAATGTTGTGACTGCTCATATGCCCAAGCATGGAGTGAATGCTATAGATGAAGACTCGTTTGTGGTTTCTGTGAAAGACATTGTTACTCCATTGATGACTGTAAAGAAGAACCTTCTGCTAGCCGGTTTATTTCCGGGCTATGACGAAGGTTGTCGTATATGTTCCGTCCTACCTACCGGTTGCTATCTTTTGAAGTCAGGTGTCCAACGTCTGATGGATAATAAAGAAATTCTGTTTGAGAAGACTTTTGTTCCTTTGGTTCCTACTGAAGAAGTTGCTATAATCACCATTTTTGATAATTCTTCCAAGGCTTCCTCGAGAAAGCATGTTAGAATTACATTTGTTCCAAGAATTACACCGTTGATCATCACCATTCTTGGGCCTATCCCCATATACATCAAATAAAGTTGTCCCATGGCACTATGGGGCTGACGTGTATTATCACGGAGTTAAACAAGATTTGAATGCTGATACTGACGTCAGCAATATCGTTGGATCTAGTAAAGTCACCCGCAGCGGAAGACTTTTCTCCCATGAGATCTCTCCACCAACTGTCCGGAAGCCTGTTGTTATTACACCTGTTACTGTCCCCGTTCAATTTCCAATTCTTACCCCTATCGCTGAGTCATCTGACACTCGGAGCAAAGGGACCACTGGTGAGCCTGCCCAAACGGAGGCACCGAAGAGGATTACTGTTGAAGCCTCTAGACAAGAGATGGAAGAAATTTTGAAGATCATCAAAAAGAGTGAATATAATGTAGTCGAACAGCTGGGGCAAACCCCGTCTAAAATCTCTATGTTGTCTCTATTGCTATGCTCAGAAGCCCATGCCAAGGCTCTGATTGCCTTCCTGAAAACTGCGCACGTGCCGCAGGAGACGTCAACTGATCAGTTTAAAGATTGTGTGGCTAGTCTGACAACGGATAATGGGTTGGGTTTCTTCGACGTAGACTTGCCTGCTAAGGGGAGGAATCAAAATGATGCCATGCATGTCTCTATTGAATGCAGGGGCACTACTCTAGCTCATGTATTGGTGGATACGGGGTCTTCGTTGAACGTTTTGCCTAAGAAAGCTTTGGACCGGTTAGACTGTAAGGGGTTAGAGCTGAAGCCAAGTAACATTGTTGTTAGGGCCTTTGACAGGTCCAAGAGAATGGTACATGGAGAAGTGGATATTCCAGTGAAGGTTGGTTCTCAGATTTTCGCGTCTACTTTTTATGTGATGGACATTCGGCCATCTTATTCTTGTTTCCTGGGTTTCCCATGGATCCATAAGGCTGGGGCAGTGACTTCTATGCTCCACCAGATGTTGAAGTACCTAGCCAAGGGGAAGATTGTTACGGTACGAGGAGAAGAGGAGTACATGGTGAGCCACCTCAACTCTTTCTGATATGTAGAGATGGATGGGAAGTTCATTGAGACCCCATTTCAACAATTTGAAGAAGTACCCCAGACATTGGCGTCAGCTGAAACTGTTACTGAAGATCCTCCAAAGAAGATGACTTCCCTCAAGGATGCTCGGGCTGTTTTTGAGAAAGGTGGGTGTGCGAATTGGGGACAACTCCCCGACTTTGCACATAAGACTAACAAGTTTGGTTTGGGTTTCACTGCATAAGCTCAAAGGGTTGTTCGGAGTGCACGGATCGGAAGAGCTCCCCTGTTTATCAGCAATTCAGGAGTGAATTCCGTTGAAAACGATGTTGAAGAATCTGAGTTCGACAGTTGGATCTATCCTACTACTGATGGTGCTCTGAGCAATTGGACAGCAAAGGACTTCGTCCCAATTTCTTTTATTACCCAGTAATGAGACTTTTTATTTTTGAATTTGTAACAGATAATGTTTTAAACTTTACGGCCTGATGTCTTACCCGAGGCATCGTGGTTTTGTTTGTGAGGGCTTGATATTTGTCATCTCCATATATCATTAATAAAAGCATTGGACGTTTTCTTGCATTTCAAATTTTGCGCTCCTTGTTTTTATTTTTTATCTTGCAAAACAACTATTTTACACACACTCACATATACAGGTCTACATCCACTTTGGATCTCACTGGTGACGACTATGCTATTGCCAGTTATGACTTCGAAAGTCCGATCAACTTAGCCGAAGACGAAGGTGAAGATGATTGCAAAGTGCCTGGTGAACTTGCTAGGCTGCTACTTCAGGAAGAGAGGGCCATATAGCCGCATGAGGAGCCCGTGGAAACAGTAAATCTGGGTACAGAGATAAACAAGAAAGAGGTCAAAATCGGTGCAAATCTGGAGCTTAGTGTAAAGCAACGGTTGATTCGGATGCTGCGTGACTATGTGGAGATCTTTGCCTGGTCTTATGAAGACGTGCCTGGGTTGGATACCAATATTATGGTTCACCGCCTGCCTACCAAGGAAGACTGTCCTCCAATGAAACAGAAAGTTCGCCGAATGCGCCCAGAGATGTCTGAGAAAATCAAGGTTGAAGTTATGAAACAGTTTGATGCCGGTTTTCTAGCAGTTACTTCTTACCCGCAGTGGGTTACCAACGTGGTTCCTGTGCCGAAGAAGGATGGTAAGGTACGAATGTGTGTTGACTATAGGGATCTGAACAAGGCGAGCCCCAAGGATGATTTCCCTCTACCTCATATCGATGTTCTGGTTGACAACACCGCACAGCATAAAGTCTTCTCCTTTATGGATGGTTTCTCCGGTTACAATCAGATCAAGATGGCTCCCGAAGATATGGAGAAGACAACCTTTGTTACTCAATGGGGTACCTTTTGCTACAAAGTCATGCCTTTTGGATTGAAGAATGTTGGGGCAATGTATCAGCGCGCTATGGTCGCTTTGTTCCACGACATGATCCATCATGAGATTGAAGTATACGTTGACGACATGATTGCAAGATCCCAGACTGAGGAAGAACATCTTGACCACCTTCAGAAGTTGTTTGACAGGTTGAAGTTGTACAAGTTAAGGTTAAACCCGAACAAGTGCACCTTCGGGGTGAGATCTGGTAAACTGATGGGTTTCATTGTTAGTGATAAAGGTATTCAGGTGGATCCTGCAAAGGTGAAGGCTATTCAGGAAATGCCAGCTCCTCGAACAGAAAAAGAAGTCAGAGACTTTCTGGGACGTCTGAACTATATTGCCCGATTCATCTCACACCTGACTGCTACTTGTGAGCCAATCTTCAAGTTATTGAAGAAAGATCAAGTGGTAAGATGGAACGATGAATGTCAGGCCGCTTTCGAAAGGATCAAGGAATATCTCCAAGAGCCTCCTATTCTGATGCCTCCAGTTGAAGGGAGACCTTTGATCTTATACTTGACAGTACTCGACAACTCAATGGGGTGTGTGTTGGGGCAGCATGACGAGTCTGGCCGAAAAGAGCATGCTATTTATTACCTTAGCAAAAAGTTGACCGACTGCGAGACCCGATACTCGTTGCTTGAGAAAACTTGTTGTGCTTTGGCATGGGCTGCTCGCCGGCTGAGACAGTAGATGCTGACTCACACTACTCTATTGATATCAAAGATGGATCCAATCAAGTATATCTTCGAGAAGCCCTCCTTGTCCGAAAGAATAGCAAGATGGCAGATGATCTTGACTGAGTATGACATCCAGTACACGACCAAAAAGGCAATCAAGGGAAGTGTGTTGGCAGATCATTTGGCACATCAGGCAGTGGACGATTACTAGTCTATGAACTTTGAATTTCCGGATGAGAATATCATGATAGTGACTGACTGTGAGACACCTGGACCGGATGAAGGACCTGAGGAAGGATCCCGATGGTCTATGTACTTTGATGGATCTTCAAACGCTTTGGGCAATGGCATTGGCGCCGTGATCATATCTCCTAAAGGCTCTCATACTCCGTTCACCGCCCGACTATGTTTCAACTGCACCAACAACATGGCAGAGTACGAAAGGTGCATTATGGGTCTTTGAGCAGCAATTGACCTAAGGATTAAGTTCTTGAGTGTTTTCGGAGATTTTGCTGTCGTGATCATCCAGATCAAAGGCGAGTGGGATACGAAACACCCAAATCTTATTCCTTACAAGGAGTATGTGTTGACATTGCTCCCATACTTCGAGGAGATAACTTTTGAACACTTCCCTAGAGAGGAGAATCAATTAGCGGATGCACTGGCTATGATGTCTTCTATGTTCAAATTCAATTGGGACAACGAGGCTCCCGGGATTACCATTGAAAGGTTGGACGAACCTGCACATTGTTGTGACATTGAGACTGCAGAAGTAGCAGATAAACCCTGGTTTCATGAGGTGAAGAGGTATCTTGAGGCTCAAGAATACCCTGAGGGTGCATCTGTTAATGATAAGAAGTTTCTGAGGAGGTTTGCAGCGAAGTTCTTCATCAACAATGGCATTCTTTACAAGCGTAACCATGATTCGACCTTACTGTGTTGTGTGGATAAGAACGAAGAAGAAAGGATTATGGTGGAGTTACATGAAGGTACTTTCGGGACTCATTCCAATGGACATACCATGGAAAAGAAAATCCTACGGGCAGGATATTATTGGTCCACAATGGAAGCCGACTGTTATCAGCATTCTCGGACCTGTCACAAGTGCTAAGTCTATGTTGATAAGGTGCACATACCTCCAGTTCCTCTGAACGTCTTGACAACTCCGTGGCCTTTTGCAATGTAGGGCATTGACATGATCGGCGAGATCAGACCTACAGCATCCAACGGGCATCGTTTCATCCTGGTAGCAATTGATTACTTTACAAAGTGGGTTGAGGCAACTTCCTTTGCTACTGTAACCAAGAACATCGTGGCACGGTTCATTCGGCACAATCTGATCTGTCGATATGGTGTACCAGAGAGGATCATTACGGACAATGGTACAAATCTCAATAACAAAATGATCACTGAACTCTGCAAACAGTTCAAGATACAGCACCACAACTCTTCTCCTTACCGGCCGAAGATAAATGGGGTTGTAGAAGCGGCTAACAAGAATATCAAGAAGATTGTGCAGAAGATGACGGTGACATATAAAGATTGGCACGAGATGTTACTGTTCGCTCTTCATGGGTATCGTACTTCAGCACGGACGTCAACAGGGGCAACACCCTATTCCTTGGTTTATGGCATGGAGGCCGTCTTGCCCATTGAAGTTCAGATACCCTCTCTTCGGATTATGAAGGATGCAGGTTTGAGAGAAGATGACTGGATTCAAACTCGGCTTAATTAGTTAAACTTAATCGGCGAAAAGAGACTTACTGCTATTTGTCATGGTCAGACGTATCAAAAATGGATGATCAAGGCATTTAACAAGAAAGTCAGACGACAAGAGTATCAAGTTGGGGATCTGGTGATCAAGCGCATCATACTACCTCAAGGTGATCCCATGGGCAAATGGACCCCTACTTACGAAGGGTCATTTGTGGTTAAGAACATTTTCTCAGGAGGAGCTATGATTCTAACCGCCATGGATGGTGACGACCTTCCTCACCCCATCAATGCAGACATAGTGAAAAGATACTATGCATGATCAAAGACCCTCTAGGTTGACTGGCCTAGGCAAAAATAAGGGCTTCCCAGCGAACCAAAAGGGTTCGGGCAAAAATAAGGGATGAAAATGAAGAAAAAAACTGTACACCCGGCAAGTCGAAAACCTGAAAAAGGCGGCTTGGGCAAAAAAAAGGGTATCCCGATGGACTGAAAACCCGAAAGGGCGGTCCAGGCAAAACTTAGGGATCAAAGCGTAACACTATGTCTCATTGGATCACCTTGCCACCAGACTTCGGTATCAACTATCAAGCTCGGACGGCACTAGTCAATCAGATCTACCTTCAACCAAGTAGCAAAGTGATGAGATGCTCGAGAATATAAAGGCAATGGCAGAGTTGGAACCCAGTGGGATTATTCACATAGCTATTTTGTTTAGTTTTTCACAAATTGTGTAAATTCTATTATTCGGAGGTGTTCTCTTATTATGACGTCAGCCTCTTGTACAACAATGCCTACTTACAGGCCAAACTTCAAAATCAATATAATTCGTTTTCAAAGAAATTTCAAACTGTTTTTTCCTTTATCTGTTTTGTTTTGCAAAGAACGTCCAATGTTCATTTTTGATATATGCATTTGACATTAATTGTTACTCATAAATATTTACATGCAAAACGAAAGACGATTACTTGTAATGTCAGAAACAGGGGCAAAATAAGAATTGTCCAAGCTTTACAGTTACTCTATCCACTAGGTACAAGGGTAGATTTGGCTGAAGAATGTGGCTGAAATACTTTCACTCCCCGCAGAGTAAGAAAAGACAAGTAATGATAGCTCTCCCCAACTGAGACGTGCAACTGTAAATAAATCGGTAATATTCTCCCCAAGCAGAGTTTATCTACCATCAGCATTGAAAGGTCTTAATATTCCCCAATGGAGTATAAGAATATTCCCCGACCGAGTACAAGATATCCCCAGTGGAGTCTGAAATTTTTCCCAGCGCAGTCTGAAAATGCTTCCCCAGCGGAGTTTGGAGAATCATCCCCTGTAGACTTTGGAAGATTGTCCCCAGCGGAGCTCAAAGGATTATCCCCATAAGAGTCTAAAAGGTTATCCCCAGTGAAGTTGCAACTTAAAGATCATCCCCAGCGGAGTTCTTTCCTTTCACAAACAGGAATTCAGATTCCCAACAAGATTCAGTATCACCAGCAACGGTAAATTCATCCCCAGCTGAATCTATCAACGAAATCATCTACAGGTTATCTCTTCCCCACAGATTAATCTCCTCATCAGTATTACCCAACGGAGTTATCCTCTCCTGCAGGTTTATTCTCACAATCATCTTCGCTCGCCATCCCCAGCGGAAACAAAGAATTCAACTCTTTTCTCCAGCAGCTATCCGGGATTTATTTTCCCCAGCTAAAAACATTACATACATCATGACACATGCATGTACGCATCGTATAACATAATCTCATTTATTTTTAGAACATCATTGCTTGATACATATCATGCATTGCATACGGCTAACTTTTATCTTTCAGGAAGGATGCGGTTAAATTCTCATAAAATTCAAAGCTATGAAGCTTTAATCTCGAAGTCGAATTACTGACCAGTTCTTAAATCTCAACAGAATTATCCTTAGTTGAATTACAGATAAGGTCCTAAATCTCGACAAAGTTCCTCCGTCGAATTGCAGACGAGTTCTTAAATCTCAGCAGAGTTTTCTCAGTTGAATTACGGACAAGTTATTAAATCTTGATGAAGATGTTCCCCAAAGTTGAATTACTGACAAGTTCTTAAATCTCAACAGAATTATCCTCAGTTGAATTACAGACAAGGTCCTAAATCTCGACAAGTTCCTCCGTCGAATTACAGACGAGTTCCTAAATCTCAACAGAGTTCTCTCAGTTGAAGTACGGGCGAGTTCTTAAATCTCGATGAAGATGTTTCCCTCAGTCGAATTACTGACCAGTTCTTAAATCTCAACAGAATTATCCTCAGTTGAATTACAGATAAGGTCCTAAATCTCGACAAAATTCCTCCGTCGAATTATAGACAAGTTCCTAAATCTTAGAAGAGTTTTCTCAGTTGAATTACGGGCAAGTTCTTAAATTTCGATGAAGATGTTTCCCTCAGTCGAATTACTGACCAGTTCTTAAATCTCAACAGAATTATCCTCAGTTGAATTACAGACAAGGTCCTAAATCTCGACAAAGTTTCTCCGTCGAATTACAGACGAGTTCCTAAATCTCAACAGAGTTCTCTCAGTTGAAGTACGGGCAAGTTCTTAAATCTCGATGAAGATGTTTCCCTCAGTCGAATTACTGACCAGTTCTTAAATCTCAACAGAATTATCCTCAGTTGAATTACAGACAAGGTCCTAAATCTCGACAAAGTTTCTCCGTCGAATTACAGACGAGTTCCTAAATCTCAACAGAGTTCTCTCAGTTGAAGTACGGGCAAGTTCTTAAATCTCGATGAAGATGTTTCCCTCAGTCGAATTACTGACCAGTTCTTAAATCTCAACAGAATTATCCTCAGTTGAATTACAGATAAGGTTCTAAATCTCGACGAAGTTCCTCTATTGAATTACAGACAGTTCCTAAATCTCAAGTGCTACCCAATGTCCTAATATGTTCTCAAGATCATCCATGTCAAGTTTCAAGCTTTGCAGAGGAAGTTTGCTCAGTCAATTACTCAAAGGTCCAAAAATCGACTGTGCTAGGGCAAAAGTCAACTGTGACCTACAAACAGTCAAACTTCAAGATTTTTTGTCAACATTCTCATTTTGAAGTATATTTAATCATTTGATCAAGTTTTGATCATGATTCATCAAGGATTTCTCAAGATTCATCAAGATTCAAAAGTTGCTAAATTAGGGTTTTGCTGGAAAAGTTAACTCAACTTTGACCAAGAATAACTTTCTCATACTTTATGAGGAATGACCCATCCAAAGCTCATTTTGAAGAGGATTAAATTTCCTACAATCCATCTTCATACCCCAAGATCAAAAAATGCACTTACAAGAAGTTATGAATTTGGACATTATAGGTCATTTTTGAAAGTCAACAAAAACACCTTTTTTGTCAAAGCTTATAACTTGAACATGGAATATCAAAATGAGATGAGACTAAAAGGGTTGATTACAATACATCTCAAGCTTTCTAGAAAGTCCAAGAACATCTCCAAAAGTTCAAATTGAAGAAGTTATGCATTGTTGAAGTTGAACTTTTTTGCAAAATTGCCAAAAATCAACTATCCCCAAAACTTTAAATTTTGCCAAATGGGCCCATTCTTTTCCACTTGATTTCAGTTTGCATCATTGCCCACATGCCCTAGCTCCAGCCATGTGCCCATATCTCATTTTTATTATTTAATTTGATTTTTATTTGAATTTATTCATTTTAAATCAAATAAAATCATATAAAATCCAAGGCATTGATAACTCATGATTTTCTGATTGTTTTAGGCTTTCGTCACAGCTAGCATTGTAATAAAATTCGTATCAAAGGCATTGGTTACAAGAATATATTATTTGGACCAAATTTGGAAAGGTTTTCATGGAGAATCAAATCAAATATGCTATCATCATTGGAGCAAGATTTGAACCAAATTTGTTACCCTAATCCAATGTGCATTACAGAAGCAAGCAAGGCATACGAAAATAAGGGTTGGTAAGCATTGGTAGAAGCAGAAAAAAAGTGAAAAAAATCACAAAAATGTTGGAGATCAAAATCCAGGTTAGAGGCAGTTTTAGGACGCGAGAGTTGTCTCAATCAATTGTTGGCCATCTCCAGAAGCTGTTACGATCCAAGCCACACATTTTCATACTCCCTAGTGCATTGTAAGTCTCACGCGACATAGCCATATTCTTGATTTAGATTTGCATTATCCTGGCATCCATTGAACAAAATAGTTGCATATTTGTGATCATAAGAACATTTGCAAGCTTTTGGCATTAAGGAATTTCGTTTATATGATATGAAACAAGAATCACCATAGTTAGGGTTCTTGGAGTTTTTTTTGGGCTTTCTATTTCAGGTACAATTGGCCCATAAGAAGAACATGGTCGTGATCATAAGGTCATGACGAATTGAACCATGTTCTTTGAATGTATTTATATGGCCCGAGGGAGATTTTAGAACAAGGCTGCGATTTTTGCTGCGGATGAAAATCCACAGGTAATTTTTACAGGGGTTTGAGGATAGGGACGATGAGGTGTCCTCCGTCCATTGGGCCATTCAAACCAAGCGTGCCTTTTTTTTGTTTTTTCTGGCATTGGAATTGTTTTGTTATATTATTATTGATACTTATTATACTAACAACTAAAGCAGCGTGGCTCAGTGGTAACCTTGGCAAAGCATTCTCCTTCAGGACCTGGGTTCGAATCCCAGGTCCCCCTCTTTCTCAATATTATTATTTTTCAGGTGATTGCATGCACGCTCAAGTTTGGACTATACCATGCTCCCTCACTATCCAAGCGCCAGATGGCCAAAGGGCCAGATCTGGTGGCCAAGCGTTGAAGGTCCACCAAAGCGCTGGTCAATGCGTGTGTACCAGATCCAAAAAAGTCAAAAGGGCCAGCATTGTTGGGCCTACATAATTGCTATTAACACCTCAAAATAAGCCCAATCCTTCTACTCTTTTATTTATTTTTGTTTAGTTACTTTAAGTGTTTTATTTAATTTTCTAACCAATCATAAAATTCTTTTTTTATCAAATAAAATCACAAAAATATTTTGTATTCAATCAAACTTTAAACTTTTATTTTTCTTAATAAACTTATTAATTAATTAGGTTTGTAATTAGAAAACTTTAATTCATTTTGTAAAATAAATAAAATTAATTAGACTTAACTAGGTTTTAACTATTAATTTTATTATTATTATTTTCTTTTCTTAAATAATCAAAACTCCAAAAATAATTTATTTTTCATTTAATTAATTCATTAATTTAATTTAGTTATTTAATTTAGGATTAGTTTCTTTTCTTAAAATAAAAACAACAAAAAAAGCAATTTTCTTTCAAAGGGTCAAAACCCTAATTTCGCACTCGATTTAATTTCCCGCGCGTTGTATTTATTTTTATCATATTAATGTATATGCTTCCGGATTATAATAGTTAAATAGGATATTTAATTATTTTTATCGCTTTACTTTATTATTCAAACGGTTTTGTCTTTGGAGATGTAAATACCCGACGCCTTGTAATTTAAATTCCGCATTTTATTTCCGTAAATTATAGCTGCTAGATGTTTGATAATAGGGTTGCATGACAAGACTGAATGTTAATCTTAAAATCAAATTAGACCACCTTTAACATGTACAAAGATAAAAATAACTGAAAACGACACACTCGCACATGTGCACTCTTAGGGTACACCCCACTTGGTTGCCTTCGTACGCGGTCATTGAGTATAAGTTGTTTTAGAGGTCGTCCTCTTGTCTAAAAGATCATAGTTACCTCGAAACGGTTGCCTCGGATATTGTTGCCTCAAACAATTGATCTAAGACATTAGGGTTACCGCTAAGGCGTCCTAACATTGCTTTGGTGACCGTATGTCCCTCATTCGAATTGACCCTCAAACTCCAACGACGGTGCTACCTACTCATGAATAGTGGGATATCATAGTCTAAAGGAAATTAGCATAGAACGATTCCTTTTTTGAGTAGGTAGATAGTTCTTAGATACTTGCTCATCCCATCCAAAACAAACTTTTTTTACACTTACACTCTTTTACAAATAAGTTTTCAAAAACACTTCATTACACTCTTGAGTACAGAAGCAAGAGTTAAATCGAAGTTTCAAACAAAAACTTTTTCAAACCCACAAGCACAAAGAAAACAATTTTGAAAACAATTGAGCAAGTACCTAAGAGCCCGTGGATAACCACGGATAGAAAGGGTGCTAACAGCTTCCCTTTCTATAATCTACCCCCCGTACTCAGAAATAATCTCGAAAAAGGAATTTTTCTATGCTTTTTTCCTTTCCTTGTTGGATAAAATAAAAGTCGGTGGCGACTCTTGCTTACCGCGACATTTTGCAAAAACAAACGCAAAACGCTAACCAGCATTCCAAAAACAGTCAGTTCTCCCACCGTATCACAATCACTATCGTGCATGAGATATGTGAGTCATCCCTTCTGATAAATGTGGGATATTGTTAACTTGGAACTCAAGGTAGGATTCTGATTTGGTACCCGTGAGACGCGAACCTGAATTCTCGTAAGATAGGTATGATAAGGATCCACATGTCCCGCTTGATAATGGAGAACTATCCAAGTAGTCGATAATGAGATGGATCAAGTTTTGATACTATGCTTATGAGGACTTTGAATGGTCATGGTCGCGTAAGTGATATCAGAATATGCCTTGAAGATGTTTCTTGTTCCATTAGAGTGTGCATAGAGTAGTTGTGCAATAATGCTTGAGGTGGAATTGATGTGTGATTTTTATACCCTCGACATCATATTATGTTACTATTCTTTGACGCTTGTTGATCAGTGTTGGAGTAGGTAGAGTATATCTTGGGCTAGCTCAATGTGAGATGTATTTAGAGGAGTATCCATAGACTCTCAGAAGTGGAGAAATGTCAGTCTCGGTAAATCCAAGACACACCCAATTTTGGAATGCCAAAGAACTTCAGAGGGGAAATTTTCAAGGTTTGAAGTAGGATTCCTTGCATTGTAGATACACTATAGATGTTAGAAGTGCTACATTGAGAGATGCAACTGAGGAAGCCAGTTTAGTGGTAGATTCAGGAATAAGAAAGTATTAGATGACGATATGGATGAAGCATAACTGTGGAAGAATGGTCGTATCGGTTAAGTTGCATGAGATAATAAAGGTGTTATCATACTAAAAGTATGAGGCCGTGTGGTTGAGAAGAAACCATGGAAAGGTTGGCAGGACAATCGTAGTAGGTGTACGGTGTAAGATGCATTCCATTTCAGAAGTTATTTAACCTTGAAGAGTAATTATTGACTAATGTGTTTAAGATTCTATTGTGTACCATGTTGGATGAATGCATATAAGGAACAATGGTTGTAAGGGGAATAAGTGTGGTAAGTAATATAACTATATGAATTATGGATATAGTGTAATTTAGAGAATTTCAATAAGTGTGTGACCGGTTGAGATTAGAGTAGCGCAACAGACAAGAAAATCATATAAGCTTGTAGTGTGTTTGATGGAGTACTTGTAGAATTTTGTTTTGAGTAGATGTATATTTCTAAGGGAAACTCATCAAAGCAATGTTTTGTTCACCTTATTTTCTCAAGGATCCACTATAATCTAGAGAAATATTGTTGGTGGACCAGCATATAAGGGACATTATGGTTGATGTGTAACCAGATGTTCATAGGCCAACTGTTGATCTCGCAAATAGCGAGGGTTGGTCAGAGCATCATGACTGTTGGAAATGCTAGAGCTGAGTAAAGGATTTTAATTGACATAGACTAATTGTAATCATGTCCTGCACACTTGTGAGCGTGTATAGAGACTTGGGAGGTAGTTGCAGGATAAACGGTAGGATTTACTCTTCACTAGCGAGACATTGTGCATAGTTGTTAAGTATCTAGAATATTAGTTTCAGACCTTGTACACCATCGTGGCTTGCGACGGCTATTGTTTGGTCTAAGACTAAAGTAAGAAGCTTTATATGGCATAGAAGATAAATTTGGAAATAATCATCCTAAGCATCTAGGAATTTGAAGTCAGGATCAAGAACTTGACAAACACTTGTACGACTCTATATGGACTCGTTAGGATGTAAATCTGAAGTGTCGTCACTAGAGAGGAAAGTTGTAGTAGGAATTTAGTTGATTGGGGATGGTCCAAGGTGTAACACCCCCAAACTACCCAGCGAATAATAAACAAATATCAGAGTAACTTCCAAGTAAATGAGGATGTCACATTTTCAAAAACATACACACACCTGCTCATAAATAGTAATAGATACATAACCCAAATTTAGGATGAACCAAAGCAAAGTAACATGTCTCAACTTCAACTTTTATTAATGCAGTGGAAAAATAATCATATTTGAAATCTAATAGTCTTATAAAATAAAACAATGCATATTTAAAATTCATAAGGAGTTCCCGAGCCTCCAAATAATTACTAAAAACAAAATAATAAATAATGTTCATCCCCCCCCCCCTTGGTGTTACGTATCAGAGCAACGACACCGACTCAAAAGTAAACAAAGAGCAATCTCTTTTTATCCTTGCAGCCTCAGACTACTCCTAACTATCTGCATGATGCTGTATAAAGCATCATTCCAACAGAAGGGTGAGATATCACAATAATATAAGAGAATGCATTATAATGAATATACATAAAGTAAATCATGCATTGTCACACATTTCACACCTTCATACAACCATCACGGCCTTATCATATAATAATACTCATTCATTCATAATTCATCACATGTGTCAACAATCATCACATAGCATATACATCAATTAGATAATCGAACACCATGTTATCAAAAATGCAATGCAATGAGACCGACTCACCGACTCAATGTATGTGGTACCAATACTGCTCTTGAATACACGCCATCTAGGACCATAGCCATCAATATCGTGAACAATTTGGTTCACTTCGCTACCGATCCACACCATCTAGAATCAAAGCCAACGCATTACTTCCGATCCACGTCATATAGGATAAAAAACTATCAAATAGGACCGAAGTCCCCAACAGGAAATGCATGTGACACAACCATGCAACAAAATAACATATATTAAAAATCTACATCTATCAATATGACACACTAATACGGCCACCTTGTGTCGACACATACTACATACCTATCATACCATGCAAACAACATCACACAGCATTATCATACATACGTACATGCACATATCTTAACATAACATACAAAATTTACATACATAAAGGTATAAGTCCCTAACAAATAATCACCTACTGGGTATGACAATATTTTTATAGGATAGGAAATAAGTTTAGATTTTAGAGGGTTAAAATGGTGCGTCAAACAGACACTCGAGTCAAAAGTTATGGAATTTCGAAGTTTTCAAAAAAATTCTGCTACAGTACTGCTTCGCCTGAGGCTCGCCTGACGATTGGGTCTGTCGCCTGAGGATCGCATGGAGAAGCGTAGGCGAGGCATAAATTTTCCAAGAACCTTGTTTTTCCACCCAAACACTTGCCAGTTGGCTCTCCCGACAAAGCAGGGGCGACTCGCTTGCCTGCTCGCTCGCGGTTGGCTCGCTCAATGATGCATGCAAAACAACAACCCTCTATTGTGATTTTTGCACCAGTTCCAGTCCCAATTCCTTACGATTCTAACACAATACATACCCGATTTCATTAAAATTTAGCATTCAATTATACCACAACAACACATCAATATACATGTTATATGTATCATTTCACACGAATCACACACTTTAAATTCATCAATTTTATCACCAATTCATCATGTCAACAAAATTATCACAAACCCAAAAATAAACCTACATCTCTACCCATAGTGATAAACAAATTACTCATACATAATCACCATTACACAAACCCTTAGAGAATTGGAACCCCATCCTTACCTTGGATTGACAGTTCCTAAGCCCTTCCAATGGATTCTCCTTGCCCTAGCTTTCTCACTTCTACGCGTCAGCTTCTCTCAGAGTTCAATCGTTCTAATGATACGATTCAATCTCCAACTTTCCCCTTAAGTCCTCTTTACCCCTTGTACCCCTAATATGGTATTCCCATCTTATCCATACTCACTCTACTCAACATTACCATAATGCCCTTATAATTTCTACACCTCATATTATCCTTATTTAATTATTAAAATTATATATATAGATAATTCTAATTATCTTATTCAATCCAACGCTACCACATAACATGTCATCAAACCATCGATTAAATCACATGATTCTCAATAACACAATTAAATAATAAATATAATATTCAAGGTGTTACACAAGGAACCAAGGGAAAGAAGTGGAAATCAAGGGCATGTGTTGGACAAGTAATGAACTCAACATAGATTGAATATGACAAAATACCAACCAGAGTAGAATGCATGTCTTTTCAAAGTTACAAAGACTCAATGTGAAGAAGTAAAGGTTGTGAACCTTGGAGGGATCCATTCCATGGTGTAGCAAAGTGGCACATCACGAGAGGCATTTGTTTGTAAGGACTAAGGTTTTTCAGTGAAGAGCGCTAGACCGCAAGTGTGTTAGAAGGTTGTGTTTTCTTGGATAAAACAACATTTTAGGCAGAATCGCGTGGTTATCTAAAGGAGGGATGTAAGAAGAATTTACCCTGTTGTTAGAAGGAGATATTAGGAGCTTGTCATCCTGTTGATTGAAAAGAATTCGAGGGTGAATTCTATTTAAGGGGGGGGGGGAGAATGTAATACCCAAATTTATCCAAGCATGAGAATAAAAGCCAATGAAACCTAATGGCAATTAAGAAAGATTAGTTGGAATCATAAGGTTTTGGTTAGAAATGAATTCGATGGCACATTGGTGATTATTACAAAGTTAGAGGGCATTATGGTCATTGTCCATATCAAATGAAGGGATTAAGGGGTTGTTTGGTTGGGTGTTCATTCATTTTATTTGTCCAAAATAGATTTTTGTAACAAGAGGAAAGGAAAATAACACGTGAAAAGAAATGAGAAGGAAGGTGGAAGCAAAAACCAACCTCAAGATTCATCACCAACATGCATGGATGGAGAACCATGATGAAGAGTTAGAATCATAATCATATTCATCTCTCCTACTCAAAATCATATAGTTATTGAGGCGAGTTCCATAGTTAGAACTTGGGGTAAGAATTGGAAACAATTGCATGTTTGGGTTTAGATTGAGAATATTGTGTTGCATGCTTGATCTAATGATGAGAAATGTGTTCCTATGATGATAATATATGCCTTAGATTATGGATACAAGTTGGGGTTCGGATTAGGTTGTTTGGGATGCAAAAAAGGGTGTAAGAACCCTAAAATTCGTGTTCTGTACTATCAGGCTTGCTTGGCGAACTCTGTTTCGCTTAGCGAAAGTCTGTAGACTGAACTAAATTTGTGTTTCACTAAAATGACCATATCTTGAGTTTTACAACTAGAAATGGAGCACGGTCAGAAGCGTTGGAAAGATAGTTTAATTCTCCACAGGAGTATGCTTAGATATTATGCTTTTAGTTTAGTTAAGGAATATGGAAAATGTATTTTTAATTGCATGATGTTGAATAAGCCTAAAGGGACTTAAGAAATGTTTATAAAAATGCAACTTTGTGTTAATCGCATTCCATGTTGTCAACCTTGGTTTTATATGTTGTATATGGCCTATTGACCTTATTCATGGTTAAAACAGTTGTGTGTATTAAGTTGTGAAGCATTTTTAACGTTTTATGAGTTTCACTTTTCGCTTAGCGAGCTCGTGTTTGCTTGGTGAACTTGCTTGAATTGAGAAGGAAAATCCTGGGACATTTTCCTTATGTATGCTAGCCCTCGCGTAGCGAAGTGCCTTTTGCCACTAGTTTGTGTAGTGAACCTCCTTGTCCATAGCTTGGGAAAGTTTCTATTTGCGTTCCCTAGGACTTTTCTCATCGAAGTACCCTCGCTACCAATTCGCTTAGCGAACTTCCCTGAGAAGAAATTGCATGTTGATTTCCCCTTACAATTCCATTTCGTATAAAGAAACAGATGCCTCAATTGTCTGTATGAATTATAAGGCGTGTTGTGGATTATGAAATGCCATGTTGTGATCACTTTTATGTTATTCTTGTATGTATGCTTAAGGAAATGCATTATGTGATAAATGTTATAATGTGATCACTTGCTTGATTGTTTCCGTTTGTTCTGGTATAACATTCGAATGTGATTGCGACGTATGCTTAAATCGAAGTAAGCCTAAGCTACTAGGTGGTAAATCATATATTACCATGGACCAAATCCAACCTATTTTACCATTGTGATGTGCTTATGAGGGTCTTAAAGGGCGTTTCTCACTTGACGATAACACATCAGTGTTCTCGGTACGTCATATACACCTGAGCTACCATTGTGATATGCTTGTGATGGTCTTAAAGGGTGTTTTCACTTGACGAGAACACATCGGCATGCTTGGTATGGTGAGGTTGTGATGCCATGTAAGGAATATCACTTTGATTACCCGCCTCTAGTGGTTCCACGTAAGCAATATCACTAGGTTTCGCCCGGTGGGCTTGTGCAATTATAATGGCGTGTTTTCACTTGTGGTACACCCTTTGATGATTCACGAGGTCCTGACGCCACATAGGAAATGTCACTTTGATTTACTCATCACAGATGGGATTGTGTATCCAAATAGGCGTCAATCACTTTTGATGCATCTGATTCATCGTGCAGTGTGCTTGTGCAAGTCTTTTGACGCTATGCACTTGGATTACTCATCAATAGTGTGATAGTGAGGCCTAGTTAGTAAGAAAAATACTACTTCTGGTTTCCTCGTATGCTGGTACGGGTATGCATACTTGGTAATTGTTTTGTTTTGTTTAGATAGTTAAGGGACTTCTACTGTGATGTTTGTGTTGTTGTGTTTCTTGTACATGACCGTGAGGAAACCCCAGATCAATGGTTGATCATTTTGTATGCATGTACCCTGTAGAGACGAGAGAACCCATAAAATATGGGAACTCATTGAGATTTAGTAATCTCACCCCAATCCTATTATTATTTTCCAGGCACAGATTAAAATTGAAGAATTTCTAGGTGGTCAACACTGAAGATATGGATGAGAAGATGGCAGGAAGACCTTATTAGATCTTATCTTTCCTCTGTGCATTGTTATAGACAAGCATATTATATACAGTTGTAGTTGAATTGTTGACTTGTATACGATTTTAAATTCTTGTTATTTTCAACTTTTTTATGTTTTCATGTACCATATAATACCATATGCATATTATTTTATATGTATATGTATGAGGTGTTATAGTTAGTATCAGAGTTAGTTGTTTCTTGTCCATGCCATGAAACATCACTAACAATTCTCTTCTCTATCACGTGTGTGTTTCTAGTCTGATTTTAAATCATAGTATTTAGTTGTTGAGCCCGATCTACTCACTAAATGTGTGCGTGATGGATAGGATCTCAGTGGAGCCACCACGAGGACGCGTAAGATCCGAAACGACTCGAGCTGAAATGGTAGAAGTTGGTTAAGTATGGAGAATATTGGGATTGTCGTGTATAAGTGGAGAATTTGACACATGGTAGTTGACGACCTAACTTTTGTGGTGAGATTTAAGACAACCGGAGTTTTCAAGGTTTTGATTGGACAAAGTGAACTTTCTACGGGTCCCTGTAGCATGCGAGGAAACTCAAGAAACACCTAAAAAGGAATGTAGTAAGGGAATTTTGGGATGAAGTTGAGCATGAAGTCAGTAGAATTCATTGTGTTGTAACCTGTTGTACCCCAAAATTTCCCTCCCATTTTTACTCAAGACATGCTCATTGAGGTCTTCAATTATTCAAAGTTGACCAAAGAATCGATCAGACAAATTCTCCTCATAAGCAATGAACCTCCAACTAGGGTTTCACTTTTCACCAAGATCTTTGGTTTGCAAAAGCTTCAAGCGATTTCCATGGCACCCTATACGCCTCAGCATAATGGCTTAGCTGGAAGAAAGAACAGAAGTGTACGAAACATGACGAGGTGTATGTGGAAAGATAAGAATATGTCTAAGAGATTTTGGGCTGAAGCAGCTTCGACAGCAATATGCAGTCTAAATTGATGCCCAATAAAGTAGATGGTCGAAAAAGGCACCATATGAGGCTTGGACAGGGTCGAAGCAAAATATAAGTCATCTTAGAGTTTTTGGATCAATATGTTTCAGGAATATTGAGGAAGAGGTGATACTTCGATTGGTCGAATTGAAGGAAAGGAGATCGAAAAGAACAGAACGAAGCTTCGACAAGTCAAAAGGAAGAGGTGATACTTCGATTGGTCGAATTGAAGGAAAGGAGATCAAAAAGAACAGAACGAAGCTTCGACAAGTTAAAAGTAAGAGGTGATACTTCGATTGGTTGAATTGAAGGAAAGGAGATCGAAAAGAACAGAACGAAGCTTCGACAAGTCAAAAGAAAGAGGTGATACTTCGATTGGTCGAATTGAAGGAAAGGTGATCGAAAAGAACAGAACGAAGCTTCGACAAGTCAAAAGGAAGAGGTGATACTTCGATTGGTTGAATTGAAGGAAAAGAGATAGAAAAGAACAGAACGAAGCTTCGAGAAGTCAAAAGGAAGAGGTGATACTTCGATTGGTCGAATTGAAGGAAAGGAGATCGAAAAGAACAGAACGAAGCTTCGACAAGTCAAAAGGAAGAGGTGATACTTCGATTGGTCGAATTGAAGGAAAGGAGATCGAAAGGAATAAGAACTGAGTTCAAATAGGCTGATTGGATATGAGGGGTTTCCAGATTTCAAAATCAATGTAGATGGTGACTAAGTCGAAGAAGCCATGATGATGAAGCCTTGAGCAATTCGAATTGGAACTTAGAGCCATCGAAAAGAACTAGGCTTGGGAGCTCGTCGAAAGAATCAATTGATGTGAAAGGGAGATGCAAGTTGAAACGAAAACCTAATGGGATGAAGCTTTTTGGGCTTGGACCGATTAGCTTAAAGCCTAAATTCGTGTAAAACACCAACCATAACCTGTCCAGGTTCACTCAAAGTTCAAAATGACATGAAATAGCTCGAAATGACAACTTTTCAAATCTTATGATTTTGCTTTCAAAGCCATAATTAATGGCTGATTCATGCAATATTTGTTCATCACTACACCCCTATATAAATACGGACAAAAAATTGCCTCGAAGAGACACACGCACACACTACCTCAGAAAACCATCTCAAAACTCTCAAAAATCTCATAAGTTGTTAAAATTCAAAACCAGCTTTGCAAGCTCCCTCAGTCAAAACAAATACCAGATTCATATTCCTGAGACATCCAGGAGCCCATACTAGCCCTTAAACAAGCATTTCCACGCCCAAAGCCACAGATCCATGCATCTTCGATTGGTAAGGGTTTGTAAAATCAAAATTACATTTTTATCACATTTTGATGATTTTAATCATTTGATTCGTGTTCAGGACTATCATTAGTGAAGGTTTAACGAGCTACAAGTAGGTGTAAGCGCAAGGATGAGATCATGCCATTGCTAGGGTACGATCTGAGATTTCCTTCGAAACTCAAAATCTAGGACATTTCATGCCAAACGGACCTCATATTGGGAATCAGGGGGTTCAAATTAGGGGAATAGGGTAGTTTTCAATCTTTGCTTTTGGCTATTTTACAGGTTCAAGGTTGGAGCCCACCGGAGAAGATAACCAGAGAGTTGACTCCGGTGGGATGACTCTGGTGCCCTAAGTGTCTCTCTCTTATTGGTTCAAGCAGTCCAACATGCGCGTTTGATTTTCAAATGTATTTCTGTTTGGTTTTCATTTACATATTTATTATTATGTTATAATTAATGAATGACAAGTAGCTCAGTTGGTAAATATGAAGCGTGCAAAAGGGGAAGTGTAACACCCCAAATCTACCCCACAGTTATATTAAAATCAGAGTGCCAAAATTTCCACAAACATGGGGCATTACATTCTCATTCCAAAAACCAACAACATAAAAACCTATCATAATAGATACATAGCACCTATTGATCCAAAGAACTTATAACAATTTATTAGTCTTCAAAAGGATTTCAACTTGATTCTAGAAATATGCAGCGGATTCATAACTTTAAAACTTCAAAGGAAACATAACATCTTTTAAACAACTTAATTCAAAGAAAACAACAACTTGAATTAAACTTAAAACATCATAAAATCAAATAAGCGTTCATCCCCCCCGAGTGCTACGTATCAGAGCAACGACACCAACAAGCTACTAAGTCTCTACTCCTCGTTACCTGTATGTTACCAGTATAAAGGCAACGGCGAAACAAATAAAGGGGTGAGACATCGAATAATATAAATAAGATTATGATAATTAATATATTATACAAGAGCATTATAAACTTCACCGCTTCTCAACAACACACAACAATCAATAAACATTCACAATTATCATTAGCGATTCAAAATGCAATTCGAATGCGACACAACTGTGCATATGCATGTGGTACCAACAGGGCTTCAGCCCTCTTCACTAATTGCCAATTAATAGAGGCACAAGGCATAAGCCTACTTCATAAATCCGCCAATACAGGCCTTCACAAAATGCAAATGTATGAGACTCATGTAACATACAACATCACATATATATCATTCACCACAAACTTCATTACGAGGCATTCGCCTACATCCCTGCATCACTGGAAATAAGCCTAACACTTCACATATTCAATCACATCTCAATTATCTCAAACATCTCAATTAACAACATCTCATAACATCAAAATAATTTATTAAACATCATTTATTATCACAAAAATCATCGAACACAACTTCATCAATAAAATCTCACTAATAATCAACTGTATAATAATAGTACAGTAACCCATCCTGTTATTCTACTAATTTATATCGTTATTGTCACTAATCCTACTGTCATATTTCTAACAGCAGTATCTAACATCTCATATTCGTCAATCTGTCCCCAAAACAGCACAATGGTCATCTACGGGAATTAATTCTAAATCCTAAATTAGTTACTGGGATTACACTTGTTAATTATCATTTTAATCCTCTAGAATAGAGTTCATCGCGTTAGCTAATCAACGCTTCGAACGACATCTCAAACATCATCCTACAACTCAAGTTACAGCAATTAAAAGTCAATTCTGCCAAAAATCAGACCTTATGTATCAACACAAAACACTATGGGTCGACGCGTCCTGCTTCGTCTGCATACTATGAGTCGACGCATCCTCCTTATGGATCGACTCATCCTGCTTCAAATCCCAGCATGTATCGACACGTGCACTCTTCGTGTCGACTCATCCTGAGTCTTATACTTAACATGCATCAACACATCCTCCCTTCGCGTTGACTCATCCTGAGTCTTGCACTCATCATGCATCGACGCAAACCCTGTATGCATCGACTCATCCTGAGTCTAACAACCTCCTTGCATCGACTCATCCAGTTTGAGGTCGACGCATCCTGTGATTTTCTGCATAATTTTCTGCGTTTTCTACTATATTTTGCTACGGGAATCATACTACAGCCCTAAAATCCTTATTTCTGATCATGATAATTCATCACCTAATCATTATACCCTATTACTCCATTGATCAAACAACATAATTTATTCCATACGAAAATTCAACACAAAATTCAACACAGATAACAGATAATTACACAACCCTAATCCTACATACTAACCATCATATTCCCGGTTATAAAATCCGAACCCCACCCTTACCTTTTGGTTTTTTGGTCGGTAGAATTCTCCGGTTGAAACTGCAACTGGTTTGACAGCGAGTTCTCTAAATTTTCTTGCCCCCCACTTGGTGCCTCCAAACCCTTGCTTCTTCTACTGCTACGTGATAATTGTTTTTCTTTTGGTTTTTGGCTGCTAGCTTCTATATATCATAACCTAATATAATAATAGGTCTACTAGTAACTTTAATGGGCCTATTAATTCTATTCATAATCCTGCTATTTCACACACCCCACTTGACCCAACTAATAAAATAACATTCTACTAAAATCAACATTAAATCCAATATTAATTTCTCTTGACTAAATTGACTAATTATTCAATTATCAATTCTAACAATCCAATAATGCTCCTAATAATTATTCCGATAATTCCTTCTTCGACTAAATTCCAACAATTTAAATCCTCAATAATTCATTTAAATAATATAATGAATTTCCGGGCGTTACAACTCTCCCCCACTTAGAATATTTTCGTCCTCGAAAATTTATCTGACACCACTTCCCTTAACTTCACCTCCACCTCTAGCCTTCCGATATAATCACAACTTACTATAATTAAAATCTAATGCACACGTGCAATTCTATTTCAACTCATCCAACAGCAATAATAACAACTAACGAAGTTTTATCGACGAAACACGTACCTCTGGTACCTCTGTCCTCGTTGCCCGTTGAAGTTTCCACAAACGCGAACACCTTTGCACCAGGCGCTTTCTTCGGTTTCTGACACTGAGTACTAATATGGCCTTATTCACCATAATTGAAACAGACATCCACCTTATGCTTACACTCAGGAGCTGTATGTCTAGCCTTACCACAACGAAAACACCTCCTTACCTCAGCAGTAGTGCACACATTACTCTTGTGACCAAGTCTCCCACACTTAAAACAAGTCACACTAGCAGGAGCGTCTCCCCCACTAGTCCTTTGACCCTCAACAACTTCTTGTTTACCTCTACCAGTTGGAGCATCGTACGGCTTACCACGACTCTGATTCTTGCTCCGCTTCTCATTAACTATCTTGTAATGAGCATTGTTATCCTCCTCATAAATTCTGCAGCTATCCACCAAATCAGAGAAAGCACGAATCTTTTGATATCCAATTGCCTTCTTGATCTCCAAGTGCAACCCGTTCTCAAACTTTATGCACTTCGAAAATTCAACAGTCTCCGCGCTATAATGTGGATAGAACTTAGCCAACTCCACAAACTTTGCAGCATACTCGGTAACAGACTTTTTCCCTTGCTTCAGCTCGAGGAATTCAATTTCCTTCTTACCCCGGATATCTTAAGGATAATACTTCCGCAAAAATTCTCTACGAAACACATCCCAAGTGATCTCTTCACCTGCAGCTTCCAATCTCGGACAGGTCTCTAGCCACCAATCGTCAGCTTCGACTGCCAGCATATGGGTACCATACCGAACTTTCTGTGCTTGAGTGCAGTCTATCACACGAAAGATTCTCTCCATCTTCTTCAACCAACTCAAAGCCCCATCAGGATCATACTTACCCTTGAAGGTAGGCGGATTCTCCCTCTGGAAAGTCGCCAAGCTACGGGATCCCGCATCCCTGCCAGCAATCGGCTGATTTTCCATCACATGAGCCATTGCTTCCAAAGCAGCAGCAATCGCAGCATCGTTCCTTCCTGCCATCTCAACTGTGATACAGTGGCAGAACCGACTGTTAATATTGGTTTGTATTTTGTATTCACAAATGTCGTGGTAAGCAAGAGTCGCCACTGACTTTTATTTTATCCAACTGGAAAGGAAAAAAGCATAGAAAAATTATTTTTTCGAGATTTTGAGTACGGGGGTAGATTATGGGAAGGGAAGGTGTTAGCACCCTTTCCATCTGTAGTTATCTACGGGCTCTTAGGTACTTGCTCATCATTTTCAAAATTGCTTCTTTGCGTGCTTGTGTGTTTTGAAAAGTTTTTGTTTTGACTTCGATTTAACTCTTGCTTCTGTCTTCAAGAGTGTAATGAAGTATTTTTTGAAAACTTTGTTTGAAAAGGTGTGTAAGTGTGAAAAAAAAGTTTGTTTTGTTTGAGCAAGTACTTAAGAGTTAATCTACCTACTCGAAAAAACAATCGTTCTATGTTCGTTTCCTTTAGACAGCGTTATCCCACTATTAGTGAGTAGGTAGAACCGTCGTTGGAGATTTGAGGGTCAATTCGAAAAGGGACATACGGTCACTAAAGCAATGTTAGGACGTCTGAGTAATAACCCTAATGTCTTAGATCAATTATCTGAGGCAACAATATCTGAGGCGACCTTTCCGAGGCAACTTTGATATTTGGACAAAAGGACGACCACTAAAGTATCCTCTACTCAATGACCGTTTACCGAAGGCAACCAAGTGGGAGTGTACTCTAGGAGTGCGCATGTGCATGTGTTCAATTTCAGTTATTTAATCTTTGCACATTAGGTGATCTACCATTTTAATTTTCCATACATTCTTTCCATATAATCCTATTAGCCATACATCTAAGCAGTTTATAGTTTGCAGAATTAAAATGCGGAAAGTAAGCTAAGCTATTACAAGGCTTTGGATATTTACATAGCCAAAAACAAGCCCTTAAAAAAACGATAAATGAAAGTAAAAAGGTCCTAATTAATCTATTACAACTTGTGAGCAATTACATTAATATGGTAAAATAAAATAAAGCGCGTGCGAATAAAGAACGAGAGAGAATTCGGGTTTTGACCCCGTCTAACCTAATCGAAAGAAAAATTATTTTTTGTTGTTTTTAATTATTTCTAAGAAAAAGAATTAGGTTTTTTAAAATTAAATACAAAATTAATTAGAAATTAAATTAGTTTAAAAAAATAAAATAAAATGGCCTATTTTTGTGTTTTGTTATTTTAAGAAAAAAGAAAATAGAATTAAGTTAGAAACAAAATCCTAATTGTTCTAATTAATTTTAGTTTATTTACAAAACAATTAAAGTTATCTAAAATTAAATTAAAACCTAAAATTAATTATTCGAGTTTAGTACAAAAAACCAAAGGTTTGTGAAAAATGTTAAGTTTTATGAAAAAAAAGATTTTAAACAGAAAGAATAAAAATAGGTAAAAGGATAAATAGGAAAGAAGAAAATCAAAACCAATAGGGGTGGTTGTTGAACTCACGCCCTTAACCTTCTCAGGATGTCTGCCTCGCCATGTATTGGTGTCATGTGTAAGTTATTCTGTTTTGATCATTTGTGTTTTGGCCTCAACGTTCTGTAATGAACCTGCATGTGATCCTGTCTAAATCTACAGTGTTGAATCTCATGAACACATTAAATAAATTACTATATATTATGAAATACAAATAAAGCCAATATATGAAAAAATTTAATGTTAAAACTGATATGGCATGTATGAATGATTATACCCTTTTGATCATGGAGATCAAATCAGCCTTGCCCTTACTGGAGAAGTAGTGATATGAATGCTTTTATGCCTTTTTGATCATGGAGATCAAGTCAACCTTACCCTTACTGGAGAAGTAGTGAGATGTGGATTTGTAATATGAATGGTTTGTTTGTAGTGAGATGGAGGTTTGTAATAAGGATTTTAAGGTTTTAGGGTTCTTGAAAGAATTTGATATTCTGAAAGCGTTGTGGCAAAGGCTTTTTTTCCCTTTTCTTTGTGTGAAAAGAATGAGATTATATAATGGAAATTAGAGAGAAAAAATGGGCTTTGAATGTGCAATTGAGCCTCCAATGTTCACTTGAGTTCGTCACGTTCCAGGCTAAATCGAAGGGGCTTAAGTGCAATTTTTGAAGTTGAAATGTGAAAACAAAATGAAGCCGACACCGAGAACTAAATCCTATCCGAAAATGAGCTCAATCGGATAAACGGTGAATTAGTTATGAATTTTTGAAGTTTCAGCTCAGACAAACTTATTTTGGGCTCCAATGTCGACTCTGACACGTTCTTCAATAAAAAACTGGTATTGATTGGAGCATAATCCAGTCTCGACTTTTGAAGAAAAGTTGTAGATCTCTGAGTCAGTGACCTTGTGTAAAAAGATGGGCCCAATCCGATAAAAATTGACCGAGTTATGAATTTTCGAAGTTTTGGCCCAGATGAAATAATATTCAGCATTCAGGATTTTCGGCGCATCACACGCACTCTGAGCAAAAAACGAAGGCCTTTTGAATACCGTTCGAACTCGATACCTCCTGTGATTGGTGGATCTGGAACTGACTGTTTAACGCTGGTTCGCGAAATGTCGCGGAAGCAAGAGTCGCCACCGTCTTTTATTTTCTCCAACAAGGAAAGGACAAAAGCACAGAAAAATTCCTTATGAGATTGTTCTCGGTTCGGGAGGTAGATTTATAGAAAGGGAAGGTGTTAGCACCCTTTCTATCCATGGTTATCCATGGGCTCTTAGATACTTGCTCATTTGTGTTTTCAAAATGTTTGTTTGCTTTTCAATTGTGAGTGGGTTTGAAAAAGTTTCGTTTAAAGATTTCAGATCGACTCTTGTATCAGTCCTCAAGAGTGTTTGAAAAAATTGTTTTGAAAGCTTTTTGAAAGTGTCGGTGTGAAAAGAAGTTTTGATTTGTTTTTTAGAGCAAGTATCTATGAGTCATCTACCTACCCTAAGGAATTAGGCTGTGTAAATGTCCTTAAGGTAGTGCCATCCCACCATTGAGAGATAGGTAGCACCACCGTTGGAGGTGTTCGAGTCAATTCGAGGGTTAGGGACAGTGTTGCCACCGAGCAACAGTAAGACACCTTAGAAGCTACCCTTATGCCATTGATCTTTTTATTCCGAGGCAACTATTCTGAGGCAACTTGTTTCGAGGCAACCGTTTCGAGGCAACTAGATCAATGGAACATAAGGACTTACTAAGACGTCCTATACTCGACGACCACGTTTCGAGGGGCAAGGCAACAGTGAGGCGTACCCTAGGAGTGGTGTGTGAATTGTGTGTCATTTTCAGTTATATTTTATCTTGTCATGCATTGAGTGAGCTACGCTTTGATTTTATTTGGGCCATTCATTCTTTCATGTGATTAACAGTTTAAAGGTGCGGAAATTAAAATGCGGAAAATAAAAGTCCTACGTTATTACAAGGCGCGGGTCTATACATCGCCAAATTAACAAAGACCCGATTTTGAATAAAAGTGCGGAAAGTAAATGTCCTAATTACTATTACAAGGCTTTGGGGCAATTACATAATATTTGAAATGAAAATAAAGACAAACGCGCGAAAAGAAATAAGAATCGAGAGTTCGAGGGCGTTGGACCCTTTAAAGAAATTAAATTGGAATTGAAAGTAAATTAATGATTAAATAAAGAAAAGAAGTTTTTTTTTTGGTTTTTTGGTATTTAATGAAAATAAAGAAAATTAATTAAAATTAAAAGTTAAATAAAACCCTAATTCTAAATTTGTTTTTAATTATTAATAAAAATTGTTTAAGTTTAACCTAATTTAACCCTAATTAATTAATTACAAGTTTATTTACAAGATAATTAATAATTAATAATGATAAGAATAAAAAGTTATTTATTAAGAAAAAGAATAAAAATACTAAAACCCTAATTTCTACATTTTTAGTTTATTTAAGAAAAAAAACATTAAAGTTGAAAACCTAAAATTAAACTAATTTGATTATTAAGATTTATTTACAAAAACTATTAATGAATTAAAAATTAAATAAACATATTTTATTTTTGACTTTTCTGATTTTTTTGTGTTATAAAAATTATTTTATGAATTAAATAAAACAAAAGAAAAATAATTAAAATAAATAATAGAGAAAAAATGAGAGAAAGAAAATACAAACAAGGGGGGGTTTCTGCCCAATTTGGAGGTGTATGCAAGGAATTTAGGCCCATCAGAAAGCTGGTCACGTTGACTTTTCCAGCTTGAACGCTCCTTCATGGACTGAGGCACATGGTGGACGCTTGTTGGTAGCCATCAGATTGAATTTATGGGCGCGTGGAAAACCAGGAGATGGAGTTGTATGGTGGTCCCTTGATGAAGCGCTGCGTAGAAACATGTTACAAGAAAAATTATGGAAGAAGTGGGGGACCTGGGAATCGAACCCAGGTCCCAATGCCTGTAGGACAACGCACAAGCCAACTGAGCCAATGCGTTAGTTTGTATGTATAATGGACAATGATCAATATATGTGAAAAACACTATTATGCTGTAGTAATAAAAAAATGCGCCAAGCTTCAAACTACCCAACCACGTTCAGCCACGCATGCATCATCTTCATCTTTTTCCTGTAACTAGAAACTGATAGCGGGGGTTTTAAACCCCCACTAACCCAAACCTGCAAAAATAACGATTAGGTCATAGCGTAATATAAATTGGGGGCGATGTGTGGAATCGAATCGTCTGGATGTCACGATTTTAATGGTGCTAGTTTCATTGTCCAATTTTCCCAGATATGTAAACCCCTCTTTTGGAGCTTCAGGAACCCTAGAAAGCTTTAATGGCAACTTTGCATACAGGCGATATTAATTCAATTGGATAACACCATTAGCTTCAGAGAGATCATATTAGTATAAACCAATCATTAAAACACAGTAATCATGCATGAAAAGTCAAATACGAATATGAAAATTTTAAAGAAAAGTCAGGCTTCTATCTACCAATTCCTTGAGTATGGGGGCGTGATTTTGATTGGAAAAGCTCCCTGGATGTGTCAGGAGTGTATTGGAATGGTTTTTGATCTTTGAAACAAGCTCTAGCTATGAAAATAGTTTTGAGATTTTTTGTGAAAAAGTGCAAGTTTATTCTTGAGGTTTCAGCGCAGCTTGCTTGTTCTTGGCATTAGGGTTCAATTGTGCTTATGTATGTGAGTAGAACTAGGTCAAAAAACCAGCCCAAAATCCATGTTTTAATGCTTTTCAATATTTGATTTTCCATGATCTTTTTTAATCCTTTTTGCCATCAAACCATTGCCAATCATGGGAGATTCTTTCCCTTTTGGATGATACACGAATATTGAGTACATAAAGAGTGCATATGCTGCATAAAAAGATTTGAAAGGTGTCATTTGATATTTTTTCATATTTAATTTTAATTAAGTGAATTAATAATAATAAAAATCCAAATAATTAATCAAAAATGAGAAAATAACTCCCTTTTAGCTTAATGGGTCGTGCATAGCTTTTGGGTGATGATTCATGGAAGAAATTGAGGCCCATTAGCAATTTTGAGGCATTTGAAGCAAAGTTGACTTTTCAAAATTCCCAAAAATTTCCCAACTTCCACAAGGCATATCTTGCTCAATGTTTAAGCTTTGATCATGTTCTTAGACATTTTGGAAAGGTCTTGAAGTCCTCTAACCAATGTCGTTGGTCCCATGTCATTTTGATTTACCAATCTCAAGTTATGGTCTTTGACTTAAAGTGCCTTTTTGTTGACTTTTGAAAATGACCTATAATGTTGAGATTGATAACTCTTTGTGAGAGCATTTATTGGATTTGGAGTGTGAAGATGAGTTGTAGGAAATGTCATTCTCTTAAAAATGAGCTTTGGATGGAATTTTTCTGATAAACCATGTGGAAGTTATGCCTTGGTCAATTTGCAGTTGACTTTTTCAACTGTCCAAAAATAGAAACTTTTGCATCTTGAGACTTTTTGAGCCATGCCTTGAGAATCATGATCAAGAATTGATCAAATGATGTTTGTGGCTTCAAAATAAGATGTTGACCAAAATTTTTGACTTTTGACTGTCAAATGACCATTTTGCCCCTGCAGTTGACTGTGAAGCAATTAGGGTTTTTGACTGTGCAATTTTGTGCTGAGGGTCTTGAAACTTGACATATGGATGCTTGACAATGTTTATAGGCATGTGGGACTTGTTTGGACCCTTGGAAGCTTCAATTTCTTTGCCAGAACCAAAACCCTAATTTTTGACTGTTAGGAGGCCATTGGATTGTGCAACCTTTGGGGGATTTTGGAGCATGCTCTTAGCAAATCTTGAAGAATATGGGAGGGAAAATTTTGGGGTACAACACCTCCTATGAAAACATATCCAACTCAATTTATGAAATTTTGGCGCTGGAACCAGCTCGATATGATGAAAATCGACCAAGTTATGATTTTCTGAACATGACGCAAATAAATTTCTGTCACAGATTTTCTGTACGAAAATACTTGATAAATCTGCATTTTTGAAGACCTCCTGATCAAAATTGGATTCCATTCGTGAGAGATGAAAACGTAGATGACGTCAATACGGAATTTTGGCCACTGGGACGGGTTCAAAACGAGCCACGATCTTCAAGTTATGAATTTTTTAGCGCGTAAAAACTGCACTTTCACACACTTTTTCACCATATTTCTTCGAGAAAACTCACACATTCAGATACCTTCTTTAAAGAATTGACTATTGAGTCGATCCTGAATTTGAGAATGCGTTATCAGAGATATCTTGGCGAAAGAACACCTGAATATGACGTGCCGGGTTGGACTTGTGAATCTTTGAACCCCGAATCGTTGCAAAACGGCGAGTCGATCTTCAGCATGGAAAATACTCTGAGAATATCCATTGACGAAATAAACGTTACTTGTAACCTGAAGAAGCTTGATAAATATACCTTTATTCCATAACCATAAAACCAATAATATGTGTGTATGAAAAGAGGGCAAATTTTGGGGTACAACAGTTGCCCCTGTTCAATCTTCTTAAACCTGAAGATTTAGATTGGCTCGTCTGCCTTTCGTGATCTGAAGGTGGAAGATGATTGAACACTAGAGTGCCCAGAAATTTGCACTCGTCAGTAATGATGCTTGACTATGTAGGTAGTATCGGGAATGGCTTTACAAATGCCATTTGGAGGAGATGACGGAAGGTCACGGGAGATAGGCTTAAAGATGCCATCCGGAAGATATGACGGAGAATCGTCGGAGATGGGCTTAAAGATGTCATCTAGAGGATGTTGATTTCCCGAGATATTCCTTTGATGAGAATTCCTGTTCCTGTCGTTGAGGAGGAATCTGCTGAGGAATGTTGGTATCTGTCTTGGGAGAAATAGGATTTTAGGAGCTTCAGTTGTCCGTTAATATACTAGGGAATCATCTATTAGTCAAGGAGATGAAAATGAACCGCTATCTGGTCGTGTATAGGCTGCATCGCGACCTACTGGGGAAAGGTGAAACTGATCGTGTTCGATCAGGTCCAGATCTTACAGTGTTGTGGACTGCTGTCTGGAGATAAGAGAAAAGAAACCTGGATGGTAAGGTTATGAGAAGGAACCCGGATAGTAGGGTTTATGGGAAGGAACCTGGGTAAGGTTGCTTCGTGAGGAGTTTGGATAAAACTGCATTTGAACCGAGAAGGAACCTTGGTAAGGTTACTTTGTGAGGAGTTTGGGTAAAACTGCGGCAGGAACCTGGGTAAGGTTGCTTTGTGAGGAGTCTGGGTAAAACTGCATCTGAACCGAGAAGGAACCTGGGTGAGGTTGCTTTGTGAGGAGTTTGGGTAAAACTGCGGTAGGAACCTGGGTAAGGTTGCTTTGTGAGGAGTCTGGGTAAAACTACATTTGAACCGAGAAGGAACCTGGGTGAGGTTGCTTTGTGAGGAGTTTGGGTAAAACTGCGGCAGGAACCTGGGTGAGGTTGCTTTGTGAGGAGTTTGGGTAAAACTGCATCTGAACCGAGAAGGAACCTGGGTGAGGTTGCTTTGTGAGGAGTTTGGGTAAAACTGCATCTGAACCGAGAAGGAACCTGGGTGAGGTTGCTTTGTGAGGAGTTTGGGTAAAACTGCATCTGAACCGAGAAGGAACCTGGGTGAGGTTGCTTTGTGAGGAGTTTGGGTAAAACTGCGGTAGGAACCTGAGTAAGGTTACTTCGGGATAAGTTCGTGTAAAACTTTCAGAAGGAACCTGGGTAAGGTTACTTCGGGATAAGTTCGTGTAAAACTTCAAGAGGAACCTGGGTAAGGCTACTTTGGGATAAGTTCGTGTAAAACTTCAGAAGGAACCTGGGTAAGGTTACTTTGGGATAAGTTCGTGTAAAACTTCAAGAGGAACTTGGGTAAGGCTACTTTGGGATAAGTTCGTGTAAAACTTCAAGAGGAACCTAGGTAAGGCTACTTTATGATAAGTTCGTGTAAAACTTCATTCAAAAATGTATGAGAAAGGACCCGTGTAAGATTTTTCAGGATAAACCTGTGTGAAGCTGCATTTAGGAGAAACCCGTGTAAGATTGCTTCATGACGAACCTGTGTAAAGCTGCATTTGATCGTGCAGATAATTACTCTGTTTAGTTTCAGGAGCTAATCTTGAACTTGCTGGAAGTTGTTGATGATAATCATCTTTCCTGAAAAGGTACATGATTAATCGTATATGATGCATGACATGCATTGTATGATGATGTTCTCAAAATAAATGAGATTATGCCGTATGCAATATGTATGCGCACGTCATGATATATGAACATGAAATGCTATTGTGGCACGTCTGAGTTTGGGAAAATAAATCCCTGACTGTTGTTGGAGAGTAATGGAAATTGAGTTCCTGACTGTCGTAGAAAAAGTGGTTCTTCTACTTCCTCTAGAGATGGTGAACCAGAGATGACTATGCTGGGGATTTGCCCCTTGTTTATTAATATTCTGTCGAGGAGAGACTCTGCTTGAGAATAACTCTGCGGGGGAATAATTTCATTGGAGAGAGAAGCTTCTATAGCTGAAGGGATAAACTATGTCGGGGATTGAACTTCTGTATTCAAAGAAATAAACTCTGTTCGGGAGAAAACTTTATGAACCCCTTGCGATTACAAAATTCGGCTGGGGAATATAGACGTCGGCTCTCCGAAAGAGCTTGGCTGGGGAAAGTAACTCCTGGATTGCTGCTGGAGAGTGCAAGAAATTGAATTCTTCGTTTCCGCTGGGGATAGTGAATGAAGATGTTTGTGAGAATGATCCTGTAGGAGAGAATAACTCCGCTGGGGAATAAATTGATGAGGAAATGACTCTGTGGGGAGAAGAGATACTCTGCTAGAAGGTCTGCTGATTTCGGAGAAATAAACTCAGCTGGGGATGAACCATCATTGTCGGCGATGATAAACTCTGTTGGGGATTGAGTTTCTGTTTGTAAAAGGGATGACCTCCGCTGGGGATGATTTTCCAGTTGCGACTTCACTGGGAATAATCTTTTAGACTCTACTGGGGACAATCTTCCAGAGTCCACTCGGGATAATTTTCCAGTGCTGATGGTAGATAAACTCTGCTTGGGGGAACATTGTTGACTCATCCGCGGTTGCGAGCCTCAACTAGGGAGAATTAACACCACTGTCTTTCTCTTACTCTGCAGGGAGTGAATGTTACTGGGACGCATGTTAAGGATATGACAATGACTTCATATCGAGACTTTCCTGCCCCTGTATCTGTTGGAGAAGGTGCTTGCAGAGGCCTTGTGGATCGAGTGTTATCCCAACTTAGGAGGCGCTTGGTAACTTTCAATCGACATGATTAGTCTCCTTCTGGTAGGCAAGTGACAAAATGATGGGATATAGTCATACGCTTTGATCCCTAATTTTTGCCTGGACCGCCCTTTCTGGTTTTCGGTCCACCGGGATACCCTTTTTTGCCCAAGCCACCCTTTCGGGTTTTCGACTTTCCGGGTGTACAGATTTTTTTTCATTTTTTATCCCTAATTTTTGCCCGAACCCTTTTGGTTCACCGGGATGCCCTTATTTTTGCCTAGGCCAGTCAACCTAGCGGGTCTTTATTCATGCGCAGTACTTTTTTTACTATGTCCACGCTCTCAGGGTGTAGGGAGTTGTCACTGTCGGTAGCGTTGTGTTGCCATACTACCAGAAGATGTTCGTTTGATCATGCAAGATTAGTTGCTGGAATTTATGTCCAATGCCCCAAGTGATTCAGATGGAGATCTGCCCCTGGCTATTTGGCATCTTTGAGAGATTCCTTGAATCTTCACTTGACTGCCCCAGATGATGGACAATGATCATGTCGTTCCCCTTGGTTGGAAGTGTTTTTTCCACTTGAGGTGATCCTTTTTATTGAGAAGGTTTTTGTTCACTAGATATTCGTCACGCGAATTTATCTGCTGTTGAACTAATAGTCATATGCAAACAATGTTATTTTAAGAATGCAAAGCTTACGTCCGTCTTGAAGTTTTGAAAATTCATTTTTTAGTAAAACAAGTTTTTTTTTGTAAAAGTGTGATGTCAACTCAGGATTTATAGCAAACCTTATAGGAGTCGGGATACCTTTTGTAACAGTATGCTTTCGAACTAACCCATGTGTTGTACCCTAAAATTTGCCCTCCCATATCCCTCAAGATTTGTCAAGATTGATTCCCAAATGGTTCAAGATTACTCAAGGATGGTACAGTCAAATCACCTTCTAAGACAGCTGAAATTAGGGTTTTGGTCCTTTCAAGGAATTTGGGGTTCTCAATGGTTCAATCAAGTCTCATATGCCTATATACATTCTCAAGCACCTACATGCCAAGTTTCAAGACTCACAGTGCCAATTTGCACAGTCAAAAGCTCCATTTGATCCACAGTCAACTGCAAGGGCAAAATGGTCATTTTGCAGTCAAAAGTCAGAATTTTTGGTCAACATCTTATTTTGAGTCCACAATCATCATTTGATCAAGTCTTGATCATGATTCCACAAGAATAGCTCAAAAATCATCAAGATGCAAAAGTTACTATTTTTGGACAGCAGAAAAGTCAATTGTATCTTGACCAAGGCATAACTTTTTCATGGTTTGTCAGAAAAATTCCATCAAATGCTCATTTTGAAGGGGATGCAATTCCCTACAATCCATCTTCACACTCCAAGTTCAAGAAATGCACTCACAAGAAGTTACCAATTTTTACATTATAGGTCAATTTCAAAAGTCAACAAAAGTACACTTTAAGTCAAAGGCCATAACTTGAGATTGGTAAATCGAAATGACATGGGACCAAAGGTATTGGTTAGAGGACTTCAAGAGCTTTCCAAAATGTCCAAGAACATGGTCATATGATCAAAATTGAGTAAGTTGTGCATTGGAGAAGTTGGGAAATTTTTATGAATTTGCAAAAGTCAACTTTGCCCAAAACACCTTCTTTTTGCTAATGGGCCTCAAATCTCTTCTTGAAACTTCACCCATGACCTATGCACGACCCATCAAGATTAATTGGATTTATTTTCTTGTTTTTATTGATTAATTGGATTTTTAATTAATATTAATTCATTTAATCAATTTAAATTATGAGAAAATAGAAGATTTGTTTTTTAAATCTTTTTGTGAAGCAAATAGGACCTAAACATGCTGGCAAATTCGTGCACAAGCCAAAGATACAGAAAAATCCAAAATTGGCAACTTTGTTCAATCATGAAGAATCAAAAATATTTGATTTCCAATCAAAGATCTAAACATCAATGCAATGGATATTGGCCCAAGTTTTTGACCTAATTCAATTGCCTTATACATATGCTAGCTAACCCTGACCTAATGGACATGAAAAAGTTGCAGAAACAACCATAGCACATTGAAGAAATTCCAAGAAAATTGAAAACTGATTTTTGCATTCTAGGTCGATTCAAGGGTTTTTGTTGATTCTAATATATTGCATGAGGTCCCAGGAACGTTTTGCAATCCAATTCAGGCATCAAAGCTTAAAGAATCAAGGAATACAGAATCACGGTTTGCCTTTTTGATTCAAAATCGTATTGCCTAATTCATGCGCATTTAACATGTTTTCATGATTGTTTTGCATTGCTAGGAACCATACGAAGCTAATGGTATGATCGAATTAGATTATAACGCCCTGAATCAAAACATGCCATGAACAAATTTCTAGGGTTCTTGAGCTTCCAATTAGGGCTTTCTAACCCAAGAAAAATTGGGACCAGTGAGACACATGGTTGAGATCATGAGAACAAGACGAACAAGCCCAATACCTCGCGAAATATTTATATCCACTGTGCTTCTAATCGTTATTTTTTGATTGCAGGAATTAGTGGGGGTTAAAAACCCCCGCTATCTAATATTATTTATGCAGAACGAATGAAGAAGATGATGAGGTGTTCGCATCTGGTTGGCTTATTTGAAAAAAACGCGCGTTTTTTTATAATTTCAGTATATTAATTTGTTTGCATATATAAGAAATGCTTATTATTCCAATATAAATTGAAGCATGATGGTGTAGTGGCTGAGGCGTTGGCATGTGAACATTGGGACCTGGGTTCGAATCCCAGGTCCCCCAAAACATTGTTGCTTTTATTTTTCAGGTATTCATGTGCAAGCTTCAAAGTGAGGTCCATCATACACCTCTAATTTCCAGGCGCCAGGTGTCTCCAAGCCTGGATCCAATGGCCAAAATTGAAGGACCACCATAGTCCTTAGTCAACAAGGGTGTGGATATCCCAGAAAGTCAAACAGGCTTGAGCATTATTAGGCTTCAGAATTCCAGAAACACCTCCTCATTGGGCCCATCACCCCCTGGGTTCATCCTTTTTTTTTCTTCTTTTATATTTTTTCATTTTAATTGTTTTTATTATTAATTATTATTATTATTATTTAATTAACCAAATTAATTTTTCATAATAAAACCAGAAAACTAAAAATAATATTATTTTTATTATTTATTAAAATTAATTTCACCCTTTTATTATTTTTGTAAATAAATATAATTAACTAATTTAGTTTAATTAGGATAATTCTAACTTTTTTTTGCAATAATTTAAAATCAACATAGGATTAGGGTTCTTGACAATTTTAATCATCTTTCTTTTTATTTCCTTAAAACATAAAAAACTCAAAAAAGTATCTTTCTTTTATTTAATTAATTAATTAGTCTAGGTTTAATTTAATTAGATGCAAAACAAAAAAAAATCTCTTTCTTTCTCAAAAAAGGGTCAAAACCCTAAAAACTCTCCGATTCAATTTTCTCTCGCGCGTATGTTTGTTTTATTAATTTTTTATCCATATTTATGTATTTGCTCCGAGGATGTAATAGCTTTAATTAGGACTTTTTATCGCTTTTATTTATTTTCCGCAATTTACTTTTCAAGGGTTTGTTTTTGGCGATGTAAATACCCGACGCCTTGTAATAGCTTAGTTTTATTTTCCGCAACTATTAACTGCTAGATGTATGCTAACTAGGCTATGCATGACAAGACTTCTCTTAAAATAAAATCAATCGTAGCTCACCATAACATGTACAAAGATAACTTAACATGAAACTTGACACACTCGCACATGCCACTCTTAGGGTACGCCTCACTTGGTTGCCTCGACGTGGTCATTGAGTATAGGGTGTTTTAGAGGTCGCCCTCCTGTCTAAAGATCAAAGTTGCCTCGAAACGGTTGCCTCGATAAAAAATGATCTAAGACATTAGGGTTACTGCTAAGGCGTCCTACCATTGCTTTAGTGGCCACATGTCCCATTAATCGAATTGACCCGAAAACTCTAACGACGGCGCTACCTACTTCTCAATAGTGGGGTGGCACTGTCTAAAGGACATTTACATAGCTTAATTTCTTTTGAGTAGGTAGAGGTTCTTAGATACTTGCTCTTTCAAAACAAAAAATACTTTTTGCACCTACACTTTTCTGACAAAAGTTTTCAAACAACACTTCATACACTCTTGAGGACAGACACAAGAGTTAAATCGAAGTTTTCCAAAACAAAACTTTTTCAAAACCCACAAACACAAGAAAAGTAAAACATTTTTGAAAACATAGTGAGCAAGTACCTAAGAGCCCGTAGATAACCACGGATAGAAAGGATGCTAACACCTTCCCTTTCTATAATCTACCTCCCGAACCCGAGAAACAACTCGAAAAGGAATTTTGCTTTGCTTTTGTCCTTTCCTTGTTGGAGAAAATAAAAGACGGTGGCGACTCTTACTTACCGCGACATTTTGAAAAACACAAACGCGAACCAGCATTCCAAAACAGTCAGTTCTATTCCCACCGATCACAGAACTGGCGACTCTGCTGGGGATATTATTTATAAGTGAGGTGTACCTTAGGATTAGATCACTTGTGTTTTCAATCGTATGCTTTGTATGCTTTAAACTTTGTGGGCTTGTATCGGAGTTTTATAGATCCTAACCCGGATCTGGGGATACCCTTTAGAAGTAGCAACAAACTGTGAGGGAACTGTGTGGGGTATACCGACACGGTTGAAGTAGAAGCTACGTTGATGTGGCACTTTGGTGAGTACCGGTAACCCTTGAGTCAAGTCAAGGAGAGTACGGGGCCTCCGCGTGGTGTCGTGAAGCATCAACTGACCTTAGAACCTTACTTGACCATCTTGGCCTTTTTAGGGGTAGTGAGATGACCGACTTTGGTGCAGTCTGAAGTTGGTAGATACTCGATACTACACTCATTGAGGGTTGTTTTCTTGGAATATTTTGGTCGCCAGTTAAGTGGCTAAATCAAAACAATGAACATAGAAAACAATCCAATGATATTGAGCTCCTTAGAACCCGGTTACTATTTATAGGACAGGTTTTGAGCCAACTAACTTCAAGAGGGTACTTACCTACAAACCCCATGCAAGCCTAAACCTAAGGATTTGTTTGCTTTGTGTGAATATGACTGCCTGTATATACACTTGCTTACTTTTTGCATCCATGTACATAACATCATAAAGCATCATATGCATCTGCTAACCATTTCAAGGGTTCGGATCTTCATCTTTGTTCTTGTTTTGTAGGACATGGAGTCTCTTCGCAGGAAAACAATTCAGGTCAACCTTGTAAGGATCCCTCCTCAGCTCAAGGAGCTTACATCCAGGATTCCCGAGAACTCTCTTTACAGTAAAAGACATGGTAGACTCCTCAGCTTGGTCAACACCAACATTGAAGAAGATGTGATAAAAGTTCTCTTCCAGTTCTTTGACCCCCTACACCACTGTTTTACATTCCCTGATTATCAATTGGTGCCTACTTTGGAAGAATTTTCTCAACTTCTGAGAATTCTTATTCTTAGTCAACTACCCTACAACGGTACGGAAAAGGAACCAAAACTTGAAGATGTTGCTCAAGCATTACGTCTGCAACCATCTGACATCAAGGGGAATTGGGAAATCAAAAGTGGTATCTGTTTACAGTGATTTCTGGTAAACAACTGCTAGTCCTCCAAACTATCAAATAATCTTAATGACTGTTATTTAATCTCTCTGGTAACTTTCAGGATCGACTAGATTGATCCTAGGATGTATTGGTCATTTGGATAATTCTCACTATGGAACTGATATTCATGGTTGGTATTTAGAATGTTGTGTAGGTGTTTAACTTACTTCGATTACTCTATTAAAGATCTAATAACATGATCAAGTAAATGCGCGCGAAACTAAATTGCATGAATAAAGTTCACTTGTAAAGACATATAAAACTGTAGAAAAGACAAGTAAATGACTTCGAAGCATAAAAACATGTAATGTAAAAGATTCTCTGGAATGTAAAAGATTCGAAATATGGAGAAAGCGTTTAAATGCAAGAAATCACTAAAATGACTTTAAATGAAAAAGGTGTTCGAATGATAAAGGCATGAAGATAAAGGCATGAAATATACAAAAGTTTCTGAAATGTAAAGTATTTGAAATGGAAAGAAAACATTTAAATGTAAGGCATCAGTAAAAAGACTTCGAATGAAAATATTGGAATGTAAAGGCTTTTGAATGATATTGACATGAAGATAGAGGAAAATACTGGAAATGATAAAGAGTTTTATTAAATCATAAACACTTGGTGTTATCATACGTACATTGCTCGTGCATTCGTTTCCTTAGCCATGTGGTATTTTGAATGTTTACTGAGTTTTTTGTACAATAGATATGACACACGAAATCCTAATGCTAAGACTTCTATTTATACTACTTCGACCATAACGGTCTTGCTATAAGATTCTGCCACGTTCAGAACATGCAAAGCAATTCCCCTCTCTAGCTTCCACGCGAATTCGAATGCTCCAGCGCATATATTTTAAATTTCGAACATCCCGCTTGCGTTTGAATTTCAAATGTTTTGGCACTCTTCGTTTCGAACTCATTTCTTGGACACAGCCTTGTTACCATTTCGAGACTTCTTTGAATATATTCCCATAACTGTCACTCGAAGCTCAGAGTTTTGACATTCCCATTCGAAGCTCAGAGTTTTGACATTCCCATTCGAAGCACTGCTTCTACCATTTCGAAACATAACATCTTGCTTTATTCCAATCGAAACGTCCAATTTGCTTCGCTTCTAATAATATCATCAAAATCTTCAGCCAACAAAATGCCCCTTTAAAATATGTATTTCGATTCCTTTGAGAAATACTTATTTTTAACATATACACAAGATTTTGATGCGACCTTTGAATTATCGTAACATTTATTGCATATGACTCCAGTCACGTCAATCATGACGCTTTTCAGATTCCTTAACCGCCTTGAACCATTTCACAGCATGGTGCAGTTACAAAACAATGATTATTATTTAATCACGCCTATTACCAATATTAACTTTACGCCACCTCCTTCTCAAACCAACCCACGACTACCACGTATCACAATCTTACTCAGTGGATGTTTAAACTTCCACACTATAAAAACCCATCAACTTAGTCTTTTTCTTTTCTTCCCACATTCTGAATCTTTTCTTCCTCTCTTCTCACCGAAACCCTAAACTTCCAACATTCTTCCAACAATGTCTTCTTCAACTTTATCTCAACTGAAAAAAGCTTCCAAAAAGAAAGGAAAGAACACAGGAACCACAATGGAAAGCAAGGTTGGCACCTACCAAGGTCAATCTGTTCTTATTCCTCAGATGATCTCAAAAGAGAAGGAAATGCTTTACGCATCTCAGGTACTAATTCCTACTAACGCCGCTGGCAAGAGGTTAGCTTTAATGGGCCCTCTTACAGTCTTTGAAATCTTAAAAGACACCAGAAAAATTTTCCATGTTTGTTATAATTTTAAACCTTTGTTTAATAAAATGGATACCCCTAAGACAGTAGAGTCTTCTGATTCGACCACCGTGGAAACTCCAATCATTCCCCCTAAGGACCCTTTTGTGCTAGATTATGTGAAGAGTAACTTCAAACCATTTCAATCTTGTCCCACCTCTGACACAGCTTATCACAACTGGTTTACTAAAGTAGAAGCTAAGAAATCCCAGCAATGGGAAGAATTAGGTATTTACAACTTGATTAAACTATCGAAACCAGGCTTTACCTATAGCCACCCATTATTATTCGCGTCCTTATACTTCTGGGACAATACTTACAATACCTTCCATCTCCCTGGTGGAATGATTACACCCACTTTTTTTGACATAGCAGCCATTACTGGGTTATCACCAATAGGAGAAACCTACATTCCTGACAATGAAGAGCATTCGAGTATTATTGACTTCGACGTCAAGCTGGCCAGCTTTTCAAAGTTCATTGGCCACTATCACACTGAAGGAGACAGTGTGTCAGATGTAGAACACATTGCTTTCCTTACCTTATGGTTGTCAAGGTATGTCTTTTGCAGCAGGTCCCTACAGGTAGCCAGTAGGTTTATTCCTCTAGCTAGAGATTTGCATGAGAATCGGAGGGTGTGTTTAAGCGAACTGCTACTCGTTGATCTTTACGAAAGTCTAAGATCAGCTGTGTCGAGTTTGAAATCTCACACCTCCAAAAACATCCTGCTAGCTGGCCCTTTCTGGTTACTCCAATTATGGCTTAATGCCATGTTTGAACCCTCACTATCAACTGCCAATACTATTGCTGAACAAGATCCGGAAATAGCGGATCGAATCATCGAAGGCACTAGGCTGCGAAGACTTACCCCAAACGATGATAAGGATGACTTCAAAGTTCTCTTTTCCAAATACATAATGATCTTCTCCAAGAGACACAAATTCGAAGAGACCATGGCGCCCTTTGCCTCAAGGACTCATGGACCATCCTGGTTCACCATGGCTCTCTCAGAAGCAGTCAAGAGCAAAGAATTTCAAGATGTATGGAAAGCCTTTTTGCTTCCCAGACTAATCTCTTCACGAATTACTCCTGCTAAGAATCAAATCTTCCTTTTTGCTTATCAACCCAACTTCGTTTCGAGACAATTTGGCTTATGCCAACTAATCCCTGAACCCCTGTTCCAAACAGAAAGTGCCATCACCTCTGGGCGAACCTTCAAGGCAAGAGAAGCCAAACTACAACAGGAACAATACCAAGGCTTTACCCACTTTGAACTAATATCTTTCGAACCTACACACCTTACAGTAAAGGGTTTTCTGGAATGGTGGACAAAGTTCTATCAGACTTATATGTTCGATACTCTTACTATTCAACAGAAACTAACTGATGTGTTCGATGTGCAGGTACAATCCAAGAAAGGTATGTTCTCTCATGCCAAAGAGATTAGGGCTTTTCAAAATTATTTCGAAACTACTGATGATCCCACACACTTGGAATCCACTGTGCATCAAGCGGCTGAGACCTTGAAGGAAAAATTCAAGGAAAAAATTTCTAAGTTAAAACTTCCTTCAGGGTTGTCACCTGAGGATAGGTATAGGTTGGCATTCGAAATGCATCCACCTAAATTTCCTAGATTGCCTACCTCAGAACTGGCTCTGGCTTGGTTTCCTCCATACCCTTGGTGGTTCACTTACAAAGAAATGTTCAAATATCTTCAAAAGAAACCAAAGCCATCTGAGACTGTGACATGGGCTCGACACTGGCTCCACGATTTCCCAGGACATCTTCGCTATGACCTTTCTGCCATGTCGATTAAATCTGATCAAGGCGCAGGTGCGAATGCTTGGGAAAATCCCAAATGTTTCTCATTTTCTACATTTTTAACTTTTGCCTTAATTGTTTTGATTTTCAGCCATCAGGATAAAGACTGCTGCTTCAAAATCAAAAGAGGGAAGCGCCTCTCAGGCATCTGTCGAAACCATTGATAATGTGACTCTATCCAAACCAACAGCAACTGCTGCAACAACAACAACAACACCAGTAATAACCACTGCTCCAACTCCACAGGTAATCACTTAGCCTTGATGTTTCGAATACACTAATGTTTCATGATTTGTATCTAACTCATTGTTTAAATCTTTTCAGACTAACAAACTCCCGCCAACCACTCCAAAGAAAAGAAAAACAAACACTACTGGGGAAGACCCCAATGCTGGAGGGAATTTACCAGCTGCTTCAAAGAAGAAGCAGAAGAAGGAAATTTCTAAAATTGTTGTACCAACTAGTGTCTCTGGACTCGATTCCAGGGATGCTGCTCCCTCAACTAAATCCAAAATTCCACCTTCGACCTCCAACGTAATGTTGGAACGTATAGATAGCAATCTCTCTTCTGAGAACCCACAGGTAAATTGAACTATAATTTTTAACAAAAATAATTATTCATTACCTTGGTGCATGCTCTCAACATTCTTTTGCCTCTGCAGGACATTTTGAATCCAGCTCTTACCACTTCGACTTCACCATCAAAAACTGCTGCTCCGATCAACTCTTCTCCTCAAGGGGATTCCAGCAACCTGGTGCAGAACAAAGGGTCCTCCAATATGGCAGTTCTGGCTGGGGCTTCAGAGCAGCAAGATGACCAGAGTACTTCTCCTCCTCTAAAAGAAACAAATGAAGGAACACTTCATGAATCTGCAGAAACTTTACAAAAGACTTCTCTTCAAAAGTCCCCTCTTGAAACCCTTCAAGAGGATCCAAAGGACATTCACGCTGAAGGAGAGAAAGCTGATTCTGATCAAGGAAATGAAGAATCTGCAGAGGAAGGGTCTGAGGAAGAAGATGCCAACGATGGTTCGACTGCTGGGACAGAGTCAGATGCAAATAGCAGCGAGAACGAAGATATCGAAGTGGTGGATTTGGATGATAATGAAGAAGACAACGAGTGTGATCGGTGGATCTGGAACTGACTGTTTAACGCTGGTTCACGAAATGTCGCGGAAGCAAGAGTCGCCACCGTCTTTTATTTTCTCCAACATGGACAGGACAAAAGCACAGCAAAATTCCTTATGAGATAGTTTCTCGGTTCGGGAGGTAGATTTATAAAAAGGGAAGGTGTTAGCACCCTTTCTATCCATGGTTATCCATGGGATCTTAGATACTTGCTCATTTGTGTTTTCAAAATGTTTGTTTGCTTTTCAATTGTGAGTGGGTTTGAAAAAAGTTTCGTTTAAAGATTTCAGATCGACTCTTGTATCAGTCCTCAAGAGTGTTTGAAAAATTATTTTGAAAGCTTTTTGAAAGGTGTCAGTGTGAAAAGAGTTTTGATTTGTTTTTTAGAGCAAGTATCTATGAGTCATCTACCTACCCTAAGGAATTAGGCTGTGTAAATGTCCTTAAGGTAGTGCCATCCCACCATTGAGAGGTAGGTAGCACCACCGTTGGAGGTGTTCGGGTCAATTCGTTTGTAGGGACAGTGTGGTCACCAGAGCAACAGTAGGACACCTTAGAAGCTACCCTTATGCCATTGATCCTTTTTATTCCGAGGCAACCGTTTCGAGGCAACTGGATCATGTCATGGACATAAGGACTTACTAAAACGTCTTATACTCGACGACCACGTTTCGAAGGCAAGGCAACAGTGAGGCGTACCCTAAGAGTGGTGTGTGAATTTGTGTGTTATTTTCATATTATGTTTTATCTTGCACATGCATCATGGTGATCTACGCTTGTTTTTAATTTAGGCCATACATTCTTCCATGCAAAGTTTAATAGTTTAAGAGTGCGGAAATTTAAATGCGGAAAGTAAAATCCTACGCTATTACAAGGCGCGGGTCTATACATTGCCAAATTAACAAAGACCCGTTTTTAATAAAATGCAGAAAGTAAATCCTAGTTACTATTACAAGGCTTGAGCAATTACATAATATTCACAAGAAAATAAAATAACGTGCGAAATAGAAATTGAAATTGAACGTTCGAGGGCGTTGGACCCTTTTGGAATTAAATTGAAATAAGAAAACTAATTAATTATTTAATAAAAGAAAAGAAGTGTTTTTTAGGTTTTTTGTATTTATGAAATAAAGAAAATTAAAAAATAAAAGAAACCCTAATTCTAAGTTGTTTTTAATTATTAATGAAAGAATATTAAAGTTTGACCTAATTTACTAAATATTTAATGTACATATTTATTTACAAAATAAATTAGTAATTAATAATAATAATAATAATGATGAGAAAATTATTTATTAAAAAAATGATGAAAAGTTAAAAACCCTAATTTCTACATATTTATTTATTTAAGAAAAAAGTGTTAAAATTGAAAAACCTAATTTATTAAACTAAATTTATTATTTAAAGTTTATTTACAAAAATAATAGTGAAATAATAATAATTAACAATAAACATTTTTTGATTTTTTATATTTTTATATTTATTATGAAAATTATTTTATGGAATTAAAAGAAAACAATTAAAAAACAATTAAAAGAATAAAAAGGAAAAAACAAATAAAAATTAAAAATTGAGCAAACCATGGGGGTGTCTGGCCCTTTTAGGAGGTGTATTGGAGGCAATTTGGCCCATGAAACAAGAAGCCTGTTTGACTTTTCAGCGTGTGTGTATGTGGTTGACTGAGTGTGTATCATGGACTGCACGTTCTGGCCTTCAGATTGATCCTAATGGCCATGTGGCAAGCTAGCGTTTGAGGTTGTATGATGAGCCACTGGATAGAAACTGCATGGGAACATGTTATAACCAAAATTATGAATAATATGGGGGGACCTGGGAATCGAACCCAGGTCCCAATGCCTGTAGGACAGCACACCAACCAACCAGGCTAATGCGTTTCTTTGTTAATCTCGTGGAGCATGAATAATATAAGAGAAAAATAATATTATGCTGAAACCATCAAAAAACGCGCTAACATTTGAATTGTCCAATCACGCTCAGACACGCTAGCCTTCTTCTTCCTTTTGTACCTGTAACATAATTAAATAGCGGGGGTTTTAAACCCCCACTAACTGCAATTCAGAAAAATAGCGATTAGCATATGAGCAAACATAAAAAGGGCGCGAGGTATGAGTTTGATTCGTCTTCCTGTCACGAATTCAATGGTACCAGTTTGGTTGTCCAATTTTTTCATATGTGTAAACCCCTAATTCAAAGCTTCTGAAACCCTAGAAAATGTCAATGGCAAATCTCGATACAGGCATTGTTAGGATAATTAAATGGTACCATTAGCTTCAGAGCATCAATATTAGTAAGAATCAACCATTAAAACTCGTGAATAATGCATGTAAATTGAAACACGATTATGGAAAATTTTATGAAAAGTGTGATGTCGTTCTACCAATTCTCGAGGTCTGGAGATCTGGTTTTGATTGCAAATGCTTCCTGGATGTCTTGGCAATGTTTTGGAATCCTTTTGGAGCTTTGAAACGCCTTGTAACTAGGTTTTCAGTTTTCAAAAGTTTGATGAAAATTTGCAATTTTGTGTGCAGCCTCTGAGCAATATTTCGTGTCCAATGGAATAGGTTTAGGTTATGCATATGTAAGTGAATGGAATTAGGTCAAAACCAAGCCCAAGGATCCATTGATTTAATGATTCAATATTTGATTTTGTTCACATCTTTTTTCAATCTTTTTGCCATGGAAACTTGCCAAATTTAGATGATTTTGTCCCCTTGAGAAGGTGCACGAAATCTCTTACATGTGAGGAGGATATTTGTTGCATAAAAAGATTTAAAACCATTGATTTAGTATTTTTCTTATATTTAAATTTAATTAAATGAATTAATGATAACAAAAATTCAAATAATTAATTAAAAATGAGAAAATAACTCCCTTTGAGCTTAGTGGGTCGTGCATAGCCTTTGGGTAATGATTCATGGAAGAAATTGAGGCCCATTAGCATTTTTGAAGCCTTTTGTGCAAAGTTGACTTTTCAAAATTCCCAAAAATTTCCCAACTTCTACAAGGAATATCTTGCTCAATTTTTAAGTTATGATCATGTTCTTGGATATTTTAGAATGGTCTTGAAGTCCTCTAACCAATGCCTTTGGTCCCATGTCATTTTGATTTACCAATCTCAAGTTATGGTCTTTGACTTAAGGTGCCTTTTTGTTGACTTTTGAAAATGACCTATAAATTTTGAAATTGATAATTTTTTGTGAGAGCATTTCTTGGACTTGAAGTGTGAAGATGAGTTGTAGGAAATGTCATCCTCTTCAAAATGAGCTTTGGATGGGATTTTTCTGATAAACCATGTGGAAGTTATGCCTTGGTCAATTTGCAGTTGACTTTTTCAACTGTCCAAAAATAGAAACTTTTGCATCTTGAGACTTTTTGAGCCATGCTTTGAGAATCATGATCAAGAATTGATCAAATGATGTTTGTGGCTTCAAAATAAGATGTTGACCAAAATTTTTGACTTTTGACTGTCAAATGACCATTTTGCCCCTGCAGTTGACTGTGAAGCAATTAGGGTTTTGACTGTGCACTTTGATGCTGTGAGTCTTGAAACTTGGCATATGGATGCTTGACAATGTATATAGGCATGTGGGACTTGTTTGGACCCTTGAAAACCTCAATTTCTTTGCCATAACCAAAACCCTAATTTTGACTGTGTTAGGAGGCAATTGGACTGTGCAACCCTTGAGAGATTTTGAAGATTGATCTTGACAAATCTTGAAGAATATGGATGGGCAAATTTTGGGGTACAACAGTTGCCCCTGTTCAATCTTCTTAGACCTGAGGATGTAGATTGGCTTGCATGCCTTTCGTAATCCGAAGGTGGAAGATGATTGAACACTAGAGTGCCCAGAAATTTGCACTCACATAGTAGAATGTCAGCAGTGTGATGTAGGGAATGGGCTTACAGATGCCATTTAGAGGGTGTTGGTATGTGGATTGGCTTTATAGATGCCATCTAGGTGTCGATCACGTAAGAGTTTCCTTAGCGAGAACTTGCGTACCTGAAAAAGAAAATAATTACCTGGCCTGTTACAGGAGTTGACCTTCAAACTCTTTATGTAGATGTGCCCTGGCTGGATACAGGTATCGAATCTTTAAACTCTTCAGACGTGCCCTGGCGAGATACAGGAATCGAGTCCGGAGAATATAGTCGTCAACAGATACACCCTGGCGAGATACAGGAATCGGATCTTCGAACTCTTCAGACGTGCCCTGGCAAGATACAGGAATCGAGTCTGGTAATGTTAGTCGTCAACAGATACACCCTGGCAAGATACAGGAATCGGATCCTCAAACTCTTCAGACGTGCCCTGGCAAGATACAGGAATCGAGTCTGGTAATGTTAGTCGTCAACAGATACACCCTGGCAAGATACATGAATCGGATCCTCAAACTCTTCAGACGTTCCCTGGCGAGATACAGGAATTGAGTCTGGTAATGTTAGTCGTCAACAAATACACCCTGGCAAGATACAGGAATCGGATCCTCAAACTCTTCAGACGTGCCCTGGCAAGATACAGGAATCGAGTCTGGTAATGTTAGTCGTCAACAGATACACCCTTGCAAGATACAGGAATCGGATCCTCAAACTCTTCAGACGTGCCCTGGCAAGATACAGGAATCGAGTCTGGTAATGTTAGTCGTCAACAGATACACCCTGGCAAGATACAGGAATCGGATCCTCAAACTCTTCAGACGTGCCCTGGCAAGATACAGGAATCGAGTCTGGTGATGTTAGTCGGCAACAGATACACCCTGGCAAGATACAGGAATCGGATCCTCAAACTCTTCAGACGTGCCCTGGCAAGATACAGGAATCGAGTCTGGAATTAGTCATCAACAGATACACCCTGGCAAGATACAGGAATCAGATCTGGAATCACGACTATTGATAGTAATTATCTTCGTATTGACCTTTGTCCTGAAAAGACAAAACGTTAGTTGTATGCGATGTCATGATGTATGACATGCGTGATGTTCTCAAAATAAATGAGATTGTATGTTCATGATGCGTATGTGCATGCTATAATGTATGAAGATGTGATGTTTATGAAATGTATTTTTTGTCTAGGAAAATAAATCCTTGACGGGTGCCGGGAAGTTGAATCCTGGGATGATGTTGAAGAATAGAGTTCTTCGTTTCCGCTGGGGGAGATGTTGCAAGAGTACCGGTAGGAGAAGATGGCTCCGTTGGGGAATAAACTTGGCGAGTAGATTATTCTGCGGGGAGTGAACTCTGTGGGGAGAAAGAGATACTTTGTTGAGGTTAATGATAACTCCGCTGGGGATACCATTGATGTGTCATGTTGAAGGAATTGATGAACTCCACTGGGGATAGAAAGACTTCGTCGGGGACGATCTTACCATGGTTATTGGCTGAGGATAACCCAGTTATATCCTGGTGGGGAAATAACCTTTGAATAAAGTCGGGGGACGCGTTCGTGCTCTGCAGGGGATAAGCTTCCAGAATCTACTGGGGATAAGCTTCCTGCTGGGGAGATGGATTCCACTTTCCTGGTGAAACTTTTGGACTGGACTCTCCTGGGGAATTTTTGAACTGTACCGGGGAAGTGGCTCCGCTGGATGTCCGGTATACCGCTGGGGAACAATCTTAGATCAAGACTGCCGGGGATGCTTGTTAAGAATGTTTGTATACTCCACTGAGGAATGTTGAGATCTGCTGGGGATACCCAACTTCCTTAAGGCTGATAGAGTAGGCTAACTCTGCTTGGGGAGAGTATTGTTGACTTGCTGGCTCACTCTCTGGGGAATTAAGGTATCTTGGTTTTGTTCTTCAGCTGAACTTACCTTGGTACCTTGGTGGACATAGCAATTAGATCGCTTAGACAACTCATTATTGCCCCTGTTTCTAATGTCACCTGTAATTAATCCTTTGTTTTGCATGCAAATATTTATGAGTTAGCAATTAGTGTCAAATGCACATATCAAAAATTGAACATTGGACGTTCTTCGCAAAACAAAACAGAAAAAGGAAAAAACAATTGGCAATTGGTCTGAAAAGTGAATTTGTATTGATTTTTGAATTTGCCTGTAAATAGGCGTTTATGTACAAGAGGATGACGTCCTAGTAAGAGAACGCCGCCGAACAAAAGAGTTTATACAATTTGTACAAATGGAAAACAAAACAGCTATGTGAAAAAAGATAATCCCACTGGGTTCCAACTCTGCTATCGCCTTTATATCTTCGAGCGTCTCATCACTTTGCTGCTCAGTTGACGATGAAGCTGACTGATCGATGTCGTTTGAACTTGAAGGTTGATACCGGATTCTGGATGCAAAGTGATCCAATGAGACATAGTATTACGCTTTAATCCCTAACTTTTGCCTGGACCGCCCTTTCGGGTTTTCAGTCCACCGGGATACCCATTTTTGCCCAAGCCGCCTTTTTAGGTTTTCGACTTGCCGGGTGTACAGATTTTTTTCATTTCATCCCTCATTTTGCCCGAACCCTTTTGGTTCGCTGGGAAGCCCTAATTTTTGCCTAGGTATGTCAACCTAGCGGGTCTTTTATCATGCGTAGTATCTTTTTACTATGTCTGCATTGGCGGGGTGAGGAAGGTCGTCACCATCCATGGTAGTTAGAATCATGGCTCCTCCTGAGAACACATGTTTAACCACAAATGGCCCTTCGTAGGTGGGGGTCCATTTTCCCCTGGGATCACTCTGAGGAAGGATGATGCGTTTGATTACCAGGTCCCCAACTTGATACTCTTGTGGTCTGACCTTTTTGTTAAATGCCCTGATCATCCGTTTTTGGTACGTTTGACCATGACAAATAGCAGAGAGTCTCTTTTCGTCAATTAGGTTTAACTGATCAAGTCGATTCTGGATCCAGTCATCTTCGTTCAGATCTGCATCCTTCATTATCCGGAGAGAGGGTATCTGGACTTCAATCGGCAAGACTGCCTCCATGCCATAGACCAAGGAAAAAGGAGTTTCCCCGGTTGACGTCCTTGCTGAGGTACGGTACCCATGAAGAGCAAACGGTAACATCTCATGCCAATCTTTATAGGTCACTGTCATCTTCTGCACAATTTTCTTGATATTCTTATTTGCCGCTTCTACAGCCCCATTCATCTTTGGTCGGTAAGAAGAAGAGTTGTGGTGCTGTATCTTGAATTGTTCGCAGAGCTCAGTGATCATCTTGTTATTAAGATTGGTACCGTTGTCTGTAATGATCCTTTCTGGGACGCCGTATCGACATATCAAGTTATGCCGAATGAACCGTGCCACAACATTCTTGGTTACAGTGGCGTAGGAAGTTGCTTCAACCCATTTCGTAAAGTAATCAATTTCCACCAGGATGAAGGGATGCCCGTTGGATGCCGTAGGTTTAATCTCGCCGATCATATCTATGCCCCACATTGCAAAAGGCCAAGGTGCTGTCAGGACATTCAGAGGAACTGGAGGAACGTGCACCTTATCTGTGTATATCTGGCACTTATGACAGGTCCGAGAGTGTTGGTAACAATCAGCTTCCATTGTGGACCAGAAATATCCTGCCCGAAGGATCTTCTTTGCCATGGTATGTCCACTGGAATGCGTTCCGAAGGTACCTTCATGTAGCTCTGCCATGATCTTTTTTGCTTCAGCCTTATCCACACAGCGCAGTAAGGTCGAATCATGGTTTCACTTGTATAGAATGCCATTGCTGAGGAAGAATTTCGCTGCGAACCTTCTCAGAAACTTCTTGTCATTGATAGAGGCATCTTCAGGGTACTCTTGAGCTTCCAGATACCTCTTCACCTCATGGTACCAAGGTTTCTCAGTTACTACCTCAGCCTCAAGATCACAACAGTATGCAGGTTCGTCCAGTTTCCAGATAATGATCCGGGGAGCCTCATTGTCCCACTTGACTTTGAACATAGAAGACATTGTACCTAACGCGTCCGCCAACTGATTCTCCTCTCTTGGGAAGTGTTCAAAATTTATCTCTGTGAAATGGGGGATCAATGTCAACACACATTCTCTGTAAGGAATAAGATTCGGATGTTTCGTATCCCACTCGCCTTTGATCTGATTGATCACGAGAGCGGAATCTCCGAAGACACTCAGAAACTTGATCCTTAAGTCAATCGCAGCTTGAAGACCCATGATGCATGCCTCATACTCCGCCATGTTGTTGGTGCAGTTGAAACATAGTCGGGTCGTAAGTGGAGTATGAGTGCCTTGAGGGGATATGATCACAGCGCCGATGTCGTTACCTAAAGCGTTGGAGGCTCCATCAAAGTGCATAGACCATCGGGATCATTCCTCAGGTCCTTCATCCGGTCCAGGTACTTCACAATCAGTCACAATCATGATGCTCTCGTCTGGAAATTCAAAGTTCATTGATTGGTAGTCATCTACTGCCTGGTGTGCCAAATGGTCTGCCAATACACTTCCTTTGATAGCTTTCTGAGTTGTGTACTGGATGTCGTATTCTGTCAAGATCATCTGCCATCTTGCTATTCTCCCAGACAGAGCAGGCTTTTCGAATATGTACTTTATTGGATCCATCTTTGAAATCAATAGAGTAGTGTGAGTCAGCATATACTGTCTCAGCCGGCGAGCAGCCCATACCAAAGCACAGCAAGTTTTCTCGAGCAGTGAGTATCGAGTCTCACAGTCGGTAAACTTTTTGCTAAGGTAATAAATGGCGTGCTCTTTTCGGCCAGACTCGTCATGCTGCCCCAGCACACACCCCATTGAGCTGTCAAGCACTGTCAGGTATAGTATTAGAGGTCTCCCTTCAATCGGTGGCATAAGGATGGGTGGTTCTTGGAGATACTCTTTGATTCTGTCAAAAGCGGCCTGACATTCATCATTCCAACGTACTACCTGATCTTTCTTCAGCAGCTTGAAGATTGGTTCACAAGTAGCAGTTAGATGCGAGATGAATCGGGCAATGTAATTCAGACGTTCTAGAAAGCCTCTGACTTCTTTCTCTATCTTGGAAACTGGCATCTCTTGTATGGCTTTAACCTTGGCAGGGTCCACTTGAATACCTTTGTCGCTCACAACGAAGCCTAGCAACTTTCCAGATCTTACCCCAAATGTGCACTTGTTCGGATTCAACCTCAGCTTGTATAACTTCAGACGGTCAAACAATTTCTGCAGATGGTCAAGGTGCTCCTCCTCAGTTTGGGACCTTGCAATCATGTCGTCGACATACACTTCTATCTCATGATGGATCATGTCATGAAATAAAGCAACCATGGCACGTTGGTAGGTTACCCCAGCATTTTTCAACCCGAATGGCATGACCTTGTAATAGAAGGTGCCCCACTGAGTAACAAAGGTAGTCTTTTCCATGTCTTCAGGAGCCATCTTGATCTGGTTATAACCTGAAAAACCATCCATGAAGGAGAACACCTTGTGCTGAGCAGTATTGTCAACCAGAACGTCGATGTGAGGTAGGGGGAAGTCATCCTTGGGGCTTGCCCTATTCAGATCCCTGTAATCAACACACATTCTGACCATACCATCTTTCTTCGGTACCGGCACCACATTGGCAACCCACTGAGGGTAAGAAGTCACTGCAAGAAACCCGGCATCGAACTGTTTCATAACCTCAGCTTTGATCTTCTCGGACATCTCCGGACGCATACGGCGGACCTTTTGTTTCACCGGAGGGCAGTCTTCCTTGGTAGGCAAGTGATGGACCACAATGTCAGTATCCAACCCAGGCATGTCTTCGTACGACCAGGCGAAGATCTCCATATAATCATGTAACATCTGAATCAACCGTTGTTTCACGCTGAGTTCCAGATTGGCACCAATCTTAACTTCCTTTTTATCTGTCTCAGTACCCAGATTTACCGTTTCCACTGGCTCTTCATGTGGCTGAATGGCCCTCTCTTCCTGGAGTAACAGTCTTGCAAGCTCACCAGGCACTTCGCAATCATCTTCACCTTCGTCTTCGGCTAAGTTGATCGGATTTTCGAAGTCATAACTGGCAGTAGCAGAGTCGTTACCAGTGAGATCCAGAGTGGATTGAAACCTGTATGGGTGAGTGTGTGTAAATACAGCTGTTTTGCAATAAATAAAGAAAGAAAGAAAGAAAGGGAGCACAAGATTTAAAATGCGAAAAACGTCCAATGTCTTTATTCATGATATATGGAAATGACAATTAATAAGCCCTCACAAATGAAGCCACGGTGCCCCGGGTAAGACACCGGGCCATAAATTTTCAGTTTATTGTTCATTACAAATAAAAAAACAAAGGAAATCATTATTGCGTAACAAAAGTAACAGGTATGTGATCTTTTGCGGTCCAATTGGTTAGTCCACCGTCAGTCGTCGGGTAAATCCAGCTATCGAACTTTGATTCCTCCACATCGCCTTCTATAGCATTCACCCCCGGGTTGGTGATGATCACAGGAGGTCTTCTGATCCTAGCTTTGCGTACAGCCCTTTGAGCCTCTGCAGTAAAACCCAGCCCAAACTTGTCAGTTTTAGGAGTAAAATCAGGGAGCCTGCCCCAGTTAGCACATTCACCTTTCTCAATTACAGCCCGGGCGTCCTTCAAGGAGGCCATCTTCAAAGGAAAGTCTTCTTCAATTACCGTCTCAGTTGACGCCAATGTTGGAGGTACCTCTTCAAAATGTTGAAAGGGGGTTTCAATAAACTCCCCGTCCATCTCAATATACCGGAAGGAATTCAGATGACTAACCATGTATTCTTCCTCCCCCTGCACGGTGACAATCTTCCCTCTGACAGGGTATTTGAGCTTCTGGTGTAGGGTGGAGGTCACAGCCCCAGCTTTGTGAATCCAAGGTCGACCCAGCAAACAGGAATAAGATGGACGGATGTCCATCACATAGAACATTGGATCAAAGACTTGGGAACCAACACGAATCGGAATATCCACTTCACCATGAACCATCCTCTTCGACCCGTCAAAGGCTCGGACAATGATGTTACTAAGCTTCAACTCCAGGCCCTCACAATCCAACCGGTCTAAGGCCTTCTTGGGCAACACATTCAGGGAAGAACCGGTGTCTACCGACACGTGTGCAAGAGTAGTGCCCCTGCATTCTATGGAGACGTGCAGGGCATCATTGTGGTTCTTTCCCTTGGCGGTAAGATCAGCATCCGAGAAACCCAAACCATTGTCAGCTGTCAAATTGGCTACGCAATCAGTAAATTGATCTGCAGATGTCTCTTGTGGCACATGGGTCGTCTTCATAAATGAAATCAGGGCCTTGGCATGGGCTTCTGAGCACAGCAGCAATGATAGCATAGAGATCTTGGAGGGGGTATGCCCCAGCTGTTCAACGACGTTGAAGTCGCTCTTCTTGATTATCTTAAGAATTTCCTCCATCTATTGCTGGGAGGCTTCAACATTCATAGTCTTCGGTGCCTCCATCCGGGCAGGCTCATCATCAATCCCTTTGCCCCGAGTTTTAGATGACTCGGCAGCAGGGGTAGAAACTGGATCAGAAGTGGAAACAGGCGCACTTGCAGGTGTTATTATAAGAGGTCTTCGGATGACTGGTGGCACAATGTCAGGCGAGAAGAGCCTGCCACTGCGAGTTACTTTGGTGGGACCAATGATGTTACTGATACCGATACCGGTGTTGAACTCCTGCTTTACTCCAAGTACATACACATCTGCCCCGTAGTGCCATGGGACAGCCTTGTCAGATTCATAGGGGAGGGGCCCCGGAACAGTAATAATGATGGGTGCAACAGACATGATCTTGACTGGCTTCCTCGGGGGAGCCTTGGTTGGATTATTGAAAATTGTGACGACAGATACTTCTTCAGTGGGAACACAAGGAACAACAGTCTTCTTGAACAAACTTTCCTTGCTGTCCATCAGGCTTTGGATGCCTGACTTCAGCAGCGGACAACCAGTAGGGGTAACAGCACACAGAAGGCAACCCTTGCTACAACCCGGAAATAAACCGGCTAGCAACAGGTTCCTTTTAACAGCCAATAGAGGGGTAGCAATATCATCCACGGAAACCGCATACAAGTCTTCATCAACAGCATTTACTCCATGTTGGGGCATAGGAGCAGTCACCACATTTGGTCTCTCAGGCGCTTCGAATTGTATCTCCTTCGCATCAATAAGGTCTTGAACCTTATTCCTTAGGGCTCAACAATCATCAGTAGAATGCCCCGGGCTATCGGAGTGATAAGCACAGCGGACATTTGTATTATACTTCGGAGATGCAGTATTCACAACCTTCGGAGCCTCTCTGACGGTCACCAAGTTGGTCGATAGCAGTTGTGGCAAGATTTGTGACAAGGTCATACTCAGCCGAGTGTATTCTCTTCTGGGTCTCTCAGTCCTTGGTTGGTTGGGTTGCCGAGGAGTGGCAGCAGGTTTAGCAATAACCACCGCATTGACAGCTTGGCGGCGTTCTGGTTTGTCTTGCCTCCTAGGCCCATACACAGCACTGGCCTCCTTCTTAAAAGGTTTCTTCTCAGCACTTGAGGACGCACCTTTCTGAATCTTACCTGATTTCATACCAGCCTCTATCCTTTCCCCAGTCAGAATAAGGTCTGTGAATCCTGCAGATGAATTGCCAATGAGATGATTGAAGAATGGCCCGGATAGGGTCCCCAAAAACATGCCCACAAGTTCACGGTCGGTTAATGGTGGCTGCACCCTGCCAGCCAGGTCCCTCCACTTATGCGCATACTCTTTAAAACCTTCTCCCGATCCTAGCGACATACCCTGGAGTTAGGTACGTGTAGGAGCGAGGTCGGCATTATACTGATACTGCTTGTAAAAAGCAGTAGCCAACTCCTCCCAATTATGAACCTTGGTTCCATCCAGCTGATAGAACCATTCGAGATGAGTCCCTGAAAGACTCTCCTGGAAGAAGTGGATCCACAAGTTCTTGTCCACAGTATACGGCTGAATCTTCCGCACATAAGATCTGAGGTGTAGCTTAGGGCAGGACGCCCCGTCATACTTTGCGAAAGATGGTGCTTTGAACTTGTGTGGGATGACCACACCAGAAGATAGACCCAAGTCTCTGAAATCCAAACCAGGCACTTGTTGAATTTCCATGGAATTCAGACGATCTTCCAACTGCTTGTATCTGTCTTCAGCTGGAGGATACTGCTCCTCATTGAAATCAGTCTCGTTGTCCGAGACCACCGGACTAGGAACCCTTCCCCCTTGGGGACTGCTTTTTCCAACAGAAGAACCAGCTTGATCAACCTCATTCTGCAGTGTGTTACCAAACCTCCGGCCCGTGTTGAATAGAACAATTCTCTTCTTCTTCTTCTTAACCAGCAGAGCCTTCAACTTCTCTTGACCTTGTGCCAAACTCATAATCAGCTCTTGGAATTGGGCGTTCTGAGCCTAAAGGGCCTTGATGGACTGCTCGGTAGATGATTCAGGGTTCATGATGCTGAAATAAACAGCGAAGAACATTAAGCAACCTGAAAAGAAGAGTACCTGCTATGCACATGATGAATGGAATGCGTATGATTTATGTTTTCAAAGACAATCGGGAATCAACTTTGTAAACAAAAAGGAACACACTTCATTAGATTCAACTTTGAAATTTAAATTGTTCAACAGGTTGCCCTTAGGCGTTACATAAAATGAAAATACTGAAAAGGGAAATAAAACTGTAAAAGAATATCCAAAGCTCATCAGTGATCCCATGGTCTCCTCTTCTCAGTACGGATGTAGTCATTCAAGGCTCGCTCGTTCTCCAATTGCTTTGTCAGCTTCTGGATCTTCAATTCCTGCTCGTTGAACTTTTCCCGATAAGAATCCCGTTCTTCTCGCAGTTGCGCCCAAGACCTCTTTAGTGTATCAAGATCAGTAGGTATCTGAGGAGGGAGAACAGTTGGAGGAGCCCCATCCTTATCAGGGTATTCAAGAATGACGGGTCTGACAGCTTCATATGGCATACCTAACTTCTGAGCACGGATGCGGACCCATTTGTAGTAGGCTTCCATAGGTAGAGAAGTCTTTGGTCCCAACTCTTGTAGGTCAGCTTTGTGGATTCTGTCCCAAGCCTTGATGAACCTACGACGCAGCTCGTCACTATCTCCCTGAAACTCAAAACTGATGTGAGGCACCAACATCTCATGAGGCCCTGCTCTTCTGGCTCTTCCAAACTGTCGGAGAGCTAGACATGGATTATAAGAGATTCCTCCTTGGGTACCAATCAAAGGAACATTAGGATATTCTCTGCAACGATCAATAACAGCCACCTCATCCAAACCTCTGAGAGTCCAAATGATGTCATTATCAGTGAGAGACATTAACCTATGAGCCCAACCTCTTCCTTCTTTGTTCTTCAGCACGAACTTAGGGAGGTGCGAAATAAACCACCTCACTAACAAAGGAGTACAACACCACAGAGTTCCTCGTCTTCGAGCAGTACGAGCATAAAGTTGTTGCAGGATATCACCCAAGAGAGTGGGCACAGGGTTCCGAGACATGAAGATCCTTATGGCAGTGACGTTAATGAAGTTGTCAGGATTAGGGAACAAGACTAGACCATAGATTAAGAGAGCCATAATGTCTTCGTACGCCCTAAAGTCCAGGTCATTCCAGAAACTGTTAGCCTTACCAATCAGAAACTTGGCCAAGAAACCCTTAACTTTGCTTCTAGTCACCCAGTTGTCCATTACTTCCTTATGGGTTAAAGGAAGAGCTGCAGCAATCTCCTCAAGCCTAAGAGTCTTTTCCCAACCAGTGTAGGGAGTCTGATCCAAGATAGGGATGCCAAGCAGATCATAGAACTCTTCCAGGGTAGGGACCAGCTGGAAGTCTTGAAAGGTGAAGCACTGGTACAGAGGGTCATAAAACTGGGTCAGGACACTCATCAATTGTTGGTCCCACTTTGCCGTGACTAAACTGAGAAGAGAACCATGCCTCTGGATGAAGGAAGTAGTATTTGGAATTCTGCTAACCAACTCTTCAAGCAACTCAGGTGGGTAAACAAATTTGAACCAGATAGTATTCCTTCACATAGGCATCATGATGTCCTACAAAACAGAGCAAAGGTGAAACTCTCTTGTCTTTGAAATGGTCAATCCTTATGCAGGATGCATGCAATGTTTATGATGGCATGATGTTATGATAAAGCACACCACAAATATTCACAAAGGCAAACATGATAAGGCACACAAGTCACACAAAACAAGCCCTTAGAGTTTAGGCCAGCATGGGGTCTAGGTATTACCCTCTTTCAGTTTGTTGGTTAAGACCTGTCCTATCAGAAGTAACCGGGTTCTAGAGGATCCCAATATCACTGACTACCCTCAATCGGTCATAACTCCAGCATCGCAATCTTTTCTTGCGGCCAGAACCATCACGAGAGTTTAGCCTCAATGGGCGTAGCATACTGCTACTATTCTATTGGCCAAGTTGGGTCATTTAAGGTTCTAAGGTCGGTTGGTGCTTAATGACTCCTCAGAAGACCCATATTCTCCTTGTTGCAACACAAGGGATATCGGTAAAGACTAAGGTGTCACACCAACGTAGCCACTGCTTCACCCGTGTCAGTCTATGCCGGACAGGTCCATCACAGCTTATGCTACCTAAAGGGTATTCCCCAGATCTAGGTTAGGATCTATGAAACTCCGATGCAATGCCCACAAATATAAAGCAAACAAGCACAACAATTGAAAACACAAGTGATCTTAGTCCTAAGGTACACCTCACTTTATAAGAGTCCCCAGCAGAGTCGCCAGTTCTGTGATCGGTGGATCTGGAACTGACTGTTTAACGCTGGTTCGCGAAATGTCGCGAAAGCAAGAGTCACCACCGTCTTTTATTTTCTCCAACATGGACAGGACAAAAGCACAACAAAATTCCTTATGAGATAGTTTCTCGGTTCGGGAGGTAGATTTATAGAAAGGGAAGGTATTAGCACCCTTTCTATCCATGGTTATCCATGGGCTCTTAGATACTTGCTCATTTGTGTTTTCAAAATGTTTGTTTGCTTTTCAATTGTGAGTGGGTTTGAAAAAAGTTTCGTTTAAAGATTTCAGATCGACTCTTGTATCAGTCCTCAAGAGTGTTTGAAAAATTGTTTTGAAAGCTTTTTGAAAGGTGTCAGTGTGAAAAGAGTTTTGATTTGTTTTTTAGAGCAAGTATCTATGAGTCATCTACCTACCCTAAGGAATTAGGCTGTGTAAATGTCCTTAAGGTAGTGCCATCCCACCATTGAGAGGTAGGTAGCACCACCGTTGGAGGTGTTCGGGTCAATTCGTTTGTAGGGACAGTGTGGTCACCAGAGCAACAGTAGGACACCTTAGAAGCTACCTTTATGCCATTGATCCTTTTTATTCCGAGGCAACCGTTTCGAGGCAACTGGATCATATCATGGACATAAGGACTTACTAAAACGTCCTATACTCGACGACCACGTTTCGAAGGCAAGGCAACAGTGAGGCGTACCCTAAGAGTGGTGTGTGAATTTGTGTGTTATTTTCATATTATGTTTTATCTTGCACATGCATCATGGTGATCTACGCTTGTTTTTAATTTAGGCCATACATTCTTCCATGCAAAGTTTAATAGTTTAAGAGTGCGGAAATTTAAATGCGGAAAGTAAAATCCTACGTTATTACAAGGCGCGGGTCTATACATCGCCAAATTAACAAAGATCCGTTTTTAATAAAATGCAGAAAGTAAATCCTAGTTACTATTACAAGGCTTGAGCAATTACATAATATTCACAAGAAAATAAAATAACGTGCGAAATAGAAATTGGAATTGAACGTTTGAGGGCGTTGGACCCTTTTGGAATTAAATTGAAATAAGAAAACTAATTAATTATTTAATAAAAGAAAAGAAGTGTTTTTTAGGTTTTTTGTATTTATGAAATAAAGAAAATTAAAAAATAAAAGAAACCCTAATTCTAAGTTGTTTTTAATTATTAATGAAAGAATATTAAAGTTTGACCTAATTTACTAAATATTTAATGTACATATTTATTTACAAAATAAATTAGTAATTAATAATAATAATAATAATAATGATGAGAAAATTATTTATTAAAAAAATGATGAAAAGTTAAAAACCCTAATTTCTACATATTTATTTATTTAAGAAAAAAGTGTTAAAATTGAAAAACCTAATTTATTAAACTAAATTTATTATTTAAAGTTTATTTACAAAAATAATAGTGAAATAATAATAATTAACAATAAACATTTTTTGATTTTTTATATTTTTATATTTATTATGAAAATTATTTTATGGAATTAAAAGAAAACAATTAAAAAACAATTAAAAGAATAAAAAGGAAAAAACAAATAAAAATTAAAAATTAAGCAAACCATGGGGGTGTCTGGCCCTTTTAGGAGGTGTATTGGAGGCAATTTGGCCCATGAAACAAGAAGCCTATTTGACTTTTCAGCGTGTGTGTATGTGGTTGACTGAGTGTGTATCATGGATTGCACGTTCTGGCCTTCAGATTGATCCTCATGGCCATGTGGCAAGCTAGCGTTTGAGGTTGTATGATGAGCCACTGGATAGAAACTGCATGGGAACATGTTATAACCAAAATTATGAATAATATGGGGGGACCTGGGAATCGAACCCAGGTCCCAATGCCTGTAGGACAGCACACCAACCAACTAGGCTAATGCGTTTCTTTGTTAATCTCGTGGAGCATGAATAATATAAGAGAAAAATAATATTATGCTGAAACCATCAAAAAACGCGCTAACATTTGAATTGTCCAATCACGCTCAGACACGCTAGCCTTCTTCTTCCTTTTGTACCTGTAACATAATTAAATAGCGGGGGTTTTAAACCCCCACTAACTGCAATTCAGAAAAATAGCGATTAGCATATGAGCAAACATAAAAAGGGCGCGAGGTATGAGTCTGATTCGTCTTCCCGTCACGAATTCAATGGTACCAGTTTGGTTGTCCAATTTTTCCATATGTGTAAACCCCTAATTCAAAGCTTCTGAAACCCTAGAAAATGTCAATGGCAAATCTCGATACATGCATTGTTAGGATAATTAAATGGTACCATTAGCTTCAGAGCATCAATATTAGTAAGAATCAACCATTAAAACTCGTGAATAATGCATGTAAATTGAAACACGATTATGGAAAATTTTATGAAAAGTGTGATGTCGTTCTACCAATTCTTGAGGTCTGGATATCTGGTTTTGATTGCAAATGCTTCCTGAATGTCTTGGCAATGTTTTGGAATCCTTTTGGAGCTTTGAAACGCCTTGTAACTAGGTTTTAAGTTTTCAAAAGTTTGATGAAAATTTGCAATTTTGTGTGCAGCCTCTGAGCAATATTTCGTGTCCAATGGAATAGGTTTAGTTATGCATATGTAAGTGAATGGAATTAGGTCAAAACCAAGCCCAAGGATCCATTGATTTAATGATTCAATATTTGATTTTGTTCACATCTTTTTTCAATCTTTTTGCCATGGAAATTTGCCAAATTTAGATGATTTTGTCCCCTTGAGAAGGTGCACGAAATCTCTTACATGTGAGGAGGATATTTGCTGCATAAAAAGATTTAAAACCATTGATTTAGTATTTTTCTTATATTTAAATTTAATTAAATGAATTAATGATAATAAAAATTCAAATAATTAATTAAAAATGAGAAAATAACTCCCTTTGAGCTTAGTGGGTCGTGCATAGCCTTTGGGTAATGATTCATGGAAGAAATTGAGGCCCATTAGCATTTTTGAAGCCTTTTGTGCAAAGTTGACTTTTCAAAATTCCCAAACATTTCCCAACTTCTACAAGGCATATCTTGCTCAATTTTTAAGTTATGATCATGTTCTTGGACATTTTGGAAAGGTCTTGAAGTCCTCTAACCAATGCATTTGGTCCCATGTCATTTTGATTTACCAATCTCAAGTTATGGTCTTTGACTTAAGGTGCCTTTTTGTTGACTTTTGAAAATGACCTATAATGTTGAAATTGATAACTTTTTGTGAGAGCATTTCTTGAGCTTGAAGTGTGAATATGAGTTGTAGGAAATGTCATCCTCTTCAAAATGAGCTTTGGATGGGATTTTTCTGATAAACCATGTGGAAGTTATGCCTTGGTCAATTTGCAGTTGACTTTTTCAACTGTCCAAAAATAGAAACTTTTGCATCTTGAGACTTTTTTAGCCATGCTTTGAGAATCATGATCAAGAATTGATCAAATGATGTTTGTGGCTTCAAAATAAGATGTTGACAAAAAAATTTGACTTTTGACTGTCAAATCACCATTTTGCCCCTGCAGTTGACTGTGAAGCAATTAGGGTTTTGACTGTGCACTTTGATGCTGTGAGTCTTGAAACTTGGCATATGGATGCTTGACAATGTATATAGGCATGTGGGACTTGTTTGGACCCTTGAAAACCTCAATTTCTTTGCCAGAACCAAAACCCTAATTTTGACTGTGTTAGGAGGCAATTGGACTGTGCAACCCTTGAGAGATTTTGAAGCTTGATCTTGGCAAATTTTGAAGAATATGGGAGGGCAAATTTTGGGGTACAACAATGAGCATGAAACGAATGAAGGTGACGGTGACGCGACCAATAAACCCATGGAAGTCGAAATGGATGTGACTCCCCTACGCGTGGAACTCCCTCAACCGTCTCTATCCCGAATGACTGAAGAGGAGCTTGCTCTCTTGAGACGAAATGACCCTATTGGGTACATGAAGGCGAAGCTAGCTCAAAGGGATATTCCACCTGCTAGGGCTGGTACAAGTTCGACTAGCCATCTGTTGCCCACAAATGATAGAATTGTACTTCTTAACAGGATTAGGAGAACAATTCTTGATGTGGATTTGTTCGAAGTGCTCAAACAGGATAGCACAGCTTGCTACACTATGAAGGAGCTACTTACAAAAGTCAACCTTGCTACCTGCTCTTTGCCAGTTAGCACTATCTTGTTCGATCTTCAATCTCTGTTGGACAACGTGACTGGGTGCCTTCTCCAAGATGAATTTGCTGCCAGAAAGGTTCAAGAAAAACGAACTGCAATGGATGCTGCTTATGAGCATGCTTCGAAACTCTCTCAAGAAGCTGAGGATCAAGCCATGCATCTAAAGCAAGCAAAAACTGATTACGAGGCTCGAGTTGAGTCCATCCTTCTCTGGGAAAGGAAAATTTAGGAACTTCAACAGAAGGTTAAGGAGGCTCAAGAACAACAATTAGCCCACGAAACCAATACTGCTGGCAACCAATTCGAAGAGCTCCTCAACAAAGGGCTTGCAGAAATGGAAACCGCAGAACAACTCAAGGGAGAAGTGGCTACCTTAGAGGGAGCAAGACGTTTTACTCAACAAAGGCTTGAGTCTTTTCGAAGTACCTTTAACAGATTGAAGAATAATGTCTATTTTTAGACCTTAGTGTTGATTAGTTTTGAAATTTGGTTTTTGTCTGTAACATCTGAACAACGCCATTTTGGCAACCCCATATTACCATTTTGGCATTTTTGATATCTTAATTACGTTGTTATTATTTGAATCTCCTGCAGGCGTGGCTTATATTTCTTTAAATATTTCCCATTAACCTTTAGGATACATTTATCATCCATCAGCTCTTCGATTTCATATGCATTATTTGAAAATACCTTTATTATTCGAAAAGGTCCTTCCCAATGAGGTGACCATTTACCTAACGTTTTATTTTTCTTGTCCATGGGCAATATGACTTTCCAGACTAAGTCATTAATAGTGAATGCTTTTCCTTTCACCCTTTTGTTATATGTCCTGGCCACTCTTTCCTTTTGTCTCATCAGGATTTCCAATGCATGCAATCTAACTTCGTCCAATTCAACTAACTCATTCATCATCATCTCCCAATATAATGCAGCTGGAATTTCGTTTTGTCTTTGAATTCGAACTGATTGTAGATGAATTTCTACTGGCAAAACTGCATCATGACCAAATGTGAGTTGGAAAGGCGTGGTGTTAGTAGCTTCTTTAGGAGATGTTCTACAGGCCCATAGTATTTGGTCCAGAGTTTTGTGCCAGTTCCTTGGCTTTTTACCAATATGTTTCTTGATTAACCCTATTATCACTTTATTAGCTGCTTCGACCTGACCATTTGCTTGAGCATAATATGGCGTTGATTTCAGTAATTTAAACCCCATCTCTTGAGCATATTCTTGCATCTTTCTACCAGTAAACACATAACCTTGGTCTGTGGTTATGCTCTCTGGCAATCCGAACTTATAGATAATTTGTTTCTGTATGAATTCAATAATAGCCTCCTGATCAGCAACTATTAATGGTATTGCTTCGATCCACTAGGTAAAATAATCTATTCCTACCAAGATATATTTCTGTCCTTTAGACGAAGCAGGATTTATTTCTCCTATTAAATCCAATGCCCATCCTCTAAAGGGCCATGGTTTAATGATTGAATGCAACTCACTTGCAGGGGCATGTTGAATCCCTGCATGCTTCTGGCATTCTTCACAACCTTTAGCAAAGTCTATACAATCTTTGAGCATGCCGGGCCAATACATGCCATATCGAAATAACAGCCATTTCATTTTATGACCTGCTTGATGTGCCCCACATGCCCCATTGTGGACTTCTGACAATGCTAAGTATGCCTCACTTTCTCCTAGGCATTTCAGTAATACGCCTTCTTGGGTCTTTTTGAACAATTCGTTCCCCATGAGGACATATGACAATGCTCTATATTTTATCTTCCTATCAACATTCGAAGTTGGATTTGTTAAATAGCTCACAAGTGGACTTCGCCAATCTGCATCTGATAAGGTGTCTATGGCTAGTATTTCGAATCCCTGTTTCTCAGCATAACCTAATTTTATACTCTCTAGATCTGATGGTATGAATCTAGTAGCCATAACTCTACCCCTTAATTCAACTAAATCCTCAAAGTTTTTGGCAGAAACTTTATAACCTGAAGCCAACTATGCTAAGTCATTTGCTTCTTGGTTTTCTATTCTTGGTATATGTTGAATATCCATGTATTCAAATTTTCTAAGTAGCCTGTTAACTATGACGAAGTATATCATCAGATTTTCCTTTATGCATTTATACTCCTTTGTTATTTGCTTGACCACTAACTCTGAGTCTCCTTTAATTTCGACTCTAGTTGCCCCCAATTCCAACAAAGCTTCAAGTCCAACAATAAGCGCTTCGTACTCAGCTTCGTTGTTCGAGCAACGAGGACCATCTAATTTATACTTGAATTTTGTTGGAATTCCTTCAGGAGAAATTATAAGGACCCCAACACCACTCCCATTCCTGTGGGTCGAACCATCAAAGTATAATTTCCATGGTTGCAATTCAACATAACTCATGACAGTCTGTTCAACCAATGAATGGTCCACAATGAAATCAGAAATCACTTGGCCTTTCACAGCTTTTAAAGGCATGAAAGTCAAAGAATATTCTGTTAAGGCTAAAGCCCATTTGCCAACTCTGCTATGCATTATTGGTTTCGAAAGCATGTGTTTGATAACATCAAAATGAGATGAAACATAAACATCAACAGGCTTCATATAATACTTGAGTTTCATACAAGAAAAGTACAAACAGAGACATAGCTTTTCTATATTGCTATATCTAGTCTCTTCATCATTCAATACTCTACTTAAATAGTATATGGCTCTTTCGATGCCATTGCTATCTTCTTGTGCTAACATACTACCTATACTAACTTTAGAGGCAGATATGTACAATCTCATGGGCTTTCCCCATGAAGGTGGAGACAAGATGGGAGGCTGAGAGAGATATCTTTTTATCTTGTCAAATGCCTCCTGATGGGCTTCGTTCCACTCGAAGGCTTGGCCTTGCTTTAAACGAAGCAACAGAGAGAAAGCTTGGGTTCTTCCACTCAGATTCGAAATGAACCTTCTGAGAAAGTTAATCTTCCCCAGCAAAGATTGCAGCTTCCTTTTTGACGTAGGTGCTTTCGTCTCCATTATGGCTTTGGTTTTATTTTGGTTGATCTCAATTCCTTTTTTATGAACCACAAAGCCAAGGAAATCTCTAGCCTGCACAAAAAATGCACATTTAAGGGGGTTCATCTTTAAGCCATGTTTTCTCATTTGTTCGAATGATTGGCTCAAATGATGCAAATGGGTTTCTGCAGATATAGATTTGATGACTATATCATCAATATACACCTGTATAAAAGTTTCAGTGAAATCATGGAAAATCGAATTCATTGCCCTTTGATAAGTTGCCCCAGCATTTTTTAAACCAAAAGGCATCACCACCCATTCATAGGTGCCTAAGGCTCCTGGGCAACGAAATGCTGTCTTGGCAACATCTTCTTCAGCAATAAAAATCTGATTATACCCAGAGTATCCATCTAACATACTTAAATATTCGAATCATGCAGCAGAGTCTACTAACATTTTTGCCACAGGCATGGAGTACTCATCTTTAGGGGTTGCAGTATTTAAATCCCTAAAATCTATGCAGATTCTCAGAGAACCATTTTTCTTAATAACAGATACTATATTTGCTAACCATTTGACATACCTTGTGGTTCTGATGAATCTGCAGTGCAGCAACCGTTCGATCTCAACTTTGATCTTTGTGAGAACTGCTGTGTGAATCTTCTAGGAGTTTGCTTGATGGGCTTCTTGACATCTTTGATTGGAAGTCTGTGTTCGACTAACTCCCTATTTAAACCAGGCATTTTGTCATAGTCCCACGCGAAGCAATCTTTGTTTTTCTTGAGGACTTCGATCACTTCCTGCTTGAGGCCTGGGTTAAGTTTTGCACTTATATAAGTTATTCTTTTCATGTTCTCATCCCCTAAGTTCACTTCTTCGAGTGGATCCTGCGCCAACATTTTGGCACCTGAGTCCATGGGGTCCCTCTCGAAGCCTAAGGGTTCTTTATCATAGATGGCGTCCAGCCTTTGATCTATCTCAAGTTCTTCAAAGGGTGAGCCTTTCGAGCTATCCCCATTTATTTCATTCATCTTTACAGCCAGTTTATTCATTTCAGCCTCTAAGGCCGCCTTTGATTTGTTCTCAGCCATATAGGCCGAAATCCTTTCGAAAAAGGAAGACTCAGTCATGAGCAAGGTTGTCGAATTCCCATCCTGCTGGCCGTCTTTGCATAGTTCCTTCGATTCCTTCATCTTCACTGATTATTCTTCTATCCCAATATATGCCATCATGGCGAAGGGTCATAAAGTAGTGCGCGTTCCTGGTTTCGTTGATCTCATCATTTGGGACACAAGGAGCAATCTTTGCCAGATGTTTGTCATAATTCCTCTTGTCAACTAAGTTGACTGCTGACATGAAGTAACTCTGGTCCGCTTCGATGTTTTCCACAATCCCATCTTCTCTCCACAAAACTAATCGCTGGTGCATTGACGAAGGAACTGCTCCTACGCCATGGATCCACTCCCTTCCCAGCAACAAGTTATAGTTGGCCTTGGCTTCGATCACCATGAACATGGTGGGCCTACAGCTTGAGCCTATCGTCAAGTCCAATTGAACCACCCCCAGTGTTTTGCCTACTTTCCCTTCATAATTGGATAGAACCATGTTGTGTGGTTTGATGTCTCCTTCGCGTATTTCTAACCTTTTCAGCATGAAATGGGGTATTAAGTTGACTGCAGCGCCCCCATCCACTAGAACCTTATTCACGCCATGGGCACCAACCTTTGCCCGAATAAATAATGGCTTCAGATGATTCTTCATAGCTGGTTCTGGACGCTCGAAGAACGCATTCTGCTCCTCGACAGCTCCATTATCCATCACATAGTAGCACACAGGCCTATGCTTCATCAGATCTATGGTATCTTCTTCCTCATACTCGTCAATTTCAGTTTCCTGTCCAAACTCACAAGGAAGCACAGATACCATGTTGCAATTGATATTGAACGAAGACTCCCCCTCTGACTCGAAATTGTCCGTTAGCATATCTTCGTCTTCTTCTGGACCTGGAGTGTATTCCTTTGGTTCAGTTGGTTGTACTTCGGAGAAGAGCCTCCTACTAACTGGGGGTTTGTCTTCAGTTTGATTTTTTGGTGTGGGTTTGTTGGTGCTAGATTCACCTTGGTTTTTTGTTGAAGTTGCTCCTTTACTTGCCACAACTTCCCTTTCAGCCTTTCGAATTCTCTGTTGCCTTCGCCATTGAGATCTTGACATGGGGTTTCTTCCTTTGTAGTTCTCTAATCTCACTTCCTCCCTCTTCGCTATGTTGAACTGCCTTCTATATGTCATAGCATGGCGTGCGTTTCATTCATTGTTTCTCCATTTGTCTTTGCCTTTGTCATTTCTGACTTGCAGCCATTTGTCTGTTGGCACTTCAGCAGGAATTTTGAACGTCACTCTTCGAGCGCCCTCGGGATGAGGACTATCGGGCCTTCGTTGATTGTATTTGCTATCGAAACATGGGCCCATCTGAGCAGTCTCTTGGTGGTTCCAGCAAGGGGCGAAAGGGATTGTTTCGAAGGCTCTGGCCATGCTTTGATCATACACAGCAGAACACCTTGGGCATATCAAGCATTTGGTTGCCCCTTTGTAGCAGCGAAGCACAAATTCCAACAAACTTTCTCCAGCTTTAGGATAACACCTGAATAACTGGTTATCCTGGCGCCAGTTGTTGCCAGTTCGTGCCCTTTGTACCCTCTCGAAGTTTGCAGCAATTCTCTGATTGCAAAGGATGTTGCACCTAGGGCATAGTATCATTCCTGTATCTCCTTTGTGGCACATCATGAGGTAATCCTTGAGACTAGCATCCCCAGCATGGTTATCCTCCATTTTATACTTCTCTTTTTCTAAGTATCTCTCCACCTCCTCCATTTCAGAGCGAGGTCTCTCCATATCCACCATGTTTACCTCAACATCCTCCCCCTTAGTGTCATCATCTCCCCAACCTGTAGGTTTTATATCTTCAATTTGGACCTTTGAACTCTCTGGGGCAGAATATTTGACCAAGTAGTCAAACTTTCCACTGGGTTCCCCTAAAGTATCCCATATTTATTTCTGAGGGGAGGTTGGCTTCGTGATTTGGACTTTCTCCAATTCTAGCCTCAGGCCTTCAGTAACTTGTGTCAACTCTTGGTTTTGGTTTTCCTGGCCTTCAGTAGCCTGGATTTCTTTTGCAACAGCTAAAGGTGCTGCTTCAATCGAAGTCTTTGGTTGCTTGTGAATGTCTTCAGTAATCCCCTTATTGACTTCGACTATCACCCAGCTTTCATTTTCAGTACCTTTCTCTCCTACTGGAGCGTCGCTTTGGTCAGCTTCCACCATGTTAATTTCCCTAATGCATGCAGGCTCGGAGTAATTGGTGTCTGCGACGTCCAAAGGATCTTCGTCTACTTTCATTTTTGCTTTATCAGCAAACTTCAGTCTTCCATCTTTAATTGCATTCTGAATTAGGTCCCTGAAAAGAAAACACTGTGAGGTTTTGTGGCCTAGGAAACTATGATACTTGCAAAATCCTCTTTTCTTTCTTTGATCTAAAGGAGGTATTTTGACATTTGATGGCACAATGAGTTGGCCATCTTTGACAAGTAAATCAAAAATCTCGTCACACTTAGTGACATCGAAGGTATAAACCTTCTTTGGGAATTTGTCACTTTTCTCATTTTCAACAATTTCTTTCCCTTTTGTGGGAACTAATAATTTGCAGGAGTAAGGTGGTGCCTGTTTTAATTCAGCGAGGTCGATTTCGACCTCTTCGAATTCGAATTCAGGATAATCTTCTGTTTCCTCAGCTCCAACATAGGAGACCCTTTCTTTTTTGTTATTTTTAAAAACTCTGGCCTTTTCGGACATTAGCCTTTCGACCTGTCGAACCCTATCGGCTAATTGAGCCATATCCCTCAAGTACTGAGTGTCTAATTTCTTTCGAATAGAGTAATCCAAACCGCCAGCAGCCATTTCGACTAACTCATGTTCAGGCACTACTGTAAAGCATCTAGATTTCAAGAGCCTGAATCTATTCAGATAATCATCTATGGGTTCGGTAAACTTTCTCTTGACACTGGCTAGTTCCTTCAGACTTATTTTAGATTGTCCCATGTAAAACTGCTCATGGAATAATCTCTCCAAAAGAGCCCAAGTATCAATGGACCCAGGAGGCAAAGTGGTGAACCATGTGAAAGCGTTCTTAGTCAGGGAACTTGGGAAATATTTTATCCTAAGGTCTTCATTATTGGCTATATCTCCTGCTTCGGTTAGATACATGGCTATATGTTCGACTGTTGATTCGTTGGTATCCCCAACAAACTTTGTAAACCTAGGGACTTTATATCCCCTTGGTAAATCAGTGTGAATTATGTAATCTAATATAGGAGAGGCATAATTTGGCCTTCGAATTCCTATGTTGAGGCCATTCTGGGCCATGATTCTCTCTATCATGGTGGTTAAATTATTTTCTGCCAAGATGTTATCGTTTCGAACTCTATGAACGATTGCATCAGCATCTTGATTTCGACCCACCATGACAACTCCTCTAGGCTGTTCCTCTTAAAACTCTGAGACTTCTAGCCTTTCGATCCTTGCCCCTGGTTCCATAATTTCCCTATGTGGGGCTTGAATCATTGGGGCTTATAACCTTTGAGCCCTTGCCCAAAATTAACCTCCTCTCTGGCTGGTCTATAGGGTGGGTCATTAGCAACTTGTTCTATGATGGGTACGTTTGCTCGAACTCCCGCCTGATTCTGCCTACGCCTTTCTGGGGGAGCGAAGAAATCTGCTATTCGACTCATGTTATCTGTGTTTTCTCTGTTTGTCACAGTCACATTTTGTACTATTGGGGCAAATATCTCCTGCATAGTTTGTGCTAACACTCCTATCATATTATGGTTACTGTCATCCATCAATTGCCTAAAGGCCAACTGATTTTCTGTGGTTAGGATAGGCATTGCACTATAACCCACTGATCCTTGGTTATTTGTCATAAATTGATTTTCCCCAGACCCAGACCCTAATTGTGGTGATGAATTCGATGTGGAATTGTGTAAGCCTGCCATAAAAGATGTTGGCATTCCATAAGAGGAATTCCTGGCTCTATTACCATCGAAACCGGGTGGTCTAGTTAGTGGGGTGGCGAAATGGGTTTGTGTCCCTGATGGTGGGACAAATCCCCCAGGGTAACCAATGGTTCCAGTATTTCCTAGGATCGAACTGTTAGTTGATATGCCACTTGTTCCATTAGTGGCTACATTACTGGTAGAGGATGCAACATACTGTGCATTCGAAGGGATTGCATTAGATGTTCCCATCGAAGCAGACATATTAGTGCCTGTTGTATGTGGGATAATTTGTTCCCCTTGTTGATTGTCTGGATTAGACATCTTGTTTAAACGTTTTCTTCTGGATAAGGGTTGGTTGCTATTGGTTATTCTACCACTTCTAAGGTTCATAAAACAACAAACTTATCACTCAAAGAGTACTTTTACAATGGTTATGTCTCAACAATTTTTTACTTTGTTCTAAATTTCGTAATGACCAATGACGCGTCCCACCGGGTGTGCCAATTTGTTTACAGTGATTTCTGGTAAACAACCGCTAGTCCTCCAAACTATCAAATAATCTTAATGACTGTTATTTAATCTCTCTGGTAACTTGCAGGATCGACTAGATTGATCCTAGGATGTATTGGTCATTTGGATAATTCTCACTATGGAACTGATATTCATGGTTGGTATTTAGAATGTTGTGTAGGTGTTTAACTTACTTCGATTACTCTATTAAAGATCTAATAACATGATCAAGTAAATGCGCAGGAAACTAAATTGCATGAATAAAGTTCAATTGTAAAGACATATAAAACTGCAGAAAAGACAAGTAAATGACTTCGAAGCATAAAAACATGTAATGTAAAAGATTCTCTGGAATGTAAAAGATTCGAAATATGAAGAAAGCGTTTAAATGCAAGAAATCAGTAAAATGACTTTAAATGAAAAAGGTGTTCGAATGATAAAGGCATGAAGATAAAGGCATGAAATATACAAAAGTTTCTGAAATGTAAAGTATTTGAAATGGAAAGAAAACATTTAAATGTAAGGCATCAGTAAAAAGACTTGGAATGAAAATATTGGAATGTAAAGGCTTTTGAATGATATTGACATGAAGATAGAGGAAAATACTGGAAATGATAAAGAGTTTTATTAAATCATAAACACTTGGTGTTATCATACGTACATTGCTCGTGCATTCGTTTCCCTAGCCATGTGGTATTTTGAATGTTTACTGAGTTTTTTGTACAATAGATATGACACACAAAATCCTAATGCTAAAACTTCTATTTATACTACTTAGACCATAACGGTCTTGCTATAAGATTCTGCCACGTTCAGAACATGCAAAGCAATGCCCCTCTCTAGCTTCCACGCGTCTTCGAATGCTCCAGCGCATATATTTTAAATTTCGAACATCCCGCTTGCATTTGAATTTCAAATGTTTTGGCACTCTTCGTTTCGAACTCATTTCTTGGACACAGCCTTGTTACCATTTCGAGACTTCTTTGAATATATTCCCATAACTGTCACTCAAAGCTCAGAGTTTTGACATGCCCATTCGAAGCACTGCTTCTACCATTTCAAAACATGACATCTTGCTTTATTCCAATCGAAACGTCCAATTTGCTTCGCTTCTAATAATATCATCAAAATCTTCAGCCAACAGTATCAAGGGATTCTTGGCAAAGTTTCTGTTTGAGAAGGCACAAGACTGTTGGAATTCTCTTGATCTGTAAGCCTTTGAAGAGATTGTGGCACTCCTCGTCTATCGGTTAGTGTTGTTCCCAAATCCTGATCAACTTATAGATGTGAATGCTGTCAAGATTTTCATGTACAGGAATCCCATACCTACATTGCTTGGGGATATCCTCCACTCATTTTACACACGAACAATGAGAAAAATAGGTGTTCTCATGTGCTGTACTCCTCTCCTGGCAAGGTGGTTTATTTCTCACCTTCCACAATCAGTCCTGAAAAATGAGCAGGGTTTAAGGTGGTCACAACGATTGATGACCCTCACACATTCTGATATACATTGGTGTTCTCGGTCCAGAGAAAATGTCACTATCATTGATCGTTGCGGAGAATTTCCTAATGTTCCTTTACTTGGAATTAGAGGAGGCATCACCTACAACCCCTGTCTGGCTTTGAGACAATTTGGATATGCTCGAAGGGATGGCCCTCATGACATGCTGATTCCTGACATAGTTTTTGACTTCGACAACGATGCGCAAGGACTTCGACAAAGGTTCACCAGAGCTTGGAGGATGCCTAACAAGGTAGATAGTAAGACACTAGGGCACAAGAATTCCATCTCCCTTGAACCTTACCTCAAGTGGGTACGAACCCGCTCCCAGAATCTTATGATGCCATATCCTCACATTCTCCCCGTGATCAAAGAGCCTGTTATGGAAGGAGAGGTTCCATACACCATTCTACATCCTGACATGCCAACATCATGGGAAGAAATGTAAAAGAACTGGATCCAACTCAAGGAAGAGCGGAATGCTTTTGAAGCCAGCTTACATGCCAGTGAGAAGAAGGTCTTGGAGCTCACCCGCCGACTTCACGAGAAAGAGACCCTCAACACTTACATCGCTCCAAAAAGGATGCACAATGTCTTTTTACATTAAGTATTTTGTAATATTTCGCCCGTGAGGCACTGATGTACTAAACAAATTACTTCTTAATATGACGTGTGTTCCTTTTTTGTCTGTAACGAATTTGAATTTTCGAACCCTTGAATGCATTACATAAATAGCATGCCATTCATCATATGCATAACAGGTACCCTTTTTTACAAGTCACTTATCTTCTTCGCTGTTTGTTTCACGCAATCATCATGTCTATTGAACCTTCCACTGAACAAGCTATCAAGGCCCTCCAGGCCCAGAATGCCCAGTTCCAAGAGTTGGTTATGAGCCTAGCCCAAGGTCAACAGGAGTTGAAGACTCTGATTCTGAAAGAGAGGAAGAAGAAGAAGAATAGGACCGTCTTGTTCAACACTGGACGCAGATTTGGGAATGGACTGCAGAATGAGGTTGAGCTGACTACCTCATCTGTAGGGAAAGACAGCCCCCAAGAGAGAAGGGTTCGAGTCCCGTGGTCTCCGACAACGAGACGGATTATGATGAAGAGCAGTATCCTCCTGCTGAGGATAGGTACAAACAGTTGGAGGACCGCCTGAGCGCCAAGGAGATACAGAATGTGCCCGGGTTGGACTTTGGAGACCTAGGCTTATCCTCTGGGGTGGTGATTCCCCATAAGTTCAAGGCACATGCTTTTGCCAAATATGACGGAGCCTCCTGCCCAAAGCTGCACCTCCGGTCATATGTAAGGAAGATCCAGCCTGTGATCAGTGGAAATAGAACTGACTGTTTTGAAATGCTGGTTCGCGTTTGCGTTTAGCAAAATGTCGCGGTAAGCAAGAGTCGCCACCGTCTTTTATTTTCTCCAACAAGGAAAGGACAAAAGCACAGCAAAATTCCTTTTCGAGATGTTTCTCGGGTTCGGGAGGTAGATTATAGAAAGGGAAGGTGTTAGCACCCTTTCTATTCGTGGTTATCCACGGGCTCTTAGGTACTTGCTCACTATGTTTTCAAAAATGTTATCTTTTCTTGTGTTTGTGGGTTTTGAAAAAGTTTGTTTGAAAACTTCGCTTTAACTCTTGTATCAGTCCTCAAGAGTGTATGAAGTGTTTGTCTGGAAACTTTTGTCAGAAAAGTGTAGGTGCGAAAAGTTGTTTTTGTTTTGAAAGAGCAGGTATCTAAGAACCTCTACCTACTCAAAAGAAATTAAGCTGTGTAAATGTCCTTTAGACAGTGCTATCCCACTATTGAGAAGTAAGTAGCACCGTCGTTGGCGTTTGTCGGGTCAATTCGATTATGGAGATATGTGGTCACTAAAGCAATGGTAGGACTCCTTAGCAGTAACCCTAATGTCCTAGATCCTTTTTATCCGAGGCAACCGTTTTGAGGCAACTTGGATCTTTAGACAGGAGGGCGACCTCTAAAACACCCTATACTCAATGACCACGTCGAGGCAACCAAGTGAGGCGTACCCTAGGAGTGGCATGTGCGAGTGTGTCAGGTTTCAATTTAATTATCTTTGCACAAGTTATGGTGAGCTACGTTTTGATTTTATTTTGAGAACAAGTCTTATCATGCATAGCAGTTAATAATTGTGCGGAAAGTAAATTGCGGAAAGTAAATCTACGCTATTACAAGGCGTCGGGTATTTACATCGCCAAAAGCAAACCCTTTGAAAAGTAAATTGCGGAAAAATAAAGAAAGCGATAAAAAGGGTCCTAATTATCTATTACATCCTCGGAGCAATTACATAAATATGATCAAAAAATAACATACGCGAAAAGGAATTAAATCGGAGAAGTCCTTAGGGTTTTGACCCTTTTTTAAGAAAGAATGAAATTTTAGTCCTCTTTGCATTTAATTAAACCTAATTCTAATTAATTAAATAAAAGAAATATTTTTTAAGTTTTTTATGTTTTTAATGAAAATAAAATAAAAATAGTTAAATATATTAATTAACCTAATTCTACATGGATTTTATCTATTGTGAAAAAAAGTTAAAGTTGACCTAATTAACTAAATTAATCTATGTTAGAATTTATTTACAAAAATAATAAATTAATAGTGAAATTAATAAATAATAATAATAATAAAAATATCTAATTTTCTGAATTTATTATGAAAATAATTAATTTTGTTAATTAAATAATAATAATAATAATGGTTAGTAAAACAATTAAATAGAAACTAAAATGTAAAAGAAAAAAGAATAAAGAAACCAGGGGGTGCTGGGCCATTAGGAGGTGTTGATTGCAATTCTGGCCCATTTGCACACAAGCCCTTGTTGACTTTGGAGATTGTCCACGCGTGCTGGTTGACTGGGAGTATGGTAGTCCTCCACTGATGACCATTGGATTGCTGCTTGAAGCCACATGGCGCGTGGGTGATTGAGGCACATGGTGGAACATTTCCTGAAGCCTGCATGTAATCATGTTAAACAAAATAATATAAGCGTTTGGGGTGGACCTGGGACTCGAACCCAGGTCCCAATGATTTCCAGCCAGCACAACAACCACTACGCCATTTGCCTGCGTTTGTTATTATAACAATAAGTAAATATAATATATAAAATAATTAAATATGCTGTACACAAACATAAAAATGCGCGCTCTTTTGAATCATCCAACCAGACGCTTACACGTCCTTGTCTTCTTCGTTGTGCCTGTAAAAAACAAATAGATAGCGGGGGTTTTTAACCCCCACAAACCACAATGAGGGAAAATAGCGATTAGGCATGTGGTTAATAGAAATATTTTGCGAGGGTGCCAACATGTTCGTCTTGTCTCAACGAATTCAACCATGGGTCTTATGAGGCTTAATTTTTCCTGTACTATAAAGCCCCAATTTGGAAGTTTATGAACCCTAGAATTCGTCCATGGTAACTTGCGATTCTGTGCATTATAAGCCAATTCACTTATACCATTAGCTTTATATGAGTTCTAACAATACAAAACAATCAATAGAACATGTTAATTATGCATGAAATAAGCTGTACGATTCTCAAGATAAAACGCAAACCGTGACTCTGTAACTAGTGATTCTTTGAGCTATGAAGCTGGAAATTGATTGCCAATCGTTCTGGGAACCTCCTACAGTGTATTGAAATTAAAAAATGTCCTTAATTCGCCCTAGAATGTAGAAAACAGTTTTGAGTTTTCTTGGAAAATTTCAATATGCTATGGCCTTCTTGCAGCAGCTTTTTCACGTGTGTGGCATTAAGGTTAGCTTCTGTATATATAATAGAATAGAATTAGGTCAAAATCTTGCAAAGAAATCCATGGAATGATGATTTGAATATTTGATTGAAAATCAAATATTTTTGAATCTTTTTTATTGGAAAAACTTGCTAAATTTGGAGATTTTTATATCCTTGATTGGCACACGAAATTGCCAGCCTTTTTAGGTCATGCTTGCTTCACAAAAAGATTGAAAAATCAAATCTTTGTATTTCCTACAATTAAATTAATTAAAATGAATTAATATTGATTAAAAATCCAATTAATTAATAAAAAAATAAGAAAATAATCCAATTAAGCTTGATGGGTCGTGCATAGGCCTTGGAAAAAGTTTCAAGAAGAAATTTGAGGCCCATTAGCAAAAACAAGGTGTTTTGAGCAAAGTTGACTTTTGCAAATTCACACAAATTTCCCAACTTCTCCAATGCATATCTTGCTCAATTTTGATCATATGAACATGTTCTTGGACATTTTGGAAAGGTCTTGAAGTCCTCTAACCAATGCATTTGGTCCCATGTCATTTGGATTTACCAATCTCAAGTTATGGCCTTTGACTTGAAGTGCATTTTTGTTGACTTTTGAATTTGACCTATAATGTAGAAATTGATAACTTTTTATGAGAGCATTTCTTGGACTTGGAATGTGAAGATGGATTGCAGGAAATGTCATCCCTTTCAAAATGAGCATTGGATGGGATTTTTATGATGAACCATGAAAAAGTTATGCCCTGGTCAAGATACAGTTGACTTTTCTGCTGTCCAAAAATAGTAACTTTTGCATCTTGATGATTTTTGAGCCATTCTTGTGGAATCATGATCAAGACTTGATCAAATGATGATTGTGGACTCAAAATAATATGTTGACTAAAAATTCTGACTTTTGACTGTAAAATGACCATTTTGCCCTTGCAGTTGACTGTAGGACAAATGGAGCTTTTGACTGTGCAATTTGGCATTGTGAGTCTTGCAACTTGGCATGTAGGTGCTTGAGGATGTATATAGGCCTATGGGACTTGATTGGACCATTGAAAACCTCAAATTCCTTGAAAGAAACAAAACCCTAATTTTGACTGGCTTATGAGGCATTTGGACTGTGCATCCCTTGAGAAATTTTGAACCATTTGAAGATGACTCTTGACAAACCTTGAAGAATTTGGGAGGGAAAATTTTGGGGTACAACAGTTGCCCCTGTTTAATCTTCTTAAACCCGAGGATGTAGATTGGCTGGCGTGCCTTTCGTGATCCGAAGGTGGAAGATGATTGAACACTAGAGTGCCCAGAAATTTGCACTCGCATAGTGTAGTATCAACAATGTGATGTCGGGAATGGGCTTACAGATGCCATTTGGAGAGATGATGGATAGGAGGATGGGCTTATAGATGCCATCTGGGTATGTGACAGAACCTTTGTCGAGAATGGGCTTACAGATGCCATTTGGAAGTGTAATGGATAGTTGTGGAGATGGGCTTAAAGATGCCATCTGGAAATGTTTGTTTAATTGCAATCTGGTAGGTTGAAAGCAGGAACATGTGTAGGGCTGCCTGATGATGATCGAGTAGATATTTGTCCTGTCTAGTTTCAGGTATAGATCTACAATCCGTCGTCCACAGATATTTCCTGGCTAGATACTGGTATTAATCTGAAACTTAAGAAGGGTTGGTCGAGATAGCTTTCCTGGCTGGATACAGGTGTAGACCTCTGACCTGAGAAAGAAAGATGGTTTCCTGGCTAGATACAGGTATTGATCTTTGATCTCTTCATGTAGATAACTTTCCTGGCTAGATACAGGTATCGAATCTACAATCAGTCGTCCACAGATATTTCCTGGCTAGATACAAGTGTTGATCCGGAACTTAAAAGGTTGGTCGAGATAGCTTTCATGGCTGGATACAGGTGTAGACGACTGACCTGAGAATGAAAGATGGTTTCCTGGCTAGATACAGGTATTGATCTTCAATCTCTTCATGTAGATAACTTTCCTGGCTAGATACAGGTATCGAATCTACAATCAAACGTCCATAGATATTTCCTGGCTAGATACAGGTATCGAATCTGGAACTTCAAAAGGTTGGTCGAGATAGCTTTCCTGGCTGGATACAGGTGTAGATCTCTGACCTGAGAAAGAAAGATGACTTCCTGGCTAGATACAGGTATTGATCTTCAATCTCTTCATGTAGATAACTTTCCTGGCTAGATACAGGTATCGAATCTACAATCAAACGTCCACAGATATTTCCTGGCTAGATACAAGTATCGAATCTGGAACTTCAAAAGGTTGGTCGAGATAGCTTTCCTGGCTGGATACAGGTGTAGATCTCTGACTTGAGAAAGAAAGATAACTTCCTGGCTAGATACAGGTATTGATCTTCAATCTCTTCATGTAGATAACTTTCATGGCTAGATACAGGTATCGAATCCACAATCAATCGCTCACAGATATTTCCTGGCTAGATACAGGTGTTGATCTGGAACTTAAAAAAGGTTGGTCGAGATAGCTTTCCTGGCTAGATACAGGTGTAGACCTCTGACCTGAGAAAGAAAGATGGTTTTCTGGCTAGATACAAGTATTGGTCTTCAATCTCTTCATGTAGATAACTTTCCTGGCTAGTTACAGGTATCGAATCTACAAGCAATCATCCACAGATATTTCCTGGCCTGTTACAGGTGTTGATCTGGAACTTAAAAAAGGTTGGTGGTAATCATCTTTGGATTGACCTTTTCCTGAAAAGTCAAAACATTAGTTGTATGCAATGTCATGATGTATGAAATGCATGATGTCATGATGTTCTCAAAAATAAATGAGATCGCGTCGTATGCACTTTATCATGTATGTAAATAGGAGGTATGAGATATGATATGTTTATGAATGTATTTTCGTCTGGGAAAATAAATCCTTGACGAATGTCGGGAGCTTGTTTAAATCCTGGGTTGATGTTGAAGAGTAGAGTTCTTCGTTTCCGCTGGGGATGATGAACGAAAATGATTGCAAGAATAAACCGGTAGGAGAAGTTGACTCCGTTAGGGAATAAACTGGTGAAGACATTACTCTGCGGGGAATTACTCTGTGGGAAGAGATGCTTTGCTGAGATTTTAATGATAACTCCGCTGAGGATTCCGTTGATAAGCTTTGTTGGGAATTTTGATGATGAACTCCGCTGGGGGATAGAAAAGAACTTCGCTGGGGGATAGAAAGAACTTGCTGGGGGATGATCTTTCCGTTGCAACTTGCTAAGGATAACCCAGTTATACTCTGGTGGGGAATAACCTTTGAATATGGCCGGGAGAGATGCATTAGTACTCTGCAGGGGACAAGCTTCCAGAATCTACCGGGGAGATGGTTCAACTCTCCTGGGGAAACTTTTTGGACTGTACTGGGGAAATGGCTCCACTGGGGTGTCTGTATTCTGCCGGGGAACAATCTTATATTTCTGCTGAGGAATATTGAGATTGCCGGGGATGCTTGCTAAGGAATATTTGTATACTCCGCTAGGGAATATTAAGATCTTCTAGGGATACCCAACTTGATGATAGACTAACTCTGCTTGGGGGAGAGTGTTGTTGACTTGCTGGGGATATTGTACCTTCTTTAGGGCTAATGGGAGGCCAACTCTGCTCGGGGAGAGTACTGTTGAATCTTGTCTTACTCTGCAGGGAGTGAAGGTATCTTGGCCATATTCTTCAGCTGAACTTACCTTGATACCTCGGTGGACAGAGCAACTAGATCGCTTAGACAATTCTTATTGCCCCTATTTCCGATGTCACCCGTAATTAGTCCTTTGTTTCGCATGCAAGTATTTATGAGTTAGCAATTAATGTCAAATGCATATATCAAAAATGAACATTGGACGTTCTTTGCAAAACAAAACAGATAAAGGAAAAACGATTGGCAATTTGTTTGGAAAAGATGAGCTTGTATTGATTTTTGAAATTTGCCTGTAAATAGGCGTTGTGTACAAGAGGCTGACGTCCTAGTAAGAGAACACCGCTGAACAAAATAGAGTTTATACAATTTGTGAAAAGGAAAACAAAACAGCTATGTGAAAAATCCCACTGGGTTCCAACTCTGCTATCGCCTTTATGTCTTCAAGCGTCTCATCACTTTGCTGCTTAGTTGAAGAGGAAGCTAATTGATCGGTGTCGTCTGAGCCTGATAGTTGATATCGAGGTCTGGATGCAAGGTGATCCAATGAGACATAGTATTACGCTTATCCCTAACTTTTGCCTGGACCGCCCTTTCGGGTTTTCAGTCCACCGGGATACCCATTTTTGCCCAAGCCACCTTTTCAGGTTTTCGACTTGTCGGGTGTACAGATTTTTTCATTTCATCCCTTATTTTTGCCCGAACCCTTTTGGTTCGCCTGGAAGCCCTTATTTTTGCCTAGGCCAGTCGACCTAGCGGGTCTTTGATCATGCGTAGTATCTTTTTACTATGTCTGCATTGGCGGGGTGAGGAAGGTCGTCACCATCCATGGTAGTTAGAATCATCGCTCCTCCTGAGAAGATGTTTTTAACCACAAATGGCCCTTCGTACGTAGGGGTCCATTTGCCCCTGGGATCACCTTGAGGTAGAATGATGCGCTTGATTACCAGGTCCCCAACTTGATACTCTTGGCGTCTGACTTTCTTGTTAAATGCCTTTATCATCCGTTTTTGGTACGTCTGACCATGGCAAATAGCAGTGAGTCTCTTTTCGTCGATTAGGTTTAGTTGATCAAGCTGGGTTTGGATCCAGTCATCTTTGCTCAAACCTGCATCCTTCATTATCCGAAGAGAGGGTATCTGAACTTCAATAGGCAGGACTGCCTCCATGCCATAGACCAAGGAAAAGGGTGTTGCCCCTGTTGACGTCTGTGCTGAGGTACGGTACCCATGAAGAGCAAATGGTAACATCTCATGCCAATCTTTGTAGGTCACTGTCATCTTCTGCACAATCTTCTTGATGTTCTTATTAGCTGCCTCTACAGCCTCATTTATCTTTGGCCGGTAAGGAGAAGAGTTGTGATGTTGTATCTTGAATTGCTCGTAGAACTCAGTGATCATCTTATTATTAAGATTGGTACCATTGTCCGTAATGATCCTCTCAGGTACACCGTATTAACAGATCAGGTTGTGCCGAATGAACCGCGCCACGACATTCTTGGTTACAGTAGCAAAGGAAGCTGCTTCGACCCACTTCGTGAAGTAATCAATTGCTACCAGGATGAAGCGATGCCCGTTGGATGTCATAGGTCTGATCTCGCCGATCATATCAATGCCCCACATTACAAAAGGCCAAGGTGCTGTCAAGACGTTCAAAGGAACTGGAGGAATGAGCACCTTATCAGCATAGATCTGGCATTTATGACATGTCCGAGAATGTTGGTAGCAGTCAGCTTCCATTGTGGACCAGTAATATCCTGCCCGAAGGATTTTATTTGCCATGGCATGTCCACTGGAATGAGTTCCGAAGGTACCTTCATGCAGCTCTGCCATGATCCTTTCTGCTTCAGTCTTATCCACACAACGTAGTAAGGTTGAATCATGGTTTCGTTTGTAGAGAATGTCATTGTTGAGGAAGAACTTTGCCGCGAACCTTCTTAGAAACTTCTTGTCATTAACAGATGCACCCTCGGGTATTCTTGAGCTTCAAGGTACCTCTTCACTTCATGATACCAAGGCTTTTCTATTACCTCTTCGGTCTCAAGATCACAACAATGTGCAGGTTCGTCCAATTTCCAGATAATGATCCGGGGAGCCTCGTTGTCCCATTTGACTTTGAACATAGAAGACATCGTAGCTAACGCGTCCGCCAACTGATTTTCTTCTCTTGGGAAGTGTTCAAAGGTTATCTCCTCGAAATGGGGAATCAACGTCAGTACATACTTCTTGTAAGGAATAAGATTTGGGTGTTTCATATCCCACTCGCCTTTGATCTGACTGATCACGAGAGCGGATTCTCCGAAGACACTCAAAAACTTGATCCTTAGGTCAATTGCAGCTTGAAGACCCATGATGCAGGCTTCGTACTCTGCCATGTTGTTGGTGCAGTTGAAACATAGCCGAGCGGTCAGTGGAGTATGAGTGCCTTTAGGCAATATGATTACAGCGCCAATTCCATTACCCAAAGCGTTCGAGGCTCCGTCAAAGTGCATAGACCATCGGGATCCTTCCTCAGGTCCTTCGTCCGGTCCAGGTACTTCACAATCAGTCACTACCATGATATTCTCGTCTGGAAATTCGAAGTTCATCGACTGGTAATCGTCCACTGCTTGGTGTGCCAAATGGTCTGCCAATACACTTCCCTTGATTGCTTTTTGCATCGTGTACTAGATGTCATATTCGGTCAAGATCATCTACCATCTTGGTATTATTCCGGACAGAGCAGGCTTTTCGAAGATGTACTTGATTGGATCCATTTTTGAAATCAATAAAGTAGTGTGAGTCAACATATACTGTCTCAGCCGGCGAGCAGCCCATACCAAAGCGCAGCAAGTTTTCTCGAGCAGTGAGTATCGGGTCTCACAGTCGGTAAACTTTTTGCTAAGGTAATAAATGGCGTGCTCTTTTCGGCCAGACTCGTCATGCTGCCCCAGCACACATCCCATTGAGCTGTCAAGTATAAGATTAGAGCTTCAACTGGTGGCATAAGAATGGGTGGCTCTTGGAGATACTCTTTGATTCTTTCGAAAGCGGCCTGACATTCATCGTTCCAACGTACTACTTGATCTTTCTTCAGTAGCTTGAAGATTGGTTCACAGGTAGCAGTTAGGTGTGAGATGAATCGGGCAATGTAATTCAGTCGTCCTAGAAAGCCTCTGACTTCTTTCTCTGTCTTGGGAACTGGCATCTCTTGTATGGCTTTCACTTTGTCAGGGTCCACTTGAATACCTTTGTCACTTACGACGAAACCTAGTAGTTTTCCAGATCTCACCCCGAAGGTGCACTTGTTCGGGTTTAACCTCAGCTTGTACAACATCAACCGGTCAAACGGCTTTTGTAGATGGTCAAGGTGTTCCTCCTCAGTTTGGGACCTTGCAATCATATCTTCGACGTATACTTCGATCTCATGATGGATCATGTCATGAAACAGAGCAACCATGGCACGTTAGTAGGTTGCCCCAGCATTTTTCAACCCAAAAGGCATGACCTTGTAGCAAAAGGTGCCCCACTGAGTAACAAAAGTGGTCTTCTCCATGTCTTCGGGAGCCATCTTGATTTGGTTATAACCCGAAAAACCATCCATGAAGGAGAATACCTTGTGATGGGCAGTATTGTCAACCAGAACGTCGATGTGAGGCAGAGGGAAGTCATCCTTAGGGCTCGCCCTGTTCAAATCCCTGTAGTCAACACACATTCTGACCTTACCATCTTTCTTCGGCACTGGAACCACGTTGGCAACCCACTGAGGGTAAGAAGTCACTGCTAGAAAACCGGCATCAAATTGTTTCATAACCTCAGCTTTGATTTTCTCGGGCATCTCTGGACGCATACGGCGGACCTTCTGTTTTACCGGAGGACAGTCTTCCTTGGTAGGCAGGTGATGAACCACAATGTCGGTATCCAACCCAGGCATGTCTTCGTAAGACCAGGCAAATATTTCCATGTAGTCATGCAGCATCTGAATCAACCGTTGTTTCACACTAGCCTCCAGATTGGCACCAATCTTGACTTCCTTTCTGTCTGTCTCAGTACCCAGATTTACCGTTTCCACTAGCTCTTCATGTGGCTGAATGGCCCTCTCTTCCTAGAGTAGCAGTCTTGCAAGCTCACCAGGCACTTCACAATCTTCTTCACCTTCGTCTTCGGCTAAGTTGATCAGATTTTCGAAGTCATAACTTGGAGTAGCAGAGTCGTTACCAGTGAGATCCAGAGTGGATTGAAACATGTATATGTGAGTGTGTGTAAATATAGCTGTTTTGCAATATATAATAAAGAAAGACAAGGAGCGCAAGATTTGAAATGCAAAAAACGTCCAATGCTTTTATTAATGATATATGAAAATGACACACAAAAGCCCTCACAAATGAAGCCACGGTGCCCCGGGTAAGACACCCGGCCATAAAGTTTCAAATTATTGTTTGTTACAACTTCAAAACAAAGGAGTTCATTACTGAGTGACAAAAGTAATAGGTGTGAAGTCTTTCGCAGTCCAGTTGTTCGGTCCACCGTTGGTTGTCGGGTAGATCCAGCTGTCGAATTCAGATTCCTCCACGTCGCCTTCAATGGCATTTACTCCCGAGTTGCTGATGAACACATGAGGTCTTCCAATCCTTGCTTTACGAACAGCCCTCTGAGCTTCTGCAGTGAAACCCAAGCCAAAATTGTCAGTCTTCTGAGTGAAATCAGGCAGTCGGCCCCAGTTTGCATACTCACCCTTCTCAACAACAGCCCAGGCATCCTTGAAGGAAGCCATCTTCAAAGGGGAATCTTCGATCACAATTTCTGCTGATGCCAGTGTCTGAGGAACTTCTTCAAAGTGTTGAAAGGGGGTCTCAATTAACTCCCCATCCATTTCTATGTACCGGAACGAGTTAAGGTGGCTGACCATGTATTCCTCCTCCCCCTTAACTGTCACAATCTTCCCTCTGACCGGGTATTTCAGCTTTTGATGCAGTGTGGAGGTCACAGCTCCAACTGTATGGATCCAAGGACGACCCAGCAGACAAGAATAGGATGGTCGGATGTCCATCACATAGAATGTAGAATCAAATACCTGAGAACCAACCCTGATTGGAATGTCAACCTCACCATGCACCATCCTTTTGGACCCGTCAAAGGCCCGAACAACAATGTTACTTGGCTTGAGCTCTAAACCCTCATAATCCAGCCTGTCTAGAGCTTTCTTGGGCAATACGTTCAACGAGGAACCAGTGTCAACCAGCACATGGGCAAGAGTAGTGCCCCTGCATTCAATGGAGACATGCAGGGCATCGTTATGATTCTTCCCCTTAGCAGTCAGATCGGCATCGGAGAAACCCAAACCATTATCAGCAGTTAAGTTGGCCACACAATCAGTGAACTGATCAGCAGATGTCTCTTGTGGCACGTGGGCCGTCTTCAGAAAAGTGATCAGAGCCTTGGCATGGGCCTCTGAACACAACAACAGTGATAACATAGAAATTTTAGATGAGGTGTGCCCCAGCTGCTCAACTACATTGAAATCACTCTTCTTGATAATCTTAAGAATCTCTTCCATCTCCTGCTTGGAAGCTTCAACATTGGTTGTCTTTGGTGCCTCCGTCTGGGCAGGCACATCTGTGGCGATCCCTTTGCCCCGAGCGTCAGATGACTCGGTAGAAGGGGTAGAAACAAGAACTTGGTCAGGAAGGGAAGCAGGCACACTTGCAGGTGTGATGACAATGGGTCTCTGGATGGCTGGTGGCGCAATATCTGGTGAGAAAAGTCTGCCACTGCGGGTGACTTTGGCAGGCCCGGTGATGTTGCTGACGCCGGTACTAGTATCAAACTCTTGTTTTACTCCAAGAACATAAACATCTGCCCCATAGTGCCAAGGGACAGCTTTGTCAGATGTATAGGGAATAGGCCCCGGAACAGTGATGATTATGGGAGCAATCTTCTGAGCAGGCATGATTTTGACAGGCTTCCTTGAGGGAGCTTTGGGAGAATTATTGAAAATGGTGACAATGGACACTTCTTCAGTAGGGGTAGCAGGAACAACAATCTTCTCGAACAAGATCTCTTTATTATCCATCAGGTTTTGGATACCTGACTTCAAAAATGGGCAACCAGCAGGTGAAACAGAACATAGAGGGCAATCTTTGCTACATCCCGAAAATAAACCGGCTAGCAATAGGTTCCTTTTGACAGTCAACAGCGGAGTAACAATATCATCCACAGAGGCTACATACAGGTCTTCCTCTACAGCATTCACTCCATGCTTGGGCATGGGAGCAGTCACAACATTAGGCCTTTCGGGTGCCTCGAACTCTATCTCTTTAGCATCAATAAGGTCCTGAACCTTATTCTTCAGAGCCCAACAATCATCCGTAGTATGCCCCGGGCTGTCAGAGTGATAAGCGCAGCGGGCGTTAGGATTGTACTTTGGAGATGTTGTGTTCACCACCTTTGGAGCTTCTTTTATGGTTACCAGATTGGTTGACAGTAACTGCGGCAATATCTGGGACAAGGTCATACTGAGCCGAGTGAACTGCCTTTTAGGTCTCTCACCCCTTGGTTGGTTATATTGCTGAGGAGCAGCAGCAGGTTTTGAAATAACCACCGCGTTGACAGTTTGGCGGCATTCCGGTTTATTCTGTCTCCTTGAACCATAAACAGCACTAGATTCTTTCTTGAATGGCTTCTTTTCAGAGCTCGAGGAGGCCCCTTTCTGTATCTTCCCAGACTTGATACCAACTTCTATTCTCTCACCAGTCAAGATCAGATTTGTAAACTCGGCAGAAGAATTTCCAATCAGATGGTTGAAGAACGGACCAGACAGGGTCCCCAGGAACATATCAACAAGCTCACGGTCAGTCAAAGGTGGTTGCACCCTTCCAGCCAGGTCTCTCCACTTTTGAGCATACTCCTTAAATCCTTCACCCGTCCCTAGTGACATACCCTGGAGTTGGGTACGCGTAGGAGCAAGGTCGGAATTATATTGATACTGCTTATAGAACGCAGTAGCCAAATCCTCCCAGTTACGAATACTGGCTCCATCCAGATGATAGAACCATTCGAGTTGAGTCCCTGAAAGACTATCCTGGAAGAAATGGATCCATAAATTTTTGTCAGCTGTATAAGGTTGGATCTTCCTTACATACGATCGGAGGTGCAACTTAGGACAGGAAGCTCCGTCGTACTTTGCAAAAGCAGGCGCCTTGAACTTATGGGGAATCACCACCCCAGAGGATAAGCCTAGGTCTCCAAAGTCCAACCCGGGTACATGCTGAATCTCCATAGCACTTAAGCGGTCCTCCAACTGCTTGTACCTATCCTCAGCAGGAGGATATTGTTCACCATTATAATCCGTCTTGTTGTCGGAGACCACGGGACTAGGGACCCTTCTCTCTTGGGGACTGTCTTTCCCTACAGAGGAAGTAGTCAGATCAACCTTATTTTGTAGTCCATTTCCAAACCTTCGTCCAGTGTTGAACAACACAATCCTCTTCTTCTTCTTCTTCAGAATCAGAGTCTTCAACTCCTGTTGACCCTGGGCTAGGCTCATAACCAACTCTTGGAACTGGGCATTTTGGGCCTGGAGGGCCTTGATAGCTTGTTCAGTAGTAGGTTCAGAAGACATGATGATTGCTGAAATAAACAGCGAAGAAGATAAGTGACCTGTAAAAAGTATACCTGTTATGCATATGATGCATGGTATGCTATTTATGTAGTGCATTTAAGGGTTCGAAAATTCAAATTCGTTGTAAACAAAAAAGGAACACACGTCATATTAATAAGTAATTTGTTCAGTACATTAATGCCTCATGGGCGAAATATTACAAAATACTTAATGCCAAAAGACACTGCGCATCCTCTTTGGAGCGATGTAAGTGTTGAGGGTCTTTTCCTCGTGAAGTAGGCGGATGAGCTCCAAGACCTTCTTCTCGCTGGCATGTAAATTGGTTTCAAGAGAATTCCGCTCTTCCTTGAGTTGGATCCAACTCTTTTGCATTTCTTCCCAAGATGTTGGCATGTCAGGATGTTGAATGGTGTACGGGACCTCTCCTTCCATAACTGGCTCTTTGATCATGGGGAGAATGTGAGGATATGGCATCATAAGCTTCTGGGAGCGGGCTCGTACCCACTTGAGGTAAGGCTCAAGCGGGATGGAATTCTTGTGCCCCAGTGTCTTACTATCCACCTTGTTTGGCATCCTCCAAGCTCTGATGAACCTTTGGCGAAGTCCTTGCGCATCGTTGTCGAAGTCAAAAACTATGTCAGGGATCAGCATGTCATGAGGGCCATCCCTCCGAGCATATCCAAATTTCCTCAGAGCCAGACAGGGGTTATAAGTAATGCCTCCTCTAATTCCAAGTAAAGGAACATTAGGAAATTCTCCGCAACGATCAATGATAGTGACATTTTCTCTGGACCGAGAACACCAATGTATGTCGGAATGTGTAAGAGTCATCAGCCGTTGTGACCACCTTAAACCCCGCTCGTTCTTCAAGATTGATTGTGGAAGGTGCGAAATAAACCACCTTGCCAGGAGAGGAGTGCAGCACATGAGAACACCTCTTTTTCTCATTGTTCGAGTGTAAAATGAGTGGAGGATGTCCCCAAGCAATGTAGGTATGGGATTCCTGGACATGAAAATCTTGACAGCATTTATATCTATAAGTTGATCAGGATTTGGGAACAAGACCAACCCATAGACAAGGAGTGCCACAATTTCTTCAAAGGCTTGTAGATCGAGAGAATTCCAACATTCTTGTGCCTTCTCAAATAGGAACTTTGCCAAGAATCCTTTGATACCACTTCTGATTTCCCAATGCCCCTTGATATCAGATGGTTGCAGACGTAATGCTTGAGCAACCTCTTCAAGTTTTGGTTCCTTTTCCATACCGTTGTAGGGTAGTTGACTAAGAATAGGAATCTTCAGAAGTTGAGAAAACTCTTCCAAAGTAGGCACCAATTGATAATCCGGGAAAGTAAAACAGTGATGCAAGGGGTCAAAGAACTGGAACAACACTTTCACCATATCTTCTTCAATGTTGGTGTTGACCAAGCTGATGAGTCTACCATGCCTTTCACTGAAGGAAGAGTTCTCGGGAATCCTGGATGTAAGCTCCTTAAGCTGAGGAGGGATCCTTACAAGGTTGACCTGAATTGTTTTCCTGCGGATAGTCTCCATGTCCTACAAAACAAGAATAAAGATGAAGATTCGAACCCTTGAAGTGGTTAGTAAATGCATATGATGATTTATGATGTTATGATGTTATGATAAAGACACCACAAGTATTCACAAAAGGCAAACATAGTAAGGCACACAAGTCACACCAGACAACCCTTAGAGTTTAGGCCAGCATGAAGTTTAGGTACTACCCTCTTGAAGTTAGTTGGCTCAAAACCTGTCCTATCAATAGTAACCGGGTTCTAAGGAGCTCAATATCATTGGATTGTTTTCCATGTTCATTGTTTTAATTTAGCCACTTAACTGGCGACCAAAATATTCCAAGAAAACAACCCTCAATGAGTGTAGTATCGAGTATCTACCAACTTCGGACTGCACCAAAGTCGGTCATCTCACTACCCCTAAAGAGGCCAGGATGGTCAAGTAAGGTTCTAAGGTCAGTTGATGCTTCACGACACCACGCGGCGGCCCCGTACTCTCCTTGACTTGACTCAAGGGTTACCGGTACTCACCAAAGTGCCACATCAACGTAGCAACTGCTTCAACCATGTCGGTATATCCCGCACAGTTCCCTCACAGTTTGTTGCTACTTCTAAAGGGTATCCCCAGATCTGGGTTAGGATCTATGAAACTCCAAAACAAGCCCACAATATTAAAGCAAACAAGGCATAAAAGTGAAAACATAGAATGATCTAATCCTAAGGTACACCTCACTTATTAGAATCCCCAACAGAGTCGCCAGTTCTGTGATCAGTGGAAATAGAACTGACTATTTTGAAATGCTGGTTCGCGTTTGCGTTTAGCAAAATGTCGCGGTAAGCAAGAGTTGCCACCGTCTTTTATTTTCTCCAACAAGGAAAGGACAAAAGCACAGCAAAATTCCTTTTCGAGATGTTTCTCGGGTTCGGGAGGTAGATTATAGAAAGGGAAGGTGTTAGCACCCTTTCTATCCGTGGTTATCCACGGGATCTTAGGTACTTGCTCACTATGTTTTCAAAAATGTTTGCTTTTCTTGTGTTTATGGGTTTTGAAAAAGTTTGTTTGAAAACTTTGCTTTAACTCTTGTATCAGTCCTCAAGAGTGTATGAAGTGTTTGTCTGAAAACTTTTGTCAGAAAAGTGTAGGTGCGAAAAGTTTTTTTTGTTTTGAAAGAGCAAGTATCTAAGAACCTCTACCTACTCAAAAGAAATTAAGTTGTGTAAATGTCCTTTAGACAGTGCTATCCCACTATTGAGAAGTAAGTAGCACTGTCGTTGGCGTTTGTCGGGTCAATTCGATTATGGAGATATGTGGTCACTAAAGCAATGGTAGGACGCCTTAGCAGTAACCCTAATGTCCTAGATCCTTTTTATCTGAGGCAACCGTTTCGAGGCAACTTGGATCTTTAGACAGGAGGGCGACCTCTAAAACACCCTATACTCAATGACCACGTCGAGGCAACCAAGTGAGGCGTACCCTAGGAGTGGCATGTGCGAGTGTGTCAGGTTTCAATTTAATTATCTTTGCACAAGTTATGGTGAGCTATGTTTTGATTTTATTTTAAGAACAAGTCTTGTCATGCATAGCAGTTAATAATTGTGCGGAAAGTAACTTGCGGAAAGTAAATCTACGCTATTACAAGGCGTCAGGTATTTACATCGCCAAAAGCAAACCCTTTGAAAAGTAAATTGCGGTAAAATAAAGAAAGCGATAAAAAGGGTCCTAATCATCTATTACATCCTCGGAGCAATTACATAAATATGATCAAAAAATAACATACGCGAAAAGGAATTAAATCAGAGAAGTCCTTAGGGTTTTGACCTTTTTTTAAGAAAGAATGAAATTTTAGTCCTCTTTGCATTTAATTAAACCTAATCTAATTAATTAAATAAAAGAAATATTTTTTAAGTTTTTTATGTTTTTAATGAAAATAAAATAAAAATAGTTAAATATATTAATTAACCTAATTCTACATGGATTTTATCTATTGTGAAAAAAAGTTAAAGTTGACCTAATTAACTAAATTAATCTATGTTAGAATTTATTTACAAAAATAATAAATTAATAGTGAAATTAATAAATAATAATAATAATAAAAATATCTAATTTTCTGAATTTATTATGAAAATAATTAATTTTGTTAATTAAATAATAATAATAATAATAATGGTTAGTAAAACAATTAAATAGAAACTAAAATGTAAAAGAAAAAAGAATAAAGAAACCAGGGGGTGCTGGGCCATTAGGAGGTGTTGATTGCAATTCTGGCCCATTTGCACACAAGCCCTTGTTGACTTTGGAGATTGTCCACGCGTGCTGGTTGACTGTGAGTATGGTAGTCCTCCACTGATGACCATTGGATTGCTGCTTGAAGCCACATGGCGCGTGGGTGATTGAGGCACATGGTGGAACATTTCCTGAAGCCTGCATGTAATCATGTTAAACAAAATAATATAAGCGTTTGGGGTGGACCTGGGACTCGAACCCAGGTCCCAATGATTTCCAGCCAGCACAACAACCACTACGTCATTTGCCTGCGTTTGTTATTATAACAATAAGTAAATATAATATATAAAATAATTAAATATGCTGTACACAAACATAAAAACGCGCGCTCTTTTGAATCATCCAACCAGACGCTTACACGTCCTTGTCTTCTTCGCTGTGCCTGTAAAAAACAAATAGATAGCGGGGGTTTTTAACCCCCACAAACCACAATGAGGGAAAATAGCGATTAGGCGTGTGGTTAATAGAAATATTTTGCGAGGGTGCCAACATGTTCGTCTTGTCTCAACGAATTCAACCATGGGTCTTATGAGGCTTAATTTTTCCTGTACTGTAAAGCCCCAATTTGGAAGTTTATGAACCCTAGAATTCGTCCATGGTAACTTGCGATTCTGTGCATTATAAGCCAATTCACTTATACCATTAGCTTTATACGAGTTCTAACAATACAAAACAATCAATAGAACATGTTAATTATGCATGAAATAAGCTGTACGATTCTCAAGATAAAACACAAACCGTGACTCTGTAACTAGTGATTCTTTGAGCTATGAAGCTGGAAATTGATTGCCAATCGTTCTGGGAACCTCCTGCAGTGTATTGAAATTAAAAAATGTCCTTAATTCGCCCTAGAATGCAGAAAACAGTTTTGAGTTTTCTTGGAAAATTTCAATATGTTATGGCCTTCTTGCAGCAGCTTTTTCACGTGTGTGGCATTAGGGTTAGCTTCTGTATATATAATAGAATAGAATTAGGTCAAAATCTTGCAAAGAAATCCATGGAATGATGATTTGAATATTTGATTGAAAATCAAATATTTTTGAATCTTTTTTATTGGAAAAACTTGCTAAATTTGGAGATTTTTATATCCTTGATTGGCACACGAAATTGCCAGCCTTTTTAGGTCATGCTTGCTTCACAAAAAGATTGAAAAATCAAATCTTTGTATTTCCTACAATTAAATTAATTAAAATGAATTAATATTGATTAAAAATCCAATTAATTAATAAAAAAATAAGAAAATAATCCAATTAAGCTTGATGGGTCGTGCATAGGCCTTGGATAAAGTTTCAAGAAGAAATTTGAGGCCCATTAGCAAAAACAAGGTGTTTTGAGCAAAGTTGACTTTTGCAAATTCACAAAAATTTCCCAACTTCTCCAATGCATATCTTGCTCAATTTTGATCATATGAACATGTTCTTGGACATTTTAGAAAGCTATTGAAGTCCTCTAACCAATTCCTTTGGTCCCATATCATTTGGATTTACCAATCTCAAGTTATGGCCTTTGACTTGAAGTGCATTTTTGTTGACTTTTGAATTTGACCTATAATGTAGAAATTGATAACTTTTTATAAGAGCATTTCTTGGACTTGGAATGTGAAGATGGATTGCAGGAAATGTCATCCCTTTCAAAATGAGCATTAGATGGGATTTTTCTGATGAACCATGAAAAATTTATGCCCTGGTCAAGATACAGTTGACTTTTCTGCTGCCCAAAAATAGTAACTTTTGCATCTTGATGATTTTTGAGCCATTCTTGTGGAATCATGATCAAGACTTGATCAAATGATGATTGTGGACTCAAAATAATATGTTGACCAAAAATTTTGACTTTTGACTGTAAAATGACCATTTTGCCCTTGCAGTTGACTGTAGGACAAATGGAGCTTTTGACTGTGCAATTTGGCATTGTGAGTCTTGCAACTTGGCATGTAGGTGCTTGAGGATGTATATAGGCCTATGGGACTTGATTGGACCATTGAAAACCTCAAATTCCTTGAAAGAAACAAAACCCTAATTTTGACTGGCTTAGGAGGCATTTGGACTGTGCATCCCTTGAGAAATTTTGAACCATTTGAAGATGACTCTTGACAAACCTTGAAGAATATGGGAGGGAAAATTTTGGGGTACAACACAGCCCTACACTGCTGACAAGAGTTTGTGGATCCATTTCTTCCAGGACAGTCTTTCAGGGACTCAACTCGAGTGGTTCTATCAGCTGGACGGAGCCAGTATCCGCAACTGGGAAGATTTGGCCAATGTGTTCTATAAGCAGTATCAATATAATTCCGACCTCGCTCCTACGCGTACCCAACTCCAGGGTATGTCACTAGGGACGGGTGAAGGATTTAAAGAATACGCCCAAAAATGGAGAGACCTTGTCGGAAGGGTGCAGCCACCTCTCACTGACCATGAACTTGTTGATATGTTTCTGGGGACCCTGTCTGGTCCGTTCTTCAACCATTTGATTGGAAATTCTTCAGCCGAGTTTACAGACCTTATCTTGACTGGTGAGAGAATTGAAGCTGGTATCAAGTCTGGGAAGATACAGAAGGGTGCCTCCTCGAGCACTGAAAAGAAGCCGTTCAAGAAGGAATCCAGTGTTGTCTATGGTTCAAGGAGACCAAATAGATCTGAACACCGCCAAGCTGTCAACGCGGTGGTTATTTCAAAACCTGCCAGTGCTCCTCAGCATCACAACCAACAAAGGAGTGAGAGATCCAGAAGGCATTTCACTCGCCTCAGCATGACCTTGTCCCAGATATTGCCACAGTTATTGACAACTAATTTGGTAACTCTAAGGGAAGCCTCAAAGAATCCAAATACTACATCCCCAAAGTACAATCCTAACGCCCGCTGCGCTTATCACTCTGACAGCCTGGGACATAATACAGATGATTGTTGGACTCTGAAGAATAAGGTCCAAGACCTGATTGATGCTAAAGAGATAGAGTTTGAGGCGCACGAAAGGCCCAATATTGTGACTGTTCCCATGCCCAAGCATGGAGTGAATGCTGTAGAGGAAGACCTGTTTGTAGCCTCTGTGGATGATATTGTTACTCCGTTGTTAACTGTCAAGAGGAACCTGTTGCTAGCCGGTTTATTTCCGGGATGTAGTGAAGGTTGCCATTTGTGCTCTGTTTCACCTACTGGTTGTCCATCTTTGAAGTCAGGTATCCAAAACCTGATGGATAATAAAGAAATCCTGTTTGAAAAGATTATTGTTCCTGCTACCCCTACTGAAGAAGTGTCCATTGTTACTATTTTCAATAATTCTCCCAAGGCTCCCTCGAGGAAGCCTGTCAAAATTATGCCTTCTCAGAAGATTGCACCTATAATTATCACTATTCCGGGGCCCATCCCCTATACATCCGACAAAGCTGTCCCTTGGCACTATGGGGCAGATGTTTATGTTCTTGGAGTCAAGCAAGATTTTGATACTAGTACCGGCGTTAGCAACATCACCGGGCCTGCCAAAGTCACCCGTAGCGGTAGACTTTTCTCACCAGATATTGCGCCACCAACTATCCAGAGACCTATTGTCATCACACCTGCAAGTATGCCTACTTCCCTTCCTGATCAAGTTCCTATTTCTACCCATGCTGCCGAGTCATCTGACGCTCGGGGCAAAGGGATAGCCACTGATATGCCTGCCCAGACGGAGGCACCAAAGACCATCAATGTTGAAGCTTCCAAACAGGAGATGGAAGAGATTCTGAAGATCATCAAGAAGAGTGATTATAATGTAGTTGAGCAGCTGGGGCAAACCCCCTCCAAGATTTCTATGTTATCACTGTTGTTGTGTTCAGAGGCCCATGCCAAGGCTCTGATTACCTTCCTGAAGACGACCCACGTGCTACAAGAAACATCCGCTGACCAGTTTACCGATTGTGTGGCCAACTTAACTGCTGATAATGGTTTGGGTTTCTCCGACGCTGATCTGACTGTTAAAGGGAAGAACCATAACGATGCCCTGCATGTCCCATTGAATGCAGGGACACTACTCTCGCACACGTGTTGGTTGACACTGGTTCCTCATTGAACGTCTTGCCCAAGAAAGCTTTAGACAGGTTAGATTGCGAAGGGTTGGAGCTCAAGCCAAGTAACATTGTTGTCCGGGCCTTTGATGGGTCTAAAAGGATGGTACATGGTGAGGTTGATATTCCAATTAGAGTTGGTTCTCAGGTCTTAGATTCTACATTCTATGTGATGGACATTCGGCCATCCTATTCTTGTTTGCTAGGTCGTCCATGGATCCATAAGGCTGGAGCTGTGACCTCCACACTACACCAGAAGCTGAAGTACACAATCAAGGGGAAGATTGTGACAGTGCAGGGGGAGGAAGAATACATGGTCAGCCACCTCAACTCGTTCCGGTACATAGAAATGGATGGGGAGTTCATTGAGACTCCATTTCAACACTTCGAAGAGGTTCCTCAGACACTGGTATCAGCTGAGACTATGGTCGAAGATTCTCCTTTGAAGATGGCTTCCTTAAAGGATGCCCGGGCTGTTATTGAGAAGGATAAGTGTGCAAACTGGGTCCGACTTCCTGATTTCACTCAGAAGACTGACAAGTTTGGTTTGGGTTTCACTACAGAAGCTCAGAAGGCTATTCGTAGGGCAAGGATTGGAAGACCTCTTGTGTTCATCAGCAACCCGGGAGTAAATGCCATTGAGGATGACGTAGAGGAATCTGAGTTCGACAGCTGGATCTACCATACGACCAACGGTGGACCAAACAACTGGACAGCGAAAGATTTCGTCCCTATTACTTTTGTGACTCAGTAATGAACTCCTTTGTTGTGAATTTGTAACAAACAATGTTGTGAAACTTTTTGGCCCGGTGTCTTACCCGGGGCACCGTGGCTTTATTTGTGAGGGCTTTCGTGTGTCATTTTCATATATCATTAATAAAAGCATTGGACGTTTTTTGCATTTTAAATCTTGCGCTCCTTGTCTTTCTTTATTATATATTGCAAAACAGCTATTTACACACACTCACATATACAGGTCCCAATCCACTCTGGATCTCACTGGTAACGACTCTGCTACTGCCAATTATGACTTCGAAAATCCGATCAACTTAGCCGAAGACGAAGGTGAAGATGATTGCGAAGTGCCTGGTGAGCTTGCAAGACTGCTACTTCAGGAAGAGAGGGCCATTCAGCCACATGAAGAGCCAGTGGAAACGGTAAATCTGGGTACTGAGACAGACAGAAAGGAAGTCGAGATTGGCGCAAACCTGGAGCTCAGTGTGAAACAACGATTGATTCAGATGTTGCATGACTACGTGGAAATCTTTGCCTGGTCCTACGAAGATATGCCTGGGTTGGATACCGACATTGTGGTTCATCACCTGCCTACCAAGGAAGAATGCCCTCCGGTAAAACAAAAGGTTCGCCGCATGCGCCCAGAGATGTCCGAGAAAATCAAAGCTGAGGTTATGAAACAATTTGACACCGGTTTTCTAGCAGTGACTTCTTACCCTCAGTGGGTTGCCAATGTGGTTCCGGTACCGAAGAAAGATGGTAAGGTCCGAATATGTGTTGACTACAGGGATTTGAACAGGGCGAACCCTAAGGATGACTTCCCGCTGCCTCACATCGACGTTCTGGTTGACAACACTGCTCAGCATAAGGTATTCTCCTTCATGGACGGTTTCTCCGGTTATAATCAAATCAAGATGGCCCCTGAAGACATGGAGAAGACCACTTTTGTTACTCAGTGGGGCACCTTTTGCTACAAGGTCATGCCTTTTGGGTTGAAAAATGCTGGGGCAACCTACCAACGTGCCATGGTTGCTCTGTTTCACGATATGATCCACCATGAGATTGAAGTATATGTTGACGATATGATCGCAAGGTCCCAAACTGAGGAGGAACACCTTGACCACCTACAGAAGTTGTTTGACCGGTTGAAGTTGTACAAGCTGAGGTTAAACCCGAACAAGTGCACCTTCGGGGTGAGATCTGGAAAGCTACTAGGTTTCATCGTAAGCGACAAAGGTATTCAAGTGGACCCTACCAAAGTGAAAGCCATACAAGAGATGCCAGTTCCCAAGACAGAGAAAGAGGTCAGAGGCTTTCTAGGACGGCTGAACTACATTGCCCGATTCATCTCGCACCTAACTGCTACTTGTGAACCAATCTTCAAGCTACTGAAGAAAGATCAAGTAGTACGTTGGAACGATGAATGTCAGACCGCCTTCGAAAGAATCAAAGAGTATCTCCAAGAGCCACCTATTCTTATGCCACGGGTTGAAGGGAGACCTCTAATCTTATACTTGACAGTATTGGACAACTCAATGGGGTGTGTGCTAGGTCAGCATGACGAGTCTGGCCGAAAAGAGCACGTTATTTATTATCTTAGCAAAAAGTTTACCGACTGTGAGACCCGATACTCACTGCTCGAGAAAACTTGCTGCGCTTTGGTATGGGCGGCTCGCCGGCTGAGACAGTATATGTTGACTCACACTACCCTGTTGATTTCAAAGATGGATCCAATCAAGTATATCTTCGAAAAGCCTGCCTTGTCCGGAAGAATAACAAGATGGCAGATGATCTTGACTGAGTATGACATCCAGTACACGACTCAAAAAGCAATCAAGGGAAGTGTGTTGGCAGACCATTTGGCACATCAGGCAGTAGATGATTACCAATCTATGAACTTTGAATTTCCAGACGAGAATATCATGGTAGTGATAGATTGTGAAACACCTGGACCGGATGAAGGACCTGAGGAAGGATCCCGATGGTCTATGCACTTTGACGGAGCCTCAAACGCTTTGTGTAATGGCATTGGCGTCGTGATCATATCTCCTAAGGGCACTCATACTCCACTAACCGCCCGGCTATGGTTCAACTGCACCAAAATCATGGCGGAGTATGAAGCCTGCATCATGGGTCTTCGAGCTGCAATTGACCTAAGGATCAAGTTTCTGAGTGTCTTCGGAGATTCAGCTCTCGTGATCAGTCAGATCAAAGGCGAGTGGGATACAAAACACCCAAATCTTATTCCTTACAAGGAGTATGTATTGACGTTGCTTCCCCATTTCGAGGAAATAACCTTTGAACACATCCCAAGAGAGGAGAATCAGTTGGCGGACGTGCTAGCTATGATGTCTTCTATGTTCAAAGTCAAATGGGACAACGAGGCTCCTCGGATCATTATTTGGAAATCGGATGAACCTGCGTATTGTTGTGATCTTGAGACTGAAGAGGTAACAAAAAAGCCTTGGTATCATGAAGTAAAGAGGTACCTTGAAGCTCAAGAATACCCCGAGGGTGCATCCGTTAATGACAAGAAGTTTCTGAGAAGGTTCGCGGCAAAGTTCTTCCTCAGCAATGACATTCTGTACAAACGAAACCATGATTCAACCTTACTGCGTTGTGTGGATAAGATCGAAGCAGAAAGGATCATGGCAGAGCTGCATGAAGGTACATTCGGAACTCATTCCAGTGGACATACCATGGCAAAGAAAATCCTTCGGGCAGGATATTACTGGTCCACAATGGAAGCCGACTGTTATCAACATTCTCGGACGTGTCACAAATGCCAGATCTATGCTGATAAGGTGCACATTCCTCCAGTTCCTTTGAACGTCTTGACAGCACCTTGGCCTTTTGCAATGTGGGCATTGATATGATCAGCGAGATCAGACCTACGGCATCCAACGGGCATCACTTCATCCTAGTAGCGATTGATTACTTCACGAAGTGGGTGGAAGCAGCTTCCTTTGCTACCATAACCAAGAACGTCGTGGCACGGTTCATTCGGCACAACCTGATCTGTCGATACGGTGTACCAGAGAGGATCATTACAAATAATGGTACCAATCTCAACAACAAGATGATCACTGAGCTCTGCGAGCAATTCAAGATACAGCACCACAACTCTTCTCCCTATCGGCCGAAGATGAATGGGGCTGTAGAAGCAGCTAATAAAAACATCAAGAAGATTGTGCAGAAGATGACAGTGACCTACAAAGATTAGCACGAAATGCTACCATTTGCTCTTCATGGGTACCGTACCTCAGCACAGACGTCAACAGGGGCAACACCCTATTCCTTGGTATATGGCATGGAGGCAGTCCTGCCCATCGAAGTTCAGATACCCTCTCTCCGAATAATGAAGGATGCAGGTTTGAGCGAAGACGACTGGATCCAGACCCGGCTTGATCAACTAAACCTAATCGACGAAAAGAGACTCACTGCTATTTGCCATGGTCAGACGCACCAAAAACGGATGATCAAGGCATTTAACAAGAAAGTCAGACGACAAGAGTATCAAGTCGGGGACCTGGTAATCAAGCGCATCATTCTACCTCAAGGTGATCCCAGGGGCAAATGGACCCCTACGTACAAAGGGCCATTTGTGGTTAAGAACATCTTCTCAGGAGGAGCGATGATTCTAACCATCATGGATGGTGATGACCTTCCTCACCCCGCCAATGCAGACATAGTAAAAAGATACTACGCATGATTAAAGACCCGCTAGGTTGACTGACCTATGCAAAAATAAGGGCTTCCCGGCGAACCAAAAAGGTTCGGGCAAAAATAAGGGATGAAAATAAAAAAAATATGTACACCCGACAAGTCGAAAACCTGAAAAGGCGGCTTGGGCAAAAATGGGTATCCCGGTGGACTGAAAACCCGAAAGGGCGGTCCAGGCAAAAGTTAGGGATAAACGTAACACTATGTCTCATTGGATCACCTTGCATCTAGACTTCGGTATCAACTATCAGGCTCGGATGGCACCAGACAATCAGCTTCATCTCCAACTAAGTAGCAAAGTGATGAGATGCTTGAAGACATAAAGGCGATAGCAGAGTTGGAACCCAGTGGGATTTTTCACATAGCTGTTTTGTTTTCTTTTTACAAAATGTATAAATCCTATTTGCTCGGCGGCGTTCTCTTACTAGGACGTCAGCCTCTTGTACAAAAACGCCTATTTACAGGCAAATTTCAAAATCAATACAAGTTCATTTTTCAGACAAATTGCAAATTGTTTTTTCCTTTATCTGTTTTATCTTGCAAAGAACGTCCAATGTTCATTTTTGATATATGCATTTAACACTAATTGTTGATCACAAATATTTGCATGCGAAACAAAGGACTAATTACGGGTGACATCGGAAGTAGGGGCAATAAGAATTGTCTAAGCGATCTAGTTGCTCTGTCCACCAAGGTACCAAGGCAGGTTCGACCGAAGAATATGACCAAGATACCTTCACTCCCCAAGAGTAAGACAGTAATGGTAGATCTCCCCACTGAGACCTGCAATCATGGACAAATCAGCAATGCTCTCCCCAAGCAGAGTCAATCTACCGTCAGCCCTAAAGAAGTTGGGTATCCCCAGTAGATCTTAATATTCCCCGGCGGAGTATACAGATATTTCTCAGCAAGCATCCCCGGCAGTCTTAATATTCCTCGACAGAATATAAGAATGTTCCCCGGCAGAATATAAGATACCCCCAGTGGAGCCATTCCCCAGTACAATCTAAAAAGCTTCCCCGCCAGAGTTGAATCATCTTCCCCAGTAGATTCTGGAAGCTTGTCCCATGCAGAGTACAAATGTATCTCCCCAGCCATATTCAGAAGGTTATCCCCACGAGAGTCTAACTGGGTTATCCTCAGCAAGTTGCAACTGAAAGATCATCCCCAGCGAAGTTCTTTCTATCCCCAGCGGAGTTCATCATCAAAATCTCCAACAAAGCTTATCAACGGAATCCCCAGCGGAGTTATCGTTAAAATCTCAGCAAAGCATCTCCTCCCCACTGAGTAATTCCCCACAGAGTAATCTCTTCGCCAGTTTATCCCCTGACGGAGTCATCCTCTCTTGCAAGATTATCATCTTCGTTCATCATCCCCAGCGGAAACGAAGAAATCAACATCATTCTCCAGCAACTATCCGGGATTTATTTTCCCCAACTAAAACATCACATTTTCATACATGCATAAACGCATCATATAATACGATCTCATTTATGTTGAGAACATCATTGCTTAATCCATATCATGCATTACATACGACTGACCTTTGCTTTTCAGGAAAGATACAGTTAAAGTTCTCAGCAGTCAAAGGAGACAAATCCAGTCAAAAGAGACAATACAGTCAAAGGAGACAAATCCAGTCAAAGGAGACAAATCCAGTCAAAGGAGACAAATTCAGTCAATGGAGACAAAATCAGTTAAATCGATTCCTAAAGATTTTTCTGAGGCAAAGCCAGTCAATGGAGACAAAATCAGTTAAATCGATTCCTAAAGATTTTTCTGAGGCGAAGCCAGTCAATAGAGACAAAACCAGTTAAATCAATTCCTAAAGATTTTTCTGAAGACAGTCAATGGAGACAAAACCAGTTAAATCGATTCCTAATGATTTTTCTTATCCGAACACAGTCAATGGAGACAAAATCAGCAAAGTCGATTCCTAAAGATTTTTCCGATGATAACCCGTCAATGAAGACAACCCGTCAATGAAGACAATCCATCAATGAAGATAACCCGTCAATGAAGACAACCCGTCAACGAAGACAAAATTACCTACCAACAATCTCCATATGGCATCTATAAGCCCATCCTCCTATCCATCATCTCTCCAAATGGCATCTGTAAGCCCATTCCCGACATCACATTGTTGATATTATACCATGCGAGTGCAAATTTCTGGGCACTTTAGTGTTCAATCATCTCCTACCCTCGGATCACGAAAGGCACACAAGCCAATCTACATCCTCGGGTTTAAGAAGATTGAACAGGGGCAACTGTTGTACCCCAAAATTTGCCCTCCCATATCCCTCAAGATTTGTCAAGATTGATTCCCAAATGGTTCAAGATTACTCAAGGATGGTACAGTCAAATCACCTTCTAAGACAGCTGAAATTAGGGTTTTGGTCCTTTCAAGGAATTTGGGGTTCTCAATGGTTCAATCAAGTCTCATAGGCCTATATACATTCTCAAGCACCTACATGCCAAGTTTCAAGACTCACAGTGCCAATTTGCACAGTCAAAAGCTCCATTTGATCCACAATCAACTGCAAGGGCAAAATGGTCATTTTGCAGTCAAAAGTCAGAATTTTTGGTCAACATCTTATTTTGAGTCCACAATCATCATTTTATCAAGTCTTGATCATGATTCCACAAGAATAGCTCAAAAATCATCAAGATGCAAAAGTTACTATTTTTGGACAGCAGAAAAGTCAATTGTATCTTGACCAAGGCATAACTTTTTCATGGTTTGTCAGAAAAATTCCATCCAATGCTCATTTTGAAGGGGATGCAATTCCCTACAATCCATATTCACACTCCAAGTTCAAGAAATGCACTCACAAGAAGTTACCAATTTTTATATTATAGGTCAATTTCAAAAGTCAACAAAAGTACACTTTAAGTCAAAGGCCATAACTTGAGATTGGTAAATCGAAATGACATGGGACCAAAGGCATTGGTTATAGGACTTAAAGAGCTTTCCAAATTGTCCAAGAACATGGTCATATGATCAAAATTGAGTAAGTTGTGCATTGGAGAAGTTGGGAAATTTTTATGAATTTGCAAAAGTCAACTTTGCCCAAAACACCTTCTTTTTGCTAATGGGCCTCAAATCTCTTCTTGAAACTTCACCCATGACCTATGCACGACCCATCAAGATTAATTGGATTTATTTTCTTATTTTTATTGATTAATTGGATTTTTAATTAATATTAATTCGTTTAATCAATTTAAATTATGAGAAAATAGAAGATTTGTTTTTTAAATCTTTTTGTGAAGCAAATAGGACCTAAACATGCTGGCAAATTCGTGCACAAGTCAAAGATACAGAAAAATCCAAAATTGGCAACTTTGTTCAATCATGAAGAATCAAAAATATTTGATTTCCAATCAAAGATCTAAACATCAATGTAATGGATATTGACCCAAGTTTTTGACCTAATTCAATTGCCTTATACATATGCTAGCTAACCTGTGATCGGTGGATCTGGAACTGACTGTTTAACGCTGGTTCGCGAAATGTCGCGGTAAGCAAGAGTCACCACCGTCTTTTATTTTCTCCAAATGGAAAGGACAAAAGCACAGAAAAATTCCTTATTGAGATTAGTTCTCGGTTCGGGAGGTAGATTTATAGAAAGGGAAGGTGTTAGCACCCTTTCTATCCATGGTTATCGATGGGCTCTTAGATACTTGATCATTTGTGTTTTCAAAAATGTTTGTTTGCTTTTCAAGGTGAGTGGGTTTGAAAAAGTTTCGTTTAAAATTTCAGTTCGACTCTTGTATCAGTCCTCAAGAGTGTTTGAAAAGTTGTTTTTGAAAGCTTTTTGCAAAGTGTCGGTGTGAAAAGAAGTTTTTGATTTGTTTTGAATTAGAGCAAGTATCTACGAGTCATCTACCTACCCTAAGGAATTAGTCTGTGTAAATGTCCTTGAGGTAGTGCCATCCCACCATTGAGAGGTAGGTAGCACCACCGTTGGAGGTGTTCGGGTCAATTTGAGTTTAGGGACAGTGTGGTCACCAGAGCAATAGGAGGATACCTTAGAAGCTACCCCCATGCCATGTTCATGGACATGAGGACTTACTAAAATGTCCTCTACTCGACGACCACGTTTCGAGGGGCAAGGCAACAGTGAGGCGTACCCTAGGAGTGGTGTGTGAATTGTGTGTCATTTTCAGTTATATTTGTCTTGTCATGCGTTGAGTGTTCTACGCTTTGTTTTTTATTTGAGCATACATTCTTCCATGTGATTATTAACAGTTAAAAGGTGCGGGAATTAAAATGTGGAAAATAAAGGTCCTACGCTATTACAAGGCGCGGGTCTACAACGCCAAATTAAACCAAGACCCGATTTGAATGAAAGTACATGCGGAAAATAAATATCCTAATTATCTATTACAAAGCTTTGGGGCAATTACATAAATTTAAAACCAAAAATAAAGACAAAACGCGCGAAAGGAAATCGGAATCAAAAGTGCGAGGGCGTTGGACCCTTTAAAGAAATTAACTTGAAATTATTAAATTAATTAAATTAAATAAAGGAAAAAGAAGTTATTTTTGGAGTTTTTTGCATTTTGTGAAAAAAAGAAGATTAATTGAAATTAGAAATTAAAATAAAAACCCTAATTCTAGTTTGTTTATAATTATTAAAAAAATGTTTAAGTTTTAACCTAATTTAACCCTAATTAATTAATTATAGGTTATTTACAAAAATAATTAAGAATTAATAATGATGATGATGAGGTAATTTAATTATTTGGAAGGAAAAGGTAAAATGCTACAAAACCTAATTTTTACGTGTTTTAATTTATTTAAGAAAAGATGTTAAAGTTAAAACCCTAATTTAAAACTAAATTAATTATCAAATTTATTTACAACAAAACATTAATGCATTAAATAATAAATAAATATTTTTTTTATTTTTTACTTTCTGATTTTTTTTTTGTATTTTATGAAAATTAATTTTTATGGACTTAAATAAAAATAATATAATTAAAATAAAAGAAAAGAATAAAAATAGGGAAAGAAAAAGGCAAACATGGGGGGTTTTCTGACCCAATTAGGAGGTATGTGAGAAGCATTTTGGCCCAATAAGGGTGAGGCCCTTTTGACTTTTCAGGCTTGTGTGTGGAGGCGTTGACTGGTGCGTATGATGAGCCCCTTTGGTGGCCTTCAGATTGGAATCTCCAGGCGCGTGGCAAGCCAGATGGTGAGGCTGTATGGTAGGCCTTTGGAAGTATGCTACACAGAATCACGTTAGAAAGAAAAATATTGAATAAAGTGGGGGGACCTGGAAATCGAACCCAGGTCCCAGCGTTTACCATGTTAATGGCTTGCCAGCTGCGTTGTTTGTGCTCTTTGTTATTAGTATGGGACACAAACAATATATATGAAACGTGCAATTATCCTGGAACCACCAAAAAACGCGCCAACGATTTGAATTAACCAACCATAGGCATACAGCTCAGCGTCTTCCTCCTGGATTCTTTGTTTTACCTGAAAATACAAGCTAGATAGCGGGGGTTTTAAACCCCCACAATCTGAAACAACAAAAAATAGCGAATAGAAATTGGTCAATCATAAAAAGGGCGCGATGAGTATTTTGAATTCGTTGGAATGTCACGAATTCAATGGTCCTAGTTTCATGGCCCAATTTTTCCCCAGGCAAGAAACCCCAATTTCACACCTCTGAAACCCTAGGCAGCTTCCATGGCAACTTCGTGTATATGGCTTAAAAACTCAATCAAAGAATGTCAATAGCTTTAGAACAATCAGCTTAGTACAAATCAATCATTAGAATGCATTAACATGGTGTTGTACCCCAAAATTTGCCCTCCCATATTCTTCAAGAAATTGCCAAGCCAAGTCACAAAATTCCCCAAGGGTTGTGCAGTGCAACAGTCTCCTAAACAGTCCAAATTAGGGTTTTGAGTCTGGGCAAGAAAAGGAAGTTTTCAAAGGCTCAATCAAGTCTCATATGCTTACAAACATGGTCAAGCATCCTCATATCAAGTTTCAAGGCATTCAGCTCAAGATTGTACAGTCAAAACCCTAAATTGCACTACAGTCAACTGTAGGGGCAAAATGGTCATTTGACAGTCAAAAGTTCAAATTTTTGGTCAATATATCATTTTGAAGCCACAAACATCATTTGATCAATGCTTGATCATGATTCTCAAAATTTGGCTCAGAAATCATCAAAGATGCAGAAGTTGCTATATTTGGACAGCTGAAAAAGTCAACTGAAATTGACCAGGGCATAACTTTCACATGGATTATCAGAAAAATTCCATCCAAAGCTCATTTTGAAGAGAAAGACATTTCCTACAACTCATCTTCATACTTCAAGTCCAAGAAATGCTCTCACAAAAAGTTATCAATTTCAACATTATAGGTCATTTTCAAAAGTCAACAAAAAGGGACTTTAAGTCAAAGGCCATAACTTGAGATTGGTAAATCAAAATGACATGGGACCAAAGGCATTGGTTAAAGGACTCAAAGACCTTTCCAAAATGTCCAAGAACATGTGAAAAGCTTAAAAATTGAGCAAGTTATGCCTTGTAGAAGTTGGGAAATTTTTGTGAAATGGCAAAAGTCAACTATCCTTGAAAATCCAATTTTGACAAAAGGGCCCCATTTTTCTCACTTTGTTCATCCTTGTCATGCTACACACGTGTTCCATGGTTGATTTCAAGACCAAATATTGATTTTTTTATTTTATTTAATTTTTGATGATTTAATTCATTTTAATTCTTTGAAAATTCAAATAAAATTTAAAAATCAATGAAATAATGTCATATGAATTTGGACAACTTCTATGCATCATGAACCAACTCAAAAATCAGGCTAAGGTTCATTTGCATACTAGGTCTAGGTTTTGGCTAAAAAATAGGAAAAATGGTTAATGGAAGAAACCCTAAGACCAATTCTTTCTCAAGCATGGATTAAGGTCAAATAGCAAGCCTATTCCATTCCATAATCATCACTGAGTCCAACCCTAGCTAGAACATAGCAAAAAGCTCGTTGAAAAAGCCATTGGACATTTGAAAAATGAACCATAAAATGCAAATCTGATTTCAAAGCTAGGGATCTTTTTAAGCCAAAATTTTCATACCATTAGGATCCCGGACCATCACTGAACGCATTTCAATCCATAACCTCAATCAAAACGCAAAGAAACGGTAGTTACCATCCAAACTGTACAGAAGAATTTTTGAAATCGTACTCTTCATTTTAAGCATTTTCTTTGCATTTCAGTTGTACATTCTTATTCCCTACGAAGTTTCTGAGCTAACCCTTGTATTTAATTTCATTTTTGTGCCATGAATAAAGAATTGCCATTTTCGAATCCTAGGGTTACAGCTTAGTCAAAATTAGGGATTTTGCCTAGGGGAAAAATTAGAGTCCCTGACTGCCATGGCTGAACTCAGTACACCCAGACGAAGAAGAAGATGCCATCGCGAACAATTTATATAGCCTATATGGCTATTCGCTATTTTCTCATAGCATGTGTAAAACAACGTTTCAAAACCGTTGCCTTCTCTGTTTGTATTTCAGGAAATTGGAAGGGACGATGAGTTGTCACACGGAGACTGGATAATTCGAATTTGCGCGCGTTTTACATAACACTAACCATTTTTCTTTTATATTTTTTATTGCCTATTATATGTTAAATGAAACCAACGTGGCTCAGCTGGCAGGGGCGCGCACTAAGGACTATCATGACCTGGGTTCAAACCCCAGGTCTCACACATTTCCAATATTATTTTTCATTTCAAGATTGCATGCAGGCCTCACATTAAGACTCACCATGCACTTCAGCATCAGCTCATCCACGTGTCCCAGGGCCTCAGATCCATGGCTAAGATGAGGAGTGCACCATACATCAAGTCAACAAGCGTGTACAGGAGTGGAAAAGTCAACCAATTGCCAGCAAATGGGCCAGGCTTGCACCTCCAAATTCAAATCCATACCCCCTGGTTCTATCTTTTTTTTCTTTCTTTTCTAATTTTCTTTACATTTTATTTTTTTAAATTCACTTGTGTTTTATTTTCTTATTTAATTAATTTTTACAAAAATACAAAAAAACATTAAAAATACAGAAAAAGCAAAAAAAATATAATTAATTTTGATTCTTTTTTTAATAAATTAAAATATAACTCATTTAGTTTAATTAGGTTTTAATGTTAATTTTAATTCTTTTTTCATAATAAAAAATCCAAAAAATGTAAAATTAGAGTAATTATTAATTTTTTATATCCTTTTTAATTCTTTCCTTTTTTCTCACAATATTATTATCTATTATTTATTTTCTATAAATCAAAAATTGTACATAAATTGATTTAGAATTTAATTAGGTTAGAAATTAAATCTTTTTTTATAATAAACTTAAAAAATGATAGAACTAGGACTTTAATTTTAATTAACTTTTCTCTTTTTTCTCTTAAACCTAAAAAACACAAAAACATTATTTTTCATTTAATTTTTAATTTCCTTGATTAATTTTAATTCTTTGTAAAAGGGTCCAACGCTCTAATGTTGTTTAGTCTTTATTTCGCGCATTTATTAAATACCTTTGTATATGCCCCAAAGCCATGTAATTAAAAACTCTCGGACTTTTTATTTATTCGCTTTATTTTATTTTCAGTCAAATCGGGTTCGGTTTTTTTGGCGATGTGGACCCGCGCCAGTTGTAATAGTTAGATTTATTTTCTCGCAAATATAACTGTTAATAAATATGCATGAAAGAATGAATGCCCGAAAATAAAATTGAATCGTTAGATCACCAATGCATGACAAGACAAACAATGAACTGAAAATGACACACAATTCGCACACACCACCCTTAGGGTACGCCTCACTGTTGCCTTTCGAAAGGTGGTCGTCGAGTAGAAAACGTCTTAGTAAGTCCTCATGATCCGGGAACCTGGCATGAGGGTAGCTTCTAAGGTGTCTTCCCATTGCTCCGGTGATCACCATGTCCCTATACACTCGAATTGACCCGAACACCTCCAACGGTGGTGCTACCTACCTCTCAATGGTGGGATAGCACCACTTTAAAGGACTCTTACACAGACGAATTCCTTAGGGTAGGTAGGTTCTCAAGGATACTTGCTCTAACTTCAAACAAATCAAAACATCTTTTCACCAACACATTTTCAAAAGCTTTCAAAGCAAATTTTTTCAAACACTCTGACATACGAGTCGAACTGAAATTTTTCAAAGAAACTTTTTAAAACCCACATTGAAAAGCAAGCAAACATTGTTGAAAACACATTGAGCAAGTACCTAAGAGCCCATGGATAACCATGGATAGAAAGGGTGCTAACACCTTCCCTTTCTATAACCTACCTCCCGAACCGAGAGCAATCTCTTTAAAGGAATTTTTCTGTGCTTTTGTCCTTTCCATTTGGAGAAAATAAAAGACGGTGGCGACTCTTGCTTCCGCGACATTTCGCGAACCAGCTTTAAAACAGTCAGTTCCAGATCCACCGATCACAGAACTGGCGACTCTGCTGGGGAATTTACTTAAAGTGGGGTGTACCTTAGGATTAAGATCACTGTGTTTTCAATTGCTTTCTTTGCTTGCTTTAAATTGTGGGACTGTCTTGGGAGTTCTATAGGTCCTAATCCGGATCTGGGGGATACCTTCTTAGAAAGTAGCAACAAGGCTGTGAGGGAACTGTGCGGGGTATACCGACATGGTTGAAACAGTCTGCTACGTTGATGTGGCACTTTGGTGTGTACCGGTAACCCTTGAGTCAGTCAAGGAGAGTACGGGGCCTCCATGTGGTGTCATGAAGCATCAACAGACCTTAGGAACCTTAATTGAACAATCTTGGCCTCTTTAGGGTAGTGAGATAACTGACTTTGGTGCAGTCCGAGGTTGGTTGATACTCGATACTACACTCAATTGAGGGTTGCTTTCCTGGAATATTTCGGTCGCCAGTTCAGTGGCTAAATCGAAACGATGAACAATGAAAGCAATCCCGTGATATTGGGAACCTTAGAACCCGGTTACTTTGATAGGACAGGTTGAACCCACCAACTTCAAGAGGGTACTACCCAGACTCCATGCTGGCCTAAACTTTAAGGGCTTCTCTTGTGTGACTTGTGTGCCTTCCTACTTGAACTACTTGCATGCTTATTACCTGACATTTGTCTCTTGCAGGTTGTGTTTGTAGTCCTTAATTAGGACTCATAACAGGGTATTCTAAGTTTCTTGCAGGTTTTTGCAGTCCTTAATTGGGACTCATAACAGGGTTACTCACATTACCCCATGCATATCATGACATCATACAATTGCATACATCCTAACCCATTTCAAGGATCTCAAGGGCTTGTGATACAGGTCATATAAATCAAACATCTAGCAAGGGGCAAAAGGATTTATTTTCCTCTAGCCAATGTTGTCAGAGGCTATGACCCACTTGATATGGTGAGCTCTCCTGAAGAAGGTTCCCTAACCAAGGTTGTTTGGAAATCAAAACCAGACATGATGACTAAAGTCAGGGGCTATGACCCACTTGATATGGTGAGCCTTTGACTCTTGAAGAAGAGTTCTCAATAACATGGGTGTCCTTCAATCAAGCTCTAAATTCCAATGCTAACAAATTTTCTTGTTTACCCCGCGAGATCCTTGAAAACATTGCATGCATATCATACACATCATTGCATCACAGGTATCCCTTTTGCAGGTCACTCACCTTTCCCGCTGTTTATTTCAGCCATGGTTTCACAACAAGACAACCAGGACTTTCTTGCTCAAGAGACTCGGTTCGGGGAAATCCTCCTGAATCTATCCAAGGGGCAGGAAGAGCTAAGGACACTTATCATGGAGACTTTTGTCAGGAACAGTGCTGAGGATGAAAGGCTAGAACACCTACAAGCTGAGGTGGATGCATTGAAAGCCCAAATGCTGGGGCAGAGGAATGCCATTCAAGGTTTAGCTCAAAGACAAGATGAGCTCGGGATTCTCATCAACAAACTGCTTCAGGGCAACCAACTGGGGCAAACATCTAAGGGTAAAAAGCCAATCATCGTTCCACCACCTTTGAGACAAAGAGGCAAGGAGAAAGCTCCTCATATGGCTCCAGTATTACCAATTCAGCAGCAACTTCACCAACTTCAGACAGACAAGCCCAGGAGGCAGTTCACCCCGCTCAATATGTCGCCGTTTCAAGCTTTACAACGCCTGTTGAGATTGAACCTGATCACGTTAAGGGATCATCCCCAGAACCCCAACACAGCACATCCTGCTTATGATCCCAATAAAAGGTGTGCCTACCACTCTGCCTGTCCAGGACATAATGCAAACGAGTGTTGGGCTTTGAAAAACAAGATCCAGGACCTGATTGATGAAGGAGCACTGGAATTCACACAAGATGGTCAGGCTGAATTTTTCTACCATCCCTCCAAGGCTCACCATTTGAAGTGACAAGCCCTGAGACTAGAAATTTTTGTTCATTCGAATGTTCAAGTTGCAATTTTCTTTTGTTCAAACATTTACTCATGGTTAAAACATTGTTATTTCATTAATGCATCGCTTATGTCTATTTTGAATCAATATATTCGTATTCACTATACGCAAATTATTTTCATATTTGTTCTGATGTCAACTCTCAATCAATAATTCTAAGCCTCTTGAGGGAGGATGACGAAAACGATACCATAATTTATAGTATGCTTTTGAACAGACCCCGCTGATGAGGTACAGGCATTGTTTCAATTCCTAAACACTGGAGTAATAAGGAAGATAATCCCTCGTCAACCCCTTTGAGCCAAAGAAGTAGGAGTTTTTCTTTTCGAAAATCAAAACCCTTTATCATAGCCTGGGGCAGGGTAGTTCTCTCAGTTGATCCAAGTGCATGACGAATAGCACCGAAGAGATCTTTACAAAACAAAACGAAGAAAGACAGTGATGGTTCTGAATAATCAATAAAGAAAGGCAGTCATTATCTCAAAAATAAAAAACCCCTTAAGTCGAAACCCATGAAGGAGACTTACGAAACTGGGGCATCCCGCTGACTGTAATCACAAAAGAAACAGTTCAGGCAAAAAATAGGGATCACAAAATCAAAAAAGGAGGTCACACAAACCCTCGACAAAAATGATGACTGCCTATTCAGAATAAATCATCAACATCCGAACCATCACCGGAAAATCAGAACGAAGACTCAAACAAGGTCTAACGCATGATCAACTGAGTTTAGGTTTGAAGAACTTCACGAAGAGCGGGTGGGTACAAATAATTTGAGCCTTTATTCTTTGTTTCTTAAACCGTGAACCAGGCCATGTTATAACCCTTAAGTCCTAGCTGAAGCACGGGTTAGTTTGAAAGCATACTGTTACGAAAGGTATCCTGACTCCTGAAGGCCTACGGTAAATACAGAGTTGACATCATGTTTTACAAACATTAATTTGTTTTATGAAAAAATGCATTTTCAAAATCTTCAAGACAGACATAAGCTTTGCATTTTTAACATAACTCTGTTTGCATATGACTTTTTGTGTGAACAGCAAGGAAATTCGCACGACGAATGCCTAATGAACAGAAGTACCTCCAATCAAGGGGCATGGCATGACTATTGTCCATCATCTGGGGCAGTTAAGTCAAGATCCAGAGAATCTCTCAAAAGGCCAAAAAGCCTGGGGCAAATCTCTGCCTGAGTCACTTGGGGCAATCCAGCAACGAATCTTGCACGATCAGACACCTTCTGACAATATGGTGACACCACCAGCCTGGGGCAAATCTCCGTCTAAGTCACCTGGGGCATTGGACGATCAAACGAAGATCTTCTGGGGCATGACAAAGTATTTCCAACAGGGGCAACTCCCCACATTCTGAGAAATATGGACATAGTCGAAAGAATACTACGCAAAATCAAAGACCCGCTAGGTTGACACACCTAGGCAAAAATAAGGGATTCCCGGCGAACCAAAAGGGTTCGGGCAAAAATAAGGGATGAAATGAAAAAATCTGTACACCCGGCAAGTCGAAAACCTGAAAAGGCGGCTTGGGCAAAAATGGGTATCCCGGTGGACTGAAAACCCGAAAAGGCGGTCCAGGCAAAAGTTAGGGATCAAAGCGTACGAGTATGTCCCAGCATCTCGGCACCTGCCTACCAGAAGACTCGTCAAGTACTCCCACAAGTGCCTCCTCCCACTGAAACTGGGGCAATAAGGAGTTGTCTAAAAAATCCGGTTGCTCTGTCCATCATAGGTTCGGCTAAAGAATGCGACCCAGATATTTTCACTCCCCGCAGAACACGAACGCGTCGTCCGGCTTTATTCAAAGAGTTATTTCCTTAATAAGATATAACTGGGTTATCCTCAGCCAATAGCCACGGAAAAGACCGTCCTCAGTAAAGTCTTATCATCCCTAGCGGAAGCAAAAGCTCATTCTCCAACATCAGCCCAGGAGTGACTTCCCGGCACCCGTCAAGGATTTATTTTCCTAGACGAAAGCATACATTCATAAACATCACATTTTCGTACATCATGACACATGCATGTACGCATCATGTCATACAATTGCATTTATGCCGTTGCTTGATTCATATCACGTACTGCATATAACTGACCTTTACCTTTCAGGAAGGATACAGTTGAATGATCAGCTATGTCAAAATAGACAAAACACCGTCAGAAAAGACAAATCCGGTCAAAGAATACAAATCCAGTTTAAATCAATGCCTAAAGATTCCTCTGATACAACTCGTCGTTATAGACACTCGTCGTGATAGACACTCGTCGTGATAGACACTCGTCGTGATAGACACTCGTCGTGATAGACACTCGTCGTGATAGACACTCGTCGTGATAGACACTCGTCGTGATAGACACTCGTCGTGATAGACACTCGTCGTGATAGACACTCGTCGTGATAGACACTCGTCGTGATAGACACTCGTCGTGATAGACACTCGTCGTGATAGACACTCGTCGTGATAGACACTCGTCGTGATAGACACTCGTCGTGATAGACACTCGTCGTGATAGACACTCGTCGTGATAGACACTCGTCGTGATAGACACTCGTCGTGATAGACACTCGTCGTGATAGACACTCGTCGTGATAGACACTCGTCGTGATAGACACTCGTCGTGATAGACACTCGTCGTGATAGACACTCGTCGTGATAGACACTCGTCGTGATAGACACTCGTCGTGATAGACACTCGTCGTGATAGACACTTATCGTGATAGACACTCGTCGTGATAGACACTTGTCGTGATAGACACTCGTCGTGATAGACACTCGTCGTGATAGACACTCGTCGTGATAGACACTCGTCGTGATAGACACTCGTCGTGATAGACACTCGTCGTGATAGACACTCGTCGTGATAGACGCTCGTCGTGATAGACACTCGTCAGTGTAGACACTTGTCGTTATAGACATTCGTCATAGACACTAGTCGCTATAGACACCCATCGTTAAAGACCACTCGTCCTTGGAAACAACCTGTCAGTAGAGACAACTTCATCACCGTTTGAAGATCCAGACTCAGCTCTTGTAACCAGTCAGGACATATCTATACCAAGCATCTGAAAACCAGCTCCTGCGACGTGTCAGGTACTCATTTTCTTTTGCAGGTATGCAGGTTCTCGCTAAGGAATCTCTTACGCGATCAACATCCAGATGGCATCTATAAGCCCATCATCCTACCCATCAATCTCTAAATGGCATCTATAAGCCCATTCCCCCACCACACTGCTACCATGTGAGCGCAAATTTCTGGGCACTCTAGTGTCCAATCATCTTCTACCCTCGGATTACAAAAGGCACGTCAGCCAATCTCCATCCTCAGGTCTAAGAAGATTGAACAGGGGCAACTGTTGTACCCCAAAATTTGCCCTCCCATATTCTTCAAGAAATTGCCAAGCCAAGTCACAAAATTCCCCAAGGGTTGTGCAGTGCAACAGTCTCCTAAACAGTCCAAATTAGGGTTTTGAGTCTGGGCAAGAAAAGGAAGTTTTCAAAGGCTCAATCAAGTCTCATATGCTTACAAACATGGTCAAGCATCCTCATATCAAGTTTCAAGGCATTCAGCTCAAGATTGTACAGTCAAAACCCTAAATTGCACTACAGTCAACTGTAGGGGCAAAATGGTCATTTGACAGTCAAAAGTTCAAATTTTTGGTCAATATATCATTTTGAAGCCACAAACATCATTTGATCAATGCTTGATCATGATTCTCAAAATTTGGCTCAGAAATCATCAAAGATGCAGAAGTTGCTATATTTGGACAGCTGAAAAAGTCAACTGAAATTGACCAGGGCATAACTTTCACATGGATTATCAGAAAAATTCCATCCAAAGCTCATTTTGAAGAGAAAGACATTTCCTACAACTCATCTTCATACTTCAAGTCCAAGAAATGCTCTCACAAAAAGTTATCAATTTCAACATTATAGGTCATTTTCAAAAGTCAACAAAAAGGGACTTTAAGTCAAAGGCCATAACTTGAGATTGGTAAATCAAAATGACATGGGACCAAAGGCATTGGTTAAAGGACTCAAAGACCTTTCCAAAATGTCCAAGAACATGTGAAAAGCTTAAAAATTGAGCAAGTTATGCCTTGTAGAAGTTGGGAAATTTTTGTGAAATGGCAAAAGTCAACTATCCTTGAAAATCCAATTTTGACAAAAGGGCCCCATTTTTCTCACTTTGTTCATCCTTGTCATGCTACACACGTGTTCCATGGTTGATTTCAAGACCAAATATTGATTTTTTTATTTTATTTAATTTTTGATGATTTAATTCATTTTAATTCTTTGAAAATTCAAATAAAATTTAAAAATCAATGAAATAATGTCATATGAATTTGGACAACTTCTATGCATCATGAACCAACTCAAAAATCAGGCTAAGGTTCATTTGCATACTAGGTCTAGGTTTTGGCTAAAAAATAGGAAAAATGGTTAATGGAAGAAACCCTAAGACCAATTCTTTCTCAAGCATGGATTAAGGTCAAATAGCAAGCCTATTCCATTCCATAATCATCACTGAGTCCAACCCTAGCTAGAACATAGCAAAAAGCTCGTTGAAAAAGCCATTGGACATTTGAAAAATGAACCATAAAATGCAAATCTGATTTCAAAGCTAGGGATCTTTTTAAGCCAAAATTTTCATACCATTAGGATCCCGGACCATCACTGAACGCATTTCAATCCATAACCTCAATCAAAACGCAAAGAAACGGTAGTTACCATCCAAACTGTACAGAAGAATTTTTGAAATCGTACTCTTCATTTTAAGCATTTTCTTTGCATTTCAGTTGTACATTCTTATTCCCTACGAAGTTTCTGAGCTAACCCTTGTATTTAATTTCATTTTTGTGCCATGAATAAAGAATTGCCATTTTCGAATCCTAGGGTTACAGCTTAGTCAAAATTAGGGATTTTGCCTAGGGGAAAAATTAGAGTCCCTGACTGCCATGGCTGAACTCAGTACACCCAGACGAAGAAGAAGATGCCATCGCGAACAATTTATATAGCCTATATGGCTATTCGCTATTTTCTCATAGCATGTGTAAAACAACGTTTCAAAACCGTTGCCTTCTCTGTTTGTATTTCAGGAAATTGGAAGGGACGATGAGTTGTCACACGGAGACTGGATAATTCGAATTTGCGCGCGTTTTACATAACACTAACCATTTTTCTTTTATATTTTTTATTGCCTATTATATGTTAAATGAAACCAACGTGGCTCAGCTGGCAGGGGCGCGCACTAAGGACTATCATGACCTGGGTTCAAACCCCAGGTCTCACACATTTCCAATATTATTTTTCATTTCAAGATTGCATGCAGGCCTCACATTAAGACTCACCATGCACTTCAGCATCAGCTCATCCACGTGTCCCAGGGCCTCAGATCCATGGCTAAGATGAGGAGTGCACCATACATCAAGTCAACAAGCGTGTACAGGAGTGGAAAAGTCAACCAATTGCCAGCAAATGGGCCAGGCTTGCACCTCCAAATTCAAATCCATACCCCCTGGTTCTATCTTTTTTTTCTTTCTTTTCTAATTTTCTTTACATTTTATTTTTTTAAATTCACTTGTGTTTTATTTTCTTATTTAATTAATTTTTACAAAAATACAAAAAAACATTAAAAATACAGAAAAAGCAAAAAAAATATAATTAATTTTGATTCTTTTTTTAATAAATTAAAATATAACTCATTTAGTTTAATTAGGTTTTAATGTTAATTTTAATTCTTTTTTCATAATAAAAAATCCAAAAAATGTAAAATTAGAGTAATTATTAATTTTTTATATCCTTTTTAATTCTTTCCTTTTTTCTCACAATATTATTATCTATTATTTATTTTCTATAAATCAAAAATTGTACATAAATTGATTTAGAATTTAATTAGGTTAGAAATTAAATCTTTTTTTATAATAAACTTAAAAAATGATAGAACTAGGACTTTAATTTTAATTAACTTTTCTCTTTTTTCTCTTAAACCTAAAAAACACAAAAACATTATTTTTCATTTAATTTTTAATTTCCTTGATTAATTTTAATTCTTTGTAAAAGGGTCCAACGCTCTAATGTTGTTTAGTCTTTATTTCGCGCATTTATTAAATACCTTTGTATATGCCCCAAAGCCATGTAATTAAAAACTCTCGGACTTTTTATTTATTCGCTTTATTTTATTTTCAGTCAAATCGGGTTCGGTTTTTTTGGCGATGTGGACCCGCGCCAGTTGTAATAGTTAGATTTATTTTCTCGCAAATATAACTGTTAATAAATATGCATGAAAGAATGAATGCCCGAAAATAAAATTGAATCGTTAGATCACCAATGCATGACAAGACAAACAATGAACTGAAAATGACACACAATTCGCACACACCACCCTTAGGGTACGCCTCACTGTTGCCTTTCGAAAGGTGGTCGTCGAGTAGAAAACGTCTTAGTAAGTCCTCATGATCCGGGAACCTGGCATGAGGGTAGCTTCTAAGGTGTCTTCCCATTGCTCCGGTGATCACCATGTCCCTATACACTCGAATTGACCCGAACACCTCCAACGGTGGTGCTACCTACCTCTCAATGGTGGGATAGCACCACTTTAAAGGACTCTTACACAGACGAATTCCTTAGGGTAGGTAGGTTCTCAAGGATACTTGCTCTAACTTCAAACAAATCAAAACATCTTTTCACCAACACATTTTCAAAAGCTTTCAAAGCAAATTTTTTCAAACACTCTGACATACGAGTCGAACTGAAATTTTTCAAAGAAACTTTTTAAAACCCACATTGAAAAGCAAGCAAACATTGTTGAAAACACATTGAGCAAGTACCTAAGAGCCCATGGATAACCATGGATAGAAAGGGTGCTAACACCTTCCCTTTCTATAACCTACCTCCCGAACCGAGAGCAATCTCTTTAAAGGAATTTTTCTGTGCTTTTGTCCTTTCCATTTGGAGAAAATAAAAGACGGTGGCGACTCTTGCTTCCGCGACATTTCGCGAACCAGCTTTAAAACAGTCAGTTCCAGATCCACCGATCACACATGGCATGAAAATATGAATACGAATATGCAAAAAAAGTATGAACAGGGTGACTTCGTGCTACCAGTTCTTTGAGTATGGAGACCTGAAAAGTATTGGAAAAGATTCCTGGCAGCCTTGGCAAGCTTATGGAACAGTTTTCAGGCTTTGAAACACACTGAAACTATGTTTTCAGTTTTGAACTTTTTAAGAAAAATGCGAGTTTTTGTTTTTGATTCTGAGCGCAGCTAGCTTCCCCTCGAGATTAGGTTTAGGTTTGTGTATGTATATGGAATGAATTAGGGTAGAAATCCAAGTCCATAATCCTTTGCATTCATGATTCAAATATTTGGTTTTCAATGATATAAAAATCCAATCTTTTGCCATGAAACCATTGATAATTTCATAGAATCTTTCCCTTTTTGTGATGCACGAAATATTGAGGCTTTAATGGACCTATTAGCTGCATAAAAAGATTTAAAATACATGCTTTAGTATTTTTTCATATTTAATTTTAATTAAGTGAATTAATAACATTAAAAATTCAAATAATTAATAAAAATAAGAAAATAACTCCCCTTTGGGTCAATGGGTCGTGCATAGCTTTTGGGTGATGATTCTTGGAAGAAATTGAGGCCCATTAGCAATTTTGAGGCATTTGAAGCAAAGTTGACTTTTCAAAATTCCCAAAAATTTCCCAACTTCCACAAGGCATATCTTGCTCAATTTTTAAACTTTGGTCATGTTCTTGGACATTTTGGAAAGGTCTTGAAGTCCTCTAACCAATGCCTTTGGTCCCATGTCATTTTGATTTATCAATCTCAAGTTATGGTCTTTGACTTAAAGTGCCTTTTTGTTGACTTTTGAAAATGACCTATAATGTTGAGATTGATAACTTTTTGTGAGAGCATTTCTTGGACTTGAAGTGTGAAGATGAGTTGTAGGAAATGTCATTCTCTTCAAAATGAGATTTGGATGGAATTTTTCTGATAAACCATGTGGAAGTTATGCCTTGGTCAAGTTACAGTTGACTTTTTCAGCTGTCCAAATATAGCAACTTTTGCATCTTGAGACTTTTTGAGCCATGCCTTGAGAATCATGATCAAGAATTGATCAAATGATGTTTGTGGCTTCAAAATAAGATGTTGACCAAAAATCTTGACTTTTGACTGTCAAATGACCATTTTGCACCTACAGTTGACTGTGATGCAATTAGGGTTTTTGACTGTGCAATTTTGTGCTGTGAGTCTTGAAACTTGGCCTAAGGATGCTTGACAATGTTTATAGGCATGTGGGACTTGATTGGACCCTTGGAAACTTCAATTTCTTTTCCATAACCAAAACCCTAGTTTTTTGACTGTTTAGGAGGCAATTGGATTGTGCAACCCTTGGGAGATTTTGAAGCATGCTCTTTGCAAATCTTGAAGAATATGGGAGGGCAAATTTTGGGGTACAACAGTTTCCCCTGTTCAATCTTCTTAGACCTGAGGATGTAGATTGGCTGACGTGCCTTTCGTAATCCGAGGGTGGAAGATGATTGAACACTAGAGTGCCCATAAATTTGCGCTCACATGTTGGCAGCGTGATGGTGGGAATGGGCTTATAGATGCCATTTGGAGATTGATGGTTAGGAAGATGGGCTTACAGATGCCATGTTGAGAGGTGATGGATAGGTGGATGGGCTTATAGATGCCATCTGGGTGTCGATCGCGTAAGAGTTTCCTTAGCGAGAACTTGCGTACCTGAAAAAGAAATATGATTACCTGACCTGTTACAAGAGTTGGTCTTCAAACTCTTTGTGTAGATGCGTCCTGACTGGTTACAGGAATTGAATCTCAAAACCTCTTCAGACGTGCCCTGGCGAAGTACAGGAATCGAGTCTGGAGCCTCAAAAGGTGATGAATGAATCAGGGATGGTTACTACCTCAACGGGACGGTGAGAGAACCTTGGATGATTACTACCTCAACAGTAACGATGAGAGAATCTGGGGCGATTACTACCTCAATAGTAACGATGAGAGAATCTGGGGCGATTACTACCTCAACAGTAACGATGAGAGAATCTGGGGCGATTACTACCTCAACAGTAATGATGAGAGAATCTGGGGCGATTACTACCTCAACAGTAACGATGAGAGAATCTGGGGCGATTACTACCTCAACAGTAACGATGAGAGAATCTGGGGCGATTACTACCTCAACAGTAACGATGAGAGAATCTGGGGCGATTACTACCTCAACATTAACGATGAGAGAATCTGGGGCGATTACTACCTCAATAGTAACGATGAGAGAATCTGGGGCAATTACTACCTCAACAGTAACCATGAGAGAATCTGGGGCGATTACTACCTCAATAGTAACGATGAGAGAATCTGGGGCGATTACTACCTCAACAGTAACGATGAGAGAATCTGGGGCGATTACTACCTCAACAGTAATGATGAGAGAATTTGGGGCGATTACTACCTCAACAGTAACGATGATAGAATCTGGGGTGTCTTCTACTGAGTCTTCATCAGAAAAATATTTAGGAATCGATTTAACTGGACTAGAGAAGGCCTTTGACTGGATAATAATCAGAAAAATCTTTAGGAGTCGATTTAGATGAACCAGACAAGGTCTTGGAATCTTCAACTGAGTCTTCATCAGAAAAATCTTTAGGAATCGATTTAACTGGACCAGAGAAGGCTTTGGATATAGCTGAGAACTTAACTGGATCTTTTCTGAAATGTAAAGGTCAGTCATATTCAATGCATGATATGGATCAAGCAATAATGTTCTCAACATAAATGAGATTGTGCGATGCGTTCATGCATGTATCATGATGTGGCGATGTTTATGAATGTATGTTTTTGTCTAGGAAAGTAAATCCTTGACGGGTGCCGGGAAGTCACATCCTGGGCTGATGTTGGAGAATAGTGCTTTGTTGTCTCCGCTGGGGATGATAGTTGCAAGAATACCGGTAGAAGAAGATAACTCTGTTGGGGAATAAACTTGGCGAATGGGTTACTCTGCGGGGAGAAAATTTATTCTAGCGATCTTGCTGGGGAACAATATTCTGTGGGGAGAAAGGTACCTTGCTGGGATATTGATGGTAACTCCGCTGGGGATATCGTTGTTATGTTGGCAGTGTTAATAGACTCCGCTGGGGATAGGAAGACTTTGCCGAGGACGATCTTTCCGTGGCTTTTGGCTGAGGATAACCCAGTTATATCCCGGTAGGGAAATAACCTTTGAATAAAGCTGGGAGACGCGTTCGTGCTCTGTAAAGGGAGAAGCTTCCAGAATCTACTGGGGATAAGCTTCGTGCTGGGGAGATGGATTGAACTTTCCTGGGGAAACTTCTAGACTGGACTCTCCTGGGGAAATTCTGTATCGGAAGTGGCTCCATTGAATGTCTAGTATACCGCCGGGGAACAGTCTTAGACCAAGACTGCCGGGGATGCTTGTTAGGAATGTCTGTATGATGTGCCGGGGAATGTTTGAGATCTGCTGGAGGATACACAACTTCCTTAAGGCTGACAGTATAACTCTGCTTGGGGAGAGTGCATGGACTTGCCGATTCACTCTCTGGGGAGTTAAGATGTATTGGTTATGTTCTTCAGCTGAACATCCCTTGATACCTTGGCAGACAGAGCAATTAGATCGTTTGGACAACTCATCGTTGCCCCTGTTTCTGAGGTGGAAGAGGAAGACCTGTGAGGTGCTGATAGTTGTTGATGGACCAACCTTCTTCTGGTAGGCAGGTGACGAGATGCCGGGACATAGTCGTACGCTCTTGATCCCTAACTTTTGCCTGGACTGCCCTTTCGGGTTTTCAGTCCACCGGGATACCCATTTTTGCCCAAGCCGCCTTTTCAGGTTTTCGACTTGCCGGGTGTACAATTTTTTCTTTTTCATCCCTTATTTTTGCCCGAACCCTTTTGGTTCGCCGGGAAGCCCTTAATTTTGCCTAGGTGTGTCAACCTAGCGGGTCTTTGATTAAGCGTAATATTTTTTTCGACTATGTCCGCATTCTCAGAGAGCAGGGAGTTGTCACTGTTAGTAGTGTCGTGTCGCCGTACCCCTAGAAGATGCCTGATCAGGAAAGATTCGTTGTCGGAATGCCTCAGGTGATCCAGATGGAGATTTGCCCCAAGATGGTTGGCCTTTTGAGAGATTCTCCGAATCTTGACTGGACTGCCCCAGATGGTAGACCATGATCATGCCGTGCCCCTTGATTGGAGATACTCTTGTTCATTAGACTTTCGTCATGCGAATTTCTCTGTTGTTCAAACAACTAGTCATATGCAAGCAATGTTATATTAGAAATGCAAAGCTTATGTCTGTCTTGAAGTTTTTTTTGAAAATGCATTTTTTAGTAAAAATAAGTGAATTTTGTAAACTGCGATGTCAACTCGTTATTTTACCGTAAGCCTTAAGGAGTCAGGATACCTTTTGTAACAGTATGCTTTCGAACTAACCCATGCTTCAGCTAGGACTTTTAAGGGTTATAACGTGGCCTGGTTCACGGTTTAAGAAACAAAGGATAAAGGCTCAAATTATTTGTACCCACCCGCTCTTCGTGATGTTCTTCAAACCTAAGCTCAGTTGATCGTGCGTTAGACCTTGTTTGAGTCTTTGTCCTGATGTTCCAATGATGGTTCAGATATTGATGATTTATTCTGAATAGGCAGTCATTTTTGTTTTTGTTAAGGGTTTGTATGACCTCTTTCTTTTTGATTTTGTTGTCCCTAAATTTTGCCTGAACTGTTTCTTTTGTGATTACAGTCAGCGGGATGCCCCAGTTTTGTAAGTCTCCTTCATAGGTTTTGACTTATTGGGTTTTTATTTTTGAGATTTAATGACTGCCTATCCTTATGATTATTCGGAATCATCATTGTCTTCTTTTTTTTGTAAGGACCTCTTTGGTGCCATTTGTTGTGCACTTGGATCGACTGAGAGAACTACCCTGCCCCAGGTTATGATAAAAGGTTTTAATTTTCGAAAAGAAAAACTCCTACTTCTTTGGCTCAGAGGGGTTGACGAGGGATTATCTTCCTTATAACTCCAGTGTTTAGGAATTGAAACAATGCATGTACCTCATCAGCGGGGTCTGTTAAAAGGAAACTGTAGATTGCAGTATTGTTTTCGTCATCCTCCCTCAAGAGGCTTAGAATTATTGAGAGTTGATCATCACAAAAATATGAAAACAATTTTAAGCATAGTAAACATAATTACTTCACAATAGACACGTGTAATGCATTAATGAAATAACAAAGTTTGACATGAATAAAATGTTTGAACAATCAAAGAAAAATACAACTTGAACATTTGAATGAACAAAAGTCTTCTAGTCTCAGGGCTTGTCACTTCAACTGGTGCATCTTGTAGGGATGACAGGAGCATTCAGCCTGGCCCATCTGGGTGAAATCCACAGCTCCTTCCTCAATCAGGTCTTGGATCTTATTCTTCAGAGCCCAGCAGTCGTTGGTGTCATGGCCTGGACTGCCATAGTGGTATGCACATCTTTCCTTAGAATTGTATTTTGGGGAGGCTGTGTTGAGATTCTTAGGAGGGTCCCTTAACGTCACCAGATTCAACCTCAACAATTGTTGTAAAGCTTGAGACGGTGACACGTCGAGCTTGGTGAACTGCCTTTTAGGCTTGTCTGGCTTGCTTTGATCAGTCTGTTGTTCTTGGAGAGGTCGTTGTTGGACCTGTGAAGTAGTAGCAGCTTGGAGGGGCCCAAACCTTTGACTTCTTGGAAGTTGATTAATGACCTGGTCCCTGACTTGGGCTGGTTGCTTCATGTCTTGATGAAGCTGACTGATCATGGCCCTCATCTCTCCTTGCTCCCGAGCTAAACTTTGGATGAGAGCCCTTTGCCCTAGCATCTGGGTTTTCAATGTGTCTACCTCAGCTTGTAGACATTTCAGCCGTTCTTCCTTGTCGTCCTCAGCACTGTTCCTGACTAAAGTCCCTGTGAGGAGTGTTCTCAGCTCTTCCTGCCCCTTGGATAGGCTTAAGAATATCTCCCTGAACTGAGTCTCTTGAGCATGAGATCCCAGGTTATCTTGTTGGGAGGCCATTGCTGAAATAAACAGCAAGAAAGGTAAGCGACATGTCAAAAGGGTACCTGTTATGCAATGATATGTATGTATATATATGCAATGTTTTCGAGGATCTCGCGGGGTAAACAAGAAAAAATGTTAGAGTTTACATTTTGTAGCTTGATTGAAGGAACTGCATATTGTTGAGAGTCTTTCTTCAAGAGTCAAGGCTCGCCATATCGAGTGGGTCATAGCCCCTGACTTTAGTCATCATGTCTGGTTTTGATTTCCAAACAACCTTGGTTAGGGGAACCTTCTTCAGGAGTCAAAGCTCACCATATCTAGTGGGTCATAGCCTCTGACTCAGACCATCAACCTGGCTAGAGGAAAATAAATCCCCTTTGCCCCTTGCTGGGTAATTGGTTCAGCATGACCTGCATCACAAGCCCTTGAGATCCTTGAAATGGATTAGTCCTTATGTAGGATGTATGCAATGGTATGATGGTATGATGTTATGCTGTGGAGTAATGTAGGTAAACCCTGTTATGAGTCCAGATTAAGGACTGTAAACAAAACCTGCAAGAAACTCAAGTGTCAGATAACAAGCCTGCAAGTAGTCAAGTTGGAAGGCACACAAGTCACACAAGAGAAGCCCTTAGAGTTTAGGCCAGCATGGGGTCTGGGTATTACCCTCTTGAAGTTGGTGGGCTCAACCTGTCCTATTAGAAGTAACCGGGTTCTAAGGGTCCCAATATCACTGGATTGCTTTCATTGTTCATCGTTTCGATTTAGCCACTGAACTGGCGACCGAAATATTCCAGGAAAGCAACCCTCAATTGAATGTAGTATCGAGTATCAACCAACCTCGGACTGCACCAAAGTCAGTTATCTCACTACCCTAAAGAGGCCAAGATAGTTCAATTAAGGTTCCTAAGGTCATTTGATGCTTCACGACACCACATGGAGGCCCCGTACTCTCCTTGACTGAACTCAAGGGTTACCGGTACACACCAAAGTGCCACATCAACGTAGCAGACTGCTTCAACCATGTCGGTATACCCCGCACAGTTCCCTCACAGCCTTGTTGCTACTTTCTAAGAAGGTATCCCCAGATCCGGGTTAGGATCTATAGAACTCCCAAGACAGTCCCACAATTTAAAGCAAACAGATCAAGCAATTGAAAACATGATGATGAACTATTCCTAAGGTACACCTCACTTTCAGTATGTCCCCAACAGAGTCGCCAGTTCTGTGATCGGTGGATCTGGAACTGACTGTTTAACGCTGGTTCGCGAAATGTCGCGGTAAGCAAGAGTCGCCACCGTCTTTTATTTTCTCCAAATGGAAAGGACAAAAGCACAGAAAAATTCCTTATTGAGATTAGTTCTCGGTTCGGGAGGCAGATTTATAGAAAGGGAAGGTGTTAGCACCCTTTCTATCCATGGTTATCCATGGGCTCTTAGATACTTGCTCATTTGTGTTTTCAAAAATGTTTGTTTGCTTTTCAAGGTGAGTGGGTTTGAAAAAGTTTCGTTTAAAATTTCAGTTCGACTCTTGTATCAGTCCTCAAGAGTGTTTGAAAAGTTGTTTTTGAAAGCTTTTTGCAAAGTGTCGGTGTGAAAAGAAGTTTTTGATTTGTTTTGAATTAGAGCAAGTATCTACGAGTCATCTACCTACCCTAAGGAATTAGTCTGTGTAAATGTCCTTGAGGTAGTGCCATCCCACCATTGAGAGGTAGGTAGCACCACCGTTGGAGGTGTTTGGGTCAATTTGAGCTTAGGGACAGTGTGGTCACCAGAGCAATAGGAGGATACCTTAGAAGCTACCCCCATGCCATGTTCATGGACATGAGGACTTACTAAAACGTCCTCTACTCGACGACCACGTTTCGAGGGGCAAGGCAACAGTGAGGCGTACCCTAGGAGTGGTGTGTGAATTGTGTGTCATTTTCAGTTATATTTGTCTTGTCATGCGTTGAGTGTTCTACGCTTTGTTTTTTATTTGAGCATACATTCTTCCATGTGATTATTAACAGTTAAAAGGTGCGGGAATTAAAATGCGGAAAATAAAGGTCCTACGCTATTACAAGGCGCGGGTCTACAACGCCAAATTAAACCAAGACCCGATTTGAATGAAAGTACATGCGGAAAATAAATATCCTAATTATCTATTACAAAGCTTTGGGGCAATTACATAAATTTAAAACCAAAAATAAAGACAAAACGCGCGAAAGGAAATCGGAATCGAAAGTGCGAGGGCGTTGGACCCTTTAAAGAAATTAACTTGAAATTATTAAATTAATTAAATTAAATAAAGGAAAAAGAAGTTATTTTTGGAGTTTTTTGCATTTTATGAAAAAAAGAAGATTAATTGAAATTATAAATTAAAATAAAAACCCTAATTCTAGTTTGTTTATAATTATTAAAAAAATGTTTAAGTTTTAACCTAATTTAACCCTAATTAATTAATTATAGGTTATTTACAAAAATAATTAAGAGTTAATAATGATGATGATGAGGTAATTTAATTATTTGGAAGGAAAAGGTAAAATGCTACAAAACCTAATTTTTACGTGTTTTAATTTATTTAAGAAAAGATGTTAAAGTTAAAACCCTAATTTAAAACTAAATTAATTATCAAATTTATTTACAACAAAACATTAATGCATTAAATAATAAATAAATATATTTTTTATTTTTGACTTTCTGATTTTTTTTTTGTATTTTATGAAAATTAATTTTTATGGACTTAAATAAAAATAATATAATTAAAATAAAAGAAAAGAATAAAAATAGGGAAAGAAAAAGGCAAACATGGGGGATTTTCTGACCCAATTAGGAGGTATGTGAGAAGCATTTTGGCCCAATAAGGGTGAGGCCCTTTTGACTTTTCAGGCTTGTGTGTGGAGGCGTTGTTTTGTGCGTATGATGAGCCCCTTTGGTGGCCTTCAGATTGGAATCTCCAGGCGCGTGGCAAGCCAGATGGTGAGGCTGTATGGTAGGCCTTTGGAAGTATGCTACACAGAATCACGTTAGAAAGAAAAATATTGAATAAAGTGGGGGGACCTGGGAATCGAACCCAGGTCCCAGCGTTTACCATGCTAATGCCTTGCCAGCTGCGTTGTTTGTGCTCTTTGTTATTAGTATGGGACACAAACAATATATATGAAACGTGCAATTATCCTGGAACCACCAAAAAACGCGCCAACGATTTGAATTAACCAACCATAGGCATACAGCTCAGCGTCTTCCTCCTGGATTCTTTGTTTTACCTGAAAATACAAGCTAGATAGCGGGGGTTTTAAACCCCCACAATCTGAAACAACAAAAAATAGCGAATAGAAATTGGTCAATCATAAAAAGGGCGCGATGAGTATTTTGAATTCGTTGGAATGTCACGAATTCAATGGTCCTAGTTTCATGGCCCAATTTTTCCCCAGGCAAGAAACCCCAATTTCACACCTCTGAAACCCTAGGCAGCTTCCATGGCAACTTCGTGTATATGGCTTAAAAACCCAATCAAAGAATGTCAATAGCTTTAGAACAATCAACTTAGTACAAATCAATCATTAGAATGCATTAACATGGCATGAAAATATGAATACGAATATGCAAAAAAAGTATGAACAGGGTGACTTCGTGCTACCAGTTCTTTGAGTATGGAGACCTGAAAAGTATTGGAAAAGATTCCTGGCAGCCTTGGCAAGCTTATGGAACAGTTTTCAGGCTTCGAAACACACTGAAACTATGTTTTCAGTTTTGAAATTTTTAAGAAAAATGCGAGTTTTTGTTTTTGATTCTGAGCGCAGCTAGCTTCCCCTCGAGATTAGGTTTAGGTTTGTGTATGTATATGGAATGAATTAGGGTAGAAATCCAAGTCCATAATCCTTTGCATTCATGATTCAAATATTTAGTTTTCAATGATATAAAAATCCAATCTTTTGCCATGAAACCATTGATAATTGCATAGAATCTTTCCCTTTTTGTGATGCACGAAATATTGAGGCTTTAATGGACCTATTAGCTGCATAAAAAGATTTAAAATACATGCTTTAGTATTTTTTCATATTTAATTTTAATTAAGTGAATTAATAACATTAAAAATTCAAATAATTAATAAAAATAAGAAAATAACTCCCCTTTGGGTCAATGGGTCGTGCATAGCTTTTGGGTGATGATTCTTGGAAGAAATTGAGGCCCATTAGCAATTTTGAGGCATTTGAAGCAAAGTTGACTTTTCAAAATTCCCAAAAATTTCCCAACTTCCACAAGGCATATCTTGCTCAATTTTTAAACTTTGGTCATGTTCTTGGACATTTTGGAAAGGTCTTGAAGTCCTCTAACCAATTCCTTTGGTTCCATGTCATTTTGATTTATCAATCTCAAGTTATGGTCTTTGACTTAAAGTGCCTTTTTGTTGACTTTTGAAAATGACCTATAATGTTGAGATTGATAACTTTTTATGAGAGCATTTATTGGACTTGAAGTGTGAAGATGAGTTGTAGGAAATGTCATTCTCTTCAAAATTAGCTTTGGATGGAATTTTTCTGATAAACCATGTGGAAGTTATGCCTTGGTCAAGTTACAGTTGACTTTTCCAGCTGTCCAAATATAGCAACTTTTGCATCTTGAGACTTTTTGAGCCATGCCTTGAGAATCATGATCAAGAATTGATCAAATGATGTTTGTGGCTTCAAAATGAGATGTTGACCAAAAATCTTGACTTTTGACTGTCAAATGACCATTTTGCCCCTACAGTTGACTGTGATGCAATTAGGGTTTTTGACTGTGCAATTTTGTGCTGTGAGTCTTGAAACTTGGCCTAAGGATGCTTGACAATGTTTATAGGCATGTGGGACTTGATTGGACCCTTGGAAACTTCAATTTCTTTGCCATAACCAAAACCCTAGTTTTTTGACTGTTTAGGAGGCAATTGGACTGTGCAACCCTTGGGAGATTTTGAAGCATGCTCTTTGCAAATCTTGAAGAATATGGGAGGGCAAATTTTGGGGTACAACATAACCCTGACCTACTGGACGTGAAAAAGCTGCAGAAACAACCATAGCACATTGAAGAAATTCTAAGAAAATTGAAAATTGATTTTTGCATTCTAGGTCGATTCAAGGGTTTTTGTTGATTCTAATATATTGCAGGAGGTCCCAGGAACGTTTTGCAATCCAATTCAGGCATCAAAGCTTAAAGAATCAAGGAATACAGAATCACGGTTTGCCTTTTTGATTCAAAATCGTATTGCCTAATTCATGCGCATTTAACATGTTTTCATGATTGTTTTGCATTGCTAGGAACCATACGAAGCTAATGGTATGATCGAATTAGATTATAACGCCCTGAATCAAAACATGCCATGAACAAATTTCTAGGGTTCTTGAGCTTCCAATTAGGGCTTTCTAACCCAAGAAAAATTGGGACCAGTGAGACACATGGTTGAGATCATGAGAACAAGACGAACAAGCCCAATACCTCGCAAAATATTTATATCCACTGTGCTTCTAATCGCTATTTTTTGATTGCAGGAATTAGTGGGGGTTAAAAACCCCCGCTATCTAATATTATTTATGCAGAACGAATGAAGAAGATGATGAGGTGTTAGCATCTGGTTGGCTTATTTGAAAAAAACGCGCGTTTTTCTATAATTTCAGTATATTAATTTGTTTGCATATATAAGAAATGCTTATTATTCCAATATCAATTGAAGCATGATGGTGTAGTGGCTGAGGCGTTGGCATGTGAACATTGAGACCTGGGTTCGAATCCCAGGTCCCCCAAAACATTGTTGCTTTTATTTTTCAGGTATTCATGTGCAAGCTTCAAAGTGAGGTCCATCATACACCTCCAATTTCCAGGCGCCAGGTGTCTCCAAGCCTGGATCCAATGGCCAAAATTGAAGGACCACCATAGTCCTTAGTCAACAAGCGTGTGGATATCCCAGAAAGTCAAACAGGCTTGAGCATTATTGGGCTTCAGAATTCCAGAAACACCTCCTCTTTGGGTCAATCACCCCCTGGGTTCATCCTTTTTTTCTTCTTCTTTTATATTTTTTTCATTTTAATTGTTTTTATTATTAATTATTATTATTATTATTTAATTAACCAAATTAATTTTTCATAATAAAACCAGAAAACTAAAAATAATATTATTTTTATTATTTATTAAAATTAATTTCACCCTTTTATTATTTTTGTAAATAAATTAATTAACTAATTTAGTTTAATTAGTATAATTCTAACTTTTTTTTGCAATAATTTAAAATCAACATAGGATTAGGGTTCTTGACAATTTTAATCATCTTTCTTTTTATTTCCTTAAAACATAAAAAACTCAAAAAAGTATCTTTCTTTTATTTAATTAATTAATTAGTCTAGGTTTAATTTAATTAGATGCAAAACATAAAAAATCTCTTTCTTTCTCAAAAAAGGGTCAAAACCCTAAAAACTCTCCGATTCAATTTTCTCTCGCGCGTATGTTTGTTTTATTAATTTTTTATCCATATTTATGTATTTGCTCCGAGGATGTAATAGCTTTAATTAGGACTTTTTATCGCTTTTATTTATTTTCCGCAATTTACTTTTCAAGAGTTTGTTTTTGGCGATGTAAATACCTGACGCCTTGTAATAGCTTAGTTTTATTTTCCGCAACTATTAACTGCTAGATGTATGCTAACTAGGCTATGCATGACAAGACTTCTCTTAAAATAAAATCAATCGTAGCTCACCATAACATGTACAAAGATAACTTAACATGAAACCTGACACACTCGCACATGTCACTCTTAGGGTACGCCTCACTTGGTTGCCTCGACGTGGTCATTGAGTATAGGGTGTTTTAGAGGTCGCCCTCCTGTCTAAAGATCAAAGTTGCCTCGAAACGGTTGCCTCGATAAAAAATGATCTAAGACATTAGGGTTACCGCTAAGGCGTCCTACCATTGCTTTAGTGACCACATGTCCCATTAATCGAATTGACCCGAAAACTCCAACGACGGTGCTACCTACTTCTCAATAGTGGGATGGCACTGTCTAAAGGACATTTAGACAGCTTAATTTCTTTTGAGTAGGTAGAGGTTCTTAGATACTTGCTCTTTCAAAACAAAAAATACTTTTCGCACCTACACTTTTCTGACAAAAGTTTTCAAACAACACTTCATACACTCTTGAGGACAGACACAAGAGTTAAATCGAAGTTTTCCAAAACAAAACTTTTTCAAAACCCACAAACACAAGAAAAGCAAAACATTTTTGAAAACATAGTGAGGAAGTACCTAAGAGCCCGTGGATAACCACTGATAGAAATGGTGCTAACACCTTCCCATTCTATAATCTACCTCCCGAACCCGAGAAACATCTCGAAAAGGAATTTTGTTGTGCTTTTGTCCTTTCCTTGTTGGAGAAAATAAAAGACGGTGATGACTCTTGCTTACCGCGACATTTTGCAAAACGCGAACTAGCATTCCAAAACAGTCAGTTTTATTTCCACCGATCACACCATGCTTCAGCTAGGACTTTTAAGGGTTATAATGTGGCCTGGTTCACGGTTCAAGAAACAAAGGATAAAGGCTCAAAATTTATTTGTACCCACCCTCTCTTTGTGATTGTTGTACCCCAAAATTTGCCCTACCATATTCTTCAAAGTTTTGACAAGCATCACCTCAAATGGTTCAAAGTCTACTCAAGGGCTACACAATCAACCATCCTCCTAAGCCATGCAAATTAGGGTTTTGGTTCCTGCAAGGAAGTTGAGGTTTTCAAGGGCCCAATCAAGTCCCATATGCTCATACACATTGTCAAGCACCTACATGTCAAGTTTCAAGGCTCACAAGGTCAAGTTGCACAGTCAAAAACCCCAATTGCTCAACAGTCAACTGTAGGGGCAAAATGGTCATTTGGCAGTCAAAAGTCAAAAAATTTGGTCAACATCTTATTTTGAAGCCACAAACATCATTTGATCAATTCTTGATCATGATTCTCAAAGCATGGCTCAAAAAGTCTCAAGATGCAAAAGTTTCTATTTTTGGACAGCTGAAAAGTCAACTGTAACTTGACCAAGGCATAAATTTTTCATGGTTAATCAGAAAAATCCCATCCAATGCTCATATTGAAGGGGAAGACATTTCCTACAACTCATCTTCACACTCCAAGTCCAAGAAATGCTCTCACAAAAAGTTATCAATTTCAACATTATAGGTCATTTTCAAAAGTCAACAAAAAGGGGCTTTAAGTCAAAGACCATAACTTGAGATTGGTAAATCAAAATGACATGGGACCAAATACATTGGTTAGAGGACTTCAAGACCTTTCCAAAATGTCCAAGAACATGTTCATAACTTCAAAATTGAGCAAGATATTCATTGGAGAAGTTGGGAAATTTTTGTGAAATGGCCAAAATCATTTATCCTTGAAATTTCATTTTTGACAAAAGGGGCCCACTTTTTCCACTTGATTCAGCTTGGCCATGCTTCCCACGTGTCCCACAAATTATTTCAAAATTTAAAATTAATTTTTTCATTTTTATTTAATTTTATTTGATTTAATTCATTTTAAATCATTTAAAATCAAATAAAATCAAAGAAGTTAATTAAGGGGATATTTCTTGTATTGAATTGCTTTGATACATCATCATTGACATTCCAATTTCGTGCAAGGGGCTAAAAGAAGCAAGAATTCAAATTTTGGCTTAAGAAAGGAAAGTGCTTCAATGGAGTTTATGGAAAATCCTAAGCATGAATGCATTGCATTATTGGCCATAATTTTGATCAAAACTCATTACATAAGAGATATGCAAGCCAACACAAGCAAGATTCACGACCTAGAAAGCTAAAAAACGGCCAGGACCAAAACAAAAATTTGTCAAAAAAGTGAGGGATTGAAAGCTAGGTTACAGACACTTTGAGATCAAAAGAAGCACATAGCCTTCTTCATTGCCACGCCCTGAAGCTGAAGAGACAAAAAATGCAGCCTGAGATCACCTATACGACGCTGTTGAATCAAGGTCATCCAAGGGCATAAGTGAGATCAGTGGACATAGACGAGATCATCCATGGCTTTAGGTGATGTTTTCGTGGCCTGAGGACCATTTTGGAAGCAGCCTGCGAACTTTCTTGCGGATAGAAATCCGCAGGTATAAAAACCAGTGTCCAAGGAAGAAGACGCTGACGCGTCTCCTCCTCATTCGTCCGTTTGAAATAAGCGCGCCTTTTTCTTTTTTTTTCCAGGGGAATAGTTGATTTACTAATATAATATATATGTGTTATTATTGTTTCAATTAAAACATGCAGCTCAGATGGCAACGCATCAGTGGATTCCTCCAAAGGGCACGAGTTCAAGTCCTGGTTCTGCCCTTTTTCCACCTTTTCCATAATTAACTTGTTTTCTTTGTTTTTCCTTGTTTTATATTTTTAATCTTAATTTAATTTATATTCAAATAATTTTCTCATGCATTTAAAAATTCACAAAAAATATTTTCCTTTTGCATTTTAATCAGAAAAAATGTTTATTTAATTTTTGACATTAAAAATAATATTTTTTGCATGCATATTTTAATTAATTGTTAAATAATCATTAATTTGACTTTTATTTGCTTTTAGTTATTAAAATTGATCCAAAAAACACCAAAAATAATTACTCTATCATTAAATTAATTTAACTAACATTTTCATAAAAAACAAAAAAATATAATTAACACTTTTATTATTATTTTTATTTTGTAAATAAATCATAATTGAATTAGTTGTTAATTAGGCCATTTTAACATTCCTTTTAATAATTAAAATAGATTTAGATTTAGGTTAATCTTTAACTTTGTTTCTTTTTATTTCTATTTTATTTCATAAAAAATATAAAAAAAATCAAAAAATATTTTCTTGTAATTAAAATAATTAATTAATTTTTAATTTCATTTAATTACCAAAAAAGACCAAAAAAAAATTAATTCCCTTTTCTTTATTCGCGCGTATTTAATTTGTTCGATTATTATGTAATTGCTCCGGATATGTAATAGTAAATAGGACCTTTTACTGTTTTTTTTATTTTCCGTACTTATTTACCAAAAAATGGGTCTTTGTAATTTTTGGCGATGTATAGACCCGCGCCTTGTAATAGCGTATGATTTATATTTCTGCAATTTACTTTCTGCACCGCTTAACTGCTAAACTTACATGAAAGAATGTCTGTAAATAAAATTAACTCATAGCTCACTTATAACAAAGACAAACATTAACTGAAAACAACACACAATTCACACACCACTTCTAGGGTACGCCTCACTCGTTGCCTTCGAAACGTGGTCGTCAAGTATAGGACGTTTTAGCGGTCGCTCTTATGTCCATGATCCAGTTGCCTCGAAACAGTTGCCTCGAAACAGTTGCCTCGAAACAGTTGCCTCGGATTAAAAAGGATCTAGGATATAAGAGTAGCTTCTAAGGTGTCCTGCTGTTGCTTCGGTGACCACACTGTCCCTATAATCGAATTGACCCGAACACCTCCAGTGGTGGTGCTACCTACCTCTCAATGGTGGGATGGCACTACCTAAAGGACACTTACACAACTTAATTCCTTAGGGTAGGTAGATGACTCATGGGTACTTGCTCTTTTCAAAAACAAACAAAATACTTTTCACACCTTACACTTTCAAAAAGCTTTCAAAACAAATTTTTCAAACACTCTTGAGGATAGATACAAGATTTATTCAGAAATCTTTCAAAGAAACTTTTTCAAACCCACTCACATTTGAAAAGCAAACATTTTGAAAACATAAGAGCAAGTACCTAAGAGCCCGTGGATAACCACAGATAGAAAGGGTGCTAACACCTTCCCTTTCTATAAATCTACCTCCCGAACCGAGAAACATATCTCATAAGGAATTTTGCTGTGCTTTTGTCCTTTCCTTGTTGGAGAAAATAAAAGACGGTGGCGACTCTTGCTTCCGCGACATTTCGCGAAACCAGCTAAAAACAGTCAGTTCTAAATCCACCGATCATAGTGATGTTCTTCAGTCTTATGCTCAGTTAATTGCGCGTTTAGAATCCATTTGAGTCTTTGCTCTGATATTCGAGTGATGGTTCGGATACTGATAGTTTACTTAAAAAAGGCAGTCATTTTGTAATCTTTTTTTTTTGCCGAGGATTTGTAGTAACCTCTCTTTTGGTTTTACTATCCCTGTTTTTTGCCTGAACTGTTTCTTTTGTGATTACAGTCAGCGGGATGCCCTAGCTTTTTTTTCTTCTTAAGTCTCCTTCATAGGTTATGACTTAATGGGCTTTTATTTTGAGAGATAATGATTGCATGTCTTGACGATTATAGGGAACCATCACTGTCTTCTGTTTTGGAAGAAAGTCTTTGATGCCATTCATTGTGCACCTAGATTAACTGAGAAAACTACCCTACCCCAGGTTATGATTAAGGGTTTTAATTTGTGTGAAAAGAAAAACTCCTACTTCTTTGGCTCAAAGGGGTTGACGAGGGATTATCTTCCTTATAACTCCACTATTTAGGATTTGAAAAAATGCCTATACATCGTCAGCCAAGTCTGTCCAAAAGCATACTGTATGGAACATGGTATTTTTCGTCATCCTCCCTTTAAAGGCTTACAACTTTTTAATCGAGAGTTGAATATCACAAAAGGAAACAAGAACGCATTTTTGAAATAGTGAATACGAATGAATTGATTCAAGACAAACATGTGCAATGCATTGATGAAATAACGAGGTTTGATATGAATAAATGTTTAAACAAATCAAAAGAAAATTACACATTGAAAATTATAATGAACGAAAAGTATTCTTGTGAGAACTTGTCACTTCAGATGGTATGCTTTGGAGGGATGGAAGAAGAACTTGGCCTGACCATCTTGTGCAAATTCTAGCGCTCCTTCATCAATCAGTTCTTGAATTTTATTTTTCAATGCCCAAACAGTCATCAGTATCATGCCCCGGGCTGTTGGAAGGGTATGCACACCTTGCATCAGGATTGTAGTTAGAGGAAGAAGTCTTGGGATTCAAATGAGGTCCTATCAATGTAATTAGATTCATCCTTAATAGGTGTTGCAAAGCTTGATCCAATGACATGTTAAGTTCGGTGGAGTACCTTTCAGATGTATTCTTCTTATGCTGATTTCCCCGTTGTCGCTGGAGAGGTTGTGGTTGGGCCTGTGAGGTAGTAGCAACTTGGAGAGGTCTATTCTTCATAAAACCAAACCCTTGTCTTCTTGGAGGTTGATCAATGACTTGGTCCCCGACCTCGACTGTTTACTTCATGCTGTTGTATCTGCCTTGATGAAGCTGGTTGATAATGGTTCTCAGCTCTTCTTGTTCTCGGGCTAAACCTTGGATAAGAGCCATATGCCCTAGCATTTGGGCTCTTATTGCAACTACCTCAGCTTGCAGCTGTTCCAGCCGTTCGTCCTTATTGTCTTCATGACTTTTCTTGGCCAGGTTCGTAGCGAGGAGTGCTTTCAACTCTTCCTGCCCCTTGGATAGGTTTAGGAATATGTCCCTGAACTGAGCTTCTCGAGTTTGAAGGTCTCTGTTGTCTTGTTCGAGGGCCATTGCTGAAATAAACAGCGAGAACATGAGAGACCTGTACTAGAAGACCTGTTATGCAATGATATGTATGATATGTATGCAATGTTTTCAAGGATCTCGCAGTGTAAACAAGAAACTGTTAGAATTTGATTGCAGCTTGATTGAAGAAACTTTGTGTTGTTGAGAGTCCTCCAAGAGTTAAGCTCACCATATCGAGTGGGTCATAGCCCCCGACTTAAGTCATCGTGTTTTGATCTCTAAACGATATTGGCTAGAGGAAAATAAATCCCCTTTGCCCCTTGCTGGACATTTGATTTACCATAACCTGCATCACAAGCCCTTGAGATCCTTGAAATGGTTAAGGAAATGTTAAGGCATGGTGTTATGATGTGTATGCTATGCGTTTAAGCAAAATTGTAAGGTGATGTAAACAAGTAAACTCGGCAAGAAATCCAAGTTATTGGATAAGGAATGTAAACAAAACCTACAAGGAACTCATGTTGTTAGACGATAAAAATGTGCAAGTAGTTTAAGTTGAAGGCACACAAGTCACACAAACAGCCTTAGGTTTAGGCTTGCATGGGATCTGGGTATTACCCTCTTAAAGTTCAGTTGGTTCAACCTGTCCTAGTAATAGTAACTGGGTTCTAGAGGTTCTCAATATCACTGACCATCCTCCATCGGTCACAATTCCAGTCACGCAATATTTTCTTGCAGCCGGAACCATCTCGAGAGTATGGTCTCAATGAGTGTAGCATACTACTACTTTCTATTGCCAAGTTGGTCAATTATAGGTTCTAAGGTCAGTTGATGCTTAATGACCCATTAGCAGCCCCATACTCTCCTTGTTGCTCCACAAGGGATATCAGTACCAACTAATGTGCCACATCAACGTAGCTACTGCTTCAACCGTATCGGTCTACACTGTACAGTTCCCTCACAGTCTATTGCTACTTACCTAAAAGGTATCCCCAGATCCGGGTTAGGATCTATAGTAACTCCGATACAAAACCTACAAAGATAAAGCAAACAAATCAAACAATTGAAAACAATATGATGAACTAATCCTAAGGTACACCCCACTTATATATCCCTAGCAGAGTCGCCAGTTCTGTGATACGGTGGCAGAACTGACTGTTAATACTGGTTTGCATTTTGTATTCGAAAATGTCGCGGTGAGCAAGAGTCGCCACTTACTTTTATTTTATCCAACTGAAAAGGAAAAAAGCACAGAAAAATTCCTTTTTCGAGATTTTGAGTACGGGGGTAGATTATGGGAAGGGAATGTGTTAGCACCCTTTCCATCCGTAGTTATCTACGGGCTCTTAGGTACTTGCTCATCATTTTCAAAATTGCTTCTTTGCGTGCTTGTGTATTTTGAAAAGTTTTTGTTTTGACTTCAATTTAACTCTTGCTTATGTCTTCAAGAGTGTAATGAAGTATTTTTTGAAAACTTTGTTTGAAAAGGAGTGTAAGTATGAAAAAAAAGTTTGTTTTGTTTGAGCAAGTACTTAAGAGTTAATCTACCTACTCGAAAAAAGAATTGTTCTATATTTGTTTCCTTTAGACAGCGCTATCCCACTATTAGTGAGTAGGTAGCACCGTCGTTGGAGATTTGAGGGTCAATTCGAAAAGGGACATACGGTCACTAAAGCAATGTTAGGACGTCTTAGTAATAACCCTAATGTCTTAGATCAATTATCTGAGGCAACAATATCCGAGGCAACCTTTCCGAGGCAACTTTGATCTTTGGATAAAAGGACGACCACTAAAGCATCCTATACTCAATGATTGTTTACCGAAGATAACCAAGTGGGAGTGTACTCTAGGAGTACGCATGTGCATGTGTTCGATTTCAGTTATTTAATCTTTGCACATTAGGTGATCTACCGTTTTAATTTTCTATACATTCTTTCCATACAATCCTATTAGCCATACATCTAACAGTTTATAGTTTGCAGAATTAAAATGCGGAAAGTAAGCTAAGCTATTACAAGGCTTCGGGTATTTACATAGCCAAAAACAAACCCTTAAAAAAATGATAAATGAAAGTAAAAAGGTCCTAATTAATCTATTACAACTTGTGAGCAATTACATTAATATGGTAAAATAAAATAAAGTGCGTGCGAATAAAGAACGAGAGAGAATTAGGGTTTTGACCCCATCTAACCTAATCGAAAGAAAAATTATTTTTTGTTGTTTTTAATTATTTCTAAGAAAAAAGAATTAGATTTTTTAAAATTAAATACAAAATTAATTAGTAATTAAATTAGTTAAAAAAATTAAATGGCTTATTATTGTGTTTTGTTATTTTAAGAAAAAAGAAAATATAATAAAGTTAGAAACAAAATCCTAATTATTCTAATTAATTTTAATTTATTTACAAAACAATTAAAGTTACCTAAAATTAAATTAAAACCTAAAATTAATTATTCGAGTTTAGTACAAAAAATCAAAGGTTTGTGAAAAATGTTAAGTTTTATGAAGAAAAAAATTTTTAACAGAAAGAATAAAAATAGGTAAAAGGATAAATAGGAAGGAAGAAAATCAAAATCAATAGGGGTGGTTGTTGAACTCACGCCCTTAACCTTCTCAGAATGTCTGTCTCGCCATGTATTGGTGTCATGTGTAAGTTGTTCTGTTTTGGCCATTTGTGTTTTGTCCTCAACATTCTGCATGAGATCCTGTCTAAATCTGCATTATCGAATCTCATGAACACATTAAATAAATTACTATATATTATGAAATACAAATAAAGTCAATATATGAAAAAATTTAATGTTAAAATCGATATGACATGTATGAATGATTATACCCTTTTGATCATGGAGATCAAATCAGCCTTACACTTACTGGAGAAGTAGTGATATGAATGCTTTTATGCCTTTTTGATCATGGAGATCAAGCCAGCCTTACCCTTACTGGAGAAGTAGTGAGATGTGAGTTTGTAACATGGATGACTTGTTTGTACTGAGATGGAGGTTTGTAATAAGGATTTCAAGGTTTTAGGGTTCTTGGAAGAATTTGATATTCTGACAGCGTTGTGGCAAAGACTTTTTTCCTCTTTTCTTTGTGTGAAAAGAATGAGATTATATAATGGAAATTAGAGAGAAAAAATGGTCTTTGAATGTGCAATTGGGCCTCCAATGTTCACTTGAGTTCGTCACATTCCAGGCTAAATTGTAGGGGCTTAAGTGCAACTTTTGAAGTTGAAATGTGAAAACAAAATGTAGCCGACAACGAGAACTAACTCTTGTCCGAAAATGAGCTCAATCGGATAAACGGTGAATTAGTTATGAATTTTTGAAGTTTCAGCTCAGACAAACTTATTTTGGGCTCCAGTGTCGACTCTGACACGTTCTTCAATAAAAAACTGGTATTGATCGGAGCATAATCTAGTCTCGACTTTTGAAGAAAAGTTGTAGATCTTTGAGTCAGTGACCTAGTATAAAAATATAGGCCCAATCCGATAAAAATTGACCTAGTTATGAATTTTCGAAGTTTCAGCCCAGATGAAATAATATTCAGCATTCAGGATTTTCGGCGCGTCACACACACTCTGAGCAAAAAACAAAGGCCTTTTGAATACCGTTCGAACTAGATACCTCCTGTAAAAACGTAGCCAACTCAATTTTTGAAATTTTGGCGCTGGAACCAGCTCGATATGATGAAAACCAACCAAGTTATGATTTTCTGAACATGACGCAAATAAATTTCGGTCACAAATTTTCTGTACGAAAATACTTGATAAATCTGCATTTTTGAAGACATTCTGATCGAAATTGGCTTCCAGTCGTGAGAGATGAAAACGTAGTTAACGTCAATACGGAATTTTGGCCCCCTGAACGGGTTCAAAACGAGCCACGATCTTCAAGTTATGAATTTTTTAGCGCGTAAGAACTGTACTTTCAGCATACTTTTTCACCACATTTCTTCGAGAAAACTCATACATTCAGATACCTTCTTTAAAGAATTGACTCTTGAGCCGATCCTGAATTTGAGAATATGTTATCAGAGATATCTTGGCGAAAGAACACCTGAATATGACGCGCCGGGTTGGACTTGTGAATCTTTGAACCCTGAATCGTTGCAAAACAGCGAGCCGATCTTCAGCACGGAAAATACTCTGAGAATATCCATTGACGAAATAAACGTCACTTGTAACCTGAAGAAGCTTGATAAATATACCTTTATTCCATAATCATAAAACCAATAATATGCGTGTATGAAAAGATGACAAATTTTTGGGTACAACATCAACTTATAACTACAACACAAAATGGTCAACAATAATTAACGATACTCGATTGTTAAAGACTCAACAACTTTGGCCGGACGGACCGACCTACTCTAATACCACTAATGTAACACCCCAAATCTACCCCACAGTTATATTAAAATCAGAGTGCCAAAATTTCCGCAAACATGGGGCATTATATTCTCATTCCAAAAACCAACAACATAAAAACTATCATAATAGATACATAGCACATATTGATCCAAAGAACTTATAACAATTTATTAGTCTTCAAAAGTATTTCAACTTGATTCCATAAATATGCAGTGGATTCATAACTTTAAAACTTCAAAGGAAACATAACATCTTTTAAACAACTTAATTCAAAGAAAACAACTTCTTAAAATAACAACTTGAATTAAACTTAAAACATCATAAAATCAAATAAGCGTTCATCCCCCCCGAGTGCTACGTATCAGAGCGACAACACCAACAAGCTACTAAGTCTTTACTCCTCGTTATCTGCACGTTACCAGTATAAAGGCAACGGCGAAACAAATAAAAGGGTGAGACATCGAATAATATAAATAAGATTATGATAATTAATATATTAGACAAGAGCATTATAAACTTCACCGCTTCTCAACAACACACAACAATCAATAAACATTCACAATTATCATTAGCGATTCAAAATGCAATTCGAATGCGACACAACTGTGCATATGCATGTGGTACCAACAGGGCTTCAACCCTCTTCACTAATTGCCAATTAATAGAGGCACAAGGCATAAGCCTACTTCACAAATCCGCCAATACAGGCCTTCACAAAATACAAATGTATGAGACTCATGTAACATACAACATCACATATATATCATTCACCACAAACTTCATTACGAGGCATTCGCCTACATCCCTGCATCACTGGAAATAAGCCTAACACTTCACATATTCAATCACATCTCAATTATCTCAAACATCTCATAACATCAAAATAATTTATTAAACATCATTTATTATCACAAAAATCATCGAACACAACTTCATCAATAAAATCTCACTAATACTCAACTGTATAATAATAGTACAGTAACCCATCCTATTATTATGCTAATTTGTATCATTATTGTCACTAATCCTACTGTCATATTTCTAACAGCAGTCTCTAACATCTCATATTCGTCAATCTGTCCCAAAAACAGCACAACAGTCATCTACGAGAATTAATTCTAAATCCTAAATTAGTTACTGGGATTACACTTCTTAATTATCATTTTAATCCTCTAGAATAGAGTTCGTCATGTTAGCTAATCAACGCTTCGAACGGCATCTCAAACAACATCCTACAACTCAAGTTACAACAATTAAAAGTCAATTCTGCCAAAAATCAGACCTTATGTATCAACACAAAACACTATGGGTCGACGCGTCCTGCTTCATCTGCATACTATGAGTCAACGCATCCTCCTTATGGATTGACTCATCCTGCTTCAAATCCCAGCATGTATCGACACGTGCACTCTTCGTGTCGACTCATCTTGAGTCTTATACTTAACATGCATCGACACATCCTCCCTTCGCGTCGACTCATCCTGAGTCTTGCACTCATCATGCATCGATGCAAACCCTGCATGCATCGACTCATCCTGAGTCCAACAGCCTCCTTGCATCGACTCATCCAGTTTGAGGTCGACACATCCTGTGATTTTCTGCATAATTTTCTGCGTTTTCTACTGTATTTTGCTATGGGAATCATACTTCAGCCCTAAAATCCTTATTTTTGATCATGATAATTCATCACCTAATCATTATACCCTATTACTCCATTGATCAAACAACATAATTTATTACATACGAAAATTCAACACAAAATTCAACACAGATAACGGATAATTACACAACCCCGATCCTACATACTAACCATCATATTCCTGGTTATAAAATCTGAACCCCACCCTTACCTTTTGGTTTTTCGGTCGGTCGAATTCTTCGGTTGAAACTGCAACTGGTTTGACGGCGAGTTCTCTAAATTTGCTTGCCCCCCACTCGGTGCCTCCAAACCCTTGCTTCTTCTACTGCTACGTGATAATTGTTTTTCTTTTGGTTTTTGGCTGCTAGCTTCTATATATCATAACCTAATATAATAATAGGTCTACTAGTAACTTTAATGGGCCTATTAATTCTATTCCTAATCCTGCTATTTCACACACCCCACTTGACCCAACTAATAAAATAACATTCTACTAAAATCAACATTAAATCCAATATTAATTTCTCTTGACTAAATTGACTAATTATTCAATTATCAATTCTAACAATCCAATAATGCTCCTAATAATTATTCCGATAATTCCTTCTTCGACTAAATTCCAACAATTTAAATCCTCAATAATTTATTTAAATAATTTAATGAATCTCTCGGCGTTACAGGAAGGACCTGAGTTCAACACTCAGGCCTCACAATTTTGTTTTCTAACTATTATTCTGCAGATCTTGTGTGTTTCAAATCCATATGCTCACCATGCACCTTCAGATCATAACCATGAGATCCCATCTGATCAGATCCAGCGCTCCCAGACGCGCAGCTCACCATACACCCTCAAAGGATTTTCTCACTGGATCCAACTGCAGACTTGGGCTCCTCTCGCTTTGGGCCTACATTTTTTAAACTTAGCCCCTGTTTACTTTTGCTGCCTGGCCCATTTATACTTGTTTACTTTGTTTTTGTTTATTTCTTTTAGTTTATTTTTTTAATCAACATAAAAATCAGAAAAAATATAAGAAACTTAGAATTAGGTTTTATTTTACTTTTTAATAATTTAATTTAGTTAATTATTTTAACTTATTTTCCTCAATTTTTAAAATAAGTAGATTTAGGATTTATTTGAATTCAATTCTTTTCATAAAGTGAAAAATGAAAAAATATTAGGTTTGTTTTAGAGTTAATTTTAATCAATAATTAAATTTTCTTTTCTCTCTTCAATTAATTAGATTTGACTTAATTGAACATTAAGCATTTTCCAAACAAAACAAAATGACAAAAAATGTTCCCTTTCACTTAGGATTTAGACGTTATTTTCAATTCGCGCGCAATTTTATTTTTATCGTTTTCATATTATTGTACCTACTTCCTGGTTTATAATAGAATTAACTAGGACTCTTTTACTGTTTTCTTTATTTCTCCCCCCCATTTTTGGACTTGTAATAATCCCCTTCCCCGAAGCCTTGTAATAGATAGATTTACATTTCCGCGCTTTTAATTACTGCAAATTATTGACTGTTAGATGTATGCCTAATAAGATTGTATCGCAAGAATAAAAAACAAACTCTAGCAAACCTAACACAAGACAAAATAAACTGAATACAACATAATTGTACATATACATCTCTAGGGTATCCCACTTTGGTTGCCTTCAGAAAACAGACACAACTCTCGAAACGTGAGAGATTTTAGTGGCTACCCTCTAGTTTAAAGATCATATATCCTCTCAATGTTACCTCGGTAAAGTGATCTTAAAATCCTAGGGTAGTTACTAAGGTTTCTTGCCTATTTGCCTTTGTGACTGTACACACGTCCCTTTGAATGTCCCTCAAACATTCAATGGTTAGGGCTACCTACTCACTAATAGTATGACAACATTATCTAAAGAAAAAGAGGAAAAGAACAACCCTTTCGAGTAAAAGTAGATAGTTCCTAGATGTTATGCTCAAACAATTTTTACACTTACACAAAACCTCTTTCAAAATCATTTTCAAATACTTTGTATATGTTCTCTACTATTCCGATAAACATTATAAAGTTCTCCGCACTAAGGCGCTTTCAAAAATACTTTTCAAAACACATAAAGCACAAGGTATTTCAAAATGAGCTAAGCATCTAAGAGCCCGTAGAAAACTACGTATGGAAAGGATGCTAACACATTCCCTTTCCATAATCTACCCCCCTTACTCAGAAAACTCTCGAAAGGTCTTTTTCTTTTCTTTTCACCATTTCCTTTGTTGGATAAAAGAAAAGTCGGTGGTGACTCTTGCTTACCGCGACATTTGCGAATACAAACGTAAAACTAATATACTAGGGTTAGAAGTGCGATCTTAGGAAATAGGGTTTTAATTTTTATTAGGGGAACTCGCCATGATTTTAGTCGTATGCCCACGTATCCTCTTATGAGGAATCAGAGTCTCAATTCGTAGTTTGCAGTTTGGTTGGTGTTTTTTATAGGATTACATAGAATTGATTTCGAATTATCCTTGAACCTTGTATGGGTTGAAAATTGTGTGAGCGTAGACGTAGTTCGCAGTTAATTTGAAAATAATTCTCCTTAAGCCTTTTTCAAAAATATCTTGGGGTTTTTATTAAGTTAGTAAAAAATGGTTTGATTGTTGGTTAGTTATTTTGAATTTTGAATTGATAACGTGTATGGTAGGGCATAGAGCGAGGGAGTCTGATATAGTCTCCTCATCACCTGGCCATGCGTTGCTCGTCATGGAGGATGCAGATGGAATCTGATAAAGTTTTCCTGATCACGTGGCTAGATATTGGCCATGTGTCGTCCACTGGTGAATTACGTGGGTTTTTAATATCTTTGTAAAGTATTGAATTGACTTAATTTAAGAAAAAGGTTTGAATTAATTAGAAAATAGATTTAACTAAATAATCCAATAAAATATATTTTGTATTTTGAATAACTAATTGGTAAACGTTAAGTCTACCACTAATTACTCGAGGATGTGAAATTTGATTACTGGTAATATGTCGAAATTATTTTGTATTTTTATAATGAGATATATTTTTAAGAGAAATTAAATAAATAAATAAATAAAAGAAATAACTAAATTAAATATGGTGTTATATTAACAAGGGGTGTCGCTATTAGACCAATATATGGCCTAAGGCCCATTTCAATATTTGTTAAAGTTAATCCTAAAAACTAGAAATAAACTAATAATAATAGCAATAATATAAGTAACAATAAAACAAAGAGAAAAATTACTGATCCCAAATTATTTATTCCTCCCTCACGGTATTCCTTCTTCTACCTTCATAATCCCTCTTTTCAATTTCTTTCCAAATAAAACAACACCCATAAATCTCATACCCAAACTCATTTAATCAAACATATCTTAATCAAACCACATGAATAAAAAGCATAATGGAAAACAAACTGGAGGATGCTAATGGAGAATGAGTTTGCGAATCTGAGCGGAAACATGATGATTCCACAGAGGCGGCTAAAAATGTCTCTGGATTTGAAGGGGAGACAGTCGGATCGTGGAAATTTTGATGGTGGATCTCCGGAGACGTTGTTGTTGTATGCAAAATGGAGGGCTCTCGTCGATGTTTGCACCGACTAAGTTACGTGTACAGTTCTCACCGCCGGACTCCAGATTCGTCGGATCTTGTGGTAGCATCGACGAATGCCGATTGAAGATGGGTTGATGCATCGATGGAGGGCTCTGTCCAGCTTGTGATGTTTCATTATAATGTTGTTTTCCAGGTTGTTGATTAAGACTGGCAGGTTTGCGGCTAGCTACTTCTTCTTCCTGTTTCTTTGATTTGTGATATCGTTTGTTTTTTTTTGTTGTTGTTGGTAGTGATTGGATAAAGTAGAAACCAAACTCATTAGAGATAAAATTCATAAACTATGCAATTTGTTAATTGGCAGTAGATACAATATATCAAATATTAGAGTAATAATGATATATGAATTGAGGCAGTGATGATGTTGTATATAAGTTTTGCAACACAAATTGATTTCAAGAACTAATTGGTTAGTTTTTTCTAAGAACTAAATTAGGGATATCATGTATATTTACCAAGATAATACTAATAACAAACATCATGAGCTGTAATCACATATAAGTTAAGAAAATGTTAACGTAAACAAAAAAAGTAGCGATAATTCATATATTTACATGAATCTATTATGATGTTTATAAGTAAGGTGAGCCAAAACCAAAAGCATAAGTTCTCCATAACTGTGTACAAATTTGGATGGTGTGTATTGAATGTGTGTGGTCTGTGTGCAATTGTGAATTGAGAGAATAACTAGTTTTGTCAAGAAATAATTTTTGAAAAACAACTAGACCATCATATCATCATCATATGGTTAAAATAACAAACCAATTAAAAAATAGAATTGAAAATTAAAGAGAGACCTCATATGAAATCATTGGCCAAAACAAAAATATCCCAATAGTATTAAAAAGAAAATTTTGAAAGAAGAAGAAATTTGCAAAAAAAAAAAAAGAAGTGTGTGTAAATGAGTGAAATTGTGAGAGATTGTAAAAATGTTGATTTTGTGGATGTGTGAGAAAACTAAGGTCCTATTTATAGACTTGAATTAAGTTAAACAAACTTAGGGAGTAAGTTCCAAAAGCCCAATGAGAAGCCTAAAGTTTGATCTCCCCAAAAGGAAATAAAATTAACAACAAAATATAAATAAAAAAATGTTAAAAATGTAACACACAAGATTCGAACCTACGACCTCATATTTGTAAACTTCATTCTTTAGCAATTGTGCTGTGTTACTCATTTGTAGATAAACTCAATTGAAAGTATATGAAAGGTGTGCAAATATTTGTTATTTTAAAAACAAAAATAATTTGAAATAAATTATTATATTTTTAACTGGACTTGAGAATGAATATCTATAAAAATCAAATAATATTATAAAAATAAAATTTAAAATATTTTTGACTGTAGGAATAAATGGCAGACAAATTTGGGGTATGGCACACTGCTCAATCCTGGTGCCAATGATGGATGTGACTTGAGAACCTGTTGAATGGAACACTTTTAGGAGTGTGGGCATAGAAACTGAACCTTTTTGGTTACTCTGGTATGGGAAGTACTCGGATAGACGAGGTTCTAGACTTTGACTCGATTGGTGTACACAAAGTGATGGGTAGTTACTAGTAAAAGATTGATGGAATGCGCGAAAATTGTGATCTCCAGTCGGGTAAATCTCGGATCCTTGATTGGAGAAAGGGACTATTATATCTTCGTTCTTGCCATTATGTGCTTAAGTTCTATAATTATGCTAGTTGGAAGCTGAAGTGAGTAAAAGTGTGAACTACTGTAGCCTAAGTTACTTGCTAGTTATAGTTCATCTAACCATGGGTGAGGCCATATAACTATGTTTGACATTGTGTGATTAGGTGAATGGAAGCTAGTGTTTAACCTTAGCATCAAAGAACGACCACAGTTGTATCGGTTGTTTGGAACCATGGTATTCCAATCTGGAAGAATTATCATTGGGATCTCTTTTGCGTGCATGATGTGAGTGAGTACACGCATAACATAACAGTTCGAGTTGAATTCTTACCCAATCATGTCTGGATTGTTGGTTTTTGAGTAAGTAAACCCTGAACGTTTGGCACTCTTAGGTTTTTGCATCCTAAATAGCGGGACTGGAAGGTTCTGAGGAGCAATGGCCTCAGTGGGGACTTGTATAATTATTTTTTTTTCGTGACTATAGGACACGGGTGAAGATCGTTATACTCTACTCGGTAGGTTACTCGAGTACATAACCTCAGAGTTGGACTATCATGTTATTACTAACAGATAGGTATAACGCCACAATATCATTATCACGCACGAGATGCATGAGTCATCCCTTCTGATAAATGTGGTACATTGTTGACCTGGAACTCAAGGTAGGATTCTGATTTGGTACTCGTGAGACCTGAACCCGAATTCTCATAAGATAAATATGATAAGGATCCATATGTTATGCTCAATAATTGAGAACTATCCAAGTAGACGATAGCAAGAAGAATTAAGTTTTGTTACTACACTTATGAGGACCCTGAGTGGTCATGGGCGCGTAAGTGATATCAGAATATGACTTGAAGATGTATCCTGTTCCATTAGAGTGTTCATAAAGTAGTTGTGCGTTAATGCCTGAGGTGGAATTGATGTGTGATCTTTATACCATGACTAACACATTGTGTGGTTATTCTTTGACACTTGGTGATCAGTGTTGGAGTAGGTAGAGTATATCTTGGGCTAGCTCAATGTGAGATGTATCTAGATGAGTATCCATAGACTCTCAGAAGTGGAGCAATGCCAGTCTCGGTAAAGCCAAGACACGCTCGATTTTGGAATGCCTGGGAACTTTAAAAGGGAAATGTTCAAGGTGTGAAGCATGATTCCTTGCATTGTAGCTACACTCTAGATGTTAGAAGCACTACACCAAGAGGTGCAATTGAGGAAGCCAGTTCAGTGGTAGATCCAGGAACAAGAAAGTATTAGACGTCGATATGGATGAAGCGTGATTGTGGAAGAATGGTCGTATCAGTTAAGTTGCATGAGTTAATAGAGGTATTGTCACACTAAAATCATGAGGTCGTGTGGTTGAGAAGAGACCATAGAAAAGGTTGGAAGTATTATCGTAGCAGGTGTACGGTGTAAGATGCATTCCATTTCAGGAGTTATTTACCCTCGAAGAGTAGTTGTTGACTAATGTGTTTAAGATTCTATTGCATACCTGTTGGTGTGGTAAATCGGCAAGCAAAAAGTAAAGTATTATTTTACCGGGTGATATAGGTTATATTGTATCGCGTCCACAGAGATTGGTGAATTGAAATGTCGTTCGATAAATCTCTTGTTAATGAGTTTGGGGGATAAATGGGTTGAAAGGAAAAATATCAACAGAAGAAAATGTATAAAAAGGAAAAAGAAATAACTTATCAAGCATGCATGTATACTACTTCTCACAAACTTAAACCTATCGACTTATTATACTAAACCTATAATATTCATCAATATCATCACATATCAAACACAACATCCACTGTATCACCTCGGCAATGATCTCTCAACCAACCTTAACAAAGAAATCAATCGCGCTCGCTTGTATCGAGGATCTCTCAGAGCGACACAAACAACACAAAGGCATTAATCACAAACACCCTAAGTGAATAAAAATGCTAAATCTACCTCTATAATCCATACATTATTAGATAATCATCCTAGATAAGAATTCAAGAAGTATATGTCTATAGCAACTCAAATCCCTAACACAGAGCAAAAATTAAGGATAACAATCGACAAAGATTTGTAAAGTAAGTTTTATATAACGCCAAGGGAGACAAATATACATAAGATCAAAGTAAATACATGTACAAACCCAACCAATAGATAATACACAGAAAATGAGAAATGAATCGCAAATATATTGGTTTGTCAGAGCCGATTGAAGAGCAATACACCTCGGATCCGTATGCAAGCTTCATAGTTGCTATATAAGCTAATACTAACAAAATTGGAGGTTGATGGAGTTGAGAGAAATTTTTTACTCAAAACCATAACAAAAAATGAACTGAAAATGAAGTTATAAAACAAATCTCAATAGACCACACTTAGCGGGCTCACCGTGCTAAGCAGGCTGCGTGATATTTACACATTAAACCGACCTAAACTGCGTTAAGTGCGTTATCCGTGCTAAGTGGGCTCCAAAGCTATGCTTCTGCCAAAATTTCAAAACACAAGCAGCACACTCGCGCTTAGCTTCCTTCTGCACGCTAATCGGGCTCTCCTGGGCAAAACTTCTCAAAACTGGTCTTTTATTCCGAAAACGCGCATCTGGAGTCGTGCCTTCAACACCTTATTCCTCGATGCTCCAAAATGCAACAAATACCTACAAAATGAATGGAAAAACACCAAACGGTACACTATGTACACAAAAACACAAATAAACACACACTAAACATATTTACATAAAAGTAGGGTTTATTCAACCGATATTAACAATAAAAAGTCGATAAGTGCAACCAAAAGTATATACAAAAATAGTTAAAATTTATACTTATCAATACCATGTTGGATGAATGCATAAAAGGAACAATGGTTGTAAGGAGAATGAGTATGGTAAGTAATATAACTATATGGATTATCGACATAGTGTAAGCCTGGAAATTTCAAGAAGTGCGTAACTGGTTAAAATCAAAGTAGCGTAATAGACAAGGAATATCAAATAAGCTTGTAGTGTGTTTGATGGAGTACTTGTAAGATTTTGTTTTGAATGGATGTATCTTTCTAATGGAAACTCATCAAAGCAATGTTTTGTTCACCTTAGTCTCTCAAGAATCCATCATAATCTAGAGAGGTGCTGTTGATGGACCAGTATAGAAGGGACATTATGGTTGATATGTAACCAGATGTTCATAGGCCAACTGTTGAGCTCGCAAATAGAGATTTGGTCAGAGCATCATGACCGTTGGAAATGCTGGAGCCAATTAAAGGATTTTACTTGACGTAGACTCATTGTGATCACGTCTTGCACACTTGTGAGCGTGTATGGAGATTTATGTGATAGTTGCAGAATAATAGGAGAATTTACTCTTCATTGGTGAGACGTTATGCACAATTGTTAAGTATCAAGACTATTAGTTTCAGACCTTGTACACCATTGTGGCTTGCGAAGATCGTTGTTTGGTCTAAGACTGAAGTAAGAAGCTTTGTGGGGCGGAGAAGATAAATTTGGAAACAATCATCCTAAGCATCCTGGAATTTGAAGTCACGAACAAGAGCTTGATAAACACTTGTACGACTCTATATGGACTCGTGGGGATGTAAATCCAAAGTGTCGTCATTAGAGAGGAAAGTTGCAGTAGGAATTTCGTTGATTGGGGGAATTTCCTTAAGCGCGTTAGGCCTCACATAGTGAAGTGCCATTCGCTACTAGTTTGTGTAGCAAACCTCCCAGTCAATAACTTGGGAAAGTTTCTGTTTGGGTTCGCTGGGACTTCACTCAGCGAAGTACCCTCGGTACCAACTCACTTAGCGAACTTCCCTAAGCAGAAATTACATGTTGATTTCCCCCAGTGCAATTTCTTTCTGTATCAAGAATCGGACGCCTTCGTTGTCTGCATGACTTATGAGGTGTTTTATGGATTATGAAATGTCGTATCGTGATCACTTTTATGCTACTTTTATATGTATGTTTAATGAAATGCATCATGTGATAAATGATATGATGTGATCACTTGCTTGATTGTTTTCTTTTGTTCCAGTTAAAAATTCGAATATGGATGTGACATATGCTTGAATTAAAGTAGGCCTAAGCTACTAGGTGGTAAATCACATATGACCATGGACTGGGTCCAACCTATTTTATCTTTGTGATGTGCTTGTGAGGGTCTTAAAGGGTGTTTCCCACTTGATGATAACATATTCGTGTTCTCGGTACATCATATACACCTAAGCTACCATTGTGATGTGCTTATGAGAGTCTTAAATGGCGTTCCCACTTGACGAGAGCACATCAGCATGCTTTATATGGTGGCGTTGTCATGTCATGTAGGCAATATCACTTTGATTACTTACCTCTAGTGGTGCCACGTAGGCAATATCACTATGCTTTCACCCGATGGGCTTGTGTAGTCTTGATGGCGTGTTTGCACTTGCGGTACACACTTGTGTATTGATGATTAACAGGGTCGTGACGCCACATAGACAATGTCACTTAAGTTTACTCGTCACATATGGGATTGTGTAGCCAAGTAGGTGTTAATCACTTTCGACTCATCTGATTCATCGTGTGATGTGCTTGTGCAAGTCTCTTGACGCTAGGCACTTGGATTACTCATCGAGGGTGTGATGGTGTGACCTAGTTAGTAGGCAAGATACTACTTTTGGATTCCTCGTACACGGATACGGGTCTGCATACTTGGTATTTGTTTTGTTCTGTTTTGTGTGTTGGTGATCTCATCTTGGATAGTCAGGGGACTTTCATTGTGATGTTTGCGTTGTTGTGTTTCTTGTACCTAAACGTGAGGAAACCCCATATCAATGGTTGATCCTGTTAAAACAAGATTTGGTTCTACAATAATATCTTTGAGTTTTAATGATAACAAATTAGTATATTTGTATGAACAATTTTGATACTCTAATGTTTGTTATTTTTGAGTATTTAACAAACAGGTTATGCTTCTGATGAATGACATGGCCAAAACATTAGAAGAGAATAAGTTCCGCTTCTGCGCTACACAAATTCTGATGAACAATAGTAATACACTCCAGAAGGCTATGAAGTGTAGGCTCTTATATAAAGAAAACATGTTCTAAAGAAACCAGTCAAAAGATCTGAAGAGAGAAGTTCTACTGAAGTCCATATGCTAAAACCTTAGGTTTCTGAAGATAACATGTTCTAAAGAAACCAGTCAGAAGATCTGAAGACAAAAGTTTCTACTGAAGTCCATATGCTGAAGACTCATGTTTCTGAAGACAAAGGGTTCTCAAGACCAAGTGCTGAAGATTCTGGAGACGTAGTTCTGAAGACTCTAAAGACTTGAAGTTCTGAAGATCCAAGGTTCTAGAAAAGGTTCTAAAAGACCAAGTGCTAAAGACTCTGAAGATATAAGTTTTGAAGACTCTGAAGACTTGAAGTTCTAATGACCCAAGGTTCTCAAGACCACGTGCTGATGTTTCAAAGACAAGGTTCTAAGTGAACAAGTTCTGACGACTGAAGACTTGTTTATCTGGAGATTTAAATGTCATAATTCTACTCATGCTTCAATCATCTACCATCAGAAGCCTCTGGAGTTCAAAAGACAAATGTTACTGAACAATGACAAGTATACAGTATAAAAAAGCCTTATCCCACTACCTCTCTATTAGCTTGAATTGTGGAAAAGAAAAAGACGTGACAGTGCTATTTTCATCATTATATAACGAATTTTTTTCGATATCCAACAACTCTATTTTGCTTAGCTATATAAGAAAAGGATCATATGCTTAAATTGTTATTGGTGTTTAAATGTTCAAATGGAAGTTGTCATTGTTGGAACACAACCAAAAATTATCAACCAATATAACAACAACGAGAACAAAAAATAGTTCTTGAATTATATTGTTGATAATTACAAGATAATAATGAAGTCATTGATTCACAATGTACTTAATTTCATATACTGCAAGAAGCTTAGTAAGATGCAGAAGATAATTAAGATGATCACAAAAGCTCAAATCACAAATCTACAACATGAATGTTGTGCTTTAAAGTGATTATTGAATTAAATAGAATAAGGGTTGCTGTCCAGAATGTTTTGAGATGAATCAAGATGAAGAAATTATTCTCTTTACTACATCAAGATCAACAAAGCTTTCAGAAGTGTATGAAGAAGAAGACTTCAGCAAGTCATTTGCTTTTGGGTTGTTGTCCATGAAGAAGCTACTTGAAGAAAAGAAGACCACACATTTGAAATAAAATACAATGTAATATTATTAGTGTGTATTAGGATCTTCTATTGTACTTAATTTAGTTTACACTTGCTTGTGTAGAATCATTCTCTTGTAAACAAACCTTGTAAAAACAAATTGTTGTTTGTTCCTTCTAAAGAACCAGTTAGGTCAGAAGCTTTAGAAGGTTTTTGTGTTTCTTCTAAAGGACTAGTTAGGTCAGAAGCTTTAGAAGGTAATGTGTTTCTCAAAGGACCAGTTAGGTCAGAAGCTTTTAGAAGACTTAAATGGTAGTCTTAGTGGTAGTTAGTCACTTGCAGTTAGCTTGTGCATTGTAATAATCTGTTTGAATATTGGATTAGGTCCTTGAGTTCAAGGCCAAATCACCTTGGTAGGGTGGACTGGACTAACTTGAGGATTTCTCAAGTGAACCAAGATATATCACATGTTCTTTACTCTTGCTTATGCTTTACTGTTTATGCTTCCACAACATATTCGAAAGCATCACATAACGCAACAATGTTAAGAAACGAAAGTTTTCTATGAATGGAAAACCCAATTCAAACCCTCAATTTCTTGTGTTTTCTTCATGCCTTCATTTTCGTTTTGATGCATGTACCCTGTAGATCTGAGAGAACCCATAAGATAGGGGAACCCACTGAAATTTAGTAATCTCACCCCAGTCGTATTATTATTTTTCAGGCACATGTTAAAATTGAAGAATTGCTAAGTGGTCAACAATGAAGACATGGATGAGCAGATGGCAAGAAGACCTTATCTGATCTTATCTTTATGTTGTGCATTGTTATAGACAAGCATATTGTATATAGTTGTAGCTGAATAATTAACTTGCATACAGTTTTAAATTTTTGTCATTTTCAACTTTTATATGTTTTCATGTATCATATAGACATATATGCATGTGGTGTTACAAGAGCTAACTAATCTCACATTTATTGATGATGTCCTCCTCTTTTCTAGAGGGGACTACAAATCTATGGAGATCATGATGATAACTTTCCAGAAGTTTAATAATTCAACAGGCATGAAGATAAATCCTAACAAATGTAAAATCTACTTTGGTAGTGTTAACGAAGGTACAAAGGATCAAATCCTAAAGTTGACCAACTTTCAGGATGAGAACTTGTCATTCAGGTATCTAAGAGTACCTTTAACCTGTAGGAAATTGTCAACAAATCATTATATGGTGTTAGTTGATAAAATTGTTGGGAAGATAAAACACTTAAGCACTAGCTTATTGAGCTATGCTGGGAGATTGCAGCTGATTAGAAGCATTTCTTTTACTATGGCCAACTATTGGATGATGCGTTTTCCTATGACCAAGTTTGTCATAAAGAAGATAAAGGCTATTTCCAGATCATTTATATGGACTGGCAAAGAGAATATCAGTAGGAAAAGTCTTGTTGCTTGGCAAAACGTGTGCAGTCCAAAGAAGCATGGTGATATGGGATTTATTGATCTTGCAATTTGGAAAAAAACAACACTGTTAAAGATGTTGTGGAACATCAGTAGCAAGGCAGCCAACCTCTGGGTAAAGTGGATTCACACTTATTATCTTAAGCAGACAAACATCATGGATATTATAGTGAAGACAAATAACACCTGGATCATAAAACAAGTTTTGCAACAGAGAGACACTATTGGTAGTATCAAGGTATTATAGGATCAAATGAGTAACCAAGGAAAGATCCAAATGATGCAAGTGTATAGTAGCTTGAGAAGTGAGAACTAAAAAGTAGTTTGGAGGAACCTGATGTTCACTAATGCTGCTAGACCAAGGGCACTCATGACCATATGGTTGGCATGCCATAGAAAGCTAGCTACCAAGGATCGATTGAAGAAGTTTGGCATGATCGCCAATAACAATTGCATCCTGTGTGAAAATAAAGAATCTATAGACCATCTTTTGTTCGACTGCCATGGAACTAAACCTATATGGGCATATGTTCTGCAATGGATTCAGGTGAAACATGAGCCTAAAAATTGGAAGGAGGAAATCAAGTAGATTATGAATAACAACAAAGGAAAAGGGTGGCGGGCCTCTTTGATCAAACTTGCCATCGCTGAGACAATGTATGAGGTTTGGATTTTCAGGAACAACATTTACTTTGGAAACAAAGAAGATAAAAACAACATAACAAAAAACATTATTGACATGATAGTTTATAGGACTTGATATAACAAGAAGCTTAGACCATACATAGTCAATTTAATGTTGAATTAAGTTTTCTCTTTGTCTCTTGGTGGACTGGATCCGAACGATCATATTGTATTTAGCTATTTTTTAAATTAATCAAAATCTTTAAATTGTTAAAAAAAATAAGAGTCATGCTAACGAGTGCTCTGAAGACACTCTTTAAGAATACCAAAAAAAAAAAAAACATTCTTTATAAAAACCAATGATTCGTATTTTAAACACTTAAGAGTGTCCTAGCATTTCCCAAAAAATAATTATACTCATTGAAATTGTATAACCTATATCAAGTACTCGCATTCGTATCATTTGTTAACCACGCAAATATTGTTACTGTTTTAATTATTGCCCTAACCACGCAAATATTGTTACTGTTTTAATTATTGCCTTAAACTTCTTCTAATGCACTACAAACCCATAAACCCTGCCTTTCTCGACCCAACCACTGGGACTGAGTCAGTGAAGCGACTCAACTAAAAAAAATAATTAATATCGTATGACCTCCAAGATCTATTCATCCACTCTGGGCTGATCGTAACCACCGCCCAACCTCAGTTCCAAAATGTCGATCGGCGACGCTTTTCTCCTCTTACTCTTCGTTGCTACTTACTCCATTTCAGCCGCTTCCGCTGATTCCATCTATGGCTGCGGCGGATTCGTCCAGGTAAATTCATTACCGCCGATTTCGGCTTTTCGACCGATGTTACTTTTTTCGCGACGGCGAGATTGATTTTTAGGGATTCGGATTGAAAAATTTAATGGCGGATCTATGTTTTGGAGTTTTCTAGTTTTTTGAACTTACGTCTATTTCAGCTTAATTCGGTTGCTTATTTTATTGTTACCGATTCGTTACTACAGGCGAGCTCATCGTTGGTGAAATCGAGGAAACAAACTGATGCAAAATTGGATTATTCACATGTCACGGTAAGAGAGTGTTCTGTATTTGATTTTGAATTTGAACTCTATTTAATTTTGCACAGTAACTATAATAATGTTAAATTAATCTAATATGGAGTGTTAAGGTCTGTTTGGAGTGACTTATTTGAGCTTATAGGCTGGTTTAAGCAGTTGTGGTACTGTTTGGGAGAACTCGTGAAAATGTTTTACATTTTTGTAAACTATTTTAAGCTTATTTCTACAAGCTCTTCTGAACAAACGGAGTCTTAAGCTTATTTCTATAAGCTCATGACAATATTTGACATGTTCATAAACTATTTTAAGCTTATTTCTATAAGCTCTTTTGAATTTCAACTTATTTTATTTTGATGCAGTAACTATAATAATGTTAAATTAATCTGATATGGAGTCTTAAGGCCTGTTTGGAGTGACTTATTTGAGCTTATCTAGTGGCATGAGCAGTTGTGGTACTGTTTAGGAGAGCTCATGAAAATGTTTGATATGTTTGGAAACTATTTTAAACTTATTTCTATAAGCTCTTCTGAACAGCTTCAAAAATAGATTATACGAAATAGTTTGGCTTTATCTTTGTTATTGAAATAACTTAAACTGCAAATTTAACGGTGTACATACTAAAAATACTTAAGCCGACTCTCAACTCGGACACCCAAGACCGGGATTGTAGTAAGGAGGCTGAGGTGTACTAAGGGACAACGACATGAAGTCGGACCCTGCTAGAAGCATCCTTACTCGGGGATGTACAAGTCGGCGACGTACAATTCGGCAAAGTCTGTGGTATGCCAGGTCGGATAATCGGGGTGCTATACCGGCTCGAAGGTTACGGAAATATGAAAGGGCTTCAGGGACGTTACATGAGGTGTTACACTTCATAATGGCGACGGCGGGAGTTAAGGTCCTATCATTATGAGGGAACTCTAAGGGCCACCTCTTAATGATGTCAGGTCCATTAGGGGCTTAGGGGCTCCCACCTGAGGGATAAGTAAGACAATCTTCTTGAGTTGACACACACATTCATCGTGCAACTCGAATCCCTTAAGCTCTGCAATCTCTCCTGCCAAGCACACACGGGGTAAAACCCACACATACATCGAAGTCACAAATATAGTCGCAACCTCCCTGGATTAACTTCCGGGAGGTGATCCAAACGTGTTTTACATGAACAAACGGTTTATCCAAACAAGGCCTTAATATTTTTTGGTATCTTGCTGTTCCTACTGCGTGGAGGATGTGGTGCAAGTGTATTCCTGTTGTTTATTGATACTAGTCTCTATTCTCAGCTTGTGCTGAATAGCATTTAATTGATTTTTCTATTGTAGGTTGAGCTTCAAACAGTGGATGGACTGGTAAAGGATAGAACACAATGTGCTCCAAATGGATACTATTTTATTCCAGTATATGACAAGGTAAAGCTTGCATAGATAAGTGTATATATAAGCTTATTCTGGTCAATCAGGTGAAGACATGTTATTCAGTGCTTCTCAATGCAATTATTTTCAATGCAGGGTTCCTTTGTTATTAAAGTTAATGGACCTGATGGGTGGTCATGGGATCCTGAAAAGGTTTGTTATTCTCTGTCATTGATGAAATTTTATCGTGCGGACATTGTCGGGAAATCATTCAAAGTATTGTTATGAGTATGACACTTTCTTTGTCCACCCATATCCCTATAGGTTCCCGTGGCAGTTGATAATCAAGGTTGCAATGGGAATGAAGATATAAATTTTCGTTTCACAGGGTTGGTCATTAATTTGTTATATTATATTTTCTACTTTATGTCCTACTGCATGTTATGCTTTCACTTAGTCTGGATTTATAAAGTTACATAACTTTATATTTTGTAGGTTCTCTATATCTGGTAGAGTCGTGGGAGCTGGTGGAGAAAGCTGTTCGGTTAAAAATGGAGGTCCTTCAAATGTAAAAGTTGAACTATTGTCTCCTTCTGGAGATCTTGTTTCATCCGTCTTGACTTCACCATCAGGGAGCTACTTGTTTACAAACGTAATTCCAGGTAAGGAAGTTTGTGTTTACTTTTGGAAACTCTTTTTACTGTGTAAGGAAACTCTTTTACTTGCACCATTTTGGAAATTTTTTCCAAATATAACATACGCAGTTGTCCAAGATTCATGCATATAATATGAAATATTTGTGACAAAATGTACGATGAAACTGTTTAAGTAATACAAGTGTCTACAGATCGGCAAAACTGATTCCGCGTTTTAACATTTCAAATTATGATGTCACTGGAGGTTAAAAATATTAATTGGCTGAGAGGTAATTATGTATAAAATAAAGGATTAAGAGACAAGTTATGATGTCAATGGAGGTGAAAAATATTAATTGGCTGAGAACTAGTCGTGTGTAAAGGATTAAAGGACAGAAATGAAAGACACGTCTTATTAATTATTATTACTATATGTAGTTTAAGATTTTTTCAGATCCAATAAATTGGGATGAAAATTTAGTTAGGTAAAGGGCGACTGAAGAATTTTTTTCTCTGTTTGCAATAAATGATATCTATTTTTTTTATTACTAGAGCTGTGCCTCAAGGGTCAATAATGAGCCCATATTATTTTTTAATCTTGGTCCTCCTAAGAAGTAAAACAAGGTATATAAAACATAAGTTTACAAAGGACAAACAAGTTATTATGTAGAGGTGAAAATTGGAGAGCATACCATACTACAATGTCATGTTTTTAGTATCTCGGGTCTATCATACATGACACAAAGAATCCATGTAGGATGGACGAAATGGAGGAATGCTTTGGGTGCGATACGCAATTAGAGAATACCTCTCAAGCTTGAAGGAAAGTTTCTTACACTCCTGTAAAACCTACAATTTTGTATGGTAGTGAAGGTTGAGCTGGAAAAAGCCAATAAAAAATAAATTTAGTGTCATAGAAATGAAAATGTTACAGTGGATGAGTGGTTACCCAAAAATAATAATACCTAGAAATGCAATCATTAGGGAGAAAATTGGGGTAGCCCTAGCCCCAATGTTAGAGAAGAGTAGACTGTTGAAGCACTATAAATGAAGAATTGAAGAGTAGACTTAGGTAGTTTTGACATGTGTGGGGAGGACCTATAGAAACACTAGAAATGAGAGTAGACTAGATGAAGGATGATCCAGTTGTTAGAGGCGGAGGGAGATCAAGAGAAAGTATCAGTCACTATTAAATTAAAAGAGGTTTAGATGTAATAGGTCTATCATTGGGTTGGACCCAATACATGATAGGATTTTAAGATGTCGACTAATCCATGTAACCAGTGCCACCTAATGGGAAAAGGCTTGTTGTTGCCATCGACCTTGTTGCAATGAGTGATAGCCAATTGAGTTACATTGTCCATTACTTGGTAAATTCTTGTCTAGAATTTTGGCTTCTGTTGTGTAGTCACTATGATTTAGTTTTAATATTCTTTCATTGTTGCCATTATTTTATTATTTGTGCTGTTCTTCTTTCAAACTAATGAACAATACTGCCAATGTGCAGGAAAATATGAGCTACAAGCTTCAAATCCTGATATTAAAGTTGAAGTCAAAGGTTCCACGCAGGTCTGAACTATTTTATTTAGCTCTTCTTCCTGTGTTTTGCCGTGTGTTGATCAGTGTTATCAAATTGCCCCACCACGGCCGCTATGGCGGATATACATGACGGTTTTTGGGCTTGCCGCAATGGTAAATATAGTCCGCTATTCCGGGTTTTTCCGCCATAATCTGCAATAACGGCGCCGCGAAGTGGCCGATTTGGCGGGTTTTTGGCTCTCCGCCACGGACCGCCATCGACAACACTGGTGTTGATACCGTTGTCTTTCCTATATCACTATTTAGTTCCAAATTCATTTAATGAGCTTGCATTTTGCGCTTCCATTTTGTTGATATGTTCTTTTTGCAGGTGGAATTGGGCTTTGGAAATGGGGTGATTGATGATATTTTCTTTGTCCCTGGGTATAGTATCAGCGGGTCTGTTGTTGCACAGGTAATCTTTGTTGAAGGACTATAATATCAGATTATTTGTTAAATATTGTGTTCTAATTTAATGAAGAGACCCACTTGTATCTGTGACATGTAGAACAAAACACAGATTCTTGTTTGCCTTGATTGCTTTATTTAACATTCTCTTATGAGGGCGTCAAAGAATATTTTGGATTGCAATAGCTTAAACTACCAACTAGCGTGACATGGTTTATATTTAACTCGATAGACAATTTAATTTGAATCATTTCTCTTGTAGTTATGCCTTTCATTTTGTATTTTTTTCCTTTTATAGGGAAACCCAATATTAGGAGTCCATATCTTCTTATATTCAGAGGATGTATCTGAGATAAAATGTTTGCAAGGTTCTGCTCATGGTCCACGACAAGAAGCAGCTCTATGTCATGCTGTAACAGATGCGGACGGAAAGTTCTCATTCAATTCAGTACCTTGTGGTAATTTGATTTTTAGAAGATTTTTCTCTCTTCTCCCCCTCTTAAAGCATAAAATGTGCCGTACCAGATGTTGAGTTTCGGGAGCTTATGCATTGAAAAACAGAGAATAATCTGCTATAGGTTTTTTTTTGGTCATCTTGCTTGTTGCTGGCACATTGGAAGCAGCAATATGTATTTTTACACGTAAACTTGGAACTTTATTTTTCACATGCATACCGCAATTTCTCTCGATTATGACCATACTTCACTTGTGTTGTTTGTGTGTACGCTGACTTCACAGTTGATATTCATTTTCCCTTATTTCTCTTTTCTGTGAATTGTGTACTATTTTTCTGGCGTGCATGAAAATTGCTTATTTTGATTGCACGCTGCTGGAACCTTTATGCTTGAATTTTGAGCTCATCCTTTTTGTAAATTTACAGGAAGTTATGAACTAGTTCCCTACTACAAGGGTGAAAATACAGTATTTGATGTTTCACCATCTAGTGTCCCAGTTAATGTTAGGCATCAACATGTAACAATCCCACACAAATTTCAGGTACAATATATGCATAAACATGTGGTAGATACTAATTATCTTCATTGTTTTATTTTCCTTGGAATTCAGTAAAAATGAGTTGATTCTATCAATGTGGTGTAAATCAAAATTCCTAGTTGTGTATCACTATTGAAAGCAGTTCATGAGAGTCGTCATTAAATGAAATGTAGATGTTTAGTTGTATTGTCACATAATCTTAAAAGTTCGTTTTGGATAAATAGATAAAATAAAATTCTTTGCATCGCTTTTCTCATAACTACTTATTAGTGAACATATTTCACTTCCTGCACTGGCTGTTTGGTGCAGTACAATTATGCTTTATTTTAATTACATTCAATTGCTTTTGCAAAAAAGAAACCACATTAATTTGCTCAATGATAACTTCATTCTCCAATATAATTAGCAATTTGTTGGGTTATTGCTATAATAAGTAACTGTAAGGTTTGTTAAATGAGTGCTAATGCACAACAAAAGCACAACAAAAGTACAACAAAAGTAGATCATCATAGAAAAAGTATTTGAGTTATAAGTTACAACACAGTTCTTTGTTCTGTATATTGTTTGCCAGTCAATACATGACAGTACAGTGAGTTTGGGGGAGGAGAGAATCATAGTTCTTGAGTAGGAAATTAAAATGAGTATTGCTGTTGTTGTAACGCTGTTGTGCTTGGGGCGTGTTGTCCCATGGTCTTATAAGTAACTACATCTTTTATAGTTTAGTCCTGTACTCTACTCCTAGATTTTTCATGTGACATGTCCAATTTAACATTGCTGTCGTTTTAGTAGTGTTGTCCTTGGGACAAGTTATCCTGTGGTCTCATAACTAACAGCATTTTAGAGTTTAGTCTTGCACTTTATTTCTAGATTTGTTCTGCGAAATGACCAATTTAATATGAAATTTGGAATGATTTTTTGGCCTTGTCAGTTCCTGATTTAAGAAAAATTGTTCAATTTCAGTTGTGTATTGTGGTCACCATTTATTGAAAATTAGAAGTGCAGCTTTCCTCTAATTGAAAAGTGTAGATTTAAAAATGGTTTATCGTTGGACTTGATTTATAATTTATGACAAGACATGGTGTTGTTTAAAGCTTGCAGCTAACCCCACTTAGTGGGAGAAGTCTTTAGCTGTTGCTTTTCCTCTGAAAAAACACGTGAAAAAGAAAAGAGAAAAACCAAAATATATGAGTTGCAAATTAAGATTGGAATTTTAATTCATCTAGGTATCAATAAAGATTTAATATGTTGAAACATGTTCGATGTATTAATAGTTATTGTATTTTTACTGTAATCTGTCTATTAATGTTGAAACATACACGCTGTTTAATAGTTATCATATTCATAGCTATCAATTCTAACTGTTACAGGTAACTGGATTTTCTGTTGGAGGCCGTGTAGTTGACGGAAATGACATGGGAGTGGAGGGTGTTAAGGTCATAGTTGATGGTCATGAAAGGTCTATTACCGACAATCAAGGATATTACAAGCTTGACCAGGTATTAATGATGAAATATGCTTCATTTAGCACATTCATAGACAATGCATTCTTTTTGGAAATTAGTCCCAGAATCCTCAGTTAACTTTCAGTGTGTAGGGGTTTCATTTATTTTTGTCTCCCCACTTTCCTTGTTTCAGTAAATTAGTTACTTCTGTCGTTTGTGTTATAAAACTCTGACCAGATTGGTAAATTTGACTGATGAACCAGCCATTAATTAATTGGTCTTTGCATTTTACTAAATCAGACTTTCATCCTAACTAATATGAACCTGTCTAACTTGTCTGGTTACTGCGGTTTTGTAGTGAACCTGCTTGATCACTTGATTGTGAATGTTAACTTTGATCCTCAAGATATTAGATTCTAATTGAAGTTTGAATTTACTGTCAACACACTGTTTGAAACTATTGAATATAGTTCACTCCCAGAAGCTGTCTTATATATAACACTCGATGTTAAATTTGGGTCACATGCTGCGTTGTGGGGTAATATGACTCTAGATTTATTTTACTATAAATTTATATTAGTTAAATATTTTAATTTCATTAGAAATGGCAAAAAAATGTTGAATTCCTGTGTAGTGTTTTCATTTTCAGTTTAAACTTCGAAGGTTTAGACAAAATATTGTTATAAATTCGTTTTTTTCTGCAGTTCCTTACCTTGTTGAGTAAGTTTCTAATTTTATTAATTTATTATATGCATTAAGAATTAGTGTTTGAATATATTAAAATATCGTATTTTATCTTTGATATTATATTAAGGTATCATAGTTTATCTCCGAGGATCAATTTATAATTTTGGAATTTCATAGATTTTTTCATAGGATTAGTTTCAGCATTACTTAGTAATTATCATGTTTTATTATTTACCGTTTTCTTATTTATTTAGGATCAAGGAGTCTTGTATCCATATAAATGGGATTTAACGTTAGTCTTTTGTATCAAGTCAATATCAAGTTATATCGTTAATATTCAAAGTTCTCAATTTTAATCTGCTCCTTATATATAAATTTCATAACTTCGACAAGTAACAGTCTATACTTTATAAAGACTTCAATCCTTTTTAAATTATTAAATTAATTTAATCATATCATATACTAACAAAATGACCATCAGTTGTGTGTATAACAGTTCAAATTTCAAAAGTGAATCACTCAATTTGTGACCTAACGACCCAATACCTGACTTGGTTATTGTTTGGACCAAATTTTGTAACAGGACTATCTATTTAAGTAGTAAGATTATTTCTATAATGTTCCTGGATACAATTTAGGGCCTGGGCCTGTGTGAAAAATGTTTCACTCGTTTGTGTTGAATTTATCAGGTTACATCCACACACTATACCATAGAAGCCCGAAAGGAGCATTACAAATTCAAGAAGTTGGAGAATTATATGGTAGAATATGTCATATTATTATTATGTGTTAACTTCTGCTTTTTCTAAATTTTTTTTTGCTTTTTGTAAAAAAAAATTTTGCTTTGTTTTTTATGTTGATAAAAACATTTAGGTTTTATATTCCTCTTATAATTAAATTTCAAACTTTGCTCCTTGCTTAGGTATTGCCAAATATGGCTTCAATAGAAGACATTGTCGCCGTTTCATATGATATTTGTGGTTTGGTTAGGATGGTTAGTAGCAGTCAGAAAGCAACGGTATGCATGTCCTCTTCTTGTACTTATCTTAGTAATAGTTGCATATCAAAATCAAAGTTGACCTTTTGTTAATTGTGTTAGGTGGCTTTGACTCACGGACCTGATAATGTGAAACCACAAAAGAAACAAACTGATGGAAATGGAAATTTCTGCTTTGAGGTACTTAGCACAGGGCAATAAATCTTTTTTTTTTTGTTTCGTAGTGATTATTGGAGGATAATTAGCTCGAGCTTAAAGAGAAGAGGTGATGGATTAGGATGTTAAAAATACGCAGGCTGGGACTTTTGCTTTAATTGTAGTTGACATGTTTAGGGAATAGCAGCACATTGCTTACTACAATGTATTTTTCTATCTTGTGGTCACAAGCTTTAGCAGTAAGGTTATTAACATTAGAGCTATACTATAAATGATAATATTTTTATGCCTACTGAAAATAGATTTCTTTACGAATTCAAATTGGAAGCTCAGAAAGCTGTAACCGTGTCCACAAGCAAAAGCTCAATATTTATGGTTTGCAGCTGAGCCTAAGAAAATTTGAAATCTTATAATATAGAGGTTTATTTGAACAATTGGAGGTTAAAAAGCAATCTGCAGCGAATTGATTCACGTTAGATAGTGCTGATTTTATATCAAATATATTTTGGTTGAAATGCAAGAAAATTTTATTTTTCTTTCAACCTCTGCAGTTGAAATAAAAGTAACTTAATGTCTTGCTTTAGTGATGTTTCTAAATTATCTTCTGAGTTTGATTGTTCCTTATTAATATTGTATAACTTATTGATTTACTGTCTAGGTTATTCCTGGTGAATATCGCTTGTCTGCTATTGCTGCTTCTCCTGATAATGCTGCTGGACTCATGTTTGCTCCATCTTATATCGATGTTGCGATCAAAAGTCCATTATTGAATGTTGAATTTTCACAGGTAAATTTTACATCCACTGTAACTATAAATGATATATAACTCTTCTTGGTTCTTTTGTCTCTGTCCCTTTATCTGCTGTGCTACATGCATGCCAAACTGTGATGATAACTTATTTATGGTTGCTTGACTTGTTGATCACTTGACCAATACTATTACGTGACATGTGACATTATATAACTTAATCTGTATTTGGATGAAAAATTTCAGGATGGAATGTAGTTTAGAGCATTTAAAATGTTTATGAAATAATACTTTGTACATCTAACACAAATTTCAAAAACTAAGTCATTTCCATTGATAATAACTTGGTCATTAACATTGGGTTATTTTGTTTAACAATGAAGAATTAGCAATGACATCTCATAGAGTGGGATATTTCAAATTTCCAACCTCTTCTTTGGGGATTTCATTTGATTTCTCAAAGCATCTCTATCATTATCAATGTAGGAAATAATGAGACATGTAAAGTGCTTTTGAAATGATTGTAGAAGTTTGCTGGCATTATGGGTGGTGGTAGACCCATAATTAACTGAAGAAGGACCAAGTTGATCTCTTGACTCCAATATTATTGATGGGAGAAGTGTCATTAACTTTCAAATGTCCTGCCCTTTTTATGTGTTTGTGCTCACCAAGGATGGATTGAACAAGACAGCAGTAAAATGATTCAACAAAATTTGGCGCTTCTGTTTCGATGAAAAGAACTTCAAATGATTAAAAAATAATGGTCTCTGCAAGCTAGATCTTCTATGGTGTCAATGAGGCCAACTGTGGTGGTTGAATGTGAAGTTATTGGTGGTGGCAGATTTGTTAACCATAAGATAGTTGATGGATTTCCAAATTGAATTCCACCAATAATTATCCAAGCAGAGTTTAAAAAATGGGCATTGAACTGCTACAATATACTGTTGTATTTCAATTTCTTTAAAAATAAAAAGTTTCTAGAATACAACCTGAGATTCTTTTGATTTGAATACAATTACTAACCTTAATTTTATCTTGATGGAAATTTTATTTTATTTATTTGAATACAATTACTGACCTTATTTCTTTGACTATTTTTTTTACCCCATTCCCCATCCAGACAGGATACATGCCCTGTTTTTATATGTTGTGAGGTCAAATTTCCATCAGAATTGTTTATTCTGATTGTTCACTGCTTCATTGTAGGCTCTGGTCAATGTCCATGGTGCCGTAATCTGCAAGGAAGAATGCGATCCATCTGTATCTGTGACTCTTGTGAGGCAGGGTGCTAAACATAATGAAGCGAGAAAGACAATTAGCTTGACCTCCGAGAGTAGTGAATTTCTGTTTTCTGATGTTGTTCCTGGAAAATACAGGCTTGAGGTTTGCCTTCTTTTGCATATTCCCATTTTGTTTGTGGTTTGGCTGAGTGAAATTTCTTTAGTTTTATGTTTAATGCTTGAATACTTTGCTCTCAAGTATTTACTGCTTTTTGTTCAGTATTAGTCGTTTGCTTGGATGTCCTAATTCATTTTAATTTTTTAGGTGAAACATAGTTCCTCTGAATCAGTCACCAAGGAAGATAATTGGTGCTGGGAGAAGAGCTTCATAGATGTAAATATTGGAGCTGAGGACTTGGAAGGAATTGTTTTTGTTCAAAAAGGCTACTGGGTCAATGTGATCTCCACTCATGAAGTTAACGGTTACATAACTCAACCTGATGGGTCAACTGTGAATTTGAAGATTAAGGTATTTGTTCATTACTCTGTTTAAATATGTTATGAAATTGCAACTTCATAACATTTATTTTTTGTTTGTCTTACCTGCAGAAAGGTTCCCAGCATATATGTGTTGAATTTCCCGGAATACATGAGTTTAGTTTTATTGACTCATGCATCTTCTTTGGGAGCTCACCTGTGAAAATTGACACATCGAGTCTATTGGTATGAAGGATTAAAGATATTGTGATTATGTTTTCAGTTAGTTCATTAATATTTGCTTCTTTCTTGGATTCTCTTCATGTTTTATTTTCAATATATTTTTGTAGCCCATTCATCTAAAAGGAGAAAAGCATCTTATTAAAGGACAAATAAATGTGCATTCCGGCTTACATGATGCACTGCCTGAGAAAATAGTGGTTGATATTTATCATGATGGAGCCGACGTTGCTGATAATGCCATGGCCATACTCAAGTCCCATGGGAAAGATCAAATATCTGTCTTTGAGTATTCTCTTTGGGCCAATCCAGGAGAAAAGCTTACCTTTGTTCCTCGGGACTCGAGGTACTATTTTCTTGATCAAATAGTTGCAGTAGAATTTGTGTTTTGGTTACAATTACAAGGCTTCTGTGAAGAGAGATAGATTCAAGAGAGGAAAATTCACGTATGAGTAGTGACTATCCCATTACATGATTGCCAATTTATCCCTGGAAGTTGACTCTGTACAGCCTGTAATAATTAAGTACAGTATGTATAATGCATTTAAGTGATCTTATGCCAACTGTTTCAACTGCCTTACCTATACCATTTTGAATTTATATTTACAAGGCCTTTGTGGAGAGCTTGGATTAAGAATGTATAGAGCCGGTAATAATTAACTACAGCATGTATAGAGCATTTATACCATCTCATGTTAATTGTTCTAATTCTATGTATAGGGCATTTATACCATCTCATTCTAACTGTCCTAATTCCATACCAACTATTTTAAGTGCCTCATTTGTACCATTTTGAATTTTAGTTACATAGTCCGAATCCAATTTCTGTTTGCAATTTTCCGTCAAGGCTGAATGTTTAAATAACATTTTTTTTGTCCCTATGTTGCTTATAGTTATGAAATATAAGTGTATTGTTTATATACTGCACAGAGTTTATGATTCTGGGAGGTTTCTGTATGGAACTATTTTCTAGTAATTAAACCTCATCTCTTTTTTCCCATCATTTTCCCTTCTCTGTAGCGTTGAAATGAAATTAATTCAAGCACTGCATTCTACCCAGTTTTATACTGTTTACTTTTTTATATTACAGGAATGATGGAGATAAAAAGCTTTTATTTTATCCTAGAGAACTGCATGTAAGTATCAAAGGACTAGTTTGTCTAGTAATGTTTTTCATGGACAATCACTGAAGATTCATTTGCTAAATCCATTTCCTTAGGTATCAGTGACAGATGATAATTGTCAAGCATATATTCCTACATTTTCTTGTCGACCGGGTGTATATATTGAAGGGACAGTCTCGCCTCCTATTTCTGGTGTTCATATAAGGATTTTCGCTGCTGGAGACAGCAATGTCACTGGACTTAAAAGTGGGGAACTAATACTTGAAACGACTACTAGTACTGAAGGCTCCTTTGTGGCAGGTCCACTGTATGATGATGTCGGTTATACTGTTCAGGCTTCAAAGGTAGTCTCTTTTTCAGGAAAAACTATTTGCAATTTCTCAACTTTATTTATGCTTTGACACCTCTAATTCTCCTCAAAATTTATGGTCAATTGTTTCCAGTTGCATTATCTAAAACAATTTAGCATGACAGACTTCTTTTAGTGGCAGTTATGGGAAGTTATTATGGCAGTTATATTATTTAATTTTAGGAATAGATAGAGAAAGGATAAGAGAAACTGGATATCGGATGGTTATTGAGTGGTTTTGGGTGGGAGAGTCCAAACTCTCGAATTCTTGGAGGGAGACACCAAGACTCTCGAATTTCTTTGATAGGAATTGCTTTATATCTATTCTATCATCATCGTCTCTAAACTTTTTCAGATGTACTAGTGTGTTAATTCTGTATTATCAAGTAAAACTGATGTTGGAGACAAATTCTACAGAGGATTGCTCTATCATTTCTGTTTTCTATTCTTTAATTATTTCACCATAGCTACCGGTTTCAATCAGAGTGCTGCGTGCACAGGCTGAGAACCAAAGCATGCTAGTTTTTTCATTATATATGTCGAAAGTACCACATCAACTAGAAATATTGACTAGGTAGCATGTTTAGGGTTGAGTTAGACCCTACTCCTAAATTTTAAGATTGTATAATTGCCTTTATTAGATATGTTATTGGGTCAAGATTGTATAATTGTTATTGGGTCAAGATTGTATAATATAATTGCCTTTCTTAGATATGTCAAATTCCAGATGTGGTAGTGTCCTTTGATTGTTGGGAATCTTACATTGACTAAAAGTATGGTCTGGGTAGTGTAGTGTGTACAAGGCTTGAGCATTCATCACCTTTCAAGTCAATTTTGTGTACTTGACTTGGGCCGTAAATTCAATTTCCAAGAACATATATTTTCTGTTGCTCAATTTTCTGTTATACCCTCCCGAATGCTACAGTGTTTTGAGCCTCCTACAGGGTGTTGTCTTCATTTCCTAAAACTACTGTTCTCTACCTCCTACACTAGGGTTTAGGGTTAAGTGTTAAATGCAAATCGCCATTTTTACTTTTGTTTTCTAATTCTTTATTCATATTTGCAGCCTGGCTATCATTTAAAACAAGTTGGGCCTCATTCCTTTAGTTGTCAGAAGCTTGGTCAGATTTCAGTACATATACATCACAAAGACAATGATAAAGAGCTCATTCCTTCAGTTCTGTTATCTTTAAGTGGTGATAATGGTTATAGAAACAACTCAGTATCTGGGGCTGGAGGAGCTTTCCTATTTGATAGTTTGTTTCCTGGAATGTTCTATTTGCGTCCTGTTTTGAAGGTACGACACTGGACATAAACTGTGGTGATGTTGCATTCTACTGTTTGTGTTTTTCCTTGATTTGTATGAGTTGTCTATCAACCGGCTCTGGTTATTTTGCATTTCACAATATACTTGAAACATTTTATGCTTTAGTTTACAAATTCATCTCTACCCCAACAAAGGGAGTCAGAGGTTACTTGCTTATAATGTGTAATTGTTTTGCCTGCTTATCCAGAATCTTGTTTCTTTTCGGCTGAGGTAGGCTATTGTTATGCATCAATGCTGTGTTGGTTATTGTTTGTTTGACTTGTTTATCATATATGGTCTTCATTCCTAGGAATATGCTTTCTCACCTCCGGCACAGGCAATAGAGCTTGAATCAGGGGAGTTTAGAGAAGTTGTTTTCCAGGCCACACGAGTAGCTTACAGGTATCACTTTGTTATTCCCCCAAATTGTCTTTCCTATCATTTAAATTAGAGCAATCTTTGTCGTTAAGGTTCCAGCGTACTGTGTTTCATCTATTTTTAGCTCTCTAGCAGTTTTTTCAAGTATATATGGTGTATTATCTTGGCCGATTTAGAGTCGTTGAAACCAACAATATAACATTATCTAAAAGTGTTATAGTATATTATCTTGGCTGAATTTAGAATCATTGAAACCAACTATATAACATCATCTGAAGTTGCCAAATTTGTTTTTCCTTGTATCAAAAAAGATATTTATGAACTTAAGTTCAAACGCTATCATGATTGTATCTTTTTTTGCTGTGTGTCTGGTCTCATTTGCTCTTTCTATATCAATGAGTTTTGCACAATTACTACTTTCCCAGTTATTTTAACCAAGACTAATTGAGACCTTGCGGATCACTGATGTAAACAAGAGGGTTCTGTAACCCTTGGGTAAAGGCTTTATATCTATTATATGTGTGTTTGGATTGGGGAGTTTGAGTAGAGTACAACTCAACAAATATCATCTAGTGGCAGACAAATATATTCAGTTGCGAGTGTCTCTCATTTGCAAGCCAGGCTCCACTTCATCTAATCAAATGATCCATATAATTACGTGAAAGTTGAAATTGGTCTATTTCATGTAGATTCAATTTGGTTTTGTGTTGACATTCCTGAATTGCGAAGTAAATTCTATTTTAATTTGTAGTTTACCTAACGGTTGACTGAATTACTTCTATTGAAGTATGCAATATGCATGGATACAGTGGAGTGCAATCTTTACTATTTTGCAGTGTTTCCTCTGACATGAAGATGCATCCTATAACTATTGCCAGGCTATGTAAATAAGACTGCAAATTTTCCTTATTTAAGAGCCTATGAAACAATGCTGATGAAACAGTGACAGGATATAAAACTCATACCCAGTGGAATCACTTACAATCTTTTACCTAATCACCTAGCGACTGACATGTTTGCATTATATTTTTTACCATGAAATTATGCCCGTACTTTCTAACTTCATTCTTGAAAATGCTGAAGTAAATTTACCCTTGCAGTGCTATTGGCGCAGTCTCTCTGTTATCTGGCCAACCCAAAGGAGGAGTTTCAGTTGAAGCCCGATCAGTGTCAAAAGGCTATTTTGAGGAAACTGTAACAGATTCCTCTGGGAATTATCGTCTTAGAGGACTACTGCCTGATACTGTCTATGAAGTGAAAGTAGCTAAAAGGGATGTTACGGGAAGTTCTAATATAGAGCGTGCATCTCCAGATTCTATTTCTGTCAAGGTTAGTACTAAGTTCCCATTTACTATCTCGTTCACCTTTCCTGTCAGTATGCTGATCCTGGTATAAACTTGTTGGTTGGTGTTCCCAGGTTGGAACTGAGGATATCAAGGGTTTGGATTTTATAGTTTTTGAGGAGCCAGAAATGACAATTGTAAGTTGCCATGTTGAAGGAAATGGTACGGATGAACTTCGTAAACACCTGATGGTAGAAATCAGGTCTGCTAGTGAGACAAGCAAGATAGAGTCAGTCTTCCCCCTGCCAATTTCTAACTTCTTCCAAGTGAAGGGCTTATCAAAGGGAAGACACCTTCTACAGCTTCGATCTGGTCTCCCATCAAGCTCACTTAGATTTGAATCTGATATAATTGAGGTCGACTTGGACAAAAATGTTCAAATCCACGTGGGACCACTGAAATTCAGGATTGAAGATCAGCTGAAGCAGGTTTTTTTCTTGTCTTTCTTTGCCCTTTCTATTTTTCCTAGTTGCATTTGGTTTTCAAGATTAAGTCTTAATTATCTCTGGTTCAGCTTCTGTTCATTATTTTTGCACAAGATACTTTAAGGTGTTAATTTTTCGACCATGCAGGAGTTGACTCCGGCACCAGTATTCCCCCTTATAGTTGCATTTCTTGTAGTTGCACTATTTATCAGCATCCCTAGGTAAGTTTGATATTCCATTTATGTTTACCTTAATTTCAACTAGTTTCGGGTCTATGGCAATGTATCTTTATTGATCCTCTCCTCCTAACTCTTTTTGAAGATTGAATGATTTGTATCAAGCCACAATAGACATACCTGCGCCAGGAACCACAACGACTTCAAGAAAAGAAGTGAGGAAGCCAATGTTGCGTAAAAAGACTTTCTAAGTCGCATTGCTACACCACCGGAGGAAGAATACGGTAGTTAACTGTTGCTGCTCTTAGTTTGAGATAGTTAGGACTTCATTCACGTTCTCTCATAGGTTCAGATGTTTTTCTTTTATTAATTTGGAAGGGTAGTATAATTAATAATTCTTACTCGATTCTTAGCAGCATTGTTTTTTTACTTTAGCTTTTTTGGCTGAGTAATAGCTAACAAATAGAAGCAATATCTATTTATTGCCTGTAGTTTTTGTTTATTATATTTTGCAGCGAAGGTATTAAGCTTGAATATTTTGTCCCTTTTTAGAAGTGCCTAATTTTTTTTTATCATCGTACGATTAAAGAACTAGATTTTGTAACTTGATTAAAAAAAAGAACTATTAGCTTGAAAAATGAAGGCCACACAGGTTGTGCTATATCTGATGTTAAAACAGATTTCCCTCGTAAATTATTTGAATCAGATTTTAGTTTCTATCGTATGCATTTTATTTCTTCAAACATTTCTTACATCTTTGGATTTGGATTCGCTAGCTTTCACTTTTGGTACCTTTCATTTTTGTTGGGTGTGTATCCCTGTAACATTTGCAAAAAGAAATCTCGAGGATAAGTTTATTACTTTTGAACAACGGGATTTTACTGACTTGAGTCGGAATTATATAGCAGCTTGCAAATTTTTAGCATGGCATAGTTATGACATCACGTGCTTGTTGTCCTGGCAGCAACTTGGCTCAAAACTCGTTCCAATTTCCTTATGGATATCAATTTCGTACTACACACTACATTATTACAGAGGAAAAAAGAAGAAATGAAAGTGGGGAATCTTTTTCATTTGATAAGTTTATATATTGAACACAATAATATATATATCTATATAAATTTTTTGATATATAAAGATATATAAGAGATAATATTTTGATAGTTTTTTATGTGTTTAGAACAAAACATTATCCTATGGTTTGCTGAGTCTTCTGACACATGTTTTGTCCTAAGAAAAATTGTTCTGTCTAGGCTCTCATTTTTTAGCAAATTAACCACACTCAAGAGGAATTAATATATCACTCTCTAAATTAAACATTGCTATCCCCTAATTTTATTTATTCCAGTTTTATAACGATTTTCGGACGGTTTTTTTTTGTAAAAGAGATGAAATTTTTGGTATAGAATAAATTTCTTGTACATTTCTATCAAATTTTTGGCAAGACTAAATTTTTGGTAGTGTATTTGAAATTTTTGGTAAATTGGAAATTTCAAATTTATGTGATAATTTGAACTTTCAAATTTTAAAATTGAATTTTAAAATTTCTGGTATCCGGTAAAGTCCCAAGAATTTTAATTTTTTTTGTACAACATGATAATGTTTACACCGGAAATTTTATAATTTCTGATACGAAAATACCAGAATTTTTGAAAATTTCGATACAAAATAGTGGATATTTCGCAAATATATCGAAAATTTCTTACTGTCTCACTAAATTTGGCGTTCTCTTGAAATATCCGGTATTGTTATTTTGGGGGTTGGTGAAATTTTAAATTTTTGAAAAATATTTGAGTATGGGTAATTTGGTCTTTCCATACCATTTGGGAAGGTGACATCTATAAAACGGGGGTGACATGTTAATTTCTCCACCCTAAGACATATGTTTTTAATGAGAAATTAATATATCATCCTCTAATTTTTTTATTCCACTTTTATTCTTGAATGAGTTGAACATAGTTTTCGGACGAAATTTTTGGTAGATGGATTGAAACTTTCGGTACCATCCAAATTTCTGGTACACTCCTATAAAGTTTACGATGCCGTAAATTTCTAGTAGTGCATTTAAAATTTTTGGTGTATCAGAAATTTCAAATTAATTGAAATTCCAGATAGTTATAAAAATATGGTTTTTTAAATGGTTGAGATTTTATCGATATATTTGGATGATTCTGATTGCACTGACACATTTGTATGGTCTAGAATGCATCATCATTTGTATAAATAGAGGCATTTGTTAAAGAGAAAATACATCTCAAAAAAATACCTCTTCTTCAATAGGAGTCTGTACCTCTTCAGTAGGAATGTACCTCCTATGTAGGAGCCTGTACCTCCTCAGTAATGGATATTCTAAGTCTCTGACAGCATCCAATCCATAGTTCTGAAGCCTGTGCCTCGTCAGCACGAGCTTCAACATCAACTCTATCAGTGGTCTGTTCCGCAATAGAATCATCTATGTCTATGGTCTTCACTGCAAAATAAAAAAATATCAGAAAAATATAAACTATCAGAAATTTCTAAATTTATGGTATTTTTTTTTAAAAATTGAACTATTTTCAAAATTTCCGATATTTTGTAGCGTATCGGAAATTTTAAATTTTTTGGTATAAATGATAAATGAAAATATCGGGTATTTTGAAATTTTCAGTACAAAAATGCTGGATATTTTGAAATTTCTGATACAAAATATCGAATATTTTGAAATTTCTAATATAAAATACTGAAAATTTTATACATCTACCGTAAATTCTCACTTTTTTACGAAATTTTCGATATCGTTCAAAATTTAAAAATACGGTAGGTAACATGAATCTAGAATTTATAATGAATAATTTGAATTTCGATAATTTAGTCTTTTCGTATTATTTGAGAAAGTTCTATGTATAACGTGGGAGTGAAATTAATTTCTCGTTTTTAATGAGATATAAGAGTTCCCGTGGGCTCTATCCAATTACAACAATATCCAATTACCGCAAGACCTAATATTATAACCCTGCTACCATTTACCCGTGCTGCATTATCTAATGAATTGGGCCACATTTGTTTAAGACATCTGGGAGAACCTATCTTAAATTCACTATAGACAAAGATGTTTTAAATGAGACATAAGAGTTATGGTGGCCTCTACCCAACTACCATCAGACCTAATATTATAACCCTTCTACCATCTACCCATGTTGCATTTATGTAATGAATTATGGCACATTTGTTTAAGACACACTACACCAAAAACAGTTTTCTTATATATAATAAGTTTCAAAACAATTTCTTTTGTCATTCATGTTCACTTGAAAAACAATTTTTTTCATTCTAGTTTTATGTCTTATACTTTATTGCCTTTTGATATTATGTATAGTAATGTGTGGACATCACAATGTTTTTATTTTAGGAGGACATCGTTGTTACGTGTTAATTCTTGATGATTTCATATATTTTTGATAGACTTTTCTAATGCAATAAATCTAAAATTTATTTTATTTTTCTTCAATTTCGATCTCGTATTAAAACACAGTTTGAACATAAAATTAAATAGTTTAGTGTGATAATGAAAAAGAATATGATAAAATTCTTTCTCAGAAATTTGCGAATTTAATAGAACATCTTTCAGATTTTCATGTCCTAACACTTTTCCTTAAAATAGAAAAGCAAAAAAATAAATAAATTGTAATATCAATAATATCATTCACACCCTTTTTGTCCTCCATTCATCCACTAAAATACTCTATCAAAAAGATTTTTTATTTATTTTCATCTTCAAGTCTTTGGGTGTCTTTGCTATCTTCTAATTCCCTCCACCTCTAGAACTAAGTTAGAAGCTAGGTCAACACCATGTGTATTCTTGAATTTTCCATCCAATTATAGGAGATATAAGTGTTACGAGTTGTTACGTCATAAAATATTCATTTCTGATTTATTAATTTTAAAGAAAATATGTTTCTCTTTTCTAACTTAAATGCTTCTGCAATGTCTGAATATAACTTTTTTAGATAATAATTTCACACCTTTTCTTCATTCCTATTCTTGTGCCACCCACCCACTAACAACCTAACTCCTAATAACCTTCAATCGAACACCTCACAAACTGTAACCTAAACAAACATATTCTTACCCAAAAACATCCTCAGCGCCCCCTCACAACTAACCCTCCACACAAAAATTGTCATCCATACCTATTTATTCTTCTCCTTTAAACCCATCCCACTCAACAACTAATTCATCCACCATCAATAGCACAACATGACATTCTTAAACTCCACAAACTCTTTAACCTTCACACCCCATCTCATAATTATGTATCTCCCGGACCTATAAATCTTATTGATGCATAAAATCATCCTAATTGAAAAATGGACATGAAAACATTTTTGTTCTTAGTGAAAATAGGACGTTGGACTTAGCTACTCGTCCGCCTAATGATAATGTTATTTGAAGATTATGGATTTTTAGGCATAAAAAAAATTCAAATGAATCTTTTGAGAGGTACAAATCTCGCCTTGTGAGTAATGGTTCCAATCAATAAATTGGTATCAATTGTGGTGAAATATTTAGCCCCGTAGTCAAACCAGTTACTATTCTCACAATACTCAATGTTGCCCTGTCAAAATCATGATGCCTTCAATAATTAGATATCAAAAAAGTCTTCTTTGCACAAAAATCCTGATAAAACTATGTACATGCATCAAATTCATGGATTTTGTCATCCTTAACACTTGGATCGTGTGTGTTTGTTCAAGAAGTCTCTCTATGGACTTAAACAAGCACCACCCATATGGTATAAGCGATCCAGTAATTATGTCGCAACAATGAGATTTCCTTGGAACATTTTTTATCACTCATTATTTATTTATCATCATGACAATGACATAGCCTATATTCTTATGTATGTGGATGACATTATCCTTATTGCTTTATCCAACTCCCTTCTTGAGTGTATTATGCCCAAGTGTAGTTATGAATTTGTAATGAAGGATATGGGTTTACTATTTATTTTCTAGGTATATCAGTTACAGTCATTCAAGACGTGTTGTTCTATCTTAAAAGAAATAAATAGAAGAGATTATTGAGCATGCATGTAAGTCCTCTTGCCATCCATCACCTATGCCAGTGGATACCAAGGCGAAACTTAGTGGATATTCAGGTGATCCCTATAATGATCCAATAATATATTGCAGTCTTGTCAGTGCATTACTATACTTGACATATACAAGACCATATATATCATATGCAGTTCAATAAATGTGTCTATTTATGCATATGATCTAAAAATACAACACATGTATGTCTTAAAACTAAAGGTGTGCATGAGTCAGTTAGGGACGAGTTTGGCCAAAACCAAGACTCAAACCCGGCCAAAACCAAGACCCACACCCTATAGGATACATCAATTTGAGTGACATAAGATAACCATCTACAATATTATTGGGTCGATTCAGATAAAACCTCAAATTTATGGTTGGATTAATTTGGACAGCAGGTTACCCAATTTTTTTCTTTTTTACTTATATAATTATGAACGATGTGTCATATTCTTTTTTCAAAAAATCCTCCCACTGTTTTTTTCTTAAAAAATGATTTAACCTATCATGATTATTCTTTTAGTCTCAAATGTCTAAATATATAATAAAATTCATCATAATAATAATTGCAAAAACAAAAATTGCATTACGATAGTACTAAAAACTACATAAAATGTTTACAACTTACCAACATTAGCATAAAAATAATCAAAGTTCAACATCCTAAGTAATAAGTTAAAATCATGACTAAAAAATAAAAATAAATAGGATTAAATAAGTTTTTGTTCCCTCTAAATATCTTAAATTTCGTTTAGTCTCTCTAAATTTTTCCTTCAAAGAATGATCCTCCTAAAAAATTAAATTTTAACTTTTGATCCCTCCTGACAAAATCGTAGCTAAAATGGTCTCTAATTCCTTCGCTAAATAAAAACCATCGCTAAAATCGTCGCTAAATCCGTCGCTAAGTTGTAAAAATCTTCGCTGAATTGCAGGAGGGACCAAAAATTAAAATTTATTTTTTAGGAGGACCATTCTTTGAAAGAAAATTTTAGAGGAATTAAAAACGAAATTTAAGATATTTAGAGAGACCAAAAACTTATTTAATCCTAATAAATATTGAAGAGTCTAAAACTAAAACAACAAAGTCTAAAAATATCAAACTTATCACTCATCAAATTATAAAAAGTAGGCAAAAACATAATTCAAATGCACTCCACAATTCCAAAAGGAGTTTTTACTTCAACATTAGTATCTTCTCCTAGATTGCAATAATAAAAATATAAACATTAGTTCATATACCAATTTATTAAGAGTCCTAAACAACAAAAAGTCAGTACTTAGTGGTACACTTTGTAGGTAAAGTTGGTTTCATGGGTTAGGTTTGGGTTTATCCGAAACCTAAATTTTTTTTGAATGAATTTTCATTTTTGAAATCCATGTTCATCCAATAACCTGGCCTAACTTGATTTTTTGGGACATTTTGACCAGGTTGATGAGTTTACCCAACCCATGAACACTTCTACTTAAAATAGTTCATTTGATATATTCATTGTATTGTTGGGTTCAGCCTTCATATACATCCCTTCTCCATCGACAAACTCATATCTTAAACATACTCTAACTAGGATGGATGTCTATATACAATAAGGTCTACCTTTGATTGTTTTGTGTATCTTGGTAATAGTTTGATCTCCTGATCCAAAAAACGTCAACATACCTTGTCTCAATTGGCGCAGAGGATGGATACCGAGTGCCATACCCCAAATTTTTCCTATCAATTCAATAGTCGTATCATTATTGTATTTCTAATTTAATAGTCACAGTATTTAAAATTATTTGTTTTGAATATTATTTATAGGGGGTGTAAATATTAATACGAGGGGTGTGTTGCCTTGGTGGATTATCAAAATCTGATGGCCCATTAAGACATTTTTTGGCCCGGTTATAAATAATAAGGAGGGGGTGCATGTTTTTAGAAAATTTTTTTGCATTTTTTGAATAGGTCCATTAGATGGCTGATCCATTTTGTTTTTTTTGTGCATGCTGGTCCATCAGTATATTCATTTGGATGGCCCATTAGATTTTTTTTGAAACACAAAGGAGTATGTTTTTTGGATGCAGATGGGCGCATTGAAATGTCAAGCCCAGTTGAGGGATGGTTGACTAAGGTCAACATTATAGGATTACCATTTTTATATTATTATTCATTTCATTATTTAATTTATTATTGATTAATATTATTATTAATTCATTAGCGATGTTGACCGACTCAACACAATAAGGATGAAACCCTAATCCAAGCGCCCTGTTCATCCCCGTCCTTCAATCCAAGCTCAAGCCCAATATAAATGTGTACTGTATAGATTAGAGGAAAACACTTTTGGTGAAGTGAAACACATACAAAATCAAATGGATCTAAAATTGAACAAAATCAAATCTTATTGTATCAGTTACATAACAATTTCTTAATACAAAATCAAATTATATTACAATCAAATCCAATTACAATAAAATGCTAAACCTAATTTATCAATCTACTCCTAATCAACAAACTGTAACGACAATTACATAATAATTTCCTAATCTATCTAAATTTATAAACCTATATAAATCCTACGAATTGAGACTAAAGGAGGGGAATAATTTTTGGAGAAGAAGACTCTAAACCGAGGAAAGAAAGAGAAGTGATCGAAGCCTTGGAAGTTCCTTCTTGCTTGGGATCTAGGGTTTCAATTTCTGAAACCCTAAGATCTGTCCATGAAGCATTCATAGCAACACCATTACCTGCAACCAAAGAACAAAAGAAGGAATCAGAAAGAGGAAGCCAAATTACAAAAAGTATCACAACAAGGAAGGTAAGCCTCAAACTTAGCTTTAATTGTTATTGTTGCTGGATTTTGGGACGATTGGTGTTTGGTTTTGGGATTTCTGGGTTTCTAAGGGTTAAGATTCATTAGGGTTCTTGTTTAGGGTTATGGTTCATCAGGGTTAGGTTGGGGTTCATCACGTTTGTTGATTTATGAGTTTGGGTAGGTTAGGGTTCTTCATGAACCCTTAGGGTTCTTAGGGTTCATATGAACCCAGACAGTGGTGGAGTATGAAGTTGGTGGTGCCTTGGCGCAGCCAGCGGCAGAAGCGATTTCCGGCTGGTGGCGCCAAAGGCGGAGGCGATTTCTGGTGACAGAAATCTAGAGAGAAGTCAAAGCTTTTCTCTCTAACCTCAAAACAACTGATTTGTGTTTTGTGTAAAGAGGGGGAAAGAAAGGAAAAAATGGGTTTGTAGCCTAAAAACGGGAGTATATAATGCCCTCTGATCCTGTGCCTGCGATTCCAAAACCTTGTCATACGCCCTTGCTGCATGACCTTCGATCTCCATCAAGTGTCCCAGAAACGCGCTCCCATCATAATAATGTGTACCCTGTTGTATGGATTCTAAACAGACTCCCCAAATGTTTGTAAATCTTGGGCCAGGCCCATTGTAACCACACCCCTTGTTTTTACTACAACCTTACAAAATTGCACCCCTACGCATCCTGAGCCAAGTCCAATATCTGAACTTGGACCCTTGCTTCACGAACCTCCGATTTTACTTCTTAGTTTAATTATGCACCTCCCCCGCGTTTGAGTCTGAATCCAATATCTGAATTCAGAGCCTTGCTTTCTGCACCTCCTAAAATTACTCACCAACATAAAATACACCCCCAGACTTTTTTATTAAAATTTTGTTTTTATTTTTATATTTCATTATATTTATTTATTAATATTTTAATATTTAATAATTTTGAAATTATTTTATTATTATTATAAAATACAAATATTTATTTTTTTCTACTAACTCATAATTATTTTAAAATTGCATTAAAATCATTTTTATCATACATTAACAAGATTTTTATATATTAATATATTTAAAAAATATCTAACCAACACCAAATCTTTATTTTTTATAATTTAATTAAATCCTAAACAATTTTCAAAAAGGATTATGAAGATACTTTAAATTGACTACAAACTTCGTCTAACAATTGCGCTATTCACACACCCAGACTTGGCTCAAGAAGAATTTAAAGTACCTTCATAATCCATAAAAAACACCAATCAACTACGAACTAAAAATTGGGACTCTGATTCCTCCTAAGAGGATACGTAGGCATACGACTAAAATTGTGGCGAGTTCCCCTAATAAAAATTAAAACCCTATTTCCTAAAGATTGCGTTTCTAAACCCTAGTATCCTTGTGAACAAGGTAGATGAGGGGTGCCTAACACCTTCCATTCACCTAAGAACGATTCCAACAACTTAGAATCTCTGAACACATTAGGATTTTCCTTTATATTCCCTTCCTAAAGATAAAAATTAAGGGTGTCGACTTTATATTTAAAACCGGTTACAACACTGAGGAGTAGCTAAAGCCGTGTTTGAATTGTGATGGGTTCAAAATCTATTATTAAAGCTACATTGTATTGTTATAAAATCTGCTCGAGTCTATTGTGAGAATGTCATAACATTGTACCTCTCTAACAATCTAGTTCAACATGAACACACAAATCACATTGAAATTGATATACACTTTGTGCATGAAAAAATTGCTTGCAGACAAGTGCTAGTATTACACATTCCTTTCTAATATCAATTTTTTTAAATCTTAATAAAGGGAGTTGCAATGAAAAGACACAACCTATATTTCTTACAAAAATAAACAATAATGGATATGGTTTAAGAATTTTTCAATCCATTTCTCAACAATTTAAAGAACCTCATAAATTTGTAGCTTTGGTTTTAAATAACGAGATTTATTCAGTGATTTTTTTATATTCCACAAAACTCTTTAAAAATGTCTCTTTGGTACTTGTTTTTGTGTTCTAAAATATTTTGAAGGGTTCTTTCTGAAATTTTAGACTATAAAAGATAAACTAACATTTTTATTTTTAAAATGTTAAAGTTAAAATTTTGATAAATCTCTAAGATTATTGAAAGCTGGATTGCAAGTTTTTCATAAATTAAGGTTAGTATGAGTAAGCCAAAACCAACACATTCAATGAATAGCCATATCTTAGTAAATACCAAAAATTGAACTAAGCATTGTTAGTTGTTAATCCATAACCATAATTGCCATAGGTTGTTAGTGACTTTTAACTTAAAAACTAACCAACTAAATTAGTTAGTTAGTTAGTTTGGTTGGTGTAACGGTAGAAATGTTGAGACTAAATTATTAGATTGATTTAACTCGTACAAATCAAATAAAAAAAATCGCCACTGCGGTTTATTGTTTCCAGAGGAATAGGAAAAGAGCGAATAACCCAAAAAAGAGGGAGAGAGAATCTAGGTACGGGGGTTAGTTATGCAAAGGGAATGTATTAGCACCATAAACATCTATGGTACTCCGCAGAAACCTCTTTGTAAATTTGTGTATTTTGGCTATAAGAGTTGTATACAAAAATAGATGGTGGTGATGAGATTTTTTTTTTTACATTTTTATACCCGCCGCGGTTGCGAACCTTTAGTGCCTACGTACCACCTTTCGTGTAATAGGGGATCAAGATACTCGTAGTTCACCTTTAAAAATTTTAAAACACAAATTGTTGGTTAATTTTAAGATATGAGACATCACCGTCGTATCCGAGTTAAAGAACATACTTACTATCCATGATTATGAGAAAAAATAATTTGCCTCATCTCAAAGTGAAGGATATAGCTTGGATTTTAAAATCAACAAAGCCTCGCTCAACACCCAAATGGAAAATATCTCACTTCACTATATATCATAGAAGTATAGTAGCTCGCATCACTACAAGGATTGTCAAGAGTCTAATCTTTTGAGAAAAGTTTTAAAATAAAAGTCAAAATGGCAAAAATGGTTTGAATGAGATTGATTGACATTTAGTCTTCTCACAAAAATGTCAAAGTATGATTAAGTTGGTTAAAGTTTAATTAAGAAAATATTTTTGAAAATGCATGGACCTAAGTCCAAGTTTATTGTGAAAGCGGTTCGAGTTAGAAAACAAATATAGTTTTCAAAAGGAGGGAGAAGATTTTTTGAAATTAAAGAAGATGGGAGGAGATGAAGGGACTATCCTAAGGCATAAGGTAAAAGCTAAGGAAAAGAACCGTCTAACCAACAAGAAGCCAACACTTAACACAATGAATCAATGTAGAATTCCCATCCTTTGGATTGAAATCAAACAAGCAAAGATAATAAACCTCTTAAGAATACCAAACTTCGAATGCATTAAGTCTTCACAAAAATTGGGCAGAGTAACAGTTGTATACAGATGAATTCCCAATCACAGACAAAGCACATAATCAGAATAACCTGCACACAAAGAAAAAACAACCCAATGTCTCGGGGTAAACCCCAAGAACTCCAGACAAAATAACAATAGAATGTCACAAGGTCTCAAGGTAGTCAAGACTTCTAATCCTAAATCCAAGAAGTCCACAACTCCATAATGCCAAGGATAGTAACCAAATAGTCCAAGCAACCTTAAAGTTTTTTATTGTTCAAGTTGGTTATTAGGTATCTTCAAAAAGAAAATGAAAATATCAAGTGAGCTAAACAAAAAGACATAAAGATAAATGCTCAACTGAGCAAAGATGAAAATAGCATGAAATGTAAATTCTAAAATAAATGGTGAGTAAAAGTAAAGGTGTAAAAATAAAAGTCAATTGTTAATGAGTTAGAAATTAGAGGTTAGTTGAATGAACATCTTGAATCTTTCATTTGAAAACTCATTAGAAGATTGATAAAATCAAAACCTCTCAATAATAAGTTTCATTTGCTTTTTGTCAAGTATATCATTCATTTTAAATTCTCGAGGCAACAACAAATGATCAATGATATTTAAATGATTCACTTAGACCAAAATTTATGAAGATTCATTAGAGGATTGATAAGACCAAAGTCTCTTAACAATGAACCTCAAGGTTATTGGATCAAAGGTTTCAAATTAAACATACACGGGCTTGCAAACATAGGTTTGGGCCACAAATGACCATTTCTCAAATCGAGACAATTTAGCGCTATATTAAGCAACCTTAAGTGGACTTATGTAGAAGTCGCACCTATTTTGAGGCCGGTAAATAGCAATCTATGTGCCATATGTTTGGAGAAATGATATGTAGATCATCCTCTAACAACATGTAGTATAAGTAAGAAAGAGATAAGATGAAGAGGGAGGAGATGTATTATATGAAATTAGGATTTCAAATATAATCAACATCATTCATCTATTTTGATGGATTTGGTTTCTCAACCTATCAACACCCAAGATCTAATGAGGTTGAGGAATTTGTCACCAAATGAAATCCAAGTCAGAACCAAATAAAAAATAATAAAATAATATTTAGTAAAACAATATTTAAATAGTTAATAAAAAGGAAAATAAATGGTAAAAATACACAAAGTATATTAAAATACCAAATAAAAATCCTAAAAAAAATAGTCAGAGCTTAAACATGATTCACTAATAGTTGACAAAAATTTTCAGAATTTTTTAAAGTCAGAAACTATTTTTAAAATTTGGAGAAAATAAGCAAAATAAACCAAAATTTGTGAAAAATAGTAAATCAGAAATAAAAACAAAACTAGGTCACCAATATTTGTCAAGAGCTCATTGGATCCTTCCATAAATTTTTCAGAATTTAAAAATTAAGGAAAACATTTTTAATCAATTAAAACAAGTTAATTAAAGTGAAAAATTATAAAAAATATCAAATCATAAAATAAAATTGTCAAAAAATAAAAAATCAGAAAGAGAAAAATCCAAGGTATTTAAAAATTTTTTTATAGATTTTTTTGAGTCAGAAATGAATTTTTTAATGAATTTTTAAAGTTTAAATCAATTAAAATATAAAATCAGAAAATAAAAACAAAGCCAAAAAGATATAGACCATTGGATCAATATCAAAATACGTTAGTAATCAAATCCAAGGGATCTGGCACACTGTGCATATCATGGTCATTAGTGAATAAACCACTGGATCAAATATTTAAAAACAGAATTTGAAAAATGCGTGGCAAATTTTCATTGGTTGAAGACGCCAGCGTGGTCGTTTTCAACCTCTAGCCAACCTCAAAACCATGTTCCTCAAAATGTAAAATTAGAGGTTCAGACCAATGCCATTCACTTCGTCTCATCAAGACGAAGACAATCTTACCCTCGCGAAAAATTTATTTAAAGTGTAGCTCAGTCGATTTGCAAAAAACCATAAGAAAAAAGTTGAATAGAAATTTGAAAATTCATGACCAAAACTCACTTCCAGTTAAAAACAAATGATGTAAAGAGTATCAAAATGATGAGAGCTTCATTGTAGTAGCAAATTTTGAGAGAATTGATGAAGGAATCTACCTATGGAAATTCAAATTCAGAGCTCTGAAACTTGACTTGGATAATACGATTTAGGATGCTTCAAGGCTTGATTCTTCTTCTGTTAGCTTTAGTGAAGTTCAAGGATGAAGAATTAGCAAAGAAAATGGATTAGAGAAGACTGTAAAATCAAATTCGAAGTTGCAGAATTATGAGTTGTGGAGAGAGTTTGGCAGAGTGATTTTGGCTGTTCAAGCTTGCAAAAATGAGTGGAATAGAGTCTGTATTTATAAGAGAAGTGAATGGGATCAAAAGGAGGGGTGAATGATGCAAATTCAAATGAATTCGTGCACATCTATGTACACGAGCAAAATGTGTTCTCATGTGCATCAAAACTCATCTAATTGATGCGTTTTGTCACTCTAAATAATCTAATTATCTTTGCTGATCATGATTAAGTGAAAAACGCCTGGTAATTTGATGATTAGAAGTCACATTATGGAAATTGCAATCTGACTGCAAGTGAAACTTCAATTCCAAGGTACCAACTTTGAATCCATGGTGTTCACAACTCAAGAGGTCTTAAGGCATAATTCTTGAAGTATTTGAAAGATAAGGTCACAATATTTACAATGTGAAAAAATAGAGATCATTTGGATGCTTGAGCTAGAAGTTGTGTTTGGTCAAAATCATGAAAAATACGCTAACTTTTTGTACTTAGAAAAATTCTAAGTTTTTCTCAAAAAAATGTCCTATAATGTTTTGACTCCAAACAAGGTATTACTTCAAAATTGAGCTTTTTATAATTGATGCTAGATTGAAGTGGACTCCTTAAAGAGTATTGGAAACTTGTTTCACTAAAAAATTCCAAATATTGAACAAGTTATGATCCTTTGAATTTGGTGAAAATCCATGAGCTGACCTATAGTCTTTTGAGTTCTTAAGGCATCTTCCCACCATTTTCAAGTTTTGCACATAAAAGAAGAGTTGAAGTTCACACTCTTAAGATCAATGTGGAAAAATAATGGGCTCAAGGAGATAAAAATTGATCAAATTATGACTTTTTGAAGTCACATAAGGGAATTTGATGGCCTATTAAGATGACTTGTGATCTTTCTCCATCATTAGGAAACTTCCACACAAAATTTGCTCGAAACTTTGGAAGTTATTAGTTTATAAACCTTTAAAGAGAAGAATATATTTGGAATCACTAAAAAATATTAAAATATGAACAAGATATAGCCCTTAGAAGTTCAAAACCCTAGCTCCTAGAGCACCAAAATGACTTGGAAACTCCTTTCAATTTTGACAATCTTTCTTGCAAAATCACTTTTGCCATGTGAATAGAAGTTGTTTTGGATGATAATAAGAACCCATAGAAACAATAAAAACTTACAAATATTAAGAATTGAGAGAGTTATGCACCTGTGATCAAGGAATCAAGAACTTTTCCAATTAGGTCAAACCTCTTCAATCAATTCTTGCATCTTTTGATTTCCTTTGACAAATTGAGGCATGATGAATCATAGTAGACCTTGTCATGATATTAATTTAAAGCAATCTCAAAGATGAATCTTAAATCTCAATGAAGCTTTGTTGAAGAAGGCATGGAAATAAACTCATGAACCTATGAATTAACCTGATGAAACGTGTTGTGCCCTCACTTATAATATCGCCATTTAGAGCAACCATTCATTGTATTTGCAAGTTAAAAGTTAATCCACACAAGACATATATGATCACAATATAAAAATCGAAGTTATTGGTGATCCCTCATGAGCAAACCAAAAGATAGGGAGAAGAACCAAACCCTAGTGTGATCTTGATATGAGTGATTTGATATGAGATGATATAGGAATCTTAGGGGGAAATATTAGGGTACAACAACTGCCCTTATTTAAGTGTCTTATATCCGAAGATATGAAGGTTAAAATCTTCGTGTCGACGCGATTGAAGATACTTAAATATAAAACAAGCCCTATTTGTGGCCCTAATATGCCATGCAATGCTTATAATTGTGCATGCAAACAAACAATTCCAAAGGTGACACAGGAAACCATTGGGGAAGCAGAAAATAAAGAATCAAAAGATAATCCAACCAGGAAAAATAAGTCACTGGTGAACAAAAGACTCGACTCTATTGGGGTAAAGCCCAAGGAGGAGATAAAGCATCATCAACTAGAATATTGAGGAGATAAGTAAAGGATGATAACAATCGACAGATAACTGCAAACCACCCACTTACAGAGAAGATAGCAAAAAAGTAAAGTCGACTTACAGGGAATAGGAGATTAACACCCCAGAAGATGCAAAAAGAAGTGGTAAGATAATAACGGTAAATACCGATATTAGGGTAGGCAACCAATGATTAGCATCAGTACTTATGACTGGAAACATGTGAATTCTTTAGAGCAAAGTGAATATCAACGATGAACTATCTCCCATAATGACGAGACTACCATTCATCGGAGTAAAAAATCTCAACAATGAACTATCTCCCATAATGAAGAGACTACCGTTCATCGGAGTAACAAATCTCAACAACGAACTATCTCCCATAATGACGAGACTACCATCCATTGGATTAAACATCTCAACAACAAACTATCTCCCATAATAACGAGACTACCATCCATTAGAGTAACAAATCTCAACAACGAATTATCTCCCATAATGACGAGACTACCATTCATCGGAGTAAACATATCAATAACGATCTATCTCCCATAATGACGAGACTACCATCCATTGGAGTAACAAATCTCAACAACAAACTATCTCCAATAATGACGAGACTACCATTCATCGGAGTAACAAATCTCAACAACGAACTATCTCCCATAATGAGGAGACTACCATTCATCGGAGTAACAAATCTCAACAACAAACTATCTCCTATAATGACGAGACTACCATTCATCAGAGTAACAAATATCAACAACGAAAAATTTCCCATAATGACGAGACTACCATTTATCGGAGTAACAAATCTCAATGACAAACTATCTCCCATAATATCGAGACTACCATCCATTGGAGTAAACATCTCAACAACGAACTATCTGTAACGCCCGTAATTTAATTAATTATTTAATTAAATTATTTTTGGAATATTTGTGAAGATGTGTTATAATTAATTGGATTTATTTTATTAAGTGGAGAAATAAAATATTAGAGGTATTATATTATTATATGGTGAAATAATATTAAAAGTGTAATATTATTTAATATGGGCTTATTTTGAGAGAGTAGAGGTAATAAGGGTGTGTGTAGGTTTTAATGCCAATGAGGAATAATAGAATAATAGGGTTATTTTATTATTTGTTAGAAGGAATAGAAAGAAAGAAGCAGTAGAAAGAATAAGGATTTGGAAGAGAACGTGAAGCTGCTAGAAATAGAACAAAACGTCAAGAACGAGAATTCAACCCGGTAATTGTAGAGCGACCTTCAATCCAAGGTAAGGGTGGGGTTCTGACTTTATAATTAGGTTCATGATGTTTGATATGTGGGGTTAGAGGTGATTGATGTTTTGTTCTTGAATTGGATGTATATGATGATGTATGATGAAGATTTGATGAATTTTAGATGAATAATGATGTCATGATGCTGTTTAATCGATGTAGTATTATAGGTTAATGTTAGGTGATGAAATACCATGATTATAATAAGGTCTATAGGGCTGTAATATGATTCCCGTAGTGAAAATACAAAGGAAATCGCAGAATTTCGCAGGAAGGGTCAATATGTGTCAACCTCAAGCTTGATGCGTCGATACATGGGCAATGTTAGACTCAGGATGAGTCGATATAAAAGGGCTTGCGTCGGTACATGAGAGTTGCAAGACTCAGGATGAGTCGATCGGTGAGGTGCATGTGTCAATACATGTTGTGTATGAGACCAGGATGAATCGATCCATAAGGAGGTTGCGTCGACTCATGTTGTGCAGATGAAGCAGTACGCGTCGATCCCAAGGGTTTTGCATCGACCCATAATGTTTGATTTTTGGTAGATTTAGTTTTAAAGTGCTGTAGCTTGAGTTTTAGGATGCCGTTTGAGATGCCGTTCGAAACGTTGAATAACTAACGCGATGAACTTTATTCGAGATGATTAAAATGATGGATAAGAAGTGTAATCCTAGTAACCAATTTAGGATTTAGAATTATTTCCCATGTTGGTCGTTGTGCTGGTTTTTGAACAGAATGATGAATAGGAGATGTTTAGAGACTGCTGTTTGCATTATGACAGTAGGATTAGTGACAATAACAATGTAAAATTGCAGAATAACAGTAGGGATTACTGTAGTATTAATATACAACTGAGTTGTTAGTGAGAAGTTACTCATGATGTTCTGTTTGATGATTTATAATAGATAAATGATGTGTAATGAATTATTTTGATGATTTGAGAAGTTGCTATTTTGAGATGCTTTTGAGATGTTAATTGAGATGATTTGAGATGTTGTTATTTTGAGATGTTTTTGAGATGTTAATTGAGATGTTTTGAGATGATTTGAGATGTTGTTATTTTGAGATGATTTGAGATGTTGTTATTTTGAGATGTTTTTGAGATGTTAATTGAGATGTTTTGAGATGATTTGAGATGTTTCGAAGTTGCTGTTTTGTTAGAGATGTTATTAAGAATTCCGCTGCGTAAATGTTGATTTATTTGATTAAAGATGTTATGTTGATGGTTCATCCGATGTTTGAAAAAGTGTTATATATCCACGATGAATGTAATGAATTTGTTAGAAGAATTTGTGACGTCCCGATTCATTTGTATGATTGAAATTTTATAACTCTGATTTATCTTGCATAAATTGCTTGGGGGTAGAATTGGGGTGTTACACTATCTCCCATAATGACGAGATTACCATCCATTGGAGTAAAAAATCTCAACAATGAACTATCTCCCATAATGACGAGACTACCATTCATTGGAGTAACAAATCTTAACAACGAATTATCTCCCATAATGAAGAGACTACCATTCATCGGAGTCTCCCATAATGGCGAGACCACCATTCATCGGAGTAAACATCTTAACAACGGACTATCTCCCATTATGATGAGACTACCATTCATCGGAGTAACAAATGTGAATCTTCTTGGGGAATTAACAAACTTACTGGAGAAGAACAGGTTGCTCAAATAAGGAGACCACCACTTGCTTCTATGAGAAGGAAATATGATAATACTGCTGGAAAATGAATCTTGGCTTCTCTGGGGATATGCCAACACAGTCCTGCTGAGGAGATGAAGTCTTCTCGTGCAAAATAAATGCACATTCTCAAACCAGGGCTCAAAGCCTGCAGAAAATCAAAATAATAATGTTTCCAGGGACCACAAATCCAAACCAGAAATAAACCGGAGTGAAACAGTCAACCAAGATAGCACCTGATAAGAAATAAACTCAAAAGGGAAACACGGATCTAACCAGACAATGAGCTGAATAGGAAGGCTGAAGCAAAATTCTTCCACGAGGGATAACTCAATGGGGAAATTGAAAGAATATACACTTTGTGCTTAAGGTTGACACTCTATTGGAGAGAGGGTAATATAACTCTGCAAAATAGGGTAATATGCCAACAAAATATTAATGAATCCAGATAAGTAATGGATGTTAAATTCAATTATGTGTGATGTATGTATGAGTGTATGAATGTTATCATGTATATGCTGACAACACAGACATACGACACTGGGAATAACTAGACAAAACCAACTTAGTAAAGTCAACACTCGGCTAAATCACATCCAGGATGAAAATTTAATAAGAAAGTAAACATCAACTGAGGAAACAAATTCCTATTTCATAGCTTAACTCCTCTGGGAAGAAACATAATCCGAAAATAATCAAGTCAAAACAGTAAATCAAAACAGATACAAGGATATAACATCCTCCTCCAGGCTTCACCGAGGAATATCACACAGACTTCAATGGGGGAAAACAATGTCTCAACGTCTAGATTTCTATTGGAGATTATAATACTGACTTCTCTAGGGAATATGAAAACCTCATCGTCGAGATATCAACTAGGTATCTCGTGCTGACTTTATTGGGGAGGACAATACCACATCGTTGGGGGGAGCCCAAAATACATTCTTCAATACCAAGAGTAATGATTACACCAACCTCCCTGGGGAGAAATTATGAAACCACATGGGGATAACAACTTTCAGAGAGAAACATTATCTCAGCTTTACTTGGGGACTTAAGAAGTCAAATAATACAACAAGAAATCAAAATTATGGGAATTTTAAATCAAACCCAACACTTGGCTGGAGAAAACCCAAAAAGTTGACAACTGTTTCAGCACTTCTTAGAAAATATACTGCCCTTGTCTAGTTGCCTGGGAAACAAACAACAACAATAATGCCATCACTGCAAAGGGCGATGTCTTGCAAATGATTCTAACTCAGAAACAAAGGGAGAAGGAACTTTCGTCATATGAGTGAAGACCTTACTAGGGAATCTGGGATAGAGGCTTCAGACCATGAAAACCCGAAATCAAAACAATCAACCTGGAGAAAAACAATTGAACCAAGACTTGACTGGGGAAAATGGGATTACAAATACAATACCACACCATACATCAATTGGTATCAACTCCAACTGTTTGAGAAACATAATAAGATCATGCGCATATCATCAAAAGTGACCTGGGAGAACTTTCCTGGGGAATATACATTTCCAAAATTCAGAGTTCGTCCATCCTCGGAATCACTATTTTTATTTTTCATGAATCACAAAATCTAAAGTAAAAAGTAATTTGTAAGTTCTTTTAAAAAACAATTTTATTGTTAAATCTCTTTGTTTTGAAAATTACTATCAATAATAAATGGAATCTTTGCAAACAGAATAAAATAAGAATTACAAAGAATTGGATAAAAGCTTAAACTTTATTAATAGAATGGTAGTCTGTGAATGGTGAGACCCCATAGATGATTACAAAGTTTAGAAAATGGTAATATATTGGGAAAGATACATTGAAATACAATGACCACTATTCTCCCTAACAACTTTGAATTCCTGAGCAGTAACTTCTATTGAAGTGTGGTGAGGATCCGAGAAGATTGTTACTTTAATGATCAAGTCTTGTTTGACGCAGTTACTTGCCAAGAAATTCCTAACTTTTTCCTAGGTTACCCTTGCGGGTTTTCAACCTAGCGGGAAAATTTATTCTGTTTGTGTCTCTTATTTTTTCCTAGACCGCCCTTTCGGGTTTTCAGCCTACCGAGACACTCTTTTTTGCCTAAGCTTCCCTTTCAAGTTTTTGACTTAGCGAGCTATTCTTTTATTTCTTTAGGCAAAGTATTTCTTGACTGCATCAACATTCATAGGACGTGGGAACTCCTCCCCATCCATAGTTTCAAGAATCAGTGCACCACCAGAGAAGGCTTTCTTGACAACATATGGGCCTTCAAAATTGGGAGTCCACTTGCCCCTAGAATCAATGTTAAAAGACATGATTTTTCTGAGCACTAGGTCGCCTTCTCTGAATTCACGAGGCTTTACCTTCTTATCAAAAGATTTCTTCATTCTCTTATGATATAACTGACCATGACACAAGGCTGTCATTCTCTTTTCTTCAATCAAGTTCAATTGGTCAAACCTATTCTGGACCCATTCAGCCTCTGAAAATTTTGTTTCCATTATCACACGTAAAGAGGGAATCTCAACCTTAACAGGGAGCATCGATTCCATACCATACACAAGAGAGAACAAGGCTGTCCCTGATGAAGTGTGGACGGATGTACGGTACCCATGCAAAGTAAAAGGGAGCATCTCATGCCAATCTTTAGAGGTAAGAAACATCTTCTAGATGATCTTCTTGATATTTTTATTAGCAGCTTCAACAACCCCATTCATATTTGGCCTGTAAGAAGATGAATTATGATGGACAATCTTGAATTCTTAATAAAGTTCTGTCATAATCTTGTTAATCAGATTCGAGCCATTGTCGGTGATAATCCTACTTGGCATATCATACCGACATATAAGATTGTTCTTGATAAAGCATACTACCACCTGCTTAGTGACATTAGCATATGAAACTGCTTCCACCCATTTGGTGAAGTAGTCTATTTCCACCAAGATAAAACAATGTCCACTCGATGCCTTGGGTTCAATCATTCCAATCATGTCAATGCCCCACATAGAAAAAGGCCACGGGGAAGAAATAACATTGAGAAGCATCGGAGGAACATGGATTTTGTCTGCATAAATCTGGAACTTATGACACTTCTTTGCAAATTTATAACAGTCAGATTCCATTGTCAGCCAATAGTAACCTACCCTAAGCATCTTCTTTACCTTCGAATGTCCATTGGCATGAGTACCAAAGGAACCTTCATAGATTTCATGCATCAACATGTCTGCTTCATGTCTATCCATGCATCTGAGCAAGACCATGTCATAATTTCTTTTGTATAACATATCTTCATTGAGGAAAAATCTGTCTTCCAACCTTCTTAATGTCTTTCTCTCTTTGTTTGATGCATCAGTCGGGTATTCCTGAATCTGGAGAAAATGCTTGATATCATAATACCAAGGTTTTTTCGTCTGACATTCCCTCTGTTACAAACACATGAGCCGGCCTATCCAGACTTCGAACTATGATACGAGGCACATCGTTCCAAGTATTTACTTGATACATAGAAGCCAACATGGCTAAAGCATCTGCCATATGATTCCCATCTCTGGGAATATAATGTAATTCAACTTTATTAAAGAAGGGTAATAATCTTCTAGCATAGTCTTTGTAGGGAATCAAGCCAACATGACGAGTATCTCATTCTCCTTTAATCTGATTTATTACCAAAGCTGAATCGCCATATACATATAGAATTTTGATTATGAGATCTATAGCCTCTTCGAGACTCATGATACAAGCTTCATACTCTGCCATATTATTGGTACAATCAAATGCTAATCTTGCAGTAAAAGGGATATGCGATCCATGAGGAGTGATAATCACAATACCAATTCCTTTCCCATAAGCATTTACAACTCCATCAAATATCATACCCCATCGGGATTCAGGATCAGGACCTTCCCCAGGAAAAGGTTCATCACAATATTTTACTTTCAAAAGCATCACATCCTCATCAGGGAAATCATAATTTAATAGACTGATAACCATCAACTGGTTGGTGAGCAAGATAATCTACCAACACACTTCTTTTTATATCCTTCTAAGTACGATATTCAATATCATATTCAGACAACAACATCTGCCAACAGGAAATTCTTCCAGTAAGAGCAGGCTTTTCAAAAATATACTTAATTGGATCCATTTTGGAAATTAACCAAGTAGTATGATTCAACATATATTGCCGCAACCATTTTTCCGCTCAGGCCAAAACACAACATGTTTTTTCCAGCATAGAATACCGCGACTCACAATCAGTAAACTTCTTGCTGAGATGATAAATGGCATATTCTTTTCTCCCCGTTTCATCTTGTTGTCCCAAAATACAACCCATAGAATTATTTAACACCGTCAGATAATAATCAATGGTCTTCCTTAAATAGGAGGGAGCAAGATAGGAGGTTCAAGAGGATACTCTTTAATGCTTTCAAATTCCTTTTTGCAATCATCTGTCCACACACAACCTTGATCTTTCTTTAACAACTTTAAGATCGAATCACATGTTGCAGTCATATGGGAAATAAATCTGGAAATGTAATTCAAACATCCAAGGAAGCCTCTAACTTGCTTTTCAGCTCTTGGTGCTGACATTTCTTGAATTGCCTTAAATTTATCAGGGCCAACTTCAATTCCTTTTTGGCTGACAATGAAACCTAACAATTTTCCCGATCGGACACCAAAGGTGTATTTATTTGGATTCAAGTGGAGACAATACTTCGTCAAATGCTAAAAAAATTTCAACAAATCTTCTATATGCCCTTCTTCAGTATGTGATTTGGCAATCATATCATCAACATATACCTCAATTTCCTTGTGCATCAGATCATGGAATATGGTTGTCATAGCCCTTTGGTACATTGCACTAGCGTTCTTCAACCTGAAGGGCATCACTCTGTAACAAAATGTTCCCCAGGGTGTGATAAACGTTGTTTTTTCCATGTCCTCAGGAACCATTCTGATTTGATTGTATCCAAAAAATCCGCCCATGAACGAGAATACTTTGAATTTTGTTGTACTGTCAACCAACATATCAATATGTGGCAATGGAAAGTCATCTTTTGGACTAGCTTTATTTAGATCTCTATAATCAACGCACATGCGAACTTTTCTGTCTTTCTTTGACACTGGGACAATATTGGCAATCCACTGAGGGTACACTAATGTCACAAGAAAACCATCATTAATCTACTTTAGGACTTCTTCTTTAATTTTCACTGCCATATCAGGGTGAGTTCTTCGCAGCTTTTACTTAACTGGCGGGCATTCTGACTTTAGCGGCAAATGATGTTCCACAATATCAGTATCCAACCCCGACATGTCTTGGTAAGACCAATCAAATATATCCACATACTCTTTCAACAATTCAACCAACTTGCTCTTTACATCAGGATGAAGCAATGCTCCAATCTTGACTTCTTTTGGATCTTCCTCTGAACCCAAATTAATCGTCTTCAATGGCTCTTTATACGACTGAATGGTACTGTCCTCACGCCCAAGCAACCGTGAAACCTCTTCGGGTATTTCATCATATTCTTCTTCTTAGGCCACATACGCGGGATATTCAAAGTTGGGAGAGGGTGCAGGGTCATTGTACTCAACATGTTTTTTAATTAATCTGCACATATGATTTATGATTGATTTTAGAAACTGATACATATAGAAAGTGATTATGCAAATTTATTTACAGTTATTATTTATTTTGAAAGGGTTTTTCTGATTACCATTTTCTAAGAAAAAGCAGAGAAAAAGACACAATTTAGGAATGAAAAACAACTTTTATTAATGATTTTAAAGATCAAAACAACAAATATGCCCATAGAATATCAATACTTTCACCTTGGGCAGAGTGAAAGATTTTTGAAAGATTAAAAAAAAAAATTACTTTGAAATATGAATGCAAGAGGGAACATCAATAATGATCCAATTTTGGACTCTGACTCCATGCGTCACATAGTTCAGTATCTCTTGCTCTGATTCACCTTCTAGAATAGCATTGATCTTAGGAGTAGTTGGATGAATATAGCCTCCACTGTGAAAGATGTCTTGATATTTGCCCAAAGCTGACTTCGGCTTCACATTTTCACCTTTATTATTCTTCACGGAGAAACCCAAACCAACTCTATTCTTATTCACAGGTGGATCAACAATCATCCCCCACGCCTTACTAGGGCCATTATGCACTACCTGTTGAGCATCCTTAAACGAAGCTATAAAATCCTCATTTTTCCTTATATTATCAATGGATAAAGCTTGGAACTGAGTTCCAAGATAATCTTCATCAGCTTCCACAACACTAAAAAAGGATAAATGAGATATTAACAAAGCCTATTCTCCATTCACGATGACCACCTTTCCTTCACGAACAAATTTCAGCTTCTGGTGCAAAGTTGAAGTAACAGCTCCTGCCTCGTGGATCCATGGTCGTCCTAATAAACAACTGTAGGCTGGAATTATATCCATAACCTGGAAAGTAATCTGAAATAAGTGCGGGCCTATGTGAATAGGAAAATCTATTTCTCCGATGACAGACTTCCTCGAGCCGTCAAAAGCTTTCACAATTATGCCACTCGAGCGCATGGGAGTTCCCTGGTACTTAAGCTTCACGAGTGTGCTCCTTGGTATGACATTTAAAGCAGACCCATTGTCAATCAGCACATTGGACAAAGATTCATTCTTACAATTCATGGAGATATGGAGAGCCAGGTTATGGTTCTTTCCCTCATTGGGAAATTCATCATCACAGAAACTCAAGTTATTACAGGATGTAATATTCCTCACGACACTGCTGAATTGGTCCAGAGACATATCACTCTCCATAAAAGCTTGATCTAATACTCTCATTAAAGATTCCTTATTGGTATAAGAGTTCATTAACAATGCTAGAATGGATATCTTAGTTGGATTTTACAACAATTGATCTACAATCTTGTAGTAACTCACTTTGATAATATCAACAAGTCGTGCATATCTTTTTCCAAAGCAGTGCCGCTAGATTCTCCCACTAATTTCTTAGATTCAATACTTTCAGCAACTCTCTTATCAGGATTAACATTCCCTTGAATGACAGGGGAAAAAACTCGACCACTGTGGGTCACTCGGCTGACTTTAGCAATATTCTTGACATCAAACAAAGGTTGGATTGGAATTTCCACACCATCCTCCAGGAATGTTGCATTGTTATTTTATATGGCACAACTTTATTTGATTCCTATGGAACATGACCCGACAAACAAATAAACACTGGAGTAACAACTGGCTTGCTATGGTACTCAATCTCTATAGGGGAGGGAACACCAAAAAATGGCACAATAACATTCACCCTTCTTCAGAATACTTAGACATCGCAGAATCATTGTTAGAGGACACATCTTCATCAGAAGAAAATAACTCATCTGCAGAAACATACTCATCATCTGACACAGTCTTGGGTGAGAAATCTTCAATCATGTTAATTCCATTGTAATCATCTCTAATGCCTGAGACTTTGATAGTACCATTATCTAACAACAAATAAACGCCCATTTTCACAATGGAACAACCACGAGAATCTCTGCATCAGATCTGACAAGACCCATAATGGTGTTTTTCTTGGCCATCCATGTGACGAAATGTAGTGTGCACCTACACCGAATCCTCATTCATATAATCCACGTCAAAAATCCGGAATTCACTGGGAAATCCATAGACCATATTCATATTTTCCTCGTAATCTACCCTTGGCCTGATTATATGAATGAGACCTTCGTCCATCATTTCTTGAAGATCAGCTTTTATTTTATCACATTCCTAAATATCTATACAGAAAATACCACAACCGGTATGGTCGTGCGTATAATAACTAAATTCACATAGGTCAACATGCATCTTCACCAGATCCCCTCTAACCAAGTTGATATAAAATTTTTGGAAGTCCCCAGGACAACCAGAAACCATATTTACAACATTTGTACCTCTATGTTTAGGCAAAGGATTATCTTCCACATTAGGGCCAACATATTTAAAGGATAGGAGGCCAGATCTCACCATCTTTTGTACTTCAGATTTCAGAGGGTAACAATTCTCGATGTTGTTCCCTGGGGCTCCTTGATGAAAAGCACATGTCTGATCTGCCTTATAATACCAGGGTAAAGGTGAAGTTATAGCAGGGGGAGGCCTGGTTTGAACAAAATTCTTCTGAATCAAAGTCGGGAATAACTCTGCATAGCTCATTAGAATAGAGTCAAAAGCTTCTCTCTTCTGAATTTGCCCTTGATTTCCATGAGGAGGTGGTCTCTGATAGGCAACAATGGTTGGAGCTACATTGACAATTGGAGTCACAGAAGCAACTTTTTGTTGGTACCAATGATGTCTTCTAGGTGGTTTAATCTTCCTTTCCCCAATAACACCATTTATTTCACTTTCTTTCTTTCAAGAGAACCCGTATGATTACTTCTTTGTCCCTTCGTCTTTCGTCAAGCGTCCTTACCTAACAACTTCTTCTAAATGAACACCCATGCTTACCATTTCAGTGAAATCACTCGGCGCACTGACAACCATCATTTCATAATAAAATGATCCAAGGTTTTTCAGGAAGAACTTGGTCATTTCTTGTTCTCCCATAGGTGGTACCACCTAGGCAGCTATCTCGCGTCAATGCTACACATATTCTTTGAACGACTCCTTGTCTCTTTGATCCATTACCCTCAACTGGTCACAGTCAGGTGCCATGAACATATTGTACTTATACTTCTTGATGAAGGCTTCCCCTAGATCATTGAAGGTGCGGATATTGCTATTGTCCAAACTCATATACCACTTCAAAGCGGCACCGATTAAACTATCCTGGAAGAAATGAATAAGAAAACGCTGATCATCAGTATGGGTGGACATTTTTCTAATATACATCACCAGGTGGTCACGAGGACAAGAGTTTCCTGTACCTCTCAAATTATGGAACTTTAAACTTTGTTGGAACCTTTACGTTGGGAACTAAGTAGAGTTCACTGACGTTCTGTCCAAATAATTCTTTTCCTCGAAGGGCCTTCATTTCCTTCTGCATCTCATTGAATTGATCTTGAAAATCATCCTATCGGTCATAGAAATCCACACTTTCACTCGGTGGAGGAACATGACGATAAACCTCATCATTAACAAACGACATAACATCCACCGTATGAGGTGTAATATAATGGATCTCATTTTTAGCCATAGGAGTAACATGCACCACAAGAGGTGTAGGAGTAACAGTAGCTTGAGCATCAAGATTGTAATCTTCTGGCATAAAATTTTCACGCATTCCCCACGGGTAACCCTGAGGCATACGGTTATGTGCAGCAGTAACTGGAGTAACAGAAATGGGAACTATTGGAGCTTCTGAAGTGACCATTGTTTGTTGTGACTGAGTAGAAGGAGGAACAAGTGGTGGCTGATTCTGAGCAGCCACCAATGATTCCATCAAAGCAGTTAGATTAGCCATACTGACCTTCAAAGCAGTAACTTCTTCGCGCAGCTTGTGATTCTCTTGTTCAAGATTCTCCATTTTCTTCTTGGAATTAGCCCAAGTATTATACCGGTGAGACAACTTGCTTCTGAACAAAGTTAGAGAAACACAGTAAGACACCTGGGTATGAATAGAAATGCAAGAAATATGTGCAAGATGATGAATGATATGCAATGCACATGATTTATTTACCATTAATATTTCAAGGAACTTAAAGGTTTATAGACAATTTTCAAATACTAAAGTACTAACACATTTTGAAATACTCATAATCTAATTATAACAATTTCAAAATGGATTACAAATTTTAGTACAAGTTTCAACAATCCTAAGTACAAGAGAAGATAGAATCTAAAATTATAAGGAGGAAAAGCTAATGAAGATCTCTCCACACACTGACACTTTCCCGTGAGTCTTGCAATCTAATCCTTCAACTGCTTGTTCTCTTATGCATACATGTCAGCGACCCCTTTCCAATCACCAGAGTCAGGAAATGAGTAACTAAGTCCTGATTGAGCTCTAGAGGAAAATAAATCCCCTTACTTCTCCATCATCTCAACAACACGACTCTCAAGGATCTCAATCAGGTTATCCTTCTCTTTCAAGTCTGCTCGGTAGGCCATATCTAAAGTCTGACACTTGTTCTTCCAAGCCTTCTTCTCCTACTGTATTCTAACTAGGACATGCTGAAGTTCTTCCACATCATCTAAAAGGGGAGGAGTGGTCTTCACAAACATATCAGGCATATGTTCTTCACGAGATTATTGCATATTGAACTGAATTTCCCTTTCTTGTACCCACCGAAGATAAGGCTCCAAAGAAACAACTCCTCTTGGTCCCAAATCTTTTCTACTCTTCCTGTGAATATGGCGCCAAGCCTTTGCAATCTCCTCCTTAGATTTATTATGAGTCTCTCCCTCTTTGAGAAAGAAACCACTCAGATGAATACTATTTGGCTTGTCTCTCATCAGATATCCAAGCTGACATCATGCAAGAAAGAGATTGTAGTTAATTCCTCCCTTTGTATAGAGAAGAAGTACATTGGGGAAACTACCATAACTATCGACAATCTCCACATCATAGTAAGCCTGATGATACCAAACAATGTCGGAATGAGTGAGAGCCATAATCTTCAGAGCCCAATGAGGTTCCTTCTTGATATCCCATAAAGCACCAGACTGAGGTAAGTGAGAAATAAACCACTTATACAACAAAGGCGTTCAACAAATGATCATCCCTCCATGATAAGAATCCCGAAGATGAATGGAATAATAAGCATCTCCTAATAATGTAGGAACTGGATTTCCAATCAAAAAGATCCTGATGGCATTGATATCCACAAATTTGTCGATGTTAGGGAATAAGAACAACCCATAGGCAAGTAGAGAAAATACAGCCTCAAAAGCCATCATACTCTTCATCCTAGCAAAGTAGCAAGCTTTCTCCAATAAAAACTGAGTGGGTAAGCCTCTGATTCCTCCTTTGGTAGTCATGTTGGCCTTGATCTTGGACTTCCCTAAATGAATCATAGCAGCAATCTCATGAGACTTGGGCTTTCCCTCCAAATCGGTGAAAGGAACACAATTAGTAATAGGTAAACCCAGTAGGTAAGAATACTCCTCCAATGTAGGCATCAGTTGATAATCAAGGAAAGTAAAACATCGATATATTGGATCATAGAACTGGACCAAAGTCAATAGAATACCCTCCTTCATCCCGAGCTTCATAAGAGACACGATGGATCCATATTTCTTCTGATAATCAGTAGAACTCTCGATCTCGGGAATCAGAATCATCAATTCATCTATTTTAGGATTCTTGAAACTATACTTTCGAGTCTTTCTTTTTCCAGAATCCATGGCCAAATAGTACCTGCGATATTTGCACAAAGTCAACTTTAAGTCCCTTAAAACAATTATTTTAAAGGATGCTCATGGGTGCATAAATGCATGATTAAACAATCACACACAAGATCATAATTAGTAATATTCTCAGGAAAAACTCGTCTGAGTGTAGTATCACGTGACAACCATTTCCGGATTACTCGGTCATAATTTCCGCACTACTCCTAAAAGGCCAAGATTGGTTAAAGGTCTACGGTCCTCAGTTTCAGCAGGCTCACAGGTCGAAAGCAGCACGTCTTCCCGATTACTCAGTAAACGATACTACATTCAAATGGGCCTCCAGTGAGTAGGGGATCTCATGTATCCTTTTTTGGTATTACTCCCTCAAAGTTAACATGACTATACCGCCCGTCCTATCTTAAGATTGCCCATGTTCGGGTAGAGGACTTTATGAGAAATCACCAAGCATCCTGAAAACCAGGAAAATCCAGACAAACATATATACAACACATAATATACAAACAATAACAGCACATACACAAATAAAAAAAGATATGCTCAACCCACTTAGAGATGTACCAGCATTTGGTCGATCTTTCCCTAGTGAAGTCACCATTTTTTTCTATAACGGTAGAAATGTTGAGACTAAGCATTTGGATTGACTTAACTCACACAAATCAAATAAAAAAATCTCCACCACGCTTTATTGTTTCCAGAGGAATGGGAAAAGAGCGAATAACCCAAAAAAGAGGGGCAGAGAATCTAGGTACGAGGGTTGGTTATGAAAAGGGAAGGTATTAACACCCTAAACATCTACGGTACTCCGTAAGAACCTATTTGTAAATTTGTGTATTTTTGTTATAAGAGTTGTATACAAAAATAGATGGTGGTGATGAGAAAAGAAATATATTTTACAATTTTTGCACCCTCCGCGATTGCGAACCTTTAGTGCCTACGTACCACCTTCCGTGCAATAGGGGATTAGGGTACTCGTAGTTCACCTTTAAAAATTTTAAAACACAGATGTGTTGGTTAATTTTAAGATATGAGACATCATCGTCGTATCCGAGTGGAACAACATACTTACTACTCATGATTATGAGAAAGGAGAATTTACATCATCTCAAAGTGGATGATATAGCTTGGATTTAGAATCAACAAAGCCTCGCTTAACACACAAGTGAAAAATATCTCACTTCACTACATATCATAGAAGTATAGTAGCTCGCATCACTACAAGGATTGTCAAGAGTCTAATCTTTTGAGAAAAGTTTTAAAATAAAAGCCAAAATGGAAAAAATGGTTTGAATGAGATTGATTGACTTTTAGTCTTCTCACAAAAATGTCAAAGTATGATTAAGTTGGTTAAAGTTTGGTTAAGAAAATAGTTTTGAAAATGCATGGACCTAAGTCCAAGTTTATTGTGAAAGCGGTTCGAGTTAGAAAACAAGAATAGTTTTCAAAAGGAGGGAGAACATATTTTGAAATTAAAGAAGATAGGAGGAGATGAAGGGACTATCCTAAGGCACAAGGTAAAAGCTAGGGAAAAGGACCGTCTAACCAACAAGAAGCTAACACTTGACACAATAAGTCAATGTAGAATTCCCATCCTTTGGATTGAAACCAAACAAGCAAAGATAATAAACCTCTTAAGAATACCAAACTTCGAATGCATTAAGTCTTCACAAAAAATTGGGCAGAGTAACGGCTGTATACAAATGAATTCCCAATCACAGACAAAACATATAATCAGAATAACATGCACACAAAGAAAAAGCAACCCAATCTCTCGGGGTAAACCCCAAGAACTCCAGACAAAATAACAATAGAAGTCACAAGGTCTCAAGGTAGTCAATGCTTCTAATCCTAAGTCCAAGAAGTCCATAACTCCATAACGCCAATGATAGTAACCAAATATTCCAAGCAACCTTAAAGTTTTTTATTGTCCAAGTTGGTTATTAGGTATATTCAAAAATAAAATGAAAAGCTCAAGTGAGCAAAACAAAAAGACATAAAGATAAATGCTCAAGTGAGCAAAGATGAAAATAGCATGAAATGTAAATGCTAAAATAATGGTGCATAAAAGTAAAGGCGTAAAGTAAAAGCATAAAAATAAAAGTCAATTGTTGATGAGTTAGAAATTAGAGGTTAGTTGAATGATCATCTTGAATCTTGCATTTGAAAACTCATTAGAATATTGATAAAATCAAAGCCTCTCAATAACAAGTTTCATTTTCTTTTTGTCAAGTATATCATTCATTTCAAATTCTCGAGGCAACAAAAAATGATCAACAATGTTTAAATGATTCACTTAGACCAAAATTTATGAATATTCATCTGAGGATTGATAAGACCAAAGCCTCCTGTTGTACCCCAAAGTTTTCCCTCTCATTTCTCAAGACATTTCCCCACAAGGATTTTCAAAAGTTCAAATATGCACAAGTACAATTGGGATTTCAAAAATCAAATCGAAAAAGAGTGCGTCTGCTTCGATTTCACATTGTTCGATTGGACTTTTGTACTCTTTCGATGCAAGCTTGACTTGCGTCCTTCGATTGAGCGTTGGCCTCTGACACGCTGGCTTCGATTCACAAAGAAGGAGCTTCCTGCATACAACCTTCGATTGGACCTTGGCTCTTCATGCAAACCTTCGTTCGAGCGATGGTCTCTTGTATGCTTGCTTGGAGTCACAAGGAAGTGACCTCCTACAGGCAAGCTTTGATTGGACAAATGGCTGCCTGCATGCAAGCTTCGATTGCACCATTGATGTCACATGGTTCAAAATGCAATGGTTGCTTACATGCCTGCTTCAATTGGACATTTGATGCATGCATGCCTACTTCGATTGGACATTTGATGCTTGCATGCCTATTTTAATTGGACAAATAATTCCCTCCATGCTTGATTCGAATTCACCTTCATGTCTGTTTTGAATCCACCCTCAACATTGGCTTCCTACATGAAGTACAAGGCAAGGGCCTCCTGCATGCCTGCCTGCACAAGGCAATGGATTCCTTTAATGCTAGCTCCCACAAAGCAAGTGGCCTCCTGCATGCAAGCTTCTATTGAAATAATGACCCTTTACATGTTTGCTTTGGTTCACAAAGCAATGGCCCCTTACATTGTTTGTTTCGATTCAGGAAGCAAAGGTTTCTTTCCTGTTTATTTCAAATCACAAGGCAGGAACTTCCCTCATGAATTGGCTATTTTCATAATAGCTTCGAATGGGAAATATCTCCCTTTAAAATAGCTTGCTTCAATTCCACCCTTGAAAATATTCAACACACAATTTCTACACCATGACACACACCTTGGTGGCCCATTCGAAGGACACTATAACATACTTGGGTGTCCCATTTGAAGGACATGCATTGAAATATTTGGGTTACCCTTTTCAAGGGATACACAAGCTGGCGCATTCGAAGGATATGCACATGGTCCATTTGAAGGACATATATTTTCCCCATTCGAAAGACCCTTTGACTGGAAACAAATATTGCTGTCTGAAGAGATTATCTGGTCAAAGGTTGGACTATTGAATTCAAAACAAAAGGTTGGAAATATTCAAACATGCTTGTGCTGCTATACTGGCCACAATGCTCCAAAACTGCTGCACAAGAGTCCTGCAATACTGCCCCTATTCTTGCACCCAAATGGTATACAAATACTGCCCCTTGAAAGCTACAAAGACAGTATACTCAATTTGTTCAAATTGTTTTGTTTTCCCTCCTAAACCTCAGTCAACTTTGCCTATAAATAAGAGGCTCCATAACACGTCTAAGGGGCTGGATAGCACATCCAGAGGCTTTTGGTAGTTTGGAAAAACTTTAATTGTGTGAAAATCATCAAATACTTAACACATTATCATACCCAGATTCAAAAGACCATACCTTTGTTCTGACCCTTTCGAATCCAACACTAGAAACACAACACCTGTTTCTTTTTCCTTTCGAATCCAGGAACAACCCCACGCTTTGTTTTTCTTTTGAATCCAGTAGAAAGAACACTACACCATTTCTTGTCCTTCGAATCCAGAAATAACAAACACAATCCCACCCCTCTTGGCTTTCGAATCCAGCCAAAGAAACACCACACATGTTTCTTTCCTTCGAATCCAGGAGTATCTAGTCCAATCACTCAAGGTAAAACACATGCATCCCAGCTTCAAGCAAGGTACGTCCTCTTAACCTTTAAGCTTTTTCGTTTCAAGCACAGTATGTAAATAACTATTTCCTTTCGTTTCAAACATCATTATTATCCTTTGGCTTGTTTTCGTTTCCACCTTTTAAGTTTGTTTTCATTGCTAACCTTTTGGTTTTGTTTCTTGGTTTATCAAACCTTTTTAAGAACTAACATGGCCATGAGACAATACTAGCATGGACTCAGGCCATGTTGCTATTAAAATCCCAAACGAAAGAAAACAAGAGGAAGGAGGTGTTAATCGAAGCTTTAGGCTTCACCCCTGGCTTCTTCACAGTTGTAAACAGAACAAAGAGTGTGGCCTTAGGCTTCGCCATACACTGAATTCCAGGCCAAATCGGAAGGATCCAGAAGAGCAGAATCGAAGGATGTTGCTACCTGAATCGAAAGGCTTACTTTCCCTTCTTTTATTTTGTTTTGTCTTTACATTTTCTTGCAATTCAATATGGTTGTAATAGTGTAGGATATTTATTTTCTGCATTTTTATTGCTTTATACAAATGTTAGTGATGTACCCCAAAATTTTCCCTCCCATATTTCTCAATACATTTTAAGAGAGGTCTTCAAATTGCTCAAGGAAGTCCAAGAGTTGACCAAACAAACTCTCTCCTAAGGCAGTGTACCCCAAATTAGGGTTTCATTTTGCATCAAGATGCTTGAGTCCAAAGGGTCCCAAATTCTCACCATTGTCCTAATATGTTCTCAAGATCATCCATGTCAAGTTTCAAGCCTTGCAGAGGAAGTTTGCTCAGTCAATTGCTCAAAGGCCTGAAAATCGACTGTGCTAGGGCAAAAGTCAACTGTGGCCCACAAACAGCCAAACCTCAATATTTTTGGTCAACATTCTCATTTTTAAGTATTATTCATAATTTTATCAATGGTTGATCATGATTCCTCAAGGATTGCTCACAATTCATCAAAACCCAAAAGTTACTAAATTAGGGTTTTGCAGGGAAAGTCAACTCAACTTTGACCAAGCATAACTTTCTCATACTTTATCAAAAAGGACCCATCCAAATCTCATTTTGAATAGGATGCAATTCTCTACAATTAATCTTCATATCCAAAGTTTAAAACATTCACTCACAAGAAGATATGAATTTAGACATTATAAGTCATTTTGGAAAGTCAACAAAAACACCTTTTATGTCAAAGCTTCATACATGAACATGGAAAACTCAATGGAGATGAGACCAAAAGGGTTGCTTAGAGGAAATCTTAAGCTTTCTAAAAAGTCCAAGAACACATCTCTAGTCTCAAAATTTAAAGAGTTATGAATTAGTAAAGTTGACCCTTTTTGCAAAATTGCCAAAAGTCAAATATGGCCAAAATTGCATTTTTTTGCCAAATGGGTCCAACTTTTTATGCTTGCACTAAGTTTGTAATGTGACCCACGACCCATGATCCCTTCCACTTTTAATTATTTTATTTTTGTTATTTATTTTGATTTTATTTCAATTAAATCAAATAAAATCAAAATAAAATAGTAAAAATATCAAAAGCTAATCAAATCTTGAGATTTTATGCATGTTTAGGTCTATTATACAGCTGGAAGTGAGATCAAATCGTGCAAGGTTCATTTGGACACAAAAAGATTGCATTTTGCTTGATTTGGAAAGATTTGCACAAAGGATCAAATCATGAATCAATGATCATAATTGGAGAAGATTTGAAACCAAGTTGCAACCCTAATTCATTCTTGGATACATAAGGAAGGATGGCAGACCAAAAACAAAGGGGATTGGAGGCGTGTAAAAGAGAAAGCAAGTTTTAAAAAATTCAAGAAAAGTGGCAAACTGATTTCCATGTTTCAGGCCAATTCAAAGCATTCTAGCCATCCCAAACGTTTGCTGGACATCCCAGGAACATGTTTCAACCATTAACAAGCTTTCCCACGTTCAGAATTGCACTGTAAGGGTCACACGGTTCATCTCTTTTCTTGAATTCTCATATCTTAATTCTGGCATCTTTAACATGATTTATTAGCATATTCTTGATCCCTGAGTTATTTGCAAGCTATTGATTATATCCAATTGCGTTTTTACTGACTATACACCAAGATGCCATAGTTAGGGTTCTTGCTTCGTTTTTAGGGTTTTCGTGTACATGAACAATTGGCCATGGATAATGGTACCCTGATGCTCGTGAGGTTGCAACGAGTTGATTGGTATCATTGGTTGTGATTTATCATGCTTGCATAAGATTTTGGAGATGCACAGGGTTGTACCTACGCCCAGTGTCCATAGGTAAAGGTATTTGATCTAAAACGACAGAAGCCATGAGGACGATGATGGCGTGGCGTGCTGTGAATGGGCCATTTGAATTACGCGTATTTTAAGAATTCACTTTTTGTTTTTACCATATAATAATTGTTGGTTATTTTTTTATACAACTAATACAACCAGCTCAGCTGGCAAGCGTGCAGTGGATGAAGGTTCAAGGACCTGGGTTCGTTCCCCAGATCCTAACATTATTTCATATTATTTTGCCTTACATAATCAGGTGTACAGGTGTCCCATAAATCCACCATACGTCCTCAGTATCCAACCAATTAGATCATCAGCATGCCAGATCCAAGGCATCCCACGTGAGGGTCCACCATACGCCCAGTCAAGCACATGCATAGGATTGGCAAAGTCAACAAGGGCCAAGGAGTTTGTTGGGCTCAGATTTTCCAGCCACACCCCCCTTTTTCTGAAAACCACCAGGCCCATTCTATTGCTTTTCTAATTTTTCTTATTTAATTTAATTTGTTTAAATTGTTTTCTAACAAAAATAATTTATTTTTCACAAAAAAGTCATAAAATCAAGTTTCACAAATTTAGAATTAGGTTTTATTTTATTTTACTAAATTTAATTTAATGTTAGTTTAATTTAATTTAGGATTAATTCTAACTTTTTCATATATTTAAAATCAATTAGAAAAAATTAGGGTTAGCATGTGATTTAATTTATTTCTTTCTCAAATAAAACAAAAATACAAAAATAGGTCGATTTAATTATTTTTCTTAAATTTAAATTAATTAGAAACTAGGTTTTTTTATTTATTCAATTAAACTATATTTTTCTCAAATAACACAAAAAACACAAAAACAATGATTTCTCTTTTAATTAGGCTTAGTAGGGGTCAAAACCCTAATCTCTCGTTTTCGATTCATCGCGCGCGTTTATTATTTTTGCAATGTTAATGTAACTACTCACAGTATGTAATAGTTTAATTAGGATTTTCTTTATTTATCGCTTTTACGGGTTTTTTGGCTATGTAATTAATCCCTACCCCGAAGCCTTGTAATAGCGTAGTTTTTATTTCTCGCATTTTAATCCTTGCAAATATTAATTGTTAGATGTGATTAATAGGATCGTATGACAAGATTGCATGATAATTTAAAACGGCTAGCAAACCCTAATGTGCAAAGATAATAACTGAAATCAAATCACTCGCACATGTGCACTCTTAGGGTATACTCTCACTTCGGTTGCCTTCGGTAAACGATCATTAAGTATAGGATGTCTTAGTGGTTGCCCTCCTATCTAACAAAGATCAAAAGTCCAATTCAGAAATGTTGCCTCAGAAATGTTGCCTCGAATATGATCTTAAGACTCTAGGGTTATTACTAAAACGTCCTAACATTGCTTTAGTGATCGTACGTCCCTTTCGAATTGAACCTTACAACTCCAATTATGGTGCTATCTGTAACACCCCAGTTTCAATTATTTGATTTATTTAATTGGAAAATTATTTTATTAGAATTAATAAAATAAAAAGGAATTATTTATTTTGAAATATGGAGGAAAATAAAAGAAATAAGAAAATGCTGAGTTTTTAAGTTATTGGGCTTGGATGTTGTTAGTAAAGAGTGGGGGGTGAAAAAGAAGTAAGGATATGTTTTGGAACTCAAGTTATTTTCTCATTTTTTTCACGATAAACAGATTTGGGAGTTATTGGGGAAATAGAGCTCTGAAGGTGAGAAGAACGAAGAACATCGCTCAAGAACTCAAGCTGCTAATTGATAAGGTAAGGGGGGCTATTACTCGATTTACCTTTGTTTATGGGTTTATGTACGGTTGATTTGGGTAATCGTAGGGAAAAACCCCAATTGTTAGATGTTACTAGGAATCGATACCCTTAGGATTGAACCTTGTTAGAAAAGGGTTAGGTTCCCAAATTTTATGAATCGATTAGGAATTTTAGGTTCCAAATGGTGGATTGGGAGTATATCTGCATGATCATGAATTTACCTTAGAGGTTTAGGGATAACCTTAATGTTGTCAGTAATTCCCTAAAAAGGACGATTAATCCCGGTTAAGGTTACTATAATGATTGTTGGAATTTAGGAAATTGAGGTGTTGTTTTGAATTATACAAACTCGATGTCGTTAGGTACCGAAATGCGCGTTTAGCCGGCATTTTCCCGCGTTTGGCTGCTGTTCTGAGCTGCTGCAGGTACAGGAAAATCCTGTACGCGCTCAGCAACACGGGCCGTGTTGCACAACACGGGCACCCGTGTTGCTCTTCTGTGTTGCACAACACGGGCCGTGTTGCACAACACGGGTACCCGTGTTATGTCCCCTGTAATGAAAAAAAATGTGTGTTTTCTGGACGCGCTCAGCAACACGGGCCGTGTTGCACAACACGGGCACCCGTGTTGCTCTGCTGTGTTGATTTTTCTGAATTTTGTTTTTTGTGCGTTATTGTGGATTTTATTGTCGTGCTTTTGGATAATGTTATCGAGCATGAATTATGATATGACTTGATATGATTGATGTTTAAATAGTATGCTGAGTGATTACATGCTATCCATATCCTGTTATGATTGATGTTGTTGATGTGCATGATATGTTGATTGATGTTCATAGTATGCTGAGTGTTACATACTTACATATCATGTTGCATTTGTTAATTCCCATTGTGTGGAATTAACATGGTGGCCAATATACGTGTCCGCGATTTAATGGAACGTTGAGGTGGTAGCCGTGTCCGCGATATAATGGAACGGTGAGTTATCCGTGACCCGAGATTTAATGGGGCGGTAAAGTGGTACCACATGCATGGGTGTGTTGCATTACCTTGAATATAACATGAATGGATGATTTTTCCAATGTTGTATTTGATTGTTTGTATGCACGTATGGTTGCTAAATGGTTGACGATGTTTGATGTTAATTGCAAATATGAAAAGCAATATATTATGGTCGTATGAATTGCAAAGGTTTTGTAAACTATGAAATATGCTAATTGTTGGGTGATGCTTATGATTTCCTGAATTGATTGTTATGAACGTATAATCAAATGTATAATTGAGATTCTCACCCTTACTGTTGAATATTTCAGATTGAGGAGCTTCGTTCAGGTGCTTGGCGAAGGCTTGTCGTTCTAGTTTATTTTCGTTTTAGTATTGTCCGGGTCATGCTCTGATAGTTGTAACTCCGGGAACGTTTGTTTGTCGAGCTGTTTTAATCAGACTCGTTTAATTCCTTATGTTTTGTTATAATATGATGTTGACATTTTCCAGGTGTTAATCCCTGATGATTTTGAAAAATATTATGACATTGGTTTTATTAAATAAATTATTCCGCTGTGTAAACATGTATGAGTTACTACTAAGATTATGCATGACAGGAATTTGTTTTATTAAAAGAGAATTGTAGCATCCTCGATTATACATGTACTCTGATATTATGCTTTTAGTGTTTGCGAAAAATTATTCGGGGTTTTTAGAGGGTGTTACAATAATGGTATCAGAGCATAGTCGGTCGTTGCGACCAAGGTCTTGAGTCAGTCATCCCTTTTGTATGCGATTAGTGTAAGATAACACTGTCGATACTGTATTCTGATGTGGAGTATATTTTAATTCTCAGGAATATGGCTGGAAGAGGTAACGGACGAAATGATGCTGCACTAGCTGAGGCTTTGGGGATGTTAGCTGGTGTACTTGCTGGAAACCCAACTGGTGGTGTGATTGGTGCTGATAGGCAATTGGGAAATTTCCAAAGGAACAATCCTCCGTTGTTCAAAGGTACACATGACCCTGAAGGTGCTCAGAAGTGGCTGAAGGAAATCGAAAGGATTTTCCGTGTGATCGATTGTGCTGAAGATCTGAAAGTCAGATATGGTACGCATATGTTGGCAGAAGAGGCCGACGACTGGTGGGTTGCCACAAGGACTGAAATGGTTCAAGATGGAGAGGCACTGACTTGGGCTAACTTCAGAAGGGCTTTTCTGAGGAGGTACTTTCCTGAAGATGTTCGGGGAAGAAAGGAAATTGAGTTTTTGGAGCTTAAGCAGGGCAATCTGACTGTTAGTGAGTATGCTACTAAGTTCACTGAGCTGGCAAAGTATTATGCACACTACAACAATGATGAGGATGGGGAATTCTCTAAATGTATCAAATTTGAGAATGGTCTCCGAGATGAGATTAAGCAGGGAATCAGGTACCAGCGTATTCGTAGATTTTCTGATCTGGTGGATTGTATCAGAATCTTGGAAGAAGATATTACCAAGAATAGGTCGTCTCACTCTCGTGGGGCTGTTGATAAGAAGGGAAAGCAACATATGGACCGTGGCAAGCCATATGGTAGAGATAACCAGAGATCAGGCGGTTGGAAAAGGCCTAGTGGGGGAGATTCTAAGGCTCCTATCAGATGCTACAGGTGTGGTGAGTCTGGTCATCACATTCGAGATTGCAAGAGTGATGAGAAGAAGTGCTATAAATGTGGAAAGGCTGGTCATTTGTCTATTGATTGCAAAGGGAAGTCTGTTACTTGTTACAATTATGGCGAAGAAGGTCACATTCGTCCGCAGTGTCCTAAGCCTAGGAAGGATCAGTCAGGTGGAAAAGTGTTCGCTTTGTCTGGATCTGAGACTACTCCAGAGGATCGATTGATTAAAGGTACGTGTTTTATTCATGGCACACCTTTAGTTGCAATTATTGATACTGGTGCAACTCATTCTTTCATTTCTTTGGATTGTGCTGAGAGGTTGAAACTGGACATATCTGGTATGCAAGGTAGCATGATTGTTGATACTCCTGCATCGGGTTCAGTGACAACTTCACTTGTATGTAGGGATTGTCCTATTGAGATTTTTGGTAGAGGTTTCGGTATGGATTTAGTGTGCCTACCACTTGAACAAATTGATATTATCCTTGGGATGAACTGGTTGGAATTCAACCGGGTTCATCTGAACTGTTTTGCTAAGACGGTGATTTTTCCAGAAGCAGTTGGTGTCGAGAATTTGACTATGACTGCTAGGCAGGTACAAGAAGCAATGGAAGACGGTGCTAATGTGTTTATGTTACTTGCTTCATTAGATGCAACAGGAAAGGTCAGGAGTGGCGAATTGCCAGTGGTGTGTGATTTTCCAGAAGTCTTTCCTGATGATGTTGGTGAGTTACCTCCTGAGAGAGAGGTGGAATTCTCTATCGATTTGATTCCTGGTACGAGACCGGTGTCGATGGTGCCATATCGTATGTCTGCGTCTGAATTGGCTGAATTGAAGAGTCAGTTGGAAGATTTACTGGAGAAGAAGTTTATTCGTCCAAGTGTTTTGCCTTGGGGTGCTCCGGTATTGTTGGTCAAGAAGAAAGAAGGTTCTATGAGACTGTGTGTTGATTACAGGCAATTGAACAAGGTAACCATTAAGAATCGGTACCCGTTACCGAGGATTGATGATTTAATGGATCAGCTAATTGGAGCCAGTGTATTCAGTAAGATTGACTTGAGATCTGGATATCATCAGATTCGTGTGAAAGCGGAAGATATTCAAAAGACTGCTTTTCGAACGAGGTATGGGCATTATGAATATTCTGTTATGCCGTTCGGAGTTACTAATGCACCTGGTGTTTTCATGGAATATATGAATAGGATTTTTCATCCGTATCTGGATAAATTTGTTGTGGTTTTTATTGATGACATTCTGATTTATTCCAAGAACGACAAAGAGCATGCGGAACATCTCAGAATTGTGTTAGAGTTGTTGAAAGATAGGAAGTTGTATGCAAAGTTGTCCAAATGTGAGTTATGGCTGAATGAAGTTAGTTTTCTTGGACATGTGATTTCTAAGAATGGGATTGCAGTGGATCCTACAAAAGTAGAAGCAGTATCTCAGTGGGAAGCGCCGAAGACTGTTTCTGAAATCAGAAGTTTTCTTGGTCTTGCAGGGTATTACAGAAAGTTTATCGAAGGATTCTCAAAGTTAGCATTGCCGTTGACAAAATTGACTCGTAAAGGACAAGCGTTTATTTGGGATTCTGATTGTGAGAAAGGTTTCCAAGAATTGAAGCGGAGATTGACTAGTGCTCCTATTCTGATTTTGCCGAATCCGGTGGAATCTTTTGTGGTCTATTGTGATGCATCTCTGTTGGGTTTAGGTGGTGTTTTAATCCAGAATCAACAGGTAGTTGTGTATGCTTCGAGACAGTTGAAGGTTCATGAAAGGAACTATCCTACTCATGATTTAGAGTTGGCAGCAGTTGTGTTTGTCTTGAAATTGTGGAGACATTATCTGTATGGTTCGAGATTTGAAGTGTATAGCGATCATAAGAGTTTGAAGTATCTTTTCGATCAGAAAGAGCTCAATATGAGGCAAAGAAGGTGGTTGGAATTTCTCAAAGATTATGATTTTGGTTTGAATTACCATCCTGGTAAGGCAAATGTGGTTGCGGATGCTTTGAGCAGGAAATCCTTGCATATGTCTATGATGATGGTTCGTGAATTGGATTTAATTGAACAATTCCGAGATTTGAGTTTAATTTGTGAAAGTACTCCGAAGTGTGTTCGTTTGGGTATGTTGAAACTTACTAGTGGTATTCTAGAAGAGATCAGGATCGGGCAAAAATCTGATGTTAATTTAGTTGATAAATTGACATTGATCAACCAAGGTCAAGGTGGTGAGTTTAGAATTGATGAAAATGATGTTATGAGATTTGGCGATAGAGTTTGTGTTCCTGATGTCGCAGAAATCAAGCAGAGTATATTAGAGGAAGGACATCGCAGTGGGATGAGTATTCATCCGGGTGCCACGAAAATGTATCATGATTTGAAGAAATTGTTTTGGTGGCCGGGAATGAAAAAGGAAATAGCTGAATTTGTGTATGCATGTTTAATCTGTCAGAAATCGAAGATTGAGCATCAGAAGCCGTCTGGATTTATGCAACCAATGTTTATTTCAGAATGGAAGTGGGATAGCATTTTGATGGATTTTGTATCTGGGTTGCCGAGGACTCCTATGAATTGTGAAGCGATATGGGTCGTTGTGGATAGGTTGACTAAGTCTGCTCATTTTATACCGGTGCGAATGGATTACTCAATGGAGAGATTGGCACAGTTATATATTGAGAAAATAGTGAGTTTGCATGGAGTTCCTTCTAGTATTGTGTCGGATAGAGATCCGAGGTTCACTTCAAAATTTTGGGAAGGATTGCAGAAGGCTTTGGGTACTAAATTGAGGTTGAGTTCAGCTTACCATCCGCAGACTGATGGACAGACGGAGAGGACGATTCAATCGTTAGAAGATTTATTGCGTGCTTGTGTTTTAGAGAAGGGTGGAGCTTGGGATAGCTATTTGCCATTGATTGAATTTACTTATAACAATAGTTACCATTCGAGTATTGGTATGGCTCCGTTTGAGGCATTGTATGGTAGACGGTGTAGAACACCTTTGTGTTGGTATGAATCTGGAGAGAGTTCGGTAATTGGGCCAGAGATTGTTCAGCAGACTACTGAAAAGATCAAATTGATTCAAGAGAAGATGAGAGCTTCTCAGAGTCGTCAGAAAAGTTATCATGATAAGAGGAGAAAGAATTTAGAATTCAGTGCTGGAGATCATGTGTTTATGAGAGTTACTCCGATGACAGGTATTGGTCGAGCGTTGAAATCTAAGAAGTTGACTCCGCGTTTTATTGGTCCGTTTCAGATTACGGAAAGAGTTGGAGAAGTTGCTTATCGTATTGCTTTACCTCCGAGACTTGCGAATTTGCACGATGTTTTTCATGTTTCTCAGTTGAGGAGATACATTCCAGACCCATCTCATGTAATCCAAATAGATGATGTACAGGTGAGAGATAACCTGACAGTAGAAACATTGCCTATGAGGATAGAAGATCGGGAAGTGAAACAGTTAAGAGGTAAAGAGATAGCATTAGTGAAGGTTGCTTGGGGAGGTCCAGCAGATGGAAATATCACTTGGGAGCTGGAGAGCCAGATGAAAGAGGCTTATCCGGGACTGTTCGTCTAAGGTATGTTTTCGAGGACGAAAACTCTTTTAGTGGGGGAGAGTTGTAACACCCCAGTTTCAATTATTTGATTTATTTAATTGGAAAATTATTTTATTAGAATTAATAAAATAAAAAGGAATTATTTATTTTGAAATATGGAGGAAAATAAAAGAAATAAGAAAATGCTGAGTTTTTAAGTTATTGGGCTTGGATGTTGTTAGTAAAGAGTGGGGGGTGAAAAAGAAGTAAGGATATGTTTTGGAACTCAAGTTATTTTCTCATTTTTTTCACGATAAACAGATTTGGGAGTTATTGGGGAAATAGAGCTCTGAAGGTGAGAAGAACGAAGAACATTGCTCAAGAACTCAAGCTGCTAATTGATAAGGTAAGGGGGGCTATTACTCGATTTACCTTTGTTTATGGGTTTATGTACGGTTGATTTGGGTAATCGTAGGGAAAAACCCCAATTGTTAGATGTTACTAGGAATCGATACCCTTAGGATTGAACCTTGTTAGAAAAGGGTTAGGTTCCCAAATTTTATGAATCGATTAGGAATTTTAGGTTCCAAATGGTGGATTGGGAGTATATCTGCATGATCATGAATTTACCTTAGAGGTTTAGGGATAACCTTAATGTTGTCAGAAATTCCCTAAAAAGGACGATTAATCCCGGTTAAGGTTACTATAATGATTGTTGGAATTTAGGAAATTGAGGTGTTGTTTTGAATTATACAAACTCGATGTCGTTAGGTACCGAAATGCGCGTTTAGCCGGCATTTTCCCGCGTTTGGCTGCTGTTCTGAGCTGCTGCAGGTACAGGAAAATCCTGTACGCGCTCAGCAACACGGGCCGTGTTGCACAACACGGGCACCCGTGTTGCTCTTCTGTGTTGCACAACACGGGCCGTGTTGCACAACACGGGTACCCGTGTTATGTCCCCTGTAATGAAAAAAAAATGTGTGTTTTCTGGACGCGCTCAGCAACACGGGCCGTGTTGCACAACACGGGCACCCGTGTTGCTCTGCTGTGTTGATTTTTCTGAATTTTGTTTTTTGTGCGTTATTGTGGATTTTATTGTCGTGCTTTTGGATAATGTTATCGAGCATGAATTATGATATGACTTGATATGATTGATGTTTAAATAGTATGCTGAGTGATTACATGCTATCCATATCCTGTTATGATTGATGTTGTTGATGTGCATGATATGTTGATTGATGTTCATAGTATGCTGAGTGTTACATACTTACATATCATGTTGCATTTGTTAATTCCCATTGTGTGGAATTAACATGGTGGCCAATATACGTGTCCGCGATTTAATGGAACGTTGAGGTGGTAGCCGTGTCCACGATATAATGGAACGGTGAGTTATCCGTGATCCGAGATTTAATGGGGCGGTAAAGTGGTACCACATGCATGGGTGTGTTGCATTACCTTGAATATAACATGAATGGATGATTTTTCCAATGTTGTATTTGATTGTTTGTATGCACGTATGGTTGCTAAATGGTTGACGATGTTTGATGTTAATTGCAAATATGAAAAGCAATATATTATGGTCGTATGAATTGCAAAGGTTTTGTAAACTATGAAATATGCTAATTGTTGGGTGATGCTTATGATTTCCTGAATTGATTGTTATGAACGTATAATCAAATGTATAATTGAGATGCTCACCCTTACTGTTGAATATTTCAGATTGAGGAGCTTCGTTCAGGTGCTTGGCGAAGGCTTGTCGTTCTAGTTTATTTTCGTTTTAGTATTGTCCGGGTCATGCTCTGATAGTTGTAACTCCGGGAACGTTTGTTTGTCGAGCTGTTTTAATCAGACTCGTTTAATTCCTTATGTTTTGTTATAATATGATGTTGACATTTTCCAGGTGTTAATCCCTGATGATTTTGAAAAATATTATGACATTGGTTTTATTAAATAAATTATTCCGCTGTGTAAACATGTATGAGTTACTACTAAGATTATGCATGACAGGAATTTGTTTTATTAAAAGAGAATTGTAGCATCCTCGATTATACATGTACTCTGATATTATGCTTTTAGTGTTTGCGAAAAATTATTCGGGGTTTTTAGAGGGTGTTACACTATCTACTTCTCAATAGTAGGGTAGAGTTGTCTAAAGGAAACAAGAACAGAAACAATCTTTTTTCGAATAGGTAGATGCTAGTAGATACTTGCTCAAAACAAACAAACTTTTTTTTCCACACCAAACACTTTTCAAACAAAGTTTTCAAAAACACTTCTTAACACTCTTGAAGACAGAAGCAAGGGTTAAAATGAAGCAAAACAAAACTTTTCAAGACAAACACACACAAGCAATTTAAAAAAAAAAGATGAGCTGGTACCTAAGAGCCCATGGAAAACCATGGATAGAAAGGGTGCTAATACCTTCCCTTTCTATAATCTACCCTCCGTACTCAAAATCTCAAAAAAGGAATTTTTCTGTGCTTTTTTCCTTTCCAGTTGGATAAAATAAAAGTCGGCGGCGACTCTTACTTACCGTGACATTTTGCGAATAAAAAACACAAAACACAAACCAGCATTTTTCCAAAACAGTCGGTTCTGCCACCGTATCACAGTTAGTAATTAGGATGTATGGCAAGATAAAACCAACAAGTAAACAACCCAAAAATCAAAGACAAAATGCATACAATCAAACACACTTTGCACACATGCACCTCTAGGGTAATCCCATTTGTTGCCTCGGGAAAATAGTCATATCCCTCGAATATGGGCGTTTTAGCAAAGACCCTCAATAAAAGATCGTAGTCCTTCGATGACCCTCGATGTTGCCTTTGGTAAATGATCTAGTCCCTAAATGAAAATTGCTAAAATGTCTTATAGGTTGCCTTCTATGACTATACAAACGACCCACGCCCCGTCCCTTCACATCCAACAGTGGGGCTTCTTACCAAATTAATGGTAAGATAGCAATATCTAAAGGAGGAGGAAAAGAACATTAGACCTTTTGAGTAGGTAGGATGCTCATATTTGCTCGCTAGCTCACAACAAAAACATTTTTCACACCAACACTTTCATTTGAAACATTTTCAAAAGTTAAAACACTTTGTACGCATTCTTATAGAAACGAGAATCATTACAAAGACACTTTTTAAAATCACTTTCAAAAATACATTCCACAAACACCTCTTTGAACTATTTTCAAAACCAACACTTTGTACGCAAAGAATCATTACAAAGACGTTTTCAAAATACTTTCAAACCCACACCACAAAGAACATTTTCAAACAAAAGCAAGTGATCTAGCAAGCAACCAAGAGCCCGTAGATAACTAAGGATGAAAAGGGTGCTAACAACTTCCCTTTTCATAACTTACCCCCCAAACTCAAGAAAATAATCAAAGGTCTTTCCTGTTCTTTCACCCTTTCCTTATTGGATAAAAGAAAAGTCGGTGGCGACTCTTGATATCCGCAACAATTGCAATCAAACACAAAACACCCAAGTCAATTCTCCCACCGTATCACATAACTGGCGACTCTGCTGGGGATTACTTAAAAGTGGGGTTACCTCAGGGCTAGATCACCTTTAATTGCTTTCTTTGTTTGACTTTCTTGCTTTACATTATGGTTCCTTGTTTGGGCTTTGTATTGATCCTCCACCCGGATCTGGGGCACCTTTTAGGTGAGTAGTAATAGATTATAGAAACTATACGGTGTAGACCGATATGGTTGAAACAATGGCTATGTTAGTGTGACATATTTGTTGGTACCGGTATCCCTTGTGTTGAATCGAGGAGAATACGGGGCCGCTGTGTAGCTTCATGAAGCACTAACTGACCTTAGAACCTTAATTGAACAACTTGTCCATTAGGAATTAGTGTGATAGCCGGTTTCGGTGGAAAGCTGAAAATTGGTTGATACTCGATGCTACACTTATTGAGATCGAACTTTTGGGATATCTCGACCGCAAGAAAAGATTTATTATGCTAAGACAATTCCTAAAAGAAAGGCCAGTGATATTAATATCCCCTAGAACCCGGTTACTTCATAGGACAGGTTGAGCCAACAAAACTTCAAGAGGATACTTACCTACAAACTCCATGCAAGCCTAAACCTAAGGACTTGTCTGAGTTGTGTGTACATAACAACTTGCTTTCTTTGCATACTTGTACATAACATCATAAACATCATAACATCATAAGAATTCTCACTAACCATTTCAAGGATTTATGAATTTATCTTTGCTTTGTTTTGTAGGCCATGAATCCCATCGAAGGAGTACCATCTGAATCAGCTTCGTGAAAGCACACCCTCAACTCCAAGAATTAGCGTCAAGGGTGCCTGGAGACTCTCCCTTCACCAAGAAATATGGTCAACTTCTCAGCTTGGCTACCTCCAATTTCCAAGAAGACATGATGTGTGTGCTCTTCCAATTCTTTGATCCCATGCATCATTGCTTCACCTTTCCTGACTACCAGTTGATGCCTACATTAGAAGAGTTCTCTCAACTGTTAGGAGTTCCCGTGCTTGATCAAATACCGTTCACTGGTTTAGAGGAGACTCCAAAGCCTGAAGTTATTTCCGAAGCCCTGCATCTGAAGAGAGGCGACATTATAACAAATTGGGAGACAAGAAGTGGAGTTAAGGGTTTCCTAGCCAAGTTTCTGTTGGAGAAGGCTCGTTCATTCTGGGAGGATATGGATTTTCAAGCTTTTGAAGATGTCTTGGCCCTTCTAATCTATGGTTTGTTTCTATTTCCCAATCCGGACCAATTCATAGATGTGAATGCCATCAAGGTTTTCCTCTCCCGTAATCCTATACCTACTTTGCTTGGAGATATTTTACATTGTTTCCACACTCTCACCATGAAGAAAAGAGGTACTCTTTTGTGTTGCATTCCCCTACTCTCTAGGTGGTTTACTTCGCACCTACCTCGATCAACATTGAAGAACGAGCAAGGTTTGACATGGTCTCAAAGGATGATGTCCCTCACACACTCTGACATTTATTGGTGTTCTCGATCCTTGGAGGACACTACTATCATTGACCGTTGTGGGGAATTCCATAATGTCCCACTCATAGGAATTAGGGGAGGTATCACCTATAACCATTCTCTCGCATTATGACAATTTGGGTATGCGCGAAGAGACGGTCCTCACGATGCACTCATCCAAGGTTTGGTATTCGACTATGAGGGAGACAACCAAGGCTACCATCAAAGATTCATACGAGCTTGGAGAATGATAAGCAAAGTGGATAGCAAGATATTGGGGCGTAAGAACTCCATTCCTTTGGCGCCTTATCTTAAGTGGGTACGAACTCATGCTCAAAGACTCGGTATGCCATACCTTGAAATTTTGCCTATCAATATGGAGCCATTAGTTGAAGGAGATTTTCCTTATGCTATCCTTCATCCTACCATGCCTACTCCTCTTAAATACTTACAAAGAGATTGGATCCAACTTAAGGAAGAACGAGACACCTTCGAAGCCCAGTTCTACACGAGTGAAAATAAGGTTTTGGAGCTTACGAGACAACTTCATGAGGAGTGAAATTTGAACGCCTACATTGCGCCAAAGAGGATGCGTTCGACCTTTTTGTCTTAGGAGTTTATTTCCTCCATTGTAAGCCCAAGGGGCATGGTTGTAATCAATTTAAACTTATTAATACAATTGATGTTTGCTCCTTTTTTTTTCTAAAACAAATTTAAATCTTCTAAGTCCTTGAAAACATTGCATCTACATACCATGCATCATATCATGACAGGCTTTCCCCACACAGGTCTCTCATTTGCTTACTATTTATTTCAGTAGAGATGGCTCTAGAACATACTGTCAAGGACATTCAAACTTAAAATGCTCAGCTTCAAGAAATGTTCCTGAACCTATCCAAGGGGCAGGAAGAAGTGAAATCACTCCTCGCTAGGGGCATGTCCATGAAGAATCCAGAGGACAACAAGGATGACCAGTTGGAATGAATACAAACTAAGATAGCCACAATGAAGATCTAGATGATGGGATAGATGGTAGGTCAGATGGCTCTTATCCAAAACTTGGCTCAGGGACAAGAAGAGCTGAGAGTCCTTGTCAACCAACTTCATCAAGACAAATGCAACCGTATGAAACAAACACTCGAGACTGGGGATCAAGTCTTTAATCAGTCTCCCATGAGACAAGAATCCGATTTGATGGAGAGTGGACCTTTCCAAATTACTGCCACATCGCGAGCCTAACAACAACATTGCCAACAACAACATGGGAATCAGCGCAAGGAGGTCGCAGCTAAGAGACAACTCACCAGGATCGACATGTCACTGGCTCAGGAATTACACCACATGTTAAAGGCAGAGCTAATTACGTTAAAGGCTCCTCCCCGGAATCCCAACACTGTTGCTCCTAGTTACCATCCCAATGAGAGGTGTGCATACCATTCTGATAGTCTGCGGCATGATACGAATGGTTGTTGGGATCTGAAGAACAAAATTCAAGACCTAATTGACAAAGGAGTGTTGGAGTTTACACAAGAAGATCAACTTGAACTCTTCTATCACCCCTCAAGGGCGTCCGTATGAAGTGATGGTTTAGGCGGAGGAATTTTCTATTTATTCGAATTTTCAGTTGTAATTTCATTGTTTGGTTAAACACTTATCTTTATGTCAGACTTTAGTTACTCTCATTAATGCATTAAATATGTTTGTCTTGAATCAATCCATTCATTTTCACTCTATTTAAACTATTATTTTTTTACTCCTTACATGATATTCAAATTTTGTTTTCAAAAGTTGCAAACCTTTAGAGGGAGGATGACGAAAACAATGCCATAATCTGATACAATATGCTTTTGAACAGACCTTGCTGATGATGTACATGCGTTTGTTTCAATTCCTAAACACTGGAGTTGTAAGGAGGATGATCCCTAGTCAACCCCTTTGAGCCTAAGAAGTAGGAGTTTTCTTTTTCACACAAAATGAAACCTTTAATCAAAACCAGGGGCATGGTAGTTTCTCAGTTATTTCAAATGTGCGTTCAGTCGCAAGCTTTCACTTCGTACAACGAATGACACCAAAAACATCCTTCTGAATCAAAAAGATGGCGATGGTTCCCTATCAAACCGACAGTCATTATCACCCTAGAGAAAATCCCACTAAGTCAAAACCTACGAAGGAGACTTAAGAAAAACTGGGGCATCCCGCTGAATGTAATCCCATAACAAGAACAGTCAGGCAAAAATCAGGGATAGTAAATAAAAAAAAGGTTACTACAAATCCTCAACAACATGGAAAATATGGCAAAAAATGTCTGCCTTCTAATAAATAAACTTTGAAATTTCTGAACCATCACCAAAACGTCATTCAGACTCAAGTGGAATTCAAATGCACAATTAATTGAGTTTAGGACTGAAGAACACCACGAAGAGCGGGCGGGTACAAATACACTTTGAGCCTTATCCTTTGTTTCTTAAACCATAAACCAAGCCACATTACAACCCCTTAAAAGTCCTAATTGAAGCATGGGTTAGTTCAAAAGCATACTGTTACAAAAGGTATCCTGACTCCAGTAAGGCTTACTCTAAATCCTGAGTTGAATTCACATTCTTACAAAAATTCTTTTATCTGCTAAAACGCATTTTCAAAACTTCAAGACAAGCATAAACTTTGCATTATCTAAATATCACTGTTGGCATATGGCTACTTGTTTGACAGCAGAGGAATTCACACGACGAATATCCAGCGAACAAAAACTCTCTCAGTGAACAAAATCACTTCAAATGGGATGACACTTCCAATGAAAAATCTCCCATAAGCAAGGGAGCATGACATGTCACTGTCCAACTCGTCTGGGGACAGTCAAGTCGAGATTCCAAAAAATCTCTCAAGAAATGTCGAATTCCAGCAAAGGGTTGTATACGATCAAGCAAACATTTCCTGGCAGTGTCACAAACACTTGTTACTAGGGGCTGTAGCGGTAAAAATGTTTAAGACTAAGCCGTTGAATTGAATAGACTTATAGAGATTAAAATAAAAATCGCCACCACGCTTTATTATTTCCAAAGGAATGGGAAAAGAGCGAATAACCCAAAAAAAGGGGGGAAAGATTCTAGGTAAGGGGGGTTGGTTATGCAAAGGGAAGGTATTATCACCCTAAACATCTACGGTACTCTACAGGAACCTCTTTGAAAAATCTGTATATTTTGGCTATAAAATGTTGTATGTAAAATAGACGGTGGAGGTGAGAAAAGAAGTATTTTTTTTTATGATTTTTGCACCCGCCGCGGTTGAGAAACTTTAGTGCCTACGTACCACATTTCATGTAATAGGGGATTAGGGTACACGTAGTTCCTCTTTAAAAATTTTAAAACACAAGTGTGTTGGTTAATTTCATGAGATAAGACATCACCGTCATTGTCCGTGTGGAAATCATACTTACTACCCATAATTATGAGATAGGAGAATTTGCATCATCTTAAAGTTGAGGATATGACTTGGATTTTTAAATCAAAAATACCTCACTCAACACCCAAGTGGAAAATATCTCACTTCACTACATATTGTAGAAGTATAGTTGTTTGGATCACTACAAGGATTGACAAGAGTGTAATCATCGATAAAAGTTTTAAAATATAAAGCCAAAGTGGCAAAATGGTTTGAAATGAGATTGATTGACTTTTAGTCTTCTCACAAAAATTTCAAGGTATTATTAAGTTGATTGAAGTTTATTTATGAAAAATGTTTTGAAAATGCATGGACATAAGTCCAAGTTTATTATGAAAGTGGTTCAAGTTTCAAAACAAAAAGAGTTTTCAAAAGGAGAAAGAAGATTTTTGAAATTAAAGAAGATGAGAAGAGAAGAAGAGACTATCCTAAAGTATAAGGTAAAATCTAGGGATAAGAACCATCTAACCAATAAGAAGCCAATATTTGACATTATGAGTCAAGATAGAATTCCCATTCTTTGGATTGAAACCAAACAAGCAAAGATACTAGACCTCTTGAGAGAACCAAACTTCAAGTGTATTAAGTCTTCACAAAAATTGGGCAGAGTAACAGTTGTATATGGTGAATTCCAGATTATAAACAAATAATATAATCACAATAACCTGCACAAAAAACAAACAAACAACCCAATGTCTTGAGGTAAACCTCAAGAACTCCAGACAAAATATCAATTAAGGTCACAAGGTCTCTAATATAGGCCAAGGTTTCTAATCCTAAGTCCAAGAAGTCCAATACTCCATAATGCCAAGGATAGTAACCAAATAGTCCAAGTATCATTAAAGATTTTTATGGTTCATGTTGATTATTAGGTGTCTTAAGAAAAGGAAAGAAAAACTCAAGTGAGCAAAATACAAATGACAAGAAAGTAAATGCTCAAATGAGCAAAGATAAAAAAATGGCATGAAATGTAAATGCTAAAAGTAAATGGTACATAAAGCATAAAGTAAAATCAATTGTTAATGATTAGTGGTTAGTTGGATGACCATCTTGAACTTGCATTTGGAACTCATTAGAGGATTGGCAGAACCAAAGCCTCCACACAACAAGTTGCATTTTCTTTTTGTCAAGTATATCATCCATTTTGGAATCCTCAAAAGTACCACTTAATGATCAACAATATTTAAGTGATCCGCGTTGACCAAAAGTGTTGTAGATCCATTAGAGGATTGGTAGAACCAAAGCCTCCACACAATGAATCTCAAGGTTATTGGATCAAAGAGATCAAATTAAGATACTTGGGCTTGCAAACATAGGTTTGGGTTACGAATGATCATTTATTCGAATCAGGACAAAATTTAGCGCTATGTTAAGCAATCGTAAGTGAACTTATATAGAAGTCGCACCTATTTTGAGGCCGGTCAATAGTAATCTATGCACCATTTGTTTTGAGACATGATATAGAGATCATGCTCTAATAAAACTTAATGCAATAAGAAAGGGGTGAGATGAAGAGGGATGGAAAAGAATATACAAACCACATTTGAATTAAACTTTAATCAAACTATTATTAAAATCATTCATCCATTTTTATGGAGTTAGACTCAACACCACAAATCCAATGATATTAACAAAGTTCATGATCAAAACTCAACCCAAAATCAGCCAGAAAATAATCATAAAATAATATTGCATTTAATATATACATTAAAAAGGGTTTTTAAATGTTTTAAAATAGAAATAAGAAAGAAAAATATCAACTATGTTCAAATTTATCAAGAAATATTAAGTAAGGCCATAGAAAAATCAGAAAAGGGCTCAAATATTTTTAAAATTTTTTTGGTAATTTTTTAAAGTCAGAAACCATTTTTAAAATTAAAAGAAATGAGTAAAATAAACCAAAAATGATAAAAAAATAACAGTAAGAAATAAAAAATAAATGAGGTCACCAATATTTGTCACAATATCATTGGATCATTCCATATTTTTTTCCAGAATTTAAAAATGCATAAAAATATTTTTAAACATTTAAAACAATTTAAATAAAGTGAAAATTTATAAAAAACATCAAAACACAAAATAAAATTATGAAAAAATAAAAATCAGAAAGAGAAAAATCAAAAATATTTTTCATAATTTTTTCAGATTTTTTGGATTTAAAATGAATTTTCTAGGATTTTTTGAAGTTTAAAACAATTAAAATAAAAATCAGAAAATAAAATATCAAACCAAAAAAATGTGGGCCATCTGATCATTGTCAAAACGCGTAAGTAAATAGATCAAGTGGACCTGGGGCGCTGTGCATGTTCTGGACTTTAGTGAATAAAGCACTAAATCAAATGTAAAATCAGAAATTCAAAAAATACAAATGGCATGCCATCATTAATTGGAATATGACACGTTGGTCATCTTAAACCTCCAGCCAGTCCCAAAACCAGGTCACTCAAACTATAAAATTAGAGCACGAGACCTATGCCATTCGCTTCGTTTCTTCAAGACGAAGACAACCACACCTTCGCGCCAAATTTATATAAACTGTAGCTCAAGCAATTTGGAAGGAAAGTTTTGAAAAGGGATTTGAAATTTCATGGTCAAAATGTGTTTCCAGATAAAAGCAAGTATTGCAACTAGAACCAGGGCAATAAGAACTTCACAATGATATCAAAGTTTTGAAGAATTGATGGAGAAATCTACCTATTGAAGTTGAGTTGCAGATCTCTGAAACTAGACTTCAATGGATCAATATAGGTCACGATTCTTGAAGATAATTGTATGGTTAGCTTCAGGGAAGATCAAGGAAGGTGAATTGATAGAAAAATTGGATTTAAAAAGGCTTGAACACTGATTTCGAAGTTGCAGAAAAGTGAGTTATGGAGCAAGTTTGGCAGATGATTTTGGCTATTCAAGCTTGAGAAAATGAGTGAGGATGACCCTCTATTTATAGGGAATCAAATGGAATGTTCAAGCGTGTGAAATGATGAAGTTTGGAGGGAAATCGTGTGAACTTGCAAACAAGAAAAGTGTGACTTCTACTTTGATCAAAACTCATCAAAACCACGCGTTTTTCTATGCTAATCACTTCTGGAAGTTCACTAAACATGTTTAGAAGCAAAAACGCGCAGGAACAATGTGTTTAGAAGCTAAATCAAGGATTTCAAATTCTGACTTTTGAAGAAACTTCAGTTTCAAGTTACCAAGTTCAAATCAATGGCATTCTCAGCTCAAGGGGTCTTAAGGCATGATTTTTGATGCTTTAGAAATATGAGGTTACAAGCTTTGCAATGGGAAAAGAATGGAATCAAATGGATGTTTGAGCTGAAAGTTGCAATGAGTCAAAGTTGGAAAAAAAGGTTGACTTTTCATACTTAGAAATATTTCAAGTTTTTCTTCAAAAGGGACCTATAATGTTTTGCATCCAAACATGGCCTCCCACTTGGAATTTGCTCTTGACCAAAAAAGATGGCATGAAATAGACCTCTTGAATGACATTTTGAAACTTTAACCATTTAAAATCTCCAAAAAATTGAGAGAGTTATGAATTGTTGAAGTTTGCAAAAAATCATGGAATGACCTATAATCTTTTGTATCCTTAGGGCATCTTACATCCATTTTCTCACTTTGAATATAAAAGAAGGAATAAATTTCACATCCTCAAGATCATTATGGTAAAAGAGTGGGCTCATGTTGATAAAAATTGACCAAGTTATGATCTTTTGAAGTCACACATGGGAAATTGGGGGTTCATCTGGAGGACTTGTAATCTTTCTTCATCATCAAGTTTCTTCCACATGAAAACTCCTTGAAACTTTTGAAGTGGTTTGTTAATAACCCTTTTAAGAGAAGAATGTTTTTGGAATAAATCAAAAATACAAAAAGATGAGCAAGATATACTTCTTTGTAGTTCAAAACCCTAGCTCCTAGATCAAGAAAATGCTTTGAGGAACTTTGACAATTTTGAACAACCTTCTTGTACCAACACTTTTTATTTGTAAATAGAAGTTGTTGAGGATGATAATGAGAACTCATAGCCACCAAAAAAAATTCCATATCTTGAGAATTGAGAAAAATATGCACTTGTGACCAATGGGAACAAGGCCTTGTCCAACCATGACAACTTCTTTAATTAACCCCTTGTACTTTTGAATTAATCTTGATAACTTTGAAATATGGTGAATCAAAATAAACATTGCCATGCCATTTCTTCCAAAGCAACTTCAATGGTGAGGTTTGAATTTCTCAAGCTTTGTTGACTAGGGCATGGAAATAAACTCATGAACCCATGGATCAACCTGCTAAACCACATTGCCCTTACCTACATTATTAACAATAAGACAAACCAACATTGCATTTTATTAATTAAAAAGGAAGTCAAAACAAAACATGCATGATCATAAAAGAAAAACAAGTCAAGGTGCTTGGTGATTCCTTAAAGAGCAAAGCTAAAGATAGGGAAGAGAACCAAAAGCCCTAATGTGACCTTGTTGTGATTGAATCAATATGGTATGATGAAGGGATCTTAGGGGAAAAAATTGGGGTACAACAGCTGCCCTTATTTAAGTTTCTTCTATCCGGAGATACGAAGGTTAAAAAAATCTTCGTGTCTACGTCATCGAAGATACTTAAATATAAAACAAACCCTATTTTTGGCCCTAAGATGCCATGCAATGCTTATGAGTATGAATGCATATGAATAACTTCAAAGGGACACAAAACACCACTGGGGATGTAGAGAAGGAAATAAGGATCAAAAGAGAAACCCAACCAGGAAAATAAATCACCGGTGAATCAAAAAGACCCGAATCATAGAGGATCGTAAAAGGTCAAAGGATACACCAACTTTTACTGAAGGCGAAACTACCGACATTCACTGAAGGTAGAAAGAGAAAAGAATAACAAAACTGGCGTTTATTGACGGTGAGCTACCAACATTCATTGAAGGTAGAGAGATAAACATCGACGTACACTGACGATGAACTACCAACTTTCACTGAAGGTAAAGAGAAAAGAAATATCATAGCACCGACGTTCACTGACCGTGAACTACCAACGTTCACTGAAGGTAGAAAAAAGATAACAATCACCAACGTTCACTGATTGTGAACTACCAACTTTCACTGAAGGTAGTAAGAGAAAATATCAAAGCACCAACGTTTACTGACGGTGAACTACCAACGTTCACTGAGGTTAGCAAAAAGATAACAATCACCAACATTCACTGATGGTGACCTACCAACTTTCACTGAAGGTAGAGAGAAAATATATCATAGCACCTCCGTTCACTGACAGTGAACTACCAACATTCACTAAAGGTAGCAAAAGATAACGATCATAGACATTCACTAACGATGACTACCAACTTTCATTGAAGGTAGAGAGAAAATATCAAAGCATCAATGTTTACTGACGGTGAACTACCAACGTTCACTGAGGGTAGCAAAAAAGATAACAATCACCAACGTTCACTGATGGTGACCTACCAACTTTCACTGAAGGTAGAGTGGAAATATATCATAGCACCGACGTTTACTGACGGTGAACTACCAACGTTCACTGAGGGTAGCAAAAAGATAACAATCACCAACGTTCACTGATGGTGACCTACCAACTTCCATTGAAGGTAGTAAGAGAAAATATCAAAGCACCAATGTTTATTGACGGTGAACTACCAATGTTCACTGAAGGTAGCAAAAAGATAACGATCATCGATGTTCACTGACGATGAACTACCAACTTTCACTGAAGGTAGTGAGAAGAGAACAATAAGTTTCTTCGAAACTCTGGAGTTTCATCTAGAACGGGTCTCAACTTCTTCTTTAACGAAGGCTCTCCGCCTGGAAAGGGTAATATATAATCTGTCTCAAATAAAGAGACTACTACTTGCAAATATTTCACAATGAACTGTCTCTATCATGTTGAAAATACTTTCCATCCACTAGAGTAATTTAACAACGAACTGCAAACTATCCACTCATAGAGAAGATAGCAAAAAAGTAACATAGACTTTTACGGGGAAGTATAAGTTGCTCAAATAAAGAGATCTGCTAGTTGCTGTTATGGAGGATTGTAAAATGACTTCATGGGGAAAATGTCATGACTTCCTGGGGAACGAATCATGACTTCATGGGGAAGGCAATATGGCTTCCTGGGGAAAATAATATGGCTTCCTGGGGAAATGCCAATATATTCCTACTGAGGAGATAAAGCCATCTCGTGCAAAATAAATGCACATTTTCAAACCAAAGCTCGAAGCTTGCAGAAGTCATAAGTAATAATATTACTGAGGATCAAAGGTTCAAACCAAAAATAAATTGGAGTAAAACAGTCTACCAAAATACATTCTTTGAGAAATAAACTCAAGAGGGAAACCCAAATCACCCAGACAAAGAGCTGTATAGGAAGGTTAAAGAAAAAATCTTCCACGAGGGATAACTCAGTGGGGGAATTGAAAGAATATACACTTTTTGATTAAGGCTGACACTCTATTGGAGAGAGGACAACACAAATATGCAAAACAAGGTAATATGTCAACAAAATACTAACGAATGTGAATGACCAATGATTTACTAAATTTAACTATGCATGATGTATGTATGAATGTATGAGTGTTAATATGCATATGCTGAAAAAACATACATATATCACAGGGAATAACCAGACAAAACCAACTCGAGTATAGTCAACACTCAGCTAAATCACATCCAAGATGAACATTCCATAAGAAAATAAGCACCAAACGAGGAAACAAAATCCTATTTCGCGGCTCAACTTCACTAGGAAGGAATACAATTCGGAAATAATCAAATCATAGTGACAAAGCAGTGCAGATACTGAAGATGTGAAAAACACAAGAAGGGGGGTTGAATTCTAAAACTTAAAACAAATGCTTAGACAACACAGTATTTTTATCCTGGTTCGTTTGATCTCAAACTACTCCAGTCCACCCGTCAAGGTGATTTCGCCTCTCTCCAATGAGATCTTAATCCACAATATTCAAAGGATTACAACAACTACTTTAACAATTGTTAAAGCCTTCTTGAGTATAACCACAAACCGGTTTATCTCAAGGAAATCTTTTACAAATAATTTGAACAATGATGTGTTAACGTTTTCTAATAAAACAATATATCACAACTGTGATAATTACACAACTTAAGCTTGGAATTAAACTGAATTTGCTAAAGCGTTTGAGTAAGCGTGGTTTTGAAAGCTTGGCAAATTATGTGAGTGCATGCGTGTGTCTTTTCTCAAGCAGATTTGTTTATATAGACAAGGCAGAGATACGTTGTCCATAAAGCCATATTAATGATAATAACGCACTTTCCTTTTTGAGAAGATCTTGTCTGAATAAAGCCGTTGGTAATTAATTCTGTCTTGAATACTTAATAACGCTTCAGAGTCTTCTTTGCTTATGGTAACGCTTCAGAGTGTTCTTTGCTTTAACTTATGATAATGCTTCAGAGTGTTGATGACTTGGTAAAGATCTTTGATCAGAGTCAGAGTGTATATGTTTATACGCAGATTCTGGTTATCAAGCTTCAGCGTATGATCTGGTAGCTTCAGCGTGTAGCACATGTTAATGATCTTCTGATGCTTCTGATGCTGATGACCTGGTAAAGATCTTTGATCAGAGTCAGAGTGTATATGATTATGCGCAGATTCTGGTCATCAAGCTTTAGCGTATGATCTGGTAGCTTCAGCGTGTAACACATGTTACTGATCTTCTGATGCTTCTGATGCTGATTTCATCAGAACTTCTGTATATACAAAACATAATTTTAAGAAGCATATTTGTCTTATATATAAATCTTACAATTTATTTATTCTTTGTATTTTGTTATCATCAAAACTCTAATTAAGGGTTGTAGAATCAAACTATGTTCTAACAATCTCCCCCTTTTTGATGATGACAAAAACCAGATTTTTTCAATTAAAAATAAAGAATAAAAAGTATAGAATTAAGAAGATTGTTTACTTCCCTTTAATTCCATGAGTCTTTGAGCATCATAACCTTACTGTATCTTTCCTCAGAGTTTTGTACCTGTTCAAGCTTTTCAGAAGAGAAAAATTTAAATAGATCAGAATGTTTGAGACTTATGTCTCAGTAATCCGTTATTGAAAAATATCATTCTTTCTCCCCCTTTTTGTCAGGTATAAAAAAGAACAAATAATCAGAGCCAAAATGCATTTATATTAAAAACCAGAAGCAATGATAAGTTCAAAACAATGTAAGAATATTATAGATAAACATGTTATAAAAACAAGGAAATTCTAAGAAGGAGGAGGTAGACGCGTTCACACCGAAAGTTTTGTGTAATAAATTGAAAGGGTTTTGAGAAAGTATGCAAACTGAAATCAGTAAGATTGAGAGAAAATGAAAGTGAAGGTAAAAGAGTGGAAATGGTGAGAAATTTCTTTAAATAGATTTCTAAACAATTTTGAAAACATAAACGGCAAGAGAGAGAAATTAAATATAATGATTATTAGCATTTAATGATAGCTGATTTTGGGGGATTCAGAAAGATATTGGAACGGTTACCCATGACACGTGTCTCAATGCATCCAATCAGCGCTTTTGCCCTTTCAGAAATGTGAACGCGTGTTCAGCCTCAGAAAGTAGCTGATGACTGGATGACACTTGTTTGCTTGAGTGAACTGCACACTTCTATCCTTGATTCTGATACAATCTGTACTTCTAAAGATCTGAAGAAAGATTGGTCAGTAGTTCACAAAAAAAAAACAAAGTTCTGAAGGTTAAGATATGGAATCAAAACAGTTTTATTCTGGGCAGAGCTTCATGCTGAGATCTTTCAGAATGAAGTTGAACCTATCTTCAGAAAGAGGCTTTGTAAAGATATCAGCCCATTGATGGTCTGTGTTAATAAATTTTAAATTTAGAATCCCTTTCTGAATATAGTCCCTAATAAAATGATGTTTTATTTCTATATGCTTAGCCCTAGAATGCAAAATAGGATTTTTACTGAGACAAATAGCAGAAGTATTGTCACAGAGGATAGGAATGTTACTCTCAAATATCTGGAAGTCCTCAAGTTGACTTTTCATCTAGAGCATTTGTGTACTGCATCCAGCTGCTGCTATGTATTCAGCTTCTGCTGTTGATAGAGCAATTATGGATTGTCTTTTGCTGGACCATGAGATCAGATTTTCTCCCAGAAACTGGCAGCTTCCAGAAGTGCTTTTACCTTCTACTCTGTCTCCAGCGAAATCAGCATCACAGTATCCTATTAAGCTGTAATTACTTGATTTTCTATAAAACAAACCCAGATTAGTAGTACCTTTCAGATACTTGAAAATTCGCTTAACTGCTGTTAAGTGAGATTCTCTAGGATCTGATTGGAATCTAGCACAAATGCAAACACTGAATAGAATGTCAGGCCTTGAGGCCGTCAGATAGAGAAGAGAACCAATCATACCTCTGTAGACCTTCTGTTCTACCTTTTTACTTACCTCTTCTCTTTCCAGAATGCACGTGGGATGCATTGGAATCTTTGATGGCTTACATTCTGAGAGATCAAATTTCTTCATAAGTTCTCTGACATATTTGCTCTGATGAATGTAAGTTCCTTCTGGGGTTTGATTAATCTGAATTCCCATAAATAATTTTAGTTCCCCCATAAGGCTCATCTCAAATTCTGCCTGCATACATTTAGCAAACTTTCTTCCCAGAGAGGGTTTAATGGATCCAAATATGATGTCATCAACATAAATCTGACATACTAAAATGTCATTCTTAACTGTCTTACAGAACAAGGTTGTGTCCACTTTCCCTCTGGTGAATTCCTTTTCTAACAGGAAGTTACTTAGTCTTTCATACCAAGCTCTGGGAGCTTGTTTCAGACCATAGAGTGACTTCTTTAGTTTGAAAACATATTCTGGATTTTTGGAACTTTCAAAACCAGGGGGTTGGTGCACATATACCTCTTCTTCTATATAGCCATTTAAGAATGCACTCTTAACATCCATCTGATACAGAGTGATGCCTTTATTAACGGCAAATGAGATTAAGAGTCTGATAGATTCTAACCTGGCGACTGGAGCAAAGGCTTCTGTATTGCCTATCCCCTCTTGCTGACTATAACCTTGTGCTACCAGTCGTGCTTTGTTTATGATGACTTCACCTTGTTCGTTCAGTTTGTTTCTGAACACCCATTTTGTTCCAATGATGTTGAATCCTTTTGGTTTGGGAACTAGATCCCATACGTCATTTATTGTGAATTGATTTAGCTCCTCTTGCATTGCTAGAATCCAGTCATTGTCCAGAAGTGCTTCATCAATTGTTGTTGGTTCAATTAGAGAAACCAGTCCCATGAGGGATTCTTCAGAGTTTCTGAAGCTAGATCTTGTTCTGATTGGATCTTCCTTTCTTCCTAAGATTGTTTCTTCTGGGTGATCCATGCTGCTTCTGGATGGTCTTTTCTGGAGTTGATCAACAGAAGGTGCGGGATTGCTTGCATTTACTCTTTCTGATGTTGAGGGAGTGTCTCTGTTGAGAGCTTCTGATGATTTGTCTTCAGTACCTGTGAGTTCAACTTCCATACCTGCAAGGAATTCATTCTGCTTTGACTTTTGAGAGTCAAGCTTATCATCAAAACAAACACTGATTGACTCTTCCACAATCTGTGTTTCTGTATTGTATACTCTGTACCCTCTTGAGCGTTCAGAATATCCTAACATAATACACTTTTGTGCTTTAGAGTCAAACTTGTTCAAATAATTTTTTGTATTCAGAATAAAACATGTACATCCAAATGGGTGAAAATAGGAAATGTTGGGCTTTCTGTTCTTCCATAATTCATATGGAGTCTTTCCCAGAATAGGTCTTATGGAGATTCTATTCTGAATGTAACACGCTGTGTTTATTGCCTCTGCCCAGAAGATCTTAGCAACGTTAGTCTCGTTGATCATGGTTCTGGCCATTTCTTGCAATGTTCTGTTCTTTCGTTCTACAACTCCATTTTGCTGGGGAGTTCTAGGACAAGAGAAATCATGCAGAATGCCTTTGTCATTAAAGAAAAACTCAAAATCTTTTTTTTCAAATTCTCCACCATGATCACTTCTGACTTTGACGATTCTAAGATCCTTTTCATTCTGAACTTGGTTGTAGTGCTTGTGCCTTAAGAACTTTACCCATGTCCATATGCTATAGTCATCTACGATTACTAACCCATACTTCTTGCCACTGACTGAAGCAGTTTTAACTGGTCCAAATAAGTCAATGTGCAGAAGTTCTAATGGCTTGGAGGTGGAAACAACATTTTTGGATTTGAAAGCTGGTTTTGCAAACTTGCCTTTCTGACATGCTTCACACAGAGCATCTGAATTGAACTTCAGGTTAGGAAGTCCTCTAACCAGATTGAGTTTGTTAATCTGAGATATTCTTCTCATACTAACATGTCCCAATCTTCTGTGCCAGATCCATTGCTCGTTGTTAACAGACAGTAGACATTTTACATTCTGACTTTTTAGTTCAGAAAGTTTTATTTTATAAATGTTATTTTTCCTCTTTCCATTAAATAGGATAGTCCCATCTTTCTGACTAACAGCTTTGCATGAATTTTGATTGAAGATTATATCATAACCGTTATCACTTAATTGACTTATGGATAACAGATTATGCATTAATCCATCAACTAGTAAAACATTACTTATAGAGGGAAGATTTCCATTACCTACTGTTCCAGAGCCAATGATCTTTCCTCTCTGATTGCCTCCAAAACCTACGTGGCCTCCAGGCTTAAGTTCCAGGCTTTGGAACATATGCCTTCTTCCCGTCATGTGTCGTGAGCAGCCAGAGTCCAGGTACCATGATTGGTGTTTTTGCTTTGCTGCTAAAGATATCTGCCACATGTATTATTTTATCCTTAGGTACCCACATTTTCTTGGGTCCTGATTTGTTAGTTTTACCAAAACTCTGGTTGAATTTTGGTTTGACAGAGTAATCACTACTTGTATATTTTATGTCATGTGTGTGCCCATATATAAAGTGTGAATCAAGTGGAGTACGTTTTATGACTAAATCCATGGAATTTTTTGGTGTAGGTACCTTACCTTGATATCCTATCCCTTTTCTGCCATTTTTGCTAACTCCATAGATCATTGAAGCCATTTTGCTCCTGTCTATGTTTTTAGCTAGAAACTTCTGAAAGCTGTGATCATACTCCTTGATGATCTCATCAGCATTGCTGGGAGTTTCAGGGATTGTTTCCTTTTGAGAGTTTTGCAATTGGTTTTCTAATTTTGAAATTTGATCTTTTAACTCAGAATTCTCCAATTTGAGACTCTCAGTCTTATCAGAGTCAGAAGCAAGATTCCTTTTCAGGTTTCTGAATTTGACTCTGATCTGCTGATATCTTTCCAGAATTTCATTATGGCTTTCAGCTAGTTCAGCCTTAGTAAAGTTTATAGTAAAGTCAGGGAATACCTCTTCTGTATCTGATTCAGATTCTGACTCAGAAGCTTCACTGTCTTCTGTTATGTTTGCCATGAGAGCTATGTTTGCTCTTTCATCATCTGATTCTGAGTCAGCTTCAGATGTGTCAGAATCATCCCATGTAGCCATGAGACTTTTCTTCTTTTCCTTGCCAAACTTCTTTTTGGGCTTTTCCTTCTGAAGCTTTTGGAAATCACTTTTGTAGTGCCCTTGCTCGTTACATTCATAGCAGATGATTTCTTTGTTGTTTGGCTTTCTGTTTCCTGAAGAACCTTCAGATCTTCTGTGTCCAGAGGAGGATTCTGACCTTCTATATCTGGAGAAAGATTCATTCTGATTTTCTGATCTTCTGGGATTCCTGAACTTCCTTTGCCTCTGCTTCCACAATTGGTTCACCCTTCTGGAGAGGAAAGATAGTTCATCTTCTTCTGATGAGGATCCATCAGAGGTTTCTTCCACAGCCTGCAAAACTTTGGAGTCAGATTTTCTGTTAGATTTTAAAGCTAATGGCTTACCTTGCTTTTGAGGTTCATCTGCTTCTAGCTTTATCTCGTGACTTCTGAGGGAGCTGACAAGTTCCTCCAGAGAGATTTTGTTGAGATCCTTGGCTAGCTTAAGCGTTGTGACCATTGGCCTCCATTGTTTTGGCAAGCTTCTGATGATCTTTTTGACGTGATCAGCAGTAGAATACCCTTTGTCAAGAACTTTTAGACCAGCAACAAGAATTTGAAATCTTGAAAACATAGTTTCTATTGATTCACTCTCTTCCATCTTGAATGCCTCATACTTCTAAATGAGTGCAAGGGCTTTGGTTTATTTGATTTGAATGTTGCATTCATGCGTCATTCTCAGAGAGTCAAACATATTCTTTGCAGTGTCTCTGTTTGATATCTTCTCATATTCTGAATAAGAGATGGCGCTGAGAAGAATTGTTCTGGCCTTGTGATGATTTCTGAACCCACGCTTTTGCTGATCAGACATCGTTTTCCTGTCAGTCTTCTGACCACTTCCATCCACTGGGTGCGTGTATCCATCAGTCACCATGTCCCACAGATCAGCATCATGGGCCAGAAAGAAACTCTCAATTCTGTCTTTCCAGTAGTCAAAGTTCTCTCCATCAAAGACTGGAGGTTTTCCACTGAATCTGTCTCTTTCTTCATTGTTGTCATTGCTGATGTTTTGATTTGGTCCTGCCATTGTGTTTTTCTGACGCTGGATCTTGTACTGACACGGTTAAGTGTTATAAGCTCGGAACCAGGCGCTCTGATGCCAATTGAAGATGTGAAAAACACAAGAAGGGGGGTTGGATTTTAAAACTTAAAACAAATGCTTAGACAACACAGTATTTTTATCCTGGTTCGTTTGATCTCAAACTACTCCAGTCCACCCGTCAAGGTGATTTCGCCTCTCTCCAACGAGGTCTTAATCCACTATATTCAAAGGATTACAACAACTACTTTAACAACTGTTAAAGCCTTCTTGAGTATAACCACAAACCGATTTATCTCAAGGAAATCTTTTACAAATAATTTGAACAATGATGTGTTAACGTTTTCTAATAAAACAATATATCACAACTGTGATAATTACACAACTTAAGTTTGGAATTAAACTGAATTTGCTAAAGTGTTTGAGTAAGCGTGGTTTTGAAAGCTTGGCAAATTATGTGAGTGCATGCGTGCGTATTTTCTCAAGCAGATTTGTTTATATAGACAAGGCAGAGATACGTTGTCCATAAAGCCATATTAATGATAATAACACACTTTCCTTTTTGAGAAGATCTTGTCTGAATAAAGCCGTTGGTAATTAATTCTGTCTTGAATACTTAATAACGCTTCAGAGTCTTCTTTGCTTATGGTAACGCTTCAGAGTGTTCTTTGCTTTAACTTATGATAACGCTTCAGAGTGCTGATGACTTGGTAAAGATCTTTGATCAGAGTCAAAGTGTATATGTTTATGCGCAAATTCTGGTTATCAAGCTTCAGCGTATGATCTGGTAGCTTCAGCGTGTAGAACATGTTACTGATCTTCTGATGCTTCTGATACTGATGACTTGGTAAAGATCTTTGATCAGAGTCAGAGTGTATATGATTATGCGCATATTCTGGTCATCAAGCTTCAGCGTATGATCTGGTAGCTTCAGCGTGTAACACATGTTACTGATCTTCTGATGCTTCTGATGCTGATGCTGATTTCATCAGAACTTCTGTATATACAAAACATAATTTTAAGAAGCATATTTTTCTTATATATAAATCTTACAATTTATTTATTCTTTGTATTTTGTTATCATCAAAACTCTAATTAAGGGTTGTAGAATCAAACTATGTTCTAACAGATACAAGGGTATAACATCCTTCTCTAGGCTTCACCGGGGAATAGCACTCAGACTTCAATGGGAAAACAAATGCTTTCACGGTCCTCACTTCCACTGGGGATTACAATACTGATTTCAAATAAGGCAGATGAAAACCATATTGGCAAAATATCAACTGAGGATTTCAAGCTGACTTCAATGGAGAAATATCATACAGACTTCACTAGGGGATATAGTGTCTCATCATCCAGATATCAACGGGGGACCTCGTGCTGACTCTATTGGGGAGGTCAACACCACATCAAAGAGAGTAAACTAAGATACGTTCTTCACTGGGGAAACCAGAGATACGTTCTTCAATATCGAGAGTAAGTATTGCACCAACCTCTTTGGGAAAAATGTATGAAACCTCATGGGGACAACAACTTGGAGAGTTAAGAAGTCAAACATTATAGCAAGAAATCAATCTTATGGGGATTTTAAATCAAACCCAACACTGTGTAGGTGAAAACCCAAAAGTTGACAACTGCCTCAACACTTCTTCAATAAAACATTGCCCTTGCCTGATTATCTGGGAATCAAACAGAATGCAAGTACTGTCGAAAGGGAGATGCTTCATAAAAGAGTCAAATCTCAACATGCACGGGGAGAAAAGACTTCTATTAAATAGCAAAGCCTTCACTGGGGAAATTTGGATTGAGTCTTTACATCATGCAAGCCTATTCCAACAAAAGATGCCCTGGGATAGTCTTCCTGGGGAATCAAGAAGTCAACATTATAGAAAAAGGTCAAACTCATGGGGATTTTAAATTAAACCCAACACTTGGCGGGTGAAAACCCAAAGGGTTGACAACTGTCTCAACACTTCTTAGAAAATATACTGCCCTGGTCTAGTTGCCTGGGAAATAAATACCAATAATAATGCCAATACTGCAGAAAGAGCGACATTTTGCAAATAGTTCCATCTCAGCACACCAAGGGAATAAGACCTTTCGTCATATGAGGAAGACTTTGTTGGGGAATCTGGGATAGAGGCCTCAAACCATGCAAACCCAAAAATCAAAAAACATGAACTAATACTTGACTGGGGACACTGGGATCACAAACTCAATATCGCACCTTACGCCAATTGGTATCACCTTCAATATACCAAAATCACGCACATACCAGCGAAAACGAACTGAGAAAACCTTCCCGGGGGGGAACAAAACTTCTCAAATTTACTGGAGTTCGTCTATTCCTGGGATCACCACTTTTGTTTTCCTATAGAATCACAAAATCTAAAGTAAAAGTAAGTTTTAAATTATTTTCGAAAAATAATTTTGTTATTTAATCTTTTTGCTTTGAAAATAATTATCAATAATAAATGGAGTCTTTGTGAGCTGAATAAAATAAGAATTACAAAGAATTAGATAAAAGCTCAAATTTTATTGATAGAATGGTAGTCTACGAATGGCGAGACTCCACAGATGATTACAAAGTTCGGAAAATGGTAATATATAATGGAAAAGATACATTGAAATACAATGACCACTATTACCTCTAACAACTTTGAAATTCTGAGTAGCAACTTCCGTTGAAGTATGGTGAGGATCCAAGAAGATTGTTGCTTCAATAATCAAGTCTTGTCTGATGTAGTTACTTTCCAAGAAAGTCCCTAACTTCTGCCTAAGCTGCCCTTGCGGGTTTTCAACTTAGCGGGAAATTTTATTCTGTTCATGTATCTAATTTTTGCCTAGACCGCCCTTTCGGGTTTTCGGCCTACCGAGACACTCCTTTTTTCCTAAGCCGCCCTTTCGGGTTTTTAACTTAGCGAGCTGTTCTTTTATTTCTTTAAGCAAAGTATTTCTTGACTGTATCAGCATTCATGGGACGTGGGAACTCCTCGCCATCCATAGTTTCAAGAATTAATGCACAACCAGAGAAGGCTTTCTTGACAACATGTGGGCCTTCAAAATTGGGAGTCTACTTGCCCCTAGAATCAGCATTAAAAGACATGATCTTCCTGAGCTCGAGGTCGCCTTCTCTGAATTCACGAGGTTTGACCTTCTTATCAAAAACTTTCTTCATTCTCTTATGATATAACTGCCCATGACACAAAGCCGCCATTCTCTTCTCTTCGATCAAATTCAATTGGTCAAACTTATTCTGGACCCATTCAACCTCTGACAACTTGGTTTCCATTATCACACGCAAAGAGGGAATCTCGACCTCAATTGGGAGCACCGCTTCCATTCCATACACAAGGGAAAACGGGGTTTCTTCTGTTGAAGTGCAGACAAATGTGCGATATCCATGTTGTTGTACCCCAAAATTTGCCCTCCCATTTTCACTCAAGATGCCATCCCAGGGTTTCTCAAACACTCAATTTGGCTCAAAAGTTGATCAAGCAGATTCTCTTCCTAGGAAACCAGTCAGCAATTAGGGTTTTGCACTTCTCAAAGGAATTTTAGTCATCAAGGTTTCAAATAAATCACCATGTCTCCTCAAAGTCTGTTAAGTCAATTTTCAAACCTCACATTACAAGTTTGCCCAATCCATGGCCCAGATAACTGAAAAGGCATTTGTGTGATTTTTATTTGTTTTCTTAACTATAATCTTCTGAGGATTAATGTTATTTTTGAGAGCATATTCTGTTTGAATAAGGTACAAAGTCTAAAACTATCATTTTAAGCAATCATGATTGAGGGTTCAATCAATCATTTGGGTTTGAGATTTTAAACATTTATTTTGTTTAAGAGTGAAAAATACATGATTTATCCTATCATATTATGTTAACTTGAAATGCAAGTTATCAAGCCAAGATGTTTTTATTCCAAACATTCAATCAAGAATTTCAAAATTAAACTAAAACTCAAAGTTTTATACAAAAAACTTCATTATTACTTAAGCTTTGTGTTCATTACAGTTTTGTGGGTCATTCACAAAATGATACAAATGATTACAAGTAGGTTACAAGTGAAATACAAAGTCAAATCTACAAGGAAATAATTGCTTCTTCTTCAAGTCTCTTTGCTTCATCTTCAAGAAATTCCCCATTGCTAGCCATGGTATTATCTTCATCTTGTCTTGCTTCCCATTTGTTTGTACATGTGACAAAAGAAAAGAGAAAACATTAGTAAATAATCAACATTGAAAAGTCCAAGCAAAAATGATTTTCATCACTAGGGCTTGCTTTTAGGAATCAGAATTTTGTTTGTTTTTATCACCTTCCATTTCTCCCTATTTTTGCAAATCTCAAAACCTAGGTTTTGGTTCACAAAAAAGGGGAAAAGAGAAAAATACAAACAGTTCAAACAACAACAAAAGCAACAGGCTGCAAACAGCAGTAGTCAAATGCACAAGTCAAACAATACCAACAGCCAAACTGCATCACAAAAAAGGCAGTGCTTTGCAAAGCAATTAAAGCAGCACAACATACAAGGCAACATGCTGCAAATAGCAGACAACAAGCAAGCTGTCCAAATCAGAACCAAACCTGCAACAAACCCACAACAAGTGCTGCAGACCAACATGTAATAAACAAAGGCAACAACACATGTATGCAACAGAACAAAACAAACAAAATGCAAGCAACAAGCCAAAGGCATCAAATATTGAAATACAAGTCAAACATCCTCATTTTCCTAAAAAACAAGCAAACCCTCCAGAAAATGCATCAAAAGCAAAAAGTGCTTTATCTCACAAAGAAAGGAAAGAGGAAAGATATCACCTAGCCAGCAAATAACCTAAAGCCATGCCAAGACAAACAGGCTGCTATAAGAAACAGTCCAAAAAGACCTGCTCAAAAAGCCTCCTTATGCTGCCCAGAGCAGTCCAAAATCTGTCAAGTTCTGCACAAAAGCATGTCAAAATAAACCACAACAAACTAGCCTGCATTACAGTCCAAAAACCTGCCCAGACATGCACCAAAATGGAAACAGTTCAAACTGCACTCAAAAGCCCAAAACTAGAAAAGCCAAAAACTGTCAAAATTCAAAGTTTTTCCCTCCTATTTTTTCACCCTAACCAGATAACAAGGATCACTGTTTTATAAAAGAGGAGAGAACCATCAGATATCAGGAGAGAGATACAGAACTAGGAAATAGCAAACCACAAAAAACTCAGAACCAAAAGTTTAACAAAGTCCATTGTCTCAAACCTACTGAAACATCATAGAACCAAAGCCATCACTGTAAAAACCAAAAGCCAACATAGCCAGCAAAACATCACAAAAAACCAGAATATAAGAGAAGCAAACATAACTAGCAAACCACAAAAAAATCAGATCCAAAAGTTCAAGAAAACCCTTTGTCTCAAACCAACTGGAACATCACAATATCCATCAAAACAACCTTCAAACCATCACTAAAAAACCAGAACATCACAATATCCATCAAAACAACTATCAAGCCATCACTAAAAAACCAGAACATCACAGTATCCATCAAAACAACCATCAAACTGTCACTAAAAACCAGCATCCATCAAAAAATCAGCCATCAAACCATCACAAAAAACAAGCAAATAACAAAAACATAGAACCAAAGTCCACCAGCCAAACATTATCATCAAACATCATTATTCACAAAAAACATAAGCATATCAGTAACTCAAACAAACAGCAAAAAAGCCAAATATCTTTGTTCATCATTTTTCTCCTTTTCAAAGTCCATTCAGAATAAACAAAACCCAGCAAATCAGTAACTCAAACAAGCAGCAAAAAACCCTAATCATCATCATCATTTTCTATTTGTTCAAAAACACTTCCAGAAAAGATCTAATCATAGCAAGCTACCAAAAGAAGAGAGAAAGCGATTTACAAGCAAAGTCAGAACAGTCTTACCGGAAAAACTTTAGGAGGTTAGTAAGGTTACAGATCCGGATCTCACTAACGATCTCCTTCTTCTCTTTCCTATACTCTCATTGAATATATCGTTGCATACATCGTTACCTTCACCGATCTCACTGAACGGAGAATTAGGGTTTCGTTTTCCCCCTTTCGAGATTTAGGGTCATCAAATGAAAATCTGCAGAAATTGATCACAAATTAGTAACTAGGGAAAAGAAACGATCAGAAAGATGTAAGAAAAATAGGGTTTTGACACACGCTGTTGCCGTCATCGCTGTAAGGCAATTTCCGGCGCGGCCAAAGGGTCTTCTATGGTGAAGGGTCATGATAAGAGAGAAGAGCGTTTAGAGAGAGAAAAATAATGAATTATGAGGCCTGGCTTCAGCGTAGTTAAGTTTTGTGTTGTTTGATAACAACACTTTGGCCCAATCCGGTGGTGACACTTGTCACCACCTCTTTAGTTACCCTGGATGATCCCCCACTTGCATCCCCATGTTAATCCGATGCGCCTTCATCATCCATCCATCTGATCATTTATCACAGCCCTTTCAACACATCTTAGATGCACACCCATGGTACACCTCCAGGGGGTTGCTACACTGGATCATCCAGAAACATTTGGGCTTTTAAATTTCTACACCCCCCTGTTTTGCTCTATTTGCAGGCCCATTTCTAGTTTTCTCCTTTATATTTTTTTTTTGTTAATATTTTCTTTTTCATTATTTGATTTTTATTTCTTCAGCATATATTTAAAAATTGTAAATATGTTAATATTTGTTTTAAATAATTATTAACTTTAAAATAATTTTTGTTTGACATTATTAATTAAGTCCTTAATTAATTTTATCAAATAAAAAGAGTTTTAACCTAAATAATTATTTAACGGTTTGGATTTGTATTGTGTGATTTAAATATTTATTTCTTACTGTCACCCCCATTCATTAATTTGTACCCCCATTCCCAAAGCTCTGTAATAGCATATAATTTCAATTTCCGCATTTTATTGTTTTACTCATTACTGTATAGTAATTAGGCGTGTATGGCAAGATTAAAAAAATCAATCGCTAGATAACCTAATTTCAAAGACAAAATTAACTTGAATCAAACACACTTTTTCACACGCGCACCTCTAGGGTAACCTCTCTCATTGCCTCGGAAATACAGTCATGTCCCTCGAATATGGACGTTTTAGAAATGACCCTTCGATAAAAAAAGATCGTAGACATCGCCTTCGATAAAACGATCTCGTCCCTTACAAAAATTGCTAAAGCGTCACATAAGTTGCTTTTGATGACTGTTAAATTGACCCGCGCCTGTCCCTTTACATCCAATGATGGGGCTTCTTACCAAATCAAAGGTAAGATAACAACATCTAAAGGAGGAAGAAAAGAACCTTGAGACCTTTCGAATAGGTAGATTCGCTCCTAGTTGCTCGCTTGCTCACGACACAAACATTTTACACCAACACTTTCATCTCAAAACATTTTCAAAAGACAAAACCTTTTGTATACGTTCTTATAGAGACGAGAACCATTGCAGAACATCTTTTTAAAACACTTTCCAAAGCACAATCCACAAACACATCTTTGAACCATCTTTCGAAACAAAACTTTGTACGCGTTATTATAGAAACGAGAACCATTACAAAGAGATTTTTCAAAACACTTTCAAAGCCCACATCACAAGCACACTGTCAAATAAAAGAAAGTGATCTAAACGAGTAACTAAGAGCCCATGGAAAACCATGGATGAAAAGGGTGCTAATACCTTCCCTTTTCATAATATACCCCCTGAACCTGAGAAATAATCTCGAAAGGTATTCCCTGTGCTTTTTTATCTTTCCTTTTGGATAAAAGAAAAGTCGGTGGCGACTCTTGCTATCAGCATAAATGCGATCGAAACGCAAAACACTAAGTCAGTTCTCCCACCGTATCACACATATAAAGAAAAAGGCAGCATTTCATGCCAATCTTTATAAGTAACAACCATCTTCTGGATGATCTTCTTGATATTCTTATTAGCAGCTTCAACAACCCCATTCATCTTCGGCCTATACGAAGATGAATTGTGATGGACAATCTTGAATTCTTTACAAAGTTCTATCATCATCTTGTTGTTCAGATTCGAGCCATTGTCGGTGATAATTCTGCTCGGCACACCATACCGACATATAAGATTATTCTTAATGAAGCGCACAACCACCTGCTTAGTAACATTAGCATATGAAGCAGCTTCCACCCATTTGGTGAAGTAATCAATTACTACCAAGATAAAATGGTGTCCATTCGACACTTTGGGTTCTATCGTTCCAATCATGTCAATGCCTCACATAGAGAAAGGTCACGGGGAATAAATAACATTAAGAAGTGTCAGAGGCACATGAATTTTGTCTGCATAAATCTGGCATTTATGGCACTTCTTTGCAAATTTGTAACAGTCAGATTCCATTATCAACCAATAGTAACCTGCCCTTAGCATCTTTTTAGCCATCGAATGTCCATTGGCATGAGTGCCAAATGAACCTTCATGAATCTCATGCATCAACATGTCTGCTTCGTGTCTATCCACGCATCTGAGCAAGACCATGTCATAATTTCTCTTGTACAATACATTTTCACTAAGGAAGAAGCTGTCTGCCAATCTTCTCAATATCTTTCTATCTTTATTCGATGCACCAATCGGGTATTCCCGAGTCTAAAGGAAATGCTTGATATCATAATACCAAGGTTTCTCATTTTCTACCTCTTTTGTTGTAAACACATGAGTGGGCCTTTCCAATCGCCGAACTATAATTCGAGGTATATCATTCCAAGTATTCACTTGATACATAGAAGCCAGAGTTGCCAGAGCATCTGCCATTTGATTTTCGTCTCTAGGGATGTGATGGAATTCAACTTTATTAAAGAAAGGTAACAATCTTCTAGCATAATCTTTGTAAGGGATCAAACCAGGGTGATGAGTATCCCACTCTCGTTTAATCTGATTTATTACCAAAGCTGAATCACCATACACATCTAGAATTTTAATTCTAAGATCAATAGCTTCCTCGAGACCCATGATGTAAGCCTCATATTCTGCCATATTATTAGTACAATCAAATGTCAACCTTGCAGTAAAAGGAATGTGTGATCCATGTGGAGTGACAATCACATCACCAATTCCTTTACCATAAGTGTATCAATAAAAAATGTAGCGGGGTAAATCGGAGATCGAATTATTAATTTATTCATCTCACAAAAGCAAGAGTCACCACCGCGCTTTATTATTTCCAAGGGAAAAGGGAAAAGAGCGAAATAAAACCCTAAAATATGCAATGTAAAATAATACTTTGAAAGTAATGAAAATACAAGGCGTTTTTGAAAAGAGGTCTAGAGTTCAGGGGTTGGTTATACAATGGGAAGGTATTAGCACCCAATGTATCTATAGTATTCTATAGGAACCTTTTGAAATATCTGTTTTTTGGTTAAAATGTTTGTTTGATTAAAAATAAATTGTTTTGGCCAAAAATGGGTATGGACGAGTTTTTTTGAAGATACGACGGCCTAATGTCGAAGTTTTGACTTAAAAGGTGTGAGTTTTGAAAAATTGAATATTTGGGAAAAATTATCTTAAGTTTTTAACTAAATAATAAATGGAGGATGAATGAGGGTATTCGCACGATATTTTTTTGATGACATGAAGTCGACAAAAACTAAACAATTCCCTTGGATTTTGCAAGCAACATGAAGATTAAAACTAAAAGTATAAACACTCCAAGATTTTAAAAGAAAACAAAGAGAGAAGCCATGGAATTAAATCAAAATTATCACAAACTCAACCAACATGTATCATGGGAGGAACATCATAAGGGGCAATAAATTCAAAGAGATAACTTACAAACTTATCAATAAAAGACTAGTTAAAAAAACTAACAAAACTAACTAAAATGTTGACCAAACTAAAAATGAAATATCAAGATTTAAATAAATTATAAAAAAACTAAACTAATTAATTGGGTTATAAACTGAAAACGAAATAAAGGTCCAGCATGGGATTGAAATCGAAATCGAACAACGCTTCTTTCGAACTCTCTTTTGAACTCTTTTTTTTTCTCTCTTTCGAACTCTCTTTCAAACTCTTTCTTCAATCTCTCTTTCGAACTCTCTCTTCGATCTCTCTTTTTCTCTCTCTTTGATCTCTCTTTTTTTCTCTCTTCGATCTCTCTCTCGAACTCTCTCTCTTCAATCTCTCTTTTCTAAATCGAAATCGAACAACAACATTGCTTCTGGTTTCAAACTCTTTCTCCCCTAAATCAAAATCGAACAACCTGCTCCCTCTTTCGAACTCTTTCTATTCTAAATCGAAATCGAACAACCTGCTCCCTCTTTCGAACTCTTTCTATTCTAAATCAAAATCGAACAACCTGCTCCCTCTTTCGAACTCTTACTCCTCTAAATCGAAATCGAACAACAACACTGCTTCTGGCTTCAAACTCCTTCTCCCCCTAAATCGAAATTGAACACTCTGCTTCTGGCTTCGAACTCCCTCTCCCCTAAATCGAAATCGAACAACAACACTGCTTCTGGTTTTTTCATGCAGTTAAACATCAAATCAACAAGGCGGCAAATATTCATGGTAAGAGAAACAACAATAACAATCTCAGGGGTTCTGGTTTATTGAAACATAAACAACAAAAAAAATGCAGCAACGACAACTAGTTCACAGCATACATCATTATAACAAGCATAGCAACAGATTTTGAGAAAAAAAGTAGGGAGACTTACAAGATCAGAGCAAGTATGATGATTTTGATTTTTGACGATGAAATGATAAAGAAATCCAGAGATGAGGTAATATGCTCTTTTAATTCCTTCTGCTCTTCTGAAAATCTTGTTGGAAAATCTTGTAATAGAATTGTTTTCTTCTGAAACTGTAGAGAATAAATATTGCTTGTTCTTCAAATTCTGCAGATTCTTTTCTCCCCTTTTCTCCTAAAATTTTAGTACTATTGTTGTGAGCTACGCGTCGGTGTTGGTGCGAGTTTGCTGGTATGATTGGAGCTTGGTTCGAAATGGTGCAGGTTAAAAGGTTTGGTTCTGTTTACAATTTGTGGTTGTGCAAGTTTGAGACTTGCAGGTATTTTACTGGTTTTAGGCAGGTGGATGCAGTTCTGGATTTGTTGTTTGGAGGAGGCAGGCTTTGGTTTATGCAGATTTGTGCTTCTGCAAGTTTGAAACGAGTTTTTGAGTTATGCAGGCTATGCTTCTGCAAGTTTGTGTTTTTTCTCTTTGTGAACTATATCTTTTTTCCGCTCACCCCCTATTTCGATTGTATATCTGCCTGTTTTATAGTGATTAAGGATGAGGTTTTGGGAGGGAAAATTTGGTGAGTTTGAACATATGGAATACCCTGTTTTCGACACTTTTTGATGCAGTTTCTTGCCCTCCTATTTTGGTGTAATGTTTGTCTTGACATAGTGCAGATTTTGGGCTGGTGTTCACAGGTTTTTGGACTGGAAATTGGGCAACAGTAACACAGCAGGATTATGTGACCGTTTTCTTGGCATTACTTGCAGGGGCCATGCAGCATAAGGACATATTTCGTACAGCATGAGGACAGATTTATATGGATAGCATAATAATTATAACATGAATAATAATAGTAATGACAATAATAATAAAATAAACTGTTAGTAAAACTAAACTGAAAATATAAAAGTGAAAGAAAAGAGATATTAAAATTGGTTCTAAAATCTATTAATAATTCAACTTAAAAATATTTCAAATGGAATTATAATCAAAATTTACACCAAAATTAATCATAAAAGAAATAAAAATAAATGAAAAATCAAACCATATATTTTAAAATTTTTGAATTGCAACTAAAGAAACACAAAATAGACTTACATACTCAAAAAATTGTAAAAAGCAAAAGAACTTATATGTATTTTGAGATTTTCTTTTTATGAAAATAAGAATAAAAGAAAGATGATAAAAAAATGAAAAAAAAACATGATTTAATAAAGTCAGGTAAAACCAGTTAAATTTCACTAAATTCACAACAATCTCTAATGTTTCTATTTTTTGGTGGATTTTCAAAGCATAATCATCTCTTGACTTGTAAAGAAAAGTTATAGTTGTTGCAGAGGAGAATCATATGTAAAAGAACCACTAAAAAAATTGTCGAAATTTGAAGAAGTTATGAATTTTTGAAATCTGACTCGAGAATTGGCAAAAAAAAAAGTCGAATCGCTTGTGAACGCTTGCTATGTAATAATGCAGATGGGAGGTGGTATCTTAGGTCAAAATTTGGGGTATGCCAATAAGCATTCACAACTCCATCAAATATCATCTTCCAACGAGATTTAGGATCAGGACCTTCCTCAGGCAATGGTTCATCACAATCTTTCACTTTCAGAAACATCACATCCTCATCGGGGAAATCATACATCACAGCCTGATAATCGTTAACTGGTTGGTGAGCAAGATAATTTGCCAACACACTGCTTTTAATAGCTTTTTGGGTGCGGTATTCGATGTCATATTCAGATAACAACATCTGCCAGTGGGAAATTCTCCCGGTAAGAGCAGGCTTTTCAAAAATGTACTTGATTGGATCCATTTTGGAGATCAACCAAGTAGTGTGATTCAACATATACTGCCGCAAATGTTTTTCCGCCCAAGCCAGAGCACAACATGTCTTTTCCAGCATGGAATACCGCGACTCACAATTAGTAAAGGTGTTTAGAGCATAACACTTCCATCCTTCCTGTCATCATAGAGCCCGTTGTCGAAGGAGATGTCCCATACACAGTTCTTCATCCTGACATGCCTACCTCTCTCGAAGATTTGCAGAAAGCTTGGGTTCAGTTGAAGGAAGAGCGGGACACCTTTGAAGCCCAGTTTTATGCCAGTGAGAAGAAGGTTCTGGAGTTCACCAAACTGCTTCACGAAGAGAAAAACCTGAATGCCTACATAGCTCCAAAGAGGATGCGTTCAGTCTTTCTGTCTTAGGAGTTTCTGTTGTATTTTATTTCTTTCATTGTAATCCCAAGGAGGCATGATGTATTCAAACTTGGTTTTATTAATATAACCCGTGTTCCTTTTTGGTTTGAACAAATTTAAATCTCTAAATTTCCTTGAAATCATTTGCATATTGCATCTTCATTCATCATAACATCATACAGGTTTCTCATAACATGTCACCTTATCCTTCTACTGTTTATTTCAGTGAGATGGATGTTGAACATACTGTGAAAGATCTTCAGGTGCAGAACGCTCAGTTTCAACAAATGCTCTTGGCTCTGACAAAAGGACAAGAGGAGTTGAAGACTCTGCTGGCCAAAGAGAAGAAGAAAAAAGCCAAGAAATCAACCAGTGTTGTGATCATGGGAAGAAGGTTTAAAGGACAAGCCAGACGAACTTTGGACTTTGCGACATCATCAAGCGAAGGAGATAATCAAACCCAGGAAGTGAACAACGGCCCAGCATCCGAGGAAAAGGAAGATCCTGATTACTCTGAGGAACAATATCCTCCTGCTGATGATAAATACAAATAGCTAGAGGATCATTTGAATGCTATGGAGATTCAGAGGGTACCCGGTTTAGACTTTGAAGAATTAGGACTCATCTCAGGGGTTGTCATCCCACAAAAATTCAAGGTCCCCACTTTCTCCAAATACGACGGTGTCTCTTGCCTGAAACTACATCTAAGGTCATACGTCAGAAAGATTCAACCCCATACGACTGATAAGAATCTGTGGGTGCATTTCTTCCAAGAGAGCTTATCTGGGATGCAATTGGATTGGTTCTATCAATTGGAAGGGACCAATGTTCGTAATTGGGAAGAGTTGGCCGCCGCTTTCTACAAACAATATCAGTACAATGCTGATTTAGCTCCGACTAGGACGCAGTTGCAAAGCATGTCTATGGGAACAGGTGAAGGTTTCAAAACCTATGCTCAAAAATGGAGGGATCTCGCAGGCAGAGTCCAGCCCCCTCTATTCGATAGAGAATTAGTGGATATGTTCCTAGGCACCTTGTCGGGAACATTTTTTAATCACCTGATTAGGAGTTCCTGAGGTGGGTTTACTGAATTAATCATGACCGGTGAGCGGGTCGAAGCCGGTATAAAAAGTGGCAAAATTCAAAGAGATGCATCCTCAAGCATGATGAAGAAGCCCTTTGTTGGAAAGAAAGAGGTCAGTGCTGCATATGACTATAGGAATCAAAATAAAACTGACCGTCGCCCGGCGGTAGGGGCTGTTATGATTTCTAATCCCGTGCCAAATCAGCAGCGAAATTATTAGTGCAAACCAGAAGCGCCCATGAGACGATTTATCCGGATCAACATGAACATGTCTCAAATTTTGCCACACCTTCTTAAGACCAATCTGACAACTTTAAAAGAAGCTCCCAAGAACCCCAATATTGCTTCTCCTCGCTATAACCCGAACGCTCGATGTGCCTATCATTCTGAAAGCCCGCAACACGATACAAATGACTTTTAGGCCTTAAAGAATAAGGTGCAAGACCTTATCGATGTGAAAGAGATTGAGTTTGATCTCCCAGAAACGCCTAATGTAATAACGGCGCCAATGCCCAGACATGGCCAAGGTACCAACGCCATTGATAATGATCATTTTGTCTCCTCCGTGAATGAATTAATTACTCCTCAGTTGACCATTAAACAGAATTTACTGCAAGCCGGTCTATTCCTGGGCTGCGATAAAAATTGTCACTTGTGCAAGTCTCTACCAAACGGCTGTTTGTTACTGAAGATAGGCGTCCAACGCCTGATGACTAGTAAAGAAATCCTATTTGAAAAGCTTCCTCCTACCAGAAGTTCCTATCAAGATGTTTTGATAATCACCATTTCCGACAATCCTCCCAGGGTCTCCACCAAAAGACCCGTCAGGATTACATCTGTTCCAAGGTCTGCACCTTTAATCATCACTATGCCAAGACTAATATCTTACTCTTCAGATAAATCTGTTCCCTGGAATTATGGGGCTGACGTTTATTACTATGGCATCAAGCAAGATCAGTTGGCTGTCAAAGACGAAGTTGCAAGAGATTTTGATCCTGACATCGGTAATATCACTGGGACCAACAAAATAACAAGAAGTGGAAGAGTCTTCTCACCTGAGATTTCTCCAAAGACTGTTGCTACTCCTGTGATCATTCCTACTGCCACTCCTACCGACACTCCCAGTGATGCTCCTACTATTATCCCTACTACCGAAGCAAGGGGAAAAGAGGTCTTGAATGAGCCTGTCCAAGCAAAAGAGCGTCCCGAGATCATCCTTGAAGCTTCTATAAAAGAGATGAAATACTGAAGATAATCAAGAAAAGTGACTACAACATTGTCGAACAGTTGGGGCAGAGCCCCTCAAAGATATCATTGTTGTCCTTACTTTTGTGTTCTAAGACCCACGCCAAAGCCTTGGTAAAGTTTCTTAAGACCGCCCACGTGCCCCAAGAGATCTCCATCGACCAATTTGAAAACTGTGTGGCCAGTCTAACTGCTGATAACGGATTAGGCTTTTCCGACGCTGATTTAACCTCTAAGGGAAGGAAGCACAATGATGCCTTGCATATTTCCATTGAATGCAGGGGCACCACACTTGCCCATGTTTTGGTGGATACCGACTCATCATTGAATGTCTTGCCCAAAACAGCTCTCGACCGACTGGACTCGAGGGGCTCATTTTAAAGCCTAGCAACATCATAGTAAGGGCCTTTGATGGTTCCAAGAGGACAATGCACAGAGAAGTTAGTATCCCCATAAAAATTGGAACTCAGACTTTTGACTCAACTTTCTATGTGATGGACATCCGCCCTTCGTACTCTTGTCTACTGGGTCGACCCTGGATCCATGGTGCTGGTGCCGTCACTTCTACCCTGCACCAAATGCTAAAATACCCGATCAAAGGAAAGATTGTCACAGTTCACGGAGAGGAGGAGTACATGGTTAGTCATCTGAACTCTTTCAGGTATGTTGAAATGGATGGTGAATTCATCGAGACTCCCTGTCAGAACTTTGAGGAGGTTCCAGCAACGGTCGCGACAACCAAGTCTAAAGTCCCGAAGATTACCAAACCTCCACTAAAGATGGCCTCTTTGAAATATGCTCAAGCGGTAGTTGAAGAAGGCGGGTGTACCATCTGGGGCCAGCTTCCGGATATTCCCTACAAGTCCGACAAATTTGGGTTGGGGTTCACTTCAGAGGCCCAAAGAGCTGTTCAATGTTATCACACCGGGGGACCACCTTTGCGTATCAGCAATCAGGGAGTCAATACAGTAGAAGACAATGATGGCAACTGTGATATGGACGAATGGATTTTCCCAACCACCGGCGGAGGGCTCAACAATTGGGAGGCCAAAGATTTCATTCCTATTACTTTTATTCAAGAGTAATTGTCTTTTAATATTTTCAGGCTTGTAATATTTAAACAATTTAGACTTTTAAAACCTTGTGTCTTACCCGAGGCACAACGGTCCATTTGTGAGGGTTGTCACTTCATTCTCATATGTCATTAATGAATCATGGACGTTTTTGCATCAAATTTTGTGTTCTTTGTTTTTCTTTCTTACATTTTATTTCTTTCAAAAGTAACTATGCTCTTACACACACTCACATATTAAAATGCAGGTCTACATCCACTCAGGATCCCATGGGTAACGGTTCTGCTATGGCCAATTGTGACTTTGAAAATCCGATCTACCAAGCTGATGACGAAAGTGAGGAAGATTGTGAAATGCCAGGGAAGTTGGCCAGGTTGTTGCAACAGGAAGAAAGGACCATTCATCCTCACGAAGATCCGGTTGAAACAGTTAACTTAGGTACTGAGGAGGACAAAAAGGAGGTCAAGGTGGGTGCCAATTTGGAACCTACTGTCAAGGAGCGTCTGATTCAGTTGCTGCACGATTATGTTGAAGTCTTTGCCTGGTCATACGAAGACATGCCGGGACTTGATACAGACATTGTGGTACATCGTCTGCCTACAAGGGAAGATTGTCCTCCAGTAAAGCAAAAGGTTCGCCGCATGAGACCTGATATGCCATAAAAATCAAGGCAGAAGTCATGAAGCAATTCAATTCCGGATTCTTGGCTGTCACCTCTTATCCCCAATAGGTGGCCAATGTTGTTCCTGTGCCCAAGAAAGACGGTAAAGTGAGAATGTGTATGGACTACAGAGATCTGAATAGGCCAAGCCCAAATGATGATTTCCCACTCCCCCACATCGACATTCTAGTTGAAAATACGGCACAACACAAAGTGTTTTCCTTAATGGACGGTTTCTCAGGCTACAACCAAATCAAAATGGCGCCCGAGGATATGGAGAAAACAACCTTTGTTACACAGTGGGGCATATTCTACTATAAGGTCATGCCATTAAGACTGAAGAATGCTGGGGCAACTTATCAACGCGCCATGGTAGCTTTATTTCATGACATGATACATCATGAGATAGAGGTCTACGTAGACGATATGATAGCCATATCGCAAACGGAAGAAGTTCACCTTGATCACTTACAGAAGATGTTTGAGAGGTTGAAGAAGTACAAGTTGAGATTGAATCTAAACAAGTGCACGTTTGGAGTACGGTCTGGTAAACTCCTAGGCTTTGTTGTCAGCAACAAAGGTATCGAGGTTGATCCTGCCAAGGTTAAAGCGATACAAGAGATGCCTTCTCCTTATACTGAGAAGGAAGTCAAAGGATTCTTGGGACGTTTGAATTACATCGCCAGGTTCATTTCTCACCTGACAGCTACTTGTGAGCCAATCTTCAAGCTCTTGAAGAAAGATCAAGTAGTCAAATGGAATGACGAATGCCAAGTTGCTTTTGACAAAATCAAAGAATACTTACAAGAGCCTCCTGTGTTGTTGCCACCCGTTGAGGGAAGGCCTTTAATCCTGTATTTGACTGTTTTAGAAAACTCAATGGGGTGTGTATTGGGGCAGCATGACGAGTCTGGCCGAAAAGAGCATGCTATTTATTACCTGAGCAAAAAGTTTACCGACTGTGAAACAAGATATTCGCTGCTCGAGAAAACTTGCTGCGCTCTGGCATGGGCTGCTCGCCGACTGAGACAGTATATGCTGACCCATACTACCTTGTTGATATCTAAAATGGATCTGATAAAATACATCTTTGAGAAGCCTGATCTTTCTGGGAGAATAGCGAGATGGCAAATGATCCTAACAGAATATGACATATAGTATACTACCCAAAAAGCTATAAAAGGTAATGTATTAGCTGATCACCTTGCTCACCAAGCTGTGGAAGACTATCAATCCATAAAGTTTAAATTCTTGGATGAAGACATCATGACATTAGACGACTGTGAAGAAATCAGGCCATATGACGGACCTGAACAAGGATCCCGATGGACCCTGTTCTTTGATGGAGCATCTAATGCACTTGGCAATGGTATAGGTGCCGTACTCATATCTCTTGAAGGATGTCATACTCCTTTTACTGCCAGACTTTGCTTCAACTGTACAAATAACATGGCAGAATATGAGGCATGCATCTTCGGTCTCAAAGCTGTTATAGACTCGGGGATCAAATCCTTGGATGTATTTGGAGATTCAACTTTGGTTATCAGTCTGATCAAAGGGGAATTGGACACCAAACACCCCAACATTATCCCTTACAAAGAACATGTCTTGACATAGCTACCGCATTTTGAGAAGATTACCTTCGAGCATTTCCCGCGAGAATAAAATCAGCTAGCAGACGCACTAGCTACAATGTCATCTATGTTTAAACTTAATTGGGATAACGAGGTTCCTCAAATCACCATTGAGCGGATGGATGAACCAGCCTACAATTACGAGATCAGTACTGAAGAAGTAGTGGGTCAACCTTGGTTCCATGAAGTTAAAAGGTATCTCGAGTCTCAGGAATATCCAGAAGGAGCTTTAGTGAATGACAAGAAGTTCCTAAGAAGATTCTCGACTAAGTTCTTCCTTAGTAATGACATTTTGTACAAACACAGTCATGACTCTGTATTACTTCGGTGCGTAGACAAGGTTGAGGCTGAGAGGATCATGGTTGAATTACACGAAGGCACTTTTGGTACCCATTCTAGTGGGCATACAATGGAAAAGAAAATCCTACGGGCGGGCTATTATTGGTCTACTATAGAGGCAGATTGCTATCAACACTCTCGGACTTGCCATAAGTGTCAAATTTATATGGATAAAGTGCACGTCCCTTCGGTTCCTCTGAATATCTTGACGGCTCCTTGGCCCTTTGCTATGTGGGGAATCGATATGATTGGGGAAATCAAGCCAACGACCTCCAATGGACACCGCTTCATCTTAGTGGCCATCGACAATTTTACAAAGTGGGTTGAGGCAGCTTCCTTTGCTTCCGTTACTAAGAATGTGGTCACCCGGTTCATCAAATAGAACCTCATCTGTCGGTACGGTATCCCAAAGAGAATTCTCACTGATAATGGTACGAATATAAACAACACTATGATCACCGCCTTGTGCGAGCAATTCAAGATCCAGCATCATAATTCTTCCCCTTATCGGCCAAAGATGAATGGCGCTGTAGAAGCTGCTAACAAAAACATTAAGAAGATCATACAGAAAATGACAGTCACATACCAATACTGACATGAAATGCTACCGTTCTCTCTCCACGGGTATCGTACCACATCTCGCACATCAACTGGGGCAACACCCTATTCTCTGGTATATGGCATGGAGGCCGTCTTACCTATCGAGGTCCAGATCCCCTCTCTGAGGATCATGAGGGATGCTGGTTTGAATGAAGAAGATTGGATCCAGACTTGATTTGACCAATTGAACTTTATTGATGAGAAGAGGCTTACAACTATCTGTCATGGTCAGATGCACCAAAATTGCATGATCAAAGCTTTTAACAAAAAGGTCAAACGTCAGGTATATCGGGTCGGTGACTTGGTAATCAAGCGTATCATTTTTCCACAAGGTGATCCCAGGGGAAAATGGACTCCTACATATGAAGGACCGTTTGTGATCAAAAGCATATTCTCTGGTGGGGAAATGATCTTGACCACTATGGATGGCGACGACCTTCCTCACCCTGTCAATACAGACATAGTTAAAAGATACTACGCATGAACAAGGACCCGCTAGGTCAACTGACCTAGGCAAAAACCAGGGCATCCCGGTGAACCAAAAGGTTCGGACAAAAAATTAGGGATAAAATACAAAAAATATGTACACCCGGTAAGCTGAAAACCTGAAAGGGCGGCTTGGGAAAAAAAGGGTATCCCGGTGGATTGAAAACCCGAAAGGGAGGTCCAGGAAAAAGTTAGGGAATTAAAGCGTATGACTATGTCCCGTTGAATCATCTTGCAGACAATTTTCAGCATTAACGGTTCTAATCAATCCAATCAACTTCGCCGAGGCGAGAAGTGGACAAGACATTCAAAGACATGAAGACTATAGCAGAATGGGAACCCCATGGGATTATTGCACATAGCTATCTTTTCTTTGTATCAATTTTCATTTTTTACGACGACATTCTCTCACTAGAATGCTCGTCTCATTGTACGAAAAATACTTATTCAAGTTAATACAAAGATAACCCCTTTGGAAGTGCAAAACCATCTGTTTTTCTTTGTTTCTGTGTTTTATTTACAAAAACGTCCAATGATTTATTTTTGAACATATGCATTTGAACGTGATTACTGTTACAAATAAATAGAAAACGGAAAGACAATTACTAATGACTTTAAGAAATAGGATAATATCTATAAGCTATTCCATAAGATCCCCGCAGGTATCTTCTCCAGCAAGAGCGGAAGCAAATACATCCTACTATAAAATCGCTGACGTATCCTCAGTATGCAACCTGTTGGTATCAAGCGTTCTCATACCCCTGACAGAGTAAAACTTCCAACTACCGCTCCAGAGGTTCCCCAGTAAGTTGCCCAACTTCTCAGATTTCCCCAGCAGGATTTCACGAAGTATACAAGCAATTTCCGACGTTTCCTTTCTACAACAGAGTTTATATTTGGAAACTCACCCATCAGTGCTTCAGAAGATATTTATTTTTCCCACTTCCAGCAACACTACGGCACAGACAATCTTTAATTCCATACATTTGCATCCATACGTCATAGCATTGACAACACAAGTACATACAATGCAATCTCATTTATTTTGAGAAACAACATCACACCATGCATTGCATACATCATAGCATTGCATACAATTAACTCTTCACCTTTTGCAGGAAAGAGTCAATCAACAGGAAATTATCATCAACAAATTTCCAACAGACAAATATTTTCAACAAGAAAAGACTGGTCGACCATCTACATAGCAACATATTTCTTTCAGATTTATTACTGGTTCAGATAAATCTCTCAATGGTTTATTCTGATTCGTTTCCAGATTCTTACTGGTTCAGATAAATCTCTCAACGATTAATTCTGATTCGTTTCCAAATTTTCACAGGTTCAGATAAATCTCTCAACGGTTTATTCTGATTCGTTTCCAGATTCTTACTGGTTCAGATAAATCTCTCAACGGTTTATTCTAATTCGTTTCCAGATTCTTACTGGTTTAGATAAATTTCCCAACGGTTTATTCTGATTTGTTTCCAGATTCTTACTGGTTCAGATAAATCTCTCAACGGTTTATTCTGATTCGTTTCAGATTCTTATTGGTTCAGATAATTCTCTCAACGGTTTATTCTGATTCGTTTCCAGATTCTTACTGGTTCAGATAAATCTCCCAACGCTTTATTCTAATTCATTTCCAGATTTTCACTGGTTCAGATAAATCTCTCAACGGTTTATTCTGATTCGCTTCCAGATTCTTACTGGTTCAGATAAATCTCTCAACGGTTTATTCTGATTCGTTTCCATATTCTTACTGGTTCAGATAAATCTCTCAACGGTTTATTCTGATTCGTTTCCAGATTCTTACTGGTATAGATAAATCTCTCAACGGTTTATTCTGATCCGTTTCTAGATTCTTACCTTTTCGGATAAATCTCTCAACGGTTTATTCTGATTCGTTTTCTGTTAAAATCGAGTTCAGACTTTCTGTCAACAATCAAATTTGGATGGAATCTATAAGCCCATCTCTGACAACTCTCCATCGTTTCTCCAAATGGCATCTTTAAGCCCATTCCTTACACAATCAACCAGTGCATCATCAAGTGCAAATTTCTGGGCACTCTAGTGTTCAATCATCTTCTACTTTCAAGCCGCGAACGACAAGCACGTCGATCTCACTTTTCAAGTTTAAGAAGATTGAACAGGGGCAGCTGTTGTACCCTAAAATTTTCCCTCCCATTTTTCACTCAAGATGCTATCCCAGGGTTACTCAAACACTCAATTTGGCTCAAAAGTTGATCAAGCAGATTCTCTTCCTAGGCAACCAATCAACAATTAGGGTTTTGCACTTCTCAAAGGAATTTTAGTCATCAAGGTTTCAAATAAATCACCATGTCTCCTCAAAGTCTGTTAAGTCAATTTTCAAACCTCACATTGCAAGTTTTCCCAATCCATGGCCCAGATAACTGAAAATGCATTTGTGTAATTTTTATTTGTTTTCTTAACTATAATCTTCTGAGGATTGATGTTATTTTTGAGAGCATATTCTGTTTGAATAAGGTGCAAAGTCTAAAACTATCATTTTAAGCAATCATGATTGAGGGTTCAATTAATCATTTGGGTTTGAGCTTTTAAACATTTATTTTGTTTAAGAGTGCAAAATACATGATTTATCCTATCATATTATGTTTACTTGAAATGCAAGTTATCAAGCCAAGATGTTTTTATTCCAAACATTCAATCAAGAATTTCAAAATTAAACTAAAACTCAAAGTTTTGTACAAAAAATTTCATTATTACTCAAGCTTTGTGTTCATTACAGTTTTGTGGGTCATTCATAAAATGATTACAAATGATTACAAGTAGATTACAAGTGAAATACAAAGTCAAATCTACAAGGAAAGAATTGCTTCTTCTTCAAGTCTCTTTGCTTCATCTTCAAGAAATTCCCCATTGATAGCCATGGTCTTCTCTTCATCTTGTCTTGCTTGCCATTTGTTTGTAAATGTGACAAAAGAAAAGAGAAAACATTAGCAAATAATCAACATTGAAAAGTCCAAGCAAAAATGATTTTCATCACTAGGGTTTTGTTTTTGGAATCATAATTTTGTTTGTTTTTATCACCATCCATTTCTCCCTATTTTTGCAAATCTCAAAACCTAGGTTTTGGTTCACAAAATAGGGGAAAAAGAGAAAAATACAAACAGTTCAAACAATAACAAAAGCAACAGGCTGCAAACAGCAGCAGTCATTTGCACAAGTCAAACAATACCAACAGCCAAACTGCATCACAAAAAAGGCAGTGCTTTGCAAAGCAATTACAGCAGCATAAGATGCAAGGCAACAGGCTGCAAATAGCAGACAACAAGCAAGCTGTCCAAATCAAAACCAAACCTATAACAAACCCACAACAAGTGTTGCAGACAAACATGTAGTAAACAAAGGCAGTAACACATGTATGCAACAGAACAAAACAAACAAAATGCAAGCAACAAGCCAAAGGTATCAAATATTGCAATACAAGTCAAACATCCTCATTTTCCTAAAAAACAAGCAAACCCTTCAGAAAATGCATCAAAAGCAAAAAGTGATTTATCTCATAAAGAAAGGAAAGAGGAAAGATATCACCTAGCCAACAAATAACCTAAAGCCATGCCAAGACAAACAGGCTGCTATAAGAAACAGTCCAAGAAGACCTTCTCAAAAAGCCTCCTTATGCTGCCCATAATAGTCCAAAATCTGTCCAAGTTCTGCACAAAAGCATGTCAAAATAAACCATAGCAAACTAGCCTGCATTACAGTCCAAAAACCTGCCTAGACTTGCACCAAAATGGAAACAGTTCAAACTGCACTCAAAAGCCCAAAACTAGAAAAGCCAAAAACTGTCAAAATTCAAAGTTTGTCCCTCCTATTTTTTCACCCTAACCAGATAACAAGGATCACTGTTTTATAAAAGAGGAGAGAACCATCAGATATCAGGAGAGAGATACAGAACTAGTAAATAACAAACCACAAAAAACTCAGAACCAAAATTTCAACAAAGTCCTTTATCTCAAACCTACTAAAACATCAAAGAACCAAAACCATCACTGTAAAAACCAAAAGCCAACATAGCCAACAAAACATCACAAAAAACCAGAATAGAAGAGAAGCAAACATAACTAGCAAACCACAAAAAAACTCAGAACCAAAAGTTCAAGAAAACCCTTTGTCTCAAACCAACTGGAACATCACAGTATCCATCAAAACAACCATCAAACCATCACTAAAAAACCAGAACATCACAATATCCATCAAAACAACCATCAAACCATCACTAAAAAAACCAGAACATCACAATATCCATCAAAACAACCATCAAACCATCACTAAAAACCAGCATCCATCAAAAAACAGCCATCAAACCATCACAAAAAACAAGCAAATAACAAAAACATAGAACCAAAGTCCACCACCCAAACATTATCATCAAACATCATTATTCACAAAAAACATAAGCAAATCAGTAACTCAAACAAACAACAAAAAAGCCAAATATCTTTGTTCATCATTTTTCCCCTTTTCAAAGTCCATTAAGAATACACAAAACCCAACAAATCAGTAACTCAAACAAGCAACAAAAAACCCTAATCATCATCATCATTTTCTATTTGTTCAAAAACACTTCCAGAAAAGATCTAATCACAACAAGCTACCAAAAGAAGAGAGAAAGCGATTTACAAGAAAAGTCAGAACAGTCTTACCGGAAAATCTTTAGGAGGTTAGTAAGGTTACAGCTCCGGACCTCACCAACGATCTCCTTCTTCTATTTCCTATACTCTCATTGAATATATCGTTGCATGCATCGTTACCTTCGCCGATCTCACCGAGCGGAGAATTAGGGTTTCGTTTTCCCCCTTTCGAGATTTAGGGTCATCAAATGAAAATCTGCAGAAATTGATCACAAATTAGTACCTAGGAAAAAGAAACGATCAGAAAGATGTAAGAAAAATAGGGTTTTGAGACACGCCGCCACCGTCACCGCCGTAAGGCGATTTCCGGCGCGGCCAAAGGATCTTCTCCGATGAAGGCTTATGATAAGAGAGAAGAGAGAGGGAAGAGTCTTTAGAGAGAGAAAAATAATGAATTATGAGGCATGGCTTCAGCGTAGTTAAGTTTTGTGTTGTTTGATAACAACACTTTGGCCCAATCCGGTGGTGACACTTGTCACCACCTCTTTAGTTACCCTAGATGATCCCCCACTTGCATCCCCATGTTAATCTGATGTGCCCTCATCATCCATCCATCTGATCATTTATCACAACCCTTTCAACACATCTTAGATGCACGCCCATGGTACACCTCCAGGGGGTTGCTACACTGGATCAGCCAGAAACGTTTGGGCTTTTTAATTTCTACACCCCCCTGTTTTGCTCTATTTGCAGGCCCATTTCTAGTTTCCCCCTTTATATTTTTTTTTGTTGTTAATATTTTCTTTTTCATTATTTGATTTTTTTTCCTTGAGCATATATTTAAAAATTGTAAATATGTTAATATTTGTTTTAAATAATTATTAACTTTAAAATAATTTTTGTTTGACATTATTAATTAAGTCCTTAATTAATTTTATCAAATGAAAAGAGTTTTAACCTAAATAAATATTTAACGGTTGGGATTTGTATTGTGTGATTTAAATATTTATTTCTCACTGTTACCCCCATTCATTAATTTGTACCCCCATTCCCGAAGCTCTGTAATAGCGTAGAATTTCAATTTCCGCATTTTATTGTTTTACTCATTACTATATAGTAATTAGGCGTGTATGGCAAGATCAAAAAAATCAATCGCTAGATAACCTAATTTCAAAGACAAAATTAACTTGAATCAAACACACTTTTTCACACGCGCACCTCTAGGGTAACCTCGCTCATTGCCTCGGAAATACAGTAATGTCCCTCGAATATGGACGCTTTAGCAATGACCCTTCGATAAAAAAGACCGTAGTCCCTTCATGACCCTCGACGTCGCCTTCGATAAAATGATCTCGTCCCTTACAAAAATTGCTAAAGCGTCACATAAGTTGCTTTCGATGACTGTAAAATTGACCCGCGCCTGTCCCTTTACATCCAATGATGGGGCTTATTACCAAATCAATGGTAAGATAGCAACATCTAAAGAAGGAAGAAAAGAACCTTGAGACCTTTCAAATAGGTAGGTTTTCTCTTAGTTGCTCGCTTGCTCACGACAAAAACATTTTACACCAACACTTTCATCTCAAAACATTTTCAAAAGGCAAAACCTTTTGTATACGTTATTATAGAGACGAGAACCATTGCAGAGCATCTTTTCAAAACACTTTCCAAAGCACAATCCACAAACACATATTTGAACCATCTTTCAAAACAAAACTTTGTACGCGTTCTTATAGAAACGAGAACCATTACAAAGATATTTTTCAAAACACTTTCAAAGCCCACATCACAAGCACACTGTCAAACAAAAGCAAGTGATCTAAAATATTAACTAAGAGCCCATGGAAAACCATAGATGAAAAGGGTGCTAATACCTTCCCTTTTCATAATCTACCCCCCGAACCCGAGAAATAATCTCGAAAGGTCTTTCCTGTGCTTTTTTACCTTTCCTTTTGGATAAAAGAAAAGTCGGTGGCGACTCTTGCTATCCGTACAAATGCGATCGAAATGCAAAACACCAAGTCAGTTCTCCCACCGTATCATACATCTAAAGCAAAAGGCAGCATTTCATACCAATCTTTATAAGTAACAACCATCTTCTGGATGATCTTCTTGATATTCTTATTAGCAGCTTCAACAACCCCATTCATCTTCGGCCTATACAAAGATGAATTATGATGGACAATCTTGAATTCTTCACAAAGTTCTGTCATCATCTTGTTGTTCAGATTCGAACCATTGTCGATGATAATTCTGCTCGGCACACCATACCGACATATAAGATTATTCTTAATGAAGCGCACAACCACCTGCTTAGTAACATTAGCATATGAAGCAGCTTCCACCCATTTGGTGAAGTAATCAATTATTACCAAGATAAAACAGTGTCCATTCGACACTTTGGGTTCTATCATTCCAATCATGTCAATACCCCACATAGAAAAGGTCACGGGGAATAAATAACATTGAGAAGTGTCAGAGGCACATGAATTTTGTCTATATAAATCTGGTATTTATGGAACTTCTTTGCAAATTTGTAACAGTCAGATTCCATTGTCAACCAATAGTAACCTGCCCTTAGCATCTTTTTAGCCATCGAATGTCCATTGGCATGAGTGCCAAATGAACCTTCATGAATCTCATGCATCAACATGTCTGCTTCGTGTCTATCCATGCATCTGAGCTAGACCATGTCATAATTACTCTTGTACAATACATTTTCGTTGAGGAAAAAGCTGTATACCAATCTTCTCAATATCTTTCTATCTTTATTCGATGCACCAATCGGGCATTCCCGAGTCTGAAGGAAATGCTTGATATCATAATACCAAGGTTTCTCATATGCTACCTCTTTTGTTGTAAACACATGAGTGGGCCTTTCCAATCGCCGAACTATAATTTGAGGTATATCTTTCCAAGTATTCACTTAATATATAGAAGCCAGAGTTGCCAGAGCATCTGCCATTTGATTTTCGTCTCTAAGGATGTGATGGAATTCAACTTTATTAAAGAAAGGTAACAATCTTCTAGCATAATCTTTGTAAGGGATCAAATCGGGGTGACGAGTATCCCACTCTCCTTTAATCTGATTTATTACCAAAGCTGAGTCACCATACACATCTAGAATTTTAATTCTGAGATCAATATCTTCCTCGAGACCCATGATGCAAGCCTCATATTCTGCCATATTATTAGTATAATCAAATGTCAACCTTGCAGTAAAAGGAATGTGTGATCCATGTGGAGTGACAATCACATCACCAATTCCTTTACCATAAGCATTCACAACTCCATCAAATATCATCTTCCAACAAGATTCAGGATCAAGACCTTCCTCAGGCAATGGTTCATCACAATCTTTCACTTTCAGAAACATCACATCCTCATCGAGGAAATCATACATCACAGACTGATAATCGTCAACTGGTTGGTGAGCAAGATAATCTGCCAACACGCTGCTTTTAATAGCTTTTTGGGTGCGATATTCGATGTCATATTCAGATAACAGCATCTGCCAGTGGGAAATTCTCCCGGTAAAAGCAGGCTTTTCAAAATGTACTTGATTGGATCCATTTTGGAGATCAACCAAGTAGTGTGATTCAACATATACTGCCGCAAATGTTTTTCCGCCCAGACCAGAGCACAACATGTCTTTTCCAGCATGGAATACCGCGACCCACAATTAGTAAAATTTTTACTGAGATGATAAATGGCATACTCTTTCTTCCCTGTTTCATCTTGTTGTCCCAGAATACAACCCATGGAATTATCTAACACTGTTAGATACATAATCAATTGTCTTCCTTCAACAGGAAGGAGCAAGATAGGAGGTTCAAGCAGATATTCTTTAATACTTTCAAATGCCCTTTGGCAGTCATCTGTCCGCACACAACCTTGATCTTTCTTTAATAACTTAAAGATTGGTTCACACGTTGCAGTCATATGGGAAATGAATCTGGAAATATAATTCAAACGCCCGAGAAACCCTCTGAGTTTCTTTTCAGTTCTCGGTGCTGGAATTTCTTGAATCCTTCTCTGGCTAACAATGAAACCCAATAATTTTTCTGATCAAACACGGAAGGTACATTTTTTGGATTCAAGCAGAGACGATACTTCCTCAAACGCTGAAATAACTTCAACAAATCTTCTACAAGCCCTTCTTCAGTCTGGGATTTAGCAATCATATCATCAACATATACCTCAATTTCCTTGTGCATCAGATCATGGAATAGGGTTGTCATAGCCCTCTGGTACGTTGCTCCAATGTTCTTCAACCCGAAGGGCATCACTCTATAACAGAATGTTCCCTAGGGTGTGATAAGCGTTGTTTTTTCCATGTCCTCAGGAGCCATCCTTATTTGATTATACCCGGAAAATCCGTCCATGAATGATAAAACTTTGAATTTTGCTGTGCTATCCACTAACATATCAATGTGTTGCAATGGAAAATCATCATTTGGACTAGCTTTATTTAGATCTCTGTAATCTATGCACATGCAAACTTTTCCGTATTTCTTTGATACTGGGACAATATTGGTAATCCACTGAGGGTACACCGATGTCACAAGAAAACCGGCATTAACCTACTTTAGAACTTCTTCTTTGATCTTCACTGCCATATCTGGGTGATTTCTTTGCAACTTTTTGTTTGATTGGTGGGCACTCTGGCTTCAGCGGAAAACGGTGCTCTACAATATCTGTATCTAGACCAGGCATATCTTAGTAAGACCAGGAAAAAATATCCGCATACTCTTTCAACATCTCAATCAACATGCTCTTCACATCAGGATGCAACAATCCTCCGATCTTGACTTCCTTCGGATCTTCTTATGAACCCAAATTGATTACTTCCAATGGCTCTTTATATGGCTGAATAGAATTCTCCTCACGCTCAAGCAACTGCCATACCTCTTCCAGAATCTCATCATAGTTTTCTTATTCGGCCCCATACACAGGACATTCAAAGTTGGGAGAGGGTGAAGGGTCATTGTATTCAACGGGTTTTTTAATTAATCTTCACATATGATTTATGATTTCTTTTAGAAACTGACACATATAACAAGTGATCATGCAGATTGAATTTCAGTTATTATTTATTTTGAAGGGTTTTTTTTCTTCTGATTACCATTTTCCAAGAAAAAAGCAAAAAATAAAAACATAATTTAGGAAACAAAGACAACTTTTATTATTGATTTTAAAAATCAAAGCAAGTAGATAAGCCCATACAATATCAATACTTTCACCTTGGGCATAGTGAAAGTTTTTTCAAAAAGATTATCAAAAAACAAATTACTTTGAAACATGTATGCAAGAGGGAACATCAATGGTGATCCAGTTCTGAACCCTAACTCTGTGCGTCACATACATTGGCATTTCTGGCTCTGCTTCATCTTCCTCAATGGCATTAATCCCAGAAAAGAGTTGGATGAAGATAATCCCCGATATGAAATATGTCTTGATATTTGCCTGCAGCAGACTTCGACTTCATGCTCTTACCTTTATCATTCTTCACAGAGAACCCCAAGCCAGCTCTGTTCTTGTTTACAGGTGGATCAACAATCTGTCCCCATGCTTCACTATAGCCATTACGCACAACCTGCTGAGCATCTTTAAGCGAAACCATAGAATTCTCATTTCCTATTATGTTATCAATGGATAAAGCTTGGAACTGGGTTCCAACAGGAGCTTCATCCGCCTCTTTTTCTAGCCTAGCCCCACTAGATTCACCCACTGCTTTCTGGGGTTCAACATTTTCAACAATTTTCTTTCCAGTACTAACATCTCCATGAACAACTGGTGCAAATACATGACCACTGCAGGTCACTCTGCTAGTCTCAGCAATATTTCCAACATTAGGCATTGGCTGGACGGGAACTTCCACACCATCCTCTAAAATTGTAGCATTATATTTGTAGGGTACATCCTTATCTGACTTGTAGGGGACATGACCTGACAAACTAATCACCAATGGAGTAATAGCTGACTTGCTATGATATTCAACTTCAAAAGGGGTAGGTGCACCAAAGAAAGGCATAATAACATTTACTCACTCTTCAACACAATTAGTCATTACAAATTCATCTCTAGAAAACATATCTTCATCTGAGGAGAAGAACTCATCTGCAGAGGCATACTCATCATCCGACTCTTCTTCAGCTAAACAAACCTCAATCACATCAACTTCATGGTAATCATCCCTTTGGCCTGTAACCTTGATAGTTCCATTATCCAATAACAACTGAACACCTTTCCTTACAATTGAACATCCTCGGGAGTCCCGGCAGCAAATTCGGCAAGATCCATACTGATGTTATACCTGACCAGCCATGTGGCAGAAAGTAGCATGCAATTGTACAAGATCATCATTCATATATTCCACATCAAAGATTCTGAACTCTCCCGGACATTCAAAAACCATGTTTACTTCCTCTTCATACTCTGCCCTAGGCCTGATTATGTTGATGAGGCCCTCATCCATCATCTCCTACAAATTAGCCTTTATCTTATCACAACCCTGTATATCCGTACTGCAAATAGCATAACCAACATGGTCATGCGTATAGTAGCTAAATTCACAGAGGTCTGCATGCATTTTTACCAAATATCCTCTAACCAGATTAACATAAAAAATCCGGAAGTCGCCTGGACAATCGACCACCATGTTCACAGCATACGCTCCTCCATGCTTGGGCAAAGGATTATCTTTCACATTAGGGCCAACATCCTTGAAAGATAAGATACCAGACTTCCCCAATTTTTGTACTTCAGTTTTCAAAGGATAGAAATTCCCAATATTGTGCCCTGGTTCTCCCTGATGAAAAGCACATGTTTGGTCTGCCTTATAATACCAAGGCAATGGAGATGGTACATCGGGAGGTGGTCTGGTCTGAACCAACTTCTTCTGAATTAACATCGGGAGTAATTCTATATAGCTCATAGGGATAGGGTCATAACTCTCCCTTCTCTGATTATACCCTTGATTTCCCTGATGGGACGGTCTCTAATAAGCAACGGTGGTTGGAGCTGCACCAACAACTGGAGTAACTGAGGCGACTTATTGATGACGCTGATAACTTCTTCTAGGAGGATTAAACCTCCTCTCTTGCATAAAAACATTTGCATCTCCTTCCTTATTTTTGGCAAACCCATAGGATGGTTTCTTCGTACTTCCAGAACTTTCACTTTTCGTTAGACGACCCTCTCTTACAGCCTCTTCTAAGCGGATACCCATGCCCACCATTTCAGTAAAGTCACTAGGAGCACTCGCTACCATCCTCTCATAGTAGAAAGCACCCAGAGTCTTCAAGAAAATCTTAGTCATCTCCTTCTCTTCCATGGGAGGAATCACTTGGGCGGCTACCTCACGCCATCTCTGCATATTCTTTGAATGATTCCCTCTCTTTCTGGACCATGGCCCTAAGTTGATCATGGTCAGGCGCCATGTCCATGTTATATTTGTATTTTCTGATAAATGCTTCTCCCAAGTCGTTGAAAGTATGGATATTGACATTGTCCAAACTCATATACCACTTCTGTGCAACACCAGTCAAACTATCCTGAAAAAAGTGAATCAACAGACGTTGATCATTAGTATGGGTAGACATTATTCTTACATACATCACAGGATGAGCATGAAGACAAGTGTTTCCCTTGTACTTCTCGAATTCCGAGACTTTAAACTTCGCAGGTATCTTGACATTCGGGACCAAGCATAAATTATTCACATTCTGCCCGAACAATTCCTTTCCCCTGAGGGCCTTCATCTCCCTCTGCATCTTGTCAAACTGTTCTTGAAAATCATTAGCAAATGGGACCATATTCACCGAAGGAGGTACAACAGGAGCAACATGCACCACAAGAGGTGCAGGAGTAACAACAGTCTGAATAACTGGAGCATCTTGAGGACCAGGATTGAAACCTTCAGGTACAAAGTTCTCTGGCATTCCCCATAGACAACCTTGAGGCATGCGATTCTGAACAACATCTGGAGTAGAAGACACAAGAACAATTAGAGCTTCAGTAGTAACCCTTGTTGGTTGTGGTTGAACACTCAGTGGCTGATTCTGAGTAGCCACCAGAGGTTCCATCAGATCAACAAGATTGGCCATGCCGACCTTCAGAGGAGAAACTTCCTCGCGCAGCTCGCGATTCTCTTGTTCTAAGTTGTCCATCTTCCTTCTAAAATTAGATCGAGTATTGTAGTGGTGAGACAACTTGCTGAACAAAGTAAAAAAGCTTGGTAAGACACCTGGATATGAAAATAAATGCAAGAAATATGTGCAATATGATGCATGATATGTGTGATACGGTGGCAGAACCGATTTTTAATACTGGTTTACATTTTTTGTTCGTAAAATGTCGCGATAAGAAAGAGTCACCATCGACTTTTTTTTTATCCAATCAAGAGAAGGAAAAAGAACAGAAAAAACCTTTTTCGAGATGTTTCTGAGTACGGGGGGTAAATTATAGAAAGGGAAGGTGTTAGCACCCTTTCTATCCATGGTTTTCCATGGGCTCTTAGGTACTTGCTCGTTTTGAAATTGCTTGTGTGTGCTTGTTTTGAAAAGTTTTGTTTACTTCGTGATAACCCTTTATTCTGTCCTCAAGAGTGTTACGAAGTTATTTTTGAAAACTTTGTTTGAAAAGTGTTTGTGTGAAAAAGTTTTTGTTTGTTTGAGCAAGTACTTAAGAACTAATCTACCTACTCAAAAAAGGTATGTTCATTTTCCTTTTAGACAATTCTATCCCATTATTGAGAAATAGGTAGCATCGTCGTTGGAGTTTGAAGGGACGTTCGAAGGGACAAAATGGTCTCTGAAGGCAACAAGTAAAGATACCTAAGCATTTCGAAGGGACTATCATCATATGATCAATTCGTAGGCAACTCGAGGGACAAGTAGGGACTATGATCTTTATGACGATTTTGAGTTGCGGGTCATTGCTAAGGTATCCCTACGTTCGAGGGACACGACCATTATTTTCGAGGCAACCAAGTGAGGCAAACCCTAGGAGTGAGCATGTGCATGTGTTTGATTTCAGTTATTTAATCTTTGCACAATTAAGGTGATCTACTATTTTAATTTTATTTGTCTTTTACATGCAATCCTATTAACATTCATCTAAGCAGTTTATAGTTTGCGGAAATAAAATGCGGGAAAGTTAAAAGTCCTAGCTATTACAAGGCTTTTGCAGATACATACTTATCTTGGACTGAAAATAAAGATGCGGAATTTAAAATCCTAATTACTATTACAAACTCAGAGCAGTTACAATAATAATAAAAAAGGAAATTAAAAGCGCGCGGCGAATTAAATGCGAGAATAATTAGAAAACCTAAAGAAATCTAATTGAAAAAGATTTAAGTTATTTTTTGAGAAAAATTAGATTATGTACAAAATTAAACCCTAATTCTAATTATTTTTAATTATGAAAAGAATTAAATTGCCCTAATTTTAATTAAACTAATTAGTTAAAGAAATGGAATATTTTATGAAAAAATAATTTTTGATGTTTTTGTGATTTTTGATTTAATAAAAAAAACTGATTTTTGTGTTATTTTTGTAAAAGAAAATAATTAATAAAATAATTAAAACAAGAAATAAAATAGAAAAGTAAAGAGATGGTCCTGTATGGAAGCTGAAAGGGGGGTATATTGTTGAATTTGTAAGGCCCAATAGCTAGTCGGCCCAGTCAACGCGCTGATTCTGTGCAGCCATGCTTGGAGGGTGTATCATGGTCTTTCCTTGATTGAGCGTTGGATCTGGATAAACAATGATCCATTGGATGGATGGTGGTAGCGCATGGTGGACGCTTGGCAAGGTAATGTATAGATCATGCGTTTAAATGTTAGGAAAATAAAGAAAATGCTGGGATGGTTAGTTGTAAATATAATAAGATAAATAAAATATAAAGGAAATAAAGTGGTCTTTCCCAAGCACGCGCGTGATTCAAATCACTCAATGGGATTCTGCCACCTAATTGTCTTCTTCCCCATAACTGTTGTTTTTGGCTACACTTTTACCTACAGTCGTTTCCATCACTAAAAGCTATAGTGACAGATTTTGTTCGTAGCCATAAACCTGTAAAATTAAAAAACGCAGCACAAGCAGAATAAATTCAAACCAAAGACATGGATCAATTGCAAATCATCTTCTAAGCATGATAGTACCCCTGATTTTGTCCAATTTTGCCTCTATATGGAATGACCAATTTGGGACCTCAAAACCCTAACAATAGCATCGTGCCATTCCTGCACTTAAACTTCAATCAAACCAATCAAAAACATTGCAAATATGATAGCAAGCATGGATATATGATCAAAACATGTTTATGATGGATAAATTATTGAAAACGAATCCTGAAAAAAATATGCAAACCGTGGCACTGTGAGGCATGATTTTTGAAGGTTTTAAGGCTTGAGGATGATTGGAATGGCCTCAGAAAATTTCCAGGAACAAATTGCTGGCCTTGGAATTGCTTGAATCAATCTTTGGAGGAATATGTGATCAACACTTTTTTTGACAAAAAATTGAAGTTGACCTCCTTGTTTTCACGACCCAAAAACCTCTCTTATGCTTTGGAAATGTTGTGTATATATCATAGAATGATTTAGGTCAACAAAAACTCATCATATCTTTGCAAATTATGGAGATTTGATTTCATTTTTTGCCTTGTATAATTTGTTTCCAAAATAGACCAAATTAAGATCTTTTCCAATCAATTAGGTATTGCACGGATTTTTTGATTTTCTAGCTGTTCATGGACTCATAATATGCTCATAAAATCAAATCTTTGATTTTATTTGATTATTCTACTATTTAAATTGATTTATTTTGATTTAAATGGATAAAAATCAAAATAAATAATAAAAATAACAAAATAATAGGTGAATAAGCTCAGGAACATTTTCTTTCTGAGCTTATTGTAATTTATTTTTAATAACATCATTTTCATTTTTGATTTTTAAAATGATCTCTTTTAGCTCAGATTTTTCTGCTTTTAGTTTCTTAGTCTCTTCAGAGTCAAGTACTAGATCCTGTTTTAGGTTCTTGTTTTTGACTCGAAGTTGCTGATATCTTTCAAGAATTTCTGACAGACTATCTTCTAATTGAGATCTAGAAAAGTTAGAGAATACCTCTTCTGCCTCTGAGTCTGATTCTGATTCAGATGATCCAGAGACATCTGACAAATTGGCCATTAAGGCTATTTTGGCTCGTTCATCTTCTGATTTTGTTTCAGCTTCAGAAGATTCTGAGTCATCCCACGTTGCCATAAGACTCTTATTCTTATCATTGAAGAACTTATTTTTAGGCATTTCTTTTTGAGGACTTGGACAATCGCTTTTATAATGACCTTGTTCATTGCATTCGTAGCAAACAATATCTCTGTTACTACATTTTTTGTATCCAGAAGATGATTCAGAATGATTCTCTGTTCTTCTGGGAGTTCTAAACTTCCTCTGCCTGTGCTTCCACAATTGATTGACTCTTCTGGAGAGAAGAGATATTTCTTCTTCTTCTGACGAGGATCCACTAGAGTTTTTTTCTTTTGGATGAAAACCTTTAGGTTCATATTTTTATTAGATTTAAGAGCGAGAGACTTAACTTGCTTCTAGGGCTCATCTTCTTCTAGTTCTATCTCATGACTTCTTAGGGAGCTGATAAGTTCTTCAAGAGATGTTTTTTTTCCCAGATCTTTGGCCAATTTTAAGGTTGTGACCATGGGTATTCATTTATTGGGTAAACTTCTGATGATTTTGTTTACATGATCTGCTGTTGAGTACCCTTTATTCAGAACTTTTAGCCCAGCAACCAGAATTTGAAATCTCGAGAACATTATTTCAATTGTTTCTTCTTCTTCTTCCATTTTGAAAGCTTCGTACTTCTAGATGAGTGCAAAAGATTTGGCCTCTTTGACTTGAGTGTTACCTTCATGCGTCATTCTCAGAGAGTTGAACATTTTTAGCAGAATCTCTGTTTGTGATCTTCTCATACTCAGTATATGAGATAACACTCAACAAGATTATTCTGGATTTGTGTGATTTCTGAATTCTTTCTTTTTTTGATCTGACATTTTCTTTCTATCAATCTTCTGACCATTTTCATCACTAGGATAAATGTAGCCATCAGTCACAATATCCCAGAGATCAACATCATGATCTAGAAAGAAACTTTTGATTATGTCTTTCCAATAATCAAAATATTCATCCTCAAATATTGGGGGTCTGCCACTGATTTTGTCTTAATCCTTACTGTTGTTCTGTATTGGTTCCACCATAGTGTTTTTCTTACTTGGATCTTTTTTTGATACGGATAAGTGTTTGCACCCAGAACCAGGCGCTCTAATGTCAATTGAAGAATGGAAAAACAAAAGAAGGGGGGTTGAATTGAGGATTTAAAACTAAAAGAAATAGACACATTGGTTATCCTAATTAGTTTGAACTAAAACTACTCCAGTCCACCCGCCAAGGTGATTTCGCCTCTCTCAATTGAGATCTTAATCCACTAATCAAAACTTGATTACACAAAAACAATGACAACTGTCAATGCCTTCTTGAGTCTAAGCCACAACTCGGTTTTCTCAAGGAATTACAAAGTAATATAATTGAAAGTGTGTACAAAGATGTTTTCTAGATAAAACAATATAACTATAGTGATGTATTACACAATTAAAGAGCACATGGTAGAACTGGGTACAAATATTTTCTTTTTGGTGCACAGTTGTTGTTGTTGATTTCTTCTTTAAGTCTTCTTTATATAGGCGATGCATGAGACATAAGAAGATGATTTTGGAAGGTTGATAAATTGCAGTTAATGTTATTTCCAAAAATAGAGATTCTTGTCTTGATTCAGCCGTTACTTTTGATTTGCAATGAATAAATTATAATGCTTCAGAACATCCTTTCTTGGGATCATATCAGAAGATGAATATTACCATTGAGACTTTGGATCATCAGAGTTTCTATTTGAACTTGGATGATACGATGGATGATATAATAGTGTGGCTCAAGTGTTGAATCTTTGGAACATATGAGAAGATGAATGCGTTGAGACTTCTTTTGTTTCTACAAGAATATCAGAGTATTGTTCGCATCTTTGGTGCATTTAGAAGTTGTAACATAGAACTTCTTCATTTTGTGTATTACACGGATTTAGTTCTAAGTATTTTGTGTCTAAACAGATCTTCAAAATGTAACTCTCTCATATATTATGCTTCTTTCATCGGATTTTCTATGCATATTTAAATACATTATTAGATAGCATATTTGTCCTTTATATATATTATGTGTTTGTTATCATCAAAACTCTTACAGGGATGTAGAACCAAACTATGTTCTAACAGTATCTTCTCATGATATTAAATCAAGTGATTAGCATAAGTACTCACTAATAATTACCACTAAATAAATGGGTAATAGTCATTAGAGAGAATAATTATACTGGGTATTAGATCCCCCCCCCCCCCCCTTAAATTAGAATTTGTCCTCGAATTCGACAACTTACCAGAATAGATGAGGATAAAGCTCTCGCATCTCTGACTCAAGTTCCCAAGTGGCTTCATCGGGACGAGACGCTTCCCATAGTACCTTCATAAGGGATACCTATTTACTCCTCAAGGATCTCATAGCATGCTCCAAAATGCAAACGGGTTGCAGATGGAAGAAAAGATCTGGTTCTATTTCTAAAGCATCGGGAAGAATATGGTGAAATGAATCTGGCACGAACTTCAAAAGTTGAGATTCATGGAATACATCATGCAGCCCGGATAGTGAAGTAGGTAACTCTAACTGGTATGCGACTTCACCTACCTGTTTCATTATCTGATAAGGCCCCACATATCTCGAACTAAGTTTGCGCGTCTTAAACGGTCCTTTCAAGCTTAGTCTCGGGGTAACTTTCAGAAACACATGTTCTCCTTCACCGAATTCCAAAGGTATTCTTCTTTTATCCGAATAACTTTTTTGGCAGTCTTGCGCTTTCTTCATCTTATCTTGGATCGTCTTAATATTTTCTGTCGTCTCTTAAACTATTTTCGGTCCAAGAATTCCTCTCTCACCAACTTCTGACTAACATAACGGTGATCGATATTTCCTTCCATAAAAAGCTTCATATGGTGCCATGCCGATACTCACGTGGTAACTATTGTTGCATGCAAACTCCACCAAAGGTAAGTGATCTTTCCAATTCCCACCACTTTCCAAGATACATGCTCTCAACATATCCTCGATGGTTTGGATAGTCGTCTCCATTTGTCCATCGGTTTAAGGATGATTAGAAATGCTCAAACTTAACTTCGTTCCCATTTCCTTGTGAAAAGCTTTCCAAAACCTCGAAGTAAATTTAGGGTCTCTATCTGATACAATATTAGACAGCACCCCATGCAACCTCACAATCTCCGCCAAAAAAATTCTTGCATAATGAATGACCTTATAAGTCGTCTTAACCGACAAGAAATGTGCGGACTTTGTCAATCAATCAACGATCACCAGAATAGAGTCATGACCACCTAGGGCACGTAGTAATCCCACAATGAAATCCATATATATGTTGTCCCACTTCCATATCGGCACATCTAATGGTTGCAACATACCACCGACCCTCTGGTGCTCTATTTTTACTTGTTGACAAATCGCACACTGTTCTACCTAACTAGCAACATCCCCTTTCATATCGGGCCAACAAAAACTCTCCTTCAAGTCTTGGTACATTTTGTTCGATCAGGGATGAATGGTGAACCTAATCTTGTGATCTTCCTCCAAAATCATTCTCTTTAGCTCTGCATCATTGGGTACACACACTCTTTGTCTGAACAAAATGGTTCCTCGGGTGCTCTAAATAAATCCAGAAGGCTTTCTTTTGCTTGTGATAATGTGAAATTATATCGTATATTCTACTTGATTCACATTCACTTTTATATTGTTTTTCGTTCATTTTTATCTTGTTGTGCCGGTATTTCTATTTCATTTCAGGTATTTACATTCCACAAGACTTGCATGAGAAAAGGAGAAGAAATGGAAAACAAATGGATTGAAAATCACAAAGTTGCAGAAAGTAGCAAAAAAATTTGTATGAGAAGGTTGCGAAAGTCATCACAGCTCCCCGATGGTCGGTGTGATCGGTGGATCTGGAACTGACTGTTTAACGCTGGTTTCGCGAAAATGTCGCGGAAGCAAGAGTCGCCACCGTCTTTTATTTTCTCCAACATGGAAAGGACAAAAGCACAGAAAAATTCCTTATTGAGAATGTTCTCGGTTCGGGAGGTAGATTTATAGAAAGGGAAGGTGTTAGCACCCTTTCTATCCATTGTTATCCATGGGATCTTAGATACTTGCTCATTGTGTTTTCAAAATGTTTGTTTGCTTTTCAATTGTGAGTGAGTTTGAAAAAAGTTTCTTTGAAAGTTTCAGATCGACTCTTGTATCAGTCCTCAAGAGTGTTTGAAAAATTGTTTTGAAAGCTTTTTGAAAAGTGTCGGTGTGAAAAGAGTTTTGATTTGTTTTTGAATTAGAGCAAGTATCTACGAGTCATCTACCTACCCTAAGGAATTAGGCTGTGTAAATGTCCTTAAGGTAGTGCCATCCCACCATTGAGAGGTAAGTAGCACCACCGTTGGAGGTGTTCGGGTCAATTCGTTTGTTAGGGACAGTGTGGTCATCGAGCAACAGTAAGACAACTTAGAAGCTACCCTTATGCCATTGATCTTTTTATTCCGAGGCAACCGTTTCGAGGCAACTATTCCGAGGAAACCGTTCCGAGGCAACTTGTTCGAGGCAACTAGATCAATGGACATAAGGACTCACTAAGACATCCTATACTCGACGACCACGTTTCGAGGGGCAAGGCAACAGTGAGGCGTACCCTAGGAGTGGTGTGTGAATTGTGTGTCATTTTCAGTTATATTTTATCTTGTCATGCATTGGGTGAGCTACGCTTTGATTTTATTTTTGGCCATTCATTCTTTCATGTGATTAGCAGTTTAAAGGTGCGGAAATTAAAACGCGGAAAATAAAGGTCCTACGCTATTACAAGGCGCGGGTCTATACATCGCCAAATTAACAAAGACCCGATTTTGAATAAAAGTGCAGAAAGTAAATGTCCTAATTACTATTACAAGGCTTTGGGGCAATTACATAAGATTAAAAAGAAAAATAAGAACAAACGCGCGAGAAAAGAAATTGGAATCGAATGTGCGAGGGCGTTGGACCCTTTAAAGAAATTAAATTGAAATTGAAAATTAATTAATTATTTAATAAGAAAAGGAATGTTTTTTTATGGTTTTATTTTATTTAATGGAAATAAAGAGAATTAATTAAAATTAGAAATTAAATAAAAACCCTAATTCTAAATTGTTTTTAATTATTAAAGAAAATATTTAAGTTTTGCCCTAATTTACTAATTATTTAGTTACATAAGTATTTACAAAAATAATGAATAATTAATAATGATAAGAATAAAAAGTTATTTATTAAGAAAAAGAATAACAATACTAAAACCTTATTTTCTACATTTTTTAGTTTATTTAAGAAAAAACATTAAAGTTGAAAACCTAAAATTAAACTAATTTGATTATTGAAATTTATTTACAAAAAAACTATTAAGGGATTAAAAATTAAATAAACATATTTTTTATTTTTATGATTTCTGATTTTTATGTTATGAAAATTAAATTTGGTGAATTAAATAAAACAAAAGAAAAACAATTAAAATAAAAAGAAGAAAAGAAAATGAAAAAAGAAAATGTGATGCAAACCATGGGGGTGTTGGCCCTTTGAGAGGTGTATTGAAGCATTTTTGGCCCACTAGACTCAGGCCCTTTTGACTTTTCTGGCGTGTGTGAGGAGTGGTTGACTGGTGTCCATGGTGGACTGCCCATCCTGGCCATTAGATTGAAGTTGCTGGACATGTGGCAGGCTCAAGTATACGCGTACATGGTGGACCACTGGAGGGAAAGTGTACCTGAACACGTTACAAGAAAAAATATAGGGAAATATGGGGGACCTGGGAATCGAACCCAGGTCCCAATACCTACATGCCAACGCAACGACCAACTCAACCAACGCGTTTATCTGATATTATTATGGAACATGAATAACATATGTGGAAAAGCGCTAGTGGCCTGAAGCAAAACAAAAAAAACGCGCTAAATTCAAACTGTCCAGTCTTGTGCTTACAACTCAGCGTCTTCTCCATTGTGTCTTCGTTTTTGCCTGAAAATAAGAATAGATAGCGGGGGGTTTTAAACCCCCACTAACCCTAAACCTGGAAAATAGCGATTAGCGTATGGTCAAAAAGAAAAAAGGCGCGATGGGTGGATTCCGTTCGTTGGGAGATACTGATTCCAATAGTATAGGTTTGAATGGCCAATTGTTCCATATGAAAGAAACCCCAAAATTGGAGCTCTGAAACCCTAAGCAGATTTCATGGTGGATTCGTGTACAGGGCTTAATAATTCAATTGGATGGTACCAATAGCTTCAGAGAGATCATGTTAGTATAAATCAATCATTAAAATGCATGGAAAATGTCTAGAAATCAAAACACGATTAAGAATAATTTTATGAAAAGTGAGACTTCAATCTACCAATTCCTTGAGTATGGAGGCGTGGTTTTGATTGAAAAAGCTTCCTGGATGTGTCAGGAGTGTATTGGAATGGTTTTTGATCTTTGAAACAAGCTCTAGCTATGAAAACAGTTTTGAGATTTTTTGTGAAAAAGTGCAAGTTTGTTCTTGAGGTTTCAGCGCAGCTTGCTTGTTCTAGGCCTTAGGGTTATGTTATGCACATGTATATGAACGAATTAGGTCAAGAAAACTAGCCCATGATCCATGTATTCAATGGTTCAATATTTGATTTCCAATCCAATCTTTTTCAATCTTTTTCATACCTTTCTTATGCCAATCATGGGAGATTCTTTCCATTTTGGATGATACACGAATATTGAGTACATAAAGAGTGAATATGCTGCATAAAAAGATTTGAAAGGTGTCATTTGATATTTTTTCATATTTAATTTTAATTAAGTGAATTAATAATAATAAAAATCCAAATAATTAATCAAAAATGAGAAAATAACTCCCTTGGATGTCAATGGGTCGTGTATAGCTTTTGGGTGATGATTCATGGAAGAAAATGAGGCCCATTAGCAATTTTGAGGCATTTGAAGCAAAGTTGACTTTTCAAAATTCCCAAAAATTTCCCAACTTCCACAAGGCATATATTGCTCAATTTTTAAGCTTTGATCATATTCTTGGACATTTTGGAAAGGTCTTGAAGTCCTCTAACCAATGTCTTTGGTCCCATGTCATTTTGATTTACCAATCTCAAATTATGGTCTTTGACTTAAAGTGCCTTTTTGTTGACTTTTGAAAATGACCTATAATGTTGAGATTGATAACTTTTTGTGAGAGCATTTCTTGGACTTGAAGTGTGAAGATGAGTTGTAGGAAATGTAATTCTCTTCAAAATGAGCTTTGGATGGAATTTTTCTGATAAACCATGTGGAAGTTATGCCCTGGTCCATTTGCAGTTGACTTTTTCAACTATCCAAAAATAGAAACTTTTGCATCTTGAGACTTTTTGAGCCATGCTTTGAGAATCATGATCAAGTATTGATCAAATGATTTTTGTGGCTTCAAAATAAGACGTTGACCAAAAAATTTGACTTTTGACTGTCAAATGACCATTTTGCCCCTGCAGTTGACTGTGAAGCAATTAGGGTTTTTGACTGTGCAATTTTGTGCTGTGAGTCTTGAAACTTGGCATATGGATGCTTGACAATGTTTATAGGAATTTGGGACTTGATTGGACCCTTGGAAACTTCAACTTCTTTTCCAGAACCAAAACCCTAATTTTTGACTGTTAGGAGGCAATTGGACTGTGCAACCCTTGAGAGATTTTGAAGTTTGATCTTGACAAATCTTGAAGAATATGGGAGGGAAAATTTTGGGGTACAACAGTTGCCCCTGTTTAATCTTCTTAGACCTGAGGATGTAGATTGGCTGACGTGCCTTTCGTGATCCGAAGGTGGAAGATGATTGAACACTAGAGTGCCCAGAAATTTGCGCTCGCATGTTAGCAGTGTGATAATGGGAATGGGCTTATAGATGCCATTTGGAGACTGATGGGTAGGATGATGGGCTTATAGATGCCATCTAGGTGTCGATCGTGTAAGAGTTTCCTTAGCGAGAACTTGCGTACCTGAAAAAGAAAATGATTACCTGGCCTGTTACAGGAGCTGGTCTTCAAACTCTTTGTATAGATACGTTCTGGCTGGATGCAGGTATCAAATCTTTAAACTCTTCAGACATGCCCTGGCGAGATACAGGAATCGAGTCTGGAGCTTCAAAAGGTGATGAATGAATCAGGGATGGTTACTACCTCAACGGGACGATGAGAGAACCTTGGGCGATTACTACCTCAACAGTAACGATGAGAGAACCTTGGGCGATTACTACCTCAACAGTAACGATGAGAGAACCTTGGGCGATTACTACCTCAACAGTAACGATGAGAGAACCTTGGGCGATTACTACCTCAACAGTAACGATGAGAGAACCTTGGGAGATTACTACCACAACAGTAATGATGAGAGAACCTTGGGCGATTACTACCTCAACAGTAACAATGAGAGAACCTTTCAGACGTACCCTGGCAAGATACAGGAATCGGGTCTGGTAATGCTAGTCTTCAACGGATACACCCTGGCAAGATACAGGAATCGGATCCTCAAACTCTTCAGACACACCCTGGCAAGATACAGGAATCGGATCTGGTATTGTTAGTCGTCAACGGATACACCCTGGCAAGATACAGGCATCGGATCCTCGAACTCTTCAGACACACCCTGGCAAGATACAGGAATCGGATCTGGTAATGTTAGTCGTCAACAGATACACCCTGACAAGATACAGGAATCAGATCCTCAAACTCTTCAGACACACCCTGGGAAGATACAGGAATCGGGACTGGTAATGTTAGTTGTCAACAGATACACCCTGGCAAGATACAGGAATCGGATCCTCAAACTCTTCAGACGCACCCTGGCAAGATACAGGAATCGGGACTGGTAATGTTAGTCGTCAACAGATACACCCTGGCAAGATACAGGAATCGAATCCTCAAACTCTTCAGACGCACCCTGGCAAGATACAGGAATCGGGTCTGGTAATGTTAGTCTTCAACGGATACACCCTGGCAAGATACAGGCATCGGATCCTCGAACTCTTCAGACGCACCCTGGCAAGATACAGGAATCAGATCTGGTATTGTTAGTCGTCAACGGATACACCCTGGCAAGATACAGGCATCAGATCCTCAAACTCTTCAGACGCACCCTGGCAAGATACAAGAATCGGGTCTGGAATCGATCGTCAACAGATACACCCTGGCAAGATACAGGAATCGGATCTTTAGTTGCGACCGTTGATAGTAATTATCTTTGTATTAACCTTTGTCCTGAAAAGACAAAACGTTAGTTGTATGCGATGCCATGATGTATGACATGCGAGATGTGATAAGTGAGATTGTATGTTCATGATGCATATATGCATGCTATAATGTATGAAGATGCAATGTTTATGAATGTATGTTTTTGTCTAGGAAAGTAAATCCTTGACGAGTGCCGGGAAGTCACATCCTGGGCTGATGTTGGAGAATAGTGCTTTGTTGTTTCCGCTGGGGATGATAGTTGCAAGAATACCGGTAGGAGAAGATAACTCCGTTGGGGAATAAACTTGATGAAGAGATTACTCTGCGGGGAATAACTACTCTAGCAATCTTGCTGGGGAACAATACTCTGTGGGGAGAGAGGTACTTTGCTGGGATGTTGATGGTAACTTCACTGGGGATACTGTCGTTATGTTGGAAGTTTTAATAGACTTCGCAGGGGATAAGAAGACTTCGCCGAAGACGATCTTTCCATGGCTTTTGGCTGAGGATAACCCAGTTATATCCTGGTAGGGAAATAACCTTTGAATAAAGCCGGGAGACGCGTTCGTGCTCTGCAGGGGATAAGCTTCCAGAATCTAGTGGGGATAAGCTTACTGCTGAGGAGATGGGTTAGCTTTCTTGGGGAAATCTTGGGTTGGACTCTCCTGGGGAAAGTTTTGAGATATATTGGGGAAGTGGCTCCGCTGAATATCTGTATACCGCCGGGGAACAATCCTAGATCAAGACTGCCGGGGATGCTTGTTAAGAATGTCTGTATATTGCGCTGAGGAATGTTGAGATCTGCTGGGGATACCCAACTTCCTTAAGGATGATAATATAGCTTTGCTTGGGGAGAGTGAATTGACTTGCTGGCTCACTCTCTGGGGAATTAAGGTATATTGGTTATGTTCTTCGGCTGAACTTACCTTGGTACCTTAGTGGACAGAACAATTAGATCGCTTAGACCACTCATTATTGCCCCTGTTTCTGATGTTACCTGTGGAGGTGCTTGGTGACTGCCGATTGACAAATCTTCTTTTGGTAGGCAAGTGACGAGATGCCGGGACATAGTCGTACGCTTTTGATCCCTAACTTTTGCCTGGACCGCCCTTTCAGGTTTTCAGTCCACCGGGATACCCATTTTTACCCAAGTCGCCTTTGCAGGTTTTCGACTTACCGGGTGTACAGATTTTTTCATTTTCATCCCTTATTTTTGCCCGAACCCTTTTGGTTTGCCGGGAAGCCCTTATTTCTGCCTAGGTGTGTCAACCTAGCGGGTCTTTCATTATGCGTAGTATTTTTTCGACTATGTCCAAGCTCTCAGAATGTAGGGAGTTGCCCCTGTTAGAAGTGTTTTGTCATGCCCCATGAGGTGTTTAATCAGGCAAGATTCGTTGCTAGAGTGCCCCAAGTGACTCAGGCGGAGATTTGCCCCAGGCTACTTGGCCTTTGAGAGATTCTCCGAATCTTGATTGGACTTCCCCAGATAATGGACAATGGTCATGCCATGCCCCTTGATTGGGAGTGTTCTTTCCACTGGAGGTGACTCTTTTGTTGCGGGGACTTTTGTTCATTAGATATTCATTGCGCAAAGTTCTCTGCTGTTCAAACAAATAATCATATACAAACAATGTTATCTTAAGAATGCAAAGCTTATGTCTGTCTTTGAATTTTTGAAAATGCATTTTTCAATAAAAGCAAGTGAAAATTTTTTTTTGTAAGCTGTGATGTTAACTCGTTATTTTACTGCAAGCCTTAAGGAGTCAGGATACCTTTCGTAACAGTATGCTTTCGAACTAACCCATGCTTCAGCTAGGACTTTTGAGGGTTATAACGTGGCCTGGTTCATGGTTTAATAAACAAAGTATAAAGGCTCAAATTATTTGTACCCACCCGTTCTTCGTGATGTTCTTCAATCCTAAACTCAGTTGATCGTGCGTTAGACCTTTTTTGAGTCTTTGTCTTGATGTTCCAATGATGGTTCAGATATTGATGATTTATTCTGGATAGGCAGTCATTTTTTGTTTTTGTTGAGGGTTTGTATGACCTCTTTCTTTTTGATTTCGTTATCCCTAAATTTTGCCTGAACTGTTTCTTTTGTGATTACAGTCAGCGGGATGCCCCAGTTTTGTAAGTCTCCTTCATAGGTTTTGACTTAATGGGTTTTTATTTTTGAGATATAATGACTGCCTATCCTTATGATTATTCAGAATCATCATAGCCTTCTTTTTTTTTGTAAGGACCTCTTTGGTGCCATTTGTTGTGCACTTGGATCAACTGAGAGGACTACCCTGCCCCAGGTTATGATAAAGGGTTTTAATTTTCGAAAAGAAAAACTCCTACTTCTCTGGCTCAGAGGGGTTGACGAGGGATTATCTTCCTTATAACTCCAGTGTTTAGGGATTGAAACAACGCCTGTACCTCATCAGCGGGGTCTATTCAAAAGCATACTGTAGATTGCGGTATCGTTTTCGTCATCCTCCCTCAAGAGGTTTAGAATTATTAATCGAGCATTGAACATCACAAAAATATGAAAACAGTTTGAATATAGCGAATGCGAATATATGGGTTCAAAACAGACATATGCGATGCATTGATAAAGTAATAAAGTTTGCTATGACAATAATTGTTTGAACAATCAAAAGAAAATTACAACTTGAAAAATTCTAATGAACCAAAAATCCTCTAGTTTGAACTAGTCATTTCTCAGCGGAAGATTTTCATCTCGCCATCTGGCATGAACTCCAGCACCCCTTCGTCAATCAAGTTCTGGATTTTGTTCTTCAAGGTCCAACAGTCATCTGTAGCGTGCCCCGAGCTGTCTGAATGGTAAGCGCAGCGGGTGTTGGGATTATACCTTGAAGGTGTCATATTCGGATTCTTAGGAGGGTCCTTTAGAGTGATCAGATTGACCTCCAGCAAGCGCTTCAGTATAAAGGATGATGGTATATCAGTCTCCGAGAAATGTCTTCTAGGCGTATATCGTTTACGCTGACTACCCCGTTGAGGCTGGGCTCGTGACCCTGAAGCAAGCTGAGGAAATTTTCCTTTGTCTTCTTGCCCCGCATGTGGTTGAATGATGACTGGAACTTCAACCTTGGCTGTTTTCCCCACTGGATTATTTTGAAGCAGCTTGGTGACGAGGACCCGGAGCTCTTCTTGTTTTTGAGCTAAGTCCTGAATGAGAGTCATTTGGCCCATCAACTGCCCCATCATTTGAATCTTCATGGTTGCCAACTCAATTTGTAGCCCTTCCAGCTGATCGTTCCTGATACCCCCTGCATTCCCTAGGGTCAAGTTCCTTGTGAGGAGAGCCTTTATTTCTTCTTGCCCCTGGGATAGGTTCAAGAACATTTCTTGCAGTTGGGCGTTCTGGGCCCGGAGATCTTGGTTATCCGGTTGGAAAGCCATTGCTGAAATAAACAACGAAGATGGTGAGTGACCTGTCAAGAGGGTACCTGTAATGCAATGATATGTATGATATGTATGCAATGTTTTCAAGGACCTCGCAGGGTAAACAAGAAAATTGTTAGAGTTGGAGTCCGATAGCTTGATTGAAGGAACTGCATGTTGTTGAGAGTCCTTCTTCAAGGGTCAGGGCTCACCATATCTAGTGGGTCATAGCCCCTGACAACCTTGGCTAGAGGAAAATAAATCCCCTTTGCCCCTTTCTGGATAATTAGTTCATCATGACCTACATCACAGACCCTTGAGATCCTTGAAATGGGTTTGTCCTTATGCAGGATGTATGCAATGGTATGATGTTATGCTATGCATGGAGTGATGTAAGTATGCCTTGTAATGAGTCCCAATTAAGGACTGTTAAACCTGCAAGGAACTCATGTGTCAGATAACAAGCATGCAAATAGTCAAGTTGGAAGGCACACAAGTCACACAAGAGAGCCCTTAGAGTTTAGGCCAGCATGAAGTTTGGGGTACTACCCTCTTGAAGTTGGTGGGCTCAAACCTGTCCTATCAAAGTAACCGGGTTCTAAGGGTCCCAATATCATTGGATTGCTTTCATTGTTCATCGTTTCGATTTAGCCACTGAACTGGCGACCGAAATATTCCAAGAAAACAACCCTCAATTGAGTGTAGTATCGAGTATCAACCAACCTCGGACTGCACCAAAGTCAGTTATCTCACTACCCTAAAGAGGCCAAGATGGTTCAATTAAGGTTCCTAAGGTCAGTTGATGCTTCACGACACCACACGGCGGCCCCGTACTCTCCTTGACTAAACTCAAGGGTTACCGGTACACACCAAAGTGCCACATCAACGTAGCAGACTGCTTCAACCATGTCGGTATACCCCGCACAGTTCCCTCACAGTCTTGTTGCTACTTTCTAAGAAGGTATCCCCCAGATCCGGGTTAGGATCTATAGAACTCCCAAGACAGTACCCACAATAATAAAGCAAACAATTCAGACAATTGAAAACACAAATGATCTTAGTCCTAAGGTACACCTCACTTTAAGTATCCCCAGCAGAGTCGCCAGTTCTGTGATCGGTGGATCTGGAACTGATTGTTTAATGCTGGTTTCGCGAAAATGTCGCGGAAGCAAGAGTCGCCACCGTCTTTTATTTTCTCCAACATGGAAAGGACAAAAGCACAGAAAAATTCCTTATTGAGAATGTTCTCGGTTCGGGAGGTAGATTTATAGAAAGGGAAGGTGTTAGCACCCTTTCTATCCATGGTTATCCATGGGCTCTTAGATACTTGCTCATTGTGTTTTCAAAATGTTTGTTTGCTTTTCAATTGTGAGTGAGTTTGAAAAAAGTTTCTTTGAAAGTTTCAGATCGACTCTTGTATCAGTCCTCAAGAGTGTTTGAAAAATTGTTTTGAAAGCTTTTTGAAAAGTGTCGGTGTGAAAAGAGTTTTGATTTGTTTTTGAATTAGAGCAAGTATCTACGAGTCATCTACCTACCCTAAGGAATTAGGCTGTGTAAATGTCCTTAAGGTAGTGCCATCCCACCATTGAGAGGTAAGTAGCACCACCGTTGGAGGTGTTCGGGTCAATTCATTTGTTAGGGACAGTGTGGTCATCGAGCAACAGTAAGACACCTTAGAAGCTACCCTTATGCCATTGATCTTTTTATTCCGAGGCAACTGTTTCGAGGCAACTATTCCGAGGCAACCGTTCCGAGGCAACTTGTTCGAGGCAACTAGATCAATGGACATAAGGACTCACTAAGACGTCCTATACTCGACGACCACGTTTCGAGGGGCAAGGCAACAGTGAGGCGTACCCTAGGAGTGGTGTGTGAATTGTGTGTCATTTTCAGTTATATTTTATCTTGTCATGTATTGGGTGAGCTACGCTTCAATTTTATTTTTGGCCATTCATTCTTTCATGTGATTAGCAGTTTAAAGGTGCGGAAATTAAAACGCGGAAAATAAAGGTCCTACGCTATTACAAGGCGCGAGTCTATACATCGCCAAATTAACAAAGACCCGATTTTGAATAAAAGTGCGGAAAGTAAATGTCCTAATTACTATTACAAGGCTTTGGGGCAATTACATAAGATTAAAAAGAAAAATAAGAACAAACGCGCGAGAAAAGAAATTGGAATCGAATGTGCGAGGGCGTTGGACCCTTTAAAGAAATTAAATTGAAATTGAAAATTAATTAATTATTTAATAAGAAAAGGAATGTTTTTTTATGGTTTTATTTTATTTAATGGAAATAAAGAGAATTAATTAAAATTAGAAATTAAATAAAAACCCTAATTCTAAATTGTTTTTAATTATTAAAGAAAATATTTAAGTTTTGCCCTAATTTACTAATTATTTAGTTACATAAGTATTTACAAAAATAATGAATAATTAATAATGATAAGAATAAAAAGTTATTTATTAAGAAAAATAATAACAATACTAAAACCCTAATTTCTACATTTTTTAGTTTATTTAAGAAAAAACATTAAAGTTGAAAACCTAAAATTAAACTAATTTGATTATTGAAATTTATTTACAAAAAAACTATTAAGGGATTAAAAATTAAATAAACATATTTTTTATTTTTATGATTTATGATTTTTATGTTATGAAAATTAAATTTGGTGAATTAAATAAAACAAAAGAAAAACAATTAAAATAAAAAGAAGAAAAGAAAATGAAAAAAGAAAATGTGATGCAAACCATGGGGGTGTTGGCCCTTTGAGAGGTGTATTGAAGCATTTTTGGCCCACTAGAATCAGGCCCTTTTGACTTTTCTGGCGCGTGTGAGGAGTGGTTGACTGGTGTCCATGGTGGACTGCCCATCCTGGCCATTAGATTGAAGTTGCTGGACATGTGACAGGCTCAAGTATACGCGTACATGGTGGACCACTAGAGGGAAAGTGTACCTGAACACGTTACAAGAAAAAATATAGGGAAATATGGGGGACCTGGGAATCGAACCCAGGTCCCAATACCTACATGCCAACGCAACGACCAACTCAACCAATGTGTTTATCTGATATTATTATGGAACGTGAATAACATATGTGGAAAAGCGCTAGTGGCCTGAAGCAAAACAAAAAAAATGCGCTAAATTCAAACTGTCCAGTCTTGTGCTTACAACTCAGCGTCTTCTCCATTGTGTCTTCGTTTTTGCCTGAAAATAAGAATAGATAGCGGGGGTTTTAAACCCCCACTAACCCTAAACCTGGAAAATAGCGATTAGCGTATGGTCAAAAAGAAAAAGGGCGCGATGGGTGGATTCCGTTCGTTGGGAGATCCTGATTCCAATAGTATAGGTTTGAATGGCCAATTGTTCCATATGAAAGAAACCCCAAAATTAGAGCTCTGAAACCCTAAGCAGCTTTCATGGTGGATTCGTGTACAGGGCTTAATAATTCAATTGGATGGTACCAATAGCTTCAGAGAGATCATGTTAGTATAAATCAATCATTAAAATGCATGGAAAATGTCTAGAAATCAAAACACGATTAAGAATAATTTTATGAAAAGTGAGACTTCAATCTACCAATTCCTTGAGTATGGAGGCGTGGTTTTGATTGAAAAAGCTTCCTGGATGTGTCAGGAGTGTATTGGAATGGTTTTTGATCTTTGAAACAAGCTCTAGCTATGAAAACAGTTTTGAGATTTTTTGTGAAAAAGTGCAAGTTTGTTCTTGAGGTTTCAGCGCAGCTTTCTTGTTCTAGGCCTTAGGGTTATGTTATGCACATGTATATGAACGAATTAGGTCAAGAAAACTAGCCCATGATCCATGTATTCAATGGTTCAATATTTGATTTCCAATCCAATCTTTTTCAATCTTTTTCATACCTTTCTTATGCCAATCATGGGAGATTCTTTCCCTTTTGGATGATACACGAATATTGAGTACATAAAGAGTGAATATGCTGCATAAAAAGATTTGAAAGGTGTCATTTGATATTTTTTCATATTTAATTTTAATTAAGTGAATTAATAATAATAAAAATACAAATAATTAATCAAAAATGAGAAAATAACTCCCTTGGATGTCAATGGGTCGTGTATAGCTTTTGGGTGATGATTCATGGAAGAAAATGAGGCCCATTAGCAATTTTGAGGCATTTGAAGCAAAGTTGACTTTCAAAATTCCCAAAAATTTCCCAACTTCCACAAGGCATATATTGCTCAATTTTTAAGCTTTGATCATATTCCTGGACATTTTGGAAAGGTCTTGAAGTCCTCTAACCAATGTCTTTGGTCCCATGTCATTTTGATTTACCAATCTCAAGTTATGGTCTTTGACTTAAAGTGCCTTTTTGTTGACTTTTGAAAATGACCTATAATGTTGAGATTGATAACTTTTTGTGAGATCATTTCTTGGACTTGAAGTGTGAAGATGAGTTGTAGGAAATATAATTCTCTTCAAAATGAGCTTTGGATGGAATTTTTCTGATAAACCATGTGGAAGTTATGCCCTGGTCCATTTGCAGTTGACTTTTTCAACTATCCAAAAATAGAAACTTTTGCATCTTGAGACTTTTTAAGCCATGCTTTGAGAATCGTGATCAAGTATTGATCAAATGATTTTTGTGGCTTCAAAATAAGACGTTGACCAAAAAATTTGACTTTTGACTGTCAAATGACCATTTTGCCCCTGCAGTTGACTGTGAAGCAATTAGGGTTTTTGACTGTGCAATTTTGTGCTGTGAGTCTTGAAACTTGGAATATGGATGCTTGATAATGTTTATAGGCATGTGGGACTTGATTGGACCCTTGGAAACTTCAACTTCTTTGCCAGAACCAAAACCCTAATTTTTGACTGTTAGGAGGCAATTGGACTGTGCAACCCTTGAGAGATTTTGAAGTTTGATCTTGACAAATCTTGAAGAATATGGTAGGGCAAATTTTGGGGTACAACAGTCGACACAGGTGTAATATGGTTGGAGAACTGACTTGGGTGTTTTGTGTTTGATTGCAATTGTTGCGGATAGCAAGAGTCGCCACTGAATTTTCTTTTATCCAATAAAGGAAAGGTTTAAAAGAACAAGAAATACCTTTTGAGATAGTTTCTTGAGTTCGGGGGTAGGTTATGAAAAGGGAAGGTGTTAGCACCCTTTTCATCCGTAGTTATCTACGAGCTCTTAGTTGCTTGATCACTTTGAAAATTCTTTGTTTGAAATGTGTTTGTGATTGTTTTTGAAAGTATTTTTGAAAAGTGCCTTCGTTTTAGGAAAACTTTGTAATGATTCTCGTCTCTATAAGAATGCATACAAAGTGTTGACTTTTGAAAATATTTCATTTGAAAGTGTTAGTGTGTTTGAAAGATGCTTTGAAAATGGTTGTGAGCAAGAAACTACGAGCGTTCTACCTACTCAAAAAGTCTTAGTTCTTTTCCTCCTCCTTTAGACATTGATATCTTACCATTGATTTGTAGGAAGCCTTATCATTGAATGTGAAGGGACGGGCATGGGTCGTCGTATAGTCATAGAAGGTAACATTGTAGGATACCTTAGCAATTTGTCATAAGGGTCTAAGATCGTTTACCAAAGGCAACATTGAAGGGTCATCGAGGGACTACGATCTTGTATTTGAGGGTCATTGCTAAAGTATCCCACGTTCGAGGGACATGACTGTTTTTCTCAAGGCAACAAGTGAGGTTAACCCTAGAGGTTCAAGTGTGTAAAGTGTTTGTTTTCATGCATTTTTCCTTTTAATTATGGTTTTCTACTTGTTGTTTTTATGTCTTTTAATACAAACCCTAATTACTAGCATTTATATTTGAAAGCGATAAATTGCGGAAATTAAAATCCTACACTATTACATCATTTGGGGGATGGGGATACAAATTTACAAATGGGGGGACGAAAGCAAATAAATCCTAATTTACTATTACAACCATATTTAATGAATAAATAATGTACAAAAATAAATAAATAAAGAAAATTGTTTTAAAGAAACTTTTATGTATTGACACATACACTTATGTATTGATACGAAAATTTTATGTATTGACGCATGTCATTATGTATTGATACGAAAACTTCCTTGCTGCTTGAAAATGAAAATAACTCAGTATGAATCGACATATGCACTTATGTATCGACTCATGTCTCTTATTCTTTCTAGAAATTAAAAATAGCTCAGTATGAGTCGACGCATGTACTTATGTATCGACTCATATCCTTTCTCATTTATGAAAAAAATGAAAGTCAACTCAGTATGAGTCGACACATTCGCATTTTGTATCGACTCATGCAGCATTTCGTATCGATACATAATGATATGCATCGACTCTTAACTTGTTTTGCACATGATATGTGTCGACTCATAGTGTTTCGTGTCGACTCATACTGCTGTTTTTTACTTCTATCATTATTCTGCTACATGTAAAAGTCAGTTCTCAACACATGGTTAGTAAAAGTCAGTTCTCAACACATGGTTAGTAAAAATGAAAAGCAAGCATATGGTTAGCTTCAAGGCAATGATATCTACATTTTATCTTCACAAATTAACCATTAATGATGCTTTGTATGAAGAGTTCAAAGTCAATAAAACTTACCTTGAAACTGAAATTTGTGCTTTGATTTAGAGTTGCAGAAGCTAAGTTGCAGGTGGTTGTTTTTTTGGAAAATGGTGATGATGATGTAACAGAAATTGTTCTTGTGTTTTAACAACTCCTGTATGAGGTATGTAGAGTGTTTGAATGGTTTGTTTGGATAGAACTTTGCAAAGTGTGAGAGTTTTAAAGATTTGGACTTTAAAACTCAAGAGTGGAGGCTTTGTGGACAATTATGGCTTTTTGAAAGTATGAGATTTTGAGGGCTTGTCTACATAACAAAACTTCTGGCCCTTTATCTTGCAAATGGCCTCTCTATTTATAAAGAAGGTTTGAGAGGATGAGAGAGTTTGTTTCACAAGCTGTCAAAATTCTGGTTTGGTTGAGATGAAACAACCAAGTTATGTGAAATTTGATGTCCCAATGCATGGTACAAAAGGGATATGAAGTGGCTAGGAGATTTTAGGCATGTTGCTTCTTGGTTTGACATTGTGTGTGCATAAAAAAAATTGAGAGGCTCAAGGAGAGATGACTTTGTATAAAGCATGCTTTATTTGAATGGCAATGGTGCCTTTGTGCCAAAAATGAAAAGATGCAATGGACAATACTTGAATCACTTGGATAATGGTTCAATCAATTGTGTAAACATCTGATTATGGATATATTTTCAAGTCAAAAGGCCTGCAAAGTAAGATTATGCAGCATGGCATAAGGATTTTGTTATATGTTCTTCAACAAAATGACTTGTAATTCAAGAATGGATGCCCAACTTCAGGCCCTTGAATCTCCTAGCTCAAGTATGATAAATTCATGCTCTTGGACATTTTAAAAAGCTTGAAAAATTGTATACAACTTTCATGTTGACTGTGATACGGTGGGAGAACTGACTTGATGTTTTGCGTTTGTGTTCGCACTTGTTTCAGTTTAGCAAGAGCCGCCATCGACTTTTTATTTTATCCTAAGGAAAGGTTAAAAAGCACAGGAAAAACCTTTGAGATGTTTTCTTGGCTTCGGGGAGTAGATTATAGAAAGGGAAGGTATTAGCACCCTTTCTATCCATGGTTATCCATGGGCTCTTAGTTACTTGCTTAGATCACTTGCCTTTGCTTTTTAATTGTTTGAAATGGTGCTTTGTGTGTGTGGTTTTGAAAATGTTTTGAAAAAGATGCCTTGTCTAGGCAACCATTGTAACAATTCTTTACTCGAATGTTTTACAAAGGTGTTTGTCTTTTTGAAAAGATGTTTCAATGTTTTTGAAAGTTGTTTTGAAAGTTGTGTTGTGGAGGGTGTTTTGAAAGTAGGCAAGTGTGTTTTGCAAGTTTGATCAAGGAACTAAGAGTTGTCTACCCCTAAATTTACTCAAAGATTTTTCCTATGTTTTAACCCTTTTAACAGTATTGTTCCACCATTGTATTTGGTGGACAATCTTGTGTTAAGATGTTAACGGGACGGGTGCGGGTCATCGTTTAGACCATGAATGCAATAGTGTCAAGTATCTTTGGCATTTTCTTGAGGGACTTGATCATTTTTTAGGCAACTTCAAAAGCGTCATCGAGGGACTATGATCATTTGATTTGTTTTTTTGTTTTGCCAAAGAAACCCAACATGCAAACATGGCCCATTTTTGAAGGCAACAAGTGGAGTAACCCTAAGGGTGCAAGTGTGTATTGTGTTGTCCATTTTCATGCTTGTTTATCTTTGAATTAGGTCAAGCTATTTGTTATTTGATTTTGCATACAAACCCTAAGTCTATCATGGCATAATTGGAAAGCTTTAAAATGCGGAAATTTAAAGTCCTAAATTATTACAACATGATTATGGGGGTACAAATGTTTGAATGGGGGGATATTTAGCAAGAAATTAAATCTAAAACTATTACATCCATATTGAATATACAAATATCAAATTGTACAATATTTAAACAAATATGATAAATATGCAAAAATGTATTATGCACAAAAAGGATTTTTTTATGTATGTGAAAGCATTTTTTTATGTGAAATATAAACAAAAATAAAAAAGTCAATTTTTGTATATTTTTATGGTTTAGGGCAAAACCCTAGTTTTCTAAATAAATAAAATTTATTTATTAATTATATACAATATTTTTTAATTATATACAAAAAATAAAAAAAAGAAGTATATTGTAAAAAAAGAGTATTTTTAGTGTCATATATTAATAAAAATAAAAATGTATTATTTTCATATTTTTATCCTAAATATTCTAATAAATATACAAGTAGTTATATTATATATTTAAATATACTAAATATATACAAGAATAAAATATTAATTATTTACAAAAAAAAAAGTATATTTTAGAAAATGTTTTCAAAATGTAAATAATAAATAATAACTAAAAAATATATGTTTTTTGTATTATTTTCTAGTGTTTTGAATAAAGAGAAAATATATTTATTTACATGTATATGCTAAATAAAACAAATAAATACCAAATAAATGCAAAAATAGGTGGAAAAATATTTTTAATATTTTTTATATTTGAGCAGAAAATAATAAGTCAGAATCAAAAAGAAAAAATCAAAAATGATAAATATAGCACACAATGGGCCAGGGGGGTGTAAATTGGAAAATGGGGTGCCAAAAGCAGGTTGACTCAGGCCCAGCCCAAGTCAACTTTGTCTTCAACCTTCAACAACGTTCAAACAGAAAAACGCGCGCGCTCCATGCTTCATCCAAACTCCTGATTCTTTGACTTTTAACAAAAACTCATAACACAAACATTATAGAGCATCAAGAGACGAATTCAAACATATAAAACACTTGACCTAACTCTAAGAAATGAGGGAGAATTTCTTCATCCCCAATTTCTGACCTAATTTTGCTTCAATGTTCATGGCCAAAATTCTCACAGCACACTCAATATAAATGAAAAGTAAATACATGGATGGCTTCAAGGCTATGAGTAGAGCATGTTTCATTCACAAACCTAAGCTTAACTTTTCCTATATTGAGAGATAGAAGTTCATGTTTTTACCTGTTTCAGCTTGAGTCGTGTACAACAATGGAGGTATCTTCAATGGAGTTTGAGCTTTGGTACAGCTTGCCTGAAGTCCAAGGATGCTTCTCCTATGCTTGGCTTGCTCTGAAACTGCCTGTATCGTGCTATGGAAGTCCACCTGCACAGCTTGAAAGCAAAAATGGCAAACGATGTTAAGGATGTTACAGCTTGGATTTAATGCTTGGGATAGTTTGTATGGATGATATAGAATGTATTTGAACTGGTCTTAGCCAAAGTGCACGAGTGGAAATGTTTTTGAAAGTCAAGTTGCAGAACTTGCTCAGTTTCTGCAGCAAAAGGGTGTTTTTGTGTTTTAGGAGGTTTGAGGGGTGGTTGATTCGTGTTTTAGGTCAGTTAGGGAGTGTGAAAGATGTTTGCAAAGTTTGCTTTGGCTGGTTTTTACAGGAATGAGAGTTGGTGTTAGTTTGCTAAGTTTCTTCTCATGTAAGCAAGGATAATGTAAGTTCCCATACAGGCCTGTACCACCCTCTATGCATGCTGCCTCTCTTGTTCTTGATCAGAGGGATTTTTTTACAAATGCTAGCCTCAAAGATCTAGCCCATGCCTCTTGGATTTTGAATTTGACATAAAGCACTACTTTACAAAAATGGCAAAGTTGCTTTTTCTAATTATGGATTAGTTCTTTGTATAATGACTAAATGCATAAAACAAAGCTTGAACACAAAGGTTAATCATTTAATTATGGAGTGCAAACTTGGTTTAGAGGCCTGCAAACAAGTTCCAAGCATGCTGATTTGAAAATGAGACTTGTATGAACATGCCTTTGGTTATGAACAAAAGTGAATTTTGCCCAACTTTGCAAATTCGATTCTCCCTAACCACAAGGGTGTTTGAGAAGTTCTTGGACAATTTGGAAAGCTTGGAATATGTACTACAATCCATCTTTGTAATGCAAATTGAAAATCCAAGTGGAAGCATTTGAAAAATGGCCAAGAAGTTGGACAAAAATCCTGCCTAGAATAGGTCAAAAATTTTCTAAGTTAAAAATGTTTTGCACCCTTGTTCCAAAAATCATAACTTGAGCTACAAGCTTCCTTTGAGAAAACTTTGTGAATCAAAGTTGTAGATTTTGCAATGGACTACAAATTTCATGTTTTGAGTTTTCTTTGAATCCATTTGCATCTTAGTGAACAAATGGGACAAAGTTAGGAAAAAATAAGGAAATTTTATAACTTAGAAAATTTCTATGTTATGAAATTTCTTCATTTTAAACCCTAATTTGCAATTTTGGGTTTCTTGATGAACAAGTTTCATAATTAGATATGTCTTAATGAAAAATGAATCTTGGCACTTGATTTTGACCAAAAAGTCAAAGTTTGACTTTTCAGTATACAGTCAAATTTTGATCAGTTGACTGGAAAATTCATCTGTCAATCCTGTGCATTTGAGATCTTTTGAACTTGTTGAATGGGTCAAGACAATGCCATTGAGTCCTTGAGTCCATATGTGAGCTTGGTTTGCCATTGGTTAAGTCAAACAGTCAAAAATTGCCTTTGTGCAGTCAAAACCCTAAAAATGACCATTTTGCCCTTTTGGTGATCTGATCAAATTTCTTGTGGGATTGTGATCCAAACTTGACCAAATGATTCATATGAGTTCATAATGTTGATGTGGGTCAAAAATAATGAAGTTTGACTGTCAATTGGCCACAGTTGACTTTTTCCCCAATATAGTTGATTTCTAGGTCAACTGTCCAATTGACTGGGCAAAGATTGGAATCAAGGCTTGAAACTTGGTATGGATAAACTTGTAAGTCCAACATGAAGCATGAAAGTCACTTTGGGCATTTTAGGTCAAAACATCTTTGTGCAAACTCAAACCCTAATTTGGGTCAACAGTGCAAGGAGGGGTCTTGAGCAGAGCAAACCCTAACTTGATCTTGAGTTCCAGGAGTCTTGTGATGAGAAAATGTTGATGAAATGGGAGGGCAAATTTTGGGGTACAACAGTTGCCCCTGTTCAATCTTCTTAAGCCTGAAGAGTTAGATTGGCAGGTTTGCCTTTCGCGACTCGAACGTAAAAGGAGATTGGACACTAGAGTGCCCAAAAAATTTGCACTCGTCAAAGCGTAGTCTGAGGGAATGGGATTAAAGATGCCATTTGGTGATGGGCTTAAAGATGCCATCTGGAGGGGTGACATAATCTTGTCGGGGGATGGGCTTAGAGATGCCATCCAAGAATGTTTGTTGAACTGTAGGTCGTTGATGAGTGAGTGGGTATCAGAAAAGTGTCCATGTTTTAGAACATCTCTGGACTGGGGGGGTCTAAACAAGCAATAGATTGACATCCCTGTTTTATAGAATCCGTAAACTGTTTTCAGAGGTCTTGAAGTTGAATAAGCAATAGAGCAGCATCCATGTTGGGAAGCGTCCGTAAACTGTTTTCAAAAGTTGAGTCTGAATAAGCGATAGGTTGACATCCGTGTCTGGAGAACCCGTAAACTGTTTTCAGAAGTCTTGAAATTGAATAAGCAATAGAGCAGCATCCATGTTGGGAAGCGTCCGTAAACTGTTTTCAAAAGTTGAGCTTATTAATCTTATCCTGAAAAGGGTAAAATATTAGCTGAAACACAAAGTTATGTTGCATGAAATGTATGATGCAATATATGTTATATCAATGTCTATGATATGAATGTAATGAATGCGCATGTAAGATGATGAGTTGTCTTGCTGGGGATAGATGAATCCTAGATAGATGGAGATAAAAGAATCTTGACTGCTGCCGGGGGAAGTGAATCCTTGACTGCTGCAGGGGATTGCAAGAATCTTTTGATCGTTGAAAATGAGGAGTCTTGGGACCACTGTTGGGGAATCAGGAGCTTGGGTTGTATGCTAACCTACTGGGGTTTCCAGGACGAGAGTCTTCATTCTGTTAAAGGTTACCTGTTATCTGGTCGATCTCCAGGCTTTCACAGAAACTTGTATTGCCATTTGGTCGTAATCCAGGCTTCACAATAGCTTGCTTAGCTGTTATCCTGTCAAATCCGGGCTTCACGGCTTGTGTTGAAGATATACCACTATCTGGTCGACTCCATGCTTCGTAGTATTCTTGACTGCTGTCTGGTCGTAGTCCATCCTTCACAGAAACTTGTATTGTCATTTGGTCGTAATCCAGGCTTCACAATAGCTTGCTAAGCTATTATCCGGTCAAATCCGGGCTTCACGGCTTGTGTTAAAGATATACCACTATCTGGTCGACTCTAGGCTTCGTAGTATTCTTGACTGCTGTCTGGTCGTAGTCCAGGCTTCACAAAAACTTGTATTGTCATTTGGTCGTAATCCAGGCTTCACAGTAGCTTGCTAAGCTATTATCCGGTCAAATCCGGGCTTCACGGCTTGTGTTAAAGATATACCACTATCTGGTTGACTCCAGGCTTCGTAGTATTCTTGACTGCTGTCTGGTCGTAGTCCAGGCTTCACAGAAACTTTGTTGGGGATTAAACTATTATCCGGTCGAATCCGGGCTTCATAGCTTGTTTTTAGGGGATACCACTATCTGGTCGTAATCCAGGCTTGGGAGTAGTCTGACATTGTTATTCGGTCGTACTCCGGGCTTCACAATATACTGTAGAGATCAAGATACTATCTGCTCAAATTCGGGCTTCATAACTTGAACTTTGTGAGAATTTGATCTTTGACGACCGTAACTTCCAACAGGTGATGAAGGAACTTTTGAACGACCGATCAATTTGAAACGTAATTTGTTTTGGAGAATAAATCCTTGACAAATGTTGGGGAAATAAACCCATAACCGAAGCTGGAGATAGAAAAAATCCTTTGGTTACTGAGGGTGAGAAACCCTTGCTGACTGCTGATTGCTTGGGGAGCAAGATCTTCAGTTGTTTGAGGGATCTTAGGACCACTGCTGGGGATAGAAAATCCTTGGTGACCTGTGAAAAAATGAGAAATCTAATGATCTCTACTGGGGAGTCCAGAACCTGGGAGCCTCATGCCGGAGGGGTAAGACTGAGAATCTTCAATCTGATGGAAGTATCTTTGTGGGGAGACTGTTCACTAATCTGGTTCCGCTGGGGATTGATAGCTGGAAGTTTTAGCTCCGCTGGGGATAGGATTTTCAGTTTTTAGGGCTCCACTTGGGGATGCTGAAACTTAACTCTGAGGGGAACTAAGTTCTGGAAGGCTCTCTTAGCTGGGGAAATCAGTTTTGAGAAAGCTTTCGCTCTGCTGAGGATTCTGAAGTTTAACTCTGTTTGGGGAATTAAGCTCTGGATTTGAACCTTGTTGAGGAATTTGGAGTTTAGAACCGCTGGGGATTTCTTCTGAAAGGGAATCAAGATATCTATCCGCACCTTCAACCTATTGGTAATCATCTTTCTTGATTTGTAAGGAAATGATTATGTTCAAATGCATATGCTTATTTAACAAAACATTGGACGTTTCTCAAATAAAACGTAAGTGTAAAAATCAAAAAGAAGACAAAGCAGATTTCTGTATTTGGAAAAGTGTTTGTATTAATTTTTTATGAGTATCTTTGTACAAGGGAGACAGGCATCCTAGTAAGAGGATGTTTTCGTAAAAATTTAAAAATTTATACAAAAGAAAGATGGCTATGTGAAACAATTCCATGGGATCCCCATTCTGCTATAGCCTTCACAACTCTGAATATCTTGTCCATTCAATGCTTCACCTGTCGATGATTGGATTGATCAGAAGCTCGGAGCTTGTTGATGAAGAGATTGTTCTTTAAAGTGATCCGACGATACATAATCATACGCTTTAATTCCCTAACTTTTGCCTGGACCGCCCTCTCGGGTTTTTGATCCACCGGGAAACCCCTTTTTGCCCAAGCCGCCCTTTCGGGTTTTCGACTTGCCGGGTGTACAGATTTTTTTTGTTTTATCCCTAATTTTTGCCTGAACTGCCCTTTCGGGTTTTCGGTTCACCGGGATGCCCATTTTTTCCCAAGTCGCACTTTCGGGTTTTCAACTTGTCGGGTTATGTTATGCGTAGTATCTTTTGACTATGTCCGCGTTCGCAGGGTGCGGCAAATTGTCGCCGTCCATGGTGGTCAGAATCAATGCACCACCAGAAAAGATGCTCTTGATTACAAATGGTCCTTCGTAAGTAGGAGTCCATTTGCCCCTGGGATCACTTTGCGGCAAGATAATCCGCTTGATTACGAGATCTCCGACTTGATATACTTGACGTCTGACTTTCTTGCTGAAAGCCTTGATCATCCGTTTTTGGTACGTCTGACCATGGAAAACAGCTGTGAGTCGCTTCTCGTCGATCAAATTGAGTTGATCAAGTCGGGTCTGAATCCAATCATCTTCATTCAAACCAGCGTCCTTCATAATCCTTAAAGAAGGAATTTGAACTTCCATGGGTAGGACATCTTCCATGCCATATACCAAAGAAAATGGGGTTGCCCCTGTTGAAGTACGTGCCGTGGTACGGTACCCATGCAGAGCAAACGGTAACATCTCATGCCAGTCCTTGTAGGTGACTGTCATTTTCTGAATGATCTTCTTGATATTTTTGTTCGCAGCTTCAACAGCACCGTTCATCTTCGGCCGATAGGGAGATGAATTGTGATGATAAATCTTGAACTGTTCGCATAGAGCGGTGATCATAGTATTATTCAGATTTGTACCGTTGTCTGTAATGATCCTGTCGGGGACACCATACCGGCATATGAGGTTCTGCTTGATGAAGCGGGCAACCACATTCTTTGTAACAGAGGCGAAGGAAGCTGCTTCGACCCATTTGGTAAAATAGTCAATGGCGACCAGGATGAAGCGATGTCCGTTGGGTGCCGTGGGCTTGATCTCTCCAATCATGTCAATGCCCCACATTGCGAACGACCAAGGAGCTGTCAGAACGTTGAGAGGAACAGGAGGAATATGAATCTTGTCAGCGTAGACTTGACATTTGTGGCAAGTACGGGAATGTTGATGGCAATCAACTTCCATGGTAGACCAATAATAGCCTGCCCTTAGAATCTTCTTAGCCATAGTATGCCCGCTCAAGTGGGTGCTAAATGTGCCACTATGTATCTCGGTCATGATCAACTCTGCTTCAGCTTTGTCTACACATCGGAGTAAAACACAATCATGGCTGCGTTTATAGAGGATGCCATTGCTCAGGAAGAACTTGGCAGCAAATCTCCTTAAGAACTTCTTGTCATTTACGGAAGCTCCTTCGGGATATTCTCTAGTCTGGAGATACCTTTTGATTTCGTGAAACCAGGGTTGTTCCACTAATTCTTCAGTATTAATCTCATGACAATGTGCAGGTTCATCCATTCGCTCAATGGTGATTTAGGGAGCCTCGTTATCCCAGTTGAGTTTAAACATGGAGGACATTGTTTCCAGAGCATCTGCAAGCTGATTCTCTTCTCGCGGGAAATGCTCGAAGGTGATTTGCTCAAAATGAGGCAACAATGTCAGGACATGTTCTTTGTATGGGGATAAGATTAGGATGTTTGGTATCCCACTCTCCTTTGATTTAACTGATAACCAAAGCCGAGTCCCCAAATACGATCAAAGATTTGATCCCCAAGTCTATAGCAGCCTTGAGACCAAAGATGCAAGCTTCATATTTAGCCATGTTGTTGGTACAGCTGAAGCAAAGTCGGGCCGTGAAAGGTGTGTGGCAACCTTCCGGGGAAATGAGTACCGCACCGATGCCGTTTCCAAGTGCATTTGAAGCACCATCAAAGTACAGGGTCCATCGGGATCCATTTTCAGGTCCGTCATACGGTCCGTTACCTTCAATGTTGTCCAATGTCATGATGTCCTCGTCTGGGAAGTCAAATCTCATGGGTTGATAATCTTCGATAGCTTGATGAGCTAGATGGTCAGCTAGTACACTCCCTTTTATATCTTTTTGGGTAGTATACTGGATGTCATACTCAGTTAGGATCATCTGCCATCTAGCGATTCTTCCAGATAAAGCAGGCTTCTCGAAGATATACTTGATAGGATCCATTTTGGAAATCAACAGAGTGGTATGAGTCAACATATACTGCCTTTGTCGGCGAGCAGCCCATACTAAAGCGCAACAAGTTTTCTCGAGCAGTGAGTAGCGAGTCTCACAGTCGGTAAACTTTTTGCTAAGGTAATAAATGGCATGCTCTTTTCGACCAGACTCGTCATGCTGGCCCAGTACACACCCCATTGAGTTATCCAAGACGGTCAGATACATGATCAGCGGCCTTCCTTCGACGGGTGGCATCAGAATAGGAGGTTCTAGCAAATACTCCTTGATTTTATCAAAAGCAGTTTGACAATCATCGTTTCATTCGACTACCTGATCTTTCTTCAATAGTTTGAAAATTGGCTCACAGGTAGACGTCAGATGAGAGATGAATCTGGCAATATAGTTCAAGCGCCCCAAGAACCCTCTAACCTCCTTTTCAGTACGGGGAGCAGGCATTTCTTGTATTGCTTTCACTTTTGCTGGATCAACCTCAATGTCCTTGTTGCTGACAATAAATCCTATAAGTTTACCAGACCTAACTCCAAAAGTACACTTACTTGGATTCAGCCTGAGTTTGTACTCCTTCAACCTGGCAAACAGCTTTTCTAGATGTTCAAGGTGTTCCTCCTCTATGCGTGATCGAGCTATCATGTCGTCTACGTAAACTTCGATCTCATGATGTATCATATCATGAAACAAAGCTACCATGGCGCGTTGATAAGTTGCCCCCGCGTTCTTCAGTCCGAACGGCATCACCTTGTAGCAGAAGGTACCCTATTGTGTAACAAAAGTTGTTTTCTCCATGTCCTCGGGGGCCATTTTAATCTGGTTGTAGCCCGAGAATCCGTCCATGAAGGAAAACACTTTGTGCTGAGCTGTGTTGTCAATCAAAATGTCGATATGCGGTAGCGGAAAATCATCTTTAGGGCTAGCCCTGTTCAAATCCCGGTAGTCCACACACATTCTGACCTTGCCGTCTTTTTTAGGAACTGGCACAATGTTAGCAACCCATTGTGGATAGGATATAACAGCCAGAAAGCCAGCGTTGAATTGCTTCATTACTTCAGCTTTAATCTTCTCAGACATGTCGGGCCTCATTCGGCGGACTTTTTGCTTGATCGGTGGACAGTCCTCTCTTGTAGGGAGACGGTGAACCACGATGTCTGTGTCTAAACCCGGCATGTCTTCATAAGACCAAACGAAGATTTCAACGTATTCATTTAATAGCTGTATTAAGTGCTCCTTGACACTTGGTTCCAGATTGGCACCCACTTGTACTTCCTTCTTGTCTTCCTCTGTTCCTAAGTTGACAGTTTCCAACAACTCTTCATGAGGCAAGATGGCCCTCTCTTCTTGTTGTAGAAGTCTGGCTAGCTCTCCTAGTACTTCACAATCTTCATCATCTTCATACTCAGCCTGATTGACCAAATCTTCAGAGTTATTGAAGGATACAACAAAATAGTCACCCATAGAATCCAGAGTGGATGGGTACCTGCATTTGTGAGTGTGGGTGTGTGTAAGGGATAGCAATCCTTAAACAAACAAAAATGCAAAAGGAAAGAAAATGCACACAGCAGTTTATAAAGGAAAAACGTCCAATGATTCATTAAACATGGCATATGAATATGAAGAGAATCAAAACCCTTACAAATGGACCTACATACCCCGGGCAAGGCATGAGGTGAAAAAGTAGTGTGCAGATTGTTTAAGAGTAATTATTACAGACCAACAGAAAATGTTTGAAAGATAAATTACTGATTGATGAAAGTAATGGGAACGAAGTCTTTCGCCTCCCAGTTGTGCAGTCCCCCTTCGATGGTTGGGAAGATCCAATCTTCAATGTCGGCCTCTTCGTCTTCGTCTTCCAAAGCATTGATTCCATGAGGAGAAATCTTGATGGGTGTCCTTTCAATTTTTAAGCGACGCATAGCTTTTTGCCCCGCAGCAGTAAATCCCAACCCAAACTTGTCTGTCTTGTGGGGAAAGTCAGGCAACTGACCCCATGTTGAGCTCTTCCCTTCCTTCATTGCAGCCTTTGCGTCTTTCAGAGATTCCATCCTGGCCACCTGCTTGGGTACCTCCGCTACTGCCTTTGCTACAGCAACCTCGGGAGCAAATTCCTCGAAGTGTTGGAACGGTGTTTCGATGAATTCGCCCTCCACTTCCACATACCTAAAGGAGTTCAAATGACTGATCATATACTCCTCTTCACCGTGCACAGTTATGATCTTTCCCTTAACAGGGTATTTTAGCATCTGATGCAGGGAGGAAGTGACTGCCCCAGCATTATGTATCCACAGCCTTCCTAGCAAGCAAGAGTAGGATGGGCGGATGTCCATCACATAGAAGGTTGAAGGGAACACTTCAGTGCCCACCTTGATAGGGATGTCGACCTCCCCATGCACCATTCTTTTAGACCCGTCAAAGGCCCTGACAATGATATTACTCGGTTTCAGCTCCAAACCTTCATAATCCAAGCGGTCCAGAGCTTTCTTAGGCAGCACGTTTAGAGAAGAACCAGTGTCGACCAAGACATGGGTGAGAGTAGTTCCCCGGCATTCAACTGACACATGCAATGCGTCATTGTGATTTCTTCCCTTCGGAGTCAGGTCCGCATCAGAGAAACTCAGGCCGTTGTCGGTGGTAAGGCTGGCTACACAGTCCTGGAATTGATCGGCTGATGTTTCCTGGGGAACATGGACTGTCTTCAGAAATCTTATCAATGCTTTGGAATGAGCCTTAGAACAAAGCAGCAATGCTAACATGGAGATCTTCGAGGGGGTTTACCCCAGTTGCTCTACCACATCATAATCACTTTTCTTAATTATTTTCATAATCTCCTCCATTTCTTTCTTAGAGGTTTCGGGGATGACCAATGGCTGAGCCCTCGTCCTGAAGAGCTCATCTTGGATCCCTTTCCCCTTATCAGCAGAAGTAGGAGGGATAACCACAGAAGTAACAGCTTCTTCAATCAACTGAGTTCTTGCAGAAAGTTTTATCGGTGCAGGAGTAACCTTGGCAGCAACTGAGGGTCCAAAGATTGCTTTTGGAGGGGCAATCTCTGGAGAGAAAATTCTCCCACTTCGGGTAATCTTGCTCGTACCGGCAATGTTTCCAATGTCGGTAGTTTCTTCGTCAGAGCTCTCTTCAGTTATCTCAATTTGTTTAACACCGTGGTAGTAGATTTCTCCACCATAATTCCACGGTATCGATTTGTAGGGGACTGGCCCAAGCATGGTTATTTTCAGAGGAACAACCTTTGGAATTGATGTAATCTTAACAGGCTTTTTAGGGACCTTGGAAAGATTGGTGGAAATGGTGATTATTGAAACATCTTCGATAGGGGTTGGAGTAGCATGAATCTTTTCGAAAAGAATTTGTCGGCTGTCCATTAGGCCTTGGATGCCTATCTTCAGCAATGGACAGTCAATTGGTAGGGAGGAACAACAATAGCAGTCTTCTTTACAACCTGGGAAAATCCCAGCCTTCAACATATTCAATTTGATTGTTAGTAGTGGAGTTACCAGATCATCAACAGTAGCAACATACAGATCTTCTTCAATAGCATGGACATTGCGACCATGCTTCGGCATCAGAGCGGATATTACATTCGGCTTCTCTGGCGCGTCGAACTTAACCTCTTTAGCATCTATCAAGTCTTGAATTTTATTCTTAAGCGCCCAGCAATCATTGGTGTCATGCCCGACGCTGTCAGAATGATAGGCACATTTAGCATTGGGATGATAGTGCGGGGAAGCGGTATTCACAATCTTTGGCGCTTCCCTAATATTGGTGAGATTCAACTTCAACAAATGGGGAAGAACTTGTGCAGGCGTCATGTTGATGCGGGTGAACTGCCGTTGTGGCCGTTCTACCCGTTTGTGGTTAGGTCTAGACTGATTGTTACGAGGCTGATCATTTGACGAATTTTGTATCATCACGGCCCCTACAGTTGGTCGGCGCTCAGTTCTTCTCAATCCTTTCTGAGAGTATATAACAGCTGCTTCCTTCTTGGCCTGGAATGATTTCTTAACAATTGCGTAGGTAGAGGCGTCCTTTTGAATCTTCCCATTCTTAATACCAGCTTCCACCCGTTCGCCAGTCAGAATCAATTCAGTAAACCCTGTGGAAGAGCTCCCGATCAAATGGTTGAAGAAAGGGCCAGATAGGGTCCCCAAGAACATATCAACTAGTTCCCTATCTGAAAGAGGTGGATGCACTCTTCCGGTCAAATCGCGCCATTTCTGGGCGTATTATTTGAATCCCTCATTTGAGGCCATCCCCATACTTTGTAACTGAGTACGGGTTGGCGCCAAATCAGCATTATATTGATACTGGCGATAAAAGGCAGTTGCCAAGTCTTCCCAGTTATGCACTTCTGACCTTTCAAGCTGATAAAACCAGTCTAGTTGTGTACCGGACAAGCTATCCTGAAAAAAGTGTACCCAAAGATTTCTGTCGGATGTATGAGGTTGAATTCTTCTGACACATGACCTCAGGTGCATCTTCGGGCAAGACAGCCCGTCATATTTTGCAAAAACTGGCACCTTAAACTTTGGAGGGATCACAATCCCAGCGATCAATCCCAATTCTTCAAAATCTAACCCAGGAACCCTTTGCAGCTCCATAGATGCCAGTCTATCCTCCAGGTTTTTGTACTTGTCGTCTGCTAGCGGGTATTGCTGCTCTGAGTAGTCTTCATCTTCCTCAACCTCTTCCTCTTCAGCCTCGGACTCAGAAGGTAATGCAGCTCCTTTTCCCTTACCGGTCCCCTCATCAGATGTGGAGGGGAATTCAAGAACCCTTCTAGCTTCATTCTCAAATCTTCTTCCCAGTGTAGCTACCCCAACTCTTTTCTTCTTCTTTTTCCCTTTTTCTTGCTCTTTTTTCCCCAACAGTGCTTTCAGATCCTCCTGACCCTTTGCCAAGGTCATAAGGAGCTGTTGAAACTGCGAGTTTTGTGACTGCAGATCTTTGACCTTCTGTTCAAGATCCATCTTACTGAAATAAACAGCAAAAAGATAAGGAAACCTGGTGTGAAGACCTGCTTATGCATATGATGAATGATATGTTTATTCATGCAATGCATTCAAGGATTTAGAAATTCAAAATTGTTGCAGACAAAAAAGAACACACGTCATATTAATAAGAAGAAATTTTGTCAGTACATAAATGCCCCATGGGCCAAATATTACAAAAACTTCTTAAGGTAAAAAGACGTTGCGCATCCTTTTTGGTGTGATGTAAGTGTTGAGGATATCCTCCTCGTGAAGTCGGCGGGTAAGCTCTAAAACCTTCTTCTCACTAGCGTAGAAGCTGGCTTCAAAAGTATTTCGTTCCTCCTTGAGTTGGATCCAACTCTTTTGCATTTCCTCCCATGATGTTGGCATGTCAGGATGTAGGATGGTGTATGGAACCTCTCCTTCCTTAACAGGCTCTTTAATCAAAGGGAGAATGTGAGGGTAAGGCATCATAAGACTCTGGGCGCGGGTTCGTACCCACTTGAGATAAGGCTCAAGAGGGATGGAGTTCTTGTGCCCCAGTGTCTTGCTATCTACCTTGTTAGGCATCCTCCAAGCTCTGATGAATCTTTGGCGAAGTCCTTGTGCATCGTTGTCAAAGTCAAAAACTAGGTCAGGAATCAGCATGTCATGAGGGCCATCCCTCCGTGCATATCCAAATTGCCTCAAAGCTAGACAAGGGTTGTAGGTAATGCCTCCCCTAATGCCAAGTAATGGAACATTAGGGAACTCACCACAACGATCGACGATGATGACATTTTCTCTGGACCGAGAACACCAATGTACATCTGAATGTGTGAGGGTCATCAACCGTTGGGACCACCTTAAGCCTTGTTCATTCTTCAAAACAGATTGTGGAAGGTGCGAAATAAACCACCTTGCAAGGAGAGGAGTACAGCACATGAGAACACCTCTCTTCCTCATTGTTCGTGTGTAAAATGAGTGGAGGATATCCCCAAGCAATGTAGGTATGGGATTCCTGGATAGGAAAATCTTGACAGTATTGACATCTATAAGTTGGTCAGGATTTGGGAACAAGACCAACCCATAAATGAGGAGTGCCACAATCTCTTCAAAGGCTTGCAGATCCAAAGAATTCCAACACTCTTGTGCCTTCTCAAACAAGAATTTTGCCAAGAAGCCCTTGACACCACTTCTAGTTTCCCAATGCCCCTTGATGTCAGATGGTTACAAGTGTAGTGCTTGAGCAACATCTTCAGGCTTTGGTTCCTTTTCCGTACCGTTGTAGGGTAGTTGATTAAGAATAGGAATTCTCAGGAGTTGAGAAAATTCCTCCAAAGTAGGCACCAATTGGTAGTCGGGGAATGTGAAACAGTGGTGAAGGGGGTCAAAGAACTGGAACAACACTTTCACCATGTCTTCTTCAATGCTGGTGTTGACTAGGCTGAGCAGTCTACCATGTCTTTCACTGAAGAGAGAGCTTTCTGGAATTCTGGATGTGAGCTCCTTGAGTTGAGGAGGGATTCTCACAAGGTTGACTTGGATGGTTTTCCTGCGAAGAATTTCCATGACCTACAAAACAAGAACAAAGATGAAGATCCAAACCCTTGAAATGGTTAGTGGATGCATATGATGCTTTATGATGTTCATGATGTATGCACAAACATATGTACAAGCAAGTCACACAAAACCCTAGTTTCAGGCTTGCATTAGGTTTCATAAGTAAGTACCCTCTTGAGTGTAGTTGGCTTTAAAACCTGTCCTATAAATAGTAACCGGGTTCTAAGGAGCTCAATATCATTGGATTGTTTTCTATGTTCATTGTTTTGATTTAGCCACTTAACTAGCGACCAAAATATTCCAAGAAAACAACCCTCAATGAGTGTAGTATCGAGTATCTACCAACTTCGGACTGCACCAAAGCCGGTCATCTCACTACCCCTAATAAAAGGCCAAGATGGTCAAGTAAGGTTCTAGGTCATTAGTGCTTGGTGACATCATTCAGCGGCCCCGTACTCTCCTTGATTGAACTCAAGGGTTACCGGTACTCACAAATATGTCGCACTAATATAGCTATTGCTTCAACCGTGTCGGTATACCCTGCACAGTTTCCACAACGTATTGCTATCTATGAATGTTTCCCAAATCCGGGTGTAGGATTTCAAGCCCAAACAAGAGAACCAAAATGTAAAGCAATCAAAGCAAACAATTAGTCATGCAAAAGGGTGATCTAAGCCCTAAGGTTACTCCACTTTTAAGTTTTTCCCCAGCAGAGTCGCCAGTTCTGTGATACGGTGGGAGAACTGACTTGATGTTTTGCGTTTGTGTTCGCACTTGTTTCGGTTTAGCAAGAATCGCCACCGACTTTTTATTTTATCCTAAGGAAAGGTTAAAAAGCACAGGAAAAACCTTTGAGATGTTTTCTTGGGTTCGGGGAGTAGATTATAGAAAGGGAAGGTATTAGCACCCTTTCTATCCATGGTTATCCATGGGCTCTTAGTTACTTGCTTAGATCACTTGCCTTTGCTTTTCAATTGTTTTAAATGGTGCTTTGTGTGTGTGGTTTTGAAAATGTTTTGAAAAAGATGCCTTGTCTAGGCAACCATTGTAACAATTCTTTACTCGAAAGTTTTACAAAGGTGTTTATCTTTTTGAAAAGATGTTTCAATGTTTTTGAAAGTTGTTTTGAAAGTTGTGTTGTGGAGGGTGTTTTGAAAGTAGGCAAGTGTGTTTTGCAAGTTTGATCAAGTAACTAAGAGTTGTCTACCCCTAAATTTACTCAAAGATTTTTCCTATGTTTTAACCCTTTTAACAGTATTGTTCCACCATTGTATTTGGTGGACAATCTTGTGTTAGGATGTTAACGGGACGGACGCGGGTCATCGTTTAGACCATGAATGCAATAGTGTCAAGTATCTTTGGCATTTTCTTGAGGGACTTGATCATTTTTTAGGCAACTTCGAAAGCGTCATCGAGGGACTATGATCATTTGATTTGTTTTTTTGTTTTGCCAAAGAAACCCAACATGCAAACATGGCCCATTTTTTAAGGCAACAAGTGGAGTAACCCTAAGGGTGCAAGTTTGTATTGTGTTGTCCATTTTCATGCTTGTTTATCTTTGAATTAGGTCAAGCTATTTGTTATTTGATTTTTCATACAAACCCTAAGTCTATCATGGCATAATTGGAAAGCTTTAAAATGCGGAAATTTAAAGTCCTAAATTATTACAACATGATTATGGGGATGGGGGTACAAATGTTTGAATGGGGGGACATTTAGCAAGAATTTAAATCTAAAACTATTACATCCATATTGAATATACAAATATCAAATTGTACAATATTTAAACAAATATGATAAATATGCAAAAATGTATTATGCACAAAAAGGATTTTTTATGTATGTGAAAGCATTTTTTTTATGTGAAATATAAACAAAAATAAAAAAAGTCAATTTTTGTATATTTTTATGGTTTAGGGCAAAACCCTAGTTTTCTAAATAAATAAAATTTATTTATTAATTATATACAATATTTGTTAATTATATACAAAAAATAAAAAAAAGAAGTATATTGTAAAAAAAGAGTATTTTTAGTGTCATATATTAATAAAAATAAAAATGTATTATTTTCATATTTTTATCCTAAATATTCTAATAAATATACAAGTAGTTATATTATATATTTAAATATACTAAATATATACAAGAATAAAATATTAATTATTTACAAAAAAAAAGTATATTTTAGAAAATGTTTTCAAAATGTAAATAATAAATAATAACTAAAAAATATATGTTTTTTATATTATTTTCTAGTGTTTTGAATAAAGAGAAAATATATTTATTTACATGTATATGCTAAATAAAACAAATAAATACCAAATAAATGCAAAAATAGGTGGAAAAATATTTTTAATATTTTTTATATTTGAGCAAAAAATAATAAGTCAGAATCAAAAAGAAAAAATCAAAAATGATAAATATATCACACAATGGGCCAGAGGGGTGTAAATTGGAAAAGGGGGTGCCAAAAGCAGGTTGACTCAGGCCCAACCCAAGTCAACTTTGTCTTCAACCTTCAGCAACGTTCAAACAGAAAAACGTGCGCGCTCCATGCTTCATCCAAACTCCTGATTCTTTGACTTTTAACAAAAACTCATAACACAAACATTATAGAGCATCAAGAGACGAATTCAAACATATAAAACACTTGACCTAACTCTAAGAAACGAGGGAGAATTTCTTCATCCCCAATTTCTGACCTAATTTTTCTTCAATGTTCATGGCCAAAATTCTCACAGCACACTCAATATAAATGAAAAGTAAATACATGGATGGCTTCAGGGCTATGAGTAGAGCATGTTTCATTCACAAACCTAAGCTTAACTCTTCCTATATTGAGAGATAGAAGTTCATGTTTTTACCTGTTTCAGCTTGAGTCGTGTACAGCAATGGAGGTATCTTCAATGGAGTTTGAGCTTTGGTACAACTTGCCTGAAGTCCAAGGATGCTTCTCCTATGCTTGGCTTGCTCTGAAACTGCCTGTATCGTGCTATGGAAGTCCACCTGCACAGCTTGAAAGCAAAAATGGCAAACGATGTTAAGGATGTTACAGCTTGGATTTAATGCTTGGGATAGTTTGTATGGATGATATAGAATGTATTTGAACTGGTCTTAGCCAAAGTGCACGAGTGGAAATGTTTGTAGAAGTCAAGTTGTAGAACTTGCTCTGTTTCTGCAGCAAGAGGGTGTTTTTGTGTTTTAAGAGGTTTGAGGGGTGGTTGATTCATGTTTTAGGTCAGTTAGGGAGTGTGAAAGATGTTTGCAAATTTTGCTTTGGCTGGTTTTTACAGGAATGAGAGTTGGTGTTAGTTTGCTAAGTTTCTTCTCATGTAAGCAAGGATAATGTAAGTTCCCATACAGGCCTGTACCACCCTCTATGTATGCTGCCTCTCTTGTTCTTGATCAGAGGGATTTGTGTACAAATGCTAGCCTCAAAGATCTGGCCCATGCCTCTTGGATTTTGAATTTGACATAAAGCACTACTTTACAAAAATGGCAAAGTTGCTTTTTCTAATTATGGATTAGTTCTTTGTATAATGACTAAATGCACAAAACAAAGATTGAACACAAAGGTTAAGCATTTAATTATGGAGTGAAAACTTGGTTTTGAGGCCCGCAAACAAGTTCCAAGCATGCTGATTTGAAAATGAGACTTGTATGAACATGCCTTTGGTTATGAACAAAAGTGAATTTTGCCCAACTTTGCAAATTCGATTCTCCCTAACCACAAGGGTGTTTGAGAAGTTCTTGGACAATTTGGAAAGCTTGGAATATGTACTACAATCCATCTTTGTAATGCAAATTGAAAATCCAAGTGGAAGCATGTGAAAAATGGCCAAGAAGTTGGACAAAAATCCTGCCTAGAATAGGTCAAAAATTTTCTAAGTTAAAAATGTTTTGCACCCTTGTTCCAAAAATCATAACTTGATCTACAAGCTTCCTTTGAGAAAACTTTGTGAATCAAAGTTGTAGATTTTGCAATGGACTACAACTTTCATGTTTTGAGTTTTGTTTGAATCCATTTGCATCTTAGTGAAAAAATAGGACACAGTTAGGAAAAAATAAGGAAATTTTATAACTTAGAAAATTTCTAAGTTATGAAATTTCTTCATTTTAAACCCTAATTTGCAATTTTGGGTTTCTTGATGAACAAGTTTCATAATTTGACATGTCTTGATGAAAAATGAATCTTGGCACTTGATTTTTACCAAAAAGTCAAAGTTTGACTTTTCAGTATACAGTCAAATTTTGATCAGTTGATTGGAAAATTCATCTGTCAATCCTGTGCATTTGAGATCTTTTGAACTTGTTGAATGGGTCAAGACAATGCCATTGAGTCCTTGAGTCCATATGTGAGCTTGGTTTGCCATTGGTTAAGTCAAACAGTCAAAAATTGCCTTTGTGCAGTCAAAACCCTAAAAATGACCATTTTGCCCTTTTGGTGATCTGATCAAATTTCTTGTGGAATTGTGATCCAAACTTGACCAAATGATTCATATGAGTTCATAATGTTGATGTGGGTCAAAAATCATGAAGTTTGACTGTCAATTGGCTATAGTTCACTTTTTCCCCAATACAGTTGATTTCTAGGTCAACTGTCCAATTGACTGGGCAAAGATTGGAATCAAGGCTTGAAATTTGGTATGGATAAACTTGTAAGTCCAACATGAAGCATGAAAGTCACTTTGGTAATTTTAGGTCAAAACATCTATGTGCAAACTCAAACCCTAATTTGGGTCAACAGTGCAATGAGGGGTCTTGAGCAGAGCAAACCCTAACTTGATCTTGAGTTCCAGGAGTCTTGTGATGAGAAAATGTTGATGAAATGGGAGGGAAAATTTTGGGGTACAACATTGACCATTTTGGATAAATAAAATTGGAACAATGTGAAAAATGCCAAGAAGTTGGGATAAAATCCTGACCAAAATCTGTTAAAAATTTCTCTAAGTGTTAGATGAAAATGTCATGACTTCAGGAATTTATAACTCACAATACAAGCACTTCTAGTATTTGAACAGTAAAGCAAAGGTATATATCTCATCAAGATCTGCAACTTTCATGTTGAAAGTTTTCTTTGAATCATCTTGCATCTTGGTGAAAGAATGTCATGAAGTAGTGAAATTATCATGTACAAAAATACTTAGGAAAAATTTCTAAGTCTTTAAAAGTTTGACTTTTCTCATTGACTTTTTACTTTCTTAATTTCTTAATTATCAAGCTTTATATTCTTGAATGTTGTGATACGGTGGGAGAACTGACTTGAGGTCTTGCGTTTCGTCGCAAATATCGCGGTTTAGCAAGAGTCGCCACCGACTTTTATTTTATCCAAAAGGAAAGGTAAAAAAGCACAGGAAAGACCTTTGAGATGTTTTCTTGAGTTCGGGGGGTAGATTATGAAAAGGGAAGGTGCTAGCACCCTTTTCATCCATGGTTTTCCATGGGCTCTTAGTTACTTGCTTAGATCACTTGCTTTGCTTTAGAAATTGTTTGAAATGGTGCTTTGTGTTTGGTGTGGTTTTGAAAGTATTTTGAAAAGAGGCCATCGTTTAGGAAATCTTTGTAATGATTCTTGTTCTTAAGAATGTATACAGAGATGTTTGTCTTTTGAAAAATGTTTCAATGTTTTGAAAGGTGTTTTGGAAAATGTTTTGAAATGTGTATGTGTTTGTTTTTGAAAATAGCAAGGATTGTTTGGATGAGAGCAAGTAACTAGGAACTATCTACCCTACTCAAATGTCTTTCCTATGCATTTTTATTCCTTTGACATTATTGATTTACCATTGATTTGGTAAACAAACCTATCTTTGGATGTTAAACGGGACGGGCGCGGGTCATCGTATAACCATGATAGCAATGTTGCCAAGTATCTTAGCATGTTTGGAGGGACCAAGATCCTTTTTTTAGGCAACCTTGAATAGCGTCATCGAGGGACTATGATATTATTTTTGTTTTGTTTTGCCAAGATACTTCGCATGCATACCATAACCATTTTTGTTTAGGCAACCAAGGGGGTGAAACCCTAAGGGTGCTTGTGTGCAATGTGTGTCATTTTTCATGCATTGGTCTTGTATTAGGTCATTTCTATTTGTTTTTGTTTTTGATCTTATCATGCAAACCCTAATTTACTACACAAATATATAAAGCGATAAATTGCGTAAATGTAAACTAAGCTATTACAACAATTATTATGGGAGGGGGGATACAAGCTTTGAATGGGGATATTGCACAAAAATAAACCCTAAAATACTATTACAACCCAATTGAATTATTGTGCAAAATAAATAAATATACAAATATTTAAATATGCAATGCAATGTATTCATGCAAAAAATGTTTTGTATTTATTTAATGTATGAGAAAATAGTTTATGTAAACCCTAGAAAAAGGAAAAAATAATATTATTATTTTTGAAAGGGGGAAACCCTAATTTTTTATTAAAAGAAATATATGCTCTATATTTATATTTTGTCCATTTTTTTATACAAAAAAAAAATAATATTATGTGCAAAATATTAAAAATTAAAATATGTATGAAAATAATTATTTTATGTGTGAAATAATAAAATAAAAAATGTATAGTATTTATTAAATGTATTTACAATTTATTAAGAAAATAAAATTCTATTTATTCTAATAAGCTATTTTCTATGTAAAAAAAAATAAAAAAAAAATAAAATTGCAAAAAATTAAGAAAATATTTTTTGTGATTTTTTAATGTTCAGAAAAAAATATTAAAAGCAATAAACATGAAAATATAAGAAAATATGAAAAATATACAAAAATAAGTCAGGGGATGCAAATATCAAGTCAGGGGGTGTGAATATCAAAAATAGCAAGGCCCAGGCACGCCAAGGCCCAAGACAGTGGTCCCTGTCCTCCAGCTCCCTCTTGCGCGCACGTTTTGCTTCAAACCTGTATCTCTCTATTGCTTGCATAAAAACAAAAACTCATAACATAAAAAATGTAGCTTGTAATCTCACGATTCCAACCATATAAGATTTGTAACCTAACTCTAAAAGATCAGGGAGAATTTTATCAGCCCTAAATCGTGACCTAAAAAATCCAGGAACTTCAAGTCTCAAATTCTCATGGAACAATTAATATAAATGGCAAGTATGCATATGTATAGCTTCACCAAGTTAGGGACTACATTTTTGCTTTACAAATCGTGGCTTGAGGATGCCTAAATAGAGAGATAAAGTTTTGAAAAAATACCTCCTTCAGCTGGATTTGGATATGGAAATGTGAGGGCTTTGAGTGAAGCCTGGGGGTCGTGTGAGCTTCCTTGAAGTTCCTTCAAGCTATTCCAATGCTTAGCTGGCTTTGTGGATGGCTGAAACTCTCTGTAGAAGTCAAGTTGTAAGCTTCCAAAGTGAAAATGGCAATGGCTGAAACAAAGCTTACAATTGCAATATGAATGCTTGGATAGCTTTGGTAGGATATATGGAAGGTGTTTGAAATGATAAAAGGCAAAACACACGAGCAAATAATGGACTTGCTATGATTTTGCAGAAACTGGAAGTTTTTTTGCAGAAATATGAGGTTTTGGAGTTTTGGTGAGTTTCAGATGCTATAATTTCGTGTCTTGGCTTGTGATAAGTTTGTGAATATGTCTAGAATGATACCAAGTCCTCCCTTTATCAGCTTGTACAAGTTTTTAACTTTTGGCCAACTTTCTTGCATTTTAAGAAAAGTTGAAGTGACTTGTGCAACAGGCATGTACTGGCTAGTTCTTGAGCTGATGAGAGTTTGTATGCTTTGCTTAATTCCTGTGGAAATTGTTTGTACCAAAGGAACAAGTCCAAGGCTCAAGGCTGATAAAGTTGGAAAAACTTGCCTTTATGAAAATGGCAATGTGCCCTTTATGCCATTAATGGATTTATTTCTTGTACAATGTTCCAAAAGTGAAAACAAAGCCTTTATCCATTGAGTTATCATTTAATTATGGAGTGTAGAATGAGTTTAGGACCTGTAATGCAAGGTACAAGCATGCTAGGATCTGATTTGCAACTTGATCTCATGTAAAAATGACTTGATCAAAAGTGACAAAATGCCAACTTCCCTTCTTCGATTCTCCCTAACCACAAATGATCTTGGAGAGTTATTGGACATTTTAGAAAGCTTGCAACATGCTATACAATCCATCTTTGAAATTAATTTTGAGATACCTCTTGGAACTAGGTGAAAAATGTCCATGAATTTGGGTCAAAAACCTACCTAAATTAGGGCAAATTTTCACCAAGTCATTTAGTTCATAGACCTCTATTCACAAATTCATAACTTGAGATACAAGAATCCTTTGGGAAAACTTTGTGAATCAAAGTTGTAGATTTCATTGAGGGCTAAAACTTTCATGTTGGAAGTTTTCTTTGAATCAAATTGCATCATGGTGAAAAAGTGGTTAAAAGTTGGGGAAAAATAAGAAAATTTCCATACTTAGAAAAATTCTAAGTTATGAAATTTTTCAAATTCAAAACCCTAATTTTCAAAATTGGTTTTCTTGGTCAACAAGTTTCATATTTTGACATATCTTGATGAATTATGACCCTTTGCATTTGATTTTGACCAAAAGGTCAAAGTTTGACTTTTCAGTGTACAGTTGACTTTTGATCAGTTAACTGGAAAATTCATCTGTCAATCCTATGAACTTGAGATCTTTTGAACCATGAAATTATGTCAAGATGATACCATTGAACCCTTGAAATCATGTTTGAACCCAATTGGTCATTGGCTAGGTTAAAAATCAGAAATTGCCCTTTCTCAGTCAAAACCCTAATTTTGACCATTTTGCCCTTTTGATGATTTGATCAAATTTCTTGAGGAGTTGTGATCCAAACTTGATCAAATGGTACATATGAGTCTAAAATGTTGTTGTGGATAAAAAATTATGAAGTTTGACTGTAAATTGGCCATGATTGACTTTTTCCCCAATACAGCTGATTTATAGGTCAACTGTCCAATTGACTGAGTAAAAAGGTGATTCAAGGCTTGTAACTTAACATGAGCAATCTTAGGGGTCCAAAATGATGTATGAAAGTCACATGAAGCATTGATGGTCCAAAAATCCTTGTGCAAACTCAAACCCTAATTTTGGGTTATCAGTGCAAGGTGATGTCTTGAGCTGACCAAACCCTAAATCTTGTCTTGAGTCCAAGAAGTCTTGTGAGAAAAATCTTGAAAAATGAGAGGGCAAATTTTGGGGTACAACAAATGTCTTGATGAATTTTGATCTTTGAGACTTAATGTTGACCAAGAAGTCAAAGTTCGACTTTTGGTGTATGGGTTGACTTTTTATCAGTACAACTGATTTTTGGTCATCTGGTCAATTGACTGGGCAGAATTTATGATACAAGATTTGAAACTTGACATGAGAATTCTTGAAGGTCCATAATAATCCATGAAAGTCATTTGAAGTATTAAAAGTCCAATTGTCCTTGTACAAGCTCAAATCCTAATTTTGAGGTATCAGTGTTGAGGAGATGGCTTGACCTAGTCAATACTTGTGCAAGCTTGAGCTCTTGAAAATCTTTGTGAGAAATATCTTGAGAAAAGAGAGGGCAAATTTTGGGGTACAACAGTAGGAAAAATATGTGTGCCCCTTGGCACACATGGTATGAAGACTAACACATGTTAAAATATATGTGCCCCACGACATACAATGTCTGCCACTCGTCACAAGCTTTTTCAGTATTAATACGAAGTTCTCTCCATGTCTGCAACGAAGCTCCTATATTATCTCAACTTCTCCGACCATGATCTCCATTTTCTCCACTTCACCCACTCACCTCATGATTTTATCATCTTCTCCGACCATGATCTCCACTACTTCTCACATGAATCTTAAAGTAACTTCCATTAGTTCTAACTATAAAAAGGATCGAACATTCATTTTTTGAAAAAAAATCCAAGTTTGTGCATGGAAGTGTTGTTAGTAGTTTTAGGCAGAAATTACTTTTGTAAAAGTGGTAGTTTCTCACATCGGGGAACTACCACACCACTAGTACTAGGACTCTTTTGTGTAACTTGCTTGGACCAACAATCTTGCCGTTATTATTGAAGTTATTTCTAGTTTTCATTTATTTTCAAGTGTTTTACAGGTTCTTTATCATATTGCTTATTATTATTATTATTATTATTATTATTATTATTATTATTATTATTATTATTATTATTATTATTATTATTATTATTATTATTATTATTATTATTATTATTATTATTATCTGTCATTATTGATTTGTTTGTCAAATTTAATTACCATGTTGTTTTTAATTGCAATTGCTATGTTTAATTTGTTTTCAATCAATAGTATGTTCGATCAAATTACTTAGAGTATGGTATGTGAGAACCGTTTTTCTGATGGGACTCAGTAATAAGTTGGCTTAATATCTGTTTGAAAATTCAGTTTCGGTCTTTGTTTTTAAAGTTAATTTAAATAGCTTTGTCACGAGAGTGAGAGATTACTTAATACGATTTTTCCACCAGAGTGGGAAATTAACTAAGGTTCGAGCTAGCACTGCGAGAGCGTGGGTGTCGAACTGGATTTTAGAAACTAGGCATTAGTTCTAAACACAACGAGAACTCTTTACGATTAATTAGAACTTGTTCAGTTTTCAAAACACATTCCTTAATTAAAATGGGCGAGCGAGAGAAAAATATCATGGTTAAGGAATGCGACTTTATCCAAAACCACAAGAGTGTGAGGTTCAATCTTTAAATTGATATTTTCTACTAAACACATTTTTAACATCTGTATAAGCCAACGAGTTACAGAGTCCCAGAGGTACGCGGTACACATTCTGGTCTCTCTTTTCATATATATTTCCTTAATCTTATTTTATTTCAGTTTTAGTTCTTAGTTTCCCCTAAATTATTCATTCATTAGCCTTAGCTTTACAAAGCGAAAATAGATTACAGTAGGTTGACATTGGTCTTTGTGGGTTCGACAATCTTTTATATTACTCTGATATTTCCGTGCACTTGTGGACACATCAAATTCAAGTGAGAAAATGAATGGAATAAAAACAATTCAAATTTTGATCCATTTTTCAGTTGATTCGAATCAGGTTCAATGTATGATTTAAATCAAGGACCCCATGATTAGAATCATGTGCAAATAGTGATTTGAATCAAATGCTCCAGGCCCTTATTGAAAAACTGTGTGATTCGAATCATGTGCAAAGTGTGATTTGAATCAAATTGGGCAGAGGTGATAGAAAAATGTATGATTCGAATCATATGCAAAGTGTGATTCGAATCAAATGGTTTTGAATTTTTTTGTCTACCCATGTTAAATTTGATTCAAATCAAATTGAGAGTGTATTTTATTGATTCAAATCAAACGCTTAAAAACTCAATTTTTTTAATGATTTTAAAGGTACTTTGATATAATTCCTTGCACCTAACTTGAATCAAACACATATAGTTTTTATTCCACAAACTCATGCAGTTGGCTAAAGACATATTGATCAAATTCAAACGTAACCAATGTTTTATGCATGATAAAATGATAATGAATCAATTTCAAACTTGATTCAGAATATGTGCAATCATGGAGGAGACTCAATAAATGATAATAAATGAAAGAGATAAGACAAGCAACAAAATAATCATAACGAGGATGCCCCCTGCATACAATAAGGACATGCGACCAACTCCCCCTAGGGGTATACAACTGCATTCTCCCTCTTTTTGATGCTTGACAAGATTTCACTTGTAAATGAGTCAACTTTGAGTTAAAATAAAAAGTGCTCATGTTCCCATGGAAACATTGAACACATAAACCACAACATAAAATACATAAAGCAATTCTAGACTCATTATAACTTTCTCCCACTTTGCCAACATCAAAAAGAGATGCCAATTGTTAAGGATCTAGAAACCAAACAACCAAGTGCAACAAATAGTTCTAGATGAACATATGAGCTAAATATCCAAGAATAATACACAACAACAAAGATTGAATACATAATGCATTTTCAACATAATACATATATAAATATACAAATGGCATAAGAGTGATCATATCACAATATCGTGCATTTCATAACACATTCTAAAGTCTCAAAAGACCGAGGAAGCGTCTGATTCCCGCTACGGAACAAAACTGCACTCAGGGGAATAACATGTAAAATTCTGTTCAGGGGAGCGCGCTGGGCGGTACCCCACGCGCTAAACGCGACATGTTGTACGCAGAAAAAAACCAGAAACGCAGAAATGCGATTTTGGGGCTCTAATCACCCAAACCTTCACATGCAAACCACAATGATCAAAATACAGGTCATGGTAATGATGGATGTGCAAGTTATCAATTGAATGGGGTCATATTCATGCATGATTAAGGATTATTAATGAATAATTTCACTCAAAACCTTTATTCCCAACATAAATTCCCAAAACCCCAAGTCTCTAACTAGAGACTCACCTTAGAGATAAAAAAGCTGCAAAGCAGAGAAAGATGATGACGAATCAAATGAATGGAGTTGGTTCTTGAAGCATGCAAGATTAAGGCTTGAACAAAATGGAACTTCTTCTTCTTTTCCTCTCTTCCACGCTTCTCTCTTTCTCTCTCTCGAAATCTGATTTTATGACAAATGAGAAAAATAAAGCTTATCCAAACAAATCCCTAACTTGTCATTTAATGGTGCAAAGACCAAAATATCCCTTTAACACTTATTTAGTTTATTCTCTAAATTCTCATCATACTATTAAACCAAGTGTTTAGCATAATTATCCTCTAGCAATTATCACTAAAATAATTAGTAATAGTCATTAGGGAAATAATTATACCGAATATATATATATATATATATATATATATATATATATATATATATATATATATATATATATATATATATATATATATATATATATATATATATATATATATATATATATATATATATATATATATATATATATATATATATATATATATATATATATATATATATATATATTTCTCTATGTAATAAATAAATATTGACATTGGATTTGATTCTCCTTCACCGTCATCTTTTGTCTAGGCCCGTAAACGGCAATAACTATGATAAAAGAAATATAAAGTGTAGAGTTTAACAACATTTCGCTTGAGCTAAAATATTAGAGATACTAGAGATCATCTCTCCATTCACTATCTCATGAATTTTTAAAGCTCTCAAATATTAAATACCTTTTGATAATGTTTTGAATTTTATTTTTCAAAAGTTACCTACTCTCTCCATAATGATTTATAAATAAATTTTATTTTTTAGATTCATTAAATAATTAATATATTTGATTTATAAATAGATTAAATATATTAATTATTCAATAAATTTAAAAAATAAAATTTATTTATAAATTATTAGAGAGAGAATAATTTATTAGGATCTTCATTTTTAACTAAAAGGTATAAGGGAGACTTGAGTAGTTTGTTGAATCTAATTATAATGGAGGATCAGATATGTACTTTTCTAACAATTAACAACAGTGCATATTGACACACGTCCTGTTTAAGGTTCAAAATGCTAGTCGGCATATGCACTAAATCAAGTTCATAATTTAAGTGGAACTAAAGGCTGCAAACGTGGCCGTAAGCTACTCCTAAGCATGTAGAAATTTGATAAACTTTAGTCCCAAGTCTCCAAATCATTAACATCGTTTTCAAAATTTGTCCTATAAATAGAATTGTTTCTCAATATAAGCAATCCATCTACAATCCTTTTTCCAAACTATTTTTCTCTTTTGACACACATAATCTCTAATACTTTCACTTCCACGCAAATATGTCTAAGCATTCACGTAATGTTGTAATGCATGTTGTTTTATTAACGATAATAATGATTGGGATAGGAGAAGGAAGAAAAGTTCAAAACTGTGGCGGGAGAGGAAAAGGCCAAGGTGCGGGAGGAAGTGGGGTTGGTGTAGGAGGAGGTTCTAGTATCGGAGTTGGTGGAGATGTTAAGGGAGGTGGAACTATTATTGGTGGAGGTGCACGTGGAGGAGGAGGAGTTGGTGCTAGAGGAAATTTAGGAGGAGGTGTTGGAGGAGGTGTTGGAGGAAGTTCGGGAGGAGGTGTTGGTGCTGGAGGAGGTGTTGGTGGGGGAGTAAGTGCTGGAATTGGTGTTGGTGGAGGAGCCGGTGCTGGTGCGGGAGGAGGTGTTGGTGGAAGGATTGACAGAGGAGTCGGTGCTGGAGGAGGTGCAATAGGAGGTGTTGGTGCGGGAGAAGGGGTAATAGGAGATGTTGGTGGAGGTGCTGGAGGAAGTTTGGGAGGAAGTGTTGGTGCTGGAGGAGGTGTTGGTGGGGGAGCAAGTGCTGGAGGTGGTGTTGGTGGAGGAGCCGGTGCGGGTGCGGGAGGAGGTGTTGGTGGAAGGATCGGCGGAGGAGTCGGTTCCAGAGGAGGTGTTGGAGGAGGTGCAATAGGAGGTGTTGGTGTGGGAGGAGGGGCAATAGGAGGTGTTGGTGGAGGTGCTAGTGCAGGAGGAGGTGTCGGTGGAAGTGCAGGAGGAAGAGTCGGTGCTGGAGAAGAAGCTGGAGGAAGTGTTGGAGGAGCTACGAATGCAGGAGGAGGTGTAGGAGGAAGAGTCAGTGCTGGAGGAGGTGTTGGAGGAGGTGCTGGTGTGGGAGGAGGTACAATAAGAGGTGTTGGTGGAGGTGCAACTGGAGGTGTTGGTGGAAGTGTAGGAGCAGGATTCAGTGTTGGTGCGAGAGGAGGTGTTGGAGGAGGTGCTGGTGCAGGAGAAGGTGTTGGTGGAAGTACAGGAGGAATAATCGGTGATGGAAGAGGAGCTGGAGGAGGTGTTGGAGGAGGTGCTGGTGCGGAAGGAGGTGCAGTAGGAGGTGCAACAGGAGGTGTTGGTGCAAGTGCAGGAGGAGGAGTCAGTGATGGAGGAGGTGTTGGAGAAGGTGCTAGTGTGGGAGGTGGTGTTGGTGGAAATGAAGGAGGAGGATTCAGTGTTGGAGGAGGTGCTGGTGCGGAAGGAGGTGTAGTAGGAGGTATTGGTGGAAGTGCGGGAGAAGGAGTCGGTGCTGGAGGTGGTGCTGGAGGAGGTGCTAGTGTGGGAGGAGGTGTTGGTGGAAATGCGGGGGGAGAAGTCGGTGTTGGAGGAGGTGTTGGTGTGGGAGGAGATGCATCGGGAGGTGTTGGTGGAAGTGCAGGAAGGGGAGTCAGTGCTGGAGGAGGTGCTGGTGCGAGAGAAAGTGCAACAGGAAGTGTTGGTGTTGGAGCAGGTGCATCAGGAGGTGTTGGTGCGGTAGGAGGTGCAATAGGAGGTGTTGGTGCGGGTGGAGGTGTTGGTGGAAGTGCAACAAGAGGAGTCGGTGTTGGGGGAGGTGCTGGAAGAGGAGTCGGTGTTGGTGCGGGAGGAGGTGCGGGAGGAGATGTTGGTGAAAGTGCAAGAGGAGGAGGAGTCAATGTTGTAGGAGGAGGATTTGCGACAAGAGGTGTTGGCGGAAGTGCAGGAGGAGGAGTCAGTGTTGGAGGAGGTGCTAGTGCGGGAGGAACTACAACAAGAAGTATTGGTGGAAGTGCAAAAGGAAGAAAAAGAAGCGACCGTCAAACCTAAAGTTAGTATAGATGGAGGCATTGGGCTTTAATCAACACTAAAGAAAGTAGTAATACAATAGAATAAATGAATAATAAAATCGTTATGGATGAAGCTCAATATATTATAATAAATTAAATAAAAGTGAATACAGTGATGTTCTAGTACAAATATTAGAGCTAGCATGATGATATATCTTTAACATTATAGCTGAGGTCTATGTATTGTTATAAAATAATTTTATTGCAACCGTGTGCCATATGATATTGTGATGGAAATATTATGATAAAATCAATTACACTTGATATAAAAATATCAAAAATTACAAGATGTCAAATTAATGCTTTATCATAAAACTTGTAAGATTTTCGTGCTATCGCAGGGTCCCGTCAGAACTCACATTACACGTCGTGTGTAATAAGGTGTGAGAACTGACTTTTGGGTTTTACGTTTAATTGCAAATGTTGTGGATAGCAAGAGTCGCCACCGAATTTTCTTTTATCTAATAAATGAAGGGTGAAAAGAACATGAAAGACCTTTTGAGAATTTTCTGAGTAAGGGGGGTAGGTTATGAAAAGGGAAGGTGTTAGCACCCTTTTCATCCGTAGTTATCTACAGGCTCTTAATCGCTAGCTCACTTTTGAAATGCTTTGTGCTTGTGTATGTTTGAAAATATTTTGAAGATGTCTAAGTACGGAAATTTTATAATGATTCTCGTATCGTTGAGAATGTATACAAAATGTTTGTTTTGAAAATATTTAATGAAAGAAAGTGTTGTTTTGGGGAAAGATGTTTTGAAAATACCAATGTAAGGCAATTTGCTTTATAATAACCCTTGTATCAGTTCTCAAGCGTGTTTATAAAGCATTTTGAAAGTAGTTGTTTTGAAAGTGTGAGGTGTAAATATTGTTTTAGTTTGTGAGCAAGCAATTACGAGCGATCTACCTATTTAAAAAGTCTTTGTTCTTTTCCTCCTCCTTTAGATAGTGCTACCCTTCTATTAGTTAGTAGGAAGCCCTATCATTAGATGTGAGGGACAGGCGCAGGTCATCGTACAGTCATAGAAGGCAACTTGTAGGACGCTTTAGCAATTGTCGTAAGGGACTAAGATCGTTTATCGAAGGCAGTATCGAAGGGTCATCGATGGACTACGATCTTTTAATTGAGGGTCTTTGCTAAAGTATCCCACGTTCGAGGGACATGACTAGTTACATCCGAGGCAACAAGTGAGGGTCACCCTAGAGTTGCACGTGTGAGAAGTGTTTTGATTTCAAGTATTTGTCTCGAGATTAGGTTTTCTAATGTTTGCTTTTAATCTTGTTATATAATCCTATTAAACTAACAGTAATAAGGAAAGCAATAAATTACGAAAATTAAATGTTCTACGCTATTACAAGGCTTTGGGAATGGGGGTACAAATTTATGAATAGGGATGAAAGCAATAAACCCTAATTATCTATTATAAACTATTGATAGTTACAATATTGAAAAATAATGTGAAAAGTAAATGAGCGCGCAGAGATTGAAAAAGGGGAAAGATGTTTAAAAATCCTAAAATATTTCTAAGTGTTTAGAAAAAAAGTATTTTTGGTGTTTTTGTTTAGAAAAATAATTTATAGTGTGAAATAATAGTAAAAGTCTAATTTTAATTAATCTACTAATTAATTATTAATAATAAAACTAAAGTGTGATTAAGTTAAATTAATTTTATCTTATCAAAAATTAAATTAATTAGTCACAAAAAAAAACTAAGTCTAATTTTTTTTAAATGATTTTTTGTGGTTTTTGTTGATTCAATAAAAATAAAAAATGGAATTGGTTAAAGAAAAGAAAATGTTAATTAAAATAGAAAAATTTAAAAATTAAAATGGGCCTGCAGTATAAATGAAATGGGGGGTGTTAGAAAGAAAAAACTCCAGGCCCAATAACAAGAGAGCCCAGGCGCAGCACTGGATCTAGTGAGGGAGATCCATGAAGGCTCATGGTGAGGACACTGATCTGGAGCATGGGATTTGATTGTATGGTGATTTGATGGTGTTGATGAGGGGGTGCATCATTGCACGCTGGATTTGCGTGTACCTGATCTCCAAAGAAAATGTTGAAAAATAAAATGCCTTAGGCAGGGATCAAACCCCTGCCTGGCACACCAACTCCTTACTCACACACACGCTTTCCACTAGGGTGGCTGTTTCATCCGGTTATGAAACATCACCTATTAAATATATTATAAAACATGTTCACAAGTTCAAATTTATGAACTTCTTCTTCTTCCTTGCGCCAGACTAACAACACCAACATTTTCAAATATCAAACTCTTCCATTTCTCAACTATTTTAAAAACTATAAACATGAAAGTTGTTCTAAATTTCACCACGAATTCAACCATGCCATTAACTTTAATTAACACTCAAAGATTAAAAGGAATTTATGTTGGTACCAAAATGAAAACCTAATTGGTCAGAGCTAAAATGCTCATCACACAAGCAATATAAATGAAAACTAATGACATGGTTAGCTTCAGGGCATTGATATCTACATTTTATTTTTTGAAATCAATCACAAATGATGCATGGATAAGGATATCACAGTTTGAGAAAACTCACCTCTTGAAGAAAAAAATCCAATGCCCTTTACATGACTTCCATAAGCAATGTGATGATGGATTAAGCTTGCTGGGACCTTCTTTGACCTAATGGGATAACTACTTTGCTTTGAAAGTTGCGGAATCAATCCAACCAAGTCAATGTGCAAGCTTCAAATATGGAGTTTAGAGGATGATAAAGATGGTGTTACAGAGGTGTAACAGGTGCTTGGATGTGTTATATGTGATGTATGTAAGGTGTATGGATGGTTGGTTTTCACATATATTACAAGGTTTGAGGGGTTCGAAGAAATGGACTTCAAATCTCAAAAATGGAGTTTTATGGCAATTCTGACTTTGAGAGTGTATGAGAGGTTTAAAGGGCTTGTGAATTCTTATCTTATGCATTGTGTTATGCTCTCTATTTATAGAAAAAAATTTAGAGGATGATAGGACTTGGTTTACAAGTTATCAAGTTTTGGCTTGGTTGAGATGTAACTTGTGATTTCTTGAGAAATCAAAGTTCCAATGCATAGTACCATCGCTCATAGAGTGGTTAGGAGCTTTAGACATGTTGCTTCTTCCTTTACTACTTGAGTGTGATCAGAGGAAGCAATGTATGGGCTCAAGGAGTTGACATTTTGATTTCAGTTAGCTTTACACGAGTGGTAGTGTTAACTTTGTGCAAAAAATGGAATAATGCATTGGATAAAGGCTTGAACACTTGGATAATAGCTAACAAGAGTGTGTAATCTTCTGATTATGGAAAGATTTTGAGGTTTAGAGGCCTGCAAAGTGAGATTACAAGGCATGGATATGAGAATTGATTATGAGTTCATCATAAAAATGTCCTATAATTCAAGAATGACATGCCAACTTCAAATCTTCGAATATCCTAGCTCAAGTATGAGAAATTCATGCTCCTTGACATTTTGGAAAGCTTGAATCAAGATCTTCAACTTTCATGTTGACTACTTTGGCTAAATCAAATGGGAACTTGGTGAAAATTGGCAAAGAAGTTGGGATAAAAAACTGATCAAAACTTGTTGAAATTTTTTCTAAGTGTTGGATAAAAAACATCACAACTTCATGAGCTCATATCTCTTAAATTAAGCACTTTTTGAGGATCATCCCACATTAAAAAAAGTTGTAGAATTCATTAATCCCTGCAACTTTCATGTTTAACATTTTCCTTGAATCAACTTGTATGTTGAAGAAACTTGCTTGTGAAGTTAGGGTTTTCAAAGCACAAAATACTTAAATTTATATAAGTACTAGAAAATCTTCCAACTTTGACTTTTGTTGACTTTCTTGATTCTCTTGATTCTTGATGACAAAGTTTGTTAGTTTTGAAAGTTTTGATGATTCTTGATTTTTGAATTCCAAGGTTGACCAAAAAGTCAAAGTTTGACTTTTCTGTGCTTGTTGACTTTTCATCAATTGATTCAATTCTTCAATTATCAATCACTTGTATCTTTGGAAATGTCTTGAGCCATATAATTAGGTCAAGATGTTGTATTTGAGCCCTTGAGATCATGCTTTAAGCCATTAGGTCATGCACTAGGTCAAAAGTCAATGATCAGTCATCTTCAATCAAAACTCTAATTTGGAAAATTTTGACCTTTGATAATTTGAGGGCTTTCCTTGAGGAATCTTGATCAACCCTTGATCAAATGATGAATATCACCTCAAAATGTTGATGTTGACAAAGAATCTTGAAGTTTGACTGTATGTTGACCATAGTTGACTTTTTACCTAATACAATTGACTTTCAATCATCTGAGTCATTGACTAAGCAAACATGTGATGCAAGACTTGAAACTTGACATAAGCATTATTGAGGATTTATGGTGAACCATGAAAGTCATTTGAGATCCTTACAACCCAATCTTCTTTGAGAAGCATGAAACCCTAGTTGTAGACCCTTGCTTAGGAGGAGGTTTGACCAGCCAACTCCTGAGTAGCTTTGAGACCTTTGAGACCTTTGAAGAAAACGAGAGGACAAATTTTATGGTACAACACCATGATATATAATTTTTCAGTTTTGAAAAATGTTTTACAGTCCATCAATTTTCACAGAATTTCAACCATAGGCCAATTATATGCATAAACCAATATCCATTGATCCAAGTATTACTTTCAAACAAAATAAAAATATGGCTAAACAACTCATAAAAAACGAAGATGTTCCTTTTGTTATGTTCTACAATTATTATTTCTTAAATTCTAAATGTCAAAATAAAACGTTGTTACAATGCACAAAATAAAAGTTGTCAACAAATTTAGTATGTGGGTCCAACACCGTACTTAACTATTGCAACAATATCCTCACCATTTTTTAATCCAATTTCCAAAATGTAAAATATATAATATGATGTTTTAATTTCAAAGATACATAAATTAACTAAGTATCTTATTACACAATCTACAAATTAAAGTGTAAAATTTTCCCAATTATGAAACATCCCAATCATCAAAGGTATCCATTTGAATCAATATGATATGTGAAAATCAACACAGTCTCATACAAAATCAATCTGCTAAAGAGTAAGTATGCCAATATCAAACATTTTGAAATGAAAACGTTTACATTTATTCATCAATTAAAAATGTACAACTATTTATCTTAACTAAATGTTCATAAAAACAACAACAAAAAGAAACATAGCCAAGATTGATATTAGTATCGAAGAATCAAAGAAGAAGAAAAAGTTATTTACCAACTAAATTAATGCTTGGAAGACCTCTTTATACACTACATTGGTAGTAGTCTTACATGATTCATTGTCCTTGTTGTGTATTAGTATTTTCAAACCATTATTGCTTTTCACTCTTGAAAGTGTCACATACAATTGACCATGACTAAAAACAGGAGTAGTAAAATATAATCTAACACTATCAAGTGATTGACCTTGAGATTTATTGATTTTCATTGCATATGGAACAATGATCGAAAATTGTCTTCTAATCAATTTAAATGACCATGGTAATTTAGAAGGTGACATAGACATTAGAGGAATACAAATTATGTTACCAATGTTCTTTTCAAACATAATTTTGGCCTCAATGACGTAATTTACTAATCTTGTCACAATCAATCTTGTTTCATTACATAAACCTTCGGCTTGGCCCAAATTTCCATTAGCATAATGGGAGTTCCAACTTTCAGTTTAATCTTGTGATTTATCAAACCAGGCGTTCTTATAGAACTAAAAAATTATGGTGTTAGAACCTCGTAAGCTTGGTTGTAATTGGCTTCATCCTATCAATTGAATCAAAACTCCGATACTCTTTTTCTTATCATAGACAAACTTATAAACAAATTGAGAATATGTCAAATTTTTGGCTTCAACATATGTGTTATTTACTTCCATCCACGAAGTAAACATTGATTCTTTCACACTTGGTTTCTCAAGTAACTCACCTATCACTTCATAATCAGTATAGTAAACAAAATTGTCACCTTCAAGATGGAAAAACAACCTTTCAACTACTGGAGGTCTACCATGTATAGGAAATGAAAAAAAAATCCTCCAACATGCTTCATTTGGCGAGACATATCTACAATCAAGATATTGCTAGATTTCATCAATATTTTTGTCTGCATAAGTACCATCAGAATCTTTTGGGATAATGGTAGTTGTAATTCTATCATAGCCCTTGATAATGTACTTGAATAAGTACTTAATCGATGTTCTCTGATTACTCCACTCCATATTGATGTGTGCTTGAAATTTTTTTAACAAATTTAGAATATAAGGGACTACATACCTATTATCGAGGACGATTTGATTTTTCATCACGGTATTACCATTCTGTCTTCTTCTATAAAAATGATATCCATCCCGATCAACAATTGTGGTAGCCTGGAACTTCTTAGGAAAGTACTTAAAGCACTTACCGTTTTTCATGCAAGGTGAAGACTTATTTGCTAAACCACATGGACCATGAATCATATATGTCTGGACTAAATGATACACTTCCTTGTCATCTTCTTCATTTGGTATTTCCACTGAGATGATTTTATTTATATCGTCAGGTGTTGGATACTTGCTCGGCGGATGTAGAAACAACAAAATATGGGCATGTGGTAATCCACTCTTTTGGATTTCAATGGTGTACAAATCTTAAATGAAATGAATCAAACATTAAATGCCATATAAGGTGTTATAATGCATTATGAAATTAATGATTTATGACTAATTGAGAAATATAGTATTTGGACATACATGAAACCACCTTTCCTAATACGTATTTCTTTGTTAAATCTTTTAATAACTCATTGAACTTTATTTTTAATACTCTTGAGATGATATCTAGTCGGTCTTGTGGTTGTAAGTTGATTTTGGAAAGCAGTCCAAGCCTATAACCATTTTCGTCTCTTGGAAAGAGTAGTGGATATTGATATTTCATATAAATAGGATGAGACTCACCGATTCTTTTTAGCCTTCCACTTTGTTTTTCAAGTATAGTATCTCTTTTTCAGTTGTATCGACATCACCAACAATAAGGGCAACAACCTTTGAAACAGTTGGTTGATTGTAAATTCTTCAGTTTGTTGATCTTTCATATATTAATCTCAACTTCAGATAAGGTACTGGACAATCCTTTATTCTTTCTGCAGCCATTCTAAAAGACTTGGCATGTAATATTGTACGCATCCAACCTAATTTTCAACTTATTAACAATTTCTAGAAGAATATTTTGGTTGTTACTGCAAGAGATACAAAATAGTTACTATAAAAAAAGTATACAATCAACAATATTACAAATATTCTCATGTCCAACAAATAGAGAATTAGAATCATAAGTTTGAACATCATCAAAACTTGAACTTATATTAGAGTAATCATCTTCATGTTGATTTTCACCAACACTGTCACTTGAGTATTCTGCACTTAACATTTCATCATCAAATACTTCACTTTGAATTTGCTCATTTGGATATAAGGTCGAGGTTGAAGCTTCATTTGTTGGTATCTGACTTGTTGATGATGAGGCATGTTGTTAACTCTCACTTGCAAAATCTGCTTTCTTTTAGAATTTCTTTTCTTCTATATCGTGCCAATGCAGAACTACATTGTTTGGACCAGCCATTAACATCCATGTTTCTAGAGTACTTACAACAGTATGCAGGTAAAGAAATTACTACAATTTAGAGTGTGGAAAATATTTGAAGTGTTTAAATCCATTCTTCATATAGAAAACATGATTTCCAGTTCAATTGAATGAAGTTGAGGGCAAAGTTGTATGTCATAATAAATTTTCAAATGTCCATGTCTTGTATTAATGGAACATTTGGAATAACTAATGTGTAAAAAAAGCTGTTAAATATTAATGGAACATCAGAATGCACACGCAGGAGAGTTGGCAGCTGATTTATTCTGGGAGAAAAAGATCACCAGGGCACTTAAGGGTGGAAAAATTTCTGGTAACAATTTATACAAACTCACCCAGCAACTAATGTACTTTATGTTTTTCTTAAGGTGGGAGATATGTTCTTATGTTATTACTCTCTGCCCCACAAATTTTGTACATTAGGTTGTATAGACATCAAAGGAGGAACAATGCTTGAAGTATAAAGAATGAAAATTTCGTTCGTCCGTGATGTTGTTATTAATGAAGTTTAATGTTTCCCTTTCAGTTGCTTAAGATTAAGATCAGTCAGTTTGTGGCAGTTAATGTGTCTTTTGGAAGTTGGATTGTTGTTTAAATATAAGTTACAAATGGTTTATTTATGTTTTTTGTTTTTATCTAATTTTGACATGTTGAAATAAACCTTATTGATGTACTGCTTTATATAACAACTCTATGTGTACTCATCTAATGAAATTTATAGTTTGATGCTTGTTATCTACTATGAAATTAGTTACTATGTTTAGTGTTGTAAAACACGATACCTTTGAAATAAAGTATAATAGGTTTCTTTATGATTAAGAAATAATTAGGGTAGAAAAGATGGAAGAACACGGAGAACAATGAAGATTGGTTATAATTACTATTCTTTACTTACTATTAAAACAAGATTACAAGTACACAAGAATAACAAATAACTTCTCTCACCCTAGTATGCTATTTATAATAAACCTAACATACTAAACTAATGGGATTTTTCACAAATACCCATTACAAGCTAACTTAGGGTACAAACTAATTTAAGCAATTGGATATAACAAACATGCCCAATACGAAATACTAACAACCCTAGGATTTCGACACCCACATACTAAAACACTCTTCGACTATAATATATAGGTCTTCGACACCAACATGAGAACATACTTCGATGGCATGCATAAATCTTATCAAACCAGAAGCTACTCTTTGATCCAATAGAGTTCAATCCAATATCTCACAAATCTCCACCTTAGAACAAACTCTAATATCAAAGAACAAACTATATTTCTTCATGCAACTTTATTAATTGCATACAGTGGAAAAACTTGCAACTTGACAATGTCTTGGTGATCATATCAGCAACATTATGATTTATCGAAAACTTAAGCACTTGGACTTATCCACGCTCGATTAACCCTATGACGAAACGCAACCTAACATCGATGTGCTTGGTTCGCTCATGATAGAATGACTTCTTCAATAGGTGTATTGCACTTTGACTATCACATTTAACAGTGATAACTCGCCCTTGAAGTTTCAACTCCTTAGCAAAACCTTCAAGCCACAATGCTTCTTTCACAGCTTCAAGAGGGCAATATATTCTGCTTCAGTGGTTGATAAGATGACAACCTTCTGAAGTGTCGATTTCCAACTGATTGTTGAGGCAAACATAGTGAAAACATATCCAGAAATTGATTTTTAGGAATCCATACAACCTGCATAGTCAGAGTCGACATATCCTTCGATTACTGCTTTACCTTCTTCAGCCAAGACTCCACCATAAATTAGGACTCTGTTCAGAGATCCATTTATGTACCTTAGAATCTAATTCAATGCTTTCCAATGAGCCTTTCTAGGATTCACCATGTACCTGCTTACAAGACTTACTACATATGTTATGTCAGATCTAGTACAAACCATAACATACGTTAAAGAACCTACTATATTAGCATACATGATGCTATTCATATAAACTCTTTCGACATCAGTATTGGGACACTGATATATACTCTACTTGAATTGAGGATTTGTTGGAGTCATAACATGCTTTGAATTCGACATACCAAATTATCGAGAATCATACGTAGGTATGCCTCTTGATATAAGTATAATTTTGACTGCTTTCTATCTCTTCGGATGTCAATCCCAAGAATCCTGGATGTAGCTCTCAGATCGTTCATGTCAAACTCCTTATTGAGTTCATCCTTCACCCTCATTACATCTTCGATATTGTTGCATGCTATGAGAATATCATCCACATAAAGCAACAAAATAACAAATGAGTCACCAGGTCGAAATCTGAACTAAACACAATGGTCGAACAAATTTCTAATGAAACTTATGTGTGCCATGAACTTGTTGAATCTCCCTTTTTGACATACCCTTCAGGTTGCCTCATCAAGATTGTTTCATCTAGATCATCATATAAGAAAGCAGTCTTCACATCCATTTGTTCTAGTTCAAGGTCGAACTGTGCCACCATGGAAAGAAACAACTGAATGGACATGTGCTTTACAACATGAGAAAACACATTATTAAAGTCGACACCTTCTTTTTGAGTGAATCCCCTTTCAACCAACCTTACCTTGTATCTTTTCGATGCCACTCCTTCGATTCCTTCCTTAACTTTGAAAATCCATTTACAACTGACTAACCTGGCTCCAGCAGGTTTCTTGATCAGTTCCCAAATTTTTTATCATGAAGAGATTTCATCTCATCGTCCATTACCTTCAACCATTCAGTCTTATTTCGACTCCTCATAACTTCCTTATGGTCTCTAGATTCTTCGTCTAGAACCTCACTTGAAGAGATCAAGGAATAAGTTATAAGATATGTATACCCAAATCTCTGAGGTGGCTTGATGACTCTTCTCATTTTATCTCTTGCCAATGGTAGTCATTGACAGTTTCCTCAACTTCCTCAGCATCTTCTACTTCTTATTCGACTTCATCTGGAATACGCAATTCAGCATCAACATGCTCCACCTCAATAGAAATCTCTCCATGTTTCATCTCTTCGTCAAGTATTTCTAAACTTCGATCAACATCATCAGTTTTCTTGAAAACCATTTTAGCTTCATTGAAAACTACATATCGACTGGTGATACACCTCTTGTGACCTGGCTCTAGGCACCATAGCCTATAAGTTTTGACTCCATTAGGGTATACCATGAACATGAATTTTAGAGCTCTAGGTTCAACCTTGTATTACCTAATGTGAGCATAGGCTACGTAGCTAAATACTCTCAGTTTGTCAAGATCTGGTTAATGTCCCAACCAAACTTCTTCAGGTGTCTTCATATCTAACACAGTCGAAGGACATCTGTTTATCAGATATGTTGCTGTCGAAACAGCCTCAGCCCAAAACACCTTCTTTAACCTATCACTAGTCAACATGCATATAACTCTCTCCAAAATACTTTGATTAAACCTTTCAGCCAAACCATTTTTTTGTGGAGTACCTAAAGTAGTTATGTGCCTTGCAATACCAGAGGCAACACAAAAACTATCGAAAGCCTCATTGCAAAATTCAAGGCCATTGTCAGTTCTCATCCTTTTGACCTTTATGTTAGTTTGATTTTCGACCACAGTCTTCGAACTTTTAAAATTCTCAAAAGTTTCATCCTTAGTCTTCTGGATGAAAACCCATAATTTTTTGGAATAATCATCTACTATGAATAGAAAATACCTTGCTCCTGAACGTGATGGACACCTTGCATGCCCCCAAAGATAAGCATGGATGTAATCAAAGCATCCATGCATTCTTTGTTTGCCTTTGTTGAACTTCACTCTGCAAGATTTTCCAAGTAAACATGGTTCACAAAACTTCATCTTTTCGACTTTTTCTCCACCAAACAAATTTTGTTTCCCCAATTCGACTAGACCCCTTTCACTGACATGGCCCAATCTCATGTGCCAAATTTTTGTCTTTGACAAAGGTTTCGTGGATGCAAGATTTTTCGAACCACTTACAACTTCAACCTAAAGGGTATACAAGCCTTGTTTCTTCTCGCCTCTCAAGACTTCCTTCGATCCATTCATGACTCTTAGGATGCTTTTATCTCCTTGGAAAACATGTCCTTTCTTGTCGAATTCACCAAGAGAAATCAAATTTCTCTTCAAATCAGGTGCATACCTGACTTCAGTCAATAACCTTATTGACTCATCATGGAGCTTGAATCTTACAGATCCAACACCTACAATCTTGCAAGCTTTGTTGTTTCCCAGCAATACAGATCCACCATCTTGATCACATAGTTCCTCAAACAAGTCTTTGTTTGGAGTCATGTGCCAAGTGCAACATGAATCCATAACCCACTTTTTCTTGAGTCGCCTCTTGAAACCACAAGATCATTAGATGAGTGGAATCATCATGAACAATGGGTGCATTGCCACTATACTTACCTCCAAGATCTTTCAGGCGTTTTGGGTACACCTTTCTCATGTGACCCTCCTTCTTACAATGATATCATAAAATACCAGGTGTTTCGCCACTATAGTACTTCTGCTGACTTTTACCTTTCTTCTTATCGAACTTACCATCCTTTCACAAGAATTTTCCCTTAACGGACAAAACTTTACCAACCTTCGAATGTTTATGCTCCTTTCGTTTGTTCAAGTTTTTAGAATACAAGGATGATTGAACTTCTTCAAAGGCCAAGGACTCCCTTCCATACAAGAGAGTTTCTTTGAAGTGAGCATGTGTTCTGGGCAAAGAGCACAACAACAACAGTGCTTGATCTTCATCATCAATCTTCACATCAATATTTTCAAGATCTAGAATAAACTATTGAACATATCCAACTGCTTATCCAACACTTTGTCTTCAATCATCTTGAATGAATACAAAGCTTGCTTCAGGTAGAGTTGATTTACCAACGATTTGGTCATGTACAAACTTTCAAGTTTCACCCATAACACTGATATTGTTGTCTCCTTTGATACCTGTCGAAGAACCTTATCACCAAGGCTCAACAATATTTCATCGTGGGATTTCTCTATCATGGTTGTATTTTCTTTTTCCGTTAACGCATCATCCATAGTCGCCACTCCCTTTAACACTTCTAAACAACCCTGCTGAAGTAGTAGGGCTTTCATGTTTAAGCGCCACATACCGAAACCATTCACTCTGATGAACTTTTCAATCTCATACTTTGTTGAAGGAATTATCTCCATACTCACTACACCAACTTGTTGTGAAACACGATAACTTTGAAACAAACTATAATAGGTTTCTTTATGATCAAGAAACAATTAGGGTAGAAAAGATGGAATAATGCGAAGAACAACAATGATTGGTTATAACTGCTATTTTTTACTTCCCCTTAAAACAAGATTACAAGTACACAAGAATAACAAATAACCTCTCTCACCCTAAATTAGGATTTGCAGTTTGCAATAATGAGAGACTAGTATGCTATTTATAATAAACCTAACATACTAAACTAATGGGATTTTCCATAAATACCCATTACAAACTAACTTAGAAGAAAATCATGTATGGACCCCCAAAGCCAGGAAGTAAAGTGGTTCTCTCTCTAGCAAAATAAAAGCTAGACCTGTTAGCTCTACAAATGATGATGAGGATGCTGTAAAAAGATCCAAGAATAAGAAGAAAGTTATGGTGGTTAAAGAAGTTGATTCAGACTATGATGTCGAGCAAGATGTCTAGGACATCTCTCCTATCAAAAAGTCTGCAAACAAGAAGATTTCTGTGAGGGTTCCTAATGCCCCACTTGACAACATCTCCTTCCACTCTGTTGGGAATGCTGAAAAGTGGAAGTATGTGTATCAAAGAAGGATTGCCCTGGAGAGAGAACTGGGAGCTGGTGCTTTGGAATGTAAAGAAATCATGGAGCTGATCTCTTATGATGGAATGATGAAAACAGTTACCAGGTTTGCCAATTTCAATGAACTCTTGTTAAGGAGTTTGTTGTTAATATTCTTGTTGATTGTGTTGACCATAAAAGTAAGAAGTATATAAAGTTTTTCATTAGAGGAAAGTGTGTAGAATTTTCTCCTACCATCATAAATAGATTTCTAGATAGGTCTAAAGATGTCTGTTGTGAGCTGGAAGTTATAGATAATCAAGTGTGCAGAGCCATCACTGCTAATCAAGTAAGTGAGTGGCCCATGAAAAACAAACTTCCTGTCAGCAAACTGAGTGTGAAATATGCAATTTTACATAGGATTGAAGCTGAAAATTGGGTTCCCACTAATCACACTTCAACCATCTTTATTGGTTTAGTAAATTTCATTTATGCTATTGGAAACCAGAAAATTTTTGATTATGGGACTTACATATTTGATCAGACCATCAAACATGCAGGAACTTGTGCCATTAAGATGCCAATTGCTTTTCCTTCCCTCCTCTATGGAACTATCCTAAATCAGCATCCTGGAATCCTAAGTGGAAATGATGTGGTGTGCAAGAGGCAGTCTGCCTTGACCCTTCATTTTAAGCTCTTTCCAGGAAAACATATCCCAGACATTGTTTTAACATTTGCACCTGCTGAAAAGACCTCCACCAAGGATGATATGATCAAAGAATTTAGAGAAGCCTGCAAGGAATTAGATGATGTGATTAGAGTTAGATCAACAAGGAAGCTAACCTTTGAAAAGATGATCAAGGACCTGCAAAAGGACAACAACTTTGATGATACAGTGAACCCTGAAGGTGAAGACTCTAGTGAGGAAGAAAGTTCTGGCTCAGACAAGTCAACTGGTCATGATGATAGTTAGACTAATTGATGTTTCTTTATATGATCCTTTTGTTTCCTTTTAGCACTTTCATGTGCTTGACATTTGAATTCTATAGTGTGTACCCTAATTCTGATATTCTCTTAAATGCATCCTTATATTTGGTATATTATGTATAAAAAGGGGGAGAGAAAGTGAGTGAGTGACTAACCACTGACCATTGATTGAGGGGGGCTTAATACTTGAGGGGGAGCCTCATGTCTCAGAAGATGTTTTGACATATTCCTTTGCTAATAGCTAACTGCTAACTGAGTTTATGTTTTGCTTTGCTTATGTTGCTGCTCTGATAATATACTCTGATAATGTTTTAGCCAAAATTTTCCAAAAGGGGAGTTTGTAAGTGTTTGTTGGCAGCAATTTTGGTAAAACAAAGACTTAATAATGTTTTGCTAAATGTCTTAACATTTGGAGCAAAATTGGTTTGTATGATGTCAAAGTAGATGTCTTGACATCTGCCTCCTGAACTGATCTCAGTCCAACATTAGTTTAAGTTTTATGTTTCCTGATTTCTAACACTCTATAATTCAAGATTTGTAACTCACAGGCAGCAAAAAATTTGGAGGAATATTTTTCAAAAATGCATGGTGTTGTACCCCAAAATTTTCCCTCTCACTTATCAAGAATTTTGCTCACAAGATCTCCTTGGGCTCAAGACTGCACTAGGGTTTGATCAGCTCAAGACACTTTCTTATGCACTGATGACCAAAATTAAGGCTTGAGTTTTCACAAGGATTTTTGAACTTTCTATGCCTCATATTACTTTCATGGATCATTATGGACCCCCAATATTACTCATGTCAAGTTTCAAGCTTTGAATCACATTTTTTATCAATTAATTGAGCAGTTGACCTAAAAATCAGTTGTATTGGGGAAAAAGTCAATCATGGCCAATTTACAGTCAAAGTTCATAATTTTTTTATCCAAATCAACATTTTAAACTCATATATATCATTTGATCAAGTTTGGATCATAGTTTCTCAATAAATTTGATCAAATCTCCAAAAGGGCAAAATGGTCAAAATTAGGGTTTTTGCTGGAGAAGGGCAATTTCTGATTTTTGACCTAGCAAATGATCAATTGGTTTAAGAAATGATCTCAAGAGTACAATTACATAATTTTGACCTAATGACATGGTTCAAAGCATTGCAAGTCCATTGGATTGACAGATGAATTTTGCAGTCAACTAATCAAAAGTCAATTGTATACTGAAAAGTCAAACTTTGACTTTTTGGTCAAATTCAAGTTCCAAAGGTTATAATTCATCAAAACATGTAAAAATATGAAACTTATTCATCAAGAAATCAAAAAATCAATATTTCATTTTGAAAAGTCAAAATTTCTAAACTTAGAAATTTTTGTAAGTGTTGGAAAATTCATGTTTTTTCATAACTTTGAGCAAAATTTTCACCATGATGCAAGATGATTCAAGAGAAACTTCCAACATGAAAGTTGTAGATCTCCATAAAATCTACAACTTTTCTTTACACAACTCCTTCCATAAATTCTTGGATCCCACGTTATAATTTTATGAACATGTGGTCATGAAACTAAATACTTAATGAAATTTTGCCCTAATTTGGCCAGGATTTTGACCTAACTTCATGACACATTTTCATATAGTTCCAAGGGGAATCTTAAAAAACAATTCAAAGATGGGTTGTATAGCACATTGCAAGCTTTCCAAAATGTCCAAAAACTCCTTGAGATCATTCTTGAGTAGGGAGAGTCGAAGAGATGAAGTTAGGGTTTTATCACTTGAATTACAAGTCATTTTTGATGAACACATGAACCAAATCCATTCTAGGATGCATAATCTTTTCTTTGCAGGCCTCAAACTTGTTTCTCGCTCTATAATTAAATGTTTACACAGCTGTTAGGGCTTTGATCCAAGCAATTGAGCTATTATCCAAGTTGCGTTTCCATTAATGGCATAAAGTTAACATTGTCATTCTTGTAAAGCAAGCTTTTTGCATAAAGTTTACATTGAGCCTCTAACTTGTTCCCTCTGATTACACTCCATCCAAAAATTCAGAATCAAGCTTGTTTAAAGCATAACCACTCTATCTTAGCAAGTACACAAGGATTTGAAACTTGAATTTCTCAAAAATCACATGTTATGCATAAACTTGTGATTTTGAATGTTGATCAACAAGAGGTCTCCAAACTTGTTGCTTATAAATAGAGTCACTATTTTTGAGCTAAAGGACAAGCTTAAGCACCCTTAAATACACCAAAACTCTCTAAAATCATAAATTGCCCAAAAATTCCATTGTTGCATAATTTATGACCTTAAACATCAAACTCACATTTCCCTCGTGCGTTTCTTGGCCTTTTAGTTTCTAAAGCTTCCTTACATCAAGTGTAACTCATCTATGTACCTGTTTCATTACTGTAACATCATTTACCATATCTTACATAACCAAAAACAGAGCATTGCACATTGACTTCTCCGAGTCATTTCATCCACTCTCAACTTAATCAAACCATTGCATTAGCTTCCTAGGACCTCAAGGAAGCTAACCTGATCATTGCAGCACCTTGAAACAATCTCAAACTCAAAACACGATTTCCAGTTTTGAGGTAAGTTTTCTCAACTTGGAACTCTTCATATAGGCATTATCAATAGTTTATTTGTGAATAAAACATGTAGATATCATTGCCATGAAGCTAACCATGTTCTTAGTTTCCATTAATTTTGCTTGAGCTTAGAGAATTTTAAAACTGGAATTTCTGAAATTTTTAGGGTTCAGATTAGGGCCATTAAAATTCTTGCTTATCTTTGATCTATAGTTTTAATACTTTACATTTCTGGAATCGTGAGAAAATTTGCTGCAAGTTTCATGTTTACAGTTTTCATTTTTGATGAGAAATGAGCAAGTTACAGTTGGTCTGGCTGGAGGTTGAAGATGAAGTCTTCAGTACACATTTTGCCTTACATATTTATTGTTTTGTTTGTATTAACAGATGTATAGCCACTCTAGTGGTAGAAGCGCGCGCCTGTAACCTATGGGACCTGGGTTCGAGCCCCAATGGTACCCTTTTCATTTTTCACATTTTCACTTTTCTGATTTTTGTTGTTTTTGGCAGGCGATGGGCCCCTTGGGCCTGGCTTGTTTTTGTTTTTGCTAACTGACCTCCATATTGACTAATGGCACCCCTGGCCCAAATTTGTTTATTTTTTTATTTATTTCATTTTTTTATTTTCATAAATATATTTTTTAAACACTAAAAATCATAAAATACAAAAAAAAAATAGATTTAAATCTTGTAAACTAAATTAATATTATGTTTTTATTTATTTATTTTTCACACCATTGAAAATACATTATTTTTAATATTAAAAAAGGCCAAAAAAATATTTTATAATACTATAAATATTTTTTAAGATAAAATACTTAAAATACTTTTTCTAAACTTATTTTCTTTTAATCAACTAAATAGAATTAGGGTTTTATTCAAAAATATTTTCTTAATAAATTTAAACTAAATTGATTATTTTCTTTATTTAATTAGGTTAAGATCATGAAAATCAAACAAAGATACATTTTCTTTACATTTTTGCATTATTTGTACATTTATTCATTTTGTACTTTGTATTTATTTATTTCCTTGTACATTGATATCAATTCAATATGGTTGTAATAGACTAATTAGATTTAAATTCTTGTAATCCCCATTTACAAATTGTACACCCCCCTCCCCACAAATGTTGTAATAGCGTAGTAACTTTAAATTTCGTAATTTATCGCTTTTATATAACATGCTAGTAATTAGGGGTTGTATGGAAAGACTAAAACCAATACTTAGAAAACCTTAATTCAAGACAAAAACAAGCATGAAAACAATACATTTACACACAAGCACCCCTAAGGTTACTCCACTTGGTTTCCTTATACAAAATATCCATATTACGCATGTAAGGTATCTTAGCAAAAACAAGCAAATACAAGATCATAGTCCCTCGATGACGCTATCAAAGTTGTCTTACAAATGATCTTAGTCCCTCAAAAAGAATGCTAAGATACCTTGCAACATTGCTAATCATTGTTATACGATGACCCATGCCCATCCCGTTTATATCCAAAGATAGGGTTACTTACCAAATCAATGGTAAGACAACAATGTCAAAGGAAAAGAAAATGAACAAGAAAGACTTTTGAGTAGGTAGAATGCTCCTAATTACTTTCTCAACTTTAAACAAACATCCTTGATATTTTCCAAACAAACACCTACAATGTCAAACATCTTACAAATTTGAAAACATTTTCAAAAGATCAAACACTTTGTATACATTCTTAGAACGAGAATCATTACAAAGTTTGCCTAAACGATGGCCTCTTTACAAAATACTTTCAAAAACCACACAAAGCACAATTTCAAACAAAAGTAAGTGATCTAGCAAGTAACTAAGAGCCCATGGAAAACCATGGATGAAAAGGGTTCTAATACCTCCCCTTTTCATAATCAACCCCCCGAACTCAAGAAATAATCTCAAAGGGCTTTCCTGTGCTTTTTCACCTTTCCTTTTGGATAAAATAAAAGTCGGTGGCGACTCTTGCTAACCGCAACATTTGCGATAAAATGCAAAACACTCAAGTTAGTTCTCCCACCGTATCACAGAACTGGAGAATCTTTTGGGGAGTATTCTAAAAGTGTGGTTACCTTAGGGTTAGATCATATTTACTTGCTTTATTTGTTTGAATTGTATGATTTTCATTATGGTTCTTTGTTTGGATTTGAATCCTCTACCCGGATTTAGGATACATTATAGATAAGTAGCAATACATTGTGGAAACTGTGCAGGGTATACCGACATGGCCTAAGCAATAGCTACGTTAGTGCGGCATATTTGTGGGTACCGGTAGCCTTTGAGTTAATCAAAGAGAATATGGGGCCGATGAGTGATGTCATGAAGCACTAATGAACTTTTAGAACCTTTACTTGACCAACTTGGCCTTTAGGAAGAAATGAGATGACCGGCTTTGGTGCAGTCCAAAGTTGGTAGATACTCGATACTACACTTATTGAGGTTTGGTTTCTTGGGATATTTCGGTCGCCATTAAAGAGGCTTGTGCTGAAACAATGATCAAGGAAATAATCCAGTGATATTGAGCTCCTTAGAACCCGGTTACTATTACTAGGACAAGTTTAAGCCAACTAAACTTCAAGAGGATACGTACCTATAAAACTCCATGCAAGCCTAAACCTAAGGAATTGTTTGTTTTGTTTGTATATACATACTTGTACATAACATCATGAACATCATAACATCATACTCATTCACTAACCATTTCAAGGATCTTGGGATTTATCTTTGTTCTGTTTTGTACGATATGGATTCTCTTCGCAGGAAAACTATTCAAGTCAACCTTGTAAGGATCCCTCTACAACTTAAGGAGCTAGCTTCAAGGATTCCTGAAAATTCTCCATACACCGAAAGACATGGTCGCCTACTCAACTTGTCCACCTCCAACACAGATGAGGACATGGTGAAGGTGCTCTTTCAGTTCTTTGATCCTTTACACCATTGCTTCACATTTCCCGACTATCAACTTGTGCCTACTTTGAAAGAATTCTCCCAAATTTTGAGGATTCCCATTCTCAATCAACTACCTTTCAACGGTACGGAAAGAGACCCAAAACCTGAAGAGATTGCTCAAGCTCTACACTTGCACTCATCTGATGTCACAACTCATTGGGAAACAAGGAGTGGTGTCAAAGGTTTCTTAGCAAAGTTCTTGTTCGAGAAAACGCAAAACTGTTGGAACTCCTTGGATCTGCAAGCCTTTGAGGAAGTTGTGGCTCTCCTCATCTATGGGATGGTCTTGTTTCCAAATCCTGACCAACTCATTGTGTGAACGCCGTCAAAATCTTCATATCCCAAAACCCGGTACCTACATTGCTAGGAGACATCCTGCACTCTTTTCACACTCGCACAATGAGGAAAAGAGGTGTCCTTATGTGTTGCACTCCTCTCTTGGCAAGATGGTTTATTTCGCATCTTCCCCAATCTGTATTAAAGAATGATCAAGGTTCAAGGTGATCATAAAGGTTGATAACGCCCAAACATTCATACATCCATTGGTGTTCCAGATCTATAGAGAATGTTATCATTGTTGACCGTTGTGGAGATTTTCCTAATGTCCCCTTACTTGGAATTAGAGGAGGTATCACCTACAACCCCTGCTTAGTCTTAAGACAATTTGGTTATGCCTGAAGGGATGGTCCGCATGAGATGCTCATTCAAGGTTTGGTATTTGACTACGAGAACGACGATCAGGGTCTTCGCCAGAGATTTATCTGAACTTGGAGGATGTTGAACAAAGTAGATAGCAAGACATTGGGGCACAAGAATTCCATCCCTCTTGAGCCTTACCTCAAATGGGTGCAAACTCGTGCTCAGAGTCTTATGATGTCGTATCCCTCCATCCTCCCGGTAATCATGGAACCTGTCATAGAAGGGGATGTTCCTTACACTATCCTACATCCTGACATGCCCACTTCTCTTGAAGACCTACAAAGATATTAGATACAACTCAAGGGAGAGCGAGATACTTTTGAAGCCCAATTATACGCAAGCGAGAAGAAGGTTTTGGAACTCACTAGGCTACTTCATGAGGAGCAGACTCTAAATGCCTACATTGCACTAAAGAGGATGCGCACTACCTTTCTATCTTAGACTTTCTTGTATTTGTTTTTACCAAGGAGGCATTGATGTACTCATGCTTTAATCTATTAATATAACGTGTGTTTCCTTTTTGTCTAAAACGAATTTGAATCTTAAAATCCTTGAAATCATTGCATATGCATTTACCATTCATCATAACATAAGCAGGTTTCTTGCAACAAGTATCCTCATCTCTCTACTGTTTATTTTAGTAAGATGGATCTCGAGCAAACAGTGAAGGACCTCCAAGCTCAGAATGCCCAGTTTCAACAATTGTTCTTTACTCTAGCCAAAGGACAAGAAGAGTTGAAGACCTTGCTGGCTGAGGAGAAGAAAAAGAAGACAAAGAAGATAACAGGAGTTCTAAACATGGGAAGAAGATTCCACGGGCAGACAAGAAGGACCCTAGACTTTGCAACAACATCCGGTGAGAGAGATAATCAAGATGGGAAAGGCAAAGAAACAGTTGTACAGTCAGAGTCAGAAGAGGAAGAGGAAGAAGAAGACTATTCTGAAGAACAATACCCTTCGGCTGATGACAAGTATAAGTGTTGTACCCCAAAATTTGCCCTCCCATATTCTTCAAGAAATTGCCAAATCAAGTCTCAAGATTCCCCAAGGGTTGCACAGTGCAAAGGTCTCCTATACAGTCAAAATTAGGGTTTGTATTCTGATCAAGAAAATGAAGTTTCCAAAGGTCCAATCAAGCCTCACATGCCTACAAATATGGTCAAGCATCCTCATATCAAGTTTCAAGGCATTCAGCTCAAAATTGCACAGTCAAAAACCCTAATTGCACTACAGTCAACTGTAGGGGCAAAATGGTCATTTGACAGTCAAAAGTTCAAATTTTTGGTCAACATATCATTTTGAAGCCACAAACATAATTTGATCAATGCTTGATCATGATTCTCAAAATTTGGCTCAGAAATCATCAAGATGCAAAAGTTTCCTTATTTGGACAGTTGAAAAAGTCAACTGAAATTGACCAGGGCATAACTTTCACATGGATTATCAGAAAAATTCCATCCAAAGCTCATTTTGAAGAGAAAGACATTTCCTACAACTCATCTTCATACTTCAAGACCAAGAAATGCTCTCACAAAAAGTTATCAATTTCAACATTATAGGTCATTTTCAAAAGTCAACAAAAAGGGACTTTAAGTCAAAGGCCATAACTTGAGATTGGTAAATCAAAATGACATGGGAACAAAGGCATTGGTTAGAGGACTCAAAGACCTTTCCAAAATGTCCAAGAACATGAGAAAAGCTTAAAAATTGAGAAAGTTATGCCTTGTGGAAGTTGGGAAATTTTTGGATATTTTGAAAAGTCAACATTGATTCAAATGACCTAAAATTGATAATGGGCCCAATTTTCTTCCATAATTCATCATTCATGACATGTGCACGACCATTTGGCCCAAAGGGAAGTATTTTCTCATTTTTTATTTATTTATTTGAATTTTTAATTATATTAATTCATTTAAATCATTTAAATATGTGAAAAATATTTAACTTAACCTAATAAATCTTTTTGCACATGTTTTAGACTCAATAATTCGTGCACATTCAAATATGGGAAGATTTGGTTTGATTGGATCCTAATTGACACAAAATTGCATGGAAAAAGATATGGAAAAGATCCTTAAAATCAAATTTTCAAAAACCATCATTGCATTGGATTTGTTCTACTTTTCTTGACCTAATTCACTCAATACAAATGCCTGATCACAACCCTAATGAGAATAGACACTAAGCTGCGCTAAAGAACACAAAGCAAACTTGAAATTTTTCTCCAAAAAAGTCAATTCTGAAAACAGCCTTCCAGGACGATTCAGGTCTCAATTCTTGTTCCAATAGCTTCCTCAAACATCCCTGAACACATTCCAATCAAAGACAACCATCAAAACACCAGGAATTGGTAACATGAACGCAAACTGTATCAAGAAAAATCCATGATCGTATTTTAATTTCTAGACATTCTCATAGCATTTTAATGGTTGATTCATGTTCATTATGAAGTTTTGAAGCTAACCAATGCATTTAATTGTCTTTTTATGCTGTATACACGATTTCACCATGTTTGCGTTTTAGGGTTTACAGGACCTCCAATTGGGGACTTTGTAATGGGGAAAAATTAGCCCTCAAGACCACCACCATTCAAACCAGTGCACTTGGACGAAGGCAATGGAACCCTCGCGCTCAATTTATGAGCGTTAGAGGGCTAATCGTTATTTTCCCATAAGCTGCCTAACAGAACGCATATAAAACCGTTGCCCAATGTTTTTGTTTTCAGGAACATGAGGAAGACGATTTCGTGGCTGCCAACGATTGGCTAATTTAAATCTCGCGCGCTTTAACCCACTAACATCATGTTTTTATTTATTATATTTGTATGTTATTATATGTTAAACGTGCAAGTGATGGTTCAGTGGCAAACACGTTGGTTGGAAAGGTACATGACCTGGGTTCGAGCCCCAGGTCTTACATGTTTCCATATTATTTTTCAATAGCAATTCCCATGTGCTCCAAGGCTGCAGACGCATCATATTCCTTCATCATCTATCCATCCACGTGCACATTGGAATCAGATCAAAGGCTGAGAGTTGGAGAATACGCTACGCCCTAGTCAACGTGCCAGCACGTGAGTCAAAAGTCCAATAAGGCCAAAGTCAAATGGGCCTGAATTGCTAAAACTACACCTCCTATCTGGGGACTGATACCCCCTTGGTTTGTCACTTCTTTTAATTCTCTTATTTTTTATTCTTGTTATAATTTTTTTATTTTTTCTTTTAATTACTGTTTGTTTAATTTATTATATTTTCATAAAATCATAAAACACATGAAAAAAATCAGAAAAGAGAAAAAAAAACAATAAATATTTTTATTTTAATATTTTCTTGTAAATAAATGCATGTAAATTAATTAGTTTAAAATAGGGTTTTAACTTTAATTTCTTTCATGACAAAAATCTAAAAAATATAGAACTAGGTTTAATAAATGTTTTATTCTTTTTAATTTTTCTTTTTCACAATGATATTATTTATTTTATTTATTTTCATAATTAAATTTGTATATAAAAATTAGGTTTAATTTAGGTTAAATCTTAACGTCTTCTTAATAAATTAAAATAACTAGAATTAGGGTTTGCCTCTTATTTTAATTTTAATTCTTTCTTTTTTCTATTAAATCTAAAAAACACCAAAAAACAAGTTCTTTCTCTTTTAATTAATTAACTCCGTTATTAATTTAGTTTTCGCAAAAGGGTCCAACGCCCTCGTTCTTAATTTTTATTCTAATTCGCATATTTATTTTATTCCATTTAAATAATTATGTACCTCTCCCGAAGCCATGTAATTACTTCTCGCACTTTCAATTTATTTATTTTTCTGTCAAATCGGGTCCTGGTTAATTTTGGCGATGTGGACCCGCGCCATTTGTAATAGCCTTAGATTTACTTTTCATCGCAAATATTCTTAACTGTTAATCAAAAGCATGCAAGAATGAATGTCCAAATAAAAACAAGCGTAGAACACCAATAACATGACAAGACAAATGCAAATGAAAACGACACACAAATCACACACCACCCCTAGGGTACGCCTCACTGTTGCCTTGCCTCGAAAGGTGATCGTCGAGTAGAGGATGTCTTAGTAAGTCCTCATGATCCGGGAACCTAGCATGAGGGTAGCTTCTAAGGTGTCTTCCCATTGCTCCGGTGATCACCATGTCCCGAACCTCGAATTGACCCGAACACCTCCAACGGTGGTGCTACCTACCTCTAAATGGTGGGATGGCACTACTTTAAAGGACATTTACACAGACGAATTCCTTAGGGTAGGTAGGTTCTCGTAGATACTTGCTCTAATTTCAAAACAAAATTCAAAAATACTTTTCACACCGACACCTTTTCAAAAGATTTCGAAAGCAATTTTTCAAACACTCTTGAGGACCGATACAAGAGTCGAACTGGAATTTTCAAAGAAACTTTTTAAAACCCACAGTTGAAAAGCAAACAAACCTTTTAAAAACCCAAGTGAGCAAGTATCTAAGAGCCCATGGATAACCATGGATAGAAAGGGTGCTAACACCTTCCCTTTCTATAACCTACCTCCCGAACCGAGAGCAATCTCTTTAAGGAATTTTTCTGTGCTTTTGTCCTTTCCATTTGGAGAAAATAAAAGACGGTGGCGACTCTTGCTTCCGCGACATTTCGCGAACCAGCGTTAAACAGTCAGTTCCAGATCCACCGATCACAGAACTGGCGACTCTGCTGGGGAAACCTTTATAAAGTGAGGTGTACCTTAAGGTTAGTTCATAACTGTGTTTTCAATTGTCTTTTTTGCTTGCTTTACTATTGTGGGTTGTATCGGAGTTACATAGATCCTAACCCGGATCTGGGGATACCCTGTTTAGGTAGCATAAGCTGTGAGGGACCTGTCCGGCGTATACCGACATGGGTGAAGCAGTGGCTACGTTGGTGTGGCGCCTTGGTCTGTACCGATATCCCTCGTGTTGAAACGGGGAGAATATGGGTCTTCTAAGGAGTCATTAAGCACCAACAACCTTAGAACCTTAAATGACACAACTTGGCCATTAGAACAGTAGCAGTATGCTACGCCCATTGAGGCTAAACTCTCGTGATGGTTCTGGCCGCAAGAAAATATTGCGATGCTGGAGTTATGACCGATTGAGGGTAGTCAATGATATTGGGATCCTCTAAGAACCCGATTACTTTGATAGGACAGGTTGAACCAACAAACTGAAAGAGGGTAATACCTAGACCTCATGCTGGCCTAAACTCTAAGGGCTCTCTGTGTGACTTGTGTGCTTTCATACTTGCCTACTTGCATGCTTGTTGTCTGACACTTGAGCTTCTTGCAGGTTTTGTTTATAGTCCTTAATTGAGACTCATAACAAAGTATACTGAATTTCTTGCAGGGTTTGTTTATAGTCCTTAATTGGGACTCATAACGGGGTTTACCTACATCACCCCATGCATAGCATGACATCATGCCATTGCATACACCCTAACCCATTTCAAGGATCTCAAGGGCTTGTGATGCAGGTCATGATGAACCAACTGTCCAGCAAGGGGCAAAGGGGATTTATTTTCCTCTAAACAAGGTTGTCAGGGGCTATGACCCACTGGATATGGTGAGCCTTTGACCCTTGACGAAGGACTCTCAACAACATGAAGTACCTTCAATCAAGTTACTGGTTTTCAACTCTAACAAGTTTCTCTGTTTACCCCGCGAGATCCTTGAAATCATTGCATGCACATCATACATATCATTGCATAACAGGTACCCTTTCTCTGCAGGTTACTTACCTTCTTCGCTGTTTATTTCAGCAGTCTCGTCATGAATCCTGAATCCTCAACCGAGCACACTATCAAGGCCCTCCAGGCTCAGAACGCCCAGTTCCAAGGGCTGATCATGAATTTGACCCAAGGGCAACAAGATCTGAAGGCTCTGCTCTTGAAGAAGGAAAAGAAGAAGAAGAGGACTGTTTTGTTCAGCCCTAGACGCAGATCTGGGAACACACTGCAGACTGAAACTGAGAGGACTACTCCATCTGTGAGGGAAAGCAGTCACCATGAGAGAAAGGTGCCTAGTCCAGTGGTCTCCGACAACGAGACAGATTTCAACGACGAACAATACCCCCCTGCAGACGACAAGTACAAGCAGTTGGAAGACCGTTTGAATGCTATGGAAATACAACAGGTACCTGGGCTGGATTTTGGAGATCTGGGTTTGTCTACTGGTGTGATCATCCCTCGGAAGTTCAAAGCACCATCCTTCACTAAATATGACGGGGCGTCTTGTCCCAAGCTACATCTCAGGTCTTATGTTCGGAAAATCCAACCATACTCAGCGGATAAGAACTTGTGGATCCACTTCTTCCAGGAAAGTCTTTCAGGGACTCACCTCGAATGGTTCTATCAGCTGGACGGGACCAAAGTTCGTAACTGGGAGGAGTTGGCAACTGCTTTCTATAAGCAGTATCAATATAATGCCGACCTTGCTCCTACACGTACCCAACTCCAGGGTATGTCGTTGGGATCAAGTGAAGGTTTCAAGGAGTACGCACAAAGATGGAGAGATCTTGCTAGAAGGGTGCAGCCTCCATTAACTGACCGGGAACTTGTAGATATGTTCTTGGGGACCCTATCCGAGCCATTCTTCAACCACCTGATTGGTAATTCATCTGCTGGATTTACCGACCTCATCCTGACCGGCGAAAGAATTGAAGCTGGTATCAAGAGTGGGAAAATTCAAGAGGCTACACCTTCTGATACTCACAAGAAGCCTTACACGGGAAAGAAAGAATCTAATGCGGCATACAGCCAAAAGAGTCGTCGTGACCAACATGCAGGGGCAGTCATGATTTCTGGTTCTGCACCACGCCGCCAACCACAAAAGGGAAATCAGCGAAGGCCGGACGAGCCTAAAAGACAATTCACCAACATTAACATGCCATGGTCACAAGCATTGCAGCACATGTTGAAGATGAACCTGATTGCAGTAATCAACCCTCCTGCAAACCCCAAGACCTCTTCTCCAAGCTACAACCCAGAAGCAAGGTGTGCTTACCATTCTGATAGCCCGGGGCACGATACTGAGGATTGTTGGGCGCTGAAATACAAGATCCAGAATATGATCGATGCTAAAGAGATTGAATTTGAACCTGCTGAGACTCCCAACGTGGTCACCGCTCCATTGCCAAAACATGGCTAGGCTTGAGAGATTTTTGTTCATTTGAATTCAAGTTGTATCTTTCTTTTCTTATTCAAACAAACAATTATTATGTTAAACTCTTTTATTTCATGAATGCATTACACATGTCTGTCTTGAATTAATTATGTTTACTGTACTTAAAACTGCTTTCATATTTTGTGATGATCAACTCTCGACTGAAAATTCTAAACCTCTTGAGGGAGGATGACGAAAACGATACCGCGATCATTACAGTATGCTTTTGAACAGACCCCGCTGATGAGGTACAGGCATTGTTTCAATCCCTAAACACTGGAGTTATAAGGATGATAATCCCTCGTCAACCCCTCTGAGCCCAAAGAAGTAGGAGTTTTTATTTTCGAAAATCAAAACCCTTAATCGCAACCTGGGGCAGGGTAGTCTCTCAGTTGATCCAAGTGCATAACAAACGGCACCAAAAAGGTCGTTACAAAACAAAAGACAGTGATGGTTCAGAACAATTGTAAAGACAGGCAGTCATTATCAAAAAAATCATAAATGAAAAGCCCAAGAAGTCAGAACCTATAAAAGGGACTTATGAAACCGGGGCATCCCGTTGACTGTAATTCCAAAAAAGGAAACAGTTCAGGCAAAAAAAAGAAAGGGATAACTAAATCAAAAAGAAAGAGGTCCTACAAAACCTCAACAAAAAAGGAGATGGCTGCCTATTCAAAATAAATTGTCAACATCCGAACCATCACCGGAAAATCAGAGCAAAGACTCAAACAAGGTCTAACGCACGATCAACTGAGTGTAGGTTTGAAGAACATCACGAAGAGCGGGTGGGTACAAATAATTTGAGCCTTTATCCTTTGTTTCTTAAACCGTGAACCAGGCCACGATATAACCCTTAAAAGTCCTAGCTGAAGCATGGGTTAGTTCGAAAGCATACTGTTACGAAGGTATCCTGACTCCTGAAGGTTTGCTGTAAAATCTTGAGTTGACACCGCACTGTATTACAAAAAATGCATTTTCAAAATTCAAGACAGACATAGGCTTTTGCATTCTTAAAATAACCTTGTTTGCATATGACTATTTGTTTGAACAGCAGGGAAATTCGCACGATGAACACCTTGTGAACAGAAGTACCTCCGATCAAGGGGCACGGTAGGAGCATTGCCCATTATCTGGGGCATGACAAAATACTTCCAACAGGGGCAACTCCCTACATTCTGAGAGCGTGGACATAGTCGAAAAAATACTGCGCATAGTCAAAGACTCGCTAGGTCGACGTACCTAGGCAAAAATAAGGGCTTCCCGGCGAACCAAAAGGGTTCGGGCAAAAATGAGGGATGAAAATGGGAAAAATCAGTACACCCGGCAAGTCGAAAACCTGAAAAGGCAGCTTGGGCAAAAATGGGTATCCCGGTGGATTGAAAACCCGAAAGGGCGGTCCAGGAAAAAGTTAGGGATCAAAGCGTATGACTATGTTCCGGTATCTCATCACTTGTTTACCCGAAGATTTGTCAATCACCCACACAGGTATCCTCTTCCCTCACCTCCGAAACAGGGGCAATAATGAGTTATCCAGGCGATCCAATTGCTCTGTCAAACAAAGTACAAAGGAAAGATCAACATAAGGATGATTACCATCTACCTTTATAAATTCCAGATTGTGGGTTAACATCCGAAACCAAACAGGACAATCATCCACTTAATCAAAATCATGCAACCCTACACCGGTTCCTTATCAATTTTCAGAAGAAGTTTTTACACAAACTTATCCAAGTAACCTAACCCCGGTTCCTCCAGAGTCTCACATGGACCTATCTCAAGATGACCTAACCCCGGTTCATCAAGAAGTTTTTACACAAACTTATCCAAGTAACCTAACCCCGGTTCCTCCAGAGTCTCACATGGACCTATCTCAAGATGACCTAACCCCGGTTCATCAAGAAGTTTTTACACAAGCTTATCCTGCCGTAACCTAACCCCGGTTCCTCCAAAAGTCTCACATGGACCTATCTCAAGATGACCTAACCCCGGTTCATCAAGAAGTTTTTACACAAACTTATCCAAGTAACCTAACCCCGGTTCCTCCAGAAGTCTTACATGGACCTATCTCAAGATGACCTAACCTCGGTTCATCAAAAAGTTTTCACACGAACTTATCCTGTAGTAACCCAACCCCGATTCCCCCAGAAGTCTTACATGGACCTATCTCAAGATGACCTAACCTCGGTTCATCAAAAAGTTTTCACACGAACTTATCCTGTAGTAACCCAACCCCGGTTCCCCCAGAAGTCTTACATGGACCTATCTCAAGATGACCTTACCTCGGTTCGTCAAGAAGTTTTACACGAACTTATCCAAGTAACCTAACCCCGGTTCCTCCAGAAGTTTTTACACAAACTTATCCAAGTAACCTAACCCCGGTTCCTCCAGAAGTCTTACATGGACCTATCTCAAGATGACCTAACCTCGGTTCATCAAAAAGTTTTCACACAAACTTATCCTGTAGTAACCCAACCCCGGTTCCCCCAGAAGTCTTACATGGACCTATCTCAAGATGACCTTACCTCGGTTCGTCAAGAAGTTTTACACGAACTTATCCAAGTAACCTAACCCCGGTTCCTCCAGAAGTTTTTACACAAACTTATCCAAGTAACCTAACCCCGGTTCCTCCAGAAGTCTTACATGGACCTATCTCAAGATGACCTAACCTCGGTTCATCAAAAAGTTTTCACACGAACTTATCCTGTAGTAACCCAACCCCGGTTCCTCCAGAAGTCTTACATGGACCTATCTTAAGATGACCTTACCTCGGTTCGTCAAGAAGTTTTACACGAACTTATCCTGCGGCAACCTAACCCCGGTTCCCCCCAGAAGTCTTACATGGATTTAGCTCAAGATAACCTCACCCCGGTTCATCAAGAAGTTTTACATGAACTTACCTCACCAAGCAACCCTACACCGGTTCCCTCTCTTCAAGATGCAGTTTCACATGGACTCGTCACCCAGAAACCCTACACAGGTTCTCCCTTTCCAAGAACGAAGTTTTATACGAATTCATCATCAAAGTAACCCTACCCAGGTTCCTTCTCCATTTCAGATACGGTTTTACACGAGCTCATCAGCAGGCAACCCTACATATGTGCCCTCTTTCAACTTACAAAATTACAGTTCAAAATCTCCCCAGGAGAGTCCAATCCAGTTTCCCCAGGAAAAGTTGGAATCCATCTCCCCAAGCAGCAGGCTTATCCCCAGTAGATTCTGGAAGCTTATCCTCGCAGAGCATGAACGCGTCGTCCGGCTTTATTTCAAGAGTTATTTCCTTAACAGGATATAACTGGGTTATCCTCAGCCAAAAGCCACGGAAAGATCGTCGTCAATACAGTTCTTTCTTATCCCCAGCGAAGTCTATCAATACTTCCAATACGACAAGAGTATCCCCAGTGAGTTACTACTAACAACTTCCGCAGAGCATCCCTCTCCCCACAGAGTATTTCTCCCCAGCAAGGTCGCTAGAGTATTTTTTCTCCCCGCAGAATCTTCCATTTGCCAAGTTTATTCCTCAACGGAGTCATCTTCTCCTACCGGTATTCTTGTAATTATCATCCCCAGCGGAAGCAAAAGCTATTCTTCAACATCAGCCCAGGATATGACTTCCCGGCACCCGTCAAGGATTTACTTCCCTAGACGAAAACATCACATACATCATTATAGCATGCATAGACGCATTATATCATACAAATCGCATTTATATTGAGAACATCATTGCTTGATCCATATCATGCATTGCACATGACTGACCTTTACCTTTCAGGAAAGATGCAGTTGAAATTCTCAATCATATTTCAAAGACCTAGACCGGTTCAGTTAATCGACTCCAAAGATTTCTTATCCAGTCCCAGGCCTTCTCTAGTCCAGTTAAATCGACTCCCAACAGATTTTTCTGATGAAGGCTCAGTAGAAGTTATCAGACTATAATGGTTCTCTCTCCGACGGTGCATGAGATGATTCCATTTTAGGTTTTTCTTTGAGATTATATTTTCCTATTGGTTCTCTCTCCGACGGTGCGTGAGATTTCCATTTTAGGTTTTTCTTTGAGATTATATTTTCCTATTGGTCCTCTCTCCGACGGTGCATGAGATTTCCATTTTAGGTTTTTCTTCGAGATTATATTTTCCTATTGGTTCTCTCTCCGACGGTGCATGAGATTTCCATTTTAGGTTTTTCTTCGAGATTATATTTTCCTATTGGTTCTCTCTCCGACGGTGCATGAGATTTCCATTTTAGGTTTTTCTTTGAGATTATATTTTCCTATTGGTTCTCTCTCCGATGGTGCATGAGATTTCCATTTTAGGTTTTTCTTTGAGATTATATTTTCCTAGTGGTCCTCTCTCCGACGGTGCATGAGATTTCCATTTTAGGTTTTTCTTCGAGATTATATTTTCCTATTGGTTCTCTCTCCGACGGTGCATGAGATTTCCATTTTAGGTTTTTCTTCGAGATTATATTTTCCTATTGGTTCTCTCTCCGACGGTGTATGAGATTTCCATTTTAGGTTTTTCTTCGAGATTATAATGTCCTATTGGTTCTCTCTCCGACGGTGCATGAGATTTCCATTTTGGTTTTTCTTCGAGATTATAATGTCCTATTGGTTCTCTCTCCGACGGTGCATGAGATTTCCATTTTAGGTTTTTCTTTTAGATTATAGTTCCTATTGGTTCTCTCTCCGACGGTGCATGAGATGATTCCATTTTAGGTTTTTCTTTGAGATTATATTTTCCTATTGGTTCTCTCTCCGACGGTGCATGAGATTTCCATTTTGGGTTTTTCTTTGAGATTATATTGTCCTATTGGTTCTCTCTCCGACGGTGCATGAGATTTCCATTTTAGGTTTTTCTTTGAGATTATAATGTCCTATTGGTTTTCTATCCGACGGTGCATGAGATTTCCATTTTAGGGTTCTTCTTTGAGATTATAATTTCCTATGGTTCCCTCTCCGACGGCGAGTAAGGTGACAATTCCCTTTCAGATTATAATTGCCTACTGGTTTTCTTCCCGATACTGCAAAGATGGTAATTCCCGCTAAGATTTTTCTCAACGAGCGTTGTTGAAGTTAAAGTCGTCCAAGGTTCTCTTACCATTCATACTAAGGTAGTAACCATCCCTGGTTCATTCATCATCTTGTGAAGCTCCAGACTCAGCTCCCGTAACCAGTCAGGACGTATCTATGCCAAGCATCTGAAATCAACTCCTGCAACGTGTCAGGTACTCATTTTTCTTTTGCAGGTATGCAGGTTCTCGCTAAGGAATCTCTTATGCGATCAACATCCAGATGGCATCTATAAGCCCATCATCCTGTTCACCAATCTCTAAAATGGCATCTGCAAGCCCATTCCATCATCACACTGCTACTATGTGAGCGCATATTTCTGGGCACTCTAGTGTTCAATCATCTTCTACCCTCGGATTACGAAAGGCACGTCCACCAATCTGCATCCTCAGGTCTAAGAAGATTGAACAGGGGCAACTGTTGTACTCCAAAATTTGCCCTCCCATATTCTTCAAGAAATTGCCAAATCAAGTCTCAAGATTCCCCAAGGGTTGCACAGTGCAAAGGTCTCCTATACAGTCAAAATTAGGGTTTGTATTCTGATCAAGAAAATGAAGTTTCCAAAGGTCCAATCAAGCCTCACATGCCTACAAATATGGTCAAGCATCCTCATATCAAGTTTCAAGGCATTCAGCTCAAAATTGCACAGTCAAAAACCCTAATTGCACTACAGTCAACTGTAGGGGCAAAATGGTCATTTGACAGTCAAAAGTTCAAATTTTTGGTCAACATATCATTTTGAAGCCACAAACATAATTTGATCAATGCTTGATCATGATTCTCAAAATTTGGCTCAGAAATCATCAAGATGCAAAAGTTTCCTTATTTGGACAGCTGAAAAAGTCAACTGAAATTGACCAGGGCATAACTTTCACATGGATTATCAGAAAAATTCCATCCAAAGCTCATTTTGAAGAGAAAGACATTTCCTACAACTCATCTTCATACTTCAAGACCAAGAAATGCTCTCACAAAAAGTTATCAATTTCAACATTATAGGTCATTTTCAAAAGTCAACAAAAAGGGACTTTAAGTCAAAGGCCATAACTTGAGATTGGTAAATCAAAATGACATGGGAACAAAGGCATTGGTTAGAGGACTCAAAGACCTTTCCAAAATGTCCAAGAACATGAGAAAAGCTTAAAAATTGAGAAAGTTATGCCTTGTGGAAGTTGGGAAATTTTTGGATATTTTGAAAAGTCAACATTGATTCAAATGACCTAAAATTGATAATGGGCCCAATTTTCTTCCATAATTCATCATTCATGACATGTGCACGACCATTTGGCCCAAAGGGAAGTATTTTCTCATTTTTTATTTATTTATTTGAATTTTTAATTATATTAATTCATTTAAATCATTTAAATATGTGAAAAATATTTAACTTAACCTAATAAATCTTTTTGCACATGTTTTAGACTCAATAATTCGTGCACATTCAAATATGGGAAGATTTGGTTTGATTGGATCCTAATTGACACAAAATTGCATGGAAAAAGATATGGAAAAGATCCTTAAAATCAAATTTTCAAAAACCATCATTGCATTGGATTTGTTCTACTTTTCTTGACCTAATTCACTCAATACAAATGCCTGATCACAACCCTAATGAGAATAGACACTAAGCTGCGCTAAAGAACACAAAGCAAACTTGAAATTTTTCTCCAAAAAAGTCAATTCTGAAAACAGCCTTCCAGGACGATTCAGGTCTCAATTCTTGTTCCAATAGCTTCCTCAAACATCCCTGAACACATTCCAATCAAAGACAACCATCAAAACACCAGGAATTGGTAACATGAACGCAAACTGTATCAAGAAAAATCCATGATCGTATTTTAATTTCTAGACATTCTCATAGCATTTTAATGGTTGATTCATGTTCATTATGAAGTTTTGAAGCTAACCAATGCATTTAATTGTCTTTTTATGTTGTATACACGATTTCACCATGTTTGCGTTTTAGGGTTTACAGGACCTCCAATTGGGGACTTTGTAATGGGGAAAAATTAGCCCTCAAGACCACCACCATTCAAACCAGTGCACTTGGACGAAGGCAATGGAACCCTCGCGCTCAATTTATGAGCGTTAGAGGGCTAATCGTTATTTTCCCATAAGCTGCCTAACAGAACGCATATAAAACCGTTGCCCAATGTTTTTGTTTTCAGGAACATGAGGAAGACGATTTCGTGGCTGCCAACGATTGGCTAATTTAAATCTCGCGCGCTTTAACCCACTAACATCATGTTTTTATTTATTATATTTGTATGTTATTATATGTTAAACGTGCAAGTGATGGTTCAGTGGCAAACGCGTTGGTTGGAAAGGTACATGACCTGGGTTCGAGCCCCAGGTCTTACATGTTTCCATATTATTTTTCAATAGCAATTCCCATGTGCTCCAAGGTTGCAGACGCATCATATTCCTTCATCATCTATCCATCCACGTGCACATTGGAATCAGATCAAAGGCTGAGAGTTGGAGAATACGCTACGCCCTAGTCAACGTGCCAGCACGTGAGTCAAAAGTCCAATAAGGCCAAAGTCAAATGGGCCTGAATTGCTAAAACTACACCTCCTATCTAGAGACTGATACCCCCTTGGTTTGTCACTTCTTTTAATTCTCTTATTTTTTATTCTTGTTATAATTTTTTTATTTTTTCTTTTAATTACTGTTTGTTTAATTTATTATATTTTCATAAAATCATAAAACACATGAAAAAAATCAGAAAAGAGAAAAAAAAACAATAAATATTTTTATTTTAATATTTTCTTGTAAATAAATGCATGTAAATTAATTAGTTTAAAATAGGGTTTTAACTTTAATTTCTTTCATGACAAAAATCTAAATATAGAACTAGGTTTAATAAATGTTTTATTCTTTTTAATTTTTCTTTTTCACAATGATATTATTTATTTTATTTATTTTCATAATTAAATTTGTATATAAAAATTAGGTTTAATTTAGGTTAAATCTTAACGTCTTCTTAATAAATTAAAATAACTAGAATTAGGGTTTGCCTCTTATTTTAATTTTAATTCTTTCTTTTTTCTATTAAATCTAAAAAACACCAAAAAACAAGTTCTTTCTCTTTTAATTAATTAACTCCGTTATTAATTTAGTTTTCGCAAAAGGGTCCAACGCCCTCGTTCTTAATTTTTATTCTAATTCGCATATTTATTTTATTCCATTTAAATAATTATGTACCTCTCCCGAAGCCATGTAATTACTTCTCGCACTTTCAATTTATTTATTTTTCTGTCAAATCGGGTCCTGGTTAATTTTGGCGATGTGGAACCGCGCCATTTGTAATAGCCTTAGATTTACTTTTCATCACAAATATTCTTAACTGTTAATCAAAAGCATGCAAGAATGAATGTCCAAATAAAAACAAGCGTAGAACACCAATAACATGACAAGACAAATGCAAATGAAAACGACACACAAATCACACACCACCCCTAGGGTACGCCTCACTGTTGCCTTGCCTCGAAAGGTGATCGTCGAGTAGAGGATGTCTTAGTAAGTCCTCATGATCCGGGAACCTAGCATGAGGGTAGCTTCTAAGGTGTCTTCCCATTGCTCCGGTGATCACCATGTCCCGAACCTCGAATTGACCCGAACACCTCCAACGGTGGTGCTACCTACCTCTCAATGGTGGGATGGCACTACTTTAAAGGACATTTACACAGACGAATTCCTTAGGGTAGGTAGGTTCTCGTAGATACTTGCTCTAATTTCAAAACAAAATTCAAAAATACTTTTCACACCGACACCTTTTCAAAAGCTTTCGAAAGCAATTTTTCAAACACTCTTGAGGACCGATACAAGAGTCGAACTGGAATTTTCAAAGAAACTTTTTAAAACCCACAGTTGAAAAGCAAACAAACCTTTTGAAAACCCAAGTGAGCAAGTATCTAAGAGCCCATGGATAACCATGGATAGAAAGGGTGCTAACACCTTCCCTTTCTATAACCTACCTCCCGAACCGAGAGCAATCTCTTTAAGGAATTTTTCTGTGCTTTTGTCCTTTCCATTTGGAGAAAATAAAAGACGGTGGCGACTCTTGCTTCCGCGACATTTCGCGAACCAGCGTTAAACAGTCAGTTCCAGATCCACCGATCACAATAAGCATCTAGAAGAGCGGTTGAGTGCGATGGAAATCCAAAAAGTTCCTGGGTTGGACTTTGAGGAGTTGGGGTTAGTATCGGGGATTGTCATTCCTCCAAAATTCAAATCACCTGTATTCGCGAAGTATGACGGAGTTCCATGTCCTAAAATGCATCTCCAGTCCTATGTGAGGAAAATCTAGCCCCATATCGCTGACAAGGATCTATGAGTACACTTCTTCCAAGACAGTATGTCTGGAACTCAACTTGATTGGTTTTATTAGTTAGAAAGAGCCAATGTTCATAACTGGGAAGATCTCGCTGCAGCCTTTTACAAACAATACCAATACAACGCTGATCTTGCACCTACCCGTACTCAACTTTAGAGTATGGCCATGGTCCCAAATGAAGGCTTCAAGGACTATGCGAAAAAATGGAGGGACTTGGCCGGAAGAGTTCAATCTCCCCTATCTGAAAGAGAATTGGTGGACATGTTTTTGGGCACCTTGTCCAGTCCTTTCTTCAATCACTTAATTGGGAGTTCATCGACAGGTTTTACCGAACTGATATTGACCGGAGAAAGGGTAGAAGTCGGGATAAAGAATGGAAAGATTCAAAAAGATGCATCCTCTGCTGTTGTAAGGAAGCCATTCATCAGAAAGAAAGAAGTGGTTGTTGTGTATCCTCAGAGAACTCAAGACAGGGCTGAAGACCGTCCAATGGTGGGGGATGTAATGATTCCTAAACTTACGCCTGATCAGCAAAGAAACAATCAGCCAAGAATGGAAAGACCAGTCAGACAGTTCACTAGAATTAACATGACACTCTCCCAAGTACTGCCACACTTGTTAAGGTCCAATCTAGTGACCTTGAAAGAAGCTCCAACGAACCCTAACACAACGTCTCCTCACTATCATCCCAATGCCCACTGTGCATACCACTCTGAAAGTCCCGGCCACGACACTAACAACTGTTGGGCTCTAAAGAACAAAGTACAAGACCTCCTTGAAGCCAAAGAAATTGAATTCGATGCGCCAGAAAATTCAAATGTCATTTCTACCCCTATGCCCAAGCACGGCCATAATGCCAACGCTATTGAGGAAGATATGTTTGTTACTTCAGATGATGAACTTATGACCCCACTCTTGATTATCAAAAAGAAATTATTGAATTCCAGTGTTTTCCTAGGCTGTGATAAAAGCTGTCATTTCTATTTGTCCTCACTAACCAGCTGTCCTTTGTTGAAAGCAGGCATTCAGTGCCTAATAGACAACAAGGAAATTTTGTTCGAGAAGACTTCTGTTCCACCTGTTTCTTATGATGATGTTTCCATTGTGACCATTTTCGACAATTCTTCCAGGGTCTCCACCAAAATACCCATTATAATTACATCAGTTCCAAAAGTAGCTCCTTTGATAATTATAATGCCTGGACCAGTCCCGTATTTGTCAGAAAAAACCGTACCATGGAATTATGGATGGGATGTCTACTACCACGGTATCAAGCAAGACTGGCCAGCTGCCGAAGATTTAAGTTCTGAGAAGGTTGACTCCGATATCAGTAATATCGTGGGAACAAGCAAGATCACTTGAAGCGGAAGGGTTTTCTCTCCAGAGATAGCTCCTCCAAAAGCTATTTCTGGACCCGTAATCATTCAAGTTGTTGTTTCTCCTCCAAAGGATATTCCCAGTCCTACAATCATCTCCACTAATACTCCAACTGACAAAGCTGTTACAACTCCTGTTATCACTCCTGCTGACACTCCTGCTGACACTCCTGCTGCCGAGTTAACCGAGACTCGAGGAAAAGGTGTTCTGGTTGAGTCTGTCAAGACAAAGACACAATCATGGGCTATCCCTGAGACCTCCCGGAAAGAGATAGAGGAAATTCTAAAAATCATAAAAAGAAGTGACTACGATGCAGTTGAGCAATTAGGGCAAACTCCATCTAAAATCTCCATGCTGGATTTACTAATATGTTATGAGGCGCATGCAAAGGCCTTGGTAAAATTCATGAAAACTGCCCATGTGCCCCAAGAAACATCTGTTGACCAGTTCCAAGACTGCATAGCCAACTTGACTGCAGATAATGGTTTAGGTTTTTCGGATGCTGATTTAACGCCAAGAGGAAGGAAGAATAATGAGGAATTACATGTCTCAGTGGAATGTAGGGGCACAACCATGGCTCATGTATTGGTTGACACCGGATCGTCTCTGAATGTTTTGCCTAAAAAGGCTCTTGATAGGCTTGACTGCGAGGGATTGACATTGAAGCCAAGCAACATAGTAGTGAGGGCTTTTGACAGCTCAAAAAGGATGGTACATGGGGAAGTGGATATCCCCATAAAGGTTGGAACCCAAACGTTTGATTCAACTTTTTATGTAATGGATATCTGTCCTTCATATTCCTTCTTGCTTGGCCGACCATGGATCCACAATGTTGGCGTTGTTACTTCTACACTGCACCAAATGCTGAAATATCCAATTCAAGGAAATATTATCATCGTTCATGGAGAAGAAGAGTATATGATCAGCCATCTCAATTCCTTCAGATATGTGGAATTAGATGGTGAATTTATTGAAACTCCATTCCAACACTTTGAAGAAGTCCCGCAAGATGTGGCGGTAACCAAGGTTGTGTCTCAAGTTCCCAAGATTACAAGGCCTCCACTCAGGATGTCATCTTTGAAGGACACCAAGGCAGTGATAGAAGAAGGTGGTTGCACTATCTGAGGACAACTCCCAGATAACCCATACAAATCTGACAAGTTTGGCCTGGGTTTCACTTCGGGTGCTCAGAAGGCTGTACGCCGCGCTCGTGTTGGAGGACCACCCCTGAAGATCAACAACTGTGAAGTCAATGCGGTAGAGGATGATGAAGATTGATGCAACCTGGAGGAATGGATCTTCCCAACCGTTAGTGGAGGGCTTAACAATTGGGAGGCTAGAGATTTTGTCCCGATCACTTTTATGGAACTATCCTAAATCAGGATCCTGGAATCCTAAGTGGAAATGATGTGGTGTGCAAGAGGGAGTCTGCCTTGACCCTTCATTTTAAGCTCTTTTCAGGAAAACATGTCCCAGACATTGTTTTAACATCTGCACCTGCTGAAAAGACCTCCACCAAGGATGATATGATCAAAGAATTGAGAGAAGCCTGCAAGGAATTAGATTATGTGATTAGAGTTAGATCAGCAAGGAAGCTAACCTTTGAAAAGATGATCAAGGACCTGCAAAAGGACAACAACTTTGATGATACAGTGAACCCTGAAGGTGAAGACTCTAGTGAGGAAGAATGTTATGGCTCAGATAAGTCAACTGGTCATGATGATAGTTAGACTAATTGATGTTTCTTTATATGATCCTTTTGTTTCCTTTTAGCACTTGCATGTGCTTGACATTTGAATTCTATAGTCTGTACCCTAATTCTGATATTCTCTTAAATGCATCCTTATATTTGGTATATTATGTCTAAAAAGGGGGAGAGAAAGTGAGTGAGTGACTGACTAACCACTGACCACTGACTGACCACTAACCATTAATTGAGGGGGGGATAAATACTTGAAGGGGAGCCTCATGTCTCAGAAGATGTTTTGACATATTCCTTTGCTAATAGCTAACTTCTAACTAAGTTTATGTTTTGCTTTGCTTATGCTGCTGCTCTGATAATATACTCTGATAATGTTTTAGCCAAAATTTTCCAAAAGGGGAGTTTGTAAGTGTTTGTTTGCAGCAATTTTGGTAAAACAATGACTTAATAATGTTTTGCTAAATGTCTTAACATTTGGAGCAAAATTGGTTTGTATGATGTCAAAGCAGATGTCTTGACATCTGCCTCCTGAACTGATCTCAGCCCAACATTAGTTTAAATTTTATGTTTCCTGACTTCCAACACTCTATAATTCAAGATTTGTAACTCACGGGCAGCGAAAAAATTGGAGGAATATTTTTCAAAATTCATGGTGTTGTACCCCAAAATTTTCCCTCTCACTTATCAAGAATTTTGCTCACAAGATCTCCTTGGGCTCAAGACTGCACTAGGGTTTGATCAGCTCAAGTCACTTCCTTATGCACTGATGACCAAAATTAAGGTTTGAGTTTGCACAAGGATTTTTTAACTTTCTATGCCTCATATTACTTTCATGGATCATTATGGTCCCCCAAGATTACTCATGTCAAGTTTCAAGCTTTGAATCACATTTTTGATCAGTCAATTGAGCAGTTGACCTAAAAATCAGTTGTATTGAGGAAAAAGTCAATCATGGCCAATTTACAGTCAAAATTCATAATTTTTTATCCAAGTCAACATTTTAAACTCATATGTATCATTTGATCAAGTTTGGATCATAGTTTCTCAAGAAATTTGATCAAATCTCCAAAAGGGCAAAATGGTCAAAATTAGGGTTTTGACTAGAGAAGGGCATATTCTGATTTTTGACCTAGCAAATGATCAATTGGTTTAAGAAATGATCTCAAGAGTCCAATTACATCATTTTGACCTAAGACATGGTTCAAAGCAATGAAAGTCCATTGGATTGACAGATGAATTTTGCAGTCAACTGATCAAAAGTCAATTGTATACTGAAAAGTCAAACTTTGACTTTTTGGTCAAATTCAAGTTCCAAAGATCACAATTCATCAAAACATGTAAAAATATGAAAATTATTCATCAAGAAATCAAAAAGTCAAGATTTCATTTTGAAAAGTCAAAATTTCTCAACTTCGAAATTTTTCTAAGTGTTGAAAAATTCATGTTTTTTCATAACTTTGAGCAAAATTTTCACCATGATGCAAGATGATTCAAGAGAAACTTCCAACATGAAAGTTGTAGATCTCCATAAAATCTACAACTTTTATTTACACAAATCCTTCCATAAATGCTTGGATCCCAAGTTATAATTTTATGAACATGTAGTCATGAAACTACACACTTAGTGAAATTTTGCCCTAGTTTGGCCAGGATTTTGACCTAACTTCATGACACTTTTAATATAGTTCCAAGGGGAATCTTCAAAAAAAATTCAAATATGGATTGTAAAGAACATTGCAAGCTTTCTAAAATGTCCAAAAACTCCTTGAGATCATTCTTGAGTATGGAGAATCGAAGAAATGAAGTTAGAGTTTTATCACTTGAATTACAAGTCATTTTTGATGAACACATGAACCAAATCCATGCTAGGCTGCATAATATTTGCTTTGCAGGCCTCAAACTTGTTTCTCACTCTATAATTAAATGTTTACACAGCTGTTAGAGCTTTGATCCAAGCAATTGAGCTATTATCCAAGTTGCATGTCCATTAATGGCACAAAGTTAACATTGTCATTCTTGTAAAGCAAGCTTTTTGCATAAAGTTTACATTGAGCCTATAACTTGTTCCCTATGATTACACTCCATCCACAAAGTCAGAAGCAAGCTTGTTTAAAGCATAACCACTCTATCTTAGCAAGTACACAAGGCTTTGAAACTTGAATTTCTCAAAAATCACATGTTATGCATAAACTTGTGATTTTGAATTCTGATCAACAAGAGGTTTCCAAACTTGTTGTTTATAAATAGAGTCACTATTTGTGAGCTAGAGGACAAGCTTAAGCACCCTGAAATACACCAAAACTCTCTCAAATCATAAATTGCCCAAAAATTCCATTGTTGCATAATTTATGACCTTGAACATCAAACTCACATTTCCCTCGTGCATTTCTTGGCCTTTTAGTTTCTAAAGCTTCCTTACTTCAAGTGTAACTCATCCATGTACCTGTTTCATTACTGTAACATCATTTACCATATCTTCCATAACCAAAAACAGGGCATTGCACATTGGCTTCTCCAAGTCATTTCAGCCACTCTCAACTTAAGCAAACCATTGCATTAGCTTCCTAGGACCTCAAGGAAGCTAACCTAATCATTGCAGCACCTTGAAACAATCTCAAACTCAAAACACGATTTCCAGTTTTGAGGTAAGTTTTCTCAACTTGGAACTCTTCATATAGGCATTATCAATAGTTTATTTGTGAATAAAACATGTAGATATCATTGCCCTGAAGCTAACCATGTTCTTAGTTTCCATTAATTTTGCTTGAGCTTAGAGAATTTTGAAACTGAAATTTATGAAATTTTTAGGGTTCAGATTAGGGCCATTAAAATTCTTGCTTATCTTTGATCTATAGTTTTAATACTTTACAATTCTGGAATCGTGAGAAAATTTGCTACAAGTTTCATGTTTACAGTTTTCATTTTTGATGAGAAATGAGCAAGTTACAGTTGGTCTGGCTGGAGGTTGAAGATGAAATCTTCAGGACAAGTTTTGCCTTACATATTTATTGTTTTGTTTGTATTAACGGATGTATAGCCACCCCAGTGGTAGAAGAGCGCGCCTGTAACCTATGGGACCTGGGTTCGAGCCCCAGTGGTACCCTTTTCATTTTTCACATTTTCACTTTTCTGATTTTTGTTGTTTTTGGCAGGCGCTGGATCCCTTTGGGCCTGGCTTGTTTTTGTTTTTGCTAGCTGACCTCCATAATGACTAATGGCACCCCTGTCCCAAATTTATTTATTTTTTTATTTATTTCATTTTTTTATTTTCTTAAATATATTTTTAAACACAAAAAATCATAAAATCCAAAAAAATAATAGATTTATACCTTGACTTATTTTATTTTATTTTTTCCACAAAAAAATATTTTTATTTATTATACTTTATTTATTTTATTAACTAAATCTTGTAAACTTAATTAATATTATGTTTTTATTTATTTATTTTTCACACCATTGAAAATACGTTATTTTTAATATTAAAAAAGGCCAAAAAATGTTTTATAATACTATAAATATTTTTTAAGATAAAATACTTAAAATACTTTTTCTAAACTTATTTTCTTTTAATCAACTAAATAGAATTAGGGTTTTATTCAAAAATATTTTCTTAATAAATTTATACTAAATTGATTATTTTCTTTATTTAATTAGGTTAAGACAAAATCCCTTTTTTTCATGAAAATCAAACAAAGATACACTTTCTTTACATTTTTGCATTATTTGTACATTTATTCATTTTGTACTTTGTATTGATTTATTTTCTTGTACATTGATATCAATTCAATATGGTTGTAATAGACTAATTAGATTTAAATTCTTGCAATCCCGATTTACAAATTGTACAGCCCCCCCTCCCCACAAATATTGTAATAGCGTAGTAACTTTAAATTTTGTAATTTACCGCTTTTATATAACATGCTAGTAATTAGGGGTTGTATGGAAAGACTAAAACCAATACTTAGAGAACCTTAATTCAAGACAAAAACAAGCATGAAAACAATACATTTACACACAAGCACCCCTAGGGTTACTCCATTTGGTTGCCTTATACAAAATATCCATATTACGCATGTAAGATATCTTAGCAAAAACAAGCAAATACAAGATCATAGTCCCTCGATGACGCTATCAAAGTTGCCTTACAAATGATCTTAGTCCCTCAAAAAGAATGCTAAGATACCTTGCAACATTGCTAATCATGGTTATATTATGACCCATGCCCATCCCGTTTATATCCAAAGATATACTTACCAAATCAATGGTAAGACAACAATGTCAAAGGAAAAAAAAATGAACAAGAAAGACTTTTGAGTAGGTATAATGCTCCTAATTACTTGCTCAACTTTAAACAAACATCCTTGCTATTTTCCAAACAAACACCTACAATGTCAAACATCTTACAAATTTGAAAACATTTTCAAAAGATAAATTACTTTGTATACATTCTTACGAACGAGAATCATTACAAAGTTTGCCTAAACGATGGCCTCTTTACAAAATACTTTCAAAAACCACACAAAGCACAATTTCAAACAAAAGTAAGTGATCTAGCAAGTAACTAAGAGCCCATGGAAAGCCATGGATGAAAAGGGTGCTAATACCTCCCCTTTTCATAATCAACCCCCCGAACTCAAGAAATAATCTCAAAGGGCTTTCCTGTGTGTTGTACCCCAAAATTTTCCCTCCCATATTCCTCAAGATTTGTCAAGAATCATCTTCAAATGGTTCAAGATTTGCTCAAGAGGTAGACAGTCAAACCATCTCCTAAGACAGCTGAAATTAGGGTTTTGGCTCTTTCAAGGAATTTGGAGTTTTCAATGGCTCAATCAAGTCTCATAAGCCTATATGCATGCTCAAGCACCTACATGCCAAGTTTCAAGACTCACAGTGCCAAATTCCACAGTCAAAAGCCCTATTTGACCCACAGTCAACTGCAAGGGCAAAATGGTCATTTTGCAGTCAAAAGTCAGAATTTTTGGTCAACATCTTATTTTGAGGTCACAATCATCATTTGATCAAGTCTTGACCATGATTCCACAAGAATGGCTCAAAAATCAAGATGCAAAAAGTTACTATTTTTGGACAGCAGAAAAGTCAACTGTATCTTGACCAAGGCATAACTTTTTCATGGTTTATCAGAAAAATCCCATCAAATTCTCATTTCGAAGGGGATGACATTTCCTACAATCCATCTTCACATTCCAAGTCCAATAAATTCTCTCATAAAAAGTTATTGATTTCTATATTATAGGTCAAATTCAAAAGTCAACAAAAGTGCACTTTAAGTCAAAGACCATAACTTGAGATTGGTAAATCCAAATGACATGGGACCAACGGCATTGGTTATAGGACTTCAAGACCTTTCCAAAATGTCCAAGAACATGTTCATATGATCAAAATTGAGCAAGATATGCATTGGAGAAGTTGGGAAATTTTTGTGAATTTGCAAAAGTCAACTTTGCTCAAAACACCTCATTTTTGCTAATGGGCCTCAAATTTCTTGTTGAAACTTCATCCATGGCCTATGCACGATCCATCAAGCTTAATTGAATTTATTTTCTTTTTTTATTAATTAATTGGATTTTTAATTGATATTAATTCATTTAATTAATTTAAATTGTAGGAAAATACAAAGATGTGGTTTTTCAATCTTTTTGTGAAGCAAATATGGTCAAGATAAGCTGGCAATTTCGTGTACAAATCAAATATGCAAGAATCTCCAAATTTGGCAACTTTATTCAATCATGAAAATGCAAAGAAGATTTGATTTTCAATCAAATATTCAATCATCAATTCCATGGATTTTTGCTCAAGATTGTGACCTAATTCCATTCCTCTATATATATTCAAGTAAACCCTAATGCCATACACGTGAAGAAAGCTGCAGAAAAGCCATAGCCAAATTGAGAAATTTCAAGAAAATTGCAAAGCTGATTTTCATATTCCAGGACAATTCAAGGCATTTTATTTATTCTAACACCTTGCGGGAGTTCCCAGGAACGTGTGGCAATCAAATTCACACGCTAAAGCTCAAGGAATCGTCCTAAACAGAACCACGGTTTGAAGCTTTTTTTCAAAATCGTAACTCTTAATTCATGAGCATTTAACGTGGTTTTTTATTGTTTTGCATTGCTAGTAATCATATAAGCTAATGGCATAAGTCAATTGAATTATAATGTCCTGAATCCAAAGATGTCATGGTTGAATTTTAGGGTTCATGAGCTTTGAAATTGGGGATTCCTAAACCAGGAAAAATTAAGGCTCCTAAGGCATATGGTTAAAATCGTGAGAATCAGACGAACATGATGCACCCCTCGCGAAATATTTATGTGCACTGTATCTCTATTCGCTATTTTTCCTCGTTGTAGTTTGTGGGGGTTAAAAACCCTCGCTATCTAATGTTTGTTTTACAGGGCAAAGGAAGAAGATGAAGACGTGTTAGCATTTGGTTGGGCCATTTGAAAAGAAGCGCACGTTTTTTATAATTACAGCATATTGCATAATTTCTCAATATATTAATTGCCTGTTATTTTACTAATGACTAAAGCGTGATGGTGGAGTGGTTAAGGCATTGGCTTGGAAGCGTTGGGACCTGGGTTCGAATCCCAGGTCCCCCAAAATATTTGTTTCTATTTTTCTTCATATAATTACATGCAGGCTTCAGGAAGTGGTCTACCATGCGCCTCAAATATCCACGCGCCAGATGTCCCTAGACTCAAATCCAGTGGTCATGATTGGAAGACCACTATGCTCCCTAGTCAATCAACGCATGGGTGATCAGGAAAGTCAACAGACTGGAATTGCAATTGGGCTTCAAAATTCCAGAACTTACCTCCTAAATGGGCCAGCACCCCCCCTTGGTTTATTCTTCTTTTAATTCTTTTTTCTTCTTTATTTAACTATTTTACTAATTATTATTATTATTATCATTTAATTAACATAATTAATTATTTTCATAATAAAATTCAGAAAACTAAAATATAATATATTTTTATTATTATTATTATTTATTAATTTCACCTTTAATATATTATGTTTGTAAATAAATACTAACCAATTAATTTAGTCTTTTTTTTAATTAGGTTAACTTCAATAGTTTTTGCAATAAATAAAATAAATTAGACTTAGGGTTTTTACTAACTTTTGACTATTTTTTATTTATTTTCCTTAAAACATAAAAACCAAAAAAATATTTCTTTTCTTTTAATTAATTAATTAGTTAGGATTAATTTAATTAAATACCAAATAACAAAAAAAAACTTCATTCTTTCTCAAAAAAGGGTCAAAACCCTAAGGACTTCTCCGATGCAATTTTCTTTCGCGCATATTATTTTGGATCATAATTATGTAATTGTTCCGAGGATGTAATAGCCTTAATTAGGACTTTTTATCGCTTTCATTTATTTTCCGCAATTTACTTTTCAAGGGTTTGTTTTTGGCGATGTAAATACCCGACGCCTTGTAATAGTTTAGTTTATTTTCCGCAACTATTAATTGCTAGATGTATGTTAATTAGGCTATGCATGACAAGACTTGTATCTGAAAATTAAAATCAAAACGTAGCTCACCATAACATGTGCAAAGATAACTTAACTGAAACATGACACACTCGCACATGCCACTCCTAGGGTACGCCTCACTTGGTTGCCTCGACGTGGTCATTGAGTATAGGGTATTTTAGAGGTCTCCCTCTTGTCTAAAGATCCAAGTTGCCTCGAAACGGTTGCCTCGGATAAAAAGGATCTAGGACATTAGGGTTACCGCTAAGGCGTCCTACCATTGCTTTGGTGACCACATGTCCCTATAATCGAATTGACCCGAATAACTCCAACGACGGTGCTACCTACTTCTCAATAGTGGGATAGTACTGTCTAAAGGACATTTACACAACTTAATTTCTTTTGAGTAGGTAGAGGTTCTAAGGTACTTGCTCTTTCAAAACAAAAAATACTTTTCGCACTTACACTTTTCTGACAAAAGTTTTCAAACAAACACTTCATACACTCTTGAGGACATATACAAGAGTTAAAACGAAGTTTTCAAACAAACTTTTTCTCAAAACCCACAAACACAAGAAAAGCAAAACATTTTTGAAAACATAGTGAGCAAGTACCTAAGAGCCCGTGGATAACCACTGATAGAAAGGGTGCTAACACCTTCCCTTTCTATAATCTACCTCCCAAACCCGAGAAACATCTCGAAAAGGAATTTTGTTGTGCTTTTGTCCTTTCCTTGTTGGAGAAAATAAAAGACGGTGGCGACTCTTGCTTACCGCCACATTTTGCAAAACGCAAACGCGAACCAGCATTCCAAAACAGTCAGTTCTATTTCCACCGATCATAGAACTGGCGACTCTGCTGGGGACATTATAAATAAGTGAGGTGTACCTTAGGATTAGATCAATTGTGTTTTCAATTGTATGCTTTGTATGATTTAAATTTTGTGGGCCTGTATCAGAGTTTTATATATCCTAACCCGGATCCGGGGATACCCTTTAGAAGTAGCAACAAACTGTGAGGGAACTGTACGGGGTATACCGACATGGTTGAAGCAGTTGCTACGTTGATGTGGCACTTTGGTGAGTACCGGTAACCCTTGAGTCAAGTCAAGGAGAGTATGGGGCCGCCGCGTGGTGTCGCGAAGCATCAATTGACCTTAGAACCTTACTTGACCATCCTGGCCTCTTTAGGGGTAGTGAGATGACCGACATTGGTGCAGTCTGAAGTTGGTAGATACTAGATACTACACTCATTGAGGGTTGTTTTCTTGGAATATTTTGGTCGCCAGTTAAGTGGCTAAATCAAAACAATGAACATAGAAAACAATCCAATGATATTGAGCTCCTTAGAACCCGGTTACTATTCATAGGACAGGTTTTGAGCCAACCAACTTCAAGAGGGTGGTACCTAAACTTCATGCTGGCCTAAACTCTAAGGGCTGTCTGGTGTGACTTGTGTGCCTTTACCATGTTTGCCTTTTGTGAATACTTGTGGTGTGCCTTTACCATAACATCATAACATCATAAACATTGCATGCATCCTGCATAAGGACTAACCCATTTCAAGGATCTCAAGGGTTTGTGATGCAGGCCATGATGAACCAACTGTCTAGCAAGGGGCAAAGGGGATTTATTTTCCTCTAGCCAAGGTTGTTTGGAGATCAAAACATGATGACTTGAGTCAGGGGCTATGACCCACTCGATATGGTGAGCTTGACTCTTGAAGAAGGACTCTCAACAACATGGAGTTCCTCCAATCAACTACCAGATTCAAATTCTAACAAGTTTCTTTGTTTATCCCGCGAGATCCTTGAAAACATTGCATGCATAAATCATACGCATTTCATGCCATCATATGCATAACATGTACCCCTTCCTACAGGTCACTTATCTTCTTCGCTGTTTATTTCAGCAATCATCATGTCTTCTGAACCTACCACCGAGCAAGCTATCAAGGCCCTCCAGGCCCAGAATGCCCAGTTCCAAGAGTTGGTTATGAGCCTAGCCCAGGGTCAACAGGAGTTGAAGACTCTGATTCTGAAAAGAAAAAAAAAGAAGAGGACTGTCTTGTTCAACACTGGACGCTGATTTGGGAATGGACTACAAAATGAGGTTGAGCTGACTACCTCATCTGTAGGAAAAGACAGCCCACAAGAGAGAAGGGTTCCTAGTCCCGTGGTCTCCGACAATGAGACGAATTATAATGATGAACAGTACCCTCCTGCTGAGGACAGGTACAAACAGCTGGAGGACCGTTTAAGTGCTATGGAGATTCAGAATGTACCCGGGTTGGACTTTGGAGACCTAGGCTTATCCTCTGGGGTGGTGATCCCACATAAGTTCAAGGCACCTGCTTTTGCAAAGTACGACGGAGCTTCCTGTCCTAAGTTGCACCTCCGGTCGTATGTAAGGAAGATCCAACCTTACACAGCTGACAAGAATTTATGGATCCATTTCTTCCAGGATAGTCTTTCAGGGACTCAACTCGAATGGTTCTATCAGCTGGATGGAGCCAGTATTCGTAACTAGGAGGATTTGGCTACTGCGTTCTATAAGCAGTATCAGTATAATTCCGACCTTACTCCCACGCGTACCCAACTCCAAGGTATGTCACTAGGGACGGGTGAAGGATTTAAGGAATATGCTCAAAAGTGGAGAGACCTGGCTGGAAGGGTGCAGCCACCTCTAACTGACTGTGAGCTTGTGGATATGTTCTTAGGGACCCTGTCTGGTCCGTTCTTCAACCATTTGATTGGAAATTCTTCTGCTGGGTTTACAGACCTTATCTTGACTGGTGAGAGAATAGAAGTTGGTATCAAGTCTGGGAAGATACAAAAGGGTGCCTCCTCGAGCACTGAGAAGAAACCCTTCAAGAAAGAATCTAGTGCTGTCTATGGTTCAAGGAGACAGAATAGACCAGAACGCCGCCAAGCTGTCAACGCGGTGGTTATTTCAAAGCCTGCTGCTGCTCCTCAGCATCATAACCAGCAAAGGGGTGAGAGACCCCGAAGGCAGTTCACTCTCCTCAGCATGACCTTGTCCCAGATATTGCCGCAGTTACTGACAACCAATTTGGTGACTATAAAAGAAGCTCTGAAGGTTGTAAATATAACATCTCCAAAGTACAATCCTAACTCCCGTTGCGCTTATCACTCTGACAGCCCGGGGCATACTACGGATGATTGTTGGGCTCTAAAGAATAAGGTTCAGGACCTAATTGATGCTAAAGAGATAGAGTTCGAGGCGCCCGAAAGGCCCAATGTTGTGACTGCTCCCATGCCCAAGCATGGAGTGAACGCTGTTGAGGAAGACCTGTATGTAGCCTCTGTGGATGATATTGTTACTCCGTTGTTGACTGTCAAGAGGAACCTGTTGCTAGCCAGTTTATTTCCGAGATGTAGTAAAGGTTGCCATCTGTGTTCTGTTTCATCTGCTGGTTGCCCATCTTTGAAGTCAGGTATCCAAAACCTGATGGATAATAAAGAAATCCTGTTTGAGAAGATTGTTGTTCCTGCTACCCCTACTGAAGAAGTTTCCATTGTCACTAGTCTCAACAACTCTCCTAAGACTCCCTCGAGGAAGCCTGTAAAAATTATGCCTGTTCAGAAGATTACACCTATAATCAGCACTGTTCCGGGGCCCATCCCCTATACATCCGACAAAGCTGTCCCTTGGCATTATGGGAAAGATGTTTATGTGCTTGGGGTTAAACAAGAGTTTGATACTAATACCAGCGTCAGCAACATCACTGGGCCTGCTAAAGTCACCCGTAGTGGCAGACTTTTTTCACCAGATATTGCGCCACCAACAATCCAGAGACCTATTGTCATCACACCTGCAAGTGTGCCTGCTTCCCTTCCTGACCAAGTTCCTATTTCTACCCCTGCTGCCGAGTCATCTGACGCTCGGGGCAAAGGGATCGCTACTGATATGCCTGCCCAGACGGAGGCACCAAAGACAATCAATGTTGAAGCTTCCAAACAGGAGATGGAAGAGATTCTTAAGATTATCAAGAAGAGTGATTTCAATGTAGTTGAGCAGCTGGGGCACACCCCATCAAAAATTTCTATGCTATCATTGTTGTTGTGTTAAGAGGCCCATGCCAAGGCTCTGATTACCTTCCTGAAGATGGCCCACGTGCCACAAGAGACGTCAGCTGATCAATTCACCGACTGTGTGGCCAACTTAACTACTGATAATGGTTTGGGTTTCTCTGACGCTGACCTGACTGCTAAAGGGAAGAACCATAACGATGCCCTGCATGTCTCCATTGAATGCATGGGCACTACTCTTGCACATGTGTTGGTCGACACGGGGTCCTCATTGAACGTCTTACCCAAGAAGGCTCTAGACAGGTTGGACTGCGAGGGGTTGGAACTAATGCCAAGTAACATTGTTGTCCGGGCCTTTGACGGGTCTAAAAGGATGGTGCATGGTGAAGTCGATATTCCAATCAGGGTTGGTTCTCAGGTCTTTGATTCTACATTCTATGTGATGGACATTCGGCCATCCTATTCTTGTCTGTTGGGTCGTCCATGGATCCACAAGGCTGGAGCTGTAACCTCCACACTACATCAGAAGCTGAAGTACCCGGTCAGAGGGAAGATTGTGACAATTCAGGGGGAGGAAGAGTATATGGTCAGCCACCTCAACTCGTTCCGGTACATAAAGATGGATGGGGAGTTCATTGAGACCCCATTTCAACACTTTGAAGAGGTTCCTCAGACACTGGCAGCAGCAGAAACTATGGTTGAAGATTCTCATTTGAAGATGGCTTCCTTAAAGGATGCCTGGGCTGTTATTGAGAAGGATGAGTGTGCAAACTGGGGACGACTTCCTGATTTCACTCAGAAGACTGACAAGTTTGGTTTGGGTTTCACTGCAGAAGCTCAGAAGGCTGTTCGTAAGGCAAGGATTGGAAGACCTCCTGTGTTCATCAGCAATTCAGGAATAAATGCTATTGAAGACGACGTGGAAGAATCTGAATTCGACAGCTGGATCTACCCTATGACCAACGGTGGACCGAACAACTGGACTGCAAAAGACTTCGTACCTATTACTTTTGTGACTCAGTAATGAACTCCTTTGTTTTAAATTTGTAACAAACAATATTTTTTTATGGCCCGGTGTCTTACCCGGGGCACCGTGGCTTCATTTGTGAGGGCTTTTGTGTGTCATTTTCATATATCATTAATAAAAGCATTGGACGTTTTTTGCATTTCAAATCTTGTGCTCCTTGTCTTTCTTTATTATATATTGCAAAACATCTATTTACACACACTCACATATATAGGTCCCAATCCACTCTGGATCTCACAGGTAACGACTCTGCTACTTCCAGTTATGACTTCGAAAATCCGATCAACTTATCCAAAGACGAAGGTGAAGATGATTGTGAAGTGCCTGGTGAGCTTGCAATACTGTTACTCCAGGAAGAGAGGGTCATTCAGCCACATGAAGAGCTAGTGGAAACGGTAAATCTGGGTACTGAGACAGACAGAAAGGAAGTCAAGATTGGTGCCAATCTGGAGCTTGGTGTGAAACAACGGTTGATTCAGATGCTGCATGACTACGTGGAAATATTTGCCTGGTCCTATGAAGATATGCCTGGGTTGGATACTGACATTGTGGTTCATCACTTGCCTACCAAGGAAGAATGTCCTCCGGTAAAACAGAAGGTTCGCCGTATGCGCCCAGAGATGTCCGAGAAAATCAAAGTTGAGGTTATGAAACAATTTGATGTCGGTTTTCTAGCAGTGACTTCTTATCCTCAGTGGGTCGCCAATGTGGTTCCAGTGCCGAATAAAGATGGTAAGGTCAGAATGTGTGTTGACTACAGGGATTTGAACAGGGTGAGCCCTAAGGATGACTTCCCTCTGCCTCACATCGACGTTCTGGTTGACAACACTGCTCAGCACAAGGTATTCTCCTTCATGGACGGTTTCTCCGGTTATAATCAAATCAAGATGGCTCCTGAAGACATGGAGAAGACCACTTTTGTTACTCAGTGGGGCACCTTTTGCTACAAGGTCATGCCGTTTGGGTTGAAAAATGTTGGGGCAACGTATCAGCGTGCCATGGTTGCTCTGTTTCATGATATGATCCATCATGAGATCGAAGTATATGTCGATGATATGATTGCAAGGTCCCAAACTGAGGAAGAACACCTTGACCATCTACAGAAGCTGTTTGACCGGTTGAAGTTGTACAAGCTGAGATTAAACCCGAACAAATGCACCTTCGGGGTGAGATCTGGAAAACTACTAGACTTCATCGTGAGCGATAAAGGTATTCAAGTGGACCCTGCCAAAGTGAAAGCCATACAAGAGATGCCAGTTCCCAAGACAGAGAAAGAAGTCGGGGGCTTTCTGGGTCGTCTGAACTACATTGCCCGATTCATCTCACATCTAGCTGCTACCTGTGAACCAATCTTCAAGCTACTGAAGAAAGATCAAGTGGTACGTTGGAACGATGAATGTCAGGTCGCTTTCGAAAGAATCAAAGAGTATCTCCAAGAGCCACCTATTCTTATGCCACCAGTTGAAGGGAGACCTCTAATTTTATACTTGACAGTGTTGGACAAATCAATGGGGTGTGTGCTGGGGCAGCATGACGAGTCTGGCCGAAAAGAGCATGCTATTTATTACCTTAGCAAAAAGTTTACCGACTGTGAGACCCGATACTCACTGCTCGAGAAAACTTGTTGCGCTTTGGTATGGGTTGCTTGCCGGCTGAGACAATATATGTTGACTCACACTACTCTGTTGATTTCAAAAATGGATCCAATCAAGTATATCTTTGAAAAGCCTTCCTTGTCCGGAAGAATAGCAAGATGGCAGATGATCTTGACCGAGTACGACATCCAGTACACGACTCAAAAAGCAATCAAGGGAAGTGTATTGGCAGAACATTTGGCACATCAGGCAGTGGATGATTACCAGTCTATGAACTTTGAATTTCCAGACGAGAATATCATGGTAGTGACTGATTGTGAGATACCGGGACCGAATGAAGGACCCGAGGAAGGATCCCGATGGTCTATGCACTTTGACAGAGCCTCAAACGCTTTGGGTAATGGCATTGGCGCTGTGATCATGTCTCCTAAAGGCTCTCATACTCCGCTCACCGCCCGACTATGTTTCAACTGCACCAACAACATGGCGGAGTATGAAGCATGCATCACGGGTCTTCGAGCTGCAATTGACCTAAGGATCAAGTTTCTGAGTGTCTTCGGAGATTCTGCTCTCGTGATCAGTCAGATCAAAGGCGAGTGGGATACGAAACACCCAAATATTATTCCTTACAAGGAGTATGTGTTGACATTACTTCCCCATTTTGAGGAGATAACCTTTGAACACTTCCCAAGAGAGGAGAATCAGTTGGCGGACGCGCTAGCTACGATGTCTTCTATGTTCAAAGTCAAATGGGACAACGAGGCTCTCCGGATCATTATATGGAAATTGGATGAACCTGCACATTGCTGTGATCTTGAGATCAAAGAGGTAATAGAAAAGCCTTGGTATCATGAAGTAAAGAGATACTTGGAAGCCCAAGAATACCCCGAGGGCGCATCTGTTAATGACAAGAAGTTTCTGAGAAGGTTCGCGGCGAAGTTCTTCCTCAGCAATGACATTCTTTACAAACGAAACCATGATTCAACCTTACTGCGTTGTATGGATAAAACTGACGCAGAAAGGATCATGGCAGAGCTGCATGAAGGTACCTTCGAAACTCATTCCAGTGGGCATACCATGGCGAAGAAAATCCTTCGGGCAGGATATTACTGGTCCACAATGGAAGCCGACTGTTATCAGCATTCTCGTACGTGTCACAAATACCAGATCTATGCTGATAAGGTGCATATCCCTCCAGTTCCTTTGAACGTCTTGACAGCACCTTGGCCTTTTACAATGTGGGGCATTGATATGATCGACGATATCAGACCTACGGCATCCAACGGGCATCTCTTCATCCTGGTAGCAATTGATTACTTTACGAAGTGGGTTGAAGCAGCTTCCTTTGCCACCATAACCAAGAATGTCTTGGCACGGTTCATTCGGCATAACCTGATCTGTCAATACGGTGTACCAGAGAGAATTATTACTGACAATGGTACCAATCTTAACAACAAAATGATCACTGACCTCTATGAGAAATTCAAGATACAGCACCACAACTCTTCTCCTTACCGGCCGCAGATGAATGGGGCTGTAGAAGCAGCTAATAAGAACATCAAGAAGATTGTGCAGAAGATGACAGTGACCTATAAAGATTGGCACGAGATGTTACCATTTGCTCTTCATGGGTACCGTACCTCAACACGGACGTCAACAGGGGCAACACCCTTTTCCTTGGTCTATGGCATGGAGGCAGTCCTGCCCATTGAAGTTCAGATACCCTCTCTCCAGATAATGAAGGATGCAGGTTTGAGCGAAGACGACTGGATCCAGACTCGGCTTGATCAACTAAACATAATCGACGGAAAGAGACTCACTGCTATTTGTCATGGTCAGAGGTACCAAAAACGGATGATCAAGGCATTTAACAAGAAAGTCAGACAACAAGAGTATAAAGTTGGGGACCTGGTAATCAAGCGCATCATTCTACCTCAAGGTGATCCCAGGGGCAAATGGACCCCTACGTACGAAGGGCCATTTGTGGTTAAGAACATCTTCTCAGGAGGCGCGATGATATTAACCACCATGGATGGTGACGACCTTCCTCACCCCGCCAATGCAGACATAGTAAAAAGATACTATGCATGATTAAAGACCCGCTAGGTCGACTGGCCTAGGCAAAAATAAGGGCTTCCCGGCGAACCAAAAGGGTTCGGGCAAAAATAAGGGATGAAAATAATAAAAAATCTGTACACCCGGCAAGTCAAAAACCTGAAAAGGCGGCTTGGGCAAAAATGGGTATCCCGGTGGACTGAAAACCCGAAAGGGCGGTCCAGGAAAAAGTTAGGGATAAGCATAATACTATGTCTCATTGGATCACCCTGCATCCAGACTTCGGTATCGACCATCAGGCTCGGACGGCATCAATCAATCAGATTCCTCTTCAACTAAGCAGCAAAGTGATGAGACGCTTGAAGACATAAAGGCGATAGCAGAGTTGGAACCCAGTGGGATTTTTCACATAGCTGTTTTGTTTTCCTTTTCACAACTTGTATAAACTCTATTTTGTTCGGCGGAGTTCTCTTACTAGGACGTCAGCCTCTTGTATACAAAACGCCTATTTACAGGAAAATTTCAAAATCAATACGAACTCACTTTTCAGACAAATTGCCAATTGTTTTTCCTTTATCTGTTTTGTTTTGCAAAGAACGTCCAATGTTCATTTTTGATATATGCATTTGACATTAATTGTTGTTCATAAATATTTGCATGCGAAACAAAGGACTAATTACGGGTGACATCGGAAGTAGGGGCAATAAGAATTGTCTAAGCGATCTAGTTGCTTTGTCCACCGAGGTACCAAGGTAAGTTCAGCTGAAGAATATAACCAAGATACCTTCACTCCCTGCAGAGTAAGACAAGATTCAGCAATACTCTCCCCAAGCAAAGTTTGTCTCCCATCAGCCCTAAAGGGGCACAGTATCCCCAGCAAGTCAGCAATACTCTCCCCCAAGCAGAGTTGGTCTACCGTCAGTCTTGGAAAAGTTGGGTATCCCCAGTAGATCTTAATATTCCCCAACGAAGTATACATATATTCCTCAGTAAGCATCCCCGGCAGTCTTAATATTCCTCGACAGAAATATAAGATTGTTCCCTGGCGGAATACAAGATACCCCCAGTGGAGCCATTTCCTCAAAAGTTTCCCCAGGAGAGTTGAACCATCTCCCCAGTAGATTCTGGAAGCTTGTCCCCTGCAGAGTACAAATGCATCTCCTCAGCCATATTCAGAGGTTATCCCCACCAGAGCCTAACTGGGTTATCCTCAGCAAGTTGTTACAATGGAAAGATCGTCCCCAACAAAGTTCTTTCTATCCCCCAGCCGAGTTCATCATCAAAATCCCCAACAAGCTTATCGACGGAGTCCCCAGCGGAGTTATCGTTAAAATCTCAGCGAAGCATCTCTTCCCACAGAGTAATTCCCTGCAGAGTAATCTCTTCGCCATGTTTATTCCCCAACGGAGTCATCTTCTCCTACAGGTTTATTCGTGCAGTCAGCTTCGTTCATCATCCCCAGCGGAAACGAAGAATTCAACATCATTCTCCAGCAGCTATACGGGATTTATTTTCCCCAGCTAAAACATCACATTCTCATACATCATGACATTGCATACAACTAACTTTTTACCTTTTCAGGAAAGAACGATCAACAGATAAAAGTCATTACCTTTTAAGGTAGCAGTCCAAGACTCCTTCATCATCCTGCTGAGGTAGTAATCGTCCTAGATTCCTTCATCATCCTTTTGAGGTAGTAATCGTCCTAGATTCCTTCATCATCCCGTTGAGGTAGAAGTCATCAAGATTCCTTCATTATCCTGCTGAGGTAGTAATCGTCCAAGATTCCTTCATCATCCCGTTGAGGTAGTAATCGTCCAAGATTCCTTCATCATCCCGTTGAGGTAGTAATCGTTCTAGATTCCTTCATCATCCCGTTGAGGTAGTAATCGTCTAAGATTCCTTCATCATCCTGCTGAGGTAGTAATCGTCCCAGATTCCTTCATCATCCTTCTGAGGTAGTAATCGTCCCCGATTCCTTCATCATCTATTTGGAGTAGCAATCGTCTCAGATTCCGTCATCACATCATTATCAAAAACCCTTTCTTAAGTTCCAGATCAACACCTGTAACTAGCTAGGAAATATCTGTGGACGATCGATTGTAGATCTATACCTGAAACCAGACAGGAAAGTTATCTACATTAAAGAGATTGAAGATCAATACCTGAAACCAGACAGGAAAATTATCTTTCTTTCTCAAGTCAGAGATTAATACCTGAAACCAGACAGGAAAACTATCTCATCGACAAACATTCTTAAGTTCCGGATCAACACCTGTAACTAGCCAGGAAATATCTGTGGACGACTGATTATAGGTTAACACCTGAAACCAGACAGGAAAACCACCTATATGAGCTAATTGTATATATATACCTGTAACTAGCCAGGAAAGTATCTACATGAAGATATTGAAGATTAATACCTGAAACCAGACAGGAAACCATCTTTCTTTCTCAAGTCATAGATTAATACCTGAAACCAGACAGGACAACTATCTCATCGGCCAGCTTTCTTAAGTTCCAGATCAAAACCTATAACTAGCCAGGAAATATCTGTGAACGACGGATTGTAGATTAATACCTGAAACCAGATAGGACAACTATCTACTTGACCATCAGGCAACCCTACACAGGTTCCTTCTTTCAACCTACCAAGTTACAATTCCACAAACAATCTCCCGATGGCATCCTTAAGCCCATCTCTGCAACTATCCATTACATTTCCAGATGGCATCTATAAGCCCATCCCCGACAAGATTCTGTCACATCTCCAGATGGCATCTATAAGCCCATCCTCTTATCCATCATATCTCAAAATGGCATTTGTAAGCCCATTCCCGACATCACATTGCTGATACTACACCATGTGAGTGCAAATTTCTGGGCACTCTAGTGTTCAATTATCTTCCACCTTCGGATCACGAAAGGCTCGAACGCAAATCTATATCCTCAGGTTTAAGAAAATTGAACAGGGGCAACTATTGTACCCCAAAATTTTCCCTCCCATATTCCTCAAGATTTGTCAAGAATCATCTTCAAATGGTTCAAGATTTGCTCAAGAGGTAGACAGTCAAACCATCTCCTAAGACAGTTGAAATTAGGGTTTTGGCTCTTTCAAGGAATTTGGAGTTTTCAATGGCTCAATCAAGTCTCATAAGCCTATATGCATGCTCAAGCACCTACATGCCAAGTTTCAAGACTCACAGTGCCAAATTCCACAGTCAAAAGCCCTATTTGACCCACAGTCAACTGCAAGGGAAAAATGGTCATTTTGCCGTCAAAAGTCAGAATTTTTGGTCAACATCTTATTTTAAGGTCACAATCATCATTTGATCAAGTCTTGACCATGATTCCACAAGAGTGGCTCAAAAATCATCAAGATGCAAAAAGTTATTATTTTTAGACAGTAGAAAAGTCAACTGTATCTTGACCAAGGCATAACTTTTTAATGGTTTATCAGAAAAATCCCATCCAATGCTCATTTCGAAGGGGATGACATTTCCTACAATCCATCTTCACATTCCAAGTCCAAGAAATGCTCTCATAAAAAGTTATCGATTTCTATATTATAGGTCAAATTCAAAAGTCAACAAAAGTGCACTTTAAGTCAAATACCATAACTTGATATTGGTAAATCCAAATGACATGGGACCAAAGGCATTGGTTAGAGGACTTCAAGACCTTTCCAAAATGTCCAAGAACATGTTCATATGATCAAAATTGAGCAAGATATGCATTGGAGAAGTTGGGAAATTTTTGTGAATTTGCAAAAGTCAACTTTGCTCAAAACACCTCATTTTTGCTAATGGGTCTCAAATTTCTTGTTGAAACTTCATCCATGGCCTATTCACGATCCATCAAGCTTAATTGAATTTATTTTCTTATTTTTATTAATTAATTGGATTTTTAATTGATATTAATTCATTTAATTAATTTAAATTGTAGGAAAATACAAAGATGTGGTTTTTCAATCTTTTTGTGAAGCAAATATGGTCAAGATATGCTGGAAATTTCGTGTACAGATCAAATATGCAAGAATCTCCAAATTTGGCAACTTTATTCAATCATGAAAATGCAAAGAAGATTTGATTTTCAATCAAATATTCAATCATCAATTCCATGGATTTTTGCTCAAGATTGTGACCTAATTCCATTCCTCTATATATATTCAAGTAAACCCTAATGCCATACACGTGAAGAAAGCTGCAGAAAAGCCATAGCCATATAGAGAAATTTCAAGAAAATTGCAAAACTGATTTTCATATTCCAGGACAATTCAAGGCATTTTATTTATTCTAACACCTTGCAGGAGTTCCCAGGAACGTGTGGCAATCAAATTCACACGCTAAAGCTCAAGGAATCATCCTAAACAGAACCACGATTTGAAGCTTTTTTTCAAAATCGTAACTCTTAATTCATGAGCATTTAACGTGATTTTTTTATTGTTTTGCATTGTTAGTAATCATATGAAGCTAATGGCATAAGTCAATTGAATTATAATGTCCTGAATCCAAAGATGCCATGGTTAAATTATAGGGTTCATGAGCTTTGAAATTGGGGATTCCTAAACCAGGAAAAATTAAGGCTCCTAAGGCATATGGTTAAAATTGTGAGAATCAGACGAACATGATGCACCCCTCGCGAAATATTTATGTGCCCTGTATCTCTATTCGTTATTTTTCCTCGTTGTAGTTTGTGGGGGTTAAAAATCCCCGCTATCTAATGTTTGTTTTACAGGGCAAAGGAAGAAGAAGAAGACGTTTTAGCATTTGGTTGGGCCATTTGAAAAGAAGCGCGCATTTTTTATAATTACAGCATATTGCATAATTTCTCAATATATTAATTGCCTGTTATTTTACTAATGACTAAAGCGCGATGGTGGAGTGGTTAAGGCATTGGCTTGGAAGCGTTGGGACCTGGGTCCGAATCCCAGGTCCCCCAAAATATTTGTTTCTATTTTTCTTCATATAATTACATGCAGGCTTCAGGAAGTGGTCTACCATGCGCCTCAAATATCCATGCGCCAGATGTCCCTAGACTCAAATCCAGTGGTCATGATTGGAAGACCACTATGCTCCCTAGTCAATCAACACATGGGTGATCAGGAAAGTCAACAAACTGGAATTGCAATTGGGCTTCAAAATTCCAGAACTTACCTCCTAAATGGGCCAGCACCCCCCCTTGGTTTATTCTTCTTTTAATTCTTTTTTCTTCTTTATTTAACTATTTTACTAATTATTATTATTATTATTATTATCATTTAATTAACATAATTAATTATTTTCATAATAAAATTCAGAAAACTAAAATATAATATATTTTTATTATTATTATTATTTATTAATTTCACCTTTAATTTATTATGTTTGTAAATAAATACTAACCAATTAATTTAGTCTTTTTTTTAATTAGGTTAACTTCAATAGTTTTTGCAATAAATAAAATAAATTAGACTTAGGGTTTTTACTAACTTTTGACTATTTTTTATTTATTTTCCTTAACACATAAAAACCAAAAAAATATTTATTTTCTTTTAATTAATTAATTAGTTAGGATTAATTTAATTAAATACCAAAGAACAAAAAAAACTTCATTCTTTCTCAAAAAAGGGTCAAAACCCTAAGGACTTCTCTGATGCAATTTTCTTTCGCGCATATTATTTTGGATCATAATTCTGTAATTGTTCTGAGGATGTAATAGCCTTAATTATGACTTTTTATCACTTTCATTTATTTTCCGCAATTTACTTTTCAAGGGTTTGTTTTTGGCGATGTAAATACCCGATGCCTTGTAATAGTTTAGTTTATTTTTCGCAACTATTAACTGCTAGATGTATGTTAATTAGGCTATGCATGACAAGACTTGTATCTGAAAATTAAAATCAAAATGTAGCTCACCATAACATGTGCAAAGATAACTTAACTGAAACCTGACACACTCGCACATGCCACTCCTAGGGTACGCCTCACTTGGTTGCCTCGACGTGGTCATTGAGTATAGGGTGTTTTAGAGGTCGCCATCTTGTCTAAAGATCCAAGTTGCCTCGAAACGGTTGCCTCGGATAAAAAGGATCTAGGATATTAGGGTTACCGCTAAGGCGTCCTACCATTTCTTTGGTGACCACATGTCCCTATAATCGAATTGACCTGAATAACTCCAACGACGGTGCTACCTACTTCTCAATAGTGGGATAGTACTGTCTAAAGGACATTTACACAGCTTAATTTCTTTTGAGTAGGTAGAGGTTCTAAGGTACTTTCTCTTTCAAAACAAAAAATACTTTTCGCACTTACACTTTTCTGACAAAAGTTTTCAAACAAACACTTCATACACTCTTGAGGACAGATACAAGAGTTAAAACGAAGTTTTCAAACAAACTTTTTCTCAAAACCCACAAACACAAGAAAAGCAAAACATTTTTGAAAACATAGTGAGGAAGTACCTAAGAGCCCGTGGATAACCACAGATAGAAAGGGTGCTAACACCTTCCCTTTCTATAATCTACCTCCCGAACCCGAGAAACATCTCGAAAAGGAATTTTGCTGTGCTTTTGTCCTTTCCTTGTTGGAGAAAATAAAAGACGGTGGCGACTCTTGCTTACCGCGACATTTTGCAAAACGCAAACGCGAACCAGCATTCCAAAACAGTCAGTTCTATTTCCACCGATCACACTGTGCTTTTTCACCTTTCCTTTTGGATAAAATAAAAGTCGGTGGCGACTCTTGCTAACCGCAACATTTGCGATAAAATGCAAAACACTCAAGTTAGTTCTCCCACCGTATCGCAGAACTGGAGACTCTTCTGGGGAGTATTCTAAAAGTGGGGTTACCTTAGGGTTAGATCATATTTACTTGCTTTCTTTGTTTAACTTGTATGTTTTTCATTATGGTTCTTTGTTTGGGTTTGAATCCTCTACCCGGATTTAGGATACATTATAAATAAGTAGCAATACGTCGTGGAAACTGTGCAGGGTATACCGACATGGCCTAAGCAATAGCTACATTAGTGCAACATATTTGTGGGTACTGGTAGCCTTTGAGTTAATCAAAGAGAATATGGGGCCGCTGAGTGATGTCATGAAGCACTAATGAACTTTTAGAACCTTTACTTGACCAACTTGGCCTTTAGGATGTAGTGAGATGACCGGCTTTGGTGCAGTCCAAAGTTGGTAGATACTCGATACTACACTTATTGAGGGTTGGTTTCTTGGGATATTTCGGTCGCCATTAAAGAGGCTTGTGCTAAAACAATGATCAAGGAAACAATTCAATGATATTGAGCTCCTTAGAACCCGGTTACTATTACTAGGACAAGTTTAAGCCAACTAAACTTCAAGAGGGTACTTACCTATAAAACTCCATGCAAGCCTAAACCTAAGGAATTGTTTGTTTTGTTTGTATATACATACTTGTACATAACATCATGAACATCATAGCATCATACTGATTCACTAACCATTTCAAGGATCTTGGGATTTATCTTTGTTCTGTTTTGTAGGATATGGATTCTCTTCGCAAGAAAACTATTCAAGTCAACCTTGTAAGGATCCCTCCACAACTTAAGGATCTAGCTTCAAGGATTCCTGAAAATTCTCCATTCACCGAAAGACATGGTCGCCTACTCAACTTGGCCACCTCTAACACAGATGAGGACATGGTGAAGGTTCTCTTTCAGTTCTTTGATCCTTTACACCATTGCTTCACATTTCCCGACTATCAACTTATGCCTACTTTGGAAGAATTCTCCCAAATTTTGAGGATTCCCATTCCCAATCAACTACCTTTCAACGGTACGGAAAGAGACCCAAAGCCCGAAGAGATTGCTCAAGCTCTACACTTGCACTCATCTGATGTCACAACTCATTGTGAAATAAGGAGTGGTGTCAAAGGTTTCTTAGCAAAGTTCTTGTTCGATAAAACGCAAAACTGTTGGAACTCCTTAGATCTGCAAGCCTTTGAGGAAATTATGGCTCTCCTCATCTATGGGATGGTCTTGTTTCCAAATCCTGACCAACTCATAGATGTGAACGCCGTCAAAATCTTCATATCCCACAACCCGGTACCTACATTGCTAGGAGACATCCTGCACTCTTTTCACACTCGCATAATGAGGAAAAGAGGTGTCCTTATGTGTTGCACTCCTCTCTTGGCAAGATGGTTTATTTCGCATCTTCCCCAATCTGTATTAAAGAATGATCAAGGTTCAAGGTGGTCATAAAGGTTGATGATGCTCAAACATTCAGACATCCATTGGTGTTCCAGATCTATAGAGAATGTTATCATCGTTGACCGTTATGGAGAGTTTCCTAATGTCCCCCTACTTGGAATTAGAGGAGGTATCACCTACAACCCTTGCTTAGTCTTAAGACAATTTGGTTACGCCCGAAGGGATGGTCCGCATGAGATGCTCATTCAAGGTTTGGTATTTGACTACGAGAACAACGATCAGGGTCTTCTCCAGAGATTTATCCGAGCTTGGAGGATGTTGAACAAAGTAGATAGCAAGACATTGGGGCACAAGAATTCCATCCCTCTTGAGCCTTACCTCAAATGGGTGCAAACTCGTGCTCAGAGTCTTATGATGCCGTATCCCTCCATCCTCCCGGTAATCATGGAACCTGTCATAGAAGGGGATGTTCCTTACACTATCCTACATCCTGACATGCCCACTTCTCTTGAAGACCTACAAAGAGATTGGATACAACTCAAGGGAGAGCGAGATACTTTTGAAGCCCAATTCTACGCAAGCGAGAAGAAGGTTTCAGAACTCACTAGGCTACTTCATGAGGAGCAGACTCTAAATTCCTACATTGCACTAAAGAGGATACGCACTACCTTTCTATCTTAGACTTTCTTGTATTTGTTTTTCCCAAGGAGGCATTGATGTACTCAAGCTTTAATCTATTAATATGACGTGTGTTTCCTTTTTGTCTAAAACGAATTTGAATCTTAAAATCCTTGAAATAATTGCATATGCATTTACCATTCATCATAACATAAGCAGGTTTCTTGCAACAAGTCTCCTCATCTCTCTACTGTTTATTTCAGTAAGATGGATCTCGAGCAAACAGTGAAGGACCTCCAAGCTCAGAATGCCCAGTTTCAACAGTTGTTCTTAACTCTAGCCAAAGGACAAGAAGAGTTGAAGACCTTGTTGGCTGAGGAGAAGAAAAAGAAGACGAAGAAGATAACCGGAGTTCTAAACATGGGAAGAAGATTCCACGAGAAGACAAGAAGGACCCTAGACTTTGCAACGACATCCGGTGAGAGAGACAATCAAGATAGGAAAGGAAAATAAACAGTTGTACAGTCAGAGTCAAAAGAGGAAGAGGAAGAAGAAGACTATTCTAAAGAATAATACCCTCCGTCCGACGACAAGTATAAGCATCTAGAAGAGCGGTTGAGTGCGATGGAAATCCAAAAAGTGCCTGGGTTGGACTTTGAGGAGTTGGGGTTAGTATCGAGGATTGTCATTCCTCCAAAATTCAAAGCACCTGTATTCTCCAAGTATGACGGAGTTTCATGTCCTAAAATGCATCTCCGGTCCTATGTGAGGAAAATCTAGCCCCATACCGCTGACAAGGATCTATGGGTACACTTCTTCCAAGACAGTCTGTCTGGAACTCAACTTGATTGGTTTTATTAGTTAGAAAGAGCCAATGTTTATAACTGGGAAGATCTTGCTGCAGCCTTTTACAAACAATACCAATACAACGCTGATCTTGTGCCTACCCGTACTCAACTTCAGAGTATGACCATGGTCCCAAATGAAGGTTTCAAGGACTATACGCAAAAATGGAGGGACTTGGCCAGAAGAGTTCAACCTCCCCTATCTGAAAGAGAATTGGTGGACATGTTTTTGGGCACCTTGTCCAGTCCTTTCTTCAATCACTTAATTGGGAGTTCATCGATAGGTTTTACCAAACTAATATTGATCGGAGAAAGGGTAGAAGTCGGGATAAAGAATGGAAAGATTCAAAAAGATGCATCCTCTTCAGCTGTTCGGAATCCATTCATCCGAAAGAAAGAAGTGGTTGTTGTGTATCCTCAGAGAATTCAAGACAGGGCTGAAGACCGTCCAATGGTGGGGGCTGTTATGATTCCTAAACTTACGCCTGATCAGCAAAGAAATAATCAGCCAAGAATGGAAAGACCAGTCAGACAGTTCATCAGAATTAACATGACACTCTCCCAAGTACTGCCACACTTGTTAAGGTCCAATCTAGTGACCTTGAAAGAAGCTCCAAAGAACCCTAACACAATGTCTCCTCACTATCATCCCAATGCCCGTTGTGCATACCACTCTGAAAGTCCCGGCCACGACACTAACAACTGTTGGGCTCTAAAGAACAAAGTACAAGACCTCCTTGAAGCCAAAGAAATTGAATTCGATGCGCCAGAAAAGCCAAATGTCATTTCTACCCCTATGCCCAAGCACGGCCATAATGCCAACCCTATTGAGGAAGATATGTTTGTTACTTCAGTTAATGAACTTATGACCCCACTCTTGATTATCAAAAAGAAATTATTGAATTCCAGTGTTTTCCTAGGCTGTGATGAAAGTTGTCATTTTTGTTTGTCCTCACCAAGCAGTTGTCCTTTGTTGAAAGCAGGCGTTCAGTGCCTAATAGACAACAAGGAAATTTTGTTCGAGAAGACTTTTGTTCCACCTGTTTCTTATGATGATGTTTCCATTGTGACCATTTTCGACAATTCTTCTAGGGTCTCCACCAAAAGACCCATTAGAATTACATCAGTTCCAAAAGTAGATCCTTTGATAATTACAATGCTTGGACCAGTCCCGTATTTGTCAGAAAAAACCGTACCATGGAATTATGGATGGGATGTCTACTACCACGGTATCAAGCAAGACTGGCCAACTGCCGAAGATTTAAGTTCTGAGAAGGTTGACTCTGATATCAGTAATATCGTCGGAACATGCAAGATCACTTGAAGGGGAAGGGTTTTCTCTCCAGAGATAGCTCCTCCAAAAGCTATTTCTGGACCCGTAATCATTCCTGTTGTTCTTGCTCCTCCAAAGGATATTCCCAGTCCTACAATCATCTCCACTAATACTCCAACTGACAAAGCTGTTACAACTCCTGTTATCACTCCTGTTGACACTCCTGCTGCCAAGTTAACCGAGACTCGAGGAAAAGGTGTTCTGGTTGAGTCTGTCAAGACAAAGATACAATCGTGGGCTATCCCCGAGACCTCCCGAAAAGAGATAGAGGAAATTCTAAAAATCATAAAAAGAAGTGACTACGATGTAGTTAAGCAATTGGGGCAAACTCCATCTAAAATCTCCATGCTGGATTTACTAATATGTTCTGAGCCACATGCAAAGGCCTTGGTAAAATTCCTGAAAATTGCCCACGTGCCCCAAGAAACATCTGTTGACCAGTTCCAAGACTGCATAGCCAACTTGACTGTAGATAATGGTTTAGGTTTTTCGGATGCTGATTTAACGCCAAGAGGAAGGAAGAATAATAAGGAATTGCATGTCTCAGTGGAATGTAGGGTGTTGTACCCCAAAATTTGCCCTCCCTTTCTTCAGGAAACCACCTTGGATTTTCAAAGTCCCTCTGAAACAAATCCAAGTCCTGAGTTATCCCTTTGCCCAAGCAAGCCACTTACAAGAGCAAGATGATCTCACGAACTCCAGAAACAACGCTTTTTTTATCTTGAGAAAAATCAAATTCTAAGTACTTAGAATGCTTCTCTAAAATAAGTGTTTTTAGAAAAATCAGCGCTTCAGAACTTCTGGACCCATTCCAGATGAAAATGGTCAGAAGTTGCAAGCTTGGCTCAGCGTGGTCAGAAGTTGGCTCTTCAGCAGCTACATCAGTTCAATCAGAAGTTGTAAACGTGGTTTAATATGTAAGCCTCAAACAGAACATGCCCCTTCAACAGTTACACAAGCTCAATCAGAATTTGCTAAAGGAATGCAAGAGAAGCAGGAAAGTCTGAAGGCTCCTTCAGAACAGGTTGAAATCAGAAGATGAAAGATCAGAAGAGTGGGTGTTACACTGATAAAGAATCTCCAGAGCTTACTAAGACAACAGGAAGCCAAGGCCAGAGCATGGTTTACGCTGCTGATTCAACGCTGGCTTCCATTACCAGAATGTTGATGTTGATAGGTCTTGTCACCATTTAATGCCCATTAATGCTTCCAACCACTCCTGAGCATTCACGTGTGGCTTGGAAAACGCTTTTGCACAAATTCTGGCATGGGTCTTCACGCCACCGCCCACTTCAGAGGTCACTTCTCCCCAATCTACGCCTGCTGCTGCAACCTAGGCTGAAAGCTATCTGTATCACAACTTCCCAGGAATTTCTGTCAAAGAACAAATTCAAACTCTGTTGGCGCTTTAAATGTTCAAGGCATCCACAAGGATTTTGCCTATAAATAGAGAGTCTTCACCACTGCCAAAGACGTTCAAAAAAAGAAACAGAAATTGCTAAGTGAGAAACAGAACTCCTAGCAACACAGCGTTCTGAAACTCTGCCAAAATCTCCAGTTTTGTTTCATAACTTTGAGTTTCTTACCTCCAAACTTCATCAAATATCCAGTTTTTTCCGTAAACCAAAGACACCCTCTCCAAACTTCTGACCCTACATACGTATACACCTTTACTTCCCCTTTTCAAAGAAAATCTGTCCAGAACACCACCAGAACCAAAAGCTAAACTTTCACCCACAACTTTCCCAACAGTCAGGTAAGCACCTGCTGACCCTCATCACGCTGTTAAGCATCATCAGCTGTGCATATTCAAATAACATAATGTAAATATCATGTTGTTGCTGTTTATGTTCTGAGGATTTTCATACCTCAGAACGTTCTGAGCCAGTATAGGATTTGCCTGTGACCTTGGTGGTTCTGACCTCTGAAACATTTTTGTATTTGCTGGATCTGTTCCAAATATGTTTCCTGTTTTATGGAGTAACAACAGAATTGCAGATGTTCTGATTAGTACAGGGAAAAGCCAAGTGCTGACTTTGACGTTAGCACATCTGAAGCCTGTTTTGCTGTCAATGATATCAGAACCTCTGAGAGTTATTGCCTTTTCAGCAGAATCAGAACTTCTGGTTTCTCCACTAACAAACTTCTGTCTTGCAGCACAGGGAAATCAGAACTTCTGATTTCCCCACTAACAAGGTTCTGTTTTGCAGGTGCCAGAGTCAGAAGCTCTGACTCATCCAGTTTCACTAACAGGTTGATCATCTGGCAGCGGATCTGAGTCAGAACTTCTGATGACCTCCCAGCAGCGCGCGGGCTCCCTCTCTCCCTCTCTATATCTTGTTTTTTGCTATTCTCTTTTTTGTCTATTTTTCTCGTTGAACCCCCCATGTACAAATGTGTATCCCCTTCCCCTAATTGTTGTAATAGCGTAGGATTTTATATTTCCGCTTCTTATTGCTAGTAATTAGGACGTGTATGGCAAGATAAAATCAATGAAATAGAAAAACCTAATTCAAAGAAAAAACTCTTGTATGCAATAAAATACACTCGCACACTAACACCCCTAGGTTTACATCCACTTATTGCCTTTCAAAATTGGGCCATATTGTATGTTGGGTTTCTTTGGGTAAAACAAACACAATCAAATGATCATAGTCCCTCGATGACGCTTTCGAAAGGTTGCCTAAAAATGATCAAGTCCCTTTCAAAGAGAAATTGCCCAAAGATACTTAGCACTATTGCAATTATGGTCTAAACGATGACCCGCGCCCGTCCCTTCCACCTCCTAACACAAGATTGTCCACCAAATACAATGGTGGAACAAAATTGTCGAAAGGTTTAAAACATAACAAAAATCTTTGAGGAAACTTTAGGGTAGATCGCTCTTAAGTACTTGTCAATTTGCAAAGAAAACACTTGCCTATTTTTCAAACCACACTTCACAAACACTTTCAAAACAAACTTTCAAAAAAAACCTTGAAACGTCTTTTCAAAAAGACAAACACCTTTTGTAAAACATTCGAGTAAAGAATTGTTACAAGGGTAGCCTATACAAGGCATCTTTTTCAAAACCTTTTCAAAGCCCCACACACGAAGCACCATTTCAAACAATTGAAAACCAAGGCAAGTTGATCTAAGCAAGTACCTAAGAGCCCATGGATAACCATGGATAGAAAGGGTGCTAATACCTTCCCTTTCTATAATCTACTCCCCGAACCCAAGAAAAATCTCAAAGGTTTTTGCTGTGCTTTTTAAACCTTTCCTTAGGATAAAATAAAAAGTCGGTGGCGACTCTTGCTCAACCGTAACATTTGCGAATACAAACGCAAAACCACAGTCAGTTCTCCCACCGTATCACAGAACTGGCGACTCTGCTGGGGAATAGCTTCAAAAGTGGAGTAACCTTAGGGTTTAGATCACCCTCTTGCATGACTAATTGTTTGATTTGATTGCTTTATATTTTTGGCTCTCTTGTTTGGGTTTGCAATCCTACACCCGGATTTTGGGAAACATTCATAGATAGCAATACGTTGTGGAAACTGTGCGGGGTATACCGACACGGTCGAAGCAATAGCTATATTAGTGCGACATATTTGTGAGTACCGGTAACCCTTGAGTTCAATCAAGGAGAGTATGGGGCCGCTGAGTGATGTCACTAAGCACTAATGACCTAGAACCTTACTTGACCATCTTGGCCTTTTATTAGGGGTAGTGAGATGACCGGCTTTGGTGCAGTCCGAAGTTGGTAGATACTCGATACTACACTCATTGAGGGTTGTTTTCTTGGAATATTTTGGTCGCTAGTTAAGTGGCTAAACCAAAACAATGAACAATGAAAACAATCCCGTGATATTGAGCTCCTTAGAACCCGGTTACTATTTATAGGACAGGTTTTTAAGCCAACTACACTCAAGAGGGTACTTACCTATGAAACCCCATGCAAGCCTGAAACTAGGGTTTGGTGTGAATTGCTTGTACATATGTTTTGTGCATACATCATAAACATCATAAAGCATCATATGCATTCACTAACCATTTCAAGGGTTTGGATCTTCATCTTTGTTCTTGTTTTGTAGGTCATGGAAATTCCTCGCAGAAACACCATTCAAGTCAACCTTGTGAGAATCTCTCCTCAACTCAAGGAGCTCACCTCAAGAATTCCGGAAAATTCATCCTTCAGTGAAAGACATGGTAGGCTGCTCAGCTTAGTCAACACCAACATTGAAGAAGACATGATGAAAGTGCTATTCCAGTTCTTTGACCCCCTTCACCACTGTTTTACTTTCCCTGATTACCAGTTGGTGCCCACTTTGGAGGAGTTTTCTCAACTCCTAAGAATCCCTATCCTTAATCAACTACCCTTCAACGGTACGGAAAAGGAACCAAAGCCGGAAGATGTTGCTCGAGCATTACATCTACAACCATCCGACATCAAGGGGCATTGGGAAACCAGAAGCGGCGTCAAAGGATTCTTAGCAAAATTCTTGTTTGAGAAAGCACAAGAATGTTGGAATTCATTGGACCTACAAGCCTTGGAAGAAATTGTGGCACTCCTTATCTATGGGTTGGTCTTGTTCCCAAATCCTGACCAATTGATAGATGTCAATGCCGTCAAAATCTTCTTGTCCAGAAATCCAATACCAACATTGCTTGGGGACATCCTTCACTCATTTTACACACGAACAATGAGAAAGAGGGGGGTTCTCATATGCTGTACTCCTCTCCTCGCAAGGTGGTTTATTTCGCACCTTCCACAATCTGTCTTGAAGAATGACCAAGGCTCAAGGTGGTCCCAACGGTTGATGACTCTTACTCACTCTGATGTGCATTGGTGTTCTCGGTCCAGAGAAAATGTCATCATTGTCGATCGTTGTGGAGAATTTCCTAATGTTCCTTTACTTGGAATTAAAGGAGGTATCACCTACAACCCTTGCCTAGCTTTGAGGCAATTTGGATATGCGCGGAGGGATGGCCCTCATGACATGTTGATTCCTGACCTAGTTTTTGACTTCGACAACGATGCGCAAGGACTTCGCCAAAGATTCATCAGAGCTTGGGGGAGGCCCAACAAGGTTGATAGCAAGACTTTGGGACACAAGAACTCCATCCCTCTTGAGCCCTATCTCAAGTGGGTACGAGCCCGAGCCCAAAGTCTAATGATGCCTTATCCTCATGTACTCCCAGTAATTAAAGAGCCCGTCAATAAAGGAGAGGTTCCCTACACCATCCTACATCCAGACATGCCTACATCGTAGGAGGAAATGCAGAAAAGTTGGATTCAGCTCAAGGAGGAACGGAATACTTTTGAAGCTAGCTTCTACGCCAGTGAGAAGAAGGTTCTAGAGCTTACCCGCCGACTCCATGAGCAAGAGGCCCTCAACACCTACATCGCACCAAAGAGGATGCACAATGTCTTTTTGCCTTGAGAAGTTATTTTGTAATATTTGGCCCATGGGGCATTTATGTACTAACAAATTTCTTCTTATTAATATGACGTGCGTTCTTCTTTATCTGAAACAATTTTGAATGTCCTAAATCCTTGAATGCATTGCATACATAAGCATACCATTCATCATGTGCATAAGCAGGTCTCACTCCAGGTTTCCTTATCTATATGCTGTTTATTTCAGTAGGATGGATCTCGAGAAAACAGTCAAAGACCTACAAGCTCAGAATGCACAGTTCCAGCAACTCCTGATGACCTTGGCTAAGGGTCAGGAGGATATCAAGACTCAATTGGGGAATAAGGACCCAGTGAAAAAGAAGAAAAAGAGGATCGGGGTGGCTACTTTGGGGAGAAGATTTGACGGAGAAGCTCGGAGAGTGCTTGAATTTCCTCCTACTTCTGATGAAGGGACCAGTAAAAGAGATGGAGTTGCTGTACCTTCCGAGTCCGATGTAGGAGAAGAGGAAGACGAGGAGGATGAAGATTATTCTGATCAGCAATACCCTCCAGCTGATGATAAATACAAAGGGCTAGAAGAGAGGTTGGCCGCCATGGAGCTACAAAGAGTACCAGGTTTGGATTTTGAAGACTTGGGTTTGGTTGCCGGGATTGTGATTCCCCCAAAATTCAAAGTGCCAGTGTTTGTAAGGTATGATGGTTTGTCCTGTCCCAAAATGAATCTCAGGTCCTACGTGAGAAAGATTCAACCCTATACGGCAGATAAAAATCTTTGGATTCATTTCTTTCAAGACAGCCTTTCGGGAGCTCAGTTGGAGTGGTTTTATCAGCTAGAAGGAACCTGTGTCAGAAATTGGGAAGATTTGGCCACCGCTTTCTACAAACAATACCAGTATAATTCTGACCTTGCTCCTACCCGTACCCAACTTCAGGGTATGTCGTTAGGAACAGGCGAAGGATTCAAGGAATATGCACAAAAATGGAGGGATTTGGCTGGCAGGGTGCAGCCCCCTTTAACCGATCGTGAGCTTGTTGATATGTTTCTAGGGACTCTATCTGGGCCATTTTTCAATCATCTAATTGGTAACTCTTCCGCGGGGTTTACCGATTTGATCTTAACAGGCGAAAGAATAGAAGCTGGCATCAAATCAGGAAAGATTCAGAAGGGTGTTGCTGCAAATGTTGAGAAGAAGCCTTTTAAGAAGGAGACAGTTGTGGTATATTCTCAGAGAAGAGCAGGGAAGACGGAGCGTCGGCCAACTGTGGGGGCCGTAATGATTCAAAACACTCCAAGTGAGCAGCCTCGCTATAACCAATCCAGACCAAATCAACAACGAGTGGAACGGCCACAACGGAAGTTCACCCGTATTAATATGACTCCAGCGCAAGTGCTTCCCCATCTGTTGAAGTTGAATCTCGCCACCATCAAGGAGGCACCAAAGAATGTGAATACGTCCTCTCCGCATTATCATCCTAATGCTAAATGCGCCTACCACTCTGACAGTGTTGGACACGACACCAATGATTGTTGGGCACTCAAGCATAAGATCCAAGACCTAATAGAGGCAAAGGAGGTAGAGTTTGACGCTCCGGAGAAGCCTAATGTGATATCTGCACCTATGCCGAAGCACGGCCGAAATGTCAACGCCATTGAAGAAGATTTGTATGTTGCTGATGTTAATGATCTGATAACTCCTCTGCTAACCATCAAGTTGAATTTGTTAAGGGCCGGGATCTTCCCGGGATGTAAAGAAGACTTCTATTGTTGTTACTCTCTGCCGTTTGATTGTCCGTTACTGAAGAAAGGCATCCAAGGCCTTGTGGATAGTCGACAAATTTTGTTTGAAAAAGTTTTTGCTGTTCCAGTTCATACTGAAGATGTCTCAATCATAACCATTCACGCCAATTTTTCCAAGGTCGTCAAAAAGCCTGTTAAGATTACACCAGCTACGAAATCTGTTCCTTTGAAGATAACAATGCCAGGGCCTGTTCCCTATGTTTCTGAGAAATCGATACCTTGGAACTATGGCGGTGACGTCTACTACCATGGTATCAAGCAAATCGAAGTAAGTGAAGAAGGTTCGGATGATGAAAAAACCAGCATTAGTAACATTGTGGGCAAGAGCAAAATCACCCGGAGCGGGAGAATATTTTCTCCAGAGATTGCCCCTCCAAAAGCAATCTTTGGACCCTCATCAGCTGACCAAGTCATTCCTGCACCAATAAAACTTTCTGCTAGAACTCCTTTGGTTGAAGATGTTGTTGTTCCTAGTACTGTCCCTCCTACCCGCTGCTGACAAAGGTAAGGGAATCCAAGATGAGCTCGTCAGGACGAGGGCTCAACCCTTGGTCATCCCGGAAACCTCCAAGAGGGAAATGGATGAGATTTTGAGGATAATCAAGAGAAGCGATTACGATGTGGTAGAACAGTTGGGGCAAACCCCCTCAAAGATCTCCATGCTGGCACTGCTACTTTTCTCAGAAGCGCACGCTAAAGCCCTGATAAAATTCCTGAAGGCATCCCATGTGCCCCAGGAAACCTCTGCAGATCAGTTCCAGAATTGTGTGGCTAGCCTTACTGCGGACAATGGATTAGGGTTCTCTGATGCCGACCTAACTCCTAAAGGTAGAAACCACAATGATGCTTTGTACATTTCAGTCGAGTGCCGGGGAACTACTCTCGCACACGTCTTGGTCGACACTGGTTCGTCGCTGAATGTTTTACCTAAGAAGGCCTTGGACCGACTAGATTGTGAAGTGTTGGAATTGAAGCCAAGTGATATTGTTGTCAGAGCTTTAGATGGTTCGAAGAGAATGGTCCATGGAGAGGTTGAAATTCCCATCAAGATAGGCACTGAGGTGTTTAAATCTACTTTCTATGTGATGGACATCCGTCCGTCATATTCTTGCTTGTTGGGTAGGCCTTGGATACACCATGCTGGGGCAGTCACCTCTTCCTTGCATCAGATGTTGAAGTATCCTGTCAAGGGAAAGATCATTACTGTCCATGGCGAAGAGGAGTACATGATCATCCACTTGAACTCATTCCGGTATGTGGAGGTAGAAGGGGAGTTCATTGAGACGCCTTTTCAGCATTTCGAAGAAGTTCTTCCTGAAATAACAGTAGCCAAGTTGGCAGCTGAGACACCGAGGCAGATGGCCAGGATGGCATCTCTGGAAGATGCAAGGGCCGCAATAAAGGAAGGGAAGAATTCGGCATGGGGGCAGTTGCCTGATATTCCACATAAGACAGACAAATTTGGATTAGGGTTCACAGCCGCTGGCCAGAAAGTTATGCGCCGTTCGAAGATTGAAAGAGCGCCAGTCAAAATTTCTCCCTACGGAATCAACGCTTTGGAGGATGAAGACAAAGAGAGCAACATCGAAGAGTGGATTTACCCAACTGTCAAAGGAGGATTGAGCAATTGGGAGGCAAAAGACTTTGTCCCCATCACTTTTATTCATCAGTAATTTATCTGTCAAACATTTCCTATATGGTCTGTAATATTTACTCTCAAACAATCCGTACACTATCTTTTCACCTCATGCCTTGCCCGGGGCATGTAGGTCCATTTGTAAGGGTTTTGATTATTTTTCATATCCATATGCCATGTTTAATGATTCATTGGACGTTTTTCATTTGATAAACTGCTTGTGTTCATTTTCTTTGCTTTTGCATTTTTAAGGATGGATATCCCTTACACACACCCACACTCACCAATGCAGGTACCCATCCACTCCGGATTCCATGGGTGACTATTCTGCTGTATCTTTCAATAACTCTGAAGATCTGGTCAATCAAGCCGAGTATGAAGATGACGAAGGTTGTGAAGTACCAGGGGAACTAGCCAGACTTCTACAACAAGAGGAAAGAGCCATCTTACCGCACGAAGAGTCATTGGAAACTGTCAATTTGGGAACCGAGGAAGACCGGAAGGATGTGCAAGTGGGTGCCAATCTGGAATCAAGAGTCAAGGAGCGCCTGGTACAGTTGTTGAATGATTATGTTGAAATCTTCGCTTGGTCTTATGAAGACATGCCGGGTTTAGACACAGACATCGTGGTTCACCATCTCCCCACAAGAGAGGATTGTCCACCGATCAAGCAAAAAGTTCGCCGAATGAGGCCTGACATGTCTGAAAAGATCAAAGCAGAAGTAATGAAGCAATTCGACGCTGGCTTTCTGGCTGTTACGTCCTATCCTCAATGGGTCGCTAACATCGTGCCGGTACCTAAGAAAGATGGCAAAGTCAGAATGTGTGTGGACTACCGGGACTTGAATAGGGCCAGCCCCAAAGATGATTTTCCGCTGCCACACATCGACATTTTAATCGACAATACAGCTCAGCACAAAGTGTTTTCCTTCATGGATGGGTTCTCGGGCTACAATCAAATTAAAATGGCCCCCGAGGATATGGAGAAAACAACTTTTGTCACACAATGGGGCACTTTCTGTTACAAGGTGATGTCGTTCGGGCTGAAGAACGCAGGGGCAACTTATCAACGCGCCATGGTAGCTTTATTTCATGATATGATACATCATGAGATTGAAGTTTACATAGACAATATGATAGCTCGGCCACAAACAGAGGAAGAGCACCTTGAACATCTAGAAAAGCTGTTTGCCAGGTTGAAAGAATACAAACTCAGGCTGAATCCAAGCAAGTGCACTTTTGGAATTAGGTCTGGTAAACTTCTGGGATTCATTGTAAGCAACAAAGGCATTGAAGTCGATCCCGCAAAAGTAAAAGCAATACAAGAGATGCTTGTTCCCTGTACTGAAAAGGAGATTAGAGGATTCTTGGGGCGTTTGAATTATATTGCCAGATTCATCTCTCATCTGACTTCTACCTGCGAGCCCATTTTCAAACTCTTGAAGAAAGATCAGGTAATTGAATGGAACGACAATTGTCAGGCTGCTTTTGATAGAATCAAGAAGTATTTGCTAGAACCTCCTATTCTGGTGCCGCCCGTCGAAGGAAGACCATTGATCATGTATTTGACCGTCTTGGATAACTCAATGGGGTGTGTTTTGGGCCAGCATGACGAGTCTGGTCGAAAAGAGCATGCCATTTATTACCTTAGCAAAAAGTTTACCGACTGTGAAACTCGCTACTCACTGCTCGAGAGAACTTGCTGCGCTTTGGTATGGGCTGCTCGCCGACTAAGACAGTATATGTTGACTCATACTACCTTGTTGATTTCCAAAATGGATCCTATCAAGTATATCTTCGAAAAGCCCGCTTTATCTGGAAGGATAGCCAGATGGCAAATGATCCTAACTGAGTATGACATTCAGTACACCATCCAAAAAGCTATAAAAGGGAGTGTACTAGCTGACCATCTGGCTCATCAAGCTATCAAAGACTATCAACCCATGAGATTTTGACTTCCCAGACGAGGACATCATGAATTTGGACAACATTGAAGGTGACGGACCGTATGACGGACCCGAAAAGGGATCCCGATGGACCCTGTACTTTGATGGTGCTTCAAATGCACTTGGAAACGGTATCGGCGCGGTACTCATTTCTCCGGAAGGTTGTCACACTCCTTTTACGGCCCGACTTTGCTTTAGCTGCACAAACAACATGGCTGAATACGAAGCTTGCATCTTTGGTCTCAAGGCTGCTATTGACCTAGGGATCAAATCTTTAACCGTATTTGGGGACTCAGCTTTGGTTATCAGTCAAATCAAAGGAGAGTGGGATACCAAGCATCCTAATCTTATCCCATACAAAGAACATGTCTTGATGTTGTTGCCTCATTTCGAGCAAATTACCTTCGAGCATTTCCCGCGAGAAGAGAATCAGCTAGCAGATGCTCTAGCTACAATGTCCTCCATGTTTAAACTCAACTGGGATAACGAGGCACCCCAAATCACCATCAAGCGAATGGATGAACCTGCGCATTGTCATGAGATTAATACCGAAGAAATAGTAGAACAACCCTGGTTCCATGAAATCAAAAGGTATCTCGAGACTAGAGATTATCCCGAAGGAGCTTCCGTAAATGACAAGAAGTTCTTAAGGAAATTTGCTGCCAAATTCTTCCTGAGCAACGGCATCCTTTACAAACGAAGCCATGATTGTGTATTACTCCGATGCGTAGACCAAGCTGAAGCAGAGTTGATCATGACTGACATACACAGCGGCACATTTGGAACTCACTTGAGCGGACATACAATGGCTAAGAAGATCCTAAGGGCAGGCTATTACTGGTCTACCATGGAAGCTGACTGCCATCAACATTCCCGTACTTGCCACAAATGTCAAGTCTACGCTGACAAAGTTCATATCCCTCCGGTTCCTCTCAACATTCTGACTGCTCCTTGGCCATTTGCAATGTGGGGCATTGACATGATTGGAGAGATCAAGCCCATGGCTTCCAACGGACATCGCTTTATCCTAGTTGCCATTGACTATTTCACCAAATGGGTCGAAGCAGCCTCCTTCGCCTCTGTTACTAAAAATTTGGTTGCCCGCTTTATCAAGCAAAATCTCATATGTCGGTATGGTGTTCCAGACAGGATCATCACAGACAACGGTACGAATCTGAATAACACAATGATCACTGCATTGTGCGAGCAGTTCAAGATTTATCATCACAATTCATCTCCCTATCGGCCGAAGATGAACGGTGTTGTTGAAGCTGCGAACAAAAACATTAAGAAGATCATTCAGAAAATGACAGTCACTTACAAAGACTGGCATGAGATGTTACCGTTTGCTCTACATGGATACCGTACGACGACACGTACTTCAACTGGGGCAACCCCATTTTCTTTGGTTTATGGCATGGAAGATGTTTTGCCTATGGAAGTCCAGATCCCTTCTCTAAGGATTATGAAGGATGCAGGTTTGAATGAAGATGATTGGATGCAGACCCGACTTGATCAACTCAATCTGATCGACGAAAAGCGACTCGCTGCTATATGCCATGGTCAGGCGTATCAAAAGCGAATGACAAGGCCTTCAATAAGAAAGTCAGACGTCAAGTGTATCAAGTTGGAGATCTCGTAATCAAGCAGATTATCTTACCGCAAAGTGATCCCAGGGGAAAATGGACTCCTACATATGAAGGACCATTTTTGATCAAGAGCATATTTTCCGGTGGTGCAATGATTCTGACCACCATGGACGGTGACGATTTGCCGCACCCTGCGAATGCAGACATAGTCAAAAGATACTACGCATAAAATAACCCGACAAGTCGAAAACCCGAAAGGGCGGCTTGGGCAAAAATGGGCATCCCGGTGAACCGAAAATCCGAAAGGGCGGTTCAGGCAAAAATTAGGGATAAAAAACGAAAAAAATCTGTACACCCGGCAAGTCGAAAACCCGAAAGGGCGGCTTGGGCAAAAAGGGGTTTCCCGGTGGATCGAAAACCCGAAAGGGCGATTCAGGCAAAAGTTAGGGAATTAAAGCGTATGACTATGTCTCGTCGGATCAATTCAAAGACAATCTCTTCATCAACCAGTTCCAGGCTTCTGATCAATCCAGTCATCGGCAAGCGAAGCATTGAATGGACAGATATTCAGAGTTGTGAAAGCTATAACGGAATGGAATCCCATGGAATCATTTCACATAGCCATCCTTTATTTTGTATAAAATCTTTCAATATTTACGAAAAAGTCCTCTTACTAGGATGATTGTCTCCTTTGTACAAATATACTCATAGAAAGTCAATACAAATACTTTTCCCAGAAATTTGTGTCTTTCACTTTTTCTCTTGCACTATCTGTTTTATTCTGAGAAACGTCCAATGTTTTGTTAAATAGGCATATGCATTTGAACATGATCATTTCCTTATGAATCAAGAAAGAGGATTACTGATAGGTTGAAGATACAGTTGGATATCCTGATACCCTTTCAAAGGAAGCCCCCAGGAGACTTGGAATCCATATCCTCCAGCAAGTCTTGAAGCTTATCCCCAATAAATTCTGGAAGCTTATCCCCAGTAGATTCTTGAGGCTTATCCCCTACAGAGTACAGACGTCTCACCCGAGTTTTATTCAAAATTGTTCCTCACAAGGGCTTATAACTGGGTTATCCTCAGCTTGGTGCCACAGAAGATCGCACTCGCCAAATTTATTCCTATCCCCAGCGGAATTCATCAAAATTCCCCAGCATAACTTATCAATACAATCCCCAGAGGAGGTTGTCTTTGTACATCCCCGGCCAGGGGATCCCCAAGAACTCATTTCCCCTCAGAGTTTAAGTTTCAGTATCCCCAACTGAGCTAAGGCTTCAAAATTATCAATCCCCAGCGAAACCAGACTAATGAACCTTTTCCCCACAGAGTTTTAGGAAAATCTTGAGTTCCCCAGTGAAGTCGCCAGAGATACTTCCCTCCAAGCTGAAGATTCTTAGTCTTACCTCCCCAACATGAGTCTACTAGTTTGGAATTCCCCAGTAGAGGTCATCAAGAATTCTCTTCCCCAGCAACAGCCAAGGAATTATTTTCCCGGCAGCAGTCGAGATGATTTTATCTTCGGCCATCTCAGATTCATTTATCCTCAGCAAGATAGCTCCAGCTTACATGCGCATCCATTTACATTCATATCATAAACATTAATGTCACATACATTGCATCATGCATCATAACATTGCATACAACTAACTCTTTTCCTTTTCAGGTAAGAGCAGTCGACAGACACAGATCATCTTCTGAGATTCATCCAGAAATAGTTCAGATGTGACCCGGACACGGCGACATTCTGATACTTATTCCAGATTCATTCAGATGCAGTATCACACGAGCTCATCACCAGGGAACCCTACACCAGTTCCTCTTCAAGATTACTGAAAACAGTTTACGGGTTCTCCAAGTAACAGATGTTAACCTATCGCTTGTTCAGTTCCTTCTCAAGACTTCTGAAAACAGTTTATGGATTCTTCCCAACAACGGATGCTAATCTACCAACTTGTTCAGATGCAACCTTTGAAAACAGTTTACGGACGCTTCCCAACAACGGATGCTGCTCTATTGCTTATTCAACCTCAAGACTTCTGAAAACAGTTTATGGATTCTTCCCAACAACGGATGCTAATCTACCAACTTGTTCAGATGCAACCTTTGAAAACAGTTTACGGACGCTTCCCAACAACGGATGATGCTCTATTGCTTATTTAACCTCAAGACTTCTGAAAACAGTTTATGGATTCTTCCCAACAACGGATGCTAATCTACCAACTTGTTCAGATGCAACCTTTGAAAACAGTTTACGGACGCTTCCCAACAACGGATGCTGCTCTATTGCTTATTCAACCTCAAGACTTCTGAAAACAGTTTATGGATTCTTCCCAACAACGGATGCTAATCTACCAACTTGTTCAGATGCAACCTTTGAAAACATTTTACGGACGCTTCCCAACAACGGATGCTGCTCTATTGCTTATTCAACTTCAAGATTACTGAAAACAGTTTACGGGTTCTCCAAGTAACGGATGTTAACCTATCGCTTGTTCAGTTTCTTCTCAAGACTTTTGAAAACAGTTTACGGTTTCTTCCCAACAACGGATGTCAATCTATTGCTTATTCAAGCCCCAGTCCAGAGATGGTTCAAACCATGGACACCTTTCTGATCTTCATTCCAGATGGCATCTTTAAGCCCATCCCCGACGAGATTCTGTCACCCTTCCAGATGGCATCTTTTAAGCCCATCTCCAAATGGCATCTTTAAGCCCATTTCCGCATCCATTGCTTTGACGAGTGCAAATTTAAGGGCACTCTAGTGTCCAATCTCCTTTTACCTTCGAGTCACGAAAGGCAAGATTGCCAATCTAACTCTTCAGGTTCAAGAAGATTGAATAGGGGCAACTGTTGTACCCCAAAATTTGCCCTCCCTTTCTTCAGGAAACCACCTTGGATTTTCAAAGTCCCTCTGAAACAAATCCAAGTCCTGAGTTATCCCTTTGCCCAAGCAAGCCACTTACAAGAGCAAGATGATCTCACGAACTCCAGAAACAACGCTTTTATCTTGAGAAAAATCAAATTTTAAGTACTTAGAATGCTTCTCTAAAATAAGTGTTTTTAGAAAAATCAGCGCTTCAGAACTTCTGGACCCATTCCAGATGAAAACGGTCAGAAGTTGCAAGCTTGGCTCAGCGTGGTCAGAAGTTGGCTCTTCAGCAGCTACATCAGTTCAATCAGAAGTTGTAAACGTGGTTTAATATGTAAGCCTCAAACAGAACATGCCCCTTCAACAGTTACACAAGCTCAATCAGAATTTGCTAAAGGAATGCAAGAGAAGCAGGAAAGTCTGAAGGCTCCTTCAGAACAGGTTGAAATCAGAAGATGAAAGATCAGAAGAGTGGGTGTTACACTGATAAAGAATCTCCAGAGCTTACTAAGACAACAGGAAGCCAAGGCCAGAGCATGGTTTACGCTGCTGATTCAACGCTGGCTTCCATTACCAGAATGTTGATGTTGATAGGTCTTGTCACCATTTAATGCCCATTAATGCTTCCAACCACTCCTGAGCATTCACGTGTGGCTTGGAAAACGCTTTTGCACAAATTCTGGCATGGGTCTTCACGCCACCGCCCACTTCAGAGGTCACTTCTCCCCAATCTACGCCTGCTGCTGCAACCTAGGCTGAAAGCTATCTGTATCACAACTTCCCAGGAATTTCTGTCAAAGAACAAATTCAAACTCTGTTGGCGCTTTAAATGTTCAAGGCATCCACAAGGATTTTGCCTATAAATAGAGAGTCTTCACCACTGCCAAAGACGTTCAAAAAAAGAAACAGAAATTGCTAAGTGAGAAACAGAACTCCTAGCAACACAGCGTTCTGAAACTCTGCCAAAATCTCCAATTTTGTTTCATAACTTTGAGTTTCTTACCTCCAAACTTCATCAAATATCCAGTTTTTTCTGTAAACCAAAGACACCCTCTCCAAACTTCTGACCCTACATACGTATACACCTTTACTTCCCCTTTTCAAAGAAAATCTGTCCAGAACACCACCAGAACCAAAAGCTAAACTTTCACCCACAACTTTCCCAACAGTCAGGTAAGCACCTACTGACCCTCATCACGCTGTTAAGCATCATCAGCTGTGCATATTCAAATAACATAATGTAAATATCATGTTGTTGCTGTTTATGTTCTGAGGATTTTCATACCTCAGAACGTTCTGAGCCAGTATAGGATTTGCCTGTGACCTTGGTGGTTCTGACCTCTGAAACATTTTTGTATTTGCTGGATCTGTTCCAAATATGTTTCCTGTTTTATGGAGTAACAGAATTGCAGATGTTCTGATTAGTACAGGGAAAAGCCAAGTGCTGACTTTGATGTTAGCACATCTGAAGCCTGTTTTGCTGTCAATGATATCTGAACCTCTGAGAGTTATTGCTTTTTCAGCAGAATCAGAACTTCTGGTTTCTCCACTAACAAACTTATGTCTTGCAGCACAGGGAAATCAGAACTTCTGATTTCCCCACTTACAAGGTTCTGTTTTGCAGGTGCCAAAGTCAGAAGCTCTGACTCATCCAGTTTCACTAACAGGTTGATCATCTGGCAGCGGATCTGAGTCAGAACTTCTGATGACCTCCCAGCAGCGCGCGGGCTCCCTCTCTCCCTCTCTATATCTTGATTTTTGCTATTTTCTTTTTTGTCTATTTTTCTCGTTGAACCCCCCATGTACAAATGTGTATCCCCTTCCCCTAATTGTTGTAATAGCGTAGGATTTTATATTTCCGCTTCTTATTGCTAGTAATTAGGACGTGTATGGCAAGATAAAATCAATGAAATAGAAAAACCTAATTCAAAGAAAAAACTCTTGTATGCAATAAAATACACTCGCACACTAACACCCCTAGGGTTACATCCACTTGTTGCCTTTCAAAATTGGGCCATATTGTATGTTGGGTTTCTTTGGGTAAAACAAACACAATCAAATGATCATAGTCCCTCGATGATGCTTTCAAAAGGTTACCTAAAAATGATCAAGTCCCTTTCAAAGAGAAATTGCCCAAAGATACTTAGCACTATTGCAATTATGGTCTAAACGATGACCCGCGCCCGTCCCTTCCACCTCCTAACACAAGATTGTCCACCAAATACAATGGTGGAACAAAATTGTCGAAAGGTTTAAAACATAACAAAAATCTTTGAGGAAACTTTAGGGTAGATCGCTCTTAAGTACTTGTCAATTTGCAAAGAAAACACTTGCCTATTTTTCAAACCACACTTCACAAACACTTTCAAAACAAACTTTCAAAAAAAACCTTGAAACATCTTTTCAAAAAGACAAACACCTTTTGTAAAACATTCGAGTAAAGAATTGTTACAAGGGTAGCCTATACAAGGCATCTTTTTCAAAACCTTTTCAAAGCCCCACACACGAAGCACCATTTCAAACAATTGAAAACCAAGGAAAGTTGATCTAAGCAAGTACCTAAGAGCCCATGGATAACCATGGATAGAAAGGGTGCTAATACCTTCCCTTTCTATAATCTACTCCCCGAACCCAAGAAAAATCTCAAAGGTTTTTGCTGTGCTTTTTAAACCTTTCCTTAGGATAAAATAAAAAGTCGGTGGCGACTCTTGCTCAACCGAAACATTTGCGAATACAAACGCAAAACCACAGTCAGTTCTCCCACCGTATCACATAGGGGCATAACTCTGGCTCATGTATTGGTTGACACCGGTTCGTCTCTGAATGTTTTGCCTAAAAAGGCTCTTGATAGGCTTGACTGCGAGGGATTGATATTGAAGCCAAGCAACATAGTAGTGAGGGCTTTTGACGGCTCAAAAAGGATGGTACATGGGGAAGTGGATATCCCCATAAAGGTTGGAACCCAAACGTTTGATTCAACTTTTTATGTAATAGATATCCGTCCTTCATATTCCTTCTTGCTAGGCCGACCATGGATCCACAATGTTGGCGTTGTTACTTCTACACTGCACCAAATGCTGAAATATCCAATTCAAGGAAAGATTATCATCGTTCATGGAGAAGAAGAGTATATGATCAGTCATCTCAATTCCTTCAGATATGTGGAATTAGATGGTGAATTTATTGAAACTCCATTCCAACACTTTGAAGAAGTCCCGCAAGATATGGCGGTAACCAAGGTTGTGTCTCAAGTTCCCAAGATTACAAGGCCTCCACTCAGGATGTCATCTTTGAAGGACACCAAGGCAGTGATAGAAGAAGGTGGGTGCATTATCTGGGGACAACTCCCAGATATCTCATACAAATCTGACAAGTTTGGACTGGGTTTCACTTCAGGTGCTCAGAAAGCTGTACGTCGCGCTCGTGTTGGAGGACCACCCCTGAAGATCAACAACTGTGAATTCAATACGGTATAGGATGATGAAGATGGCTGCAACCTGGAGGAATGGATCTTCCCAACTGTTAGTGGAGGGCTTAGTAATTGGGAGGCTAGAGATTTTGTCCCGATCACTTTTATAGAACTATCCTAAATCAGCATCATGGAATCCTAAGTGTAAATGATGTGGTGTGCAAGAGGGAGTCTGCCTTGACCCTTCATTTTAAGCTCTTTTCAGAAAAACATGTCCCAGACATTGTTTTAACATTTGCACCTGCTGAAAAGACCTCCACCAAGGATGATATGATCAAAGAATTGAGAGAAGCCTGCAAGGAATTAGATGATGTGATTAGAGTTAGATCAGCAAGGAAGCTAACCTTTAAAAAGATGATCAAGGACCTGTAAAAGGACAATAACTTTGATGATACAGTGAACCCTGAAGGTGAAGACTCTAGTGAGGAAGAAAGTTCTGGCTCAGACAAGTCAACAGGTCATGATGATAGTTAGACTAATTGATGTTTCTTTATATGATCCTTTTGTTTCCTTTTAGCACTTGCATGTGCTTGACATTTCAATTCTATAGTCTGTACCCTAATTCTGATATTCTCTTAAATGCATCCTTATATTTGGTATATTATGTGTAAAAAGGGGGAGAGAAAGTGAGTGAATGACTGACTAACCACTGACCACTGACCATTGATTAAGGGGGGGATTAATACATGAGGGGCAGCCTCATCTCCCAGAATATGTTTTGACATATTCCTTTTCTAATAGCTAACTGCTAACTGAGTTTATGTTTTGCTTTGCTTATGCTGCTGCTCTGATAATATACTCTGATAATGTTTTAGCCAAAATTTTCCAGAAGGGGAGTTTGTAAGTGTTTGTTGGCAGCAATTTTGGTAAAACAATGATTTAATAATGTTTTGATAAATGTCTTAACATTTGGAGAAAAATTGGTTTGTATGATGTCAAAGCAGATGTCTTGACATCTGCCTCCTGAACTGATCTCAACCCAACATTAGTTTAAGTTTTATGTTTCCTGATTTCCAACACTCTATAATTCAAGATTTGTAACTCACAGGCAGCGAAAAATTTGGAAGAATATTTTTCAAAATGCATGGTGTTGTACCCCAAAATTTTCCCTCTCACTTATCAAGAATTTTGCTCACAAGATCTCCTTGGGCTCAAGACTGCACTAGGGTTTGATCAGCTCAAGACACTTCCTTATGCACTGATGACCAAAATTAAGGTTTGAGTTTGCACAAGGATTTTTGAACTTTCTATGCCTCATATTACTTTCATGGATCATTATGGACCCCCAAGATTACTCATGTCAAGTTTCAATCTTTGAATCACATTTTTGATCAGTCAATTGAGCAGTTGACCTAAAAATCAGTTGTATTGGGGGAAAAGTCAATCATGGCCAATTTACAGTCAAAGTTCATAATTTTTTATCCAAATCAACATTTTAAACTCATATGTATCATTTGATCAAGTTTGGATCATAGTTTCTCAAGAAATTTGATCAAATCTCCAAAAGGGCAAAATGGTCAAAATTAGGGTTTTGACTGGAGAAGGGCAATTTCTGATTTTTGACCTAGAAAATGATCAATTAGTTTAAGAAATGATCTCAAGAGTCCAATTACATCATTTTGACCTAATGACATGGTTCAAAGCATTGCAAGTCCATTGGATTGACAGATGAATTTTGCAGTCAACTGATCAAAAGTCAATTGTATACTGAAAAGTCAAACTTTGACTTTTTGGTCAAATTCAAGTTCCAAAGATCATAATTCATCAAAACATGTAAAAATATGAAACTTATTCATCAAGAAATCAAAAATTCAAGATTTCATTTTGAAAAGTCAAAATTTCTAAACTTAGAAATTTTTGTAAGTGTTGGAAAATTCATGTTTTTTCATAACTTTGAGCAAAATTTTCACCATGATGCAAGATGATTCAAGAGAAACTTCCAACATGAAAGTTGTAGATCTCCATAAAATATACAAATTTGCTTTACAACACTCCTTCCATAAATGCTTGGATCCCATGTTATAATTTTATGAACATGTGGTCATGAAACTAAACACTTAGTGAAATTTTGCCCTAATTTAGCCTGGATTTTTACCTAACTTCATGACACTTTTTCATATAGTTCCAAGGGGAATCTTAAAAAACAATTCAAATTTGGGCTGTAGATAACATTGCAAGCTTTCCAAAATGTCCAAAAACTTCTTGAGATCATTCTTGAGTAGGGAGAATCAAAGAGATGAAGTTAGAGTTTTATCACTTGAATTACAAGTCATTTTTTATGAACACATGAACCAAATCCATGCTAGGCTGCATAATCTTTTCTTTGCAGGCCTCAAACTTGTTTCTCACTCTATAATTAAATGTTTACACAGCTGTTAAGGCTTTGATCCAAGCAATTGAGCTATTATCCAAGTTGAATTTCCATTAATGGCACAAAGTTAACATTGTCATTCTGGTAAAGCAAGCTTTTTGCATAAAGTTTACATTGAGCCTCTAACTTGTTCCCTCTGATTACACACCATCCACAAAGTCAGAATCAAGCTTGTTTAAAGCATAACCACTCTATCTTAGCAAGTACACAAGGCTTTGAAACTTGAATTTCTCAAAAATCACATGTTATGCATAAACTTGTGATTTTGAATTTTGATCAACAAGAGGTCTCCAAACTTGTTGCTTATAAATAGAGTCACTATTTGTGAGCTAGAGGATAATCTTTAGCACCCTGAAATACACCAAAAATCTCTCAAATCAGAAATTGCCCAAAAATTCCATTGTTGCATAATTTATGACCTTGAACATCAAACTCACATTTCGCTCGTGCGTTTCTTGGCCTTTTAGTTTCTAAAGCTTCCTTACATCAAGTGTAACTCATCCATGTACCTGTTTCATTACTGTAACATCATTTACCATATCTTCCATAACCAAAAACAGAGCATTTCACATTGGCTTCTCCAAGTCATTTCAGCCACTCTCAACTTAAGCAAACCATTGCATTAGCTTCCTAGGACCTCAAGGAAGCTAACCTGATCATTGCAGCACCTTGAAACAATCTCAAACTCAAAAACACGATTTCCAGTTTTGAGATAAGTTTTCTCAACTTGGAACTCTTAATATAGGCATTATCAATAGTTTATTTGTGAATAAAACATGTAGATATCATTGCCCTGAAGCTAACCTGTTCTTAGTTTCCATTAATTTTGCTTGAGCTTAGAGAATTTTGAAACTGAAATTTCTGAAATTTTTAGGGTTCAGATTAGGGCCATTAAAATTATTGCTTATCTTTGATCTATAGTTTTAATACTTTACATTTCTGGAATCGTGAGAAAATTTGCTACAAGTTTCATATTTACAGTTTTCATTTTTGATGAGAAATGAGTAAGTTACAGTTGGTATGGCTGGAGGTTGAAGATGAAGTCTTCAGGACACGTTTTGCCTTACATATTTATTGTTTTGTTTGTATTAACGGATATATAGCCACCCCAGTGGTAGAAGCGCGCGCCTGTAACCTATGGGACCTGGGTTCGAGCCCCAGTGGTACCCTTTTCATTTTTCACATTTTCACTTTTCTTATTTTTGTTGTTTTTGGCAGGCGCTGGGCCCCTTTGGGCCGGGCTTGTTTTTGTTTTTGCTAGCTGACCTCCATATTGACTAATGGCACCCCTGGCCCAAATTTGTTTATTTTTTTATTTATTTCATTTTTTTATTTTCTTAAATATATTCTTTAAACACTAATAATCAGAAAATACAAAAAAATAATAGATTTATATCTTGACTTATTTTATTTTATTTTTTCCACAAAAAAATATTTTTATTTATTATACTTTATTTATTTTATTAACTAAATCTTGTAAACTTAATTAATATTATGTTTTTATTTATTTATTTTTCACACCATTGAAAATACATTATTTTTAATATTAAAAAAGGCCAAAAAATATGTTATAATACTATAAATATTTTTTAAGATAAACTACTTAAAATACTTTTTCTAAACTTATTTTCTTTTAATCAACTAAATAGAATTAGGGTTTTATTCAAAAATCTTTTCTTAATAAATTTAAACTAAATTGATTATTTTCTTTATTTAATTAGGTTAAGACAAAATCCCTTTTTTTCATGAAAATCAAACAAAGATACATTTTCTTTACATTTTTGCATTATTTGTACATTTATTCATTTTGTACTTTGTATTTTTTTATTTTCTTGTACATTGATATCAATTCAATATGGTTGTAATAGACTAATTAGGTTTAAATTCTTGCAATCCCCTTTTACAAATTGTACACCCCCTCCCCACAAATGTTGTAATAGCGTAGTAACTTTAAATTTCGTAATTTATCACTTTTATATAACATGCTAGTAATTAGGGGTTGTATGGAAAGACTAAAACCAATACTTAGAAAACCTTAATTCAAGACAAAAACAAGCATGAAAACAATACATTTACACACAAGCACCCCTAGGGTTACTCCACTTGGTTGCCTTATACAAAATATTCATATTACGCGTGTAAGGTATCTTAGCAAAAACAAACAAATACAAGATCATAGTCCCTCGATGACGCTATCAAAGTTGTCTTACAAATGATCTTAGTCCCTCAAAAAGAATGCTAAGATACCTTGCAACATTGCTAATCATGGTTATACGATGACCCATGCCCATCCCGTTTATATCCAAAGATAGGGTTACTTACCAAATCAATGGTAAGACAACAATGTCAAAGGAAAAGAAAATGAACAAGAAAGACTTTTGAGTAGGTAGAATGCTCCTAATTACTTTCTCAACTTTAAAAAAACATCCTTGATATTTTCCAAACAAACACCTATAATGTCAAACATCTTACAAATTTGAAAACTTTTTCAAAAGATCAAATACTTTGTATACATTCTTACGAACGAGAATCATTACAAAGTTTTCCTAAACGATGGCCTCTTTACAAAATACTTTCAAAAACCACACAAAGCACAATTTCAAACAAAAGTAAGTTATCTAGCAAGTAACTAAGAGCCCATGGAAAACCATGGATGAAAAGGGTGCTAATACCTTCCATTTTCATAATCAACCCCCCGAACTCAAGAAATAATCTCAAAGGGCTTTCCTGTGCTTTTTCACCTTTCCTTTTGGATAAAAGAAAAGTCGGTGGCGACTCTTAATAACCGCAACATTTGTGATAAAATGAAAAACACTCAAGTTAGTTCTCCCACCGTATCACATAACTGGAGACTCTTCTGGGGAGTATTCTAAAAGTGGGGTTACCTTACGGTTAGATCATATTTACTTACTTTCTTTTTTTGACTTGTATGCTCTTCATTATGGTTCTTTGTTTGGGTTTGAATCCTCTACCCGGATTTAGGATACATTATAGATAAGTAGCAATACATTGTGGAAACTGTGCAGGGTATACCGACATGGCCTAAGCAATAGCTACGTTAGTGCGACATATTTGTGGGTACCGGTAGCCTTTGAGTTAATCAAAGAGAATACGGGGCCGCTGAGTGATGTCATGAAGCACTAATTAACTTTTAGAACCTTTACTTGACCAACTTGGCCTTTAGGATGTAGTGAGATGACCGACTTTGGTGCAGTCCAAAGTTGGTAGATACTCGATACTACACTTATTGAGGTTTGGCTTCTTGGGATATTTTGGTCGCCATTAAAGAGGCTTGTGCTGAAACAATGATCAAGGAAACAATCCAGTAATATTGAGCTCCTTAGAACCCGATTACTATTACTAGGAAAAGTTTAAGCCAACTAAACTTCAAGAGGGTACTTACCTATAAAACTCCATGCAAGCCTAAACCTAAGGAATTGTTTGTTTTGTTTGTATATACATACTTGTACATAACATCACGAACATCATAACATCATACTCATTCACTAACCGTTTCAAGGATCTTGTGATTTATCTTTGTTCTGTTTTGTAGGATATGGATTCTCTTCGCAGGAAAACTATTCAAGTCAACCTTGTAAGGATCCCTCCACAATTTAAGGAGCCAGCTTCAAGGATTCCTGAAAATTCTCCATTCACCAAAATACATGGTCGCCTACTCAACTTGGCCACCTCCAACACAAATGAGTACATGGTGAAGGTGCGCTTTCAGTTCTTTGATCCTTTACACCATTGCTTCACATTTCCCGACTATCAACTTGTGCCTACTTTGGAAGAATTCTCCCAACTTTTGAGGATTCCCATTCTCAATCAACTACCTTTCAACGGTACGGAAAGAGACCTAAAGCCCTAAGAGATTGCTCAAGCTCTACACTTGCACTCATCTGATGTCACAACTTATTGGGAAACAAGGAGTGGTGTCAAAGGTTTCTTAGCAAAGTTCTTGTTCGAGAAAACGCAAAACTGTTGGAACTCCTTGGATCTGCAAGCCTTTGAGGAAATTGTGGCTCTCCTCATCTATGGGATGGTCTTGTTTCCAAATCCTGACCAACTCATAGATGTGAACACCGTCAAAATCTTCATATCCCACAACCTGGTACCTACATTGCTAGGAGACATCCTGCACTCTTTTCACACTCGCACAATGAGGAAAAGTGGTGTCCTTATGTGTTCCACTCCTCTCTAGGCAAAATGGTTTATTTCACATCTTCCCCAATTTGTATTAAAGAATGATCAAGGTTCAAGGTGGTCATAAAGGTTGATGACGCTCAAACATTCATACATCTATTGGTGTTCCAGATCTATAGAGAATGTTATCATTGTTTACCGTTGTGGAGAGTTTCCTAATGTCCCCCTACTTGGAATTAGAGGAGGTATCACCTACAACCCCTGCTTAGTCTTAAGACAATTTGGTTACGCCCGAAGGGATGGTCCGCATGAGATGCTCATTCAAGGTTTGGTATTTGACTACGAGAACGACGATCAGGGTCTTCGCCAGAGATTTATCCGAGCTTGGAGGATGTTGAACAAAGTATATAGCAAGACATTGGGGCACAAGAATTCCATCCCTCTTGAGCCTTACCTCAAATGGGTGCAAACTCGTGCTCAGAGTCTTATGATGCTGTATCCCTCCATCCTCCCGGTAATCATGGAACCTGTCATAAAAGGGGATGTTCCTTATACTATCCTACATCCTGACATGCCCACTTCTCTTGAAGACCTACAAAGAGATTGGATACAACTCAAGGGAGAGCGAGATACTTTTGAAGCCCAATTCTACGCAAGCGAGAAGAAGGTTTTGGAACTCACTAGGCTAATTCATGAGGAGCAGACTCTAAATGCCTACATTGCACTAAAGAGGATGCGCACTACTTTTCTATATTAGAGTTTCTTGTATTTGTTTTTCCCAAGGAGGCATTGATGTACTCAAGCTTTAATCTGTTAATATGACGTGTGTTTCCTTTTTGTCTAAAACGAATTTGAATCTTAAAATCCTTGAAATCATTGCATATGCATTTACCATTCATCATAACATAAGCAGGTTTCTTGCAACAAGTCTCCTCATCTCTCTACTGTTTATTTCAGTAAGATAGATCTAGAGCAAACAGTGAAGGACCTCCAAGATCAGAATGCCCAGTTTCAACAGTTGTTCTTAACTCTAGCCAAAGGACAAGAAGAATTGAAGACCTTGCTGGCTGAGGAGAAGAAAAAGAAGACGAAGAAGATAACCGAAGTTCTAAACATGGGAAGAAGATTCCACGGGCAGACAAGAAGGACCCTAGACTTTTCAAGGGCATCCGGTGAGAGAGACAATCAAGATGGGAAAGGCAAAGAAACAGTTGTACAGTCAGAGTCAGAAGAGGAAGAGGAAGAAGAAGACTATTCTGAAGAACAATACCCTCCGACCGACGACAAGTATAAGCATCTAGAAGAGCGGTTGAGTGCGATGGAAATCCAAAAAGTGCCTGGGTTGGACTTTGAGGAGTTGGGGTTAGTATCGGGGATTGTCATTCCTCCAAAATTCAAAGCACGTGTATTCTCCAAGTATGACGGAGTTTCATGTCCTAAAATGCATCTCCGGTCCTATGTGAGGAAAATCTAGCCCCATACCGCTGACAAGGATTTATGGGTACACTTCTTCCAAGGCAGTCTGTCTGGAACTCAACTTGATTGGTTTTATTAGTTAGAAAGAGCCAATGTTCATAACTGGGAAGATCTTGCTGCAGCCTTTTACAAACAATACCAATACAACACTGATCTTGCACCTACCCATACTCAACTTCATAGTATGGCCTTGGTCCCAAATGAAGGCTTCAAGGACTATGCGCAAAAATGGAGGGACTTGGCCGGAAGAGTTCAACCTCCCCTATCTGAAAGAGAATTGGTGGACATGTTTTTGGGCACCTTGTCCAGTCCTTTCTTCAATCACTTAATTGGGAGTTCATCGACAAGTTTTACCGAACTGATATTGACCCGAGAAAGGGTAGAAGTCGGGATAAAGAATGGAAAGATTCAAAAAGATGCATCCTCTGCTGTTGTAAGGAAGCCATTCATCAAAAAGAAAGAAGTGGTTATTGTGTATCCTCAGAGAACTCAAGACAGGGCTCAACACCGTCCAATAGTGGGGGCTGTTATGATTCCTAAACTTGCACCTGATCAGCAAAGAAACAATCAGCCAAGAATGGAAAGACCAGTCAGAAAGTTCACCAGAATTAACATGACACTCTCCCAAGTACTGCCACACTTGTTAAGGTCCAATCTAGTGACCTTGAAAGAAGCTCCAAAGATCCCTAACACAATGTCTCCTCACTATCATCCCAATGCCCGCTGTGCATACCACTCTGAAAGTCCCGGCCACGACACTAACAAATGTTGGGCTCTAAAGAACAAAGTACAAGACCTCCTTGAAGCCAAAGAAATTGAATTCGATGCGCCAGAAAAGCCAAATGTCATTTCTACCCCTGTGCCCAAGCACGACCATAATGCCAACGCTATTGAGGAAGATATGTTTGTTACTTCAGTTGATGAACTTATGACCCCACTCTTGATTATTAAAAAGAAATTATTGAATTCCAGTGTTTTCCTAGGCTGTGATGAAAGCTGTCATTTTTGTTTGTCCTCATGAACCAGCTGTCCTTTGTTGAAAGCGGGCGTTCAGTGCCTAATAGACAACAAGGAAATTTTGTTCGAGAAGACTCCTGTTCCACCTGTTTCTTATGATGATGTTTCCATTGTGACCATTTTCGACAATTCTTCCAGGGTCTCCACCAAAAGACCCGTTAGAATTACATTAGTTCCAAAAGTAGCTCCTTTGATAATTACAATGCTTGGACCAGTCCCGTATTTGTCAGACAAAACCGTACCATGGAATTATGGATGGGATGTCTACTACCACGATATCAAGCAAGACTGGCCAGCTGCCGAAGATTTAAGTTCTAAGAAGGTTGACTCCGATATCAGTAATATCGTCGGAACAAGCAAGATCACTTGAAGCGAAAGGGTTTTCTCTCCAGAGATAGCTCCTCCAAAAGCTATTTCTGGACCCGTAATCATTCATGTTGTTGTTGTTCCTCCAAAGGATATTCCCAGTCCTACAATCATCTCCACTAATACTCCAACTGACAAAGCTGTTACAACTCCTGTTATCACTCCTGCTGACACTCCTGCTGTCGAGTTAACCGAGACTCGAGGAAAAGGTGTTCTGGTTGAGTCTGTCAAGACAAAGAAACAATCATGGGCTATCCCTGAGACCTCCCAGAAAGAGATAGAGGAAATTCTAAAAATCATAAAAAGAAGTGAATACGATGTAGTTGAGCAATTGGGGCAAACTCCATCTAAAATCTCCATGCTGGCTTTACTAATATGTTCTAAGACGCATGCAAAGGCCTTGGTAAAATTCCTGAAAACTACCCATGTGCCTCAAGAAACATCTTTTGACCAGTTCCAAGACTGCATAGCCAACTTGACTGCAGATAATGGTTTAGGTTTTTCGGATGCTTATTTAACGCCAAGAGGAAGGAAGAATAATGAGGCATTGCATGTCTCAGTGGAATGTAGGGGCACAACTCTGGCTCATGTATTGGTTGACACCAGTTCGTCTCTGAATATTTTGCCTAAAAAGGCTCTTGATAGGCTTGACTGCGAGGGATTGACATTGAAGCCAAGCAACATAGTAGTGAGGGCTTTTGACGGCTCAAAAAGGATGGTACATGGGGAAGTGGATATCCCCATAAAGGTTGGAACCCAAACGTTTGATTCAACTTTTTATGTAATGGATATTCGTCCTTCATATTCCTTTTTGCTAGGCCTACCATGGATCCACAATGTTGGCGCTGTTACTTCTACACTGCACCAAATGCTAAAATATCCAATTCAAGGAAAGATTATCATCGTTCATGGAGAAGAAGAGTATATGATCAGTCATCTCAATTCCTTCAGATATGTGGAATTAGATGGTGAATTTATTGAAACTCCATTCCAACACTTTGAAGAAGTCCCGCAAGATGTGGCGGTAACCAAGGTTCTGTCTCAAGTTCCCAAGATTACAAGGCCTCCACTCAGGATGTCATCTTTGAAGGACGCCAAGGCAGTGATAGAAGAAGGTGGGTGCACTATCTGGGGACAACTCCCAGATATCCCATACAAATCTGACAAGTTTGGCCTGGGTTTCACTTCAGGTGCTCAGAAGGTTCTACGTCGCGCTCGTGTTGGAGGACCACCCCTGATGATCAACAACTGTGAAGTCAATGCGGTAGAGGATGATGAAGATGGCTGCAACCTGGAGGAATGGATCTTCCCAACTGTTAGTGGAGGGCTTAGAAATTGGGAGGCTAGAGATTTTGTCCCGACACTTTTATCCCACAATAATTTGTCTTTACATTTTGTTGGATCTGTAATATTAAAACAATTCAGACTCTTAAAACCTTGTGTCTTACCCGAGGGACAATGGTCCATTTGTAAGGGTTATTATTTCATTTCCATATGACAACAATGAATCATGGACGTTTTTGCATACAAACTTTGTGCTCATTGTTTTTCTTTTTACATTTTTTTTCTTTCAAAGATAGCTATACCCTTACACACACTCACACTCACAATGCAGGTCTACATCCATTCGGGATCCCATGGGTAACGGTTCTGCTATGGCCTTCTGTGACTCTGAAAATCTAATCTACCAAGCCGAAGACGAAGGTGAGGAAAATTGTGAAGTACCAGGGGAACTTGCCAGATTACTATAACAAGAAGAGAGAACCATTCATCCCCACGAGGAACCAGTGGATACAATCAACCTAGGTACCGAAGAAGACAAAAGAGAGGTCAAGGTGGGTGCCAACCTGGAACCAAGTGTCAAAGAGCATCTGATTCAGTTGCTACACGAGTATGTTGAGGTCTTTGCCTGTTCGTATGAAGATACGCCAGGACTTGATGCAGATATTGTAGTACATCGTCTACCTACAGAAGAGGATTGCCCACTAGTAAAACAAAAGGTCTGGCGAATGCAACCAGATATGTCGGAGAAGATTAAGGCAGAAGTCATGAAACAATTCAATGCCGGATTCTTGGTTGTCACCTCTTATCCACAATGGGGGGAAACGTTGTTCCCGTACCCAAAAGGATGGCAAGGTACGAATGTGCGTGGACTACATAGATTTGAATAGGGCAAGCCCTAAAGGTTATTTCCCACTTCCCCACATTGACATCCTAGTTGACAATACGGCACAGCAAAAAGTGTTTTCCTTCATGGACGGTTTCTCAGGCTACAACCAAATCAAAATGGCACCTGAAGACATGGAAAAAAAAACTTTTGTCACATAATGAGGGACATTCTGCTACAAGGTTATGCCATTCGGACTGAAGAATACGAGGGAAACCTATCAGCGTGCCATGGTAGCTCTATTTCATGACATGATACAACACGAAATAGAGGTCTATATGGACGACATGATAACTAGATCTCAAACAGAAGAAGAGCATCTTGATCATTTACAAAATCTGTTTGAGAGGCTAAAGAAATACAAGATGAGGTTGAACCCAAATAAATGCATGTTTGGAGTAAGGTCTAGTAAGCTCTTAGGCTTTGTCGTCAGCAATAAGGGTATTGAAGTAGATCCTGCCAAAGTTAAAGCGATACAAGAGATGCCTGCTCCTCGTACTAAGAAGGAAGTCAGAGGATTCTTGGGACGTTTAAACTACATTGACTGATTCATTTCTCACCTGACAGCTACTTGTGAACCAATCTTCAAGTTACTTAAGAAAGATCGAGTAGTCAAATGGAATAACGAATGCCAAACCGCTTTCGACAAGATCAAAGAGTACCTGCAAGAGCCTCCTATTTTGATGTCACCAGTTGAGGGAAGACCATTGATCATGTATCTGACCATTTTGGAAAATTGAATGGGGTGTGTACTGGGAAAGCATGATGAGTCTGGCCAAAAAGAGAACACTATTTATTACCTGAGCAAAAAGTTTACCGACTGTGAAACAATATATTCACTGCTCGAGAAAACTTGATGTGCTCTAGCATGGGCTGCTCGCTGGATAAGACAGTATATGCTGACCCATACTACCTTGTTAATATCTAAAATTGATCCAATAAAATACATCTTCGAGAAACCTGCTCTCTCTGGGAGAATAGCAAGATGGCAGATGATCCTGACAGAATATGACATACAATATACTACCCAGAAAGAAATAAAGGGCAGTGTACTAGCTGATCACCTTGCTCACCAAGCTGTGGAAGATTACCAGTCCATGAAGTTCGAATTCCCAGATGAAGACATCATGATGGAAAACCACTGTGAAGAGCTCAGGCCATATGAAAGACCTGAACAAGGATCCCGATGGACCCTGGTTTTTGATGGGGCATATAACGCACTTGGCAATGATATTGGTGGTGTACTCATATCTCCTGAAGGGTGTCATACTCCCTTTACTGCAAGACTCTGCTTCAATTGTACAAATAACATGGCGGAATACGAAGCATGCATCTTTGGTCTCAAAGCTGCCATAGACTTGGGGATAAAATCCTTAAATGTATTTGGAGATTCAGCTTTGGTTATCATCCAGATAAAAGGGGAATGGGATACCAAACACCCTAACCTTATCCCTTACAAAGAACATGTTTTGACGTTGCTCCCACATTTTGAGAAGACTACCTTCAAGCACTTTCCGCGAGAAGAAAATCAGCTAGCAGACGCACTAGACATGATGTCATCTATGTTTAAACTTAAATGGGATAACGAGGCTCCCCAGATCACCATTGAACAAAGGGACGAACCAGCACACTATCACGAGATCAATACTGAAGAAGTAGTGGACCAGCCTTGGTTTCACGAAGTCAAGAGGTATCTCGAGGCTCAAGAATATCCAGAAGGAGCTTCAATAAATGATAAGAAGTTATTAAGGAGATTCTCTGCTAAATTCTTCCTTAGTAATGGCATTCTTTACAAACGCAACCATGACTCTGTATTACTTCGGTGCATAGACAAGGTTGAAGCTGAAAGGATCATGGATGAGTTACATGAAGGCACTTTTGGAACCCATTCCAGTTGACATAAGATGGCAAAGAAAATGCTACGGACAGGCTATTACTGGTCTACCATGGAGGCATATTTCTATCAATACTCTCGAACTTGCCACAAGTGTCAGATTTATGCTGACAAGGTGCACGTACCTCCGGTTCCTCTGAATGTCTTGACGGCTCCTTGGCCCTTTTCTATGTGGGGGATCGATATGATTGGGGAAATCAAACCAACAGCCTCCAATGGACATAACTTCATCTTGGTGGCCATTGACTATTTTACAAAGTGGGTGGAGGCAACTTCCTTCACTTCTGTTACCAAGAATGTTGTCGCCCGGTTCATCAAGCAAAATCTCATGTGTTGTTACGGTATCCTAGAGAGGATCATTAGAGACAATGGTACAAACTTGAACAATACTATGATCACCTCCCTGTGCGAGCAGTTCAAGATCCATCATCACAATTCTTCCCCTTACCGGCCAAAGATGAATGGTGTTGTCGAAGCCGCGAATAAGAACATTAAAAAGATCATACCGAAAATGACAGTCACATACAAAGACTGGCATGAGATGTTACCATTCGCTCTCCACGGGTATCTTACTACAACTCGCACATCGACCGGGGAAACACCCCATTTCTCTGGTATACGGCATGGAGGTTGTCTTGCCTATTGAGGTCCAGATCCCCTCTCTAAGAATTATGAAAGATACAAGGTTGAATGAAGACGATTGGATCCAGACTCGACTTGATAAACTAAACTTAATTGATGAGAAAAGGCTTACTGTTGTCTTCCATGGTCAGATGTATCAAAAATGGATGACCAGGGCTTTCAACAAAAAGGTCAGACGTCAAGTGTATCAAGTTGGAGATCTAGTGATCAAATGTATCATACTACCACAAGGTGATCCCAGGGGAAAATGGACTCCTACATACGAGGGACCATTTGTAATCAAAAGCATATTCTCTGGTGGCGCAATGATCTTCACCACCATGGATGGCGACGACCTGCCGCACCCTGCGAACGCAGACATAGTCAAAAGATGATACGCATAAGAGACCCGCTAGGTTGACACACCTAGGCAAAACAAGGGCATCCCGGCGAACCAAAAAGGTTCAGGCAAAAATTAGGGATAAAACCAAAAAAAATCTGTACACCCGGCAAGTTGAAAACCCAAAAGGGCGACTTAGGCAAAAAAGGGTATCCCGGTGGACTGAAAACCCTAAAGGGCGATCCAGGCAAAAAGTTATGGAATTAAAGCATATGACTATGTCCCATTGGATCACTTTATGAATGACCTGCAAACTCAGAGGTTCTGATCAATTCAATCAACTTCGGATAAGGCAACAAATAGACAAGATGCTCAGAGATACGAAGGCTATAGCAGAATGGGAACCCCATGGGATTATTGCACATAGCTATCTTTTCTTTGTATCAAATTTCATTTTTTAAGACGGAATTCTTACTAGAATGTTTCTCTTTGTACAAAAATACTTACTCAAAATCAATACAAAGACATCCCTTTGAAAGTGCAAAATTACCTGTTTTTCTTTACTCTTATGTTTTGTTTACAAAAACGCTCAATGATTTATTTTTGAACATATGCATTTGAATATAATTACTGTCTACAAATAAACAAAATAGAAAGACAATCATTGATGGCTTTAAGGGATAGGGAAATCTCTCTAAGCTATTTCCATAAAGTCCCCCACAGAATGCAATTTAATCCCCAGCGGAACAAAGCTCCCAACTATCAATCCCCAGTAGAAGTCACCAAATTTCTCAAAATTTCACCAAGCAGGATTTTTTCAAGCAGTACACGACATTTCCCTTACAACATAGTTTATTTCTATAAGGGGAAATTCATCAACACTTCAACCTCACCACATGAAGACTTACATATCCTCATCAGTAGTCAGAGATTTATTTTCCTAAATCCAACAAACAGCGTAACAGATTAAGCTCACATGTGCATATATTGCATCCATATATCATAAACATTGATAATACAAATGCATTATACCATGCATTCCAAACAACATGACTTTGCATTTTAGCTAACATTTTACCCTTTTCAGGATAAGGTTAACAGCTACCATTGAGGATGTTTAAAGTTTTTAGATGCAGCTCAGATATGCTCCAGACACGGACGCCATTCTGATACTCATTCAAATTCAGCTTTTCAGATACAATTCAGATACGCTCCAGACACGAATGCCATTCTGATACTCATTCAGACTCAACTTTCAGATACAGTTCAGATACGCTCCAGACACGGATGCCATCCTGAAACTCATTCAACTCTCAGATCCAGTTCAGATACGCTCCAGACGCGGATGCCATTCTGATACTCATTCAGTTTCAGCGTACGATTCAGCAATCACTTCTAGATGGCATATACAAACAAATTTCAATCATCTCCCCAAATGGCATCTTCAAGCCCATTCCCTCTACCATCACATCACCGAGTGCAAATTTCTGGGCACTCTAGTGTCCAATCCTCTTCCACCTTCGAGTCACGAATGGAAAAGCTCGCCAATCTAACTCTTCAGGTTTAAAAAGATTGAACAGGGGCAGCTGTTGTACCCTAAAATTTTCCCTCTCACTTATCAAGAATTTTTCTCACAAGATCTCCTTGGGCTCAAGACTGCACTAGGGTTTGATCAGCTCAAGACACTTCCTTATGCACTAATGACCAAAATTAGGGTTTGAGTTTGCACAAGGATTTTTGAACTTTCTATACCTCATATGACTTTCATGGATCATTATGGACCCCCAAGATTACTCATGTCAAGTTTCAAGCTTTGAATCACATTTTTGATCAGTCAATTGAGCAGTTGACCTAAAAATCAGTTGTATTGGGGGAAAAGTCAACCATGGCCAATTTACAGTCAAACTTCATAATTTTTTATCCACATCAACATTTTAAACTCATATGTATCATTTTATCAAGTTTGGACCATAGTTCCTCAAGAAATTTGATCAAATCTCCTAAAGGGCAAAATGGTCAAAATTAGGATTTTGATTGGAGAAGGGCAATTTCTGATTTTTGACCTAGCAAATGATCAATTGGTTTAAGACATGATCTCAAGAGTCCAATTACACCATTTTGACCTAATGACATGGTTCAAACATTGCAAGTCCATTGGATTGACAGATGAATTTTACAGTCAACTGGTCAAAAGTCAATTGTATACTAAAAAGTCAAACTTTGACTTTTTGGTCAAATTCAAGTGCCAAAGATCATAATTCATCAAAAAATGTCAAAATATGAAACTTATTCATCAAGAAATCAAATAGTCAATATTTCATTTGGAAAAGTCAAAATTTCTAAACTTTGAAATTTTTCTAAGTGTTGGAAAATTCATGTTTTCTCATAACTTTGAGTAGAATTTTCACCATGATGCAAGATGATTCAAGAGAAACTTCCAACATGAAAGTTGTAGATCTCCATGAAATCTACAACTTTTCTTTACACAACTCCTTCTGGAAATTCATGGATCCCAAGTTATAAATTTATGAACATGTGGTCATGAAACTAAACACTTAGTGAAATTTTGCCCTAATTTGGCCAGGATTTTGACCTAACTTCATGACACTTTTTCATATAGTTCCAAGGGGAATCTTCAAAATAAATTCAAAGATTAGTTGTAGAGCATATTGCAAGCTTTCCATAATATCCAAGAACTCCTTGAGATCATTCTTGAGTAGGGAGAATCGAAGAGATGAAGTTAGGGTTTTATCACTTGAATTAGAAGTCATTTTTGATGAACACATGAACCAAATCCATGCTAGGCTGCATAATCTTTGCTTTTCAGGCCTCAAACTTGTTTGTCACTCCATAATTAAATGTTTACACAGCTGTTAGGGCTTTGATCCAAGCAATTGAGCTATTATCCAAGTTGCATTTCCATTAATGGCACAAAGTTAACATTGCCATTCTTGTAAAGCAAGCTTTTTGCATAAAGTTCACATTGAGCCTCTAACTTGTTCCCTCTGATTACACTCCATACACAAAGTCAGAAGCAACTTGTTTAAAGCATAACCACTCTATCTTAGCAAGTACACAAGGCTTTGAAACTTGAATTTCTCAAAAATCACATGTTATGCATAAACTTGTGATTTTGAATTCTGATCAACAAGAGGTATCCAAACTTGTTGCTTATAAATAAAATCACTATTTGTGAGCTAGAGGACAAGCTTAAGCACCCTGAAATACACCAAAACTCTCTCAAATCAGAAATTTCCCAAAAACTCCATTGTTGCACAGTTTCTGACCTTGAACATCAAACTCACATTTCCCTCGTGCATTTCTTGGCCTTTTAGTTTCTAAATCTTCCTTACATCAAGTGTAACTTATCCATGTACCTGTTTCATTACTGTAACATCATTTACCATATCTTCCATAACCAAAAACAGAGCATTGCACATTGACTTCTCCAAGTCATTTCAGCCACTCTCAACTCAAGCAAACCATTGCATTAGCTTCCTAGGACCTCAAGGAAGCTAACCTGATCATTGCAGCACCTTGAAACAAGCTCAAACTCAAAACACGATTTCCAGTTTTGAGGTAAGTTTTCTCAACTTGGAACTCTTCATACAGGCATCATCAATAGTTTATTTTTGAATAAAACATGTACATATCATTGCCCTAGAGCTAACCATGTCCTTCGTTTCCATTAATTTTGCTTGAGCTTAGAGAATTTTGAAACTGAAATTTATGAAACTTTTAGGGTTCAGATTAGGGACATTAAAATTCTTGCTTATCTTTGATCTATAGTTTTAATACTTTACATTTCTGGAATCGTGAGAAAATTTGCTACAAGTTTGATGTTTACAATTTTCATTTTTGATGAGAAATGAGCAAGTTACAGTTGGTCTGAATGGAGGTTGAAGATGAAGTCTTCAGGACACATTTTGCCTTACATATTTATTGTTTTGTTTGTATTAACAGACGTATAGCCACTCTAGTGGTAGAAGCACGCACCTGTAACTTATGAGACTTAGGTTCGAGCCCCAATGGTACCCTTTTCATTTTTCACATTTTCACTTTTCTGATTTTTGTTGTTTTTGGCAGGCGTTGGGCCCCTTTGAGCCTGGTTTGTTTTTGTTTTTGCTAGCTGACCTTCCTATTGACTAATGGCACCCCTGGCCCAAGTTTGTTATTTTTTTTATTTATTTCATTTTTTTATTTTCTTAAATATATTTTCTAAATACTAAAAATCATAAAATACAAAAAAATAATAGATTTATATCTTGACTTAATTTATTTTATTTTTTCCACAAAAAAATATTTTTATTTATTATACTTTATTTATTTTATTAACTAAATCTTGTAAACTTAATTAATATAATTTTTTATTTATTTATTTTTCACACCATTGAAAATACATTATTTTTAATATTAAAAAAGGCCAAAAAATATTTTATAATACTATAAATATTTTTTAAGATAAAATACTTAAAATACTTTTTCTAAACTTATTTTCTTTTAATCAACTAAATAGAATTAGGGTTTTATTCAAAAATCTTTTCTTAATAAATTTAAACTTAATTGATTATTTTATTTATTTAATTAGGTTAAGACGAAATCTCTTTTTTCATGAAAATCAAACAAAGATACATTTTCTTTACATTTTTGCATTTTTTGTACATTTATTCATTTTGTACTTTGTATTTATTTATTTCCTTGTACATTGATATCAATTCAATATGGTTGTAATAGACTAATTAGGTTTAAATTCTTGCAATCCACATTTACAAATTGTACACCCCCTCCCCACAAATGTTGTAATAGCGTAGTAACTTTAAATTTCGCAATTTATCGCTTTTATATAACATGCTAGTAATTAGGGTTTGTATGGAAAGACTAAAACCAATACTTAGAAAACCTTAATTCAAGACAAAAACAAGCATTAAAACAATACATTTGCACACAAGCACCCCTAGGGTTACTCCACTTGGTTGCGTTATAGAAAATATCCATATTACGCATGTAAGGTATCTTAGCAAAAACAAGCAAATACAAGACCATAGTCCCTCGATGACGCTATCAAAATTGCCTTACAAATGATCTTAGTCCCTAAAAAAGAATACTAAGATACCTTGCAACATTGCTAATCATAGTTATACGATGACCCATGCCCGTCCCGTTTACATCCAAAGATAGGGTTGCTTACCAAATCAATGGTAAGACAACAATGTCAAAGGAAAAGAAAATGAACAAGAAAGACTTTTGAGTAGGTAGAATGCTCCTAATTACTTGCTCAACTTTAAACAAACATCCTTGTTATTTTCCAAACAAACACCTACACTGCCAAACATCTTACAAATTTGAAAACATTTTCAAAAGATCAAACACTTTGTATACATTCTTACGAACGAGAATCATTACAAAGTTTTCCTAAACAATGGCCTCTTTACAAAATACTTTCAAAAACCACACAAAGTACAATTTCAAACAAAAGCAAGTGATCTAGCAAGTAACTAAGAGCCCATGGAAAACCGTGGATGAAAAGGATGCTAATACATTTCCTTTTCATAATCAACCCCCCGAACTCATGAAATAATCTCAAAGGGCTTTCCTGTGCTTTTTCATCTTTCCTTTTGGATAAAAGAAAAGTCGGCGGCGACTCTTGCTAACCGCAACATTTGCGATAAAACGCAAAACACTCAAGTTAGTTCTCCCACCGTATCACACATGGAATTTATCTTGACCTGTTTTTATGGAAATATTCAAAAGAATTGAATATTTGTTTTTAAATCCCAAGCCCACAGTTGCGCATATATAAGGACTTGCTTCCTTGTTCAAACTACTACAACTTTTAAAGAAGAATACTTTCTTTTTGTTTTAAAAAGTCTAAGTCTTTTAATTGTCAAACACTCAAGTTTTGATTGAATACTTGTGTTTTTATTTGAGTTGTTAATTGTGTATCATTCATAAGCTTTTAAGCATTGAATGATTTAAGTGTTTTAAACTTATTATATATGTTAGTTTTTCACTGTAAGTGATTGAAGGGATTTGAGGAGGGCCTCATGCCTAGGTGAGTCTTAGGTAGAAGTTAAGCACGGGTAGTGATTAAGTGATTAGATCATAAACTGGTTGTTTACTGAGGGTATATGAATTGATACTATTTAGTGAACTTGTCCCTGGCTTGGTAGCCCTCAGAGTAGGTGTTATTGTACACTAAACTGAGTGAACAATCTCTTGTGCTTTTACTGCTTTTAATTTTACTGCATTTTACTTGCAAACAGATATTTGTGTTGTGACATCTCATTCTGCATCATATATTTGATACCAGAATTTCATAAATTGTTTATTAAAATAAATGGTTTTGTCATCATAAAAAATGGGAAGATTGTAATAACAAGATTTGATTCTCCATGTAGCCTCTAGTTTTGATAATAACAATACATGGATGATTAGATACAATTTAGTACCGTAATGGTTTTATCTATTGTGTAGATTTTACTAATAAGTTATGACTCTAAAGATATGGTGTGTGACGTCATCAGACTCTGGACTCAACACGCTGAGTGATACAAGTGTATTTTACAAGGATCAAAATGCTTCTAAAATAACGGTTCTAAGGAATGTTGCATTTTAAAGCTTATAACTCTGATGATAGAGCTTATGAAGGCTTCTCAAGCTCTAAAGATTCTAGACTCTCTTGCTCCAAGGTTTTGAAGACTCTGAGGACAAGGTTCTGATGAACAAGTTCAAAAGACTCTGAAGACCAAGGTTCTGAAGAATCTGAAAACAAGGTTTTGGTGAACAAGGTCTAAAGAATCTGAAGACCAACATGCTGGAGACTCAGAAGACAAAGTTCTGATGAACAAGTTCTGAAGACACTAAATAAATTTTTTGATCCTTATAAACATGCTTCAACTCATACATCTGAAGCCTCTGAAGATTATAAGATAAGGTCAAAAGTATTTACGTGAGAAATAGTACAATATCACCTCCTTCCACTACTCTAATTTTATGGCAAAAGGATTGTACTATTGGTACGATGTTGTCTACCACTCACACTGACTATTATGCAAAAAGACAATTGGAATTCTGGCATTCCTATTCTACCCTCCAATAAATTTATAAAAGAAAGACTTGGAAGAATTGGAAAATAACTTTTGCGCTGAATCATTTTGCTAAAACACTGTTGAACTTTTATTGTAAATATTTTGTAAAGTTTTGTAAAACAATGAAATTTTATTTGTTAACTTGCTACAAGGAATTGTTGTTCACTAACTTGCTTTTAACACTATTGTGTTATTTTTGTGTATTTCAACTTGTGTAAATCTTATTTCTTAGAAGCATCTTGTAAACACACAATCTTGTATTTCAACCTTGGGTTAATAGTTCCTTGAAAGACTAGGGCTTTAGTCAGGATTCTCAAGAAGACATTGACGAGTAGTCTTTGTGGTTGTAAACATTGACGGATAGTCTTTGTTTATGTCTATAATAAATTGGTTATAGTGGATTAAGTCCTTATTGAGAAGGTGAAATCACCTTGATAGACGGTCTGAATTAACTTAGTTAAGAACAAACCAGGATAAAAATAATTGTGTTCATTTATTTTTTCTATTGTTTTAACTTCAAGTGTTTTCTTTTGAAATGATTTCATTCATAAAAACCCAATTTAAACCCTCATTTATTGTATTTCTCGCACCTTCACTCACCACACCCATCAACAAATCACCCAGACTACCATGCTTCAAACGTTTCTAATTTGGTAATAGTGACACATGTTGTCTCCTATTTAATGAGAAATAACAATTTTTTAGATTATGACTTAAGGAAACAATAATTATATATTACATAATTAAAAACATTTATTTATATAAACCATGAATGAATCAAAATAATCTTACATATTAGAGATTGTTGATCTAAGCCATACATATCAACTTGTAGGTTAGATGTTGATAATGACTGAGTCTCCCCTTTAAAATTGCAAAAGAAAATACATCTAATCAACTTGTTTCCCTTTTTATATATTTCATATAACTTGAAACAATCAAATAAGATTAAAGGAAGGAAATTACATGTCCTTGAATTTATTCATCTCATCTATCATAACATCATTGATTGATAATCTTATACCATTCCATGCATTGGATACAATCAATGGAAAACTTCATGTATATATATGTAAATTAGTAGAGTATAATTCAGTTATATAAACAAAGAGGAATTAAGAAAAAAATATATAATTTACTATAACAATGTAAAAAATATAAAGCATCACTACCTTCAGCTTCATTGATTTGGGAATTTTGCAAAAGTACAATGACATGGTCATTGTGATTCTTATTGATGTAGTAATTGTGAATTTGTGAAGCAAGTTCACATCAAAGAGTACACTGAACTAAAGACCTTCATGAATAAAGGAATCAAGCAAAACATGATTTGTGTTAATGAAACATATGATATAAAATATAAACAAATATATAATCCATATCTTGTTATAAGAACAATAATATAGAATACCTCATATCTGTTAGGATAAAGACAACCTTGATCTTGTTGTTAGATCTTGTTATAAGAAAAATAATATAGAATACCCCATATCTGTTAGGATAAAGACAACTTTGATCTTGTTGTTAGACGGAATCACCTATGTTTGAATTATTTCATGAACGACTCCAATAACATCTACGAATAAACAACATTGTTATATAAAGCAAATAACTAAATTCAATATTTGGAAAATGAAAACAATCACAATTTATTACCAACTAAGAATTCAATTTAAAACTTTCCAACAAGTATATCATCAAAACTAATCAAGTTCAAGGGATTATAAGGAATATGCACCACAAAAGATTAACTTGAACTTATGAGAAGTTGCCTTGAAGGAGAAATCATTCTTAGAAACTTTAAAATTCTGTATAATGTATGTATTTCCTACAATAAGAGAAAACTTATGTTTCTGTACCAAATGCGGTGGTACAGTGACTTGAATAATGGCACACTACAAAATCATACAAATAAACAATACCATGAGATACAAAAGCTCATTTATGTTTAAAACAAAAAATATTGTTATACCGGATAGTCAAAAACGGGTTACCTTTGTATCCATGAAAATCATTTTCGAGTGCTCTTTGTTGTAAATGCTTGTCACAGACAAATCTTAAATCCTAACATATAACTTCCATAAATTCTTGGAATCATTGATATCCTTCACATTCTCAATTAGACGTGTCATTGCTAACAAAATCGACCTGATAGTGATAATATACAAACTGGTTATTACAGAAGATGAAACAAACAAATCAAACTTAACAGACACAATATTACAGAACATGGAACGAACAACCCAATAAAACGTAGAAAACATACACAATCAAAAAACTATAACAAACCCAATTAAATATTAAATCTAGCTTGAGGGAAAACGAAACATTCAACTGAATTTGTATTATTTAGAATAAACATGATTTTCCAGATTTGACCCTTGAAAGTAATTAATTTTAACTAAATCTTAAAAGGGCTTAAACGTGAATTTGATATCATGTATAGAACATAGCCAATTCTTATATATATTTTTCCTTTGTTTATATTTTATTACGGGTGAAGTAGTTTATAAAATTTAAGATTATTTCTTGTATATAATTTCATTATTGAATCATAAAGACTATACCAACAAAACTCCTTCATTAACTTCATTTTATGCAAGAAAACTCCTTCTTCGGTGTCTTTAAATTCTATTTTCAGAAAATAGGAGAGATTCCCTAAATCAGACATTTCGAATTTCTGCATTAACTTCAACTTTACCTTCATTATCTCAGCTTCGTCTGCTCCTGTAATGAGTAAGTCATCAACATAGAGACATAAAATGATTCAATTGACACTTTTGATATCATTTACATATACTCCATATTCAGAGACACACTTTGTAAAACCTGCTTCGATTAGGAAGCTATCTATCCTTTTATTCCAAGCTCCAGGAGCTTGCTTCAAGCCATAGAGAGCCTTCCTTAATCTCTAAACTTTCGAATCCTTCCTTTTGACGTCGAAACTTGGTGGTTGAGTAACGTAGACTTCTTCTTCTAATGGACCGTTCAAAAATGTTGACTTTACATCAAGTTGGTGCATTTTCCATCCTCTACATGCAGCTATCGAAACAACAATCCTGATTGTTTTGATCCTCGCAACAGGCGCATATACTTCATCAAAGTCAATACCAGGTTTTTATAGAAAATATATGGCCACCAGTCTTGCCTTATACTTTGAAATCTCACCATTTGGTCTTTGTTTCACCTTGTAGATCCATTTCACATCAATTGGTTTCTTGTTGGTTCTTTCGACAAGCTCCCAAGTCTTGTTCTTCTCAATGGCTCTAAGTTCTTCTTTCATGGCTTCACACCAATTCGAATTGCTCAAGGCTTCGCCCAAATCAATTGGTTCTGCTTCAGCCATCATCATGGCTTCTTCGATTAAGTCACCATCTGCATCGATTGCTTGATCTGGAAACCTCTCATGTCAAATCAGCCTAGTCGACTCAGTTCTTGTTCTTGTGGATCTTCTTTCATTCTGCACAAGTAGTTCTTCATTTCGACTTGTCGAAGCTTCGTTTTGTTCATCTTCTTCGAACACAGTTATGACTGTGTCTGATTCTTGTCGAACTGAACATCGACTCCAATCCCACCCTTTTCTTTCGTCTACAAGAACATCTCTACTGATCACTAGTTTATCTTCGATTGGTGAATACAACTTGTATGCACCAGTCGAATGATAATGTATGAGCACCATGACTTCACTATGATCATCTAGCTTCTTTCTTAATTGTTCAGGTACATGCCTGAAACACATTGATCCAAAAACTCTAAGATGACTTACATTTGGCTTCGACCCTGTCCAAGCCTCATGCGGTGTCTTTGCGGCCATCTTCTTTGTTGGGCATCTATTTAGAATATATACTGCTGTCGAAACTGCTTAAGCCCAAAATCTCTTAGGCATATTCTTAGCTTTCAACATACATCTCGTCATATTCAGTACACTTCTATTTTCTCTCTTAGCTATGCCATTATGCTGAGGCGTATAGGGTACAATAACCCCATGCTCTATACTTTCCTCATTGCAAAATCTAGCAAATTCAGCAGAAGTATGTTCACCACCATCACCAGTTCTTAACTTCTTCAATTTGCAGCCACTTTGTTTCTCAGCATGCAACTTGAACTTCTTGAACTGTGTGAATACCTCACTCTTCTTTTCAATAAGGTAAATCCACATATGTCTGGTGAATTCATCAATGAAAGTAAGGAAATACATGTTACCTCCATTAGAATTTACTTCAAAGGGTCCACACACATCTGAATAAACCGGCTCCAGGTTTTGCCTTGATCTTATAGGAAAATCACGTTTGAACGCCTTTCTTGCCTGTTTGACTTTGCAGCATTCCTCACATATTTGTTTTGGTTCCTTCACATACTGCAACCTTAGAACCATTCTTTTCTTATTAAGCATACATAAACTATTGAAGTTTAGATGTTCATACCTGTAATGCCATAGCCAGTTCTTGTCTTCTTCTGTAGTTGAAGCAAGACATTTGTGATCTGATGTGTTGAGTTCAACCTTGAATATTTTGTTCTCCGCCAATTGTCCCTTCATTATTAGCCTCCCACCAGCCCTATATACCTTCATCTGATTATTCTACAACTTCATATTGAAGCCTTTTGCAAGTAATTGACCTACACTTATCAAGTTACTTGTCATCGAAGGTACATATAGAACTTCAGTGATAGTAGCCTTTCGACCATCCTTTATGATAATCAAAATATCTCCTTTACGACCTGATTTGATATGCCTGCCATATGCAAACTTTATCACCTTTTCGACTGACTCGTCTAACTTGGTAAACCAGTTTTTATTGCCAGTCATGTGGTTGCTACATCTTGAATCTAGATACCATATGTTATTTTTCTTAGTAGTCGACTGAGTGTTCACCAACAACAACATATCATCAGAATAACTATATCTAGCTCGTGCATATTGAGCTTCATCACTATCTTTCGATCTTGCAGCTTTCTTTCTTCGACAGTCTCTAGCATAGTGGCCAAAACCTTGACAATTGTAACATTGCACCTCTTTCGTGTCAACTTTCTTCCCAGAATACTTGTTTCCCACACCTTTCAAATCAGTATTCTTGTTTGACTTCTCATCACCAGCAAGATTGTTTCACTGCTTCGACTTCTCTTTTCCAACTTTCTTGCTGAATCTTGATTGCAATGCTTGCTCAGCAGCCTTCTCTCTTTCTGAGTTTCTCTGATGCAACCTTATTTCGTGAGCCTCCAATAAAGTTTGAAGTTCTTCCAACTCTATCTCAGATAGATTCTTGGCCTCTTCAATTGTCATAACAAAGTAATCGAAATCTACAATTAAGGATCTCAATACCTTTTCCATCTTTCACAGATCAGTAAGCGCTTCACCACATGCCTTCATCCGGTTGCCTTCATCTGGTTTGTTATTATTACAACTTTTGAGAAATATGCAGAAATAGATTCATCCTCTTTCATTTGAAGTATCTCGTACTACTTCCTCAGTGTCTGTAGCTTCACCTTCTTCAGTTTCTCATCTCCACCATACAAAGATTTCAGCTTTTCCCAAGCTCCTTTTGTTGTTTCTTCTTTAATTATCTTCTCGAATATGTCACAATCCACACACTGGTGAATCAAGAACAACACATTGCCATCTTTCTTCCTTTGATCTTTGTGCGCAACTTTCTGGGCTTCCGTAGTATCTACTTCCAGTTCTGATATTCCATCATTCAAGATTTCCACGACATCTTGAAATCTAAAAATAACCTTCATTTGTGCAACCCACCGTTGATAGTTTTCACCTTTGAAAACCGATAGATTCGCTGGGAACTGTGTTGATGTTGTTGATCCGTTTGCCATTAGACTCTCTCTGAATCGCAAATAAGCTCTTGATACCAATTTGTTGGAGCAAACGATTCAAGAAAGATGATTTTTGTGAAAACAAGAAGAAGAAGAAGAAGAAGAAGAAGAAGAAGAGAAGAGAGAGAAATTGTTGTTAGTTAAGTGTAACTAACTTTCTAACTGAATGTATTATTGCTACTTGCTGCTTTTTATTACAAACATAATAGCCCTTTTATATAGACAAAGTGCCCAGACCCAAATACATGCTAAAAGCCTAAATAACAACGTAATAAAAATTAACCAACTAACAATCTTTGCATTCATGAAAATCATATCCAAGTGCTCTTTGTTATAAATGCTTGTCATAGACAAATCTTAAATCCTAACATCTAACTTCCATAAATCCTTAGAACAATTGATATCCTTCACATTCTACTAGACGTGTCATTGCTAACAAAATCAACCTGATAGTGATAATATACAAATTGATTATTACAGAAGATGAAACAAACAAATCAAACTTAACAGATATAATATTACAAAACATGGAACGAACAACTCAATAAAACGTAGAAAACATATACAGTCAAAAAGCTATAACAAACCCAGTTAAATTTAAATATTAAAGTTAGAGGGAAAACGAAACATTCAACAAAATTTGTATTATTTAGACTAAACATGATTTTCCAGATTTGACCCTTGAAAATAATTAATTTTAACTAAATCTTAAAAGGGCTTAAACGTGATATTGATATCATGTATAGAAGATGGCCAGCTTTTATATACATTTTTTCTTTGTTTATATTTTATTACGGGTGAAGTAGTTTATAAAATTTAAGATTATTTCTTGTATATAATTTCATTATTAAATCATAAAGACTATACCAACAATTTATATTGTAAATAATTAATATTACTTTATCGTCAAATAACTTTTTCCTAGATATATATGTGTTTAAAATATTGTTTCTCAATTGAAATAATTGATTTCTATCTAATTTGTTCAAAAATGTTGACATTGATTAAGTTGTTTTGAGTTGTGTTCTATAAAAAATATTTAACAATACCAATAATAAAATAAATGATTGTAAAGAGTTACAACAAGATACATGAAAGATGAAAGTGTGCTAAAATCTATTCACACAAATATATTTTTGTCAATATGTCCAAGTTTGGTATTTTAGAGTTTTTTCATAAATAATTTTTTTTATTAATATTTTTATATGTAGATTTATTTTGATTCTATAAAGAGTAATTGATTCCTTAAACTTTTTAAATGTATATTAAATTTGTGAAGAAAAAAACTTAGAAATCATTTTTTAAATGTGTCACTAAAGGTGAAGAAACACATTATATATATATATATATATATATATATATATATATATATATATATATATATATATATATATATATATATATATATATATATATATATATATATATATTATATATATATATATATATATATATATATATATATATATATATATATATATCAACATAGAGTAAGGTTCTTCACTACAGTGCTTGTCTGGCTCTCTCTTTTTTCTCTCTTCTTAACCATTCCTTATTTCCATGGCTTCACCCTTGAACTCCCCAACCAATGATCACATAAAAACTGAGTCTATATTTGATTTATCTGAAACAAAGTTTAAGGTGAGAGGTGTTCCTTTGTTCCATGATGTTCCTGAAAATGTTTCTTTCACCTCATTCTCTTCTATATATAAACCCTCTGAGTCAAATGCACCACCTTCACTTGTTCAAAAAGTTCTTGCCTTTTCACACAAAGGTGGTTTCTTTGGATTCTCTCATGAAACTCCATCAGATAGATTGATGAATTCCTTAGGCAGTTTCAATGGAAAAGACTTTTTGAGTATTTTCAGGTTCAAAACATGGTGGTCTACTCAATGGATAGGAAAATCTGGTTCTGATTTACAAATGGAAACTCAATGGATTCTCATTGAAGTTCCTGAAACCAAATCCTATGTTGTAGTCATTCCTATAATAGAAAAATGTTTCAGGTCTGCAATTTTTCCTGGTTTTAATGATCATGTCATGATTTGTGCTGAAAGTGGTTCCACAAAGGTGATAGAATCAACATTCAGTTCAATTGCTTATGTTCATTTTTCTGAAAATCCTTATGATTTGATCAAAGAAGCTTATAGTGTTATAAGGGTTCATCTCAATAGTTTTAGGCTTTTGGAAGAGAAAACAATCCCAAATTTAGTTGATAAATTTGGTTGGTGCACATGGGATGCTTTCTATTTGACTGTTAATCCTATTGGTATCTTCCATGGTCTTGATGATTTCTCGAAAGGCGGTGTCGAACCGAGGTTTGTGATCATTGATGATGGATGGCAAAGCATTGGTTTTGATGGTTGTGATCCTAATGAAGATGCAAAGAATCTTGTTCTTGGTGGTGAACAAATGACTGGTAGACTTCATAGGTTTGATGAATGTTACAAGTTTAGAAAATATGAAAGTGGATTGTTGTTAGGTCCTAATTCACCTCCTTATGATCCAAAAAACTTTAGGGATTTGATTTTAAAGGGTATTGAACATGAGAAGTTGGAGAAGAAAAAAGAGGAAGCTATTTTATCTAAGAGTTCTGATTTAGATGAAATAGAGTCAAAGATCAAGGAAGTAGTAAAAGAAATTGAGGATCTCTTTGGTAGAGATCAATTTAGCAGTGTTGAAAAAAGTGAGTTGAAGAGTGAGTATGGTTTGAAGGCTTTCACAAAGGATTTGAGGACAAAGTTCAAAGGTTTGGATGATGTTTATGTTTGGCATGCATTATGTGGTGCTTGGGGTGGTGTGAGGCCAGAAACCACACACCTTAATACCAAAATTGTGCCTTGCAAACTCTCACCTGGTCTTGATGGAACAATGGAGGATCTTGCAGTGGTTAAGATTGTGAAAGCTTCACTTGGGCTAGTTCATCCTAGTCAAGCTTATGAACTTTATGACTCCATGCACTCTTATCTTGCTGAATCTGGTATCACAGGAATCAAAGTTGATGTCATTCATGTAAGTTTTTTTTATGATAGTTAGTTAGAATTTTGTAGTGTTTGTTAAGGCCTATCATTAAAGTTATGATTTTTATGCAGTCTCTTGAATATGTCTGTGATGAATATGGAGGTAGAGTTGATCTTGCAAAAACTTACTATGAAGGATTGACAAAATCTATTGTCAAGAACTTTAATGGAAATGGAATGATTGCTAGCATGCAACACTGCAATGACTTTTTCTTTCTTGGAACAAAGCAAATTTCAATGGGAAGAGTTGGTAAGCACTTAATTAATGTACAAAACAAGCACAATATGAATGAACTTTTGTAGTTTTTATTAGCAAAGTGTTATTTTTGTAGGGGATGATTTTTGGTTCCAAGATCCAAATGGTGATCCAATGGGAAGTTTTTGGTTGCAAGGTGTACACATGATTCATTGTTCCTACAATAGTTTATGGATGGGACAAATGATTCAGCCTGATTGGGATATGTTCCAATCAGATCATGTTTGTGCTAAGTTTCATGCTGGTTCAAGAGCTATCTGTGGTGGACCAGTTTATGTGAGTGATAATGTTGGTTCTCATGATTTTGATTTGATTAAGAAGCTTGTGTTCCCTGATGGTACGATTCCAAAATGCATATATTTTCCACTTCCAACTAGAGATTGTCTTTTCAAAAACCCTCTATTTGACCATAAAACTGTCCTCAAAATTTGGAACTTCAACAAGGTACCTATCTATTACTATATCTCATTGTTTCTAAACTATTATTAGTAACGTGTCTGGTGTTTGTGTCAGTGTTAGTATCTATCTATGACATAACATGTATAAGTGTCTAACATTGATACAATACTGCATTTTTCTAAATTGTCATTAGTAATAATGTGTGTGTATCGTGTCTAGTGTTTGTGTCGGTATATGTAATAACAAATATTTGTTGATATATACAACAGTATGGAGGGGTAATTGGTGCTTTCAACTGTCAAGGGGCAGGATGGGATCCAATAATCCAGAAATTTAGGGGCTTCCCTGAATGCTACAAGCCTATAACCGGTACAGTTCATGTAACTGAAGTTGAATGGGATCAAAAGGAAGAAACATCTCATTTGGTTAAGGCAGAAGAATATGTAGTCTACTTGAATGAAGCTGAAGAACTTTGGTTAATGACTCCAAAATCTGAACCAATTCAGTTTACTATCCAACCATCCACATTTGAGTTATACAGTTTTGTTCCAGTTACAAAGTTATGTGGCAGCATCAAATTTGCACCAATTGGGTTGACAAACATGTTCAATAGTGGTGGAACAATTCTTGATTTAGAATATGTTGAAAATGGTGCTAAGATTAAAGTTAAAGGTGGTGGGAGTTTTCTTGCTTATTCTAGTGAGTCACCAAAGAAGTTTGAAGTGAATGGTTCTGAAGTGGACTTTGAGTGGTTAGGTGATGGGAAATTGTGTGTCAGAGTTTCTTGGATTGAAGAGGCTTGTGGTGTTTCTGATTTGGAAATTTTCTTTGAGTACTAGAATATTGTAATTACTATATAACAATGTGTTTGTGTTACTTGCATAGCAAGAAATGAAATGGAAGTTAGTTTATGAGTTTATGAATAATACAATGTGTGAGTATTGTATTAGTTTAACAATGGCATATCTAAGTTGGTGTTACATAGTAAGGGAAAAATGGAATAGCTTCACTCTCTAATGGCCACCTAAGGTGCTGATACGATACTACGTGTTGCTATGACTATGAGATGTCATGCATAAAACAAAAGTACCACGCATGTTAGAAAAATAAAGTGAAGAAACATTACTAGTACAATTGTTTTTTTTGTAGGTCACAGACATCGATAAGGACTATGGTATTAGCTAATTGTGCTTAGCATTAAGTTTTCAAAGCAAGCCACGTACGTGATGAATCAAATTTGGCATAGACGATGATGTTTTCTAACCCTAATTGTCGGTGTTTGTGTCAGGAAAATACCAACAAACAAACAAGAACAACTTTGCCCCACACTTGAGACAAAGAAAAGAAAGGGATACATGTGGGGTGGACAAATTTGAACCGATCAATCAAAATCGATTGATTTATTATGTTTTTAATGTAAATGGATCGGATCTGGCCGGATATTAGGTTGACCGAATTACTTAATTTAAATAGTATAAGATTGATTCGGTGACTCAGATAATTATTTTAGATTCGTCGAAAATCGAACTCGACCGAATTTAATTAATATTTATTTTATATATTTTTTATTATTATAAAGTCGAACAATTATAAAAATGAGATTTATAATATTATCAAATTATTATCCTTTTTATAATTTAATGATAGCATTATATATTCACAAAAATACAAGACATACAATATAAAATTTTAAATGTCATTTGTTTTATTGTTTAAAGTATGATAATGAACAAATTAATATCAAATGATATTTGAAATATTATAACATAATAATAATGTATTTTAATAATAAAAAAAATAATTCTTCTTTAAATTATTCTAAAATTTTGATAATTTTTTTATAAAAAAAATTAAAAGATGAATATTTGTAAGTTTTATAAAAGATTAGTCATTTTTATAGATTTATTCTAATAAATATTAAATAGACTAAATCTACCCGATTTATTCATCAAACCGAGTAAATCGAATATGCTAAAAACCAAAATTTTATTAGTTAAAATTGGACTTTAATAATAAAATCTTAATTTGCATTAGATTTAAGCTTTCAGTCTGATTTCGATCCAAATCGACTGGTTGTCCACTCTTAAATACAACAGATTAAAATAAAAGTAACCGATTACAAATATTTGGTAGGTTTACCTCTTTTTTCCAATAAACTATATTATGACCATTATATACTTATGCAAAAATAATCTAATTATTTTTGCCTTAAATATAAACAATTATCATTAAAAAAAAATTATCGAGTTGAGTCAAGACTAAATCGATCTCTTTAAAATGTTTTGTAATAAGATTTAAAATTGTACACAATATTTATTCAACTACAATAATTTTAAAATAAAACAAATATATTCTATATTGTGGGATTACTACTTATACAATAGATAATTTATTTAAAAATACACATTTTAATGATATGAAATCAATCGAATATAGTATAAATATCACTTGTAGTATCGATATAAAAAACAGTCGTAATAATTTTTTAAACAAGAGAAAATCAAAGAATTCTTGAAAGAAAATTCAAAATTTAATATTTGATAATTTCTCAAATAAAAAGAAAAGAAATTAAAATAATTTTTTATAAATAATTCAAAATATTTAAAAAGTTAAATTAATAGAAAGAAAAGGAGAAAAACTAGCACTTTGACAATTTAAACGACATATAGAGTGAAGAAGAAAAAACTCAATATAAATTAAATTTTTAATGTGTTTTGAAATAAAATAAATGATTTTTTATATAATAAGTAAATTAACTAAAATATCAAAATTAAATAATAACAAAAAACTAAAGAATTTTTTCAACGCAAACGATTTATTAATAATCCGAACCCTAAAATGAGAGTATAATATTTTTTTGGTTCCTTCATCTCTTAACATTGGGTATAAAGATAATGAGAAAATATTGGGTGTAACTGAATTTTTTGTGATTAATGAGGTGGAAGGATTAAAGGCCCATTTGTTTTAGTTATTTTCAAAATAAATAAATTATAATATAATATTTTTGTCAAAGATTTTTATTAAAAAGATTAAATAAAAATCAATTTTAGTTTTTTAAATGTTATTTTAGATTATAATTTTGTTCGAATATCAAAATTTCAAAAAATAAATAAATTTATATCAAAATTTAAGAAATGACTTAAATTTGAAACTATCTAAAATTTCTTTATCAAAACTTCAAAAAATTACTAAAATTTGAATCTATTTTAAACAGATTCTCATAGTGAAAATGGCTCAAATTATTTTGATCGACGTGGTTGCTAAAAATTAAAAAGTTAATTGGAGTTATAATAATATGGATTATTTATAAGTCATTGTAAAAATTGAATAATATTTTAGGACTGTGTAATACACCTTAAGTATTTTGTAATACCTCAAAGTGAATATGTCGAGAAAATTATATTAAGGTTTGAGTTGGGTTTTCAAAAACTTTTTTGTTTAAAAGTATATTGCACAAATAATCAAAATTAGAAATAATGATTTAGAAGAGAAATAATGATATTTTTGGTTTATTCAGATTCACCTTAAAAAGGTTAATCACGTCCCACCCACCAATGTGATTTTACCTTAGAAAAAGACTTAATCCACTAATCTTGAAAGATTACAAATGCACGGGTTACCCGCCGGTGATTAACAAATGCACGGGCTACACGCCGATTAATAACACCAACAATGATAACCTCTTAGTGATCCCTTAAGAATTATGACCTACCCGATCCCCTAAGAGATATAACGATCATTGATTCCTTAAGGCTTCTGACCTACCCGGTCCATTGAAGAAGATTTCTCTATGTCTTCTTGAGTTCTAACCTACCTGGTCACTCAAGAAACAATCAACAATAGTTGAATAATGTGTTTACAAGTTGCTTCTTACAAGCGGATTACACAAATATTTAAGTCCTGGTTGTTTAACACAAATATGAGAAACAACTCGTGTGTTCAAACAATTTACAATAGTAACACAATAATGAACAACAACTCTTGTGTTCTATAAAGTAATAATATTAACACAGTAATGAACAACTTTTGTGTTTTGATTTCTTTCTTTCTCTTTCTTTGATTTGGGCAACGTTATTGTTCTTGTGTTCGAGTCTTCCTATTTACGTCCATTTGCAAATGAAACAATTGATCCTTTATATAGGCGTTGAGGGAGTAAACCATTGTAGTAGTACACACGTCACTTTCATTGTCAGTTGTCATAACGGTACAAAACGATAGTGGGAGACAAATAATACACAATACATCTATTTGAGTGGAATGTGTAATTGTACCTTTGTACTAACTCTTTTAGTGCATGTTTCTTATGATACTCTCTTCTGATGAATATTACTTCTGATGAAGTAGATTGACTTGAGAAGATATCATCTTTTGATCTTTGTCTTGTGATGGACTATATGATGTAGAGACGTGATGAGTCCAGAAGATATAACTTTGTCTTGTCTTCTGATGGAATTCTTTCTGATGTGAAGTGATGTGCGTATATTCCACGAAGTATCTGAGTCTTCAGAATCTTGACTTTGTTTTTAGAAATAGAAGAAATAACTTTTCTGATGAACAAATCTTGACTTCCGATTCGAAAACAAAAGCTTTTCTTTGATGTGTTCAAAACCTTTACTTTGTCTTCAGAGTTAGAAGTAACAACTTCTCTGATGAAAAAATTTCGACTTCTGATCTTTGGCATAAAAGTTTGTTTCTAGTACAATCTTGTTTTCTGATATTTGAGCAGCAGCCATAACAAAATTCTTCTTTTTGAATACTTGTGACTTCTGAAGCAGCAACTTATTGAGAAGTACACGGTTAGATTTTCTTTCTAGCGAACATTCAGCATTCTTCAGAACTACTAATGTTACTTCAGAAGCAAATACAATAGTCTTTCTGATGTGTGCTTTCTGATGATTCTTCAGACAACAATTCTGAATCAATTAAAACTTCTAATCTGCACACTCAAGAAACTATTAGAAACAAAATTGTTTACATATAAAATATATGTATTGTTATCATCAAAATACAGAGATTAATTATAGAATCCAAATCGTGTTCTCCCCTTTTCTGATGATGACAATGCATCTCTCAAAGGAGGTGGTAAAATAAATAATATATTTGGAGTGATTAAAACTCCCCTTGAGTTAGATATAAAATATACCTTCCTCCTGAGAGTATACTTTTCCCCCTTGTCATTATCAAAAAGAGTAATAAAATCAAAACATGTAGATCCCATGTAAAAAGAATAAATTACCTTAAGTAGAAGTCCATAGTAAGGTATAAGATCTAAAAATATTATTTCTTCCCATGTAACGTAATATTCAGTTATGAAATCAACTGATATGAATGCTTTGGATATTTTCTTCCATTTTGATTTTTATTTCTTGAACAGAACTAAAAAAACCTTTGAAGCTTTCTAAACTAAGAGGATTTTTGTTGTCTACTTCTTTCTTTCTCAAATAGTCATTTCGTCTTTAGGAAATATTTCGGACAACTTACTTTTATCCTTCTTGGGCCTTAGATTAATATTACACTCTAGGCATGTTGTATTTGGCCTCCATTTGCTAAAAAAAAACCTCAAAATCTCAAGGTAACTTGAGAAGATTCCCCTTTCGAGGAGACGACAAGCCATAATCGATTTTACTTTTCTATGAATTATTTGATAAGAGAGTTGGTTCATACATAACACTCTTATAGGAGCTTTCCCATAAGTTAATCTTCATCATATCAGAAACAGTATCACACAAGGTTTTGTTAGTAGTATCGAATTGACAAAAAAATCATACATAATAAAAGTATGCTCGGTTTGAAAGAGTTGTATCATTCTTCTTTGAAATTTGTTTTTCACCAGAAAATTTCTCAGACTATTAAGCCAATATCTATGAGCATGTCTTGGATCGTAAAGACCCATTTTTATTTTGAAAACAAGTCTTAATAAGAGTTTTATAAAATTATGAGAATGATCAACATGCATTTCCTTATGGATGTAACAAATCAAACTGCATTTTTTACATTCATTTGAAATATTTTACAAAACATATGTTTCTTATGATATTATCTTCTGATGAATATTACTTCTAATGAAGTAGATTAGCTTGAGAAGATATCATCTTTTGATATTTGTTTTATGATGGACTATATGATGTAGAGAAGTGATGAGTCCAGAAGATATAACTTTCTCTTGTATTCTGATGGAATGCTTTCTGATGTGAAGTGATGTGCGCATATTCCACGAAGTATCTGAGTCTTCAGAATCTTGACGTTGTCTTCAGAAATAGAAGAAACAACTTTTCTGATGAACAAAGCTTAACTTCTGATTTGGAAATAAAATCCATTCTTTGATGTGTTCATAACCTTGACTTTGTCTTTAGAGTTAGAAGCAACAACTCCTCTAATGAACAAATCTTGACTTCTGATCTTTGACGTAAAAACTTGTTTCTGGTGCAATCTTGTTTTCTGATCTTTGAGCAGCAGCTCTAACAGAATTATTCTTTTTGAATACTTGTGACTTCTGAAACAGAAGCTTATTGAGAAGTACACGTTAAGATCCTCTTTCTAGTGAACATTCATCATTCTTCAGAACTACTGATGTTACTTCTTAAGCATATGCAATAGTCTTTTTGATGCGTGCTTTCTGTTGATTCTTCAGACAATAGTCATGGATCAATTAGAACTTCTAATCTGCATACTCAAGAAACTATTAGAAACAAAATTGTATACATATAAAATATTTATATTGTTATCATCAAAATTCAGAGATTAATTGTAGAATCCAAATCTTGTTCTAACAATCTCCCCATTTTTGGTGATGGCAAAACCGTATATTTTGATGTAACAATTTTACAAGGTAATAACATAATCGAATCAGAGTTAAGAAGAAAACTTTCCCTGATTAGCGTAAGCTCCCTCTGAGTCTAAGACTTACAGTTTTAGAAGGAAGGGATATATGAGCATTGTTTAGAAAACTCCCCCTGAGATAAACAATCTCCCCCTGAATCTAAAACATAAGACCTTATCAGAAAGTAGGATTTTCTAAGCTTGGTTAACTTTTCCAGAATTTTGATTGAAGCGTGTGGAAGAATTTTATCAAAGTTTTCTTTAACAAAATTTATTTCTCCATTATAACCTTCTAATCATCAGAGAGGTTCATTATCATAGTTTGATCTAATTGAACCTTCTAGACTTTAGAAGTTCTTTGTATTGTTCATATATCTTTCTTATCAGTGTACTTAAAATACATTCTAAAAACTCTTGCATATATAATTAGTTAGAAATACAAGCAATGAGGCTAAGAGAATTAGGTATGGATTAAAATCATTATTATGATTTCTCCCCCTTTTTGTCGTAGTAAAAAATATTTAAGATTATTTAAAAAATATGAAGCAAACGAAATTAGAAATCTTTCATTGATGATTAAAGAGAATACAAACATAAGGGAAACATGTAACATCCCAATTTTCTAATTTAATATATATATATATATATATATATATATATATATATATATATATATATATATATATATATATATATATATATATATATATATATATATATATATATATATATATATATATATATATATATATATATATATATATATATATATATATATATATATATATATATATATATATATATATATATATATATATAAAATTCATTATTTATATGTTTATTGATTTATTTGAATTATTTGATATGGGATGGTTAGTCGGGTAAGAATGTCGATTGGTAGAATATTGGTAATTAGGCCTAATGGTGATAACATGAGGAGTTAGTGGGTGTGGGAATAGTAAGCCCATTAGCTTAGTTATTAGAGTTAATACTAATTTATTGGTGTTTTTATAAAAAGAGAAATAGAGTTAGTAAGAGGATTAACAAAAGAGAAGAGAAAACGTTTTCACGGGGAAAGAAAAGAAGAATGAGGAAGAGGAAAAAAAGGAAAGAACCAAAAGTATTGGAGATCAATCCAATACAAGGTAAGGGTGAGTTTCATTTGGTTATTGGGATTGTATGAGTTTGCATGTTGGGTAGTAACATGTGTAGAATTAATTTTACAAATGTTCATGGTTTGGAATTGTTAGGTTTGATGATAAATTCTTGAATGTGATGATTAATCATGTTTTGATGGCACTAATTGAAAATACATGTTATATATAGGTATTAGTACCCAAAATCATGAAAAATTGGATGTTAGAATGTGCTTTTGTATGGAAGAACCGTATTGGGATTGTGCTGTCATCGCATGTATTATTGGAGAAATCGCAGAGCGCGCTTAACACAAGATTGATCGCTTAGTATGGCCAAGTCAGAGAGTTTGGTACTTAGTGTTATTCTTGCGTAGGAACACTAAACAGTTAGCTTCCATATAGGAATAAGGATAGCCTCAAAGGTTGATTTCAGTAAGTATGATTGGGGGTTTGAGAGCTACGCTAGCAATGCATATTGTCTCAAGAATGGATGTCTTGCTTATCCCTCTGGTAGAAGCCCCTTATATAGAACTTGTTTTAGCCTTCATTAAGAGATGTATTCATGAAGTGATCCTTCATTTTTATCAGTTACGCTTGTTTGGCAGCGTCCGTCATTAGCCATGATTGGTGTAATTAATCTCTTATAACGCTGATGTTAATGAACTATAGACCATTTCGGGAGTTACATCTGGGCTCTATACATGGCCTTTCCTATGATGCCTAGGTCACATTCTGGAGAGAATTACCCGAAGATAGGACGCAACCTATCACCCTAGTCCCGAGGACACTAACCAGAGGTACACACATATCCATACTTTCCTGCCTTCTCGCCACCCTCCTTAAGCCGACTATAGGTCCCGACCCGACATACATATTTCGGGATGTAAATAAGCCCCCCGAACATACATGTCGACATCGGGATGTGGTGTTCGGTCATAAATTATCCCAGAATATTTCTAGTTTAAACCCAGAAAATACTTACATGTTCTGAACCTTTTTACGTACGTGGCAAGCAACAAATATGCAAATCTTTTGAGTGATTTCTTCCCATTGGAATAATGAATTTTTATGGGGACTGGATTATAGGTGACTGTTTCTCTACTACTACCATCATTTACTAGGGATCTTTATTTAAGCCCTACTTTTCCTCCTCTCTTCCATCAATTCTCACAGTTGGAAATTTTTGTAACACTCTCTTCATCAATGAATCCTTCTCAAACGCAAAGCACGCTCTTACCAGGTATTCTCCTCTTCTTCATTCCTTTTTTACGTTTGTTTCTATTTCCTTCTATTTTCATAATAATGGTTACCATAAGAGAGTGTGATAGCGCTGGCAACATTATAAAACCCAAAAATGCTTAGGAAAGAAAAGCTTTGTGGGATGATGCATGTGAGAGATGCAAACTTCCTTAGGCGTAGAAGAGTATACTCGAGTCATGAACAATATTTATAACAAAATCCTAGCTTCTGAAAGGGATTCTGATTGCACCTCTTCATCCTCAGGTTCTATGGAGATGGTGATGGAAACCTCCGCTCCCTTTGATCTAGAAGTAACGGGATATAAGAACAGTCTTTTTGATGCAATGGAGATTAGAAAACTCTGGTCTCTGAAGAATATCTCCTCCACTGGGAACAAGGACGACGTCATATTGGAGGCTTGCGATCCTGGAGAACAAGTGTGCATTCTCCACCCTGAAAGCTCCAAATAGAAGTTCTTTTATTTCTATCCGTGAGTGCTGGAAGATTTTCAAGTTCGTATTCCTTTCTCAGATTTTGAAGCAGACATTCTGAAGGCCATGAACGTGGCTTCTTCTCTACACTGACCTAACAACTGGGGCTTCATAAAAGCCTTTGAAAGGGGTTATGAGGCTTTGAACATTATCCATACTGTGGGTTTGTTCTTTTCATTCTTCGAGGTGAAGGGAGTTGAGAAGCTTAGTTGGTTTCAGATAAGTGGAATCTCTCAGAAGAGTTTTCTTCAAGTTTACACCAGTAATTACAAAAGCTTTAAATACCACTTTGTTCGGGTTAAGTGTGGACCGTAGTGTCCACAAGTGCTGCTAGCCTCAGACGGTCACCCCCGATTTACTCACTATTGGACCCGAGATCCCCTTTTAATTTCTGATTTCTCTTATGAGAAATTAAGTGAGTTAGAGATCCAGTCTCTGGAAATCCTTGACTCCTTTCGAATGATGAGGGTGAAGGAGTTGATGCCTCTAACTGATAAAGACCTTCTGGATTTCCTTGGTAAATGTCTTGAATTTAGTCCCTTAATGGGCGTATCATAAACTTCATATTATTAAGTGCCTAATTCTTTCTCATCTTTTCTTTTTTGCAGATAGGATGCCTGATCTCAGTGTCACCGAGTAGAAAAAGTTGATGCTGGAAGCCCGTGCTACTAGGAAGGGAGTCGGAGGAGCCACCCCATCCAAATATGACCTTGTCAGCCTCGAAACTGGTCTTTTAAAAAGGAAGATGGCTGGTACCAAGGCGGCCTCTGGCTCAGCCGAGCCCCAACCTTCAATTCCTCCATCTCTTGAGGAGGTTCATCAAGGCACTCCCAAGAAACTGAAGACTTTGATGAGTAGCGAAGCTTGCTGGGTTGATATGGAAATCTCCTCGTTAATGAAAGACTCTGGGGAGGGTGCTTCTAACCCGATTAGTGAGTTTAAGTTTTGGTCATACAACTTTTATGGGGTCAAGTTCTTCTACGACCAACTTAAAATGGATGAGGATGTTAATAAGGTGGAGCCCGCAGGACGCCATAAGAGGTTTCAGAATATCAGCTCCTATCTCATGAGGTGCTATTTTCTCAAGGGGTTTGTTTGAGTCCGGTGATGATTATGAGCAAAATGAGTTGAAGCTACAAAAGGAGATCACTGACTTGAAGGATGATCAGAAGGTCAAGTCTGACAAGATAACTGCTTTGGAGAAGAGCCTTTCGGAAGAGAAGACTCGAATGGAGACCTTGGAGTCAGAGAGCAGGAAATCCCTCACTTAGATCACTGACAAGCTTAATTCTATGAAGACTACAAATGATGAGCTCAAAAAGGCTCTAAAGAAGTCCCAGATAGAAGTTCTCTCTGCCATTGATGAAGCCTTTGACCAGGCTAAAGATCAGGCATTATGCCTTTACCTGGATCTGGATTTGTCCAAGATGGATTATTTCAAAGTGGTGAAGGATGATCGCCTTGTGGATCTCGATGAATGGGAGAATTCTCAAACTCCGCCACCAGATCATGATAACCCTTATGGTATGGAAAACAACAATGATGACCTTCAAGAGAAGTCAACTGCTTAGTTCCATTTGGTTCTGCTAGTCAACCGATAAGGATGCACTTATGTAATTTTTTATTTTGTTTTGGGGAGTGTGGTCTCGTCTCCCCTTTTATGTAATGACTCTTTGTCTTCGGGCATTATGTTTTGAATAACTCCTTGCCTTTTGTGGCTTTGATATTGTCTGATTTTATTAATCTATTTTTCTGCTTTTTGAAAATATAATCCATGTACTCTAGCCCCTCGGGCACAAACTCCATAGGACTTTAAGTGTCCAATCATGAAATGATGGGATTTATTTTTAGTTTGATCCTCCTATTAGATTCACAGTCTTTTGTTATCTTTGTTTACATGCTTCTCTTTTTTGAGTTAACTGGATTGCTCCAGTAATACCCGGGACCTTTATCGTTTCTGTATTTTAAGAGCCCCAAGCGAATATTCACTTCTTTTATTTCGTTTTATCTCTTTCTTTATCTCTCGAGTGGCTTGCTAGTAAGCCCCAAGATGAACCTCAAGCCACTATGGGCGGGAAACTATTCACGTTTGAAGATTGACGATGTCAACCCGAACGCATCTGAAGGTTACTGTAGTTAGGCTCTTTTTGCCACTGGTATCCCTGTTATCTTTAATTAAGATCTTAGTTATAGATCTCACACACCTTTTTGTGTGTATTTCTTATCAAGTTTTTGGTTACTTGATAAGCCCAGGGTTCTTATGGTTGGGTTTCATAGGTATTTGCGGCCAAATAGAATCCTTTTTTCGAAGGCGATATTGACCTCATTTGTGGTTCAGTGCCCCTTTTTCCAAAGACAAGGTTGACTTGAATAGGTGCAGAGCCCCTTTGTCAAAGACGAGGTTGACCTTGTTTTTGGTTTAGAGACCCTTTTGCCAAAGACGAGGTTGACCTGAATACGTGTAGTTCCCCTTTGTCAAAGGCGAGGTTAACCTCATTTTTGGTTCATATCCCCTTTTCCAGAGACAAGGTTGACCTGAATAGGAGCATATCCCCTTTGTCAAAGGCGAGGTTGACCTCGCTTTTGGTTCAGAGCCTCTTTTTCCAGAAACAAGGTTGACCTAAATAGGTGTAGTGCCCATTTCTCAAAGGCGAGGTTGACCTTGTTTTTGGTTCAGAGCCCCTTTTTTTAGAGACGAGGTTGAACTAAATAGGTGCAGTACCCATTTGTCAAAGGCGAGGTTGACCTCGGTTTTGGTTCAGAGCCCCTTTTTCCAGAGATGAGTGGTGTACCCCAAAATTTTCCCTCCCATTTATCTCAAGACATTCTCCTATGGTTCTCAAATGCTCAAGGTTGCTCAAGAATCGATCAGACAAATTCTCCTCCTAAGCAATGGACTTATAACTAGGGTTTCATCTTTCACAAGGAAATTTGGGTTTCAAAAGCATCAAGTGGCTTTCATGGTTCCTCATATGTATTCAAGAATGCTCATATCAAGTTTCATGCCTTGCATCACAAGTTTTCTCAGTCAATGGCTCAGATAACTGAAAATCAACTTTATTGGGTAAAAAGTCAATTGTGGTCAACATACAGTCAAACTTCAAGATTTTTTGTTAACATCAAGGTTTTGAAGTCACATTCATCATTTGATCAAGGGTTGATCATGATTAATCAAGACAAACCCTCAAATAATTAAAAGTCAAAAGTTGTTAAATTAGGGTTTCCTTAGAATAAGTTAACTAAACTTTGACCAAGCATAACTTTCACATGCTTCATCAGTTTTTCCCTAACCAAAGCTCATTTTGAAGGAAAATCAGTTATCTAAAACTTTGTATATCTAAGCTTAAGTCCAAAAAAATGCTTCATTTGAGAGATATGATCCAATACATTACAGGTCATTTCAAAAGTCAACAAAAGACATTTTTTGTCAAGGCAACTTACATCAAGATAAATTCTCCAAATGAAAAAATTATCAAAAGAGAGATTGTAGAGGGAAACTTAATATTTTCAAAAAGTCAAAGATCACATTCAAAAGATGAAAATTGAGAGAGTTATGACCAGTGCAAGTTGGGAAATTTTGGGCAATAGCATGAAGTTCAAATTGAGCAAACTTGATGTTTTTGGCTATTAGGCCATTCTTTTAAGGTCGAAACGTGTATTAAACTCCTTATACACCCCAAATCATGTTCATACATCCCTTGAACTATTTTTATTTTAATTATTTTAATTATTTTAATTATTTTTTATTTATTAATTAATAATACAAAATAAATAAGATAAAATCATATCTTCTTACACAAGGTCCAAGTCCATAAATCTTTGACCTAATTCCACATTATATAATCTCATTCTATTCATACAAGCAAGCCTCTAAACCTTGCCTCAAATAATTGTCAAAATACCAAACTTTTTTTCAAGAACCCTAGGCAATTCAAAACCATTATCACAAGCCCTTTCACTACCAAACAACCACTCCATTCATTCCTATCAATCATACGGAGTAAGATTTGAATGAATTTGATGGTCCAAAACACATGAAACACCATCACATGTCATCTTCGATTGCATACTTTTGTAAAATTCATATTTTAATTTTTGTTTTGTTTTAAGCCACACTAATGTTACTAACATACTTATGAGATGTATCTGAACAAGTTTGGATCATCATAATGATCCCATGCATGCCAAATCACAGAATATCATGTTTACACTGATTCGACATTGTTTTCGCTATAGCAACCAAACCAGTCAATTTTAGCTCCAAATAATCCTTTCATTGGATTCGCAGCCCTCGATTTAGGGGGTAGGGTCTTTTTCACTTGCTAACCTTTTATAATATTGTAGGTTGAATAAATAGGCTACGAGAGAAGACGACCAAAGCTAGGGCTCCAACGTCTCTCTGGTCAATAATGTTTTATATTTATTTTATTTGTTTCATTTAAACTAACAGATGTATTCCCGCCCCAACGGTAGAAGCGCGCACATTAAGTCATTGGTGTCAAAGGGCCTGGGTCCGATCCATCCTTTTGCCACTTATTTTCCTAACATTTCCATATTTTGCAGGGTTAATTACAAAACACGCTGAACCTGTTTCCTATCACCAAGGCGCGCTTGGCCCAGTGGTGAAGGTGTTGGTTGAAGGTTTCAATGGCGTGGGTTCAACACCCACCCCTACCCCATTGGTTATTTTACACAATTCTCTATTCTTCTTGCTCTTGCCTTTCCTTTTATTCATTATTTTCACAAAAAACCAAATATTTTTCACAAACCTTTGATTTTTCTTAACAAACCCTAATTTAATTTTAGGTTTTTAATTTAATCAACCCTAATTTAGATTTTTTAGGTTTTCTTAATTAAATTAAAATCAACTTAGATTTTAGGGTTTTGTTTAATTTAATTAACTAACTTTTTTTTAATTAATTAAAATCAATTAGGTTTTAGGTTAATCATCAAACTTTTTCATCAAAACGATCACAAAACAATTTTCTCTTTCCTTTTATTTTTTATCGCTTCACGTACTTTATTACTTTCACGTTCTTTTTCCAATTATGTATCTGCTTACAGTTTGTAATAGTTTAATTAGGGTTTTACTATTTCCCCCCGTTTTTACTATTTTGTACCCCCACTCCCAAAGCCTTGTAATAACGTAGAATTTTATTTCCCTCACTTTACTACTTTTCATTATTGCTATATTATTTTGCTAGTAATTAGGGTTTGTATGGCAAGACTAAAAACAATCGTAGAAAACCCTAATTACAAGACTACAATAATTGAACATGAATCACTCTTCACACTTACACCTCTAGGGTAACCTCACTTGTTTCCTCGGAAAATAGTCATGTCCCTCGAACGTGGGGACGCTTTAGCAAAGACCCTCGATACAAAGATCGTAGTCCCTCGATGACCCTTCAAATGTTGCCTTCAGTAAATGATCTAGTCTCTTACAATAAAAGCTAAAGCGTCCTACAAGTTGCCTTCTATGACTGTATGACGAACCACGCCTGTCCTTTCACATCCAACGATAGGGCTTCCTACTAACTAAGGGTAGGATTTCACTATATAAAAGAGGAGGAAAATAACGTGAAAGACTTTGAGTAGGTAGACAACTATCAATCGCTTGATCATAAACAAAACAAGCAATTTTTCACAAACAATTTTCTCAAAATATTTTCAAACAAAAACACTTTGTATACACTCTTAACGATACGAGAGTCATTACAAAGTCTTGCCTTACTATTGGCATTTTCTAAATATTTTCAAACACACCTTCACAAAGCATTCTCAAAAGTGAGCTAGCGATTACGAGCCCGTAGATAACTATGGATGAAAAGGGTGCTAACACCTTCCCTTTTCATAACCTACCCCCCGAACTCAAAATAAATCTCAAAGGTCTTTCCTGTTCTTTTCACCCTTTTCTTTTTGGATAAAAGTAAAGTTGGCGGCGATTCTTGCTATCCACAACATTTGCGATAAAGCGAAAAACCAAAAGTCAGTTCTCCCTTCGTATTACAGAACTGGCGACTCTGGGGTGAAATAAAAAAAGGTGGGGCTACCTTTAGAGTTAGATCACTTTTAATGCTTTACTTGTTTAATTTGATTGCTTTATAGTTAGAGGTTGTTTGGGTTTATTTATTTAAAAGATCCTATACATGGATCTTGGGGCATTTTAGGTAAGTAGCTATAGATCGTGGAAACTGTACGACATAGACCGATATGGTTGAAGATATGGCTACATTAGTGCGACACATTGGTTGGTACTGGTGTCCCTCGAGTCAGTCAGGGAGAATATTAGGCTGTCGCATGGTGTCATAAGCACTAATTGACCTTAGAACCTTAATTGACCCAACTTAGCCATTAGAAGGTAGTGAGATGGTCGGCTTTGGTGCAGACTGAAGTTGATTGATACTCGGTGCTATAATCATTAAAATCAGACTCTTGTGATATTTTGGTCGCAAATCAGATGTTGTGCTGAAATAATGCCTGAGAGAAAGATCAGTGATATGAGACTCCTATAACCCAGTTACTTTTCTTAGGACAAGTTGAGCCAACTAAAACTCAAGAGGGTACTTACCTACAAACTCCATGCAAGCCTAAACCTAAGGCTTTTGTGTGCTTTTCTTGTGTTTGATTATTTGTTCGAACATTACATCATAACATCATGACATCATACCATATCATTTTTGCTGACCATTTTAAGGATCTCAAGGGCCTGTGATGCATGTTTGTCATGAATCAAAAGTCTAGCAAGGGGCAAGAGGATTTACTTTCCTCTAACCAAATGCCGTCAGAGTATCATGAACCTACATCTAGTAAGGGTAAAGGGGATTTATTTTCCTCTAACCAATGCCGTCAAAGACCAAAGTATGCTATTTTGAGTTAAAGGCTAGGACTCACTCGACATGGTGAGCTTGATTCATATAGAAGGACATTCAACGACACAAAGTTCTTTAGTCAAAGCTACAACAAAACTCAACTTCTAACGTTTCACTTTTTGTTTATCCCGCGAGATCCTTGAAAACATTGAATCTACATATCATTCCCATCATTACATCACAGGTTTTCCAATACAGGTTTTCTCATCTTCTTGCTGTTTATTTCAGTAAAAGATGTCTCTTGAACAGATTATTAAAGAACTCCAAGCACAAAATGTCCAATTTCAGGAAACTCTCCTGAACTTAGCTCAAGGGAAGAAAGAGATGATGGAGCTCATCGCCAAAAAGAAGAAGACTCGGAAACTGATTGATATCCTCAACACGGGGAGAAGGTTCAAAAACCTTCCCAAACCAGCTCAGGATTATGTTATTTTATCCAATGAAGAATATAACCAACAGGAAGATGGTAGAAGTGTCAAGGATGAAGGCAGAAGTAACCTTGGTTCTAGTAAGATTCCTGAGGACAAAGATTATTCTGATGAGCAGTATCCTCCTGCTGATGACAGATACAAACAGTTGGAAGATCGCCTCAATGCCATGGAAATCCAGAAAGTTCCTGGACTGGATTTTGAAGAGCTGGGTCTTATTCTAGGGATGGTTATCCCTCACAAATTCAAGACTCCCACTTTTTCTAAATATGATGGTGTTTCTTCCCCAAGCTTCATATGAGATCTTATGTTCGGAAGATCCAACCCCATACTGCTGACAGAAACTTATGGGTTCTATTGTACCTTAAAATTTTCCCTCCCATTTTCTTCAAGACATTCTTCTAGGATTCTCAAATGCTCAAGGATGCTCAAGAATTGATCAAATAAATTCTCCTCCTAAGCAATGGGTCCATAACTAGGGTTTTCTGTTTTTCAAGAAAGTTTGGGTTGCAAAGGTCTCAAGTGGTTTCCATGGTTCTCTATAGGTCTTCAACAATGTTCATGTCAAGTTTCAAGCCTTGCATCACAAGTTTGCTCAATCAATGGCTCAGATGACTGAAAATCAACTATATTGGGTAAAAAGTCAACATACAGTCAAACTTCAAGATTTTTTGTTAAAATCAACATTTTGAAGTGATTTTCATCATTTTATCAAGGGTTTATCATGATTCCTCAAGGAAAGTCCTCAAATCATCAAAAGTCAAAAACTACCAAATTAGGGTTTCCTTAGGAGAAGTCAACTGAACTTTGACCAAGCATAAATTTCACATGCTTCATCAACTTTTCCCCAACCAAAGCCTATTTTCAAGGAAAGTCAATTCTCTACAACTTTCTATCTGTATGCTCAAATCCAAAAAGTACTTAATTTGAGAGATATGAGCCCATACATTATAGGTCATTTCAAAAGTCAACAAAAAGACACTTTTTGTCAAGGAAACTTATATCAAGATAAACTCTCCAAATGCAAAAATGATAAAAAGAGAAATTTAATAAGACATCTCCATATTTTCAAAAAGTCCAAGATTATTTTTAAAAGATAAAAGTTGAGAGAGTTATGACTATTGCAAATTGGGAAATTTTGGTAAAATTCATGAAATGCATAGTGAGCAAACTTGAAATTTTGAACTAGTGGGCCTAACTTTTGATTTTCAAACATGTTTACAATGTGTTAAAGGACCTCTAAATCTATTCACATATTTTTTATGATTTTTATTTCTTTTATTCGAATTTTTATTCATTTAAATGCAAATAAATCAAATAAAATGTAAAAGCATTGGGCCAAGGCGCATGGGTTGTTGATTTCAATCACAAGGAGGCCCAAGAACACATGACAAACATGCCAAAACCGTGAAAATATATTGGGAATAAGAATCTTCAAGGTTGTAATGTTTTTTAACAATTTTGGAAAGATTTCAATGTTTTTTTGCAATGAATTGTGACATGATGGTATAAGATTCTTGTCTTGTTTTTGTTCCATTTCATTCCTCTATAAGTACATGCAATAATCAAGTGCAAAGGACACAAAAAGCTGCCTTAAGAACCACTTCAAAAATCTCAAGAAAAGTGCAAATTCGTATCACACGATCCAGCCACTCTCAAGCCAAACTAAGTGTCCAAACCTCTTCCTGAAGTCCTCAGGAACACATCCAGCCCAAGAACCAGAAGATTTGGTGCCTGGAACTTGTGCTTTAAACTCCATTGGTTTGCGTTTTTTCTTTGAATTCAATCTAAAATTCTATACATTACTAATGTGTTTGATGAGCTCAAATGTATTCAGGATATGATTTATGACGAGTTTGACGTATCGCATGCAAGCTTTGATGCATGAATTTCTATATGCCATTTTTAAGGCATAGAAATACGTTTGCTTTAGATCTCTCCTTACAGGTACATTCAAGAGAAAATAACCCCACCATCGGATCGTTTCCAACTTTTCAATTATCTTGTTTTCTAATTTTGCTTAACTAATTTAACTACTTTTTTTAATTAAAATCAAAAGACCAGAAAAAATCATTAAAAATTAGATTTAGGTTTTTTTAATTAGTTTAATTTTTGACAAACAAAAAATTGTTTTAATTAAATTAAATTTGTTTTATTTCATAATTAATTTGTAAATTACTTATAATTAGAGTTAATTATTATTATCACTTTAATTATTTTTCATAAATAAAAACATCAAAAAATATTTTCCTAACACTTAGAAATTTTCTTTAGGTTTTAAATACCTTCTTCTAATTTCTTTTCTCTTTGCTATTTAAATTCTAGAAAACAAATGTATAGGTCGCACGTTTAATTTTGTAATAGCTTAGTTTATTTTCCCGCATTTTTCCTTATTATGTAACTGCTCATGGGATGTAATAGCCTAGGTTTATTTCCCCGCACTTTACTTTCCGCACCTATGTATGTATATATGTCTGTATATATAACTGTATAGTAATTAGGCATGTATGGCAAGATTTAAAATCAACCGCTAGATAACCCTAATAAAGATAAATTAATTCAAAACAAATCACTTTGCACACACGTATCTCTAGGGTAACCTCACTGGTTTGCTTCGGACAAAACAGTCATGTCCCTCGAATGTGGGACGCTTTAGCAAAAGACCCTCAGTTAAAAAGATCGTAGTCTCTCGATGACCCTTCGATGTTACCTTCTGTAAACGATCTTAGTCCCTTATGACAAATTGTTAAAGCGCCCTACGAGTTGCCTTTATGACTGTACGATGAGCCGCACTTGTCCCTCAAACATCCAACGATAGGGCTTCCTATTAACTAATGACAGGATAGAACTATCTAAAGGAAAAGGAAAATAACACGAAATACTTTTGAGTAGGTAGATAGTTCTTAATCGCTTGCTCGCGAACATTTCAAAAACATTTTTTACACAAACAATTTTTTTGAAATATTTTCAAAACAAACACTTTGTATGCGTTCTTAACTGATACAAGAGTCATTAAAAAGTTGCCGAACTTAGGCATTTTCAAAATATTTTCAAACTTACACATTTACAAAGCATTTTCAAAGTGAGCTAGTGATTAAGAGCCCGTAGATAACTACAGATGAAAAGGGTGCTAATACCTTCCCTTTTCATAACCTACCCCCCTTACTCAAAAAAATTCTCAAAGGTATTTCCTGTTCTTTTCACCCTTTCCTTATTGGATAAAAGAAAATTCGGTGGCGACTCTTGCTATCCGCAACATTTGCGATAAAACACAAAACCAAAAGTCAGTTCTCCCACCGTATTATAGAACTGGCGACTCTGTTGGGGACAACTAAAAGTTGGGTTACCTTAAGAGCTAGATCACCTTTATTGCTTTACTTGTTTGCCTTGTATGCTTTATATTTCAGGATATGCTTGGGTTTATTTCTGTATAGATCCTATACCCGGATCTTGGGGCACTTTTAGGTAAGTAGCAATAGATCGTGAAAACTGTACAGTGTATACCGATACGGTTGAAGCGATGGATACATTAGTGTGACACATTGGTTGGTGTCGGTGTCCCTTGAGTTAAGTCAAGGAGAATGCTGGGCTACCGCATGGTGTCATAAAGCACTAATTGACCATAGAACCTTAGTTGACATAACTTAGCCATTAGAAAGTAGTGAGATAGCCTGCTTTGGTGCAGACTGAAGTTGGTTGATACTCGATGCTACACTAATTGAGATCAAACTCCCAGGATATTTCAATTGCAAATCATATGCTTGTGCTGAAACAATGCCTGGGAGAAAGATCAGTGATATTGAGGCTCCTAGAACCCAGTTACGTCTTTTAGGACAGGTTGAGCCAACTAAAACTTCAAGAGGGTACTTATCTACAAACTCCATGCAAGCTCAAACCTAAGGCCTTGTGTGTTTTGTTTGTGTATGATTAATTGTTCGAACATGACATTATAAGCATCATGACATCATACCATATCATTTTCTTAACCATTTCAAGGATCTCAAGGGCCTGTGATGCAGGTTTATCATGAACCAAACATTTAGTAAGAGGCAAGAGGATTTATTTTCCTCTAACCAAACATCATCAAAGTATCATGAATCAGACGTCTAGAAAGGGGCAAGGGGATTTACTTTCCTCTAGCCAATGTCGTCAAGTATCGAAGTACGTTATCTTGAGTCAAAGGCTAGGACGCACTCGACATGGTGAGCTTGATTCTCGTAGAAGGACATTCAATGATACGAAGTTCTTCAATCAAAGCTGCAGTCAGATTCTAACATTTTCTTTGTTTACCCCACGAGATCCTTGAAAACATGGAATTTACATATCATGCATCATTTCATAATAGGTTTTCCATACAGGTTTTCTCATCTACTTACTATTTATTTCAGTATAAGATGACCCTCGAACAAACTGTTAAGGACCTCCAAGCTCAACATGCACAATTCCAAGAGACTCTCCTGAGCTTACCACATGAACAGAAAGACATGATGGCACTCATCACCAAGAAAAAGAAGACTCGGAAGCCAATTGCTATCCTCAATATAGGGAGAAGATTCAAAGGTCATGCTAAACCGATTCCAACTACTGTTACATCCTCTGATGAAGACAACAACTAAGAGGAAGATGATAGAAGTTTCAGGGCTAAAGGTAGAAGCAACCAAGGTTCTGGGGAGATTCCTGAAGATGAAGACTATTCAATGAACAATAACGTCATGCGGATGAGAGATACAAACATTTGGACATCGTCTTAAGGCCATGGAAATCCAGAAAGTGCCTGGACTTGATTTTAAAGAGTTGGGTCTTATTCCGGGGGTAGTCATCCCTCACAAGTTCAAGGTCCCCGCTTTTTCTAAATATGATGGGGGTATCTTGTCCCAAACTTCACCTGAGGTTGTATGTTCGAAAGATTCAACCTCATACTGCTGACAGGAAATTATGGGTCCATTTCTTTCAATAAATCTTGTCCGACACTCAACTTGAATGGTTCTATCAGCTGGAAGGAACCAACATTCAAACATGGGAAGACTTGGCTGCTTTTTTTACAAGCAGTATCAATATAATGTTGACCTGGCGCCGACTCATGTGCAATTGCAAAACATGTCCATGGGCTTGAATGAAGGGTTCAAGGAGTATGCGCAAAAATGGAGGGATTTAGCTGGAAGGGTGTAACCTCCCTTGTCTGACCGGGAATTGGTTGATAATTTCATAGGTACTTTAATAAGCCCATTCTTTAATATGCTGATCGGGAGTTCTTCAACTGGATTTACGGAGTTGATACTGACAGGAGAACATGTTGAAATTAGTATCAAGAGTGGAAAGATTCCAATGGCTGCATCTTCAAGTATTGTGAAGAAGATATTCAGTGACAAGAAGGAAACTAATTCCATTTATAGCCAGAAGAGTCGTGTTAGCAGTAACCGCAACCAATCTGTAGCAGTTGTGCTAATCTCCAATCTCAAACCAATGCAAAATCAATAACAAGGCAATCGGCATAGGCCGGATGTACCTAGGAGACAATTTACTAAGATCAAAATGCCATTGTCCTATGCACTACAACACCTGTTGAAGGCATAGCAGATAACATTGAAGGGTCATCCTCAGAATCCCAACACCTCCTATCCTCGGTACAATCCTAATGTGAGATGCGCCTATCATTCCAATAGTCCCGGACATGACACAAATAGCTGCCGGGCATTGAAAATTAAAATCCAAGATTTGATTTATGCTAAGGATATTGAGTTTGACCCTCCTTAGACCCCCAACATGATCACTCCTCCCATGCCAAATCATGGCTAAGATTGAGAGCGTCTATTTCATTTGAAGTTTCAAATTGTAATTTCTTTTGATTGTTCGAACATTTATTTTATGTCAAACTTTTTGTTTTATTAATACATTGCCTATGTTTGGCTTGAAGTAATCCATTCATTTTGACTATATTTAAACTATGCTTTTACTTCCTTTTTGTGATATCCAACTCTCGATTAAAAGTTGTAAGCCTTTAGAGGAAGGATGAAGAAAAAAATACCATAATCTCTACAGTATGCGTTTGAACGGACCTTGCTGACGATTGTTGTACCCAAAATTTTCCCTCCCATTTTCTTCAAGACATTCTTCTAAGATTCTCAAATACTCAAGGATTCTCAAAGAGTTGATCAGACAAACTCAACTCCTAAGTATTGACCTATAACTAGGGTTTTGGTTTTCTCAAAGGAAATGGGACTTATAATGTCTCAAATGGTTTTCATGGTTCATTATAGGTCCTCAATAATTCTTATGTCAAGTTTCAAGTCTTGCATCACATGTTTGCTCAGTCAATGGCTCAGATGTCTGAAAAATAACTACATTGGGTAAAAAGTCAATTGTGGTCAACATACAATCAAACTTCAATATTTTTTGGCAATATCAACATTTTGAGGTGACATTCATCATTTGATCAAGTTTTGGAAATGATTCCTCAAGGAAAGCCCTCAGATCATCAAAGATAAAAAATTGCCACAATTAGAGTTTTGACTGAAGATGACTGGTCATTGACTGTTGACCTAGTGCATGACCTAAAATATTGAAGCATGATCTTAATGACTCAAATACAACATCTTGACCTAATTACATGGCTCAAGAAATTTCCAAATATGCAAGTGATTGATAGTTGAAGAATTGAATCAACTGATGAAAAGTCAACAGTCACTCAAAAGTCAAACATTAACTTTTTTGTCAACATTGGAATTCAAAATTCAAGAATCATCAAGATATTTAAAATTATAAAACTTTATCATCAAAAAATAAAAAATTCAACAAAATTCAAATTTAGAAAATTTTCTAACACTTAGAAAAATTCTAAGTGTTTTTGTTCTTAACAAAAACCCTAACTTCACAAGCAAGTTTCCTCAAGATGCAAGCTGATTCAAGGAAAACTTTCAACATGAATGTTGTAGGGATTTATTAATTCTACAACTTTGTTAATGTGGGATGATCCTCAAAAAGTGCTTGGATTAAGAGATATAAGCTCATGAAGTTAGGATGTTTTTTTTACCCAAGACTTAGAATATTTTTTACAAGTTTTGATCAGTTTTTTGTCCTAACTTCTTGGCCAATTTTCACCAAGATCCCAATTTATTTATCCAAAACTCACGACATGAAAGTTGTAGACAATGTTTCAAGCTTTTAAAAATGTCCAAGAACACAATTTTATCATGCTTGAGCTAGGAGATTCGAAGAGATGAAGTTGGGCATCCATACTTGAATTATAGGTCATTTCTATGATAACCATAAGACAAAATCTTCAAGCCATGCTGCATAATCCTACTTTTTAGGCCTTAAATCTCCATATCTATCCATAACCAGAATATTACACAAACTTTTGAGCCATTATTCACTTTATTTATGCTTTGTCCAAGACAATATGCCATTAATTGTACAAAGGCACCATTGCCATTTACAAAAAGAAAGCTTTTTGCAAAAGTCAATGAATTGATCTCCTCACTTGTTTCTTTTCATCACACTCCATCCTAAAGAGAAGAAGCAACCTCCCCGCACCCAACAACTTCAGAACATGCTTGTACTTGAAGCATTGAAAATATGGAAATTCATAAAACTTGTTTGTTTCATATCAACCAAACCAAAACCCTGTAACTTGAAAACCAGACCCTCTCATCCTCTAAAACCTCTTACCTATAAATAGAGGGAGTATTTACAAGCCAAGACATAAGGAAACAACCTCAAAAACTTCTCAAAATCAGAAGCTACATATAAAACTCCATTTGTTGCAAATCTTGACCTTGAACACCATACACTCAATCCACTCGTGCGTTTTCACTCTATTTCACTTACAAAGTTTCTATAACTCATATAGAACTCATCCAAAGACCTGTTTCATCACTGTAACACCATCTTCATCATCTTCCAAACTCAAAAACAGAGCTTTGCAACTTGACTTGGTTGGAGTGATTCACCCACTCTCAGCACCAAGTGAGCATCCAAACAGCTTCCTCAGGGTCCAAGCAAGCTCACCAAATAATCATTTCACGTCTGGAAGTTATGTAGGGAGCATTCATATTTCGTATCAAGAGGTAAGTTTTCCAAACTTTGAAATCTTTGTACAAGCATCATTTGCATTTATTTTCTAAAGCAAAAATATAGATATCAATGCTCTGAAACTAACCTTGTCCTTAGTTTCCATTTATGTTAGCTGTGTGATAAGAATTTAAAAATTGAAGTTTCTGAAAAAATTAGGTTTTAGTTTGGTACTAAACAAAATTCATCCTAACCTTTGATCTTTAGCTTTTGAAAGTTACATGGTTGAATTCGTGGTGAAATTTAGAGCAACTTTCATGTTTATATTTTTTAAAATAATTGAGAAATGGAAGAGTTTAAAAATAAGAAATGGTGATATTGATGTTTGGCGCAAGAAATAAGAAGAATATGGCATTTCAAATTTTCAAAGTTGAGTTTATAATATATTTATCGGTGGTTGTTTCATAACCGGATGAAATAACCACCCCAGTGGCAAGCGTGTGTGTGTAGGGTGTTAGTGTGCCAGGGCAGGGATTCGATCCCTGACTCTGGTATTTTATTTTTCAACATTTTCTTTGTTCATCTGGTGCAAGTAAGGTAATAGCGTGCGTGGTACATCCTCAGTTAACACCATCAAATCATCATGTAACCATATCCCACGCTTCAGGAAGCCACTCCCATGATGCACCCTCAAAGAACCATCCTCATTGGATCACAAACAAGACTGGGCTTTGTTGTACCACACAATTTTCCCTCTATTTTCTCAATATAGTTCTCACAAGATCTTCAATAGCTCAAATTTTCACAAGGGTTGACTAGGTCAAGCCATCTCCTCAACAACTGATACCTCAAATTAGGGTTTGAGTTTGCACAAGGACAATTGGACTTCTAATAATTCAAATGAATTTCATGTATAATTAGGGACTCTCAAGATTACTCATGTCAAGTTTCAAGTCTTAGATAACAAAATTGCTCATTCAATTGATCAAATGACCAAAAATCAACTGTATTGGATAAAAAGTCAACTATGGCCAACTTACAATCAAACTTCAAGATTCTCGACCAATATCAACATTTTGAAGTCATATGTATGAATTGATCAAGTTTCGATCACAATTCCCCAAGAAAATTGTTTAAATCACCAAAAGGGCAAAATGGTCAAAATTAGGGTTTTGATTGAGAATGGCTAATCTTTGACTTTTGACCTAATACATGACTTATTGGTTTGAAACATGATCTCAAGGATTCAAATGCATCATTTTGAACTAATCTCATATCTCAATTCATTTCTCAAGATCAATTGATTGATAGTTGAAATTCAGCCAACTCATGAAAAGTCTACTAATACACCAAAAGTCAAACTTTGACTTTTTGGTCAAAATTGAGTCTCAAAGATCACATTTCATCAAGACATTCAAAAATATGAAAATTTATCATCAAGAAATCAAGAAATTCAAAATTCATCTTAAAAAGTCAAACTTTTCAAGACTTAGAATTTTCCTAAGTGTTTTTAAGTCTTTTTTTTCATGACTTCATGCCAACTATTCACAAAGACGCAAGATGATTCAAAGAAAATTTTCAACATGAAAGTTATATATATTTATGAGATCTACAACTTTTCTCTACTGATCAAGTCCTATAAATGCTTGGATTTTGAGTTATAAATTCACAAATTCGTGCACTTTTGATAAAAACACTTGGTGTAAATTTGACTAGTTTAGGTAGATTTTTCTGACCTAACTTCATGGAAATTTTTCAAATAGTTCCAATTGGATTATTCAAAAATGAAAAGCATGAATATTGTAGATTATACTACAAGATTTCCAAAATGTCCAAGAACTCATTGAGATTATTCTTGAGTTAAAAGAATCGAAGAGATGAAGTTAGGGTTTTAAACTTGAATTACACGTAAATTTTGTGATGAACACTTGATCAAATCCATAGCCATGCTGCATAATCTTTACTTTGCAGGCCTCAAACTTGTTTATCACTCCATAATTAATGGTTTACACAACTGATTGAGCCCTTATCCAAGTGATTCAAGCATTATCCAAACTAAGTTGCCATTTTCAGAAGAAAGTAACCATTCCATTCTTGTAAAGCAAGCTTTATGCCTAAAGTCAATGCATTAAGGTCCTAACTTGTTTGTTTTGATTACACTCAATCCACAAAGTCAGAAACATTGTGTTTAAAGTGATTAACAACTCTTGATCAAGAAGTACAAAGCATTGACACTTGTTTTGTAAAAAAATCACATGTTGAGTTTAAACATGTAAATTTGAATTCTGATCAACTTGAGAACTCCAAGCCTTTGCCTATAAATTAAGCATCCTTCTAAAAACATGGACACAATTTAACAAGCACTCAAACTTACCAAAACTCCTTGAAAACCAGAAATTGCATAAGAACTTCATTGTTACCACAGTTCTGCCCAATAACTTTCATCTCTTAAACCACTCGTGTGTTTCCTCTCCAAATCATCTCAAAAGCTTTATTACCTTAAATACAAATCATCCCATTCCCTGTTTCCAAACTGTAACACCATTTTCACCATTGTCTAAACTCAAAAACAGGGGTCTGCAACTTGACTTCTCCAGACCATTTCAGCCATTCTCAACTCAAGCTAAGCATTGTATTAACTTCCTAGAGATTCAAGGAGGCTAACCTGATCATTGCAACACCTTGAAAGCTGCTCAAACTCAAAACACGACCTCCATCTGCAAGGTGAGTTTGCTGAACTTCTATCTCTTCATACAAGCATCATTTGATTCTGATCTGTGAAGATAAAATGTAGATATCATAGCCTTGAAATTGACCATGTCATTGGAATTCATTTATATTGCCTGAGTAGTTTAAATTTTAGTCTTGAACTTTCTGAAATATTTAGGTCAAAATTTGGTACCAATAAAATTCGTGTTCATCTTTGAGAGTTAGGTTAATTAGTTTACATATTTGGAATCATGGTGAAATTTCTAACAAGTTTGATGTTTGCACTTTTGAGAACGGTTGAGAAATGAGCAAGTTATAAAATTCAAAAATGTTTTTCATGGAACCTAGCGTGAGGAAGAAGATGACACATGCATAGGATGGGTTTTCAAATATATATTTATGGTTTTGTATTAATACACATATGTATCACCACCCTAGTGGTTAAAGCGCGCGTCTGTTACCTCTTGGACCTGGGCTCGAGCCCCAACGTCCGTCTTGCATTTTTTCTATTGTTTTCACTTCTTTTTTTGTTTGAAACAGCGTGCCTTGGGCCTCCCTTGGACTAGGCCTTGCTCTTTTACTCAGCAACACCCCCTGTTTGCTTACATACACGCAACCCACTTTTATTTTATTTTATTCTGATTACAAAACAAAAACAGGCTTTTGGGCCTAACAAAAATCTAATTTTCTTCCAAACCACTATTTTCACTTTCTTACCCCCTGACATATAATTTTATTTTTCTATTTTTATTTTCTATTTTATTTTTATGATTATTAATATTATTATTCTTATTATTTTTATTAATAAAAAAAACCAAATAATATTTTATATTTATTATTTATAATATTTAGTATTTTTTATTTCTTTTAAATCAAAGGACTAAATTTTTTTCTTAAACACTTCCTTTTAATGAATTTTATTTAGATTAGGTTTTAATTATTTTTTCTAATTTAATTAACTTAGAATTTAGGAATTTTAATTAATCTCTTTCATTAGGTTTAATTAGGTTAACTTTAAAACTTTTTTCTTAAAAAATCCTAAAAAAATTCTTTCTTAACTAATCTAATTTCTTTTTCTATTTAATTTAGATTTAGTTCTTATTTAATCTACTTAGGCATAATTAATTATTTTCTCACATTGTTAGTTTAATTAGGATAATATTAAGCCCCTTTATACAAAAAACTCAAACAAGAACAATTTCCTTTTCTTTGTATATCATCACACATCCTTATACATTATTTATTCATATTCAATATGGTTGTAATAGTAAATTAGGATTTATTTGCTTTCACCCCCCATTTACAAATTTGTACCCCCATCCCCAAGCGATGTAATAGCGTAGAATTTTACATTTCCGCAATTTATCGTTTTCAATATAACTGCTAGTAATTAGGGTTTGTATGGCAAGACATAAAATCAACAAGTAGAAAACCCTAATTCAAAGACAAAGAGTATAAAAACAAACACTTTGCACACTTGCACCTCTAGGGTTGACATCACTTGTTGCCTAAAGATAAAATAGTCATGTTACGCAAACGTAGGATACTTTAGCAATGACCCTGGAATACAAGATCGTAGTTCCTCGATGACTCTTCAAATGTTGCCTTCGGTAAATGATCTTAGACCCTTACACAAATTGCTAAGGTAGTCTACAATGTTGACTTCTATGACTGTACAACGACCTGCGCTCGTCCCTTCACATCCAATGATATGGCTTCTTATCAATCAATGGTAAGGTTGAAATATTTAAAGGAGGAGGAAATGAACAAATACTTTTTGAGTAGGTAGAACGCTCGTTATTGCTTGCTCACAATCATTTTCAAAACATCTCTCAAAATACACCAACACTTTCAAATGAAATATTTTCAAAAGTTAACACTTTGTATACATTCTTATAGAGACGAGAATCATTACAAAGTTCTCCTAAATGAAGGCAATTTTCAAAAATACTTTCAAAAATATCACAAACACATTTCAAACAAAGCATTTCAAAGTGAGCTAGCAACTAAGAGCCCGTAGATAACTACGGATGAAAAGGGTGCTAACACCTTACCTTTTCATAACCTACCCCCCTAACTCAAGAAAATTCTCGAAAGGTCTTTCCTCTTATTTTCACCCTTTCCTTTATTAGATAAAAGAAAAGTCGGTGGCGACTCTTGCTATTTGCAACAATTGCGATCAAACGCAATACACCCAAGTCAGTTCTCCCACTATATTACAGAACTGGCGACTCTGCTGGGGAAAATCTTTTAAAAATGGAGTAACCTTAGAGACTAGATCACCTTTAAATGATTTCATTGTTTGACTTGATTGTTTTACATTTTGGGTCCTTCCTTGGGTTTGTTATTGATCCTCTACCCGGATATGGGAACATTATTAGGTAAGTATAAAGATTGTGGAGACTGTACGGTGTAGACCGATATGGTTAAAATGATGGCTACATTAGTGTAACACATTTGTGGGTACCGATATCCTTTGTGTTGAATCAAGGAGAATGCGGGGCCGCTGTGTAGTGTCATGAAGCACTAACTGACCTTAGAACCCTTAATTGAACAACTTAGCCATTAGGAAGTAGTGGGATAGCCGATTTCGGTGGAAAGCTGAAAATTGGTTGATACTCGATACTACGCTCATCGAGATCAGACTTTTGGGATATTTGGTCCGTAAGAAAAGATTGATTATGCTGAGACAATTCCCAATGAAGAAAGATTAATGATATTGAGATTCCTTAGAACCCGATCACTTTGTAGGACAGGTTGAACCAACTAAACTTCAAGAGGATACTTACCTATGAACCTCATGCAAGCCTAAACCTAAGGACTTGTTTACTTTGTTTGTGTATGTTTATTTGTACATAACATCATGACATCATACTATGGCATTTGCACTAACCATTTTAAGGACTTTGGGATTTATATTTGTGCTGTTTTGTAGGACATGGATTCCACTCGTAGAAAGACTATCCAAATCGGCTTTGTGATAGTGCCTCCTCAACTTAAGGACTTAGCATAAAGGATTCCCCTTGATTCTCCGTTCACCAAGAGATATGGTCGTTTCATCAACTTGGCTACCTCAAACTTTGAAGAAAAAATAATGGGGACACTCTTTCAATTCTTTGACCCTAAGCACCATTTCTTTACATTCCCTGACTACCCATTAGTGCCCACCATGGAGGAGTTTTCTCAACTATTGGGAGTTCCTATTCTTGATCAATTACCCTTCACCAGTATTGAGACAAACCCAAGACCTGAGGATATTTCTTTAGCTTTACATTTGCAACGGTCTGACATTGTGGCAAATTGGGAAACAAGAAGTGGTGTTAAGGGTTTTCTAGCCAAGTTTCTATTTGAGAAGGCTCAAAATTTTTGGGATGCTTTGGATTTACAAGCTTTTGAAGAAACTTTGACTCTCCTACTCTATGGGATGGTACTATTTCCTAACCCGGACCAACTCATAGATGTGAATGCGGTCAAAGTTTTTCTATCTCGTAACCCGGTGCCTACCTTACTTGGAGATATTTTTGCATTCTTTTCATACTTGCACCATGAAGAGAAGGGGGATTATTACGTGTTTTACTCCTTTGTTGTCTAAGTGGTTTATTTCACACCTTTCTCGATCAGTTTTGAAGAACGAATAAGGTATGAGTTGGTCTCAAAGGTTGATGTCACTCTCGCATTCAGATATCCATTGGTGTTCTAGATCTTTGGAGGATGTCACCATCATTGATCATTGTGGAGATTCCCTAATGTCAATCTCTTTGGCATTAGCGCAGGTATCACTTATAATCCTTGCTTGGATCTACGACAGTTTGGGTATGCTTGGAGGGATGGCTCTTATGACGCGCTTGTCCAAGGAATTGTATTTGACTATGAGAATGATGTCCAAGGTTATCGTCAAAGATTTGTACGAGCTTGTGGTATGGTGAACAAAGTTGATAGCAAGATGTTGGGGCATAAGAAATTAATTCCTTTGGAGCCTTATCTTAAGTGGGTGCGAGCTCGTGCACGAAACCTCATGATTCCATATGAGGCCATCCTACCTATCATCATGGAACCTATTACCGAAGGAGATGTTCCCTACATTATTCTTCATCCTGAAATGCCTACTACTCTCAATGAATTGCAAAGATCATGGATTCAACTCAAAGGGGAGTGAGATACCTTTGAAACCCAGTTCTACGCAAGCAAGAAGAAGGTTTTGGAGATCACGAGACAACTTCATGAAGAGCAAAGTTTGAACGCCTACGTTGCACCAAAGAGGATTCACTCATGGGAAATTTGAGTCCTTTTTTATTTTAGGAGTTTATTTTGTATTATTTTTGCTTCTTCCATTGTAATCCCAAGGGGAATTTTTGTAAACCTTTTGAACTTATTAATATAATTAATGTTTGTTCCTTCTTTGTTTAAACAAATTTAAATCCTAAAGGTTCTTGAAAACACTTGCATTTGCATTACATGCATCATAACATAAGCAGGTTTTCCGAAATAGGTTTCCTCATCTCTCTACTATTTATTTTTGTAAGATGGATCTCGAGCATAGTGTGAAGGACTTGCAAATACAAAAGTCTCAGTTACAAGAAACCTTGCTTAACTTGGCCAAAGTGTAGTAAGAGCTGATGACACTTCTGGTTGCAAAAAAGAAGACCAAGAAGAAAGCTTTGATCAACATGGGAAAGAGATTCAATCGCCTAATTCGACAAGTTCAAGTGGTAGAAGACTCCTCCGAGGAGGATGAGAATCAGGATGAAGATGCAAGGAGTGTCGTACCCCAAATTTTCCCTACTGTGATGATTTATTAAAATAGAAGAGATATTTAATTAAAGATGGTACATCAATATCTGATGGCCCATTTTTATCCAAGACTAGGGGGTGTACTTTAAATTCAGGAGAGCGGGGCTTTCTAAATCGGAAAGACTCGTGTATCTGTGAATGTTCGTGAGGCATGTTGGCCAATGGCCCATGCGATTCGAAAATAAAATTATTCGAGTAACTACTAAGTTCAATTATTAAATAGATGTTATTAATAAAAGAGAGGTTAAAATTAAAAAGAGTTAAGCCCATTTAAGTAAATATGGTGTTAAACAGGGAATAAGGGGGCGTGATCATCAAATTAGAGGCCCATTAAGTTTTATTATTATTTAAAAGAAAACTATTTATGAAAACTAAAACATTTTTACTCATAAATTTGGTTTTGTTTGTTTTAAAAGTCATATTGGGTCGGCTAAGTGCGCAAGGCCCATTATGTTAAGATGTTGCGTTGCTGTTTAGAAAAAAAATATATTTATTTTAAGTATTATTTTACTGTTAAAATTTTGTTATGATTTTTATTATAATTTAAACTTGTATGTCAAAAAATTAGTTTATAGTTTGCTTGGGCTGAAATGGAAATTAACGCAGGCCCATAATTAGAAAATAACAACTGTTCAGATTAGCCTAAATCAGTGTTCACTTTCGTAGGGAAAAACAAAAACAGTAGAGATTTTAACATAATCAAATCCATTATATTCAATTTATATTACAATAAAATATACAAATATCAGTAAAAAACAAAATCTGCAAATATCAGCAAAAATCTTACAAAATCGAATCTTACAAATTCAATCTCTATTACAAGAATTATGAATTTACAGTAAAACCAAATCCAATCACATATTACATTTGCAAACAAAATCAATTACATTAACAATCTAATCCCTAATTTTTCTAATCCCTAATTTGTGCTAATTTCTAACAGCAAATTTACACAACCTTAATTTCTTAACCTATAAATACGATGAATTAACAGAAAAAGGGGGATCTTTGACAGAAAAGAGAGGAACAAGTACAGTAAAAGGCTGGAAAAAAGGCAGAAGAAGAAGAATAAAAAGTATGGAGAGGGCAGGTCTTGTACAACACAGAAGACGAAGAACAACATAGCAATTGGGGTTCCAATATCTGGAACCCTAGACGCTGCCTCCACCATGCCAGCATCTTCAACATCACTCCACCGTCACCTGTAAAACACAGAGAGAAAAGATCAGAAGAAGGAGAAGCCGATCAGATATATTGGGAGAACGTGTCGAAAGGGGTAAAAACCAATTTAGTTTCCTTAGTTTTTTGTCGTTTGCTCTGATTGTTGGCTGGGTTTTGGGTTAATGGTGGTAGCACCGCCGGGGAATGGGTAATTAGGGTTTGGGAATTTGGGAGTGAAAGAGAGTGGAAGGGTTGAGGCGGAAGAGAGAGGAAAGCAATTTCAATGTAAACAAAGCAAGAAAATTGAGTGTAATTGAAAATGAATTATTAAAACAAGTTCTATGTCCGTTTAGATCCCATGTGCGTTGGTTTACTATAAGCCCCATTCTCCCTCATTACCAGCCATCTGATCACGATCTGACGGCCATTAGGCCGAGTCACCATGTTAACCCGTACCCCCTCTCCCCACCGGGTTACACTGAACCCCTTTCCTAAGCGTTTTGGGCCTAAGCCCATTGTTATTCACACTCCCTTCTCCCTGAACTACTAACACGAAAAACAATTACACCCCCTGCCAGCCTGCGTATTGGGCCTACTTCAAATTATTTTTAGCACCCCCATCCTTTTACTTCCAAACTAAAAACGTACCCCCCTGTTTTAATTAAAATATATTTTTATTTTCCTTTTATATTATTATTTATTTTCTTTTTTTTATATAATTATTATATTTTAATATTTTATTATTATTATTATTATTATTATTATTATTATTATTATTATTATAATTCCCTATTTTTTCCATAATTAATTATATAATTATTATTATATATTATTATTTATATACTAACATTTAAATTATTTTTATTCAAGTGCATATATTATTTTCTCATATTCTTTGCATCAAATATTTTTGATCATGCATTAATCAAGTTTTTTGCAGTTAATACGATTAAAAAATACTAACCAATCATCAAACTATTTTTTGCAAACAAACTATTTTAATCAACTGTTTTTGCAAAAGGGTTTCAAACAGATTTTGACTAATCGCGCATTTAGCCAAAATCTCCGCAATCACTACAACCGGTCAAAATGAGAGGTGATTCAAAATACATTTGCAACCCCTAAAAAACACCAACCCCATACGAACTACGAATTGGGACTCTAATTCCTCATAAGAGGATACGTAGGCATACGATCAAAAATCGTGGCGAGTTCCCCTATAAAAAATTAAAACCCTTTCCTATAATGAAATTTAAATCCTGTTTCCCCAACTCTAACCTGAAACCTAATATCCTTGTGAACAAGGTAGACGAAAGGTGCCTAACACCTTCCTTTCGTCTAAAGAAGCCCGAAACTTAGAATCTCTGTCTGTGAATTAGGGTTTTCTGTTAGATTCCCTTCCCTAGGATAAAAACTAATAGTGGCGGCTCTGATTAAAAATCAAGTCGCAACAAGGAGCACCTATGCTGGGGGTGGGAACAATCCAGTCTCTGAGGATGATGACTTTTTTGACGAATAATATCCATCGTCTGAAGACAAGTATAAGCAACTGAAGGACATATTGAAGGCTATGGAGGTTCAAGTTGTGTCTGGTCTGGATTTTGGTTATTTGGGTTTGGTTCCTGGGGTGGCAATCTCCCCAAAATTCAAGATTCTAGTCTTTGCCAAGTACGTTGGCGTTTCGTTCCCAAAGCTTCACTTAAGATCTTACGTCCGTAAAATTCAACCGAATACCACTGACAAGAAATTGTGGATGCACTTCTTTCAAGAGAGTCTATTTGGGACTCAATTGGAGTGGTTTTACTAGTTAGAGGGTTCCAACATCCATACCTGGGAAGACATGGCCACCGTCTTCTATCGTCAATATCAGTACAATGCCAATCTGGCCCCAGCTAGAGTGCAGTTACAAGGAATGACCATGGGTTCCAATGAAAGTTTCAAAGAATATGCGCAAAAATGGATAGACCTGGAAGGTAGGGTGCATCCACCATTAACTGATAAGGAATTAATAAATATGTTCATGGGAACACTGACTGGACCATTTTTCAACTTGTTAATTGGGAGCTTATCATCTGATTTCATTGAGTTAATCATGACTGGTGAAAGGGCCGAGAGCGGTATTAAAAGTGGAAAGATATCCATGGCCTCTGTCTCTACATCAAATGCTGTGAAAAAACCGTTTATTGGCAAAAAAGAGACTAATATTGTATATGGGTCAAGAAGCCGTGCTAGGAATGACCATCACTATTCTGTAGAGGTTGTGTTGATTTCCAATCTAACTCCAACTTAACGACCTCGTCAACAAAATAATCAATAAAGACCAAATGTTCAAAGAACATAATTTACCAAAATCAATATACAACTATCTCAAGCTCTGCAACACCTCTTGAAAGCTGACTTGATGACTTTGCGAGATCCTCCTTCCAACCCTAACACTGCTTCTCCAAAATAAAACCCCAACGCCATATATGCCTACCATTTGGATAGCCCCAGACATGACACATATGATTTTTGGTCTCTTAAGAATATAATCCAAGACCTCATTGACAACAATACCATTGAATTTGATCCTCCTCCAACTCCGAATGTAATCACCACAACTATGCCAAATCATGGTAAATGTGTCAACTCTATTGAAGATACTACTTTTGTTTCCTTTGTTGAGGACTTGACCACTCTGTTGAAGTTTGTTAAAAACAATTTGCTGAAAGCTGGGGGTTTCCCTGGTTGCCTTGAAGATTGTTGTTGCTGTGCTGTGCAAACCAATGGTTGTGAATGGATGAAAAGAGGTGTCCAACATCTAATGGGCAACCATGAGATCTTATTTAAAAGAACTCCATCCGTAAAAAGTTTGACTGAAGTTGTGCCTCAAGAAGTTGAAGACATATCCATCATCACTATCTCCAACAAACCTATTAGGATCTGTTCAAAAGGTCCTATTAGGATTTCCAATGAACCGAAGATATCTCCATTGATAATTACCACACTGGGGCCAACCCCTTATTCTTCCAATAAATAGGTACCCTGGAATTATGGGGCTGAAATATACTACCATGGAATTAAACAAAACTCCTGGATTGACGAAGATAAAGCTGCTGATATTGCCAACATTGCTGGCTTTAGCAAGGTGACAAGGACAGGGAGAATCTTCTCTCCTAACATTTCACCTCCAACCACTACAACTACACCTGTTTGCATTACCATTAAAAAACCTAGTACTGATGCTAGGGGAAAAGAAAAGATGATTGAGCCTGCTAGGATAGAGGTGCCCACCAAAGACATTACAATTGAGGAACCGTCCACCCAAGAGATGGAGGAGATTTTGAAAATCATAAGGAAAAGTGATTATAAGATAGTAGAGAATTTGGGGCAAACCCCCTCTAAGATTTCTATGCTATCTTTATTACTTTGTTCTGATACGCATGCTTAATTGATAAAATTAATGAAGAAAGCTCATGTTCCTCAAGAGACTACAGCCGAATAGTTTGAAATTTGTGTGACGAGTTTGACTGCCGATATTAGTTTGGGATTCTCGGATACTGATTTAACTCCAACTGAAAGAAATCACAATAAGGATTTGCATGTCTCTATTGAATGCAAAGGAACCACTCTAGCCTATGTATTGGTGGATACTGGGTCCTCTCTAGATGTCTTACCCAAAGGTGCCCTAGACCGGTTGGATTGCGAAGGTTTGGTGTTGAAGCCAAGAGACATAGTGGTAAGAGCTTTCGATGGATCAAAGAGGACGGTAAATGGAGAGGTCAACCTCCCCATCAAAGTTGGCTCTCAAACTTTCAACTCGACTTTCTATGTGATGGAAATCCGTCCTGCCTACTCTTGCTTGGTTGGACACCCTTGGATACATGGGGTAGGAGCGGTGACATCCACTCTTCATCAAAAATTGAAATATCCAGTCAAAGGAAAGATCGTAACTGCCTGTGGTGAAGAAGAGTTTATGGTTAGCCACCTGAATTCGTTTAAGTATGTTGAGATGGATAGAGAGTTCACAGAAACTCCTTGTCAAGCCTTTGAAGTGGTATCTCCCATGGTTGCTGCTGCCAAGGTTACTCCTAATGTTCCAAAAGATGTTAAAGATGTGCCTAGGATGGTTTCCCTTAAAGATGCTCGTGCTGTGATTGAAGACGAAGGTTGTACCATATGGGGACAATTCCCTGACATCCCTTTCAAGTCAAACAAAAGTGGTTTGGTTTTCACTACCAAAGCCCAAAAGGTGGTCAGACGTGCTCGCATAGGAAAACCACCTCTTCGCATCAGTAATCATGAAGTGAATGCTCTTGAAGACTCCGACAATGACTGTGATTTTGGTGACTAGATCTACCCAACTGCCGAGGAAGGACTCAACAACTATAGTGCCAAGGATTTCATTCCCATCTCCTTCAATAAGGAGTAATTACCATTTACTGGTTTATTAATTTACGAACTCTGTCTATAATTTTATTGAAACAGTGACTTTAAGCCATGTGCCATACCCGGGGCACCATGGTCCATTTGTTAAGGGTTTGTTCATTTTCATATGCCATATAATCATTTAATAAAAAAACATTGGAATCTTTTGCATTCAAATTTTGCGCTTATTGTCTTTCTTTCACTTTATTGCATTTTCAAAATAGCCATGTATATTACATGCACACATACATGCATTTGCAGATCCTCATACACTCCAGGTCTCATTAACAATGACTCTGCTATTACCACCTATGATTTTGAACATCCAATCTACCAAGATGAAGATGAAGGCGAGGGAGATTGTAAAATACGTGTGGAATTAGCCAGACTTCTGATGCAAGAAGAGAAAGCCATTCAACCGCATGAAGATCCAGTTGAAGTGATCAACCTAGGTACTGAGGAAGACAAGAAAGAGGTCAAGATTGGAGCCAACTTGGAAGACGGTGTCAAATACAAATTGATCTAGATGTTGCATGACTAAATTGAAGTGTTTGCTTGGTCATATGAAGATATGCCAGGGCTTGATACTGACATTGTGGTTCATCATCTACTAACAAAGGAAGATTTTCCTTCAGTCAAGCAAAAAGCTCGTCGTATGCGGCTAGATATGTCTGAAAAGATAAAAGCTGAGGTAATGAAGCAATTCAATGCAGGTTTTCTAGAAGTAACGTCATACCCCCAATGGGTGGAAAATGTGGTCCCCGTGCCAAAGAAGGATGGAAAGGTCCGTATGTGCATAGACTATAGAGATTTGAATAGGGCAAAGCTCCAAAGATGATTTCCCACTACCACATATTGACTTCTTGGTCGACAACACTGCTCAACATAAAGTCTTCTCCTTCATGGATGCTTCTCTGGCTATAATCAAATAAAAATGGCTCCCGAAGACATGGAGAAAGCCACTTTTGTTACACAGTGGGGCACTTTTTGTTACAAGGTCATACCTTTCGATTTGAATAACACCAGGGTAACCTATCAACAAGCTATGGTAGGCCTATTTCATGACATGATCCATCACGATATAGAATTCTATGTGGATGATATGATTGCAAGGTCGCATACTGAGGAAGAACACCTGGATCACTTACATAAATTGTTTGAAAGATTGAAGAAACACAAGCTAAGGCTGAATCCCAACAAATGCACCTTCAGGGTAAGATCTGGGAAACTCTTAGGGTTTGTCGTCAGTGGAAGAGGTATTGAGGTCGAACCTGCAAAATTAAAACCCATACAAGAAATTCCATCTCCCTGTACTGAGAATGAGGTCAGGGGTTTCTTAGGTCGACTTAAATGCATTGCTCGATTCATATCTCACTTGACTGCTACTTGTGATCCAATCTTCAAACTCTTAAAGAAAGATCAAGTAGTCAGATGGAACGACGACTGCCAAGAAACCTTTGACAAGATCAAGGAATATTTACAAGAACCTCCCATCCTGATGCCTCCAATTGAAGGAGGACCTCTGGTTATGTACTTGACTATATTAGAGAATTCAATGGGGTGTGTACTGGGCCAACATGACGAATCTGGCCGAAAAGAGCACACAATATACTATCTGAGCAAAAAATTTACCGACTGTGAAACAAGATATTTTCACTACTCAAGAAAACTTGTTGCACTCTGGCATGGGCTGCTCGCCGGCTAAGACAATATATGTTAACTCACACCACTTTGTTGATTTCTAAGATGGACCCTATCAAGTACATATTCAAGAAACCAACTCTCTCCGGACGAATAGCTAGATGGCAAATGATCTTGACTGAATATGATATCCAATATACTACACAAAAGGCCATCAAAGGAAGTGTGCTAGCAGCTCATTTGGCCCATCAAGCTGTTGATGACTACCAATCCATGAACTTTGAATTCCCATACGAGAATATCATGCTAGTAACTGATTATGAAAAGCCTGGACCATATGAATGACCTGAACAAGGACCCCAATGGACCATGGTTTTTGATGGGGCTTCCAATGCTTTGGGTAATGGAGTTAGTGCTGTGATTATTTCTCCCGATGGTTTCCATACACCCTTCACTGCTAAACTGTGCTTCGACAGTACGAACAACATGGCTGAGTATGAGGCATGCATATTGGGTCTAAAGGCTGCTATCGACCTAAGAATCAAGTTCTTAGACATATATGGGGACTCAGCCCTAGTGATCAGTCAAGTCAAAGGGGAATGGGATACCAAATATCCTAATCTGATCCCCTACAAAGAGCTTGTGTTAATCCTGATTCCATACTTCAAAGAGATCACCTTTGAGAACTTTCCAAGAGAAGAAAATCAGTTGGCAGATGCATTAGCAACAATGTCATCCATGTTCAAGGTCAAGGGAGACAACGAGGCTCCTAAAATTACAATTTAATGATTTGATGAACCGACACACTGTTTTGAGATTGACACTGATGAAGAAAAGCCTTGGTATCAAGAGGTGAGAAGACATCTTGAAGCACAAGAGTATCCTGAAGGAGCTTCCATCAATGATAAGAAATTCTTGCGAAGATTTTTGGCCAAATTCTTCCTAAGCAATGGAATCTTGTACAAGCGCAACTGCGATTCTACTCTACTCCGATGCATGGACAAGAAGGAGGCATATAAAATCATGGAGGACATGCATGGTGGTATGTTTGGAACTCAATCTAGTGGACACACTATGGATAAGAAGATCCTAAGGGCTGGCTACTAATGGTTGACTATGGAAACTGATTGTCACCACCACTCGAGGACTTGCCATAAATGTTAGATCTATGCCGACAAGATTCACGTGACTCCAATTTATTTGAATGTCATGACTGCTCCTTAGCCATTTGCAATGTGGGGAATTGACATGATTGGAAATATCAAACCCACCGCCTCCAGTAGACATCGTTTCATCCTCGTTGCCATCGACTACTTCACAAATGGTTCGAAGCTGCTTCGTTTGCCTTAGTCACTAAGAATGTTGTAGCCCGGTTTATCAAGCATAACCTCATCTGCCGATACAGTATCCGTGAAAGGATCATCATTGACAATGCAACCAATCTCAATAATTCTATGATTACGGAGCTTTGCACCCAGTTCAAAATCAAGCATCACAAATCTTCTCCATATAGACCTAAGATGAATGGCGCAGTGGAAGCTGCCAATAAAAACATAAAGAAGATTTTTCAAAAGATGGTGGTAACCTATAAAGAGTGGCGTGAGATGCTATCGTTTTCTCTTCATGGTTACCGTACCTCGGCTCGAACTTCAACTGGGGCAACCCCTTTCTCTTTAGTCTACGGCATGGAAGCTGTCCTGCCTGTGGAAGTTCAAATTCCTTCCTTAAGGATTATGAAAGAAGCAGATTTAGGCGAAGATAAATGGATTCAAACTAGGATGGATCAGTTGAACTTGATTGATGAGAAGAGACTGGTTGCTGTTTGTCATTGTCAAATATATCAAAAGTGTATGGTCAGGGCTTTCAACAAAAAGATCAAACCTCGAGTGTATCAGACTGGTGATTTGGTAATAAAGCACATCATTCTTCCTCTAGGCGATCCCAGGGGAAAATGGACTCCCACTTACGAAGGGCCATTTTTTGTTAAGAAAGTATTCTCTGGAGGTGCCATGATGCTAACTACTATGGATGGCGAAGATTTCCCGCATCATGTGAACACGAATATAGTCAAAAATACTACGCATAAAATGACCTTCTAGGTTGACATACCTAGGCAAAAACAAGGGCATCCCGGGAAACCAAAGAGGTTCAAGCAAAAATTAGGGATATATACAAAAGATTGTACACCCGGCAAGTCGAAAACCCGAAAGGGCGGCTCGGGAAAAAAAGGATATTCTGGTGGGCTGAAAATCCGAAAGGGTGGTCCAGGCAAAAGTTAAGGATAAAAGCATATGAATATGTCCCATGAAATCACTACAACCAGCTTTATTACCAAGGTACAAGCTCTTGGATGTAAGATCAATTCAATCAACTTCTTTCAAAGGGATGATGTTCGAAGACATAGGGGAAATAACGGAGTTGGAACACAATGAGATCATTTCCACATGGCTATTATTTTTGTTTTCACTTTGTGTTCTTTCGATGATTTCCTCTTACTAGGATCTCTGTCTCCTTGTACCAAAACGCCTATTTATAGGAAAAACATCAATATAAATATACTTTGAAGTGCAAATTTTTGTTTTTTTTTCTATTTTGAGTGCAAAAACGTCCAATGACTAAAATTGAATGAACATATACATATGAACATAATTAACTGTTAACAAATGTATGTTTAAAAACAGTAATAAACATTTTCTTAAGGATTCAGGATGTCCCCACAGAGTTACTTCAACAAAATTATCCCCACAGATTTGAATTCTTACAGTATCCATCCAGAGTTCTAATCTCATGACAATCGTTTCCCCAACTGAGTTGGTCCTAAACTACAAGAAAAACCTTGTGGAGTTTGTCTCCAAAAGAATTCATCTCCCCAATAAATTCTTCAAAATTCTTTCCTCAAGAGGATTTATTTCCCTATAGACTACAATTTCCCCAACTCGAGTTCTTTTCTCATGCCATTACAAATCAACGGACAAAACCCCTTGTCCCCAACGAAGTCGATATTATACCCAGTAAATTGCTGCAAAGCCTAGAATTCGACCAAATACCAGTTAATTTTATTTCTCCCCATTCAAGTTATAATTCCCCAGTAGAGTAATGGACAACCAAGGTTACTGAACTCTATTCCCCAAGCAAAAATTAACATTCCCCGCAGAATTTCCTCGAACAACAAAACCAGAATCCCCAGAAGAAACACTCTAAACAAAGTCAAAGATACACATATTCTCTATCTCCAACAATAGTTTGGGATTTAGCTTCCCAAATCTCCCCAACAGTTGTCAAGAATTTATTTTCCAGACAAAGATTTACTTCAATAAAATTTCACATTCATGCATCACGACATATACATACAAAATGCATGTAGCATAATCTCATTTATTTTGAGAATATCATTATGCATCACATACATTATGACATTGCATCACAACTAATTCTTTACCTTTTCAGGAAAGGTCAGACATCAAATAAATATCATCAGCAATAAACAGACCTCTACTGGTTCAGTTTAAATCAATCAATGGTTTATCCTGATTCCGTTCCAGTAGACACTTTCTCTGGTTCAGTTAAATTACTCTGAAGATTTACATTGATTAGTTCTCCAGTTATAGATTATTCAAGACCTCTGTTGGTTCAGTTTAAATCGATCAATGGTTTATCCTAATTCCATTTTGGTAGACACTTTCTCTGGTTCAATTAAATCGCTCCAAAGATTTACACTGATTTGTTCTCCAGTTAAAGATTATTCATGACCTCTACTTGTTCAATTTAAATCGATCAATGGTTTATCCCGATTCTGTTCCAATAGACATTTTCTCTAGTTCAGTTAAATCACCCTTATTCGTTCTCTAGTTAAAGATTATTCAAGACCTCTGATGGTTCAGTTCAAATCTATCAATGATTTATCCTGATTCCGTTCCGGTAGACACTTTCTTTGGTTCAGTTAAATTCTCTGAAGATTTATACTGACTTGTTCTCCAGTTAAAGATTATTCAAGACCTCTGTTGGTTCTATTTAAATCGATCAATGGTTTATCCTGATTCTGTTTTGGTAGACACTTTCTCTGGTTCAGTTAAATTGCTTCAAAGATTTATACTGATTCATTATCCCATTGAAGAATATTCAAGACTCCCGCTTGATTCAGTATAAAAATCAACCAAAGCTTTATTCTGATATTTCTTCCAATCTCTATCAACAATCACATAGGATGGCATATATGAGCCCATCTCTGAAAACTCTTCATCACATCTCCGAATGGCATCTTTAAGTCCATTTCCAACGCAATCAACTAACAAATTACTTCATGTATCAACAAGTGCAAATTTCTGGGCACTCTAGTGTTTAATCATCTTCCACCCTCAAGTCACGAATGGCGGAACCACCAATCTAACTCTTCAGGTTTAAGAAGATGGAACAGGGTTAGTTGTTGTACCCTAAAATTTTCAATCTCTTTTCTCAAGATAGTTCTCACAAGATCTTCAATAGTTCAAATTTGCACAAGGGTTAACTAGGTCAAGCCATCTCCTCAACAACTGATACATCAAATTAGGGTTTGAGTTTGCATAAGGACAATTGGACTTCTAATACTTCAAATGAATTTCATGGATCATTAGGTACTCTCAATATTACTCATGTCAAGTTTCAAGTCTTGGCTCACAAAATTGCCCAATCAATTGATTAAATGACCCAAAATCAACTGTATTGGATAAAAAGTCAACTATGGTCAACTTACAGTCAAACTTCAATATTTTTGACCAATATCAACATTTTGAAGTCATATGTATGAATTTATCAAGTTTGGATCACAATTCCCCAAGAAAATGGTTCAAATCACCAAAAGGACAAAATGGTCAAAATTAGGGTTTTGACTGAGAATGGCTAATCTTTGACTTTTGACCTAATACATGACTTATTGGTTTGAAACATGATATCAAGGATTCAAATTAATTTTTTGACCTAATTGCATATCTCAATTCATTTCTCAAGATCAATTGATTGATAGTTGAAATTCAGTCAACTGATGAAAAGTCAACTAATACACCAAAAGTCAAACTTTGACTTTTTGGTCAAAATTGAGTCTCAAAGATCACATTTCATAAAGAAATTAAAAAATATGAAAATTGATCATCATGAAATCAAGAGAGTCAAAATTCATCTTAAAAAGTCAAACTTTTCAACACTTAGAATTTTCCTAAGTGTTTTTAAGTCTTATTTTTTTCATGACTTCATGCCAACTTTTAACCAAGATGCAAGATGATTCAAAGAAAATTTTCAACATGAAAGTTGTAGATATTTATGAGATCTACAACTTTTATTCATTGATCAAGTCCTATAAATTCTTGGATTTTGAGTTATAAATTCACAAAGTTATGCACTTTTGATAAAAACAGTGAAAATTTGACTAGTTTAGGCAGATTTTTTTACCTAACTTCATGGCGATTTTTCACATAGTTTCAATTGGATTCTACAAAAATGAAAAACACGAAGGTTGTAGAGGATGTTACATGCTTTCCAAAATGTCTAATAACTCATTGATATCATTTTTGAGTTAAGAGTATCGAAGAGATGAAGTTAGGGTTTCAAACTTGAATTACAAGTCAATTTTGTGATGAACACTTGACCAAATCCATAGCCATGCTGCATAATCTTTACTTTGCAGGCCTCAGACTTGTGTTTCAGTCCATAATTAATGGTTTACACAACTAATTAAGTCCTTATCCAAGTGATTCAAGCATTATCCAAACTAAGTTGCCATTTTGGGAAGAAAGTAACCATTCCATTCTTGTAAAGAAAGCTTTATGCCCAAAGCCAATGCATTGAGCTCCTAACTTGTTTGTTATGATTACACTCCACCCACAAAGTCAGAAACATTGTATTTAAATTTATTAACAACTCTTGATCATTAAGTACAAAACATTGAAACTTGTTTTGTCAAAATATCACATGTTGAGTTTAAATATGTAAATTTGAATTCTGATAAACTTGAGCACTCCAAGCCTTTGCCTATAAATTGAGCATCCTTCTACAAGCATGGACACGATTTAGCAAGCACTCAAACTCACCCAAACTCCTTGAAAACTAGAAATTTCATAAAAACTCCACTATTACCATAATTATGCCCAAGAGCTTTCATCTCTTAAACCACTCGTGTGTTTCCTCTCCAAATCATCTCAAAATCTTTCTTACCTCAAATACAACTCATCCCAATCCCTGTTTCCAAACTGTAACACCATTTTCACCATTGTCCAAACTCAAAAACTGGGGTCTGCAACTTGACTTCTCCAGGCCATTTCAGCCATTCTCAACTCAAGCTAAGCATTGCATTAACTTCCTAGAGACTCAAGGAAGCTAACCCGATCATTGCAACACCTTGAAAGCTGCTCAAACTCAAAACACGATCTGCATCTGCAAGGTGAGTTTTCTGAACTTCTATCTCTTCATACAAGAATCATTTGATTCTGATTTGTGAAGATGAAATGTAGATATCATAGCCCTGAAATTGACCATGTCCTTGGAATTCATTTATATTGGTTGAGTAGTTTGAATTTTAGTCTTGAAATTTTAGAAATATTTAGGTCAACATTTGGAACCAATAAAATCCTTGTTCATCTTTGAGAGTTAGGTTAATTAGTTTACATATTTGGAATCATGGTGAAATTTCTAACAAGTTTGATGTTTGCACTTTTGAGAACGGTTGAGAAATGAGCAAGTTATAAAATTAAAAAATGTTGTTCATGGAAGCTGGTGCGAGGAAGAAGATAACACAAGCCTAGGATGGGTTTTCAAATATATATTTATGGTTTTGTATTAATAAATGGATGTATCACCACCCCAATGGTTAAAGCGCGCGCCTGTTACCTCTTGGACCTGGGTTCGAGCCCCAGCGTCCATTTTTCATTTTTTCCTATTGTTTTCACTTCCTTTTTTGTTTGAAACAGCGCACCTTGAGCCTGCCTTGGACTGGGCCTTGCTCCTTTACTCAGCAGCAAACCTGTTTGAAGAAGTCAAAAACACAAGAAGGGGAGGTTGAATTGAAAACACAAAATCAAAAGCGCAGTAGACATAATATTTTTATCCTGGTTCATTTGATCTCAAACTACTCCAATCCACCCATCAAGGTGATTTCGCCTCTCTCCAATGAGGACTTAATTCACTAATCAAAAAATGATTACAATCACTACTTTGACAACTGCCAAAGTCTTCTTGAGTACAACCACAACTCGATTAATCTCAAGGAAAATTAGCTTAATCAAGATAAAAGAGTATTCTGTGTATGGTTGTTTTTCCTTACAAAAACAGTATCACAACAGTGATATTTTACACAATTTTGAGCGTAGAAAAGAATATTTAAGCTTGCAGCGTTTTTAGAGATCCCTGAAATCGTAAACGATTTGTCTTCTTAGCTTGTTTATATAGGCATAGAAATCCTGTCCAACATAAAGCGTGATAATGGACATTCAATGTTGTTTCCATATTGAGAAGATTCTTGTCTGAATGAAGCCGTTGCATGTGATGCGGTCTTGATTGAATAGTAATGCTTCAGAATCTTAGAATCTTGCATGCTACTATTACTTCAGAACATTGATGACTCAGAGATGTGAGGATCTGATGGTATATGAAACTCCTGTCCAGAATCAGAGTATTCTTCACTTCAACGCAGGTTCTGACCATCATTCTTCAGCGCAAATTCTGATTACCTCAGTTTGAAAGCTTATATAGCTTAACTTCTGATGCTGCTTTGGTCAGAACTTCTGCATACAAAATAACACAAATTTAGAGTGCATATTTGTTCTTTGTGTTTGTTATCATCAAAACTCTAATTAAGGGTTGTAGAATCAAACTATGTTCTAATAATCTCCCCCTTTTTGATGATGACAAAAACTAGGATTTTCAATGAAAAATATAGAAAAAAAAGCTTAAGAGAGACTCCCCCTGAGTTGATTACTTCCCTGAAGTTCCTTATCGTCAGAGCTTTTGATGCATCTCCTTCTGTTCGTATCAGAATGTGTTCCTGTTCAAGCTTTTTAGAAAATATAGAGGTTAAGATATTCAGAATGTTTGAGACTTTGTCCCGGTATATTGTTATTGAAAATATCTTACTTTCTCCCCCTTTTTGTCAGGTATCAAAAAGCAATATAATCAGAGTCAAAAAGATGAATTACATTGAAAACAGAATGCAATGACAATTTTCAGAAACAAGGAGGATAAGATAAAAAATTACAGATAAACAGTTTAAAGAAATCTAAGAAGGAGGCGGAAGACGTGTGAACAACGCTTCCAACAAGCTCTTAATCTGAGCGCTTGATTCTTCCTGCTTTCCCAGAATGTCTTTGATTTATTTTTTTGTATCTTCTTGTTTATCCAAAATACCCTTGACCTCTTTGTTTGTATCCTATTGCTTATCCAGTATGGCATGGATTAAGGCATTCTCCTTCTTCAACTCTTCCAGAGTTTGCATGACTAGAGACGAAGCTGGTGTATCTTCAGGGGTTGCATGTCGTTCAGAATACTCTGCAGCCTCTTCTAATTGAACAACTTCTTATGTTGCAATCATGTTTTCTGGAGCAGTAGTCATAGAGCGACTATCAGAATCTGGTTCAGTGACTTCTAAAGGATGGTGCTCTTTCCAGGGAGCATTATCCAGCGGAAGAATTTCTTTCTTGTACCATTGGATCAGAACTTGATCTTGGAAGGCTTTCAGCTGATCACTGAAGTTCTTCTGAGCCCTTTCATAGCCCAGTTCTTTCAGCTTCTGAGTTTCAGAGTTGAGCCATTTTCTAAATCTTTCCCACAGAGAATCAGAAGCAGTAGGATTAGAAATCTCTTGACTTGCTTGCTTCAAAGAAGTAATCTATTCCTGCATTTCTGTTTCAAAAATCAACAGATTCTTACCAACATCTGATTTGGTTGAGGTTGGTTTAGGTTTGGGAGTGGCAATTTTGTTTGAGGTGGAAGCTAGTTGGTCCAGCACTTGTGGATCAATGACAAGTCTGAGGTTGTCAGCTGGACGGTTGATGGGTGATGGAGTGGAAGAGTCAAAAATCAGGATTGGTGAGTTAGGGGTGTTTGGTGGTGTAGATTCATATGGTGAAGGGATTTCTAGAATATCATGAATAGTGAGAGGTAAGTGAACCGTAAGAGGTTCTGTTATTCCAGGGATTGGGATAGTGGTATCAGAATCTGAAGGCGGGTCTTCTAATTGGTTTGCGGAAGCATGTTGAATTTCTGGTTCAGGAATGTCATAAGATGGGTTTTCAGGAGTGAGAGGGTTTTCATTCTCTGATTGAGGTGAGTTGAGGTTCAGATGTTCTGGTTGAAGAGAGTGTGGTTGAGGATTTTCTAGTTGAAGAGAGTGTGGTTGTGGATTTGCTGGTTGAGGAGAGTGTGGTTATGGATTTTCTGGTTGTTGTTGAGTGTTTAGATTTTTTGGGAGTGGTGAGGAAAAGTCTTGATCAAATAGTTCAATGTCAGATAGAAGTTTAGCAAGTTCTGGTTGATGTTGTTATGGATTGGGGGAGTGAGGTTCATTCAAGAAGTTTCCAAGAGTTACAGATGGGTCAAATTCTATGTCAAAATCCTCAAATGTTTGGGGTGAAGGATTTTCTATTGGTTGAGTGGGAAAGGTTTCAGATGTTGGAATAGCTATTGATTCTACAACAGAGACAGAAGATGGGTTACCTTTCTTTTTTGCAGCTTTAGGTGTCTTCTGAGAGGATCCTTCTCCTGATGCCTTCCTCTTTTTGGATTTCTTTAGCACAACCTCTGGAGCTGGCTTGTGCAGATCTTGGGTGTTGATTTCTGGAATAGTCCCATCAGCCTTGCAAGCTTCAAGGCATCTGACTATGATTTCTGGAGAGGCGTCTATCTCAGAAAATAGTGGAAAATCATTCAGAGGGATTCTCCTAGAAGTGATGGCCTCATGAGAAGCAATTGTGGTTCCTTCTTAATGTTCTCAATAATCTTCATTTTCTTCAGATTCTTGGCATTCAAAGGTTTCCAAGCAGTTGCTTCCAGAGTACTGATTTCTTGAGCCTCTGTCAGATATTCTATTAGCCTATTTTCTGTTAGAATATCTGAAAACAATCTTCCAAGAGGAATCCAATCCCTCTTAGTTCTTTCTTCTTCTCTTGTCTCTTTCACACTTGTTCTGATATGGTTGAAGAGCAAGTGTGGGAGGTTTATCTTGGTCTTCTTTGCAATAAAGTAAATCAGAAACTGATGATCAATATTGATGTAATCAGGAGAGCTTGTAGGCTTCCTATGATTGATACATCCCAGAATTATTCTAGCCCAGATTCTGTGATGATCCTTCAAGTCTCTGATCTTGCTGGATGGCTGTCCAGAAGTGAAGATTTCCCTAGCAATAGATTTTAGGTCAGAGCACATATCAGCCATATCAATGCACTAGACTCCACCACCATTGTATCCAATGAGTTTCCCAATCAAATCTCCTGTTATCACTATCTTCTTCCCCATAACATATGATGTGACCTGGTGGTTTTATGAGGTAGCATGAATCCATAACTCTTTAACAAGAATGGGAAAAGTTGGACCCAACAGACGATCAAAGTATCTCTTCCATCCCTGTGCAGTTACATCTTCATACAGATTAAACCCATTTTCTTGTAAGCTTTCAAAATCAATGATCAATTCAGAGAGAACTTCTAGGTTGTCAACAAGAGTGAGTAGCATTCTAATGGGTTCTTCATATTGTTCCGTTGATGAAGATTCAGGAGCACTAAGATTCTTGAGACTTGATGATGATGCCATTGTTCACACGGATTCTTTGAAGAAAATTAATGGAAAGGGTTTTTGAAAAAGAAACTAGGACAAGAGAGAATATAGAAGAGGGTAAAGCGTGAATGAATGGAATAGTAAATTGAGTTTATATAGGTTTTTAGAAAACTTAAACAGTAAGAAAGAAAATAAGTAATGATTATATGCATTAATGAAACCTGAAATTAGGGGATTTAGAGAGATATTTAACAATTACAACTGACAAGTGTCTCAATGCATCCAATCAGAGCCTTGGACCCTTCAGAATTTGAACGCGTGTTCAGCCTCAGAAGGTAGCTTATGAGAGGATGACAGATGTTTGATGATGTGAACTGCACGCCTCTATCCTTGAAATGAAACGTTCAAATCTTCATAGATAGATTCTGAGGCAACTGTACTTCTAACTTCTGAAGACAAGATGATCAGATGTTCACAGAAAATAATAAAGTTCTGGGGGTTAAGATATGCAAATAAAACATTTTATTCTGGGCATAACTTCATGATGAGATGTTTCAGAATGAAATTTAATCTATCTTCAAAAAGGGTTTTTGTAAATACATCAGCCCATTGATGGTCTGTATCAATAAGTTTTAAAGTAAGGATTCCTTTCTGAATATAGTCCATAATAAAGTGATATTTTATTTCTATATGCTTAGCCCTAGAATGCAAAATTGGATTTCTACTGAGACATATGGAAGAAGTGTTATCATAGAAGATAGGAATGTTACTCTCAAATATGTTGAAGTCTTCAAGTTGACTTTTCATCCAGAGCATTTGAGTGCTACATCTAGCAGCTGCTATGTATTCAGCTTCTACTATTGACAACACTATTGTGGACTGTCTCTTGCTGGTCCATGAGATCAGATTGTCTCCCAGAAACTGGCAGCTTCCAGAAGTGCTTTTACGCTCTACTCTGTCTCCAGCAAAGTCAGCATCACAGTATCCTACTAAGTTGTATTCATTGGATTTTCTATAAAATAAACCCAGATTAGTAGTACTTTTCAGATACTTAAAAATTCGCTTAACTGCTGTTAAGTGAGATTCTCTAGGATCTGATTGGAATCTAGCACATAAGCAAACACTGAATAAAATATCAGGCCTTGAAGCCGTCAAATAAAGGAGAGAGCCAATCATACCTCTAGATTTTCTGTTCTACCTTTTTACTTACCTCTTCCTTTTCCAGAATGCACGTGGGATGCATTGGAGTCTTTGAGGGCTTACATTCTGAGAGGTCAAATTTCTTCAGAAGTTCCCTGACATATTTGCTCTGATGAATGTAGGTTCCTTCTGGAGTTTGGTTTATCTGAATGCCCAGAAAGAATTTGAGTTCCCCCATTAAGCTCATCTCAAACTATGCCTGCATGCACTTAGCAAATTCTCTTCCCAGAGAAGGTTTAGTGGATCCAAAAATGATATCATCTACATAAATCTGACAAACTAAAATGTCATTCTTAAATGTCTTACGGAACAAGGTTGTGTCCACTTTCCCTCTGGTGAATTCCTTTTCTAACAGGAAGTTACTTAGTCTTTCATACCAAGCTCTGGGAGCTTGTTTCAGACCATAGAGTAACTTCTTTAGTTTGAAAACATATTCTGGGTGTTTGGAATTCTCAAACCCAGGGGGTTGGTGCATACATACCTCTTCATCTATGTAGCCATTTAGGAATGCACTTTTGAAATCCATCTGATACAGAGTGATGCCATTGTTTACAGCAAATGAGATTAAGAGTCTGATAGATTCTAACCTGGTGACTGGAGCAAAGGTTTCTGTATAGTCTATCCCCTCTTGCTGACTATAACCTTGTGCCACCAGTCATTCTTTGTTTCTGATGACTTCTCCTTTCTCGTTCAGTTTGTTTCTGAACACCCACTTTGTTCCAATGACGTTGAATCCTTTTGGTTTGGGAACCAGATCCTATACGTCATTTCTGGTGAACTAATTTAATTCCTCCTGCATTTCCAGAATCCAGTCATTGTCCAGAAGAGCTTCATCAATTGTTGTTGGTTCAATCAGAGAGACCAGTCCCATGAGGGATTCTTCAGAGTTTCTGAATGTTGATCTTGTTCTGATTGGGTCATCCTTCTTTCCCAGGATCTTATCTTCTGGGTGAGCCATGCTGCTTCTGGATAACCTTTTCTGGAGTTGATCAACAGAAGGTACAGGATCACTCGTAATATTTCTTTCTGAAGTTGTTGGAGCGTCTCTGTTGGGAACTTCTGATGGGTTGGCTTCAATACCTGTGAATTCAACTTCTATATCTGCAAAAGATTCATTCTGCTTTGACTTTTAAGGGTCAAGCTTATCATTAAATCTAACACTGATTGACTCTTCAACAATCTGGGTTTTTGTATTGTATACTCTGTACCCTCTTGAGCGTTCAGAGTATCCTAACATAATACACTTTTGTGCTTTAGTGTCAAACTTGTTCAGATAATCTTTAGTATTCAAAATAGAACAGGTGCTTCCAAAAGGATGGAAATAAGAAATGTTGGGCTTCCTGTTCTTCCACAATTCATATGGAGTCTTTTCCAGAATAGGTCTTATAGAGATTCTATTCTGAATGTAACACTCTATGTTAATTGCTTCTACCCAGAAGATCTTAGCAATGTTAGCCTCATTGATCATGGTTCTGGCCATTTCTTGTAGTGTTCTGTTCTTTCGTTCTACAACTCCATTTATTTGGGGAGTTCTAGGACAAGAGAAGTCATGCAAGATGCCTTTTTCATTAAAAAATGTTTCAAAATTTTTATTTTCAAATTCTCCACCATGATCACTTCTGACTTTGACAATTCTGAGATCCTTTTCATTCTGAACTTGGTTACAGAATGCAACGAACACAAAATGTGACTCGTCCTTGTGTCTTAAGAACTTTACCTATGTCCATCTTCTATAGTCATCTATGATCACTAACCCATACTTCTTGCCACTAACAGACGCAATTTTTACTAGTCCAAATAAGTCTATGTGCAGAAGTTCTAATGGCTTAGAGGTGTAAACAACATTTTTAGATTTAAAAGCAGGTTTTGCAAATTTTCCTTTCTGACATGCTTCACACAAAGCATTTGAGCTGAACTTCAGATTAGGAAGTCCTCTGACCAGATTGAGTTTGTTAATCTGAGATATTCTTCTCATACTAACATGCCTCAATCTTCTGTGCCAGACCCATTGCTCGTTGTTAACAGAGAGAAGACATTTTACATTTTGACTCTTTAGTTCAGAAAGTTTTATCTTATAAATGTTTTTTTCCTCTTTCCATTAAAAAGGATAGTTCCATCTTTCTGACTAACAACTTTGCATGAATTTTGATTAAAGATTATATCACAACCGTTATCACTTAATTGACTTATGGATACTAGGTTATGCATTAATCCATCAACTAAAAGCACATTATTTATAGAAGGAAGATTACCATTACCTACTGTTCCAGAGCCAATGATCTTCCCTCTTTGGTTGCCTCCAAAGCCCACGTAGCCTCCAGGTTTAAGTTCCAGGCTTTGGAACATATGCTTTCTTCCTGTCATGTGTCGAGAGCATCCAAAGTCCAGGTACCATGACTGGTGTTTTAACATTGCTGCTAAATATATCTGCTGCATATATAATTTTGTCCTTAGGTACCCATATCTTCTTGGGTCTTGGTTTGTTAGTTTTACCAAAATGTTGGTTGAATTTTGGTTTGACAGAGTAATCATTACTAGTGTATTTTAGGTCATGTGTGTGCCCATATGTGAAGTGTGATTTAGTGGTGTGTGTTTTATGATAAGGTCCTTGACTTTCTTAGGTGTAGATACCTTACCTTGGTATCCTATTCCTTTTCTGCCATTCTTGCTAACTCCATAGATCATTGAAGCCATCTTGCTTCTATCTATGTTTTTAGCCAGAAACTTCTGAAAGTTGTGATTATACTCTTTGATGATCTCATCAGAATTACTGGGAGTCTATGAGATTATTTCTTTCTGAGAGTTTTGTAAATTGTTTTCTAATTTTGAAACCTTTTCTTTTAACTCAGAATTCTCTAATCTAAGACTCTCAATCTTTTCAGAGTCAGAGACAAGATCCCTTTTCAGGTTCTTGAATTTGACTCTGATTTGCTGATACCTTTCCAGAATTTCATTCAGACTTTCTGCAAGTTCAACCTTAGTAAAATTAATAGTGAAATTAGGGAATACCTCTATTGTGTCTGATTCTGAGTCTGAACCAAAAGCTTCACTGTCTTCTGACATAGTTGCCATGAGAGCTATGTTAGCTCTTTCATCATCTGACTCTGAGTCAGCATCAGAAGTGTCTGAATCGTCCCATGTTTCCATGAGGCTTTTCTTCTTCTCCTTGAAGAACTTCTTTTGGGGCTTCTCTTTCTGAAGCCTTGGACAGTCACTTTTGTAGTTCCCTTGCTCATTGCACTCATAGCAGATGATGTCCTTGTTATCTGACTTTCTGTATCCTGAAGAACCTTCAGATCTTCTGTGTCTAGAGGAGGACTCAGACTTTCTGTATCTGGAGGAGGATTCATTTTGATTTTCTGATCTTCTAGGGTTTCTGAATTTCCTTTGTCTCTGCTTCTACAGTTGATTGACCCTTCTAGAGAGGAGAGACAATTCATCTTCTTCTGATGAGGATCCATCAGAGGTTTCTTCCATAGCCTGCAAAACCTTAGAATCCGATTTTTTGTTAGATTTTAATGCTAGTGGCTTACCTTGCTTTTGAGGCTCATCTTCTTCTAGCTCTATCTCGTGACTTCTTAGGGAGCTGACAAGTTCCTCCAGAGATATCTTGTTGAGATCTTTAGCTAGCTTAAGTGCTGTGACCATTGGCCTCCATTGCTTAGGTAGACTTCTAATGATCTTCTTTATGTGATCAGTAGTAGAATATCCTTTGTCAAGAACCTTCAGCCCAACAACAAGAATCTGGAATCTTGAGAACATTGCTTCTATAGATTCACTGTCTTCCATCTTGAATGCTTCATATTTCTGAATGAGCGCAAGGGCCTTGGTTTCTTTGACTTGTATGTTGCCTTCATGCGTCATCCTCGGAGAGTCAAACATATTTTTGGTTGTCCCTCTGTTTGAGATTTTCTCATATTCATAGTATGAGATAGCACTGAGAAGTATTGTTCTGGCTTTATGATGGTTTCTGAAATCACATTTTTGTTGGTCAGACATCCTTTTTCTGTCTATCTTCTGACCACTTTCATCCACTGGATGTGTGTATCCATCAATTACCATGTCCCATAGATCAGCATCACAGGCCAGAAATAAGCTCTCAATTCTGTCTTCCAGTAGTCAAAAATTTCTCCATCAAAGACTGGAGCTTTGCCACTGATTCTGTCCTTGTCCTCATGATAGTCATTGCTGATGTTTTGGCTTGGTCCCACCATAGTGTTTTTCTAAAGCTTGGATCTTGTACTGACACGGTTAAGTGTATGAACTCAGAACCAGGCGCTCTGATGCCAATTGAAGAAGTGAAAAACACAAGAAGGGGGGGGGGGGGGGGGGGGGGGGGTTGAATTGAAAAATTAAAATCAAAAGTGCAGTAGACACAATATTTTTATCCTGGTTTGTTTGGTCTCAAACTACTCCAGTCCACCCGTAAAGGTGATTTCGCCTCTCTCCAACGAGGACTTAATTCACTAATAAAAAACTGATTACAATCACTACTTTGACAGTTGCCAAAGTCTTCTTGAGTACAACCACAACCCGGTTTATTTCAAAGAAAACTAGCTTAATCAAGATAAAAGAGTATTCTGTGTATGGTTGTTTTTACTTATAAAAACAGTATCACAACTGTGATATTTTACACAATTTTGAGCATAGAAAAGAATATGTAAGCTTGCAGCGTTTTTAGAGATCCCTGAAATCGTAAATGATTTGTCCTCTTAGCTTGTTTATATAGGCATAGAAATCATGTCCAACATAAAGCGTGATAATGGACATTCAATGTTGTTTCCATATTGAGAAGATTCTTGTCTGAATGAAGCCGTTGCATGTGATGCTGTCTTGATTGAATAGTAACGCTTCAGAATCTTAGAATCTTGCATGCTGCAATTGCTTCAGAACATTGATGACTCAGAGATGTGAGGATCTGATGGTATATGAAATTTCTATTCAGAATCAGAGTATTCTTAACTTCAGCGCAGGTTCTGATCATCATTCTTTAGCGTAGATTCTGATTACCTCAGCTTGAAAACTTCTATAACTTAACTTCTGATGCTGCTTTGGTCAGAACTCCTGCATACAAAATAACACAAATTTAGAGTGCATATTTGTTCTTTGTGTTTGTTATCATCAAAACTCTAATTAAGGGTTGTAGAATCAAACTATGTTCTAACATTGTTTTCTTACATACACGCAACCCACTTTATTTTATTTTATTCTGATTATAAAACAAAAACAGACTTTTGGGCCTAACAAAAATCTAATTTTCTTCCAAATCACTAGACTTTTAATTTTATTTTTATATTTTTATTTTCTATTTTCTATTTTATTTTTATTATTATTAATATTATTATTCTTATTAGTTTTATTAATAAAAAAAATACAATTTTTTTTTTATATTTATTATTTATAATATTTAGTATTTTTTCTATTTCTTTTAAAGAAAAGGACTAAAAACATTTTCTTAACAACTTCCTTTTAATTAATTTAATTTAGATTAGGTTTTAATTCTCTTTTATAATTTAATTAACTTAGAATTTAGGAATTTTAATTAATCTCTTTCATTAGGTTTAATTAGGTTAACTTTAAAACCTTTTTCTTAAAAAACTCTAAAAAATTTATTTCTTAACTAATCTAATTTCTTTTTCTATTTAATTTAGATTTAGTTCTTATTTAATCGACTTAGACATAATTAATCATTTTCTCACTTTGTTAGTTTAATTAGGATAATATTAAGTCCATTTATACAAAAAAACTCAAACAAGAACAATTGCCTTTTCTTTGTATATCATCATACATCCTTGTACATTATTTGTTCATATTCAATATGGTTGTAATAGTAAGTTAAGGTTTATTTGCTTTCGCCCCCCCCCCCCCCCATTTTTAAATTTGTACCCCCATCCCCAAGCGATGTAATAGCGTAAAATTTTACATTTCCGCAATTTATCGTTTTCAATATAATTGCTAGTAATTAGGATTTGTATGGCAAGACATAAAATCAACAAATATAAAACCCTAATTCAAAGACAAAGAGCATGAAAACAAACACTTTGCACACTTGCACCTCTAGGGTTGACCTCACTTGTTGCCTAAAGATAAAAGTAGTCATGTTACGCAAATGTGAGATACTTTAGCAATTACCCTCGAATACAAGATCGCACTCCCTCGATGATCCTTCAAATGTTGCCTTCGGTAAACGATCCTAGACCCTTACATAAAATTGCTAAGGCACTCTACAATGTTGCATTCTATGACTGTACGAATGACCCGCGCTTGTCCCTTCACATCCAATGATAGGGCTTCTTATTAATCAATGGTAAGATAGCAATATCTAAAGGAGGAGGAAATGAACAAATACTTTTTGAGTAGGTAGAACGCTCGTAGTTGCTTGCTCACAACCATTTTCAATACATCTCTCAAAACACACCAACACTTTCAAATGAAATATTTTCAAAAGTAAACACTTTGTATACATTCTTATAGAGACGAGAATCATTACAAATTTCGCTTAAATGAAGGCACTTTTCAAAAATACTTTCAAAAACATCACAAACACATTTCAAACAAAGCATTTCAAAGTGATCTAGCAACTAAGAGCCCATAGATAATTACAGATGAAAAGGGTGCTAACACCTTTCCTTTTCATTACCTATCCCCCTAACTCAAGAAAATTCTTGAAAGGTTTTTCCTGTTCTTTTCACCCTTTCCTTTATTTGATAAAAGAAAATTCGGTGGCGACTCTTGCTATCCGCAATAATTGCGATCAAACATAATACCCAAGTCAGTTCTCCCACCATATTACAGGCTCCTCTGTTTGGGCTTTTCAGTTTTGCTATTTTCTCACCCCCTTTATTATTTGTTATTGCAGGCCCATTTTATTTCCTTTTTTATTTTTAATTAACTTTCTTTTCTAAAATCTTTTTTATTTTAATTATAAAAAATCGTAAAAAATGATAAAAAAATTAGATTTAGATTTTTAATTAACTATTTTAATTTTTGATAAATAAAAATTATTTTATTCACCTTGATTTTATTTTATTAAGACTAGGTTTTTATACTTCAATTGTTTTTCTAAACAAAAATAAAACTCCAAAAATATTTTCTAAATGCTTAGAATTCTTTAGAATTTTTTAATTAATTAGCTTAATTTTCATAAATAAAAATAATTAATTACACTTTGTTTTATTTTAAATAAATTGTAAATTAATGAAAATTAGGTCTAATTCTTATTTCACATATTTTCAAAACAAAGAAACAAATAAATATTTTCTTAAAATACTTAGAATTTTTAGGGTTTTTCTTAAACATCTTTCCCCTTTTCACCACCTTCGCGCACTTTATCTTCGCATCAGTATTTGCCAATATTGTAATTGCTCAAAGAATGTAATAGATAAATTAGGTTTTTTTAACCTTTTCACCCCCATTCATAAATTTGTACCCCCATCCCCGAGGCGTTGTAATAGCGTAAGACATTTAATTTCCACAATTTACAACTTTCCTTATTACTGTAAGTAATTAGGGTTTGTATGACAAGATTAAAATCAATCATTAGAAAACCTAATCTCAAAGATAAAAATACTTGAAATCAAAACACTTCTCACACACGTACCTCTAGAGTAACCTCACTTGTTGTCTCGGATTTAAACAACCACGTCCCTCAAACGTGAGATGCTTTAGCAAAGACCCTCAGTTAAAAGATCGTAGTCCCTTGATGACCCTTCGATACTTCCTTTGATAATCGTTCTTAGTCTCTAATGACAATTGCTAAAGCGTCTTACAAGTTGCCTTCTATGACTGTACAATGACCCACACCTGTCCCTCACATCCCATGATGTGGTTCCCTACTAACTAATGGTAGGATATCACTATCTAAAGGAGGGAGAAAAGAATAAAGACCTTTTGAGTAGGTAGATCGTTCGTAATCGCTTTCTCACAAACTAAAAAAATTTCCACACCTCACACTTTCAAAAGCAACTACTTTAAAAAATGCTTTATAAACACTCTTGAGGACTGATACAAGTGTTATTATAAAGCAAATTGCCTTACATTGGCATTTTCAAACATCCTTTCAAAAAATAACACTCTCTTTCATAAATATATTAAAAACAAACATTTTGTATACATTCTCAACGATACGAGAATCATTACAAAATTTCTGCACTTAGGCATTTTCAAAATATTTACAAACATACACAAACACAAAGCATTTCAAAACAGGAGACTTAGGAATCATTAAAACAGGCAGTCATTATCTTTCAAAGGAAAACCCACTAAGTCAAAACCTATGAAGGAGACTTAGGAAAAACTGGGGCATCTCGATGATTGTAATCTCAAAACAGATTAGGCAAAAACTAGGGATAATAAAGTCAAAAAAGAGGTCGCTACAAATCCTCAATAAAAAATATTACAAAAAAATGACTGCCTCCTCAAAAAAACTCCCAGTATCTGAACCATCACCGAAATATCAGTGCTATAAATCCAGACTCAATGGGAATCCAAACGCACAATTAACTGAGTATAGGACCGAATGAAATTCTAGTATCAGATATGAGATGTCGACGGAGATGTCATGACACAAATACTGAGGATAGTATAAAATGCAACAATATTAAAAGTAGTAAAAACACAAGGGATTGTTGACCCAGTTCAGTGTACAACAAGACCTACTCTGGGGGCTACCAAGCCAGGGACAAGTCCACTAAATAGTATCAATTTATAGACCCTCAATAAACAACCAGTTTACGATCTAATCACTTAATCACTACCCGTTCTATACTTCTACCTAAGACACACCTAGGTATGAGGCCCTCCTCAAATCCCTTCAATCACTAACAGTGAAGAACAACAAAAATATTAAGTTTTAAGGACTTCAATCATTCAATACTTAAAAGATTATGAATGATCCATAATTAACAAATAAAATTACCACTTAATTATTAAACCAATACTTAGAGTGTATTACAATTAAAAAGACTTAGACTTCTAAAACAGAAAGAATATATTCTTCTTTTAAAAGTTGCAGCTTGATGAATAAGGATGCAAGTCCTTATAAAGGCGCAATAGTGGGCTTGGGCTGAAAATCAAATATTCGAATCCCTTGAATATTTCCATGAAAGCAGTCCAAGATATAATCCATAAGGATAATGCAAATAGAAAAATGTCCTCTATATTTTTCGCAAAATATGAGTTACAAATCCTGAATAATGGCGCGCATAAAAACAGGAAACAGATATGAAGTCATGTTCAGATCAGGAGGCAGATGTCAAGACATCTACTTTGACATCATTCAAAACCAGTTTGCTTTAAATGTCAAGACATTTAACAAAACATTATCAAGTCAATGTTTTACCAAAACTGCTGCAGAAAAACACTTACAAACTCCCCCTTTGGCAAATTTTCTAAAACATTATTTGAGCACATTATCAGAGCAGCAACACAAGTAAAAACAAAACTGAGTTAGCAGTTAGAAAAAGTAACTAAGTTAGCTATTAGTAGAGGAAGATGTCAGAACATCTTCAGAGACATGAGGCTCCCCATCAAACATTAAGTAAGTTAGCTATTAGCAGAGGAAGATCTTAGAACATCTTTAGAGACATGAGGCTCCCCCTCAGTTAGTGGTCAGTCAGTCAGAGGTCAGTCAATTTCTCTCCCCCTTTTTAGACATAATATGCCAAATAAAACATGCATTCAAGAGAATAGCAATAATAGAATATACCAAATAAGTACAGACCATATAATCCAAGAGTCAAGCACATACAAGTGCCAAAAAGGAACAAAGGGGTCAAAACAAATAAACAACAAATGGTTTAACTGTCTTAAGGACCAGTAGACTTGGCAAAGTTAGAACTTCCTTCATCATCAGAATCTCCTCCTTTAGTGCTTACCCTATCATCAAAACTGTTGTCCTTCTGCAGCTCCTTGATCATCTTTTCAAAAATTAGCTTTCTTGCTGAGCTAATTCTGATCACATTATCAAGTTCTTTGCAGGATTCCCTTAATTCAATAATTATGTCATACTTGGTTGAGGTCTTGTTTTTAGAAGATGCAGATGTCAAAACAATGTCTGGGACATGTTTTCCTGAAAACAACTTGAAGTGAAGGGTCAAAGCAGACTCCCTCTTGCAAACTACATCATTACCACTCAGAATTCCAGGATGTTGATTAAGAATAATTCCACAAATAAGATATGGAAAGGCAATATGCATTTTGATAGCACATGTTCCTGCATGCTTAATAGTCTAGTAAAAAATGTAAGCACCATAATCAAATAGTTTTTTATTTCCAACAACATAGATAAACTTTCCTAAGCCAATTGTAATGGTTGAGGTATGATTGGTAGGAACCTAGTTAGAAGCTCTAATTATATGCAAGATAGCATATTTCACACTTATCTTGCTAACATGAAGCTTATTCTTCACGAGACACTCACTCACTTGGTTTGCAATGATGGCTTTGCACACTTGATTATCAGTTACTTCCAACTCACAATAATCATATTCAAACCTATCCAGAAACCTATTGATGACAACAGGGGAAAATTCTACACACCTATCTCTAACAAACACCTTCATATACTCCTTACTTTTATGATCAACACCGTCAATAGAAATATTAACAATAAATTCCTTAACAAAAGTCTCATAACATTTTGCAAACCTGGTGACAGTCTTCATCAATCCAGCAGAAGAAATCAGATCCATAATCTCTTTTCACTCCAGTGTACCAACTTCCAACTCTCTTTCAAGGGCAATTCTTCTTTGAAATACATATTTCCACTTTTCAGCATTTCCAACAGAATGGAAGGAAATGTTGTCAAGAGGAGCATCAGACACCCTAACAGAAAGCTTCTTGCTTGCAGATTTCTTCACAAGAGAGATGTCCAGGACATCTTCCTCGACATCATTATCAGAGTTAGCTTCTTCTACTAATGCAACTTTCTTCTTACTTCTGGATCTCTTCACAGGTGAGATGTTCTGGATAACATCGTCATCATCATCATCTGTGGAGCTATCGGGTCTAGCATTTCTTTTGTCAGAGGGAGGAACCACTTTACTCTAGGTCTTTGGGGGACCATACATATTCTTCTTCTTAATGCTCTTGGCAGGGGGTGTGACATCCACATTTTTTATTTTTCTAGTCTTGAGCCTTCTAGCAATTCCAGGCACCACATTAGAAATGAGCTCATTGTCAGACAACTCATCAACATTAACCATATTCTCAGTATTTTGATTCTCTACAACTTTAGAGCCAACATCATCTTCCTTAGCAGGAGAGTCCTCCTTAACATATTGTTCAACACCAACTTCCACTTCTTCTAGAGCAGAAGTAGCAAGCTTGCCAAGTTTGCTTTCAGTAGCATCTTTCTTGAAGGTGGATGATTCAGCAACAATTTTAGGATCATTTCCTTTGTCATCCGAAGCAGGCATCCGAGAAAGAGGAGTTGAAATTCCAGGCACAACAAAACCTTAATTTAACACCCTATCTACCAGCCTTATAATACTTCAATCAACATTAACAATGTCTTCTTCTGTTCTATCATCAGTAGCAGTAGAAGCATTACCTTTAGAAGTGTCAAACTCGTCTTTGGATTTCTTTGTAGGTGACGATATGGGTTTCTTTACCTTCTTCTTAAGAGGTGGAATTGTTTTTAGAGGAGTAACGTCAAGTACTCTGTCAAGGGAGAGCTTCTCAGGATGGTTGACAGATTTTGAGGGAGACGATGCATAATGTTGAGACATCTTTGAAGATTTTTGAGCAAAGAGATGAAGAATGAAAAGGGTTATTTTTCTATAAAGGAAAATGAAGAGTTTGTGAAAATAGAAGGAAGTGATTTCGTAGCGTGTGGGAAAAACTTTGAGACAGCCATGAAATGATTGCTTTCGAAATTTTATTTGTTGGTAACATAAATAATATAATATCACTTTAATGATATTCCCACACACCCTTAATTTCTACAAACTCTTATATATGCAGATCCCTAGTTTTTCTCTTAAGTTCTCAAATTGGTTTGCATCCAAAGCCTTAGTGAAAATGTCATCCAGTTGTAATTCAGCAACTACATGTTCTAAGGCAACAATCTTTTCTTCAACAAGCTCTCTTATGAAGTGATGACGGATATCAATGTGTTTGGTCCTGCTGAATATGATTTTTTGATATATTTATGGCACTTAGATTTTCATAGAATAATTTCAGGACATCTTGTTTGACATTATATTCTGTTAACATTAATTTGATCCAAACCACATGAGAACAACTGCTTCCTGCAATAATATACTCAACCTCGACAGTGGACAAGGACACACAATTTTGCTTCTTACTGAACCAAGATATGAGATTATTTCCCAGAAAGAAACATCCTCCTGATGTACTTTTTCTATCATCAACACTTCCTTCCCAATCAACATCGCAATAACCAGTTAAAGTAGAACTAGATCCATGATAATATAGTATACCATAGTCACTTACCCCATTCACATATTTAAGAATTCTCTTCACATGGTTGGCATGTCTAACTTTTTAACATCAGCTTGATATCTAGCACATACCCCTACAACAAAGGCAATGTCAGGTCTACTAGTGTGAGGTATAGAAGACTTCCTATCATACTTATGTAAATACTTTGATCCATACTTACTCCTTTTTCATATTTAGACAACTTCAGATGTGTAGGAGCAGGAGTTCTTTTGTGACTGGCATTTTCCATCCCAATTTTTTTTACTATATTCTTAGCATACTTGCTCTGAGATAAAAATATGGAATCTTCCATTTGTTTAACTTGAAGACCAAGAAAGTAGGTTAACTCACCAACAAGGCTCGTCTCAAGTTCTGACTGCATTTGCTTGACAAAATGTTGAACCATCTCATTTGACATTCCACCAAACACAATATCATCAACATAAATCTGTGCAATCATGATCATCCCTTCTTCTTCCTTGACAAAACGAGTTTTGTCTATGCCACCTTTCCTATATTCATTCTCACCAAGAAATTCTGTCAGTCTCTCATACAAGCTCTTGGAGCATGCTTTAATCCATACAGAGCTTTCTTCAATTTGTAAACATGTTTTGGAAAACTTGGATCAACAAATTCCTTAGGTTGTTCCACATAAACTCCCTCATTCAGATAGCCATTCAAGAAGACACTCTTTACATCCATTTGAAACAATTTAAATTTCAAAATGCATGCAACTCCCAAGAGTAGTCTGATTGATTCAAGTCTGGCCACATGGCCAAAGGTTTCATCAAAGTCAACTCCTTCAATTTGAGTGTATCCTTGTGCAAGTAATCTTGCCTTATTTCTAGTGACCATCTGTTTTCATCAGATTTATTCTTGTACATCCATTTTGTGCCAATTACATTTGTCCCTTCAGGCCTTGGAACTAGATTCCAAACTTTATTTTTACTAAAATTTTCTCGCTCTTCTTGTATAACATTAATCCAGAACTCATCAGTTAAAGCCTCTTTGACATTCTTAGGCTCAACTTTTGAAACAAAGCAAGAGTTTGATATCCGTTCTCTTGATCTAGTAGTAAATCCTTTATTTAGATCTCCTATGATAAACTCCTTAGGATGATCTATCTGAGTCCTAATTGAGAGCCCTTTATTGAGATGACTTGGCTCAGGCTCTTCTTAAGGTGGATTAGAATCAATACTTCTGTCATTTTATTCTGTTGGAATATCAGACAAAGATGTTCCAACATCTTCTAAGACATCTTCTTCAACATTCTATCCTCTATCATCAATAATAAGATTTATGGATTCCATCATAACCTTGGTTCTGGAGTTAAAGACTCTATAAGCTCTTCTATTTGTAGAGTAACCCAGGAATATTCCTTCATCACTCTTGGGATCCACCTTCCTCCTTTGTTCACGATCAGCTAAGATGTAACATTTACTTCCAAAAACATGAAAGTATTTCACAGTTGGTTTTTTTTCCTTCCATATTTCATACAATGTGGTTGAGGTGTCTTTCCTTAGAGTGACTCTATTATGGATATAGCATGAAATATTCATAGCTTCAGCCCAAAAGTGGCAGGGTAACTTATTAGCATAAATCATAGCTCTGGCAGATACTTGAAGGGTTCTGTTTTTGCGTTCCACAATCCCATTTTGCTGAGGAGTAACAGGAGAGGAAAATTCATGACTGATTCCTTCAGAAGAGCAAAAATTAGCAAATTTATTGTTCTCAAATTCCTTTCCATTATCACTTCTGATTCTGATGACATGACTATCTTTTTCCCTTTGAAGTTTTTGACAGAGATCTTTAAACACTTCAAAAGTTTCTAAGTTTTCTATGATAAAACTTATCCATGTGTACCTAGAGAAGTCATCTACAACAACATAGGAATACTTCTTTCCACCAAGACTTTCAACCTGTATAGGTCCCATCAAGTCCATGTGAATAAGTTCCAAAAATTTTCATGTAGTAAGATGTTGGATCTTCTGATGTGACATCTTAGTTTGCTTTCTAATCCAGAAGTTACCACAAACTCTCCCTTCTTCTATTTTGAGCTTACGAATCCCTCTCACGGCTTCAATAGATATGATTCTTTTCATTCCTTTCAGATGCAAGTGTCCCAGTTTTTGATTCCACGGTTTAACTCCATTTTCTCTGGCTAAAGAACATGTTGAGGAGAGGCTCAACTCTTAGGGAACCCATAAATAACAATTGTCTTTATATCTGATTCCTTTCCTAATAACTTCATTCTTCTCATTGCAAATGAGACATTCTGCCTTGGTGAAGTTAACTTTGAATCCTTGATCACATAGTTGGCTTATACTTATTAGGTTAGTTGTTAACCCTTTAACAAGTAACACATTGTCAAGTTTTGGAACTCCTGAACATTCTAGCTTTCCAAATCCTTTGATTTCACCTTTGGCTCAATCACCAAAAGTCACATAAGTGGTAGAATGAGAGTTGATATCTATCAATAGATTCTTGAAACCTGTCATGTGTCTAGAGCAAACACTGTTAAAGTACCAGTCATCTTTGGTTGATACTGAGAGATGTATGAGCTATGAAACTAGCAACATTAGACTTGGGAACCCACTGTTTCTTCTTTTTTCTATTTTGAGAGATCTGAACAGTCTTGGGAAGAAGAGTAATTTTAGGATACCTATACAACTTGAAATAGAAAGGTCTTATGTGACCAAACGTTCCACAGTGATGACACCTCCAGGGTTGGGATTTCTCTCTGGTGTGAGTAAATTTTTTCTTACCCTGATGTTTACCATGATGTCTTTTCTTGCCATGATATTCAGACATTTGATTCGACATATTTAGTTTAGACTTGGCATGAGTGGAATTTGATGAAGGTTCTTCTGAAATAGGTTCCTTTTTCTCATTAAACGCTATACCACTCTTATCTCCTATCACTCTTCCCACTTGAAGAATTTCATCTAATGTGTCAGACCCATTATTTAACATCTTGAGAGATTTGACCATTCTATCAAGATTTGAATTCAGAGAAGTCACTTCACTTTCCAGATTGGAAATAGTTTTCAGATGCTCTTTCCTTTCTGCCTTCAGCTGGGTTATGAGTGCTTTCTGTTTCTCCCCTTCTAGGAAAACTTCTGCACTTCTGAGACAGTTCTTTGTACGAGGTAGCTAGCTTATAAAAGGTTATTTCTCCATCACTAGAATCTTCACCAGACACATATTTGCCTATCAATGATTTAACATACTTTGCATATTCCTCTTCAAGATCACTCTCAGAATCCTCTTCATACCAAGTAACAAATATATTCTTCTTCTGTTTTTTAAGATATGTAGGACATTCAGCTCTAATGTGACCAAAACCTTCACATCCATGACACTGTATTCCTTTCTCTTGAGTGGATTTTTCTTCAGTCCTTTTTCTTCCAAACTCATTTGACTTAAGGATGTCAGATGAGATGTTCTTGACATTAGATCTTGCGTTCCTATCCATCCTTTTTATCACTTTGTTAAACTGTCTTCCAATCATAACTAAGGCATTTGATATTCCTTCATCTGTATCTAGATCATAGTCCTCCTCTTCATCTTCAGTATTGGTAACAAAATCTTTGCTTTTGTTCTTCTTTTCAGATCTTTCATTGATTCTTAATTCAAATGTCTGAAGTGATCCAAAAAGTTCATTCACTTTCATCTTGTTAATGTCTTGTGCTTCTTCTATGGTAGTCACTTTCATATCAAATCTCTTGGGAAGATACCTAAGCATCTTTCTCACCAATTTGTCTTTTGGATTTTTTCCTCCTAAAGCACTGGCAACATTAGCAATCTCAAGAATGTTCATATGGAAGTCATTAATACTTTCATCATCCTTCATTCTCAGATTTTCAAATCTGGTGGTGAGCAACTGAAGTCTTGACATCTTCACTTTGGATGTGCCTTTATGGGTAGATTGAAGAATCCCCCAGGCATCCTTAGCTACTTCACACGTGTTTACTAATCTAAAAATGTTCTTGTCAATTCCATTGAATATAGCATTCAAGGCTTTAGAATTTCCAAGAGCAATTTCATCCTCTTCTTTAGACCAATCTTATTTTGGCTTTAACTCAGAAGTAGGTTCTTCATTTTCTCCCAATTTAACAGGGTGTTTCCATCCTTTTAAGACAACTTTCCAAGCCCTACTGTCCAGAGACTTTAGAAAGGCCACCATACGTGGTTTCCAGTAGTCATAATTGCTTACATCTAGAATGGGTGGTCTGCTCACAAATTCCCCTTCCTTGTCCATAGTACCAGAAAGTATCTTCCCTAGATCTCACCCAGATATAGAGCAAGATGCCTGCTCTAATACCAATTGAAATTCTGGTATAAGATATGAGATGTTGAAGGAGATGTCACGACACAAATATCTGAGGACAGTATTAAATGCTACAATATTAAAAGCAGTAAAAACACAAAGGATTGTTAACCCAACTCGGTGTACAACAACACCCACTCTGGGGGCTACCAATCCAGGGACAAGTCCATTAAACATTATCAATTCATAGACCCTCAGTAAACAACCAATTTACAATCTAATCACTTAATCACTACCCTTGCTATACTTCTACCTAAGACACACCTAGGTATGAGGCCCTCCTCAAATCCCTTTAATCAATAATAATGAAGAATAACATAAATATTAAGTTTTAAGGACTTCAATCATTCAATACTTAAAAGATTATGAATGATCCACAATTAATAACTTAAATTACAACTCAAGTATTAAACTAATACTTAGAGTGTATTACAATTAAAAAGACTTAGACTTGTAAAACAGAAAGAATATATTCCTCTTTTAAAAGTTGCAGCTTGATGAATAAGGATACAAGTCCTTATAAAGGCGCAACAACGGGCTTGGGCTGAAAAACAAATATTTTAATCCCTTGAGTATTTCCAGAAAACAGGCCAAAATATAATCCATAAGGATAATGCAAATATAAAAATATTCCTCCATATTTTTCACAAACTATGAGTCACAAATCCTGAATAATGGCGCACATAAAAACAGGAAACAGATATGAAGTCACGTTCAGATCAGGAGGCAGATGTCAAGAAATTTGCTTTGACATCATTCAAAACCAGTTTGCTTCAAATGTCAAGACATTTAGCAAAACATTATCAAGTCAGTGTTTTACCAAAATTGCTGCCAATAAACACTTACACCGAAGAACATTACAGAGAATGGGTGGGTACAAATAAATTCTGAGCTTTTTTTCCTTTGTTTCTTAAACCATGAACTAGACCACGCTACAACCCTTAAAAGTCCTAACTTAAGAATGAGTTAGTTCGAAAGCATATTGTTACAAAAGGTATCCTGACTCCTGTAAGGCTTACTATAAATCCTGAGTTGAATTCATATTCTTACAAATTATGTTGTTTACTAAAAATGCATTTTCAAAACTTAAAGATAGGCATAAGCTTTACATTTATAAATGCCATTGTTTGTATATGACTAATTTTTTGACAACAGAGAAGTTCGCACGACGAATATTCAATGAACGGAAATCCTCTCAATGAACAGAATCGCTTCAAATGAAAAGACATTTCCAGTAATAGGCCTTTCATAATCAAGGGGCATAACATAGTTTCTCACTGATCTGGGGCAGTCAAGTTAATATTCAAGAAATTTCTCAAAAGTTCCAAATAGCCAGGGGAAGACCTCCATCTGAATCACCTGGGGCATTGAACATGAGTTCCAGCAAAGGGCCATGTGCAATCAAGAAAACATTCTCTGGCATGCTACAACACTTACAGTGAAAATTCTCCACACCCTATGAACATGGACATAGTCTGAAAATACTACGCATGAAAAAAACACCTGCTAGGTTGACTGGCCTAGGAAAAAATAAGGGCATGCGGGCGAAACAAAGAGTTCAGGCAAAAATTAAGGATATATTAATAAAATTATACACCCGGTAAGTCGAAAAACTGAAAAGGCGGCTTGGGAAAAAAAGGGTATCCCGGTGGACTGAAAATCTGAAAAGACGGTCCAGGAAAAAGTTAGGGATTAAAGCGTACGACTATGTCCCATTATCTCATCACTTATCTATCACTAAAAGACTTATCACCCTGATCAGCATCGATCGAGGGCTCTATAAGTCGAGATAATGTTCAAGACATCCATAAATCCTCAGAGTTACCTTTAGAAGCTCATCTTCAACAAAGATACATCCCCGACAGGTCTAATGTTCCTTCAAATAGAAAGTGGGACATCTTCCAGCTGTTAACATAATCATACTCCTCGACAGACCTCTCTAGCGGACAAAGGAGTATGATCTTTTCCCTGACAATGTCACCAACCCAAAGAGTCCCAATCCTCATTAGATATCATATCATCATCATAGTTCATGGAAATTCTCTTCCCCGACTGAGCTTATTCCTCCAAAACTGTAAAACCCCCTGCAAATTTCTTTCCTCCAGCAGCGCTCATTTCCTCAGCAAAGTGTTTCTCCAGCAGGTTTAGGATTTATTTCCCCAACAAGGTTTATTTCCCCAACAGGTTACAGTCTCCCTAGTTTGAGTCTATTTCTCTAACTACCACTAATTACCGACAAAGGACAATCTGGGCTGCTATCCCCAGAGAGTTTCTATTGAATTGGAAACCAGACTTGGTATCGTTCAACCTTATTCTCTCCAGATGAATCGGCATCCGTATCGGAAACCTGGCCGGATAGCACCTCAAAAAGTTATCCATCTCTTTTATCCCCAGTCAGGGTATATAAGAATTAAATTCCCCAATAAAGCGAGGAACGACCAATGTTCCTGCACTCTTCTATCCCTAAGCAGAAGTCATATATTCCCAGTTGGTTTCAATAATGAAGGAGTTTTCTCAATTACTGGGAGTACTTATGCTTAATCAAATACCTTTCACCGGTTTAGTGAAAGATCCACAACTTGAAGAAATTGCAGCAGCCTTACACCTGAAGCGGTCTGACATTGTAGCTAATTGGGAAACAAGGAGTGAAGTCAAGGGTCTCCTTGCTAAATTTCTGTTAGAAAAGGCTCAAATTTTTTTGGATGCTATGAGTTTTCAAGCTTTGGAAGAAATTTTGGCTCTTCTAATCTATGGGTTGGTGCTATTCCCTAATCCATACCAACTCATAGATGTGTACACCAAAATATTTCGTTCTCGTAACCCTGTTCCTACTTTATTCGGAGACATTCTGCATTCTCTTCACACTCGTACTACGAGGAAGCGAGGAACTCTTATGTTTTTCATACCTCTGCTATATAGGTGGTTTATTTCACACCTTCCCCGACCAATATTAAAGAATGAGCAAGGTTTGAGGTGGTCTCAAAGGATGAGATCTCGTTCTTGTTCAAATATCTATTGGTGTTCCCGATCTTTGGAAGATGTTACTATCATTGACCGCTGTAGGGAGTTCCCTAATGTTCCACTCCTTGGCCTTAGGGGAGGTGTTACTTACAACCCTTCTCTGGATCTACAACAATTTGGTTATGCTCTAAGAGATGGTCCTCATGACGCACTTATCCAAGGTATTATGTTCGACTACGAGAACAATTTTCAAGGTTATCATTAAAGGTTTATACGAGCTTAGGGCATGGTAAACAAGATTGATATCAAGACTTTAGGGCATAATAATTATATCGCTTTGGATCCATATATCAAGTGGGTACGATCTCTTGCTCAAAACCTTATGATGCCATATCCCGCTGTCTTACCGATGATTGTGGAGCCTGTTGCTGAGGGGGATGTTATTTTAACCATTCTCCATCCAAACATGCCCACTGACCCCAAGAATCATAGAAGTCCTGGATTCAACTCAAGGAAGAATGAGACGCCTTTGAAACTCAATTCTACGCAAGCGAGAAGAAAGTGTTAGTGCTCACAAGCAACTACATGGAGAGAGGAGTCTTAATGCATACCTCGACACGAAGAGGAAGCGTTAGTGGGAGACTCGAGTCTTAGGTTTTAAGATATTATATTGTTGTCTCTTTGAGACCCTTTTTCTTTTCATTGTAAGCCTAAGAGGAAATTGTAATTTTGAACTTACTAATGAAATCTTTGTTTTTGTTTCCTCTCGTTTAGAAAATTTAAATCTCCTAAGGTCCTTGAAAACATTGCATCCTCATATCATGCATCATTTCATAATCAGGTTTTCCAATATAGGTTTCATTAGTAAGTTCAAAATTAAAATTTCCTCTTAGGATAATTTTGACTGAGCTCTTCATCAGGGTTTACTGAGCTAATTTTGACTGGCGAAAAAGTTGAAAGTGGTATTAAGAGCGGGAAGATTCCGATGGCTACAACTTCTAATGCTGTGAAAAAGACCTTCACTGGTAAGAAAGAAACCAATGTTGTCTATGGCCAGAAAAGCTGTAGTAAAAATGATCGTCATCAGTTTGTGGGAGCAGTGTTGATCTCTAATCCAATGCCTATTCAACAATCACAACAAGGCAATCAGCATAGGTCAGATGCTCTGAGGAGGCAGTTTACCAGGATTAATATGCCATTGGCTCAAACATTGCAGCATTTGTTAAAAGCTGACCTCATAACACTCTAAGATCCTCCTTCTAATCCCAACACATCCTCTCTGAAGTACAACCCAAATGCAAGATGTGCTTATCATTTGAACAGTCCTGGGCATGAAACCAATAATTGCTGGGCCCTGAAAAATAAAATTAAAGACATGATTGATAACAAGGAAATTGAGTTCGACCTTCTTGAGACTCCGAACATGATTACTGCCCCTATGCCGAAGCATGACAAAGGCATAAGTTCTATTGAAGATGTTTTGTATGTTACTTCCGTAAGTGATGTGGTTACTCCTCTCTCAACAGTCAAGAAGAATTTGCTACAAGCCAGTTTATTTTCGGGATGTGTCAAAGCATGTTATTGCTGTGCAGTTCAACCCAATGGCTGCAAGTTACTAAAGAAAGGCATTCAACGCCTAATGGATGAACATGTAATTTTGATTGAGAAAATTCCGTATGCTGAGAATTTATTCCGAGATGTTTCTATCATATCTGGTACTCCTTTCAAGATCCCTTCCAAAGGTCATGTAAGGATTACTGCTAATCTAAAAGCTGCTCCCTTGATCATTACAAAACTTGGGCCCGTCCCATATTCCTCGGAGAAGGCTATTCCATGGAATTATGGGTATGACGTATATTATCAGGGCATTAAGCAAGAGTTTTCTGATAAAGATGATGAAGAAGCTAATCCCAACATTGACAATATTGCAGAGACTAGCAAAATTACTAGAAGTGGAAGGATTTTCTCCCTGGAAATATCTCCACCTGTTCAAGTCACAGCTACCAAGATAACTGCCGAAGCTCGAGGTAAAGAGCCAATGATAGAGCCTACCCAGACGGAGGCACCAAAAGAAACTACAGTCAAGGATACCTCTGGACAAGAAATGGAAGATTTTGAAGATCATTTGTAGAAGTGATTACAAAATTATTGAACAGCTGGGGAAAACCCCATCCAAGATATTTATGTTATCCTTTCTATTATTTTTTGAAGCTCATGCACAAGCTTTAATTAAATTCTTGAAGACTGCTCATGTACCACAAGAGATTTTTGCCGATCAATTTGGAAGTTATGTGACTAGTTTAACGATTGGCAATTGATTAGGTTTCTCTGATGCTGACCTGACTCCGGAGGGGAGAAAACATAATAGGGCCCTGTATGTCTCCATTGAATGCAAGGGCACTACCTTGGCTCATGTGTTAGTTGATATTGGCTCTTCCCTAAATGTTCTGCCAAAGGGAGCTCTTGACAGACTGGATTGTAAATGGGTTGTGTTGAAACCTAGCGACGTTATAGTTCGAGCCTTTGATGGTGTTTTACCCCAAAATTTTCCCTCCCATTTTCTTCAAAGCATTCTTTCAAGTCTCTTTAAATGGTCAAGGCACCCAAGGGTTGACTAGTCAAGATGCACCTCTTAAGCCAAAGGCACACAACTAGGGTTTGGAATTTCTCAAGTAAATTTGGTTTGAAAAGATCTCAAATGGCTTCCATGGTTCTTCATAAGTCCTCAATGAGGTTCGTGTCAAGTTTCAATCCCTACATCACAAGTTTGCTCAGTCAATGGCTCAAATGCTTGAAAATCAACTATATTGATAAAAAAGTCAACTATGGTCAACATACAGTCAAACTTCAAGATATTTGGCCAACATCAACATTTTGAAGTGATATTCATCATTTGATCAAGGGTTGATCATGAATCCCCAAGGAAATTCCTCAAATCATCAAAAGTCAAGAATTTTCCAAATTAGGGATTTCCTTAGGAGAATTCAACTGAACCAAAGCCCATTTTGAAGAAAATTCAATTCTCTACAACTTTTCATTTATTCTCAAGTCCAAAAGATGCTTCATTTGGAAGATATGATCTCATACATTATAGGTCATTTTCAAAAAGTTAACAAAAGATACCATTTATCAAGGCAACTTACACAAGATAATGTCTCCAAAAGAAAAAATGGTCAATATAGAGATTGTAGAGGACATCTTGGGCTTTCCAAAAAGTCCAAGATCATCTTTAAAAGATGAAAATTGAGTAAGTTATGAGGTGCACAAATTGGGAAGTTTTCAAAGAAATACATGGAATCTTAATTGAGCAATTTATGATTTTTGCTTATTGGGCTTAATCTTTTGGACTTCAAACATGTCCATGACCATTCCAAGGACTCATGAACTCACTATTACCTAGCTTTTCATTTTTACTTTATTTTATTCATATTTATTTTGGTTTTTATTCAAATAAATACAAAATAAATTGCATAAAATAATAGATAATAGGTTTTGACATATGGGCTGATGATTTGGGTCATTATAAGGCCCATAATTTCTTGCAAGGCATGTAGAAAAGGACCAGATTCAATGTACGAAAAGAAGGGCAAGAAATCACCAAAACATGGCAACTTTTCAAATTTGTGATTTTGCTTTCAAAACCATGATCAATGCGTGGATTCTTGCCAAGTTTATTCACCATTTCATTCCTCTATAAAAATAAAAGCTAACCACAAGTAAGGACGAAAAATCATTACCTTGAAAGAGCTCTCAAAATTGTCAAAAGTTGTGAAATTCGAAAACAAGTTTCCAGCTTCTCTCACTCAAAACCAGCGACTCCCCCATCCTTCTGAGACCTCTTGGAAGCCATCCATACCATTACTGAACCTCCCACGTGTCTTAGAACCACTCCATATCATCCCTCTGATTTGGTAAAAATATGGTTTCGAATCTCTTTTGTTACGCAATTTAAATCATTTCTATGCCTTTACATTGAATTGTTTGCGTGCTTTTGCCAAATCACTTATTTGTTTATTTGCTTTCCGCTACCATGTTCCTTTAGGATTTTCCTCGAATCTTTTAGGTTAATATTCAAGATAGATATTAGGATTGCAAACCACACATGCTACTATTAGGTAGAAATTTCCATCTTTGTTAATCCTTTACATAGGACCACCATTGTATGATAACATTAGACGTAGAAAATATGATAGTTTCCCTTAGACTTTTTCTTCCCCTTTTGCACGTGCATTAAAACAAAAAACTTTTCTTTATTAAACTCCAAAATACCTAACAATACTTAAATCTTTCTTTGAAGGTAAAAAATACAAACCAATCTTAATTGTTTGTGTGCCTTTTGGCTTTGTTTTAAGCCGTGTCAAATTGATGTTTTGCCATCCTTGCCATGACATTTTATTATCTTTTTGCCGATGTTTCGCCATTGCATATGTTTGTTATCCTACTTTGATTCTCAATATCATTGTTAGGTGTGATATTTTATCATATGAGTTGTTATGCCTCACCATCTTTGCCATGTTACCTCACTATCTTTTAGTTGATGTTTCACCATCGCATATGTTTTCGAATCTCTTTTGTTACGCAATTTCCTTGCACCCCCATTTATTTTTTTGTAGCGCTTGGATTCTTGGTTTGGGCTTGAATAATTTGTCTTCTCACCCCCCATTTTCTTTTTTGCACCGACCCATCATTTTTTATTTTTATTTTATTCTTTTCTTTTCTTTAATAACTATTTTCTTTTTAATAAAAAAATCATAAAATCAAATAAAAATTGGATGTAGGATTTAATTGGTTAACTTTATTTTTATAATAACTATTAATTAATTAAAATGATTTTTGAGTTTATTTTGCAATTAAAATTTGTTAGAATTAGGTATCTTTATTTAATTTAATTTAAGTCTTTTCTTCTAAAAATCATAAAACAACAAAAATACCTTTCTTTTATCACTTAGAAACTTTTTAGTTTTTATTTCTCCATCCTTCCATTTTTCTTTCTTTCTTCCCCCCGCGCGATTATTTTCTTTCTCATTTTTTATTCTTTCATAATTATGTAAATTCAAAAGGATGTAATAGCTTTAAAATTAGGACTTTACTTTTATTTCCCCGTTTTGGTTTGTAATTCCCCCTGTCCGAAGCCATATAATAGTGTAGTTTTAAATTCCGCACTTTATTTTTTTGTACTGATATTAACTGCTAGATGTATGCTAATAGGCTTGTATAGAAAGACTAAAAACAAATGTTAGCAAACCTAACACTCAAGATAAACATAACAGACACACAACACACTCGCACACACGCACCGCTAAGGTACCTCCACTCGTTACCTTCAAAATAAATAGTAACGTCTCTCGAACATGAGAGAATTTAGCAGTGACCCTTTATTTTAAAGATCATAAGTCCCTCGAAGACCCTTTCGATGTTGCCTCGGTAAATGATCTTAAAAACTTAGGGTAATTACTAAAGTATCTTACTAGTTGCTTTTATGACTGTACGATGACCCTCGCCCGTCCCTAAAAAATCCAACGATATGGATATCTACTCACTAATATTAGAATAGCATTGTCTAAAGGAAAAGAGGAAAAGAAGAAACCTTTCTAGTAGGTAGATAGCTCCTAGTTGCTTGCTCATAAAAACAATCAAAAACAATTTTTTTACACATACACAAACTCTTTTCTAAATATTTTTAAAGACAAAAAATACTTTGTATACGTTCTCGCTGAAACGAGAAACATTAGAAAGTTCTCAGCACTAAGGCTTCTTTTCAAAATATCTTCAAAACACACTTTCACCCTTTCCTTTGTTGGATAAAAGAAAAGTTGGTGGCGACTCTTGCTAACCGTAGTATTTGCGAATAAAAAGGCAAAACTAGTAAAAGTCAGTTCTCCCACTATATTACAGAATTGGCGACTCTGCTGGGGAGACATAAACTAAAAGTGGGGTTAACTTAGAGCTAGATAATATAAAAAATGCTTTACTTATTTGATTTGTGTGCTTTATCTTTCAGGTTTATGTTTGGGTTATTATTAAAGATCCTATACCCGGATCTAGGGCACCTTTTAGGCAAGTAGCAATAAATCATGGAGGTTGTACAACATAGACCGATATGGATAATATGATAGCTATGTTAGTACGATACTTTGGCTTGTACTAATGTTCCTTGAGTCAGTCAAGGATAAAATTAGGCTTCCACATAGTGTCCTTAAGCACTAACTGACCTTTAGAACCTTAAATTGACTCATCTTAGCCATTAGAAAGTAGTGAGATGGTCGACTTTGGTGTATACTGAAGTTGGTTGATACAATACTACACTCATTGAGATTGGACTTTCGGGATATTTCGGCTGCAATTCAGATGCTTGAGCTGAAACAATGCCTGAGAGAAAGATCAATGATTTGAGATCCCTAGAACCCATTTAGTATTGCTAGGACAGGTTGAGCCAACTAAAATTTCAAGAGGGTACTTACCTACAAATTCCATGCAAGCCTGAACCTAAGGCTACTTGTGTGACTTGTTTTCTTTCATTATCTAACAACTTGAACTCCTTTCAGGGTTTTGTTTGTATTCATTATCTAACGATGTGAGTTCCTTGCAGGACTTGTTTGTAGTCATTATCCAATAACCTGGACTTCTTGCAAGACTCACTTGTCTTCATCACCTTACACTTTTTCTTGGTGAATAGCCTACACATCATGACATCATACCATAACATTTCGTTAACCATTTCAGAGATCTCTAGGGACTGTGATGCAGGTTATGATGAACCAGACGTCTATCAAGGGGAAAGGGGATTTATTTTCCTCTAGTCAATGCCTTCAAAACACCAAAGCACGATAACTTGAGTCAGAGGCTATGACCCACTCGACATGGTAAGCTTGATTCTTGTAGAAGGACATTAAACAATATGGAGTTCTTCCGTCAAAGATGCAATCAAAATTCAAACATTTTTTTGTGTTTACCCCGTGATATCCTTGAAAACATTGCATGCATGTCATTATATCACAGGTATTCTCAAGACATGTTTCTCATTTTCTCGCTGTTTATTTCAGCAAGGTAAATGGCTCTCGAACAAAACAACAGAGATCTCTAAACTCAAGATACTTGGTTCAAGGAAATGTTCCTAAATATATCCAAGGGGAAAGAAGAATTGAAAACACGCCTCGTTGGGAACATGACCAAGAAAAATCCTAAAGACAACAAGGATGACCTTTTGGAACAACTGCAAGTTGAGATGGAATGGATAAGAATTCAGATGAGTAGTCAGATGGCTCTTATCCAAAATTTAGCTCAGGGACAAGAAGAGTTGAGGATTCTCATCAGCAAGCTTCGCCAAGACAGATACGATCGTCTGGGGAAAACTGCTAGATCTTAGGGCTTAGTAAATGATCAACCTCTCTTGGCGGACATGGAATTGGGTGACATGTTCATGCGGGGACATGTTGAGAATAAACTCAAGAGCAGTGAAATTCAGGGGACTGCATCTTCAAGTACTCAGAAGAGATTATACATCGGAAAGAAGGAGTCCAATACTATGTACGACCAGAAGGATGGTAATAAGAGCAATCTCAACCAATCTGCGGGGGCAATGTGGATCTCTAATCAAGCACCAGTGCAACAACAAAGACAATGGGGTAATCAGCATAAGCAAAATATATACAAAATACTCTTTACCGAAATCAATGTGTCATTGTCTCAAGCATTACAACACGTGTTAGAGGCCAAGCTGGTTACATTGAAGGATCCTCCTCAGAATCCCAACACCACCTCTCCAATGTATAATCCAAACGAAAGGTGTTAGTACCACTCCAACAGTCCTGGACATGACACTAATAGCTGTTGGACGTTGAGAAATAAGATTCAAGACTTGGTCGACGAAGGAGTGTTGGAGTTCACACAAGATGGCCAAACTAAATTCTTCTGGAATCCCTTAAAGGCAAACCATCTGAAGTGACAAGTTCAGACAGAGAGGCTTTTTGTTCATTATAATTTTAAAATTGCAATTTCTTTTGATTGTTCAAACACTTATTTCATGTCAAACTCTGTTATTCCATTAATGCATTGCATATGTTTGTCTTGAATTAATCCATTCGTTGTCACTATACTGAAACTATGCTTTTACTTCCTTTTTGTGATATTCAACTCTCGAACACGTGTTGAATATCACAAAAAGATACCACAATCTCTATAGTATGCTTTTGAATAGACTTGGCTGACGATGTACATGCGTTGTTTCAAATCCTAAACAGTGGAGTTAGAAGGAAGATAATCCCTAGTCAACCCCTTTGAGCCTAAGAAGTTGGAGTTTTCTTTTTCACACAAATTGAAACCTTTAATCATAACATGGGGCAGGGTAGTTTCTCAGTTAATTCAATGGTGTATTCAATCGCAAGCTTTCCCTTTGTACACGACGAGTAGTGTCGGAGGTATCATTCCGAAACAAAAGATGGTTCTGCATAATCATTAAAACAGGCAGTCATTATCTCTCAAAAGAAAAGCCCGCTAAGTCAAAACCTAGGAAGGAGACTTAAGAAAAAACGGGGCATCCAACTGACTGTAACCACAAAGGAAACAATTCAATCAAAAGGTAGGGATAAAAAAATCAAAAAGGATGTCACTATAAATCCTCAACAAAAAGAAAAAATGTTACAAAAAAAAGGCTGCCTCCTCAAAATAAATTTTCAGTATCCGAACCATCACCGAAATATAAGGGCAAAGATTCCATACTCAATTGGGATCTAAACACATAATTAACTGAGTATAGGACTGAAGAACATCACGAAGAACGAGTTGGGTACAAAAAAGTTTGAGCCTTTATCCTTTGTTTCTTAAACTTTGAACCAGGCCACACAACAACCCTTAAAAGTCCTAACTGAAGCATGGGTTAGTTCGAAAGCATACTGTTACAAAATGTATCCTGACTCCTGTAAGGCTTGCTATAAATCCTGAGTTGATATCACATTATTGCAAATTTTGTTTTACTAAAAAACAGATTTCAAACCTTCAAGACAGACATAAGCTTTGCATTTTTTTAAAATGCCATTGTTTGCATATGACTAATTGTTCAACGATAAAAAAATTCGCACGATGAATATTAAATGAAAGGAAATCCTCTCAATGAACAGAATCACCACAAATGGAAAGATATTTCTAGTGACAGGCCTTTCACAATAAAGGGGCATGACATGGTGTCTAACTGATCTGGGGCAGTCGAGTCAAGGTTCAAGGAATCTCTCAAAAGTCCTGAATAGCCAGGGGCAGACCTCCATCTGAATCACTTGGGGCATTGGACATGAATTCCAACAAAGGATCATGAACAATCAAGCAAACATTTTCTGGAAGTGCTACAACACTTACTACTTTGGACAATGATAATTCTCCGCACACTGTGAACACGGACATAGTTAGAAAGTACTACGCATAAAAAAAGACACGCTAGGTCGACTGACCTAGGCAAAATAAGGGCATCCCGGCGAACCAAAAATTTCAGGCAAAAAATTAGGGATATATAAATAAAACTATACACCTGGCAAGTCGAAAACCTGAAAAGGAGACTTGGGCAAAAAAGGTATCCCGGTGGAATGAAAATTTGAAAGGACAGTCCAGGCAAACGTTGGGGATTAAAGCGTACGACTATGTCCCGTCATCTCATCACTTGTCTATCAGTAGAAGACTTATTGCCCTGATCAACATTCACCAAAGGCTTTAGAAGTTGAGATATGTTCAAGTCTCCACGAATCCCCACGGAGCCACTGCCATGAGATTATCCCCACAATGTAATCTTCATAAGTTCATACATTCCCCGCAATTTCCTCTCTAGATCACTCTGGCTGATAAAGGAGTATGATCTTGTCCCTGAAAATGTCCCTAATAAACAGGATCCCAAACATTATAGTCCATGGGAATTCTTCTCTCCAGCTGAGTTTTCAAAACTGTAAAAGCCCCTGCAAATTACTTCTCTCCAGTAGAGCGCATTCTCCTTGACAAAGAGCTTCACTCAGCAGGATATTCCTTCATCACCAAAGTTTATTTCCACACCAAGCTCCATATTCCCCACCAGGAGTCTTTTCTTAGACTATTACAAATCAACGGACAAAACACCTTGTCCCCAACGAAGTTGATACTATTCCCTGTAAGTTGCTGCGAAGCCTGGAATCCGACTAGATAAGAATTTAACTTTATCCTCCTCAGAAAGTTACTGCGAAGCCTGGAATCTGACCAGATAACAGTTAACTTCATCCTCCTCAAAAAGTTGTTGCAAGGCCTGGAATTCGACCAGATAACAATTTAACTTCATCCTCCTAGAAAGATGTTGTGAAGCCTGGAATACGACCAGATAACAGTTTAAGTTTATTCCTAGAAAGTTGTTACAAAGCTTGGAATCCGACCAGATAACTATTTAATTTCATTCTCAGAAAGTTGCTACGAAGCCTGGAATCCGACCAAATAACAGTTTAACTTCATCCTCCTAGAAAGTTGTTGCGAAGCCTGGAACCCAACCAGAAAATAGTTTAACTTCATCCTGCTAGAAAGTTGCTGCGAAGCCTAGAATCTGACCAAATAACAGTTTTAACTTCATCCTCCTAGAAAGTTGATGCGAAGCCTGGAATCTGACCAAATAACAGTTTAACTTCATCCTCAGAAAGTTGTTGCGAAGCCTAGTATCTGACCAGATAACAGTTTAACTTCATCCTCCTAGAAAGTTGCTGCGAAGCTTGGAATCTGACCAGATAAAAGTTTAACTTCATCCTCCTAAAAAGTTGTTGCAAAGCCTAGAATTCGACCAGATAACAGTTAACTTCATTCTCCCTAGTAAGTTGTTGTGAAGTCTGGAATCTGACCAGATAACAATTTAACTTCATCCTCCAGAAAGTTCCTGTGAAGACTTGAATCTGACCAGATAACAATTAACTTCATCCTCCTCAGAAAGTTGTTGTGAAGCCTAGAATTCGACCAAATAACAGTTAACTTCATCCTCCTCAGAAACTTACTGCGAAGCATGGAATCTGACCAGATAACAATTTAATTTCATCCTCCTAGAAAGTTGTTGCGAAGCCTGGAATTTGATCAGATAACAATTTAACTTCATCCTCCTAGAAAGTTACTACGGAGCCTGGAATCCGACCATATAATAGTTAACTTCATCCTCCTCAGAAAGTTACTGCGAATCCTGGAATCAGACCAGATAATAATTAACCTCATCCTCCCTAGAAAGTTGATGCGAAGCCTGGAATCCAACCAGATAACAGTTAATTTCAGCCTCCTCAGAAAGTTGTTGTAAAGCTTGGAATCCGACCAGTTAATAGTTAACTTTATCCTCCCCGGAAAGTTGTTGCAAAGCTTGAATTTCAACCAGATATCAGTCAACCATCCTCTCCAAGACAAAAGTTTAACCATCTCTTTTATCCCCAGTAAGGGTAAATATGAACTAAATTCCCCAGTAAAGCGATGGATAACCAAAGGTTCCTGAACTCTACTCCCCAAGCAGAAATCAACATCCCCTGTAGAGTTTCCTCAAAGCAAACAGGAGTCCCCAACAAAAGTATTCAAGAAAAAATTGAAGATACACATACTCTTCATCCACAACGACAATCAAGGATTTATTTTCCCCATACTAAGGTGCTGCTCAAATTTGCGAATGCGCTTCATTAACATTGCACATCCATAAATCATTTACCAAATGTCATAGCATATGCATACAAAACGCATATAGCACAATCTCATTTATTTTGAGAACCTCATTACGCAATGCATTTCATCCATCATGACATTGCATACAGCTAACTCTTTACCTTTTCAGGAAAGATCAATCAACAAATATCATCAACTATATATATGACCTCATAGTCTTCTCGAAAGCTGCATGTGGCAAAGGGCTACTTCAGCATTTTCCTCAGAAGTTAAAGATAATTGAACACCTCTACTAGTCTAGTTTAAATCGATCAATGATTTATCCTGATTTGTGTTCTGATAGACTTCTTTCTCTGGTTCAGCTAAATTGACTAGAAGATTTTACTGATTTTGTTTCCAGTTAAAGATAATTCGAGACCCCTGCTGGTTTTGTTTAGATTGATCAATGATTTATCCTGATTTGTTTTCGGATAGACTTCCTCCGCTGGTTCAGTTTAAATTGACCAATGATTATCCTGATTCGTTTCCGATAGACGCTTCCTCTGGTTCAGTTAAACTCGCCCGAAGATTTATTCTGATATTTCTTTCAGTTGAAGTAAAAAATTATTTAGGATGGAATCTATAAGCCCATCTATGACAACTCTTCGTCACTTCTCCAAATGGCATCTATAAGCTCATTCCCAGTATACTTAACAACTAGTATTACTTCTTGCACAGGCAAGTGCAAATTTCTGGGCACTTAAGTGTTCAATCATCTTCTACCTTCAAGTCACGAATGGCAGACATGCCAATCTAACTCTTCAAGTTTAATAAGATTGAACAGGGGAAGCTATTGTACCCCTAAAATTCCCCTCACATTTTCTTCAAAGCATTCTTTCATGTTTCTTCAAATGGTCAAGGCATCCAAGGGTTGACTAGTCAAGATGCACCTCCTAAGCCAAAGGCACACAACTAGGGTTTTGAATTTCTCAAGGAAATTTGGTTTGAAAAGGTATCAAATGGATTCCATGGTTCTTCATAGGTCCTCAATAAGGTTCATGTCAAGTTTCAAGCCCTACATCACAAGTTTGCCTAGTCAATGGCTCAAATGCTTGAAAATCAATTGTATTGATCCAAAAGTAAACTATGGTCAACATATAGTCAAACTTCAAGATATTTGGCCAAAATCAACATTTTTAAGTAATATTCATCATTTTAACAAGGGTTGATCATGATTCTCCAAGGAAAGTCCTCAGATTATCAAAAGTCAAGAATTTGCCAAATTAGGGTTTTCCTTAGGAGAAGTCAACTGAACTTTGACCAGACATAAATTTCACATGCTTCATCAAATTTTCCCCAACGAAATCCCATTTTGAATAAAATTCAATTCTCTACAACTTTGATTAAATTCTCAAGTCCAAAAGATGCTTCATTTGGAAGATATGATCTCATACATTATAGGTTATTTTCAAAAAGTCAACAAAAGACAATTTTTGTCAATGCAAATTATATCAAGATAATGTCTCCAAAAACAAAAATGGTCAACATAGAGATTGAGATAACATCTTGGTCTTTCCAAAAAGTCAAACATCATCTCTAAAAGATGAAAATTGAGTAAGTTATGCGGTGCACAAATTGGGAAATTTTCAAAGAAATACATGGAATCTTAATTGAGCAATTTGTGATTTTTGCTTATCGGGATTAATCTTTTGGACTTCAAACATGTCCATGACCATGCCAAGGACTCATAAAATCACTCTTACCTTGCTTTGAAATTTCTTTATTTTATTCATATTTATTTTAGTTTTTATTCAAATAAATACAAAATAAATTGCATAAAATAATAGATAATAGGTTTTGACATATGGGCTGATGATTTGGGTCAATATAAGGCCCGTAATTTCGTGAAAGGCATGTAAAAAAAGACCAGATTCAATGTATGACAAGAAGGGTAAGAAATCACCAAAACATGGCAACTTTTCAAATTTGTAATTTTGCTTTCAAAACCATGACCAATGCGTGGATTCTTGCCATATTTATTCACCATTCCATTCCTCTACAAATATACAAGCTAACCACAAGCTAAGGATGAAAAGTCATTACCTTGAAAGAGCTCTCAAAATTCTCAAAAGTTGTGAAATTCGAAAACAAGTTTCCAACTTCTCTCACTCAAAACCAGTGACTCCCTCATCCTTCTGAGACCTCTTGGAAGAGATCCATACCATTACTCAACCTCCCACGTGTCTTATAACCTCTCCATATCATCCGTCATATTTGGTAAAAATATGGTTTCAAATCTCTTTTGTAACGCAATTTAAATCATTCATATGCATGCAATCTTATTATTATTAATATTCTGAGCAAGTCTAACGTATTACATGGAAGGTTGGATTCAGAAATAAAGATTTTCGATGTTTAGGTCACGATATGGAAGACAACAAGAAGAATTGAAAACACTCCTCGTTGGGAACATGACCAAGAAAATCCTGAAGACAACAAGCATGACCTTTTGGAACAACTGCAAGCTGAGATGGAATGGATGAGAATCCAGATGAGTAGTCTGATGGCTCTTATCCAAAATTTAGCTCGGGGACAAGAAGAGTTGAGGATTCTCATCAACAAGCTTCGTCAAGACAGATACGACCGTCTGGGGAAATCTGCTAGATCTTAGGGATTAGTCAATGATCAACCTCTCTTGGCAGACAGGGAATTGGGTGACATGTTCATGCGGGGACATATTGAGAATAAACTCAAGTGCGGTGAAATTCAGGGGACTGAATCTTCAAGTACTCAGAAGAGATTATACATCGGAAATAAGGAGTCAAATACTGTGTACGACCAGAAGGATCGTAATAAGAGCAATCTCAACCAATATGCGGGGGCAATGTGCATCTCTAATCCAGCACCAGTACAACAACAACGACAATGGGGTAATCAGCATAAGCAGAATACATCTAAAAGACGCTTTACCAAAATCAACGTGTCATTGGCTCAAGCATTACAACACGTGTTGGAAGCCAAGCTGGTTACATTTATGGATCTTCCTCGGAATCCGAACGCCGCCTCTATAATGTATAATCCAAATGCAAGGTATGAGTACCACTCCAACAGTCCTGGACATGACACTAATAGTTGTTGGACGTTGAGAAATAAGATTCAAGACTTTGTCGACAAAGGAGTGCTGGAGTTCACACAAGATGGCCAGACTAAATTCTTCTACAATCCCTTAAAGGCAAACCATCTGAAGTGACAAGTTCAGACAGAGAGGCTTTTTGTTTATTATAATTTTCAAATTGTAATTTCTTTTGATTGTTCAAACACTTATTATATGTCAAACTTTGTTATTCCATTAATGCATTGCATACATTTGTCTAGAATTAATCCATTCGTTGTCACTATACTGAAACTATGCTTTTACTTCCTTTTTGTGATATTCAACTCTCGATTAAAATTTGTAAGCCTTTAGAGGGATGATGATGAAAAAGATACCACAATCTCTATAGTATGCTTTTGAACAGACTTGGATGACGATGTACATGCGTTATTTCAAATCCTAAATAGTGGAGTTAGAAGGAAGATAATCCCTAGTCAACCCCTTTGAGCCTAAGAAGTTGGAGTTTTCTTTTTCACACAAATTGAAAGCTTTAATCATAACATGGGGCGGGGTAGTTTCTCAGTTAATTCAATGGTGTATTCAATCGCAAGCTTTCCCTTTGTACATGACGAGTAGTGTCGGAGGTATCATTCCAAAACTAAAGATGGTGATGGTTCCGTATAATCATTAAAACAGGCAGTCATTATCTCTCAAAAGAAAAGCCCGCTAAGTCAAAATCTATGAAAAAGACTTAAGAAAAAATGCGGGCATCCCACTGACTGTAACCATAAAGGAAACAGTTTAAGCAAAAGGTAGGGATAACAAAATCAAAAAAGGATGTCACTATAAATCCTCAACAAAAGGAAAAAATGTTACAAAAAAAATGACTGCCTCCTCAAAATAAATTTTCAGTATCCGAACCATCACCGAAATATAAGGGCAAAGATTCCAGACTCAATTGGGATCTAAACACATAATTAATTGAGTATAGGACTGAAGAACATCACGAAGAACGAGTTGGGTACAAACAAAGTTTGAGCCTTTATCCTGTGTTTCTTAAACCGTGAACCAGACCACACAACAACCCTTAAAAGTCCTAACTGAAGCATGGGTTAGTCCGAAAGCATAATGTTAGAAAATGTATCCTGACTCCTATAAGGCTTACTATAAATCCTGAGCTGATATCACATTCTTGCAAATTTTGTTTTACTAAAAAATGAATTTTCAAAACTTCAACACAGATATAAGCTTTGCATATTTTTAAAATGCCATTGTTTGCATATGACTAATTGTTCGACGACAGAGAAATTTGCATGACGGATATTCAATGAAAGAAAATCCTCTCAATGAACAGAATCACCTCAGATGGAAATATATTTCCAGTAATAGGCCTTTCACGATCAAGGGGCATGACATGGTGTCTAACTGATCTGGGGCAGTCGAGTCAAGATTCAAGGAATCTCTCAAAAGTCCTGAATAGCCAGGGGCAGACCTCCATCTGAATCACTAAGGGCATTGGGCATGAATTCCAGCAAAGGATCATGAACGATCAAACAAACATCTTTCTGGAAGTTGTACAACACTTACTACTATGGACGATGATAATTCTCCGCACCATGTGAACACGGATATAGTTAGAAAATACTACGCATGAAAAAAAAGACCCGCTAGGTCGACTGACCTAGGCAAAATAAGGGCATCCCAGCGAACAAAAAAATTTCGGGAAAAAATTAGGGATATATAAATAAAACTATACACCCGACAAGTCGAAAACCTGAAAAGGAGACTTGGGCAAAAAAGGTATCCCGGTGGACTGAAAATCTGAAAGGACAGTCCAGGCAAAAGTTAGGGATTAAACCATACGACTATGTCCCGTCATCTCATGACTTGTCTATCAGTAGAAGACTTATCACCCTGATCAACATTCACCATAGGCTTTAGAAGTTGATATATGTTCAAGTCTCCATGAATCCCCGTAGAGCCATTGCCATGAGATTATCCCCACAAGGTAATCTTCACAAGTTCATACATTCCCCGCAATTTCTTCGCCAGATCACTCTAGCTGATAAAGGAGTATGATCTTGTCCGTGACAATGTCCCTAACATACAGGGTCCCAAACATTACAGTCCATGGGAATCCCTCTCTCCAACTGAGTTTTCAAAATTGTAAAAGCCCTTGCAGATTACTTCTCTCCAGCAGAGCGCATTCTCCTAGACAAAGAGCTTCCCTCAGCAGGATATTCCTTCATCGCCAAGGTTTATTTCTGCAACAAGCTCCAGATTCCCCACCAGGAGTCTTTTCTTAGACTATTACAAATCAACGAACAAAACCCCTTGTCCCCAGCGAAGTTGATACTATTCCCAGTAAGTTGCTGCGAAGCCTGGAATCCAACCAGATAACAATTTAACTTTATCCTCCTTAGAAAGTTGCTGCGAAGCCTGGAATCTGACCAGATAACAGTTAACTTCATCCTCCTCAGAAAGTTGTTGCAAAGCCTGGAATCCGACCAGATAACAATTTAACTTCATCCTCTTAGAAAGATGCTGCGAAGCCTGGAATACAGCCAAATAACAGTTTAACTTTATTCCTAGAAAGTTGTTGCAAAGCTTGGAATCCGACCAAATAACTATTTGACTTCATTCTAAGAAAGTTGATGCGAAGCCTGGAATCCGACTAGATAACAGTTTAACTTCATCCTTGTTGTACACCAAAATTTGCTCTCTCTCTTTTTTCACAAGAAATCACAACTTCGGGCTTTTCCTGATTTTTCAGATTGGCTTAAGAATCGGTCAAACAGACTTTTCTTATCAGTCAAACAAAATTAGGGTTTCCATTAACTTTTGAATCAGTCCAAGCAGATTATTAGGGTTTCTATTGATTTGGTTGAGTTTGGCTCAGGGTTTGATCAAGCAGACGCTTCTTTGACAATAAATCAAGAATTAGGGTTTGCATGCGCATTTTCAGAAGAATTTGAATCCACAGTGTCTTAATTGGCTATCACACTGCTTTGACGCCTGTTGACGATTTCAGTTTGTTTCTCAAAATCTGAACCTCTGGGATAGAAGTTGAGGTTTCTGATTGAAAGTTTGAAGCTTTAGTTTGATCAGTAAAGAAAAAGGCGTGTGGACGTTTGTTTGTTTGACTGTACAATGCTATTGGTTATTTGGAATGTCGGGTGTACTGTTGATTAATGCGAAGTTGCAAGACTACGGTGTTTATTAATTATTTATTTTATCTAAGTTAGAATAATTGGGATGTACTTCCAGTTATTTTAATTCAAGAAACTTAAATAATTAAATAGACAGTGAAATAAAGAATTATCTGACAAAAGATTTTTTATTCACTTTTAATTGTTGTTACAAGTGTTATTTGAATACAGTAAATTTATTTACAGTATTTATAATAATGTTTATTACAAACAATTGAAAGAGAAAATAAATCTATCCTAAGTCTTCATCTTCTACTGTTTCTTCCTTTTCCCAACTGATATTTACCTGTAAAGATAGAAGAAAGAAATCAGTACAGATAAATTAAAGGCATTCTCAGACAGATAATCAAAAAACTCATCATTAAAGGTTTTGGCCGGAATCAATTTGTTCGTCCTCTCTGCAAATCGCAAGAAGATGTCTCTTCTTGGTTAAAAAAGAGGAAAGCAAATTATTTGCAAGCATATGAATTAATACAAAGCTGCATAAATTCAAATTGGCAAAAAAGGCAAACCAAACTGAAATGCCAAACAAACTGCATAAGTGCAAACCATCCAAGAGGCAATTCAAACTGTCCAAGAAACTAAACCAAATTGCATTGTCAAACTGAAAATACCAAACTAAGTCACAAGTACAAAACTGTCAAAAGCTGTCAAAGAAGCTTTCAATAAAGCTGTCAACAAGTACACAAAAGCAATGCAGAAAATCTGGAGGTAAGAAGATATGCAAAGGAAAGACAAAATGCAAGCAAACTTGTAAAAGCTTTTTCCATCATTTTCTGGCCAAAACCTTTTCAGAAAATAAGCACTTTAAGCAATTAAATATGCTTTAATAGAGACAGAAAAGGGAGAGAGAAGTAGAGGCTTACAGTTTTTCAGGCAGGCTTAGAGATAAATATAACAAATCAGAACACTGTAAAGGGGGGCAGAACATACATAGAAAAATATAACACATCCTGCATCAAAGGTCTAAAAAACAAACAAAACTCAAAAACTGCATATACCACAAAACTGTAAACACAAACAAAGAAGCAAACCTTTAAGCTTGCCCAAGTAAACTTCAAACCTGTATCAAGTCTCAAACAAAATGAGCAAGTAAACTTACAAAACCAAGCAAGCCTGTCACAACCTGCCTCAAGCCTAAAAGCCTTACCAAGAAAGCAAATTCCCAAGCCTGTACCATACAAACCTGCTAAAACCTTCAAGCTTGCCAAAATCAAACAACCAAACTCAAGCAAGTCCAAATATCAAAACATACAGAAACCAAAGCATCTCAGAAACTCATCATTGAAAGCTCACCAAGATCCAAAGAGAGAAAAAAATCAGAAGTGAAAAAAGAAAACAATTCTCAGAAGAAACTCATCATTGAAAGATCAACAAAATCAGAAGCAAGCATCCAAACAAGCCTAATAAGCAACTCAGGAGCAAGCATTCAAGCCAAAGCGCCTCATAACCAAAGCTCATCATAGGCCAAAACACCAACTCAGATACCAAAGCCAAGAGAAAAGAAGAAGTCAGAAGTGAAATAATAGCAAAAGCAATCTCAGAATAATCATAATTGAAAAAAAGGCCAACAAAGCCCAAGAGGAAAAAGCAAGCATCTCAGAATCAAAGAATAAGCATTCAAACATTCAGAGGCAAGCATTCAGATAAACAAAAGAGAGGAAGGAACTCAGAAGCAACTACTACAGGGTTTTCAGATACTCATCACTAAACCATTCAAAGAAGAAAGATACGAGGGTACCAGACAAACCAGAACAAAGCTAGCATCACCAATCCCCCGCCTTGGCCGCCTAAGACGCCTCCTGTCCAAACTCTCCGCCTCCTCTCCAAAAGCAAAACAAAGGTATTGTCCCTCTTTCCTTTTTCCTAACACCTCAAGCAAACACAAACAGTACATAAAGATCAAAATATGTCAATAATCAATAACATGCGAGTTTTGAAACCCTAAAGCGTGAAAAACATAAATTATTACCTTTTTTTCATCATTGCCTGAACGACCGTGAAGAGAGGAGGAGGGAGGTGGCGTCCGGCGGCTAAGGCGAGCGGATGACATCAGAAGCTCTGTTGAGAGCGAGGAAGAGAACGATGAAGAAGAAAGGGAACGACGCCGCTCATCCAACATTGTAACCCTAAGTTATGAAACGAAACAAAACAAACCCTAAACAAAATTGTCAAACGCGTTCTGGACCCGTCCCTTGCACAAACCCTTAAGCCCAACAGTTCAGGCGTATACACCCCCCTTTTTTGTTTTAATCCATTTTTATTTTACACTTTGGGCCATACATTCTCCTAGAGCCCATTTAACCTTTTTCTTCTTATAAATCAATACTATTTTTTTATTTTATCACTTTATTTTTCCTCCTTTTCATACATATAACTTAAATTAATTCTTTTATTAAATAAAAACAACATATTGAACTTTTGTATAAAAAATGTTTTAATAGTCTTTTTTATTTATTCATCACATTTTAAACAAAATATGTAAATAATAGATTTTCTTTATTAAGTTAAAATATTTTTTCTTTTAAGAACTTCTTGTATATAAAGCATTAATAAAAATACATAAAAATAGAATTTTTAAGGTTAAATATTTCCTTTTAATTAAAACTTTTATTTATATAATTAACAAAAACACAAAAATGATAAATAATACTTAATACATTAGGTTAACTTTTTGATCATTTGTAAATAATCATATACATTTCACAAATACTTTTGATTCTCTTTTATCCTTATACTTTGACATATTTTTACATTGAGAATACGATGGTTCGATTTGGTTGTAAATAATATTTGGACACTACTATTCTGATGAGACTCATCCCCATTTGTAAACATTTGTACCCCCATCCTCGGATACTTATTTGTAATAGCTTAGACTTTAAATTCCCGCAATTTATCGCTTTCTATATACTGTACAGTAATTAGGGTTTGTATGCGAAGATTCAAAATCAACCGCTAGATAACCTAACACAAAGACAAATGCATGAAAATCAATACACAATTCACACTTGCACCTCTAGGGTAACCTCGCCTATTGCCTCGGAAAAATGCAATCATGTCCCTCAGTATGAGGCACTCTAGAAAACGTCCCTTCGATAAACAAAGATCGTTAGTCCCTCGATGACCCTCGATGGTGAAACAACACTGTTAAAAAGGTTAAAACATAGGAAAGATCTTTGAGTAAAATTAGGGTAGACAACTCTTAGTTACTTGACCAAACTTGCAAAACAATCCTTGCCATTTTTCAAAACACACAACACAACTTCAAAACAAACTTTCAAAACATTGAAACATCTTTTCAAAAAGACAAACACCCTTGTAAAACATTCAAACAAGAATTGTTACAATGGTTTCCTAGACAAGGCATCTTTTTCTAAACATTTTCAAAAACCACACACAAAGCACCATTTCAAACAATTGAAAAGCAAAGGCAAGTGATCTAAGCAAGTAACTAAGAGCCCATGGATAACCAAGGATAGAAAGGGTGCTAATACCTTCCCTTTCTATAATCTACTCCCCGAACCCACGAAAACATCTCAAAGGTCTTTCTTGTGCTTTTTGACCTTTCCTTAGGATAAATAAAAAGTCGGTGGCGACTCTTACTAAACCAAACAAGTGCGAATACAAACGCAAAACCTCAAGTCAGTTCTCCCACCGTATCACAATCCTCCTTGAAAGTTGTCGGAAGCCTGGAACCCAACCAGAAAACAATTTGACTTCATCCTGCTAGAAAGTTGTTACGAAGCCTGGAATCTGACCAAATAACAGTTTTAACTTTATCCTCCTAGAAAGTTGCGGAGAAGCCTAGAATCTGACCAAATAATAGTTTAACTTCATCCTCAGAAAGTTGTTGCGAAGCCTGGAATCTGACCAGATAATAGTTTAACTTCATCCTCCTAGAAAGTTGTTGCGAAGCTTGGAATCTGACCAAATAAAAGTATAACTTCATCCTCCTAGAAAGTTGCTGCAAAGCCTAGAATCCGACCAGATAACAGTTAACTTCTTTCTCCCTAGTAAGTTATTGCGTAGCCTGGAATCCGACTAGATAACAGTTTAACTTCATCCTCCAGAAAGTTCCTGCGAATACTTGAATCTGACCAGATAACAATTAACTTCATCCTCCTCAGAATGTTGTTGCGAAGCCTGGAATTCGACCAGATAACAGTTAACTTCATCCTCCTCAGAAAGTTACTACGAATCATGGAATATGACCAGATAACAGTTTAATTTCATCCTCCTAGAAAGTTGTTGCGAAGCCTGGAATTTGATCAGATAACAATTTAACTTCATCCTCCTAGAAAGTTACTACGGAGCCTGGAATCCGACCAGATAATAGTTAACTTCATCCTCCTCAGAAAGTTGTTGCGAAGCCTGGAATCTGACCAGATAACAATTAACCTCATCCTCCCTAGAAAGTTTATGCGAAGCCTGGAATCCAACCAGATAACAGTTAATTTCAGCATCCTCAGAAAGTTGTTTCGAAACCTGAAATTCGACCAGATAATAGTTAACTTCATCCTCCCCAGAAAGTTGTTGCAAAGCTTGGATTTCAACCAGATACCAGTCAACCATCCTCTCCAAGACGATAGTTTAACCATCTCTTTTATCCCCAGTCAGGGTAAATAAGAACTAAATTCCTCAGTAATGCGATGGATAACCAAAGGTTCCTGAACTCTACTCCCCAAGCAGAAATCGACATCCCCTGTAGAGTTTCTTCAAAGCAAACAGGAGTCCCTAGAAAAAGTATTCAAGACAAAATTGAAGATACACATACTCTTCATCCACAACAACAATCAAGGATTTATTTTCCCCAGACTAAGATGCTGCTCAAATTTGCGAATGCGCTTCATTAACATTGCACATCCATAAATCATTTACCAAATGTCATAGCATATGCATACAAAACACATATAACAGAATCTCATTTATTTTGAGAACATCATTACGCAATGCATTTCATCCATCATGACATTGCATACAGCTAACTCTTTACCTTTTCAGGAAAGATCAATCAACAATATCATCAAATATATATATGACCTGATAGTCTTCTCGAAAGCTGCATGTGGCGAAGGGCTACTTCAGCATTTTCCTCAGAATTTAAAGATAATTGAACACCTCTACTAGTTTAGTTTAAATCGATCAATGATTTATCCTGATTTGTTATCCGATAGACTTCTTTCTCTGGTTCAGCTAAATCGACTCGAAGATTTTACTGATTTTGTTTCCAGTTAAAGAGAATTCGAGACCCCTGCTGGTTCTGTTTAGATTGATCAATGATTTATCCTGATTTATTTTCGGATAGACTTCCTCCGCTGGTTCAGTTTAAATTGACCAATGATTATCCTAATTCATTTCCGATAGACGCTTCACCTGGTTCAGTTAAAGTCACCCGAAGATTTATTCTAATATTTCTTTCAGTTGAAGTCAACAATTATTTAGGATGGAATCTATAAGCCCATCTCTGACAACTCTTCGTCACTTCTCCAAATGGCATCTATAAGCCCATTCCCAGTATACTTAACCAATAGTATTACTTCTTACACATGCAAGTGCAAATTTCTGGGCACTTAAGTGTTCAATCATCTTCTACCTTTAAGTCACGAATGGCGGACATGCCAATCGAACTCTTCAAGTTTAATAAGATTGAACAGGGGAAGCTGTTGTACCCCAAAAATTTCCCTCCCATTTTCATCAAATCATTCTTTCAAGTTTATTCAAATGGTCAAGGCATCCAAGGGTTGACTAGTCAAGATGCACCTCCTAAGCCAAAGGCACACAACTAGGGTTTGGAATTTCTCAAGAAAATTTGGTTTGCAAAGGTATCAAATGGATTCCATGGTTCTTCATAGGTTCTCAATAAGGTTCATGTCAAGTTTCAAGCCCTACATCACAAGTTTTCCTAGTCAATGGCTCAAATACTTGAAAATCAATTGTATTGATCAAAAAGTAAACTATGGTCAACATATAGTCAAACTTCAAGATATTTGGCCAAAATCAACATTTTTAAGTGATATTCATCATTTGATCAAGGGTTGATCATGATTCTCCAAGAAAAGTCCTCAGATTATCAAAAGTCAAGAATTTGCCAAATTAGGGTTTTCCTTAGGAGAAGTCAACTGAACTTTGACCAAGCATAACTTTCACATGCTTCATCAAATTTTCTTCAACCAAATCCCATTTTGAATAAAATTCAATTCTCTACAACTTTGGAAGATATGATCTCATACATTATAGGTCATTTTCAAAAATTCAACAAAAGAAATTTTTTGTCAATGCAACTTATATCAAGATAATGTCTCCAAAAACAAAAATGGTCAACATAGAGATTGAAGATAACATTTTGGTCTTTCCAAAAAGTCAAATATCATCTCTAAAAGATGAAAATTGAGTAAGTTATGCGGTGCACAAATTGGGAAATTTTCAAAGAAATACATGGAATCTTAATTGAGCAATTTGTGATTTTTGCTTATTGGGATTAATCTTTTGGACTTCAAACATGTCCATGACCATGCCAAGGACTCATAAAATCACTCTTACCTTGCTTTGCATTTTCTTTATTTTATTCATATTTATTTTAGTTTTTATTCAAATAAATACAAAATAAATTGCATAAAATAATAGATAATAGGTTTTGACATATGGGCTGATGATTTGGGTCAATATAAGGCCCGTAATTTCGTGAAAGGCATGTAGGAAAAGACCAGATTTAATGTATGACAAGAAGGGCAAGAAATCACCAAAACATGGCAACTTTTCAAATTTGTAATTTTGCTTTCAAAACCATGATCAATGCGTGGATTCTTGCCATATTTATTAACCATTCCATTCCTCTACAAATATACAAGCTATCAACAAGCTAAGGACGAAAAGTCATTACCTTGAAAGAGCTCTCAAAATTCTCAAAATTGTCAAAAGTTGTGAAATTCGAAAACAAGTTTTCAACTTCACTCACTCAAAACTAGTGACTCCCTCATCCTTCTGAGACCTCTTGGAAGAGATCCATACCATTACTAAACCTCCCACGTGTCTCATAACCTCTCCATATCATCCCTCCGATTTGGTAAAAATATGGTTTCGAATCTCTTTTGTTACGCAATTTAACTCATTTCTATGCATGCATTCTTATTATTATTAATATTATGATCAGAAATAGAGATTTTCGATGTTTAGGTTACGATCCGGAAGATAACAAGAAGAATTGAAAACACTCCTCGTTGGGAACATGACCAAGAAAAATCCTGAAGGCAACAAGGATGACCTTTTGGAACAACTGCAAGCTGAGATGGAATGGATGAGAATCCAAATGAGTAGTCAGATGGATCTTATCCAAAATTTAGCTCGGGGACAAGAAGAGTTGAGGATTCTCATCAGCAAGCTTCGTCAAGACAGATACAACCGTCTGGGGAAAACTGCTAGATCTTAGGGCTTAGTCAATGATCAAACTCTCTTGGCAGAAAGAGAATTGGGTGACATGTTCATGCGGGGACATGTTGAGAATAAACTCAAGAGCAATGAAATTCAGGGGACTGCATCTTCAAGTACTCAGAAGAGATTATACATCGGAAAGAAGGAGTCCAGTACTGTGTACGACCAGAAGGATCATAATAAGAGCAATCTCAACCAATCTGCGGGGGCAATGTGAATCTCTAATCCAGCACCAGTGCAACAACAATGACAAAGGGGGTAATCAGCATAAGCAGAATACATCTAAAATACGCTTTACCAAAATCAACGTGTCATTGGTTCAAGCATTACAACACATGTTGGAGGCCAAGCTGGTTACATTGAAGGATCCTCCTCGGAATCCCAACACCGCCTCTATAATGTATAATCCAAATGCAAGGTGTGAGTACCACTCGAACAGTCCTGCATGACACTAATAGCTGTTGGACATTCAGAAATAAGATTCAAGACTTGGTCGACGAAGGAGTCTTGGAGTTCACACTATCCACTTTGTTGGGCATCCTCCAAGCTCTGATGAACCTTTGTCGAAGTCCTTGCGCATCGTTGTCGAAGTCAAAAACTAGGTCAGGAATAAGCATTTCATGAGGGCCATCCCTCCGAGCATATCCAAATTGTCTTAGAGCTAAACAGGGGTTGTAGGTAATACCTCCCCTAATGCCAAGTAGTGGGACATTAGGGAACTCCCCACAATGATCAATGATGATGACATTTTCTCTGGACCGAGAACACCAATGAACATCAGAATGTGTGAGGGTCATAAACCGTTGTGACCACCTTAAACCCTGCTCATTCTTCAAAACTGATTGTGGAAGGTGAGAAATAAACCACCTTGCTAGGAGAGGAGTACAACACATGAGAACACCTTTTTTCCTCATTGTTCGTGTGTAAAAGGAGTGTAGGATGTCCCCAAGCAATGTGGATATGAGATTCCTGGATATGAAAATCTTGACAGCATTCATATCTATAAGTTGGTCAGGGTTTAGGAACAAGACCAACCCATAGATAAGGAGTGCCACAATCTCTTCAAAGGCTTGTAGATCAAGAGAATTCCAGCAGTCTTGTGCCTTCTCAAACAGAAACTTTACCAAGAAACCCTTGACACCACTTCTGGTTTCCTAATGTCCCTTGATGTCAGATGGTTGCAAGTGTAATGCTTGAGCAACATCTTCAGGCTTTGGTTCTTTTTCCCTACCGTTGTAGGGTAGTTGATTAAGAATAGGAATCCTCAAGAGTTGAGAAAATTCCTCCAAAGTGGGTACTAACTGGTAATCAGGGAATGTGAAACAGTGGTGTAGGGGGTCAAAGAACTGGAAGAGAACTTTCACCATGTCTTCTTCAATGTTGGAGTTGACCAAGTTGAGAAGTCTACCATGTCTTTCACTGAAGAGAGAATTCTCTGGAATCCTGGATGTAAGCTCCTTGAGTTGAGGAGGGATTCTCACAAGGTTGACTTGAATTTTTTTCCTGCGAAGAGATTCCATGACCTATAAAACAAGAACAAAGATGAAGATTCAAACCCTTGAAATGGTTAGTGGATGCATATGATGCTTTATGATGTTCATGATGTATGTACAAACACATGTACAAGTAAGTCACACAAAGCCCTAGTTTCAGGCTTGCATGAGGTTTCATAGGTAAATACCCTCTTGAGTTTAGTGGGCTCAAACCTGTCCTATAAATAGTAACCGGGTTCTAAGGAGCTCAATATCACTGGATTGTTTTCTATGTTCATTGTTTTGGTTTAGCCACTTAACTAGCGACTAAAATATTCCAAGAAAACAACCCTCAATGAGTGTAGTATTGAGTATCTACCAACTTCGGACTGCACCAAAGCCGGTCATCTCACTACTCCTAACAAAAGGCCAAGATGGTCAAGTAAGGTTCTAAGAGTTCATTAGTGCTTCATGACATCACTCAGCGGCCCCGTATTCTCTTTGATTGACTCAAACGCTACCGGTACTCACAAATATGTCGCACTAATATAGCTATTGCTTCAACCATGTCGGTATACCCCGCACAGTTTCCACAACGTATTGCTATTTACCTATGAATGTTTCCCAAATCCGGGTAGAGGATTTCAAGCCCAAACAAGAGAACCAAATGTAAAGCAATCAAAGCAAACAATAATAATGCAAAGGGTGATCTAAGCCCTAAGGTTACTCCACTTTTAAAGAAATCCCCAACAGAGTCGCCAGTTCTGTGATACGATGGGAGAACTGACTTGGGATTTTGCCTTTGTGTTCGCAAATGTTTCGGTTTAGCAAGAGTCGCCACCGAGTTTTTATTTTTTCCTAAGGAAAGGTCAAAAAGCACAGGAAAGACCTTTGAAATATTTTCTTGGGTTCGGGGAGTAGATTATAGAAAGGGAAGGTATTAGCACCCTTTCAATCCATGGTTATCCATGGGCTCTTAGTTACTTGTTTAGATCACTTGCTTTGCTTTTAAATTGTTTGAAATGGTGCTTTGTGTGTGGTTTTGAAATATGTTTTGAAAAGAGGCCATCGTCGTGGCAACCTTTGTAATGATTCTTGTTTGAATGTATACAAAGGTGTTTTTGTCTTTTGAAAAGTTTTCAATGTTTGAAAGTAGGGTTTTGAAATTTGTGTTGTGAAGTGTGTTTTGAAGATAGAAAGGATGTTTTTGCAAGTTTTGATCAAGTAACTAAGAGTTGTCTACCCTATTTTACTCAAAGATCTTTCTTATGTTTTTAACCCTTTTAACAGTGTTGTTTCACCATTGTTTTTGGTGAAAAACCTTGTGTTAGGATGTTTAAACGGGACATGCGCGGGTCATCGTATAGACCATGATAGCAATTGTGTCAAGTATTTTTGGCAATTTTCTTGAGGGACTTGATCATTTTGTTTAGGCAACTCAGATAGCGTCATCGAGAGACTATGATCTTTGTTTTGTTTTTGTTTTGCCAAAATACTTGACATGCATAACATGGCCCATTTTTGAAGGCAACAAGTGGATTGTAACCCTAGGGGTGCAAGTGTGCATTGTGTTTGTTTTTTTTCATGCATTTTGTCTTTGATTAGGTCAAACTATTTGTTAATTTGATTTTTGCATACAAAACCCTAAGTATAATCATGGCATAATTGAAAGCTTAAAGGTGCGAGAATTTAAATTCTACATTATTACAACATGATATAGGGAGGGGGTACAAATTTGGATTGGGGATTATTTTGCAAGAAATTAAATCCTAAATTATTACAACCATATTGAATGGGTAAGGCATAATATTAAATATATAATATTTAAATAAATACAATAAATAAATATTAAATAAAATGTATTATGCAAAACAAGTTTTTATGTATGTAAATAGTATTTTTAATGTGAAATGCAAATAAATAAAAAGTCAATTTTAGTTATTTTTGTTTTTTGGGCAAAAACCCTAATTTCTCAAATAAATAGTATTATTTATTATTTATATACAATAATGGATCAATTTGTACAAAAATATAAGTATATTGAAAAAAGGGGTATTTTTAGTATAAAATATTAATAAAAAAACAATATTATTTTTGTGTTTTTTGTTCTTATTATTTAATAAAATATTATATATATATATGTATTAAATATATTAAGTGTATATAAAAATTAAATAAATTATTTACAAAAAGGTATATATTTCAAGAAAATGTTTTCAAGTATGTATAAAAATAATAAATAAAGATAAAAGTATTTTTCTACATTATTTTTACATTTAAACAAAAGTAAATATAAAGTTTTTAATGTATTAATACTAGAATTAATTAAAATAAATATCAAATAAATATAAAAATTTATGAAAATATTTTTTAGTATTTTTTTATATTTGAAAATAAAATATCAAGGTCAGAGAAAAAATAAAAATGTAAAAAATAATGAAAATACAAAGCAATGGGCCAGGGGGGTGTGAACTGAAAATGCATGTGTGAGAAGCAAAAACAACCAGGCCCAGCCCAAGCAACTTCGTCTTCTTCCTTTGAACAGAAATACGCGCACTTTGTATACAAAATGCTATCTCCTCATTCTATGCTTTTTTGACAAAACTCATAACATGAAACTTGTAGAGCATCAAACAACGAATCTAACCATATAAAAAACTTAAGCTAACTCTCAAAGACCAGAGAGAATTTATCTGGCCCTAATTCTTAACCTAGTTTTTTCAGAAAGTTCATGAAAAAAATTCTCCTAGCACGATTAATATAAATGAAAACTAAGCACATGTATGGTTTCAGGGCTATGAATACAACATCTTTCATTCACAAACCTAAGTCTAACTATTCCTAAATAGAGAGATAGAAGTTCATGAAATACCTGTTTCAGTTGACTTTGAGCTGGACAATGCAGCAACTTCCAAGGGTGATTGAGGTTCTTTTGAGCTTGCCTGATTTCCAATGAAGCTTTCCCAATGCTTAGTTTGTTTTGAAGTAGCCTGAATCGTGCTATAGAACTCAACCTGCAAAGCTTTGAAACAAAAATGGCAATGTGTGTTAATGGTGTTACATCTAGCAATGGAGGTCTGGAATAGTTCAGGTGAGTTGAATGGAAGGTATTGGGACAAGTTTGAGGCAAAACACACGAGAGAAAGTGGAGATGGAGGTGGTTCTGCATGGCTTGCCCTATTTTGCAGAAAAATGGTGATTTTGTGTACAAGGAGGTTTGAGTGGTGAAGATCTCGTGTTCAGGACTCAGAGGGTTGTGTGAAATGTGTTTGACAACTTTGTTTTAGTTGGTTTTATCAGATGTGTGATATGCCTTGTGTTTTGCAAGTTTTCTTCTTCTTGTAGCAAAAGGGTGGAAGTGAGGTTATAGACTTGTACATGCCATCCTATCACCTGCACAAAACCCTATTGGCCCCTCTAATTAGTGGATTTTGTTTGCAGCATAAGATCTGGTTCAATGCTCTAGGATGTTGTTTTGACATAAAGCAAAGTTCAAGCAAAAATGGCAATGTTACTTTTTCCATTTAAGGCTTAATCTAGTGTACAATATCCTAATGACCAAGACAATGCCTTGGCTCAATGGATTTGTATTAAATCATGGAGTACAAACTGGTTTAGAGGCCTGTAATTGTGAACCAAGCTAGCTAGATCAGATTTGCAACTTGGTATGAACATGTATTGGCCATGGTTGCAAAGTGAGTTTTTGCCAACTTCAAGCATTCAATTCTCCCTAACCACAAAGGTGTTTGAGGAGTTCTCTGACAATTTAGAAAGCTTGATACATGTACTACAATCCATATTTAAAATGCAACTTGAAACTCCAAGTGGAACTATGTGAAAAATGGCCAAGAAGATGGGTCAAAATCCTGCCTAAACTAGGGCAAAATTTCTCCAAGTTAAAAGTTTTAGGCACCCTTGTTCCAAAAATCATAACTTGAGATACAAGCTTCAATTGAGAAAACTTTGTGACCCAAAGTTGTAGACTTTGTGATGGACTACAACTTTCATGTTATAAGTTTTATTTTAATCCAATTGCATCTTGGTGGAAAAATGGGACAAAGTTAGGAAAAAATAAGGAAATTTTATAACTTAGAAATTTTCTAAGTTATGAAAATTTTCCATCTTAAATCCTAATTTGCATTTTTGGATTTCTTGATGAACAAGTTTCATAATTTGACATGTCTTGATGAAAAATGACTCTTGGCACTTGATTTTGACCAAAAAGTCAAAGTTTGACTTTTCAGTATACAATTAAATTTTGATCCGTTGACTGAAAAATTCATTTGTCAATCCTATGCATTTGAGATCTTTTGAACTTGTTGAATGGATCAAGATAATGTCATTGAGTCCTTGAGTCCATGATTGAGCTTGATTTGCCATTGGTTAGGTCAAACAGTCAAAAATTGCCTTTGTATAGTCAAAACCCTAAAAATGACCATTTTGCCCTTTTGGTGATCTGATCAAATTTCTTGTGGAATTGTGATCCAAACTTGATCAAATGGTTCACATGAGTTCATAATGTTTATGTGGGTCAAATTTCATGAGGTTTGACTGTCAATTGGCCACAGTTGACTTTTTCCCCAATACAGCTGATTTATAGGTCAACTGTCCAATTGACTGGACAAAAATATGAATCAAGGCTTGAAACTTGGTATGGACAAACTTATGAGTCCAACATGTAGTATGGGAGTCAATTTGGGCATTGTAGGCCAAAATATCACTGTGCAAACTTAAACCCTAATTTAGGTCAACAGTGCAAGGAGGTGTCTTGAGTAGAGCAAACCCTAGCTTGATCTTGAATTCCAAGAGTCTTGTGATGAGAAATGTTGATGAAATGAGAGGGCAAATTTTGGGGTACAACAATTTCCCCTGTTCAATCTTCTTGAACCTGAAGAGTTAGATTGGCAAGTTTTCCTTTCGCGACTCGAAGGTAAAAGAGGATTGGACACTAGAGTGCCCGTAAATTTGCACTCGTCAAAATATGGCTGAGGAAATGGGCTTAAAGATGCCATTTAGAGACGGTAGAATCTTGCTGGAGATGGGCTTAGAGATGCCATCCAAGAATGTGTTATTTAATTGCAATGTGGTAGGTCAGAAGAATGAGCATTAAAATGGTATCCGTGTCTGGAATGCATTTGAACTGTATATGGAGACTGGGTCTATATGAGCGAAATAATGGTATCCGTGTCTGGAGCGTATCTGAGCTGTAACTGTATTTGAACTTTGAATGAATATCAGAATGACTATCGTGTCTGGAGCGTATCTGTATTGTATCTGAATTCTGGATGGGCGACAGAGAAGCATCTGTGTATGTAACATCTCTGGGATGGGGATAAATTCCGAATGAGTGACAAAATGGCAACCGTGTCTGGAGCGTATATGGACTGTATCTGAAATTGAGATCTGTATGAGTAGCAGAATGACTTCCGTGTCTGGAGTATATCTGAGACTGTAACTTGGATCTGAATAAGTGACAAAATGATTTACGTGGCGACTGCACTGGGGAGAATCAAACTGCTGGTGTAAAGGGCCAGAATGGCATCCGTGTTCGGAGTGTATCTGAATTTGTGGTTGATAGTTGAATCTGAATGAGAGATAGAATGGCTGCCGTTCCTGGAGCGTATCTAGTCTGTATCGGATTGCTGAAGTCTGAACGAGCAGTGGAATGACCGCCGTGTCTGGGGTGTATCTATACTGTATCTGAATAATTGTTAACAATAGCCTTTTAATCTTATCCTGAAAAGGGTAAAATGTTAGCTAAAACACAAAGTTATGTTGTATGATATGTACGATGCAATGAACTGTGTTTCATCAATGTTTATGATATATGAATGTAATGGACGCGCATGTAAGTTGAATAGCTGTCTTGCTGAGGAAAATAAATCCTTGATAATGAAATCTTTGACTGCTGTCGGGGAAAGTAAATCCTTGACCGATGCTGGGGATTCCAAAAATCTTTGATTATTGAGGATGAGAAATCCTTGCTGACTGCTTGATGATTAAAGATCTCTGATTGCTTGAGAAGGAGAAATCCTTAGATCACTACTGGAGATTGAAAATCCTCGGTGATTCGTGGGTATTAACAAGGCCTTTAACAACTTCTGTAGGGAATGAGAATCCTTCATGACTTTCCTGGGATGTAGGAAAAACTCTAAAAATCTCTACTTGGGAGTTAAAACCTAGGAGGCTTCTGCTTGGAGAAATGAGACCGAGAATCTTCGATCTTGCTGGGAGATAACTCTGTGGGGAAAATGTTCACTATTCTGGCTCCGCTAGGGATAGGATTTTCGGGCTCCACTGGGGATCTTGAAGCTTAACTCTGATGGGAATTTTGAAACTTAACTCAGCTGGAGAATCATGTTTTGGAATGCACTGGCTCAGTTGAGGATCTTGAAGCTTAACTCCGCTGGGGAAATATACCCTAAATTTTAGCTTTGTTGAGGATCTGAATGATGTATCGTAGGGGATTTCTTCTAAAATGGAACAAAGATATCTTCCTACACCTTCAACCTATCAGTAATTATCCTTTTTCAATTTCGTTTTATTTGTAAGCAATGATTATATTCAAATGCATATACCTATTTAACAAAACACTGGACGTTTTTCAAATAAAACATAAGTGTAAAAAAGAAAAGAAAGGCAAGCAAATTTCTGCATTTTGAAATATCTTTGTATTAACTTTTGTGAGTATCTTTGTACAAAGTAGACAGACATCCTAGTAAGAGAATGTTGTCGTAAAAATTGAAAAAAATTTATACAAAAGAAAGATGGCTATGTGTAACAATTCCATGGGATTCCCATTCTACTATAACCTTCAAAACTATGAATATCTTGTCCATTTACTGCTTCGTCTGCCGATGACTAGATTGATTAGAAGCTTGTAGTTTATTGGTGAAGATATTGTTCTTAAAGTGATCTGACGAGACATAGTCATACGCTTTAATTCCCTAACTTTTGCCTGGACCGCCCTTTCAGGTTTTCGATCCACCGGGAAGCCCATTTTTGCCCAAGTCGCCCTTTAGGGTTTTCAACTTACCGGGTGTACAAATATTCTTTGTTTTATCCCTAATTTTTGCCTGAACCGCCCTTTCGGGTTTTCGATTCACCGAGATGCCCTTTTTTGCCCAAGTCGCCCTTTCGGGTTTTCAACTTTCCGGGTCGTTTTATGCGTAGTATCTTTTGACTATGTTTGTGTTCGCAGGGTGCGGTAAGTCGTCGCCGTCCATGGTGGTCATAATCATTGCCCCACCAGAAAAGATGCTCTTAATCACAAATGGTCCTTCGTAAGTAGGAGTCCACTTGCCCCTGGGATCACTTTGCGGCAAGATGATCTGCTTGGTTACAAGATCTCCGACTTGATGTACCTGACGTCTGACTTTATTGTTGAAGGCCTTGATCATCCGTTTTTGATACGTCTGACCATGACAAACATCAGTAAGTCACTTCTCGTCGATCAAGTTATGTTGATCAAGCGGGTCTGAATCCAATCGTCTTCACTTAAATCGACATCCTTCATAATCCTCAAGGAAGGAATTTAAACTTCCATGGGTAGAACAACTTCCATGCCATACACCAAAGAAAATGGGGTTTCCCCTATTGAAGTACGTGCCGTGGTACGATATCTATGTAGAGAAAACGATAACATCTCGTGCCAGTCCTTGTAGGTGACTGTCATCTTTTGAATGATCTTCTTGATATTTTTGTTCGCGGCTTCAACAACACCGTTCATCTTCGGTCGATAGGGAGATGAATTGTGATGATAAATCTTGAACTTCTCGCATAGAGCGATGATCATAGTGTTGTTCAAATTTGTACCGTTGTCCGTGATAATCCTATCGGGGACACCATACCGGCATATGAGGTTCTGCTTGATAAAGCGGGCAACCATATTCTTTGTAACTGAGGCATAGGAAGCTGCCTCGACCCACTTGGTAAAATAGTCAATAGCCACCAGGATGAATCGATGTCCATTGGATGCCGTAGGATTGATCTCTCCAATCATGTCAATTCCCCACATTGTGAATGGCCAAGGAGCTGTCAAAATGTTGAGAGGAACAAGAGGAATATGTACCTTGTCGGCGTAGACTTGGAATTTGTGGTAGATACGGGAATGTTGATGACAATCAGCTTCCATGGTAGACCAGTAGTAACCTGCCCTTAGAATCTTTTTAGCCATTGTATGTCCGCTCAAGTGGGTGCCAAATGTGCCACTATGTATCTCAGTCATGGTCATCTCTGCTTCAGTTTTATCCACATAACAAAGTAGAACATAATCATGGCTGCGCTTATAAAGGATGCCATTGCTTAGGAAAAACTTGGCAGCAAATCTCCTTAAGAACTTTTTGTCATTGACGGAAGCTCCTTCAGGGTATTCTCTAGTCTGGAGATACCTTTTGATTTCATGAAACTAGGGTTGTTCCACTACTTCTTCGGTATTAATCTCATGACAGTGCGCAGGTTCGTCCATTCGCTCGATGGTAATTTGGGGAGCCTCGTTATTCCAGTTGAGTTTAAACATGGAAGACATTGTAGCCAGAGCATCTGCTAGATGATTTTCTTCTCGCGGGAAATGCTCAAAAGTAATATGCTCGAAATGAGGCAACAATGTTAAGACATGTTCTTTGTATGGGATAAGATTAGGATGTTTGGTATCCCACTCTCCTTTGACTTGAATGATAACCAAAGCCGAGTCCCTAAATACTACCAAAGATTTGATTCCAAAGTCCATAGCGGCCTTGAGACCAAAGATGCAAGCTTCATATTCAGCCATGTGGTTGGTATAGCTGAAGCAAAGTCGGGCAGTGAAGGGTGTATGGAAACCTTCCGGAGAAATGAGTACTGCACCGATACCGTTGCCAAGTGCATTTGAAGCACCATCAAAGTACAGGGTCCATCGGGATCCTTGTTCAGGTCCGTCATACGGTCTGTTACCTTCAATGTTGTTCAATGTCATGATGTCATCATCAGGGAAGTCGAATATCATAGATTGGTAATCTTCGACGGCTTGGTGAGCTAGATGGTCAGCTAGTACACTCCCTTTTATAGCTTTTTGGGTAGTATACTAGATATCATACTCAGTCAGGATCATTTGTCATCTAGCGATTATTCCAGATAAAGCAGGCTTTTCGAAGATATACTTGATCAGATCCATTTTGGAAATCAGCAAAGTAGTATGAGTCAACATATACTGCCTTAACCGGCGAGCAACCCATACCAAAGCACAACAAGTTTTCTCGAGCAGTGAGTAACGAGTCTCACAGTCGGTAAACTTTTTGCTAAGGTAATAAATGGCATGCTCTTTTCGGCCAGACTCGTCATGTTGGCCCAGTACGCACCCCATTGAGTTATCCAAAACAGTCAGATACATGATTTACGGCCTTCCTTCAACGGGTGGCATCAAAATAGGAGGTTCTAGTAAATATTCCTTGATCTTATCAAAAGCAACTTGACAATCATTGTTCCATTCAACCACCTGATCTTTCTTCAACAGTTTGAAGATTGGCTCACAGGTAGATGTCAGGTGAGAGATGAACCTGGCGATATAGTTTAAGCGTCCCAAGAATCCTCTAACCTCCTTTTCAGTGCGAGGGGCAGGCATTTCTTGTATAGCCTTTACTTTAGCTGGATCAACCTCAATGCCTTTGTTGCTGACAATAAATCCCAAAAGTTTACCAGACCTAACCCCAAAAGTGCACTTGCTTGAGTTCAGTCTGAGCTTATACTCCTTCAACCTGGTAAACAACTTTTGCAAATGACCAAGGTGTTCTTCTTCTGTCTGTGATCGAGCTATCATATCATCTACGTAAACTTCGATTTCATGATGTATCATATCATGAAACAAAGCTACCATGGCGCGTTGATAGGTTGCCCTTGCATTCTTCAGTCTGAAAGGCATCACTTTGTAGCAGAAGGTACCCCATTGCGTGACAAAGGTAGTTTTCTCCATGTCCTCGGGGGCCATTTTGATCTGGTTGTATCCCGAGAATCCATCCATGAAGGAAAAAACCTTGTGTTGAGCTGTGTTGTCAACCAAGATGTTGATATGTGGTAGTGGAAAATCGTCTTTAGGGCTAGCCCTGTTTAAATCTCGATAATCCACACCCATTATGACTTTGCCGTCCTTCTTAGGCACGGGCACAATGTTAGCAACCCATTATGGATAGGAAGTAACATCCAGAAAGCCAGCGTTGAATTGCTTCATTACCTCAGCTTTGATCTTCTCAGACATGTCGGGCCTCATTCGGCGGACCTTTTGCTTGACCGGTGGACATTCTTCTCTTGTAGGGAGACGGTGAACCACGATATCTGTGTCTAACCCTGGCATGTCTTTATAAGACCAGGCGAAGATTTCAACATATTCGTTCAACAACTGCACTAAGCGCTCCTTGACACTTGGTTCCAGGTTGGCACCCACTTTTACTTCTTTCCTGTCCTCCTTTGTTCCCAAGTTGATGGTTTCTAACAACTCTTCATGAGGCAGAATAGCCCTCTCTTCTTGTTGCAAAAGTCTGGCTAACTCTCCCGGCACTTCACAGTCTTCGTCAACTTTGTACTCAGCATGATTGACCAAATCTTCAGAGTTATTGAAGGCTAAAGCAGAATAGTCACCCATGGAATCCGGAGTGGATGGGTACCTGCTTTTGTGAGTGTGGGTGTGTGTAAGGGATAACCATCCTTAAACAAACAACATGCAAAAGGAAAGAAAATGAACACATCAGTTTATAGATGAAAAACGTCCAATGATTCATTAAAACATGGCATATAATTATGAAGAAAATCAAGCCCTTACAAATGGACCTACCTGCCCCGGGCAAGGCATGAGGTGAAAATAGTGTGCAAATTGTTTTAGTTATTACAGACCATAAATGGGAAATTGTTCAAAGGTAAAGTTACTGGTTGATAAAGGTGATGGGAATAAAATCCTTTGCTTCCCAGTTGCTTAAACCCCCTTCGATAGTCGGAAAGATCCAATCTTTAAAGTGGCCCTCTTCATCTTCATCTTCTACCACATTGATTCCATGGTGAGAGATCTTGACGGGTGGTCCTCCAGCCTTGGAGCGACGCATAGCCTTTTGTCCTGCAGCAGTGAACCCTAACCCAAACTTGTCCGTCTTATGGGGAAAGTCAGGCAATTGTCCCCATACTGTGCTCTTCCCTTCTTTAATTACAGCCTCTGCGTCCTTGAGAGATGCCATCCTAGATACATGCTTGGGAACGACAGGCACCTCAACCATTGTCTTCGCAACTGCTACCTCATGGGAAACTTCCTCAAAATGTTGGAAAGGCGTTTCGATGAACTCGCCATCCAACTCCACATAGCGGAAGGAATTGATATGACTTATCATGTACTCTTCCTCGCCGTGCACTGTTATAATCTTACCCTTAACATGATATTTCAGCATTTGGTGCAAAGAGGAGGTAACTGCCCCGACATAATGGATCCACGGTCTCCCTAACAAACAAGAATATGACGGACGAATGTCCATCACGTAGAAGGTGGAGTTGAAAACTTATGTGCCTACTTTGATAGGAATATCAACCTCTCCATGAACCATTCTTTTGGACCCATCAAAGGCCCTAACAACGATGTTACTAGGTTTGAGGGTAAATCCTTCGCAGTCCAAACGGTCTAAGGCCTTCTTCGGCAGCACATTCAAGGAAGAACTAGTATCAACTAAGACATGGGCGAGGGTGGTTCCCCTGCATTCAACTGAGACATGTAGCGCGTCGTTGTGTTTCCTTCCTTTGGGAGTCAAGTCAGCATCGGAAAAGCCAATGACATTATCAGCAGTAAGACTGGCCACACACTCCTGAAACTGGTCAGCCAAAGTCTCTTGGGGTACATGTGCCGCCTTCAAAAATTTGATCAGGGCCTTAGCATGGGCCTTAGAACAGAGTAGAAGAGCCAACATTGAAATTTTAGAAGGGGTCTGCCCTAGCTGTTCCACAACGTCGTAGTCACTTTTTCTGATTATTTTCAAGATTTCATCCATTTCTTTCTGAGTGGTTTTGGGGATAACCACAACATGAGCCTTCATCCTAACGGGCACTTCTAGTATCCCCTTACCCTTATTGGTAATATCAGCAGATGGTCTTACTTCAGGAGTATCCAATTCTTCAATCATTGGGCCTTGCACAGATGGTCCAAGAGGTACAAAAGCTTTCAAGGGTCTGAAAACTGCTCGAGGGGGAGCAATCTCCGGAGAAAAGATCTGGCCGCTGCGGGTTATCTTGCTTGTACCCGCAATGTTCCCTATATCAGGGTTTTCTTCTTCAGAAATCTCTTGGACTTCCTCAATTTGTTTGATACCATGATAGAAGATTTCTCCTCCATAGTTCCATGGTATCATTTTGCTGGATTGGTACGGGACAGGTCCCGGCATGGTGATCTTTAATGGTACACATTTGGAGTTGGGTGTAATCCTGACAGGCCTTTTGCAAGCCTTGGGAGGATTGTCGGAAATGGTTATGATTGCAATATCGTTGGTTGAAGTAGCAAAAGTAACAGGAGTAACAGGAGTAACAGGATTGAAGGTATCAACAGGGGTTTTCTGGAAAAGTATCTCTTAGGTATCCATCAGGCATTGGACACCTGACTTCAACATTGGGCAATCACCTCGTATGTTCAAACAAAAATAGCAGTATTTACCACAACCAGGAAAGATCCTGGCTCTCATCAAATTCTCTTTAATCATAAGTAACGGCGTCAACAGGTTAACAAAATCAGTAATATGAAGGTCCTCCATAACAGCATGAACATTATTACCGTGCTTGGGCATCGGAGATGAAATCACATTGGGCTTCTCAGGAGCATCAAATTCTACTTCTTTAGCATCAATCAGGTCCTGGATTTTATTCTTAAGCGCCCAACAATTATTGGTATCGTGCCCAACACTGTCAGAATGGTAAGCACATTTGGCATTGGAGTGGTAGTATGGAGAGGAGGTGTTAGGGTTCTTTGGAGCTTCCTTCAAACAGGTAAGATTCAACTTCAACAAATGGGGGAGTACATGAGCTGGCGTCATGTTGATTCAGGTGAACTGCCATTTTGGCCTTTCCACCCGTTGATGATTTGGTCTTGACTGATTGTTACGAGGTTGATCATTTGACGAGTTTTGAATCATCACAACCCCTACAGTTTGCCGGCGCTCGGTTCTTCCCTGACCCTTTTGAGAATACACAGCGGAGGCTTCCTTCTTAGCTGGGAAGGGTTTCTTAACAGATGTGGATGCGGAAGCATCCTTTTGAATCTTTCCACTTTTAATACCGGCCTCGACCCTCTCATCGGTCAAAATTAGTTCAGTAAATCCCACGAAAGAACTCCCGATTAGATGATTGAAGAAGGGGCCAGACAGGGTCCCCAGAAACATGTCAACTAACTCCCTATCTGACAACGGAGGCTGCACCCTTCCAGCTAGATCACGCCACTTCTGGGCATACTCTTTAAACCCTTCATTGGAATCCATCCCCAAACATTGTAACTGAGTACGAGTGGGCTCCAAATCAGCATTGTACTGATACTGACGGTAAAAAGCAGCTGCTAAGTCATCCCAATTGTGAACCTCTGATCTCTCGAGTTGATAGAACCAATCCAATTGTGTGCCAGATAAGCTGTCTTGGAAAAAGTGCACCCATAGGTCTTTATCAGATGAGTGGGGTTGGATATTTCTGACATATGATCTCAGGTGCATCTTTGGACACGACATACCATTATACTTGGCAAATGTTGGCACCTTGAACTTGGGAGGGATAACAATCCCAGCTACCAACCCTAGTTCTTCAAAATCCAAACCAGGGACCCTCTACAACTCCATGGCTGCTAATCTATCCTCAAGATTCTTATATTTATCATCCGCTGGGGGATACTGTTGTTTGGAGTAGTCTTCATCTTCTTCCTCTTCAACCTCAGATTCAGAAGGTACAGCAGCCCCTTTCCCTTTACCAGCCCCTTCGTCAGACGTTGAGGGGAACTCAAGAACCTTCCTAGCATTGCTCTCAAACCTTCTTCCAAAAGTGGCTACTCAGGGCCTCTTCTTCTTTTTCTCTTTATTCTTCTCCAACAGAGCTTTGAGGTCCTCTTGACCCTTTGCCAAGGTCATGAGGAGTTGCTGGAATTGTGAATTTTGTGCCTGCAGATCCTTTACCGTTTGCTCCAAATCCATCTTGCTGAAATAAACAGCAGAAAGATAAGGAAACCTGGTGTGAAGACCTGTTTATGCATATGATGAATGGTATGTTATTCATGTAATGCATTCAAGGATCCAGAAATTCAAATTTGTTGCAAACAAAAAGGAACACACGTCATATTAAGAAGAAATTGTTAGTACATAAGTGCCCCACGGGCAAAATATTACAAAATTCTTAATGTAAAAAGACATTGCGCATCCTCTTTGGTGCGATGTAAGTGTTGAGAGTTTCCTCCTCATGAAGTCGGCGGGTAAGCTCCAAAACCTTCTTCTCACTGGCATAGAAGCTGGCTTCAAAAGTATTCCGTTCTTCCTTGAGTTGGATCCAACTCTTTTGCATTTCTTCCCATGATGTTGGCATGTCAGGATGTAGGATGGTGTATGGAACCTCTCCTTCCGCAACAGGCTCTTTGATCAAGGGGAGAATGTGAGGGTATGGCATCATAAGATTCTGGGAACGGGTTCGTACCCACTTGAGATAAGGCTGAAGGGGGATGGAATTCTTGTGCCCCAGTGTCTTACTATCTAGTTTGTTGGGCATCCTCCAAGCTCTGATGAACCTTTGTCGAAGTCCTTGCGCATCGTTGTCGAAGTCAAAAACTAGGTCAGGAATCAGCATTTCATGAGGGCCATCCCTTCGAGCATATCCAAATTGTCTTAGATCTAAACAGGGGTTGTAGGTAATACCTCCCCTAATTCCAAGTAGTGGGACATTAGGGAACTCCCCACAATGATCAATGATGATGACATTTTCTCTGGACCAAGAACACCAATGAACATCAGAATGTGTGAGGGTCATAAACCGTTGTAACCACCTTAAACCCTGCTCATTCTTCAAAACTGATTGTGGAAGGTGAGAAATACACCACCTTCCTAGGAGAGGAGTACAACACATGAGAACACCTCTTTTCCTCATTGTTCGTGTGTAAAAGGAGTGTAGGATGTCCCCAAGCAATATGGGTATAGGATTTCTGGATATGAAAATCTTGACAGCATTCATATCTATAAGTTGGTCAGGGTTTGGGAACAAGACCAACCCATAGATAAGGAGTGCCACAATCTCTTCAAAGGCTTGTAGATCAAGAGAATTCCAGCAGTCTTGTGCCTTCTCAAATAGAAACTTTACCAAGAAACCCTTGACACCACTTCCGGTTTCCTAATGTCCCTTGATGTCAGATGGTTGCAAGTGTAATGATTGAGCAACATCTTCAGGCTTTGGTTCTTTTTCCGTACCGTTGTAGGGTAGTTGATGAAGAATAAGAATCCTCAGGAGTTGAGAAAATTCCTCCAAAGTGGGTACTAACTGGTAATCAGGGAATGTGAAACAGTGGTGTAGGGGGTCAAAGAACTGGAAGAGAACTTTCACCATGTCTTCTTCAATGTTGGAGTTGACCAAGTTGAGAAGTCTACCATGTCTTTCACTGAAGAGAGAATTCTCTGGAATCCTAGATGTAAGCTCCTTGAGTTGAGGAGGGATTCTCACAAGGTTGACTTGAATTGTTTTCCTGCGAAGAGATTCCATGACCTATAAAACAAGAACAAAGATGAAGATCCAAACCCTTGAAATGGTTAGTGGATGCATATGATGCTTTATGATGTTCATGATGTATGTACAAACACATGTACAAGTAAGTCACACAAAGCCCTAGTTTCAGGCATGCATGAGGTTTCATTGGTAAATAGCCTCTTGAGTTTAGTGGGCTCAAACCTGTCCTATAAATAGTAACCGGGTTCTAAGGAGCTCAATATCACTGGATTGTTTTCTATGTTCATTTTTTTGATTTATCCACTTAACTAGCGACCAAAATATTCCAAGAAAACAACCCTCAATAAACGTAGTATCGAGTATCTACCAACTTCGGACTGCACCAAAGCCGGTCATCTCACTACTCCTAACAAAAGGCCAAGATGGTCAAGTAAGGTTCTAAGAGTTCATTAGTGCTTCATGACATCACTGAGCGGCCCCGTATTCTCTTTGATTGACTCAAAGGCTACCGGTACTCACAAATATTTCGCACTAATATAGCTATTGCTTCAACCATGTCGGTATACCCCGCACAGTTTCCACAACGTATTGCTATTTACCTATGAATGTTTCCCAAATCCGGGTAGGGGATTTCAAGCCCAAACAAGAGAACCAAATGTAAAGCAATCAAAGCAAACAATAATCATGCAAAGGGTGATCTAAGCCCTAAGGTTACTCCACTTTTAAAGAAATCCCCAGCAGAGTCTCCAGTTCTGTGATACAGTGGGAGAACTGACTTGGGATTTTGCGTTTGTGTTCGCAAATGTTTTGGTTTAGCAAGATTTGCCACCGACTTTTTATTTTATCCTAAGGAAAGGTCAAAAAGCACAGGAAAGACCTTTGAGACATTTTCTTGGGTTCGGGGAGTAGATTATAGAAAGGGAAGGTATTAGCACCCTTTCTATCCATGGTTATCCATGGGCTCTTAGTTACTTGTTTAGATCACTTGCTTTGCTTTTCAATTGTTTGAAATGGTGCTTTGTGTGTGGTTTTGAAAGATGTTTTGAAAAGAGGCCATCGTTGTGGCAACCTTTGTAATGATTCTTGTTTGAATGTATACAAAGGTGTTTTTGTCTTTTGAAAAGTTTTCAATGTTTGAAAGTAGGGTTTTGAAATTTGTGTTGTGAAGTGTGTTTTAAAGATAGCAAGTTTTGATCAAGTTACTAAGAGTTGTCTACCCTATTTTATTCAAAGATCTTTCTTATGTTTTTAACCCTTTTAATAGTGTTGTTTCACCATTGTTTTTGGTGAACAACCTTGTGTTAGGATGTTTAAACGGGATAGGCGCGGGTCATCGTATAGACCATGATAGCAATTGTGTCAAGTATTTTTAGCAATTTTCTTGAGGGACTTGATCATTTTGTTTAGGCAACTCAGATAGCGTCATCGAGGGACTATGATCTTTGTTTTGTTTTTGTTTTGCCAAAATATTTGACATGCATACCATGGCCCATTTTTGAAGGCAACAAGTGGATTGTAACCCTAGGGGTGCAAGTGTGCATTGTGTTTGTTTTTTTTCATGCATTTTGTCTTTGATTAGGTCAAACTATTTGTTAATTTGATTTTTGCATACAAAACCCTAAGTCTAATCATGACATAATTGAAAGCTTAAAGGTGTTAAATTCTACATTATTACAACATGATATAGGGAGGGGGGTACAAATTTGGATTGTGGATTATTTTGCAAGAAATTAAATCCTAAATTATTACAACCATATTGAATGGGTAAGCCATAATATTAAATATACAATATTTAAATAAATACAATAAATAAATATTAAATAAAATGTATTATGCAAAAAAAGTTTTTATGTATGTAAATAGTATTTTTAATGTGAAATGCAAATAAATAAAAAGTCAATTTTAGTTATTTTTGTTTTTAGGGCAAAAACCCTAATTTCTCAAATAAATAGTATTATTTATTATTTATATACAATAATGGATCAATTTGTACAAAAATATAAGTATATTGAAAAAAGGGGTATTTTTAGTATAAAATATTAATAAAAAAACAATATTATTTTTGTGTTTTTTGTTCTTATTATTTAATAAAATATTATATATATATATATATATATATATATATATATATATATATATATATATATATATATATATATATATATATATATATATATATATATATATATATATATATATATATATATATATATATATATATATATATATATATATATATATATATATATATATATATATATATATATATATATATATATATATATATATATATATATATATATATATATATATATATATTAAGTGTATATAAAAATTAAATAAATTATTTACAAAAAGGTATATATTTCAAGAAAATGTTTTCAAGTATGTATAAAAATAATAAATAAAGATAAAAGTATTTTTCTACATTATTTTTACATTTAAACAAACGTAAATATAAAGTTTTTAATGTATTAATACTAGAATTAATTAAAATAAATATAATATAAATATAAAAATTTATGAAAATATTTTTTAGTATTTTTTTATATTTGAAAATAAAATATCAAGGTCAGAGAAAAAATAAAAATGCAAAAAATAATGAAAATACAAAGCAATGGGCCAGGGGTGTGTGAACTGAAAATGCAGGTGTGAGAAGCAAAAACAACCAGGCCCAGCCCAAGTAACTTCGTCTTCTTCCTTTGAATAGAAATACGCGCGCTTTGTATACAAAATGCTATCTCATGATTCCTTGATTTTTTGACAAAACTCATAACATGAAACTTATAGAGCATCAAACAACGAATCTAACCATATAAAAAACTTAAGCTAACTCTCAAAGACCAGAGAGAATTTCTCTGGCCCTAATTCTTAACCTAGTTTTTTCAGAAAGTTCATGAACAAAATTCTCCTAGCACGATTAATATAAATGAAAACTAAGCACATGTATGGTTTCAGGGCTATGAATACAACATCTTTCATTCATAAACCTAAGTCTAACTATTCCTAAATAGAGAGATAGAAGTTCATGAAATACCTGTTTTAGTTGACTTCGAGCTGGATAATGCAGCAACTTCCAAGGGTGCTTGAGGTTCTTTTGAGCTTGCCTGATGTCCAATGAAGCTTTCCCAATGCTTAGTTTGTTTTGAAGTAGCCTGAATCGTGCTACAGAACTCAACCTGTAAAGCTTTGACACAAAAATGGCAATGTGTGTTAATGGTGTTACAGCTAGCAATGGAGGTCTGGAATAGTTCATGTGAGTTGAATGGAAGGTATTGGGACAAGTTTGAGGCAAAACGCACGAGAGAAAGTGGAGATGGAGGTGGTTCTGCAGGGCTTGCCCTGTTTTGCAGAAAAATGGTGATTTTGTGTACAAGGAGGTTTGAGTGGTGAAGAGCTCGTGTTTAGGACTCATAGGGTTGTGTGAAATGTGTTTGACAACTTTGTTTTAGTTGGTTTTATCATATGTGTGATATGCCTTGTGTTTTGCAAGTTTTCTTCTTCTTGAAGCAAAAGAGTGGAAGTGAGGTTATAGACTTGTACAGGCCATCCTATCACCCTACACACAACCCTATTGGCCCCTCTAATTAGTGGGTTTTGTTTGCATCATAAGATCTGGTTCAATGATCTAGGATGTTGTTTTGACATAAAGCAAAGTTCAAGCAAAAATGGCAATGTTACTTTTTCTATTTAAGGCTTAATCTAGTGTATAATACCCTAATGACCCAGACAATGCCTTGGCTCAATGGATTTGCATTAAATTATGGAGTAAAAACTGGTTTAGAGGCTTGTAATTGTGAACCAAGCTAGCTAGATCAGATTTGCAACTTGGTATGAACATGTATTGGCCATGGTTGCAAAGTGAGTTTTTACCAACTTCAAGCATTCGATTCTCCCTAACCACAAAGGTGTTTGAGGAGTTCTTGGACAATTTGGAAAGCTTGCAACATGTACTACAATACATCTTTGAAATTCAACTTGAAACTACAAGTGGAACTATGTGAAAAATGGCCAAGAAGATGGGTCAAAATCCTGCCTAAACTAGGGCAAAATTTCTCTAAGTTAAAAGTTTTAGGTACCCTTGTTCCAAAACTTATAACTTGAGATACAAGCTTCTTTTGAGAATACTTTGTGAATAAAAGTTGTAGACTTTTTGATGGACTACAACTTTCATGTTATAAGTTTTATTTGAATCCAATTTCATCTTGGTGAAAAAATGGTACAAAGTTAGGAAAAAATAAGAAAATTTTATAACTTAGAAATTTTCTAAGTTATGAAAATTTTCCATCTTAAACCCTAATTTGCATTTTTGGATTTCTTGATGAACAAGTTTCATAATTTGACATGTCTTGATGAAAAATGACTCTTGACACTTGATTTTAACCAAAAAGTCAAAGTTTGACTTTTCAGTATACAATTAAATTTTGATCAGTTGATTGAAAAATTCATCTGTCAATCCTATGCATTTGAGATCTTTTGAACTTGTTGAATGGATCAAGATAATGTCATTGAGACCTTGAGTCCATGATTGAGCTTGATTTGCCATTGGTTAGGTCAAACAGTCAAAAATTGCCTTTGTACAATCAAAACCCTAAAAATGACCATTTTGCCCTTTTGGTGATCTGATCAAATTTCTTGTGGAATTGTGATCCAAACTTGATCAAATGGTTCACATGAGTTCATAATGTTGATGTGGGTCAAATTTCATGAGGTTTAACTGTCAATTGGCCACAATTGACTTTTTCCCCAATACAGCTAATTTCTAGGTCAACTATCCAATTGACTGGGCAAAAATTTGAATCAAGGCTTGGAACTTGGTATGGACAAACTTATGAGTCCAACATGTAGTATGGGAGTCAATTTGGGCATTGTAGGCCAAAATATCACTGTGCAAACTTAAACCCTAATTTAGGTCAACAGTGCAAGGAGGTGTCTTGAGCAGAGCAAACCCTATCTTGATCTTGAATTCCAAGAGTCTTGTGATAAGAAATGTTGATGAAATGAGAGGGAAAATTTTAGGGTACAACACATGTCAAACTTTGTTATTCCATTAATGCATTGCATATGTTTGTCTTGAATTAATCCATTCGTTGTCACTATACTGAAACTATGCTTTTACTTCCTTTTTGTGATATTCAACTCTCGATTAAAATTTGTAAGCCTTTAGAGGAAGAATGACGAAAAAGATACCACAATCTCTATAGTATGCTTTTGAACAGACTTGGTTGACGATGTACATGCGTTGTTTCAAATCCTAAACAGTGGAGTTTGAAGGAAGATAATCCCTAGTCAACCCCTTTGAGCCTAAGAACTTGGAGTTTTCTTTTTCACACAAATTGAAACCTTTAATCATAACATGGGGCAGGGTAGTTTCTCAGTTAATTCAATGGTGTATTCAATCGCAAGCTTTCCCTTTGTACACAAAGAGTAGTGTTGGAGGTATCATTCCAAAACAAAAGATGGTGATGGTTCTGCATAATCATTAAAATAAGCAGTCATTATCTCTCAAAAGAAAAGCCCGCTAAGTCAAAACCTATGAAAAAGACTTAAGAAAAAATGGGGTCATCCCACTAACTGTAACCACAAAGGAAACAGTTCAAGCAAAAGGTAGGGATAATAAAATCAAAAAAGGATGTCACTATAAATCCTCAACAAAAGGAAAAAATGTTACAAAAAAAAAGACTGCCTCCTCAAAATAAATTTTCAGTATCCGAACCATCACCGAAATATAAGGGCAAAGATTCCAGACTCAATTGGGATCTAAATGTATAATTAATTGAGTATAGGACTGAAGAACATCACGAAGAACGAGTTGGGTACAAACAAAGTTTGAGCCTTTATCCTGTGTTTCTTAAACCGTGAACCAGACCACACAACAACCCTTAAAAGTCCTAACTGAAGCATGGGTTAGTTCGAAAGCATAATGTTACAAAATGTATCCTGACTCCTGTAAGGCTTGCTATAAATCCTGAGCTGATATCACATTATTGCAAATTTTGTTTTACTAAAAAATGCATTTTAAATACTTCAACACAAACATAAGCTTTGCATATTTTTAAAATGCCATTGTTTGCATATCTTCTAAACTTGTAAGCACACTCTTCACCACCAGACCACCTGCTCATTTGTTGTTTTAAATAAATAAATAATAATATATATACAAAAATCAGTCAGAAGCTATTGAAATTTTTTTTTTAAAATGTGCGCCCTGTTGATTTGAATGGGCCAATGGTATTGCTTTATTGTGCCACGCAGACCCCCACTGGAGTCAATGAAAATAAAAGAAGCCGGAGTCAAACTCCGATCGTCTTATCCGACTAGGCCAAGAACAAAACCTGCATTTCTGTGAGTTTTAAATCCAGATAAAAGGTCCATTCCACATAAAATTAACCTCTGAGTTCAGATCCGGGCTTAGATTCAACATATCACTACTTTATCATCTAGTTCGAACCTAAATCCGGATTGTGTCCTAAACATGGAAAATCTCTATTTCTGCATCCAACCTTCCATGTAATACGTTAGACTTGCTCAGAATATTAATAATAATAAGAATGCATGCATAGAAATGATTTAAATTGCGTAACAAAAGAGATTCGAAACCATATTTTTACCAAATCGGAGGGATGATATGGAGAGGTTATGAGACACATGGGAGGTTGAGTAATGGTATGGATCTCTTCCAAGAGGTCTCAGAAGGATGAGGAAGTCACTAGTTTTGAGTGAGAGAAGTTGGAAACTTGTTTTCGAATTTCACAACTTTTGACAATTTTGAGAATTTTGAGAGCTCTTTCAAGGTAATGAATTTTCGTCCTTAGCTTGTGATTAGCTTGTATGTTTGTAGAGGAATGGAATGGTGAATAAATATGGAAAGAATCCACGCATTGATCATGGTTTTGAAATCAAAATTACAAATTTGAAAAGTTGCCATGTTTTGGTGATTTCTTGCCCTTCTTGTCATACATTGAATCTGGTCTTTTTATACATGCCTTTCACGAAATTATGGGCCTTATATTAACCCAAATCATCAGCCCATATGTCAAAACCTATTATCTATTATTTTATGCAATTTATTTTGTATTTATTTGAATAAAAACTAAAATAAATATGAATAAAATAAAGAAAATGCAAAGCAAGGTAAGAGTGAGTTTATGAGTCCTTGGCATGGTCATGGACATGTTTGAAGTCCAAAAGATTAAGCCCAATAAGCAAAAATCACAAATTGCTCAATTAAGATTCCATGTATTTCTTTGAAAATTTCCCAATTTGTGCACCGCATAACATACTCAATTTTCATCTTTTGGAGATGATATTTGAATTTTTGGAAAGCCCGAGCTGTTCTCTATAATCTCTATGTTGACCATTTTTGTTTTTGGAGAAATTATCTTGATATAAGTTGCCTTGACAAAAATTGTCTTTTGTTGACTTTTTGAAAATGACCTATAATGTATGAGATCATATCTTCCAAATGAAGCATCTTTTGGACTTGAGAATAAAATCAAAGTTGTAGAGAATTGAATTTTCTTCAAAATGGGATTTGGTTTGGGAAAATTTGATGAAGCATGTGAAAGTTATGTCTGGTCAAAGTTCAGTTAACTTCTCCTAAGGAAAACCCTAATTTGGCAAATTCTTGACTTTTGTTAATCTGAGGACTTTCCTTGGAGAATCATGATCAACCCTTGATCAAATGATGAATATCACTTAAAATTGTTGATGTTGGCCAAATATCTTGAAGTTTGTCTTTATGTTGACCATAGTTGACTTTTTGATCAATACAATTGATTTTCAAGCGTTTGAGCCATTGACTTGACAAACTTGTAATGTAGGACTTGAAACTTGACATGAACCTTATTGAGGACCTATGAAGAACCATGGAATCCATTTGATACCTTTGAAAACCAAATTACCTTGAGAAATTCCAAACCCTAGTTGTGTGCCTTTGGCTTAGGAGGTGCATCTTTACTAGTCAACCCTTGGGTGCCTTGACCATTTGAAGAAACTTGAAAGAATGCTTTGAAGAAAATGAGAGGGAAATTTTTGGGGTACATTAGCTGCCCCTGTTCAATCTTCTTAAACTTGAAGAGTTAGATTGGCATGTCCTCCATTCGTGACTTGAAGGTAGAAGATGATTGAACACTTAAATGCCCAAAAATTTGCACCCGCCTGTGCAAGAAGTAATACTATAGGTTAAGTATACTGGGAATGGGCTTATAGATGCCATTTGGATAAGTGACGAAGAGTTGTCAGAGATGGGCTTGTAGATGCCATCCTAAATAACTGTTGACTTCAACTGAAAGAAATATCAGAATAAAACTTCTGGCGACATTAACTGAACCAGAGGAAGCTTCTATCCGAAATGAATCAGGATAATCATTGGTCAATTTAAACTGAACCAGCGGAGTAAGTCTATCGAAAAACAAATCAAGATGAATCATTGATCAATCTAAGCTGAACCAGCAGGGGTCTCGAATTATCTTTAACTGGAAATAAAATCAATAAAATCTTCGAGTCGATTTAGCTGAACCAGAGAAAGAAATCTATCGGGAAAAAAATCAGGATAAATCATTGATCGATTTAAACTAAACTAGTAGAGGTCTTCAATTATCTTTAACTTCTGAGGAAAATTCTGAAATAGCCCTTCGTCACATGCAGCTTTCGAGAAGACTATCAGGTCATATATGTAGTTGATGATATTTGTTGATTGATCTTTCCTGAAAAGGTAAAGAGTTATTTGTATGCAATGTCATGATAGATGAAATGCATTGCGTAATGATGATTTCAAAATAAATGAGATTGTGCTATATGCATTTTGTATGCATATGCTATGACATTTGGTAAATGATTTATGGATATGCAATGTTAATGAAGCGCGTTTGCAAATTTGAGCAGCATCTGAGTCTGGGGAAAATAAATCATTGATTGTCGTTGTGGATGAAGAGTATGTGTATCTTCAATTTTGTCTTGAATACTTTCGTTGGGGATTCATGTTTGCTTTGAGGAAACTCTGCAGGGGATGTTGATTTCTGCTTGGGGAGTAGAGTTTAGGAACCTTTGGTTGTCCATCGCTTTACTGGGGAATTTAGTTCTTATTTACCCTGGTTGGGGATAAAAGAGATGGTTAAACTTTCGTCTTGGAGAGGATGGTTGACTGGTATCTGGTTGAAATCCAGGCTTCGCAGCAACTTTTTGGGCAGGATGAAGTTAATTGTTATCTGGTCGGACTCCAGGCTTCGCAACAACTTTCTAAGGAGGCTGAAATTAACAGTTATCTGGTTGGATTCCAGGCTTCGCATCAACTTTCTAGGGAGGATGAGGTTAATTGTTATCTAGTCAGATTCCAGGCTTCGCAGCAACTTTTAAGGAGGATGAAGTTAACTCTTATCTGATCGGATTCCAGGCTTCGTAGCAACTTTCTAGGAGGATGAAGTTAAATTTTTATCTGATTGAATTCCAGGCTTTGCAACAACTTTCTAGGAGGATGAAGTTAAATTGTTATCTGGTCGGATTCCATGCTTCGCAGTAACTTTCTGAGGAGGATTACGTTAATTGTTATTTGGTCGGGTTACAGGCTTCGCAGTAACTTTCTGAGGAGGATGAAGTTAATTGTTATCTGGTCAGGTTCAAGTCTTCGTAAGAACTTTCTAGGAGGATGAATTTAAATTGTTATCTGGTCAGATTCCAGGCTTCGCAACACCTTACTAGGGAGAATGAAGTTAACTGTTATCTAGTCGGATTCTAGGCTTTGCAGCAACTTTCTAGGAGGATGAAGTTAAACTGTTACCTGGTCGGATTCCAGACTTCACATCAACTTTCTAGGAGGATGAAGTTAAATTGTTATCTGGTCGGATTCCAGGCTTCACAATAACTTATTGAGGATGAATTTAAACTATTATCTGGTCTGATTCCAGGCTTCGCATCAACATTCTAGGAGGATGAAGTTAAAATTGTTATCTGGTCAAATTCTAGGCGTCGCAGTAACTTTCTAGAAGGATGAAGTTAAAATGTTATCCGATTGGGTTCCAGTCATCGCAACAACTTTCGAGGAGGATGAAGTTAAACTGTTATCTGGTCGGATTACAGGCTTCACAGTAACTTTCTGAGAATGAAGTTAAACTGTTATCTGGTCGGATTTGAAGCTTTGCAACAACTTTCTAGGAATAAAGTTAAACTGTTATCTGGTCGTATTTCAGGCTTCGCATCAACTTTCTAGGAGGATGAAGTTAAATTGTTATTTGGTCGGATTCCAGGCTTCGCAGCAACTTTCTGAGGAGGATGAAGTTAACTGTTATCTGGTCACATTCCAGGCTTCACAACAACTTTTTAGGAAGGATAAATTTAAATTGTTATCTGGTTGGATTCCAGGCTTCACAGCAACTTACAGGGAATAGTATCAACATCGCTGGGGACAAGGGGTTTTGTCTGTTGATTTGTAATAGTCTAAGAAAAGAATCCTGGTGGGGAATTTAGAGCTTGTTGCGGAAATAAACCTTGGCGATGAAGGAATATCCTGCTGAGGGAAGCTCTTTGTCGAGGAGAATGTGCTCTGCCGGAGAGAAGTAATTTGCACGGGCTTTTATAGTTTTGAAAACTCAACTGGAGAGAGGAATTCCCATGGACTTTAATGTTTGGGATCCTGTATGTTAGGGACATTATCAGGGATAAGATCATACTCCTTTATCAACCAGAGTGATCTGGCGAAGAAATTGCGGGGAATGTATGAACTTGTGAAGATTACCTTGTGGGGATAATCTCATGGCAGTGGCTCTGTGGGGATTCGTGGAGACTTGAACATATCTCAACATCTAAATCTTTTGGTGAATGTTGATCAGGGTGATAAATCTTCTACTGATAGTCAAGTGATGATATGACGGGACATAGTCGTACGGTTTAATCCATAACTTTTGCCTGGACTGACCTTTCAGATTTTCAGTCCACCGGGATACCTTTTTTGTCCAAGTCTCCTTTTCAGGTTTTCGAATTGTCGGGTGTATAGTTTTATTTATATATCCCTAATTTTTGCCCGAAATTTTTTGGTTCGCCGGGATGCCCTTATTTTTCCTAGGTCAGTCGACCTAGCGGGTCTTTTTTTATGCGTAGTATTTTCTAACTATGCTCGTGTTCACAGGGTGCGGAGAATTATCATTGTCCATAGTAGTAAGTGTTGTAGCACTTCCAGAAAGATGTTTGCTTGATCGTTCATGATCCTTTGCTGGAATTCATGTCCAATTCCCCAAGTGATTCAGATGGAGGTCTGCCCCTGGCTATTCAGGACTTTTGAGAGACTCCTTGAATCTTGACTCGACTTCCCTAGATCAGTTAGACACCATGTGATGCCCCTTGATCGTGAAAGTCTATTACTTCAAATATATTTCCATCTGAGGTGATTCTGTTCATTGAGAGCATTTCCTTTCATTGAATATCCGTCGTGCAAATTTCTCTGTCGTTGAACAATTAGTCGAGTACATGGCCAGACATCTGAATTCATTCCGATACATGGATATGGATGATGAATTCATTGAGACTCCCTACCAAGCTTTTGAAGTAATTTCTCCTACTGCTGTTGAAGATGTTTCTTCCATTCCGAAGACTATCAAGGTTCCGCATAAGATGGCTTCTTAGAAAGATTCCAAAGCAACTATAGAATAAGGTGGTTATACTATTTGGGGTCATCTTCCTGATATCCCCTACAAATCTGACAAGTTTGGTTTGGGCTTTACTGCAGAAGGTCAAAAGGTTGTTCGTCGCACTCGAGCTGGAAGATCTCCATTATGTATAAGTAATAATGGACTCAACACTATAGAAGATGCTGACAGTAATTGTAACCTCGACAACTGGATCTTTCCTACCATCGGCAACAGGCTTAACAACTGGAAGGCGGAAGACATTTTCCCTATCTCCTTCAGCCAGGAGTACTAACTATTTATGTTTTTATTTCTTTAAGAAGCTTGGTTATGTAATTTCTTTTAAAACAATGACTTTAAACCTTGTGTCTTGCCCGGGGCACAATGGTTCATTTGTTAAGGGTTGTCATTTCATATGTCATATTTTAATTTAATGAAAACATTGGACGTTTTGCATTTAAATTTTGCGCTCTCTGTATTTTTACTTTATTTCACTTCCAAATAGCTATGTGTTCTTACACACACTACATTGCAGATCCCCATCCACTCCGGATCTCGTTGATAATGATCCTGCTATTGCCGCTAATGACTTTGAAAATCCGATCTACCAAGCCGAGAACGAAGATGAGAAAGATTATGAGATGCTTGGAGAACTTGAAAGACTCTTAATACAAGAAGAAAATTCTATCCAATCGCATGAAGAGCCAGTCAAAGTGGTAAACATGGATTCTGAGACAAATAAGGAAGAGGTTAAGATAGGCGCCAACTTGGAGGGCGGTGTCAAGAACAAGATGATTTAGATGTTGCATGACTATGTTGATGTATTTTCTTAGTCATACGAATACATGCCAGGGCTCGATGCTGATATTGTGGTTTACCGCCTGCCAATGAAAGAGGGTTGTTCTCCGATTAAGCAGAAGGTTCGTCGCATGCGTCCTGAGATGTTAGAGAAGATCAAGGCCGAGGTTATGAAAAAATTCAATGCAGGGTTCTTAGTAGTAACGTCATATCCTCAATGGGTTGCTAATGTTGTCCCGATACCAAAGAAAGATGGCAAGGTGCGTATGTGTGTAGATTACAGGGATCTGAACAGGGCAAGCCCCAAAGATGACTTCCTACTTCCACATATTGATGTTCTGGTCGACAAAACTGCTAAGCACAAGGTATTCTCTTTCATGGATGGTTTCTCAGGTTATAATCAAATCAAGATGGCGCCTGAAGATATGGAGAAAACTACCTTCGTGACACAGTGGGGAACTTTCTGTTACAAGGTCATGCCTTTTAGGTTGAAGAACGTTGGGGGAAACATATCAGCGTGCCATGGTAGCTTTATTCCATGACATGATTCATCATGAGATAGAAGTCTACGTCGAAGACATGATATCAAGATCACAGACTGAAGAAGGACATCTTGATCATCTGCATAAGCTATTTGAAAGGCTGAAGAAGTACAAATTGAGGCTGAATCCGAACAAATGCACTTTCGGGGCGAGGTCTGGAAAACTCCTAGATTTCATCATCGGTGGTAAGGGTATTGAAGTTGATCCCCCAAAAGTTAAATCTATTCATGAAATGACGGCTCCCCGTATTGAAAAGGAGGTCATAGGTTTCTTAGGACGACTAAACTACATTGCCCGATTCATTTCTGATTTGACTGCTACCTGTGAGCCAATCTTCAAACTGCTGAAGAAAGATCAAGTAGTAAATTGGAATGATGATTGTCAAATAGCCTTTGATAAAATAAAGGAGTGCTTACAAGAACCTCCAATTCTGATGCCACCAGTTGAAGGAAGACCTCTAATCATATACCTAACAATGCTAGAGAATTCAATGGCGTGTGTATTGGGGAAACATGACGAGTCTGGTCAAAAAGAGCATGAATATACTACCTTAGGAAAAAGTTTACCGACTGTGAAACAATATATTCACTGCTCGAGAAAACTTACTGCGCTTTGGCATGGGCTGCTCTCCGACTAAGACAGTATATGTTGACCCATACTACTTTATTAATTTCTAAGATGAATCCCATCAAGTACATATTCGAGAAGCCAGCTCTCTCCAGAAGAATTGCCCAATGGAAAATGATCCTAACAGAATACAAAATTCAATAAACCACTCAAAAAGCAATCAAAGGAAGTGTACTGGCAGATCATTTGGCACATCAAGCTGTAGATGACTACCAATCTATGAACTTCTAATTCCCGGATGAGAACATCATGCTAATTACAGATTGTGAAGAACCTGGACCATATACAGGACCTGGGCTAGGATCCCGATGGGCTATGGTTTTCGATGGAGCTTCTAATTCACTTGGAAATAGAATTTAATATTGTAATTATCTCTCCTCAAGGTTGGCATACACCTTTCACTGCCAGACTTTGCTTTGACTACACCAATAATATGGCCGAATACGAAGCATGCATCCTGGGTATTAAAGCTGTTATTGACCTAAGAATCAAATTCTTGAGTGTATATGGGGATTCAACCTTGGTAATCATTCAAGTTAAGGGAGAATGGGACAGAAAGCACCTGAATCTTATCCATTACCGAGAGCATGTGCTAACCTTGATTCCGTACTTCGAAGAGATTACTTTTGAGCATATTCCAAGAGAAGAGAACCAGTTGGCGGACGCATTAGATACCATGTCATCCATGTTCAAGATCAGATGGTACAATGAGGCCCTTAGAATTACAATTGAAAGATTTGATGAACCGACACACTGCTATGAAATTGACACTAATGGAGTAGAAGAAAAACCTTGGTTCCATGAGGTGAAAAGGTACCTTGAAGCTCAAGAATACCCTGAAGGGGCATCAATCAATGATAAGAAGTTCCTACGGAGGTTCTCGGCTAAATTCTTCTTGAGCAATGGGATTTTGGACAAGCGTAATCACGATTCAATTCTGCTTCTCCGTGTAGACAAGAAGGAAGTAGAGAAAATTATGGAAGATATGCATGAAGGCACCTTTGGTACTCATTCCAGTGGACATACTATGGCTAAGAAGATTCTGAGAGCGGGTTACTATTGGTCAACTATGGAAACCGATTGACACCACCACTCCAAACCTTGTCATAAGTGCCAGATTTATGCTGATAAAGTTGATGTGCCTCTGGATCCTATGAATGTTTTGACTGCTCCTTGGCCATTCTCAATGTGGGGCATTGATATGATCGAAGAAATCAAGCCTAATGCTTCTAACGGACATCACTTCATTCTCGTCGCCATTGACTATTTCACAAAATGGGTTGAAGTAGCCTCATTTACCTCTGTTTCCAAGAATGTGGTAGCTCGATTCATTAAGCATAACCTCATATGTCGATATGGCATCCCCGAGATAATCATCACGGATAATGGTACGAACCTCAACAACACTATTATGATACGGTGGGAGAACTGACTTGAGGTTTTGCATTTTATTGCAAATGTTGCGGTTAGCAAGAGTCGCCACCAACTTTTATTTTATACAAAAGGAAAGGTGAAAAAGCACATGAAGGAACTTTGAGATGTTTTCTTGAGTTCGGGGGGTAGATTATGAAAAGGGAAGGTGTTAGCACCCTTTTCATCCATGGTTTTCCACGGGCTCTTAGTTACTTGCTAGATCACTTGCTTTTTGTTTTGAAATTGTGCTTTGTGTGGTTTTTGAAAATATTTTGTAAAAGAGGCCACTCGTTTAGGAAATCTTTGTAATGATTCTTGTGCGTAAGAATGTATACAAAGATGTTTTTCTTTTTGAAAATGTTTTCAAGTTTGTAAAATGTTTTGGAAATGTGCGTGCTTTTGAAAATAACAAGGATAGTTATTTTGAAATGGAGCAGGTAACTAAAAGTAATCTACCTACTCAATTTTCTTTCTTGTTCATTTTCTATTCTTTTGGCATTGTTGTCTTACCATTGATTTGGTAAGCAACCCTATCTTTGGAGTTTAACGGGACGGGCGCAGATCTTCGTATAACCATGATTAGCAATGTTGTAGAGTATCTTATCATTTTTGAGGGACCAAGATCATTTTGTAAGGCAACTTTGAATAGCGTCATCGAGGGACTATGATCTTATATTTGTTTGTTTTGCCAAGATACTTCGCATGCGTAATACGGCTATTTTTTTGTATAATGCAACCAAGTGAAGAAACCCTAAGGGTGTTTCTGTGCAAGTGTGTTATTTCCATGCATGATTTTATCTTGAATTATGGTTTTCTATTTGATTGATCTTTATCTTGCCATACACTTCCTATTTACTAGCATTTAAATTTGAAAGCAATAAATTGCAGAAATGTAAAGTCCTACGCTATTACAATATTTAGGGGGTGGGGTACAAATTTATGAATGGGGATTTCAAATGAAAATAAAGCCCTAAATTACTAATACAACCATATTGAAATACATACAAGAAAATATTAAATGAACTTGTTTTGTTTTAAGAAAATATTTTTTGTCTTTTGTTTTAAGAAAGAAAATAAAGTGTGAAAGAAATATTTTTGATGTTTGCTGATTAATGAAATGGAGAGTGACAATGAAAAAAATAAACAAAAAGAAAATAACAAGGGGAAGAAAAAAAAGATCAGCGTGTTGCTAAAAGGAAGTCAGAGGTTCTGACCCTGGCATACTACAGAACAAAAACTTGTTAGTGAAAATGTATGAGGTAAGGGGTTCTGACCCTGGCACGCTGCAAAACAGAAACCTGTTAGTGAAAATGTATCAGGTCAGAGGTTCTGACCCTGCTGGGAACACAATAATTTTCAGAAGTTATAATATTAATGATAACAAAATAGGCTCTAGAAGCGCTGGTGCCAATGACAAAACTTGGTCTCTCTCTATGCTAGTCAGAACATCTGCAATTTGGTTATTTCTCCATAAAACAGAAGACATGCCTAGGACAGTTTCAGCAGGTGTCATAGTGCTTCAGAAATAAGGAATATCAAAATCATAAATCAGAGGCAAGTATGCCTTTGCTAATCCTAACTCTGAGTTTTAGTTTCTTCAAGAAAGTTCTGAACTGATTCATTCTCTACTTAAGCATACGGATGCGTGAAAATCTCAGAATATGTAAAACATCAGAAACATGATATCTACATTGTGTTTTTGAGCATGCAAATCTGGTGATGCTTAAGCAATGTGGTGAGAGTCAGCAGATGCTTACCTTGCAGTTGGAAAAGTTCTGTAAACCGGAGTTAGCCTCAACTCAGATGACTTTCTGAACAGCTTCTTTACGTATTCAGTAAGCTGAAAGTTTCCAACTTCTGGGGATGGCAAGGGGATGATGTTCTGAATTTTTTTTGAATGGATGGATGGAGAGTGTGTAGTAGTATGAATACAGAAGTTATGGCAGTTTCCAACGTGTGGGTCAGAAACTGTATGGATGGTTTTTTTAGTCAAGAAATATTTTGAGAACAAATGGAGTTTGAAATTAGGGGATCCAAAGTTAATGGTTTTTTGTGCGTTGTGTTTATAGTTCTTGAAACACTAGGAATTTTGGCAGAGATTCAAGGTTTTTTCTTGCTCAAACTTTCTGCCTCTTTTCAGCAATTTTTCTAGACCATTTCTCAGTGACCAATGGCATTATATTTATAAGCAAAGCTTTGTGGGTTTTTAAAAATGTCAAGTGGCGCCAACATCATGCACTAGATGCTGACTTGGTCTTGAAGAAAGTTCAAAAAAGTTGTGATAGTTGACAGTTTTTAGCCTAGGCTGGATTAGTAAGCAGGGATTAAGGCAAAGTGACACCCATAAGCGAAAAGTAGCGCATGGACCCGTACCTAAATCTGTACAAAGGTATTTCTATGCTACACGTGGAGAGACCCTTTGGACAAAGACTCAAAAGTGGTTGTGAGCATTAAGGAGCATTAAATGGTGATGAGATTTGTCAAAATCAGAAATCCTGTAATAGGGGATTTTGCATCATTTCCTAAATCTAGGCCAGAAGTTCTATTTCAATGTAGTCTAGAACAAAGTACCCAAGTTATGATCTTGGTATCCTGTTGCCTTAGCAAGTTCTGAGGGATCCTCAGGCTTTCCAGCATGTTCTGAAAGAGCATTCAGACTTTTTATCACGTTTTATAATCTTCTGTTTTTAACCTGGCGAACTCTGACTGAGCTTGCGTAGCTGCTGAAGAGCCACATTCTGACTGAAGGTTATGTGTTGAACTAAGTTTGCTACTTCTGACTGCTCCTGCCTGGAGGTTGGTTTAGAAGTTCTGAAGTGTCATTTTTTTCTTAAATACTTAGAAAGATCCCAAATATTTAGAAATTTGGTTTTTCCATAGTAAATTTGACTTTTGAACTTTAGATGGAACAAACTTCCTACTTCAACATGTTTTGGTGAAATATAATTTTTGAGATTTGATTTTGATCAAGAGGTCAAAGTTTGGCCTTTCAACGTGCAAATGACAGTTTTGCCCTTATGAGTGATCTTCATGAAAATTTTGTAATTCAAAGCTTGGGATTGGATGGAAGTAAACCTGAGGAACCAGGGTGATTTCTTGAGAAAATAAAAGGGCAAATTTTGGGGTACAACAGCTTCCCCTGTTCAATCTTCTTAAACTTGAAAAGCGAGATTGACAGGTTTGTCGTTCGTGGCTTGAGAGTGGAACAAGATTGAATACTAGAGTTCCCAGAAATTTGAATTCGATGGCGCGCTGGTTGATTGTGTAGGGAATGGGATTAAAAGATGCCATTTGGAGAGGTGATCGAGTCTTGTTGGAGATGGGATTGTAGATGCCATCCAAGAATGCTTGTTGAGATGTAACTTGTATGTTGAACATCAGAATGGCGTCTATATTTAGAGCATATGTGTAATGTATCAAAATGTTGAATCTGTATGAGTATCAAAATGGCTTCCGTGTCTGGGGCGTATCTGAATTGTATCAGGTAGTGTCTTTGAATGAGTATTAGAATGACTTCCATGTTTGGAGCGTATCTAGATTGTATCAAGAGGTTGAATCTGAATGAGTATTAGAATGGCTTCCGTGTCTGGACCGTATCTGGACTGTATCAAGAGGTTGAATCTGAATGAAAATCAGAATGGCTTCCGTGTCTGGGGCGTATCTAAACTATATCGGGAAGTGTATTTGAATGATTATCAGAATGGCTTCCGTGTCTGGAGTGTATCTGGACTCTATCAAGAGGTTGAATCTGAAGGAGTATTAGAATAGCTTCCGTGTCTGGAGCGTAGCTAAACTGTATCAGGTAGTGTCTTTGAATGAGTATTAGAATGGCTTCCATGTCTGGAGCGTATCTGAATTGTATCGAGAAGTGTCTTTGAATGAGTATCATAATGGCTTCCGTGTCTGGAGCATATCTGGATTGTATCAAGAGGTTGAATCTGAATGAGTATCAGAATGGCTTTTGTGTCTAGAGCGTATCTGAACTGTATAAGGTAGTGTCTTTGAATGAGTATCAGAATGGCTTCCGTGTCTGGAGCGTATCTGAACTGTATCAAGAGGTTGAATCTAAATGAGTATCATAATGGCTTCCGTGTCTGGAGCATATCTGAACTGTATCAGGAGGTGTCTTGGAATGAGTATCAGAATGGCTTGCATGTCTGGAGCGTATCTGGACTGTATAAAGAGGTTGAATCTGAATGAGTATCAGAATGGCTTCCGTGTCTGGAGCATATCTGAACTGTATCAGGTAGTTTCTTTGAATGAGCATCAGAATGGCTTCCGTGTCTGGAGCGTATTTGAACTATATCGGGAAGTGTCTTTGAATGAGTATCATAATGGCTTCCGTATCTGGAGCGTATATGGACTGTATCAAGAGGTTGAATCTGAATGAGTATTCGAGTGGCTTTCGTGTCTGGAGCGTATCTGAACTGTATCGGGTATTATCTTTGAATGAGTATCATAATGGCTTCCATGTCTGGAGCGTATCTGGACTGTATCAAGAGGTTGAATCTGAATGAGTATCAGAATGACTTCCGTGTCTGGAGTGTATCTGAACTATATCAGGAGTGTCTTTGAATGAGTGCCAGAATGGCTTCCGTGTCTGGAGCTTATCTGAACTGTATCAAAAGTTTGCATATTGTCAAAGGTAACTGTTAATCTTATCCTGAAAAGGGTAAAACGTTAGCTAAATACCAGATCATAATGCACGAAATGTATGATGCAATGTATTTGCTTTATTAATGTTTATGATATATGGGTGCAATGTATGCGCATGTGAGCTAATTTGCTATATTGTTGTCTGCTTGAGGAAAATAAATCCCTGAATGCCGCTGAGGATGTGTTGAATTTTTATGTTTTGAAGTTGAAGTATTGGTAAACTTTTATTGAGAGAAAAGTTCTGTTGTGGGGGAAATGCCATGTATTACTCGTAAGATCTACTTGGGGAAACCTGAGAATCTTGATGACTTCTACTAGGGATTAATCATTGGGAGTTTTTGTTCCACTGGGGAGCGTTGAAAACTCTGTGGGGAGAATGTTTATTCCTGCTTGGGAAAAAGAGTTCAGGAGTCTCGGTGGTCCGTTGCTTTACTGGGGAATTATCGTTAGCTGGAGAGAATCAAAAGTTAGCTGTTATCTGGTCGGATTCCAGGCTTCACAACAACCTGCTGGGGAATTTGGAGAAATTGGGCGATTTCTACCGGGGATTGATAAACCAGAAGCTTCGTTCTGCTGGGTAGGTGGGAGTTTTGTTCCGCTGGGTATTATTGAAAACTCCGTGGGGAGAACGTTTATGGAATGGCCTTGAGATATTTTCCTATCCTTTCGACCTATCAGTAATTGTCTCTTTCTCATTTTGTTTATTCGTAAACGATAATCATGTTCAAATGCATATGTTCATCAATGAATCATTGGACGTTTTTGCAAACAAAACACAAGAGTAAAGACAAATAGTTTTTGCACTTTCAAAGGGATATTTTTGTATTGACTTTGAGTAAGTATTTTGTACAAAGGAGACAAACATTCTAGTAAGAGAATATCGTCGTAAACAAGAAGAATTTAGTGCAAAGAAAGATAGCTATGTGCAATTATTCCATGGGGTTCCCATTCTGCTATAGCCTTCGTATCTCCGAGTATCTTGTCTATTTTCCTTGTCCGAAGATAATTGAATTGATCAGAACTTCCAAGTTTGTCAGTGGAAGTCAAAGGTTATTTGTAAGTGATCCGACGGGACATAGTCATACGCTTTTATTCCCTAACTTTTGCCTCGACCACCCTTTCGGGTTTTCAGTCCATCGGGAAACCCTTTTTTGCACAAGTCGCCCTTTCGGGTTTTCAACTTGCCGAGTATACAAATTTTTTATTTTATCCCTAATTTTTCCCCGAACCTTTTTGGTTCGCCGGGATGCCCTTGTTTTTCCCAGCTGTGTCAACCTAGCAGGTATCTTATGCGTAGTATCTTTTAACTATGTCCGTGTTCGCAGGGTGTGGCAGGTCATCGCCATCCATGGTGGTTAAGATCATTGCCTCGCCGGAGAACATGCTTTTGTTTACAAATGGTCCTTCATAGGTAGGAGTCTATTTTCCCCTAGGATCACTTTGTGGCAGGATGATACGTTTGATCACTAGATCCCCAACTTGATATACTTGGCTTTTGACTTTCTTGTTGAAAGCCTTGATCATCCGTTTTTGATACATTTGACCATGGAAAATAGCAGTAAGTATCTTTTCATCATTTAAGTTTAGTTGATCAAGTCGAGTTTGGATCCAATCGTCTTTATTCAAACTTGCATCCTTCATAATTCTCAGAGAGGGGATCTGAACCTCAATAGGTAAAACAACTTCCATGCCATATACCAAAGAATAGGGTGTCACCCAAGTTGATGTGCGAGCCGTGTTACAATACACGTGGAGAGAGAATGGTAACATCTCATGCCAGTCTTTGTACGTGACTGTCATCTTTTGTATGATCTTTTTAATGTTTTTATTTGCAGCTTCAACATCACCATTCATCTTTGGCCGATAGGGAGAAGAATTGTGATGCTGAATCTTGAATTGGTCGCACAAGGCGGTGATCATAGTATTGTTAAGATTTGTACCATTATCAGTGATGATCCTTTCCGGGATACCATACCAGCAAATGAGATTTTTCTTGATGAAGCTGGCAACAACACTCTTAGTAACGGATGCGAAGGAAGCTGCTTCGACCTATTTTGTAAAATAGTCAATGGCCACTAGGATGAAGCGGTGTCCATTAGAGGCTGTAGGCTTGATCTCTCCAATCATATCAATTCCCCACATAGCGAAGGGCCAAGGAGCCGTCAAGACATTCAGAGGAATCAGAGGTACATGCACCTTGTCAGCATATATTTGAGACTTATGGCAGGTCCGAGAGTGTTGATAGCAATCTGCTTCCATAGTAGACTAATAATAGCCTTCTCGTAGGATTTTCTTCACCATCGTATGCCCACTGGAGTGGGTGCCAAAAGTACCTTCATGTAATTCAGCCATGATCCTTTCAACCTCAATCTTATCCATACACTGAATCAAAATGGAGTCATGATTACGCTTGTACAGGATGCCATTACTCAGGAAGAACTTAGAAGAACATCTCCTTAAGAACTTCTTATCATTTATTGAAGCTCCTTTTGGATATTCTTGAGCCTCGAGATACCTCTTGACTTCGTGAAACCAAGGCTGGTCCACTACTTCTTTAGTATTGATCTCATGACAATGTGCTGGTTCATCCATTCATTCGATGGTGATCTGGCGAACTTCGTTATCCCAATTAAGTTTAAACATAGATGACATTCTAGCTAGAGCGTCGACTATCTGATTTTCTTCTCGCGGGAAATGCTCGAAGGTAATCTTCTCAAAATGTGGTAACAATGTTAAAACATGTTCTTTGTAAGGGATAAGGTTTGGGTGCTTATTGTCCCACTCTCCTTTGATCTGACTGATGACTAAAGCTGAATCTCCGAACATGTCTAAGGATTTGATTCCCAAGTCTATGGCAGCTCTGAGACCGAAGATGATGGCTTCGTACTCTGCCATATTGTTTGTATAGTTGAAGCAAAGTCTGGTAGTGAAGGGAGTATGACACCCTTCTGGAGATATGAGTACGATGCCGATACCATTACCAAGTGCATTGGATGCCCCATCAAAGAACAGGGTCCATCGGGATCCTTGTTCAGGTCCGTCATATGGCCTAATTTCTCCGTAGTTGTCTAATGTCATGATGTCTTCATCCGGGAAATCAAACTTCATGGATTGATAGTCTTCTACAGCCTGGTGAGCAAGGTGATCAGCCAATACACTGCCCTTTATAGCTTTTTGGGTAGTATACTGTATGTCGTATTCCGTTAGGATCATCTGCCATCTAGCTATTCTCCTAGAAAGAGCAGGCTTGTCGAATATATATTTCATCGGATCCATCTTAGATATCAATAGGGTAGTATGAGTCAGCATATACTGTCTTAGCCGGCGAGCAGCCCATGCCAGAGCACAACAAGTTTTCTCGAGCAGTGAATATCTGGCTTCACAGTTGGTAAACTTTTTGCTTAGGTAATAAATAACGTGCTCTTTTCATCCAGACTCGTCATGCTTCCCTAATACACACCCCATTGAGCTTTCTAAAATAGTCAGATACATGATCAACGGTCTTCCCTCGACTGGTGGTAACAACACAGGAGGCTCTTGTAAATACTATTTGATTTTGTCAAAAGCAGCCTTGCATTCGTCATTCCATATGACTACTTGATCTTTTTTCAATAGTTTGAAGATTGGCTTGCAAGTAGATGTTAGATGAGAAATGAATATGGCAATATAGTTCAGGCGCCCTAAGAATCCTCTGACTTCCTTCTCAGTACGAGGAGCCGACATTTCTTGTATTGCTTTAACCTTGGCAGGATCAACCTCGATTCCTTTGTTACTGACGACAAAATCTAGGAGTTTACCGGACCGTACTCCAAATGTGCACTTGTTTGAATTCAACCTCAGCTTATACTTCCTCAGTCTCTCAAACAACTTTTGCAAGTGATCAAGGTGTTCTTCTTTAGTTTGTGATTGGGCTATCATGTCATCTACATAGACCTCTATTTCATGATGTATCATATCATGAAACAAAGCTACCATGGCGCACTGATAGGTGGCCCCAGCATTCTTCTGTCCGAATGGCATCACTTTGTAGCAGAATGTGCCCCATTATGTGACAAATGTAGTTTTCTCCATGTCCTCAGGTGCCATTTTGATTTGATTATAACCTGAGAATCCGTCCATGAAGGAAAACACTTTGTGCTGGGTTGTATTGTCAACCAGGATGTCTATGTGGGGAGTGGAAAATCATCTTTAGGGCTGGCCCTATTCAAATCTCTATAGTCCACGCACATGTGTACTTTGCCGTCCTTTTTAGGAACGGGAACAATGTTGCAACCCATTGGGGATAGGAAGTGACAGCCAAGAATCTAGAATTTAATTGTTTCATGACTTCCGCTTTGATCTTCTCTGACATATCAGGTCTCATGCGGCGGACTTTTTGTTTTATTGGTGGACAATCTTCTCTCGTTGGCAGACGATGTACCATAATTGTTTGTATCAAGTCCCGTCATGTCTTCATATGACAAGGAAAAGATCTCAACATAATCACGCAATAGTTGAATCAGACTTTCCTTAACATTGGGCTCTAGATTGGCACCTACTTTGACCTCTTTTCTATCCTCCTTGGTACCCAGATTGATTGTATCCACAGGTTCCTCATGAGGCTGAATAACTCTTTCCTCTTGATGTAGTGGTCTGGCCAGTTCCCCTGGTACTTCACAATCTTCCTCACCTTCGTCTTCGGCTTGGTAGATTAGATACTCAGAGTCATGAAAGGCCATAGCAGTATCATTATCCATGGTATCCGGAATGGAGGGGTACCTGCATTTATGAGTGTGGGTGTGTGTAAGGGTATAACCATCCTTAAAAATAAAATGTAAAAGAAAGACAATGAGCACAAAAGGTTTGCATGTGAAAAACGTCCATGATTCATTGAATGTCATATGAAGATGAAATAAAAAACCCTTACAAATGAACCATTGTGCCTCGGGCAAGACACAAGGTTTAAAATGTGTGAATTGTTTGTGAATATTACAAATCCAACAGAAATGTAAAAGATAAATTACTGAGGGGTGAAAGTTATCGGAACAAAGTCTCTGGCTTCCCAATTGCGAAGTCCTCCGTTGATAGTAGTAAAGATCCAATCCTCCAAGATGTAATCCTCCTCACCATCTTCCAACGCATTGACCTCTCGGTTGCTAATCTTCAAAGGTGGCCCTCCCGCACGGGCACGGCACACGGCCTTCTAAGCACTTAAAGTGAACCCTAAACCAAACTTGTCATATTTATACGGGATGTCTGGAAGTTTCCCCCAGATGGTGCACCTTCCTTCCTCAACTACAGCTTTGGCGTCCTTCAGAGATGACATTCGGAGTGGAGGTTTTGTAATCTTGGGAATCTGGGACACAGTCTTGGTTACTGCTACCTCATGTGGGACTTCTTCGAAATGTTGAAAAGGAGTTTCAATGAACTCGCCATCCAATTCCATATGCCTGAAGGAATTGAGGTGGCTAATCATATATTCTTCCTCTCCGTGGACAGTGATAATATTTCCCTGGACCGGATATTTCAGCATCTGGTGCAGTGTAGAGGTGACAACACCGACATTATGGATCCACGACCGTCCTAGCAGACATGAGTAAGAGGGGCGGATGTCCATTACATAGAAAGTTGAGTTGAAAGTTTGAGTCCCAACCTTTATGGGGATGTCCACCTCCCCGTGGACCATCCTCTTTGAGCCATCAAATGCTCTTACGACTATGTTACTGGGTTTCAACGTCAGTCCTTCGCAGTTCAGTCTGTCGAGAGCTTTCTTTGGTAAAACATTCAAAGATGAACCAATGTCTACCAAGACATAGGCCAGAGTTGTTCCTCTACGTTCCACAGAGACATGCAATGCCTCGTTGTGATTTCTTCCCCTTGGTGTCAGATCAACATCCGAGAATCCTAGACCGTTATCCACTGTCAAACTGGCCACACAATCTTGAAATTGGTCAACAGACGTCTCTTGAGGCACATGGGCTGTCTTCAGAAACTTTACCAGGGCTTTCGCATGTGCCTCGGAGCACAGTAACAATGCCAACATGGAGATTTTGGAGGGATTTTGCCCCAACTGTTCAACTACGTCGCTCTTCTTTATTATTCTCAAGATCTCTTCCATTTCCTTCTTGGAGGTCTCGGGGATAGTCAGTGATTGAGCCTTCGTCTAGACAGGCTCTTCTTGAATACTTTTTCCCCGGGTTTCAGCATTAGGAGTGTTGGTAGGGATAACAGCAGGGGTTGTGTTGTCTTTGTCAAAAGGAGCACTTACGGAGATGATTATGGGTACGAAAGTAACCTTCGGGGCAACCACGGGTCCAAAAAATGCCTTTGGGGGGGGGGGGGGGCAATCTCTGGAGAAAAGATTCTACCGCTTCGGGTAATCTTACTGGTTCCGGCAATATTGCTAATGTCGGAGTCTTCTTATTCGAAGTTTATTTCTTCGGCGGCCAGCCCATCTTGTTTGATGCCATGGTTATAAATGTCCCCACCGTAATTCCACGGCACGGTCTTGTCTGATTCATATGGGACTGGCCCAGGCATTGTGATTATTAGAGGAGTTGCTTTCGAAACGAATGTAATTCTAACGGGTTTTTTGGAAACCCTGGAAGAATTGGCGGATATGGTAATGATTGAAACATCTTCAACAGAAACAAGTGAAACATGAGTACTTTCAAACATAATCTCTTTGTTGTCTATCAAGCGTTGAATGCTTGTTTTCAACAAAGGGCAAACAGTTGGTGAGAATAAGCAGAGATGGCAGTCTTCATTACAACCCGGGAACACACCGGCTTTCAACAAATTTATCTTAATGATTGGAAGTGGGGTCACGAGTTCTTCAGCTGTGGTACCAAACAAGTCTTCTTCAATAGCATTGGTGTTGTGACCATGTCTAGGCATGGGAGAAGAGATAACATTTGGCTTCTCGGGCGCATCAAACTCAATTTCCTTTGCTTCAATGAGATCTTGTATTTTGTTTTTCAAGGCCCTACAATTATTGGTATCGTGCCCAGGACTTTCGGAGTGATATGCGCAAGGGGCATTGGGGTGATAATGAGGGGATGTTGTATTGGGATTTTTTGGAGCTTCCTTCTGGGTTACCAAATTTGATCTCAACATATGCCGTAATACCTGAGATAGAGTCATATTGATTCTGGTGAATTGTCGAACTGGCCTCTCCACCCTTGGTTGATTACCTCTTGGTTGATCAGATGTAGGCTTTGGGATCATGACAACTCCTACCATTGATCGGCGTTCAGCTCTCCCTTGGTTCTTTGGTGGGTAAACAGGAGATACCTCCTTCTTCCCAGTGAAAGGCTTTCTCACAGCTGTAGAGGCAGATGAATCCTTTTGAATCTTTCCACTTTTTATGCCAGCTTCCACCCTCCCTCCGGTCAGTATTAACTCAGTGAATCCTGCAGATGAGCTTCCAATTAAATGGTTGAAGAAAGGGCCTGATAAAGTGCCTAAGAACATGTCCACCAATTCCCTTTCAGACAGGGGGGTTGAACTCTCCCAGCTAGATCTCTCCAGTTCTGCACGTAATCCTTGAAACCCTTATTTGAAGCCATAGCCATACTCTGAAGTTGAGTACGGATAAGCGCCAAATATGCATTATATTGATACTGCTTATAGAAAGCTGCGGCGAGATCTTCCCAATTGTGGACGTTGGCTCTTTCTAGTTGGTAAAACCAGTCGAGTTGTGTTCCTGATAGACTATCCTAGAAAAAGTGCACCCACAAGTCTTTATCAGCGGAGTGTGGTTGTATCTTTCACACATATGATTGGAGGTGCATCTTAGGACATGACACCCCATCATATTTTGCAAATAACGGCACTTTGAACTTCGGAGGGATCACAATTCCTGATACTAGTCCCAAGTCTTCAAAATCTAAACCTGTTACCCTTTGTATTTCCATAACGTTCAAACGCTCTTCAAGATGTTTGTACTTATCATCAACTGGTGGATACTGTTCTTCGGAGTAGTCTTCCTCTTCTTCCTCCTCTTCAGATTCTAACGGAACCGCTGTTTCCTTTCCTTTTCATTCTCTTTCATCAGATGTTGTTGTGAAATTCAAGGTTCTTCTGGTCTGTCCTTGAAACCTTCTCCCCATGATTACAACACCGGTTGGTTTCTTCTCTTTCTTCTTCTCTTTGGCCAACAAAGTCTTCAAATCCTCTTGTCCTTTGGACAGGGTTGTGAGTTACTGTTAAAACTGCGTGTTTTGAGCTTGAAGATCTTTGACTGTCTATTCGAGATCCATCTTACTGAAATAAACAGCAGAGAGATGAGGGAACTTGTTGCAAAATACCTGTTCATGTTATGTTGAATGATATGTGCATATGAAATGTTTTCAAGGATTTCAAAGATTCAAATTCGTTTTAGACAAAAAGAAACACACGTTATATTAATAAGATAGAGTTTGAGTATAACAATGCCCCTTGGGAAAAATAATACAACTCTCTAAGATAAAAAAGTAGTGCGCATCCTCTTTGGTGCAATGTAGGCATTTAGAGTCTGCTCTTCACGAAGTAGCCTAGTGAGTTCCAAAGCCTTCTTCTCGTTGGCGTAGAATTGGGATTCGAAAGTATCATGCTCTCCTTTGGCTGTATCCAATCCCTTTGTAGGTCTTCAAGATATGTGGGCATGTCAGGATGTAGGATAGTGTATGGAACTTCTCCTTCCTTAACAGGCTCAATGATCACCGAGAGAATGGAAGGATATGGCATCATAAGACTTTGAGTGTGGGTTCGTACCCACTTGAGGTAAGGCTCAAGAGGGATGGAATTCTTGTGTCCCAAAGTCCTTCTATCCACCTTGTTTAGCGTCCTCTAAGCTTGGATGAATCTCTGGTGAAGACCTTGATCGTCTTTGTCGTAGTCGAATACCAAGCCTTGAATCAGCGTCTCGTACGGGCCATCCCTTCGGGCATAACCAAACTGTCTTAAAGATAAGCATGGGTTGTAGTTGATGCCTCCCCTAATGCCAAGTAGAGAGACATTAGGAAATTCCCCATAACGGTCATCAATGATAACATTCTCTCTGGATCGAGAGCACCAATGAATGTCTGAATGTTTGAGCGTCATTAACCTTTGTGACAACCTCAAACCTTGCTCATTCTTTAAGACTGATTGGGGAAGATGAGAAATAAACCATCTTGCCAGGAGAGGGGTGCAACACATAAGGACACCTCTTTTCCTCATTGTACGAGTGTGAAAAGAGTGTAGGATATCTCCAAGCAATGTAGGCACCGGATTGCGTGACATGAAGATTTTGATGGCGCTCAAATCTATGAGTTAGTCAGGATTGGGAAACAAAACCATCCCGTAGATGAGGAGAGCCACAATTTCCTCAAAATCTTGCAAGTCTAAGGAATTCCAAAAACTTTGGGCTTTCTCAAACAGAAACTTTGCTAAGAAGCCTTTGGCACCACTTCTAGTTTCCCAATGAGTTGTGACATCCGGTTAGTGCAAGTTAGAGCTTGAGCAATCTCTTCTGGCTTTGGGTCTCTTTCTGTACCGTTGAAAGGTAGTTGATTGAGAATGGGAATCCTCAAGAGTTAAGCGAATTCTTCCAAAGTAGGTACAAGCTGGTAGTCGAGAAATGTGAAGCAATGGTGCAAAGGATCAAAGAACTGAAAGAGCACCTTTATCATGTCCTCATCCATGTTAGAGGTGACCAAGTTGAGTAGACGACCATGTCTCTTGGTGAAAGGAGAGTTTTCAGGGATCCTTGAATCTAGCTCCTTACGTTGTGGAGGAATTCTTACAAGGTTGACTTGGATAGTTTTCCGACAAAGTGAATCCATATCCTACAAAACAAGAACAAAGATGAATCTCCAAAAATCCTTGAAATGATTAGTGGATGCATATGATGTTCTTGATGTCCATGATGTTATGTACAAGTATGCATATACAAGCAAAACAAGCAAACTCTTAGTTTAGGCTTGCATGGGGTTTTATAGGTAAGTACCCTCTTGAAGTTTAGTTGGCTTAAACCTGTCCTAGTAATAGTAACCGGGTTCTAAGGAGCTCAATATCACTTAATTGTTTCCTTGGTCATTGTTTCAGCTCAAGCCTCTTTAATGGCGACTGAAATATTCCAAGAAACCAAACCTCAATGAGTGCAATATCGAGTACCTACCAACTTCGTACTGCACCAAAGTCGGTCATCTCACTACATCCTAAAGGCCAAATTGGTCAAGTAAAGAGTCTAAAAAGTTCGTTCGTTCTTCATGACATCACTCAGCGGTCCCCTATTCTCTTTGATTGACTCAAAGGCTACCGGTACCCACAAATATGTCACACTAACATAGCTATTGCTTAGACCATGTCGGTATACCCCGCACAGTTTCCATAACGTATTGCTATTTACCTATAATGTATCATAAATCCGGGTAGAGGATTCAAACCCAAACGAAGAACCATGATGTAAAGAAAACAAATCAAACAATGTAAGCAAGTAAATGTGATCTAGCACTAAGGTAACCCCACTTTTAGAAAGCAAATTCTCCTCAGCAGAGTCGCCAGTTCTGTGATACGGTGGGAGAACTGACTTGAGGTTTTACATTTTATTGCAAATGTTGTGGTTTGCAAGAGTCACCACCGACTTTTCTTTTATCCAAAAGGAAAGGTGAAATATCATAAGAAAGACCTTTGAGATGTTTTCTTGAGTTCGGGGGGTAGATTATGAAAAGGGAAGGTGTTATCACCCTTTTCATCCATGGTTTTCCATGGGCTCTTAGTTACTTGCTAGATCACTTGCTTTTTGTTTTGAAATTATGCTTTGTGTGGTTTTTGAAAATATTTTGTAAAAGAGGCCACTCATTTAGGAAATCTTTGTAATTATTCTTGTTTGTAAGAATGTATACAAAGAGTTTTGTCTTTTTGAAAATGTTTTCAAGTTTGTAAAATGTTTTGGAAATGTGCGTGCTTTTGAAAATAGCAAGGATAGTTGTTTTGAAATGGAGCAAGTAACTAGAAGTAATCTACCTACTCAATTGTCTTTCTTGTTCATTTTCTATTCCTTTGACATTGTTGTCTTACCATTGATTTGGTAAGCAAACCTATCTTTGGAGTTTAACGGAACGGGCGCGGGTCATCGTATAACCATGATTAGCAATGTTGCAAAGTATCTTAGCATTTTTGAGGGACCAATATCATTTTGTAAGGAAACTTTGAATAGCGTCATCGATGGACTATGATCTTATATTTGTTTGTTTTGCCAAGATACTTCGCATGTGTAATATGGCTATTTTTTTGTATAAGGCAACCAAGTGGAGAAACCCTAAGTGTGTTTGTGTGCAAGTGTGTCATTTCCATGCTTGATTTTATCTTGAATTATGGTTTTCTATTTGATTGATATTTATCTTGCCATACACTTCCTATTTACTAGCAATTACATTTGAAAGCGATAAATTACAGAAATGTAAAGTCCTACCCTATTACAATATTTAGGGAGTGGGGGTACAAATTTATGAATGGGGATTGCAAAGGAAAATAAAGCCCTAAATTACTATTACAACCATATTGAAATACATACAAGAAAATATTAAATGAACTTGTTTTGTTTTAAGAAAATATTTTTTGTCTTTTGTTTTAAGAAATAAAATAAAGTGTGAAAGAAATAATTTTGATGTTTGCTGATTAATGAAATGGAGAGTGACAGCAAAAAAAATAAAGAAAAAGAAAATAACAAGGGAAAGAAAAAAAGATCAGCGTGTTGCTAAAAGGAAGTCAGAGGTTCTGACCATGGCATACTGCAGAACAGAAACCTGTTAGTGAAAATGTATGAGGTCAGAGGTTCTGACCCTGGCATGCTGCAAAACAGAAACCTGTTAGTGAAAATGTATGAGGTCAGAGGTTCTGACCCTGCTGGGAAGACAATAATTTTCAGAAGTTCTGGTATTACTGAAAACAAAACAGGCTCCAGAAGCGTTGGTGCCAATGACAGAACTTGGTCTCTCTCTCTCTCTCTATGCTAGTCAGAACATCTGCAGTTTGGTTATTTCTCCATAAAACAGAAGACATGCCTAGGACAGTTTCAGCAGGTGTCATAGTGCTTCATAAATAAGGAATATCAGAATCATAAATCAGAGGCAAGTATGCCTTTGCTAATCCCAACTATGAGTTTTAGTTTCTTCATGAAAGTTCTGAACTGATTCATTCTCTACTTAAGCATACAGATGCGTGAAAATCTCAGAATATGTACAACATCAGAAACATGATATCTACATTATGTTTTTGAGCATGCAAATCTGGTGATGCTTAAGCAATATGGTGAGAGTCAGCAGATGCTTACCTTGCAGTTGGAAGAAGTTCTATGAACCAGAGTTAGCCTCAACTCAGATGACGTTCTGAACAGCTTCTTTACGTATTCACTAAGCTGAATGTTTCCAACATCTGGGGATGGCAAGGGGATGATGTTCTGACTTTTTTTTAAATTGATGGATGGAGAGTGTGTAGTAGTATGAATACATAAGTTATGGCAGTTTCCAACGTGTGGGTCAGAAACTGTAAGGATGGTTTTTTTAGTCAAGAAATATTTTGAGAACAAATGGAGTTTGAAAGAAGGGGATCCAAAGTTAATGGTTTTTTGTGCGTTGTGTTTATAGTTCTTGAAACACTAGAAATTTTGGCAGAGATTCAAGGTTTTTTCTTGCTCAAACTTTCTGCCTCTTCTCAGCAATTTTTCTGGACCATTTCTCAGTGACCAATGGCATTCTATTTATAGACAAAGCTTTATGGGTTTTTAAAAATGTCAAGTGGCGCCAACATCATGCACTAGATGCTGACTTGCTCTTGAAGAAAGTTCAAAAAAGTTGTGATAGTTGACCGTTTTTAGCCTAGGCTGGATTAGTAAGCAGGGATTAAGGCAAAGTGACACCCATAAGCAAAAAGTAGCGCATGGACCCATACCTAAATCTGTACAAAGGTATATCTATGCTACACGTGGAGAGACCCTTTAGACAAAGACTCAAAAGTGGTTGTGAGCATTAATGAGCATTAAATGGTGATGAGATTTGTCAAAATCAGAAATCCTATAATTGGGGATTTTGCATCATTACCTAAATCTAGGCCAGAAGTTCCATTTCAACATAGTCTAGAACAAAGTACCCAAGTTCTGATCTGGGTATCCTGTTGCCCTAGCAAGTTCTTAGGGATCCTCAGGCTTTCCAGCATGTTCTGAAAGAACATTCAGACTTTTTATCATGTTTTATAATCTTCTGTTTTTAACCTGGCAAACTCTGACCGAGCTTGCGTAGCTGCTGAAGATCCAAATTCTGACTGAAGGTTATGTGTTGAACTAAGTTTGCAACTTCTGACTGCTCCTGCCTGGAGGTTGGTTCAGAAGTTATGAAGTGTCATTTTTTTCTTAAATACTTAGAAAGTTCCAAAATATTTAGAAATTTGTCTTTTCCATAGTAAATTTGACTTTTGAACTTTAGATGGAACAAACTTCCTGTTTCAACATGTTTTGGTGAAATATAATTTTTGAGATTTGATTTTGATCAAGAGGTCAAAGTCTGGCCTTTCAGCGTGCAAACGACCATTTTTCCCTTGATAGTGATCTTCATGAAAAATTTGTAATTCAAAGCTTGGGATTGGATGAAAGTAAACCTGAGGATCCAAGGTGATTTCTTGAGAAAATGAGAGGGAAAATTTTGGGGTACAACAACTATGATCACTGAAATTTGCACATAGTTCAAGATCAAGCACCATAACTCTTCTCCGTATCGACTAAAGATGAATGGCGAAGGGGAAGCCACCAACAAAAATATTAAGAAGATCATACAAAAGATGGCTGTGACTTACAAAGACTGGTACGAGATATTACCATTTACTATTCATGGCTATCTCACTTCAACGCAAACATCAACTGGGGAAACCCCATTTTCTCTGGTCTATGGTATGGAAGTTGTCCTACCTGTCGAAGTTCAAATTCCTTCTCTAAGGATTATGAAAGATAAAGACTTAGACGAAGACGAGTGGACTCAAACTAGGTTGGATCAGTTGAATTTGATTGACGAGAAAAGGCTTGTGGCTGTCTTTCACGGTCAGATGTATCAGAAACGTATGATCAAGGCATTCAACAAGAAAATCAAGCATCACGTATATCAAACTGGTGACTTGGTAAGCGCATCATTCTACCACAAAGTGATCCCAGGGGAAAATGGACTCCCACCTACGAAGGGGCATTTGTTATCAAGAAAGTATTTTTGGGTCGTGGTATGATACTAACCACCATGGATGTGAAGACTACCCACACCCTGTGAATGCGAACATAGTCAAAATATACTATGCATGAAAACGATCCGCTAGGTTGACTGTCCCAGGAAAAAATAAGGGAATCCTGGCGAACCAAGAGGGTTCGGGAAAAATTAGGAATATATATAAAATATTGTACACCCGATAAGTCGAAAACCTGAAAAGGGGGCTTGGGAAAAAAAGGGTATCCAGGTGGACTGAAAACCCGAAAGGGTGGTCCAGGAAAAAGTTAGGGATTAAAAGCGTACGACCATGTCCCGTTGGATCACTTACAACAAGCTTTGTTACCAAAATCAAAAGTTCCAATGATACAAGTTCAATCAACTTCTTCTGACAACAAGGGACGAGATGTTTGAAGACATAGGGGCAATAGCAGAGTTGAAACCCAACAAGATCATTTGCACATAAGTTATTTGTTTTGTTTTCACTTTGTATTCTTTTCATTTCTTGACAATTTCCTCTTACTAGGATTTAAGTCTCTTTGTACAAAAATGCTTGTTTATAGGCACATTATCAATACAAATACACCTTACAGTTCAACCTTTTTGTTTTTTCTGTTTTGTTTGCAAAAACGTCCAATGACTAAAATTGAATGAACATATGCATATGAACATGATTAACTGTTAACAAATATATGCATAAGAACATGAATAAGCATTTACTCAAGATTCTAGGAGTTGGGATGACGTTCAAGCTATCCATAAATCCCCACAGAGCCACTTCTATGAGATTATCCCCGCAGAGTAATTTTCACAAATTCATCCCCAATAAAGATACATTCCTTGCAATTTCCCCGACAATATCACTCACCTACGGAGTTCCAATCAGTACAGTTCATGGAAGTTCTCTTCCCCAACAGAGTTTATTCTTCCAAAATTGTAAAACCTCCTGTAGATTTCTTCTCTCTAGCGGAACTCATTTCCTCAGCAAGAGTTTGTTTCCTTAGCAGAGTATTTCTCCATCAACAGGTTTATTTCCCCCACATGGTTTATGTCCCCAACAAATTACAGTCTCCCTAGCTTGAGTCTATTCCTCACATGGCTACGAATCACTAGTAAAATTCCTCTCCTCAGTAAAGTTGCCACTATCTCCAGAGAGTTGCTACGAAACCTGGAACCAGACCAAAACTCAGTCAACTTTAAACTCCCCAGACGAGTCAGAAGTTTATCTATCTATTTTATCCCCAGTCAGGGTATATAAGAATTAAACTCCCCAAACAAGTCATAATTTTATCCATCTCTTTTATCCCCAGTCAGAGTATATAAGAATTAAGTTCCCTAGTAGAGCAACAGACGACTGAAGTTTTAGAACTCTTCTCCCCAAACAGAAGTCAACATTCCCCAGCGGAGTTTCCTCAAATAGTAAGCAGGAATACCCAGCGGAAGCATTCTAGACAAGGTTGAAGATTACAATTGTTCTTCATCTCCAACACTAGTCAGGAATTCATTTTCCCCCGCAAGATACTATATAGAACTATTGATAGACTTCCAATAACATTTCACATTCATATATCATTTACCAATATCATAACATATGCATACGAAACGCATATGGCACATTCTCATTTATTTTGAGAACATCATTACGAAATGCATTTCATACATCATGACATCACATACAACTAACTCTTTATGTTTTCAGGTAAAGTTCACAAACAGACAAATATCATCAACAATTCTCAAATGGGTCCAAGATTAATTCCCAAACCAAGACGGGGCAACTATCTATACGGTCGCCAAAAAGCAGGTTCCAGATTAATTCTCAAAACAAGACGGGGCGACTATCTTTATCACCAAATGGTATGAACTCCCAAAACAGGACGGGTTTACCAACAAAAACAGATTGCAGATCAATTCTTGAAACAGGACGGGGCGACTATCTACATGACGAACACTTCTTCCAAAGACATATTCTGGCTCATATTAAATCAACCATATATTTATTCTGATACTTCTTCCAGTAGACTTTTTTGGCTCAGATTAAATCGACCATATATTTATTCTGATACTTCTTCCAATTAAAGACGTACACATACATCTTCTGGCTCAGATTAAATCGACCAAAGATTTATTTTGATACTTCTTCCAGTAGAATTTTTCTGGCTCAGATTAAACCGACCATAGATTTATTCTGATACATCTACCAGTTAAAGACGAACACAAACATCTTCTGGCTTAGATTAAATCGACCAAATATTTATTCTGATACTTCTTTCAGTAGACTTTTTCTGGCTCAGATCAAATCGACCATAGATTTATTCTGATACTTCTACCAGTTAAAGACAGACGCAGACATCTTCTGGCTCAAATTAAATCGACCAAAGATTTATTCTGATACTTCTTCCAGTAGACATTTTTCTGGCTTAGATTAAATCGACCATATATTTATTCTGATACTTCTTCCAGTTAAATACAAAAACACTCCTTCTGGCTCAGTTTAAATCGAGCGTAGCTTTATTCTGATACTTCGTCCAGTTGAAGTCGAGTGTAGAGGTAGTCTAAATTCTATCAACAATTACTTTGGATGGCATCTATAAGCCCATCTTAGAAAACTCTCCATCACCTCTCTAAATGGAATATTTAAGCCAATTCCCGGTATAATCAACTAACAACATCACTTCGAGCACACGCGAGTGCAAATTTCTGGGCACTTAAGTGTTCAATCATCTTCTACCTTCAAGTCATGAATAGCGGACATGCCAATCTAACTCTTCAGGTTTAAGAAGATTGAACAGGGGTAGCTGTTGTACCCCAAAATTTTCCCTCCCATTTTCTTCAAGACATTCTTATAATATTCTTAAATACTCAAGGATTCTCAAATAGTTTATCAGACAAACTCACCTCCTAAGCAAGGGCCTATAACAAGGGTTTTGGTTTTCTCAAAGGAAATGGGACTTATAATGCCTAAAATGGTTTTCATGGTTAATCACAGGTCCCCAATAATTCTTATGTGAAGTTTCAATTCTTGCATCACATGTTTGCTCAGTCAATGGCTCAGATGACTGAAAAATAACTACATTGGGTAAAAAGTCAACTGTGGTCAACATACAGTCAAAATTCAAGATTTTGGCAAAACCCTAATTTTGGCAATTTTTGATCTTTGATTATCTGAGGGCTTTCCTTGAGGAATCATGTCAAAGAACACAAATTTATCATGCTTGAGCTAGGAGATTAAAATAGATGAAGTTGGGCATCCATACTTGAATTATAAGTCATTTCTATAATAACCATAAGACAAAATCTTCAAGACATGCTGCATAATCCTACTTTTCAAGCCTTAAATCACCATACTATCCATAATCATAAGATTACACAAACCTTTGAGCCATTATCCACTTGATTCAAGCTTTGTCCAAGACAATTTTCCATTAATGGTACAAAGGCACTATTGCCATTTACAAAAAGAAAGATTTTTGAAAAAGTCAATGCATTGAGCTCCTCAGTTGTTTCTTCTGATCACACTCTATCCTAAAGAGAAGAAGCAACCTCCCTGCACCCAACAACTTCAGAACATGCTTGTATTTGAATCATGGAAACTATGGAAATTCATAAAACTTGTTTGTTTCATATCAACCAAACCAAAACTTTGTAACTTGAAAACTAAGCCCTCTCATCCTCTAAAACATCTGGTCTATAAATAGAGGGAGTATTTACAAGCCAAGACACGAGGACACAACCTCAAAACCCTCTCAAAATCAAAAGCTACATATAAAACTTCATTTGTTGAAACTTCTAACCTTGAACACCAAACACTCAATCCACTCATGCGTTTTCACTCTAAATCATTTACAAAGTTTATATAACTCATATAAAACTCATCCAAAGACCTGTTTCAGCATTGTAACAACATCTTCATCATCTTCTAAACTCAAAAACAGAGCTTTGCAACTTGACTTGGTTAGATTGATTCAGCCATGCTCAGCACCAAGTGAGCATCCAAACAACTTCCCCAGGGTCCAAGCAAGCTCACCAAATCATCATTTCACCTCTGGAAGTTGTGTAGGGAGCATTCAGATTTCGTATAAAGAGGTAAGTTTTCCAAACTTTGAAATCTTTATACAAGCATCATTTGTATTTATTTTCTAAAGCAAAAATGTAGATATCAATACCCTTAAAACTAGCCATGTCCTTAGTTTCCATTTATGTTAAATGTGTGATGAGAATTTTGAATTTGAAGTTTTTGAAAAAATTAGGTTTCAGTTTAGTACCAAACAAAATTCATCCTAACCTTTGATCTTCAGCCTTTGAAAGTTACATGGTTGAATTCGTGGTGAAATTTAGAGCAACTTTCATGTTTACATTTTTTTAAATGATTGAGAAATAGAAGAGTTTTAAAATAAAAAATGGTGATATTGATGTCTGGCGCGAGGAAGAAGAAGAAGATGGAATTTCAAATTTTCAAAGTTGAGTTTACAATATATTTATTGGTGGCTATTTCATAACCGGATGAAACAGCCACCCCAGTGGCAAGCGTGTGTATGTGTAGGGCCTTACTGTGCTAGGGAAGGGGTTCAATCCCTGCCTCTAGCATTTTATTTTTCAACATTTTCTTTGTTGATCAAGTGCAAGCAAGGCAATAGCGTGCGTGGTACATCCTCACATCAACACCATCAGATCATCATGTAACCAGATCCCACGCTTCAGAAAGCCACTCCCATGATGCACCCTCAAAGAACCATCCCCATTGGATCACAAAAAATTGTTGGGCTCCTCTGTTTGGGCTTTACATTTTTGCTATTTTCTCACCCCCTTTATTACTTGTTACTGCAGGCCCATTTTATTTCCTTTTTTATTTTTAATTAACTTTTTTTTTCTAAAATCTTTTTTATTTTAATCAGAAAAATCATAAAAAATGATAAAAAAAATTAGATTTAGATTTTTAATTAACTATTTTAAATTTTGACAAATAAAAATTATTTTATTCACCTTGATTTTATTTTATTAAGACTAGGTTTATATACTTCAATTAGTTTTCTAAACCAAAATAAAACTCCAAAAATATTTTCTAAATGCTTAGACTTCTTTAGATTTTTTTAATTAATAAGTTTAATTTTCATAAATAAAATTAATTAGTTACAATTTGTTTTATTTTAAATAAATTATAAATTAATGAGAATCAGGTCTAATTCTTATTTCACATATTTTCTAAATAAAGAAATAAATAAATATTTTCTTAAAATACTTAGAATTTTTAGGGTTTTTCTTAAACATCTTTCCCCTTTTCACCACCTTCGCGCACTTTATCTTCACATTAGTATTTGCCAATATTGTAATTGCTCAAAGAATGTAATAGATAAATTAGGTTTTTTTACCTTTTCATCCCCACTCATAAATTTGTACCCCCATCCCCGAAACATTGTAATAGCGTAAGACATTTAATTTCCGCAATTTACAGCTTTCCTTATTAGTGTTAGTAATTAGGGTTTGTATGGAAAAATTAAAATCAATCATTAGAAAACCTAATCTCAAAGACAAAAATACTTGAAATCAAAACACTTTGCACACACGCACCTCTAGGGTTAACCTCACTTGTTGCCTCGGATTTAAACAACCATGTCCCTCGAACGTGAGATGCTTTAGCAAAGACCCTCGATTAAAATATCGTAGTCCCTCGATGACCCTTTGATGCTGCCTTCAGTAAATGATCTTAGTCCCTAACAATAATTTCTAAAGCGTCTTACAAGTTGCCTTCCATGACTGTACGATGACCAACGTCTGTCCCTCACATCCAATGATGTGGCTTCCTAATAACTAATGGTAGGATAACATTATATAAAGGAGGAGGAAAATAATAAAGACCTTTTGAGTATGTAGATCTCTTGTAATCGCTTTCTCATAAACTAAAACAATTTCCACACCTCACACTTTCAAAAACAACTACTTTCAAAAACGCTTTATAAACACTCTTAAGGACTGGTACAAGGGTTATTATAAAGCAAATTTCCTTACATTGGCATTTTCAAACATCCTTTCATAAAACAACACTCTCTTTCATAAATATTTTCAAAACAAACATTTTGTATACATTCTCAACGATACGAGAATCATTACAAAATTGTCGCACTTAGGCATTTTCAAAATATTTACAAACACACACAAACACAAAGCATTTCAAAGTGAGCTAGAAATTAAGAGCCCGTAGATAACTATAGATTAAAAGGGTGCTAATACCTTCCCTTTTCATAACCTACCCCCCGAACTCAGAAAATTCTCAAAGGTCTTTCCTGTTCTTTTCACCATTTCCTTTATTGGATAAAAGAAAAGTCGATGGTAACTCTTGCTATCCGCAACATTTGCAATAAAATGCAAAACCAAAAGTCAGTACTCCCACCTTATGACAATGATGTACATGCATTGTTTAAAATCCTAAAAAGTGGAGTTATAAGGAAGATAATCACTAGCTAACCCCTTTGAGCCTAAGAAGTTGGATTTTTCTTTTCATAAAAATTGAAACCTTTGATCATAACCTGGGGCAAGGTAGTTACTTAGTTAATTCAAATGCGCATTCAAATGCAAGCTCTACCTTCATACACGACGAATAGTGTCGAAGATGCTCTTCTGAATACAAAGACGGTGATGGTTCCTCGTAATCATTAAAACATGCAATCATTATTGTTCAAAAGGAAAATCTGCTAAGTTAAAACCTATGAAGGAGACTTAAGAAAAATTGGGGCATCCCACTGTTTGTAATCTCAAAACAGATTAAGAAAAAACTAGGGATAATAAAGTAAAAAAAGAGGTCGCTAAAAATCCTCAATAAAAAATATTACAAAAAAATAAATGTCTCCTCAAAAAACTCCCAATATCCGAACCATCACCGGAATATCAGTTCTATAAGTCCAGACTCAATGGGAATCCAAACGCAAAATTAACTGACTATATGATCGAAGAACATTACGGAGAACGGGTGGGTACAAATTTTTTTCCTTTGTTTCTTAAACCGTGAACCAGGCCACGCTACAACCCTTAAAAGTCCTAGCTGAAGCATGGGTTAGTTTGAAAGCCTACTATTACAAAAGGTATCATGACTCCTGTAAGGCTTACTATAAATCCTGAGTTGAATTCATATTCTTACAAATTTTGTTGTTTACTAAAAATTAATTTTCAAAACTTAAAGACAGACACAAGCTTTGCATTTTTAAATTCCATTGTTTGCATATGACTAATTCTTCGACAACAGAGAAATTCACACGACGGATATTCAATGAATGAAAATCCTCTCAATGAACAAAATCGCTTCAAATGAAAAGACATTTCCAGTAGCAGGCCTTTCATAATCAAGGGGCATAAGATGGTTTCTAACTAATTTGGGGCAGTCAAGTTAAGATTCAAGGAATCTCTTAAAAGTTCCGAATAGCCAGGGGTAGACCTCCATCTGAATCACTTGGGGCATTGAACATGAGTTCCAGCAAAAGGCCATGTGCGATCAAGAAAAAATTCTCTGGCATGCTACAACACTTACAATGAAACTTCTTGGCACCTTGTGAACACAGACATAGTCAGAGAATACAACACATGAAAAAAAGACCCGTTAGGTTAGCTGTCCTAGGAAAAAATAAGGGCATACCAGCGAACCAAAGAGTTCGGGAAAAAATTAAGGATATATAAATAAAACTGTACACTCGGTAAGTCGAAAACAAGAAAAGGAGGCTTGGGAAAAAAGGGTATCCCGGTGGACTAAAAATCTGAAACGACGGTCCTGGAAAAAGTTAGGGATTAAAGCGTACGACTATGTCCCATTATCTCATCACTTGTCTATCAGTAGAAGACTTATCACCCTGATCAGTATCTATTGAGGGCTCTAGAAGTTGAGACAATGTTCAAGACATCCATAAATCCCCATAGAGTTACCTTCAGAAGCTCATCTCCAACAAAGATACATCCACGACAGGTCTAATGTGACTTCAAACAGAAAGTAGGACATCTTCCAGCTGTTAACATAATCGTACTCCCCGACAGACCCCTCTAGCGGACAAAGGAGTATGATCTTTTCCCCGACAATGTCACCAACCCACAAAGTCCTAATCCTCATTAGAGATCATATCATCAGCATAATTCATGGAAATTCTCTTCTCCAGCTGAGCTTATTCTTCCAAAACTGTAAAACCCCCTGCAGATTTCTTTCGTGCAGCAGTGCTCATTTCCTCAGCAAAGTGTTTCTCCAGCAGGTTTAGGGTTTATTTCCCCAACAGGGTTTATTACCCCAACAAATTACAGTCTCCCCAGTTTGAGTCTATTTCTCTAACTACAACAAATTACCGGCAAAGGACAATCTGGGCTGCTATCCCCAGAGAGTTGCTACTGAATCAAAAATCGGACTAGGTATCGTTCAACCTTATTCTCTCCAGATGAATCTACATCCATATCGGAAGCCCAACTGGACAACACCTCAAAAAGTTATCCATCTCTTTTATCCCCAGTCAGGGTATATAAGAATTAAATTCACCAGTAAAGCAAGGAATGCCCAATGTTCCTACACTCTTCTATCCCCAAGCAGAAGTCAAATATTCCCAACGGAGTATCCTCGAAACAGAAACAGGAACCCCCAGCATAAACACTCTAAACAAGATTGAAGACTGATATTCTTCATCCCCAACAACAGTCAGGGATTTATTTTTCCAGTCAAAGATGTTGCACGGAGTTACTAATACACTTCAATGATATCTCACATTCATGCATCATTTACAAGTATCATAGCATATGCATACGACACACATTTGACACTCTCATTTATTTTGAGAACATCATTACGCAATGCATTACATACATCATGACATTGCATAAATACTAACTTTGTATTTTCAGGTAAAGTCTACAAACAAGATGAATATCATCAGCAATTTTCAAACAGGTCAAAGATGAATTCCCAAATCAAGTCGGGGGAAACTTATCTGCATGACTAGGTCAAAGATTAATTCCCGAAAACAAACCGGGGCAAATATCTATATGACCAGGAGGTATGAATTCCAGAAACAGGCCCAATTTATAGAATTTCGACAAGCCTTTCCCCGAAGACTGAATTTCGACAAGCAATTCCTTGGAGACTGAATTTTGACAAGTATTTCCCCGGAGACTAAATTCCGACAAGCACTTCTTTGGAGACTGAATTTCGAAAAGCATTTCCTTGGAGACTAAATTCAGACAAGAATTTCCTCAGAGACTGAATTTTGACAAGCATTTCCTCGAAGACTGAATTCCGATAAGCATTTCCTCGGAGACTGAATTCCGACAAGCATTTCTTCGAAGACTGAATTCCGACAAGCATTTCCTTGGAGACTGAATTCTGACAAGCATTTCCTCGGAGACTGAATTCAGACAAGCATTTCCTCGGAGACTGAATTTTAACAAGCATTTCTTCGAAGACTAAATTCTGACAAGCATTTACTTGGAGACTGAATTCCGACAAGCATTTCCTTAGATACTGAATTCCAACAAGCATCTTCCTCAGAGATTGAATTCTGAAAAGCAATTCCTCAGAGACTGAATTTTGGAAAGCACTTACCTCAAAAATTTATTCTGAAAAGCATTTCCCTTAGAGATTTAATTTGACAAGCATTTCCTTTAGAGACTGAATTCTAAAAACTAGCTCCTTCAAAGACTCATTCCAATACTAGTTCTAGTTGAAGTTTGGCGTAGACATTTTCTGGCTCAGATTAAATCAGACATGGATTTATTCTGATACTTTTTTGGAAAAGTCGAGCGTAGACTCCTTCCAACATCTTCTTCCAGTTGAAGTCAGGCGTATACATATTCTGGCTCATATTAAATCGAGTGTAGATTTATTATGATACACCTTTAAAAAAGTCGGGCGTGGACTCTTTCCAACATGTTTTCTAGTTGAAGTCGAGCTTAGACATCTTCTGGATTAGATTAAATCAAGCATAGATTTATTCTGATACTTCTTCCAGTTGAAGTCGGGCGTAGACATCTTCTAGCTCAGATTAAATTGAGCGTAGATTTATTTTGATACTTCTTCCAGTTAAAGTCAGACGTAGACATCTTCTGGCTCAGATTAAATCGAGCATAGATTTATTTTGATACTCCTTCAGAAAAGTTAGGCGTATATTCTTTCTAACACCTATTTAAGTGAGAGTCGGGCGTAGACATCTTCTAGTACGTCATTCAGATGAAATCGAGCATAGATTCTTACTGAAGATCCTTTGGAAAAGTCGAGCATAGACTCTTGCCAATACTTCTTCCAGTAGAAGTCATGCGTAGACATCTTCTGGTTCGGATTAAATCGAGCGTAGATTTATTTAAATCATCCTTTTGGAACAAGTCGGGCGTAAACTTAGTTTAATTTATATAAACAGTTACTTTGGATGGCGTCTATAAGCCCATCTTCGATGACTCTCTGTCACCTCTCCAAATGGCATCTTTAAGGCCATTCCCGGTATAATCAACCAACAATGTTACTTTGTGCACCGACGAGTGCAAATTTATGGGAACTTAAGTGTTCAATCATCTTCCACCTTCAAGTCACGAATGGCAGACATGCCAATCTAAATCTTCAGGTTGAAGAAGATTGAATAGGGGCAGCTATTTTACCCTAAAATTTGCCCTCCCATTTTCTTCAAGACATTCTTCTAGGGTTCTCAAATGCTCAGGGATGCTCAAGAATTGATCAGACAAATTCTCCTCCTAAGAAATGGGTCCATAACTAGGGTTTTGTGTTTTCCAAGGAAGTTTGGGTGCCAAAGGTATCAAGTGGTTTCCATGGGTCCCCATAGGTCTTCAACAATGTTCATGTACACTTTCAAGCCTTGCATCACAAGTTTGCTCAGTCAATGGCTTAAATGACTGAAAATCAACTGTATTGGGTAAAAAGTCAACATCCAGTCAAACTTTAAGATTTTTTGTTAACATCAACATTTTGAAGTTATTTTCATAATTTGATCAAGTTTTTATCATTATTCCTCAATCAAAGCCCTCAAATCATCAAAAGTCAAAAGTTATTAAATTAGGGTTTCCTTAGGAGAAGTCAACTGAAATTTTACCAAGCATAACTTTCACATGCTTCATCAACTTTTCTCTAACCAAATCCCATTTTGAAGGAAATTCAATTCTCTACAACTTTGTATTTGTATGCTCAAATCTAAAAAGTGCTTCATTTGAGAGATACGAGCCCATATAATATAGGTCATTTCAAAAGTCAACAAAACGACACTTTTTGTCAAGGAAACTTACATCAAGATAAGTTCTCTAAATGAAAAATGATAAAAAAGAGTAATTGAAGAAGATATATTTAGCTTTTCAAAAAGTCCAAGATCATCTTCAAAAGATAAAAATTGAGAGAGTTATGACCATTGTAAATTGGGAAATTTCAGTAAAATGCATGAAATGCAAAGTGAACAAACTTGAAATTTTGAACTAGTGGGCCTAACTGTTGATGTTCAAACATGTTCCCAATGTGTTAAAGGATCTCTAAATCCATTCACATATTTTTTATGATTTTTATTTCTTTTATTTGAATTTTTATTCATTTAAATGCAAATAAATCGAATAAAATGTAAAGGCATTAGGCTAAGGCGCATGGGCTGTTGATTTCAATCACACGGAGGCCCAAGAACACGTGACAAATATGTCAAAACCGTGAAAACATGTTGGGAACAAAAATCTTCAAGTTTGGAATGTTTTCTTAAACAATTTTGGAAAGATTTTAATGTATTTTTTGCAATGAATTATGACATGATGGTAAACGATTCTTGTCTTGTTCTTGTTCCATTTCATTCCTCTATAAATACATGAAATACTCAAGTGCAAAAGGACACAAAAAGCTGCCTCAAGAACCAGTTTAAAAATATTTTAAAATTCTCAAGAAAAATGCGAATTCGTATCACACTATCCAACCACTCTTAAGCCAAACGAAGTGTCCAAACCTCTTCCTGAAGTTCTCAGGAACACATCCAGCCCAAGAACCAGAAGATTTGGTGCCTGGAACTCGTGCTTCAAACTCCACCGGTTTTCATTTTTTTCTTTGAATTCAATCTTTAATTACATGCATTACTAATGTTTTTGATGAGCTCAAATGTATTCATGATATGATTTAGGACGAGTTTGACGTATCACATGCAAGCTTTGATGCATGAATCTCTATATGCCATTTTTAAGGCATAGAAATACGTTTTCTTCAGATCTCTCTTTACAGGCACATTCAAGAGAAAAGAACCCCACCATCGGATTCGTTTCAAACTTTTCAATTTTCTTGTTTTTTCTTTTGCTTAATTAATTTATTACTTTTTTAAACTAAAATCAAAAGACCATAGAAAAACACAAAAAATCATTAAAAATTAGATTTAGGTTTTTTAATTAATTTAATTTTTGACCAAAAAAAATTGTTTTAATTAAATTAAATTTGTTTTTATTTCATAATTAATTTGTAAATCACTTAGAATTAGAGTTCATTATTATTATTATTATCACTTTAATTATTTTTCATAAATAAAAACATCAAAAAATATTTTCGTAACACTTAGAAATTTTCTTTAGGTTTTAAATACCTTCTTCTAATTTCTTTTCTCTTTGCTATTTAAATTCTAGAAAACAAATGTATAGGTCGCACAATTGATTTTGTAATACCTTAGTTTATTTTCCCGTATTTTTTCTTATTATGTAACTCTCATGGGATGTAATAGCTTAGGTTTCTTTCCCCGCACTTTACTTTCCGCACCTATGTATGTACATATGTCTCTATATATAAATGTATAATAATTAGGCATGTATGGCAAGATTTAAAATCAACCGCTAGATAACCCTAATCAAGACAAATTAACTAAAAACAAATCACTTTTCACATACGCACCTCTAGAATAACCTCACTTGTTGCCTTCGGATAAAACAGTCATGTCCTCGAACATGGAACACTTTAGCAAAATACCCTCGGTTAAAAAGATCGTTGTCCCTCGATGACCCTTCGATGTTTCCTTCGGTAAAAAATCTTAGTCCCTTATGACAAATTGCTAAAGCGCCCTACGAGTTGCCTTTATGACTGTACGCTGACCCACGCCTGTCCCTCATACATCCAACGATAGGACTTCCTATTAACTAATGGCAGGATAACACTATCTAAAGGAAAAGGAAAATAACACGAAATACTTTTGAGTAGGACGATAGTTCTTAATCGCTTGCTCGTGAACATTTCAAAATCATTTTTCACACAAACACTTTTTTTGAACTATTCTCAAAATAAACACTTTGTATGCGTTCTCAACTGATATGAGAATCATTACAAAGTTGCCGAACTTATGCATTTTCAAAATATTTTCAAACTTACACATTCAAAAAGAATTTTAAAAGTGAGCTAGCGATTAAGAGCCCGTAGATAACTACGGATGAAAATGGTGTTAATACCTTCCCTTTTCATAACCTACCCCCCTTACTCAAAAATTCTCAAAGGTCTTTCCTGTTCTTTTCACCCTTTTCTTATTGGATAAAAGAAAAGTCGGTGGCGAATCTTACTACCCACAACATTTGTGATAAAATGCAAAACCAAAAGTCAGTTCTCCCACCGTATTATATGTTTACTTCTTCCAGGAAAGTTTGTATGGTACACAACTCGGGTGCTTCTATCAGCTGGAGGCAACCAACATCCGTACTTGGGAAGACTTGGCTGCTGCTTTTTTTCAAGCAATATCAATACAATGCTGACCTAGCGCCAACTCCCGTGCAATTACAAAACATGACTATGGTCTCGAATGAAGGGTTCAAAGAATATGCCCAAAAGTGGAGAGGTCCGGCTAGACGAGTGCAACCTCCTTTATCTGATAGGGAGCTAGTTGATATGTTCATGGGCACTCTGACAGGGCCATTCTTTAACCATCTAATTGGAAGCTCCTCATCTGTTTTTACTGAACTGATTCTAACTGGAGAACATGTCAAAAGCGGTATTAAGAGTGGAAAGATTCAAGTGACTACTTCTTTGAGTGTTGCAAAGAATACATTCATTGGTACGAAGGAAATCAATGTTGTTTATGGCCAGAAAGGTCGTGTTAAAAATGACTACAATCAATATGTGGGAGCAATATTAATTTCTAATCTTACTCCTGTTCAACAACAACAACAATGCAATCAACGTAGGTTAGACGCTCTGAGAAGACAGTTTACGAAGATCAAAATGCCACTATCTCAGGCAGTATAACATTTACTGAAAGCAGAACTCATAACAGGGAGGGAGCCTCCTCAGAATCCTAACACATTCTCTCCTTGCTACAATTTGAGTGCGAAGTGTGCTTACCATTCCAAAAGTCCTGGGCACGACACCAATAACTGTTGGGCCTTGAAAAACAAAATTTAGGATATAATTGACAACAAAAATATTGAATTTGATCCTCCGGAAACTTCGAATGTAATTACCGCACCTATGTTGAAGCATGACAAAGGCATAAGTGAAATTGATGATGTTTCTTATGTTGCTGCTGTAAGTGAATTAGTTACTCCCCTCCTAATTATCAAGAAGAATCTGTTGCATGCCGATTTATTTCCGGGCTCTATTGAAAGATGTTAGTGTTGTGCAGCCCAACTCAATAGATGCAAGTTACTGAAAGAAGGAATTCAACTCCTATTGGACAATCATATAATTATGATCGAGAAAATTCTGGTTGCTGAGAATTTATTTTAAGACTTATCCGTAATTTATGGCACTCATGTCAGGATCACCTCCAAAGGTCTTGTAAGAATTACTGCCAATCTGAAAGCTGCTCCTTTGATCATCACTACACTTGGACCCATTCCATATTTCTTGGATAAAGCTATTCCTTGGAACTATAGATCCAATGTCTACTATCATGGTGTCAATCAAGAACTACCAACTATTGAAGATGAAGTTACTGAAGTTGCTGACCCCGACGTTGACAATATTGTTGGGACCAGTAAGGTTACTAGAAGCAAAAGGGTTTTCTCTTTGTAAATCTCTCTAAAGACCATTTCTACACTTGTTCGAGTTACTGCTACCGAGTCAACTACTGAGACTCAGGGCAAAGAGCAAATAACAGAGCCTGGCCAGACGAAGGGGCCTAAAGAAGTTGCAGTTGAAGACACCTCTAAACAAGAGATGGAAGAGATATTGAAGATTATCCACAAGAGCAACCACAAGATTGTTGAACAATTGGGGAATACCCCATCCAATATCTCTATGTTATCCCTGCTACTATGTTTTGAAGCCCATGCACAAGCTTTGCTGAAATTCTTGATGTCTGCTCACGTGCCATAAGAGATCTCCGTTGATCAATTTGAGAACTATGTTACTAGCTTAACGAATGATAATGGATTAGATTTTTCTGATGTTGACATGACTCCAAAAGGAAGAAATCTTAATAAGGCCCTATATGTCTCCATTTAACGTAGGGGAACTACTTTGGCTCATGTATTGGTTGATACTGGTTCCTCGTTGAATTTTCTACCGAAGGGCACTCTTGACAGACTTGATTGTGAAGGGGTTATACTAAAACCTAGTGATATTATAGTCTGAGCCTTTGACGGATAAAAGAAGATGGTATATGGAGAAGTGAATCTTCCGATCAAGGTAGGTTTGCAGGTCTTTGAATCTACCTTCTACATAAAGGATATTCAGACAACTTTTCTTGCTTACTGGGATGCCCCTGGATCCATGGGGCAAGTGATGTTACCTCAATCCTGCACCAGAAGTTAAAGTATCATGTGAATGGAAAGGTTGTTATTATATGCAGTGAAGAGGAGTATATGGTTATCCACTTAAACTCATTCCAGTATGTAGAGATGGACGAAGAATTCTCTGATACTCCCTGTCAGACTTTTGAAGTTGTTCCTATAGTGGTAGAAATGTTGAGACTAAGCCATTGGATTGACTTGACTTGCACAAATCAAAATCAAAATTGCCACCGCGCTTTATTATTTCCAAAGGAATGGGAAAAGAGCGAATAACCAAAAAGAGGGGGGAAAGAATCTAGATAAGGGGGTTTGTTATGTAAAGGGAAGGTATTAGCACCCTGAACATCTATGGTACTCCGCAAGAACCTCTTTGAATATCTGTGTATTTTGGCTATAAAATGTTATATAAAAATAGATGGTGGAGACAAGGAAAGAAATGTTTTTATAATTTTTACACCTGCCGTGGTTGCGAACCTTTAGTGCCTACGTACCACTTTCCGTGCAATAGGGGATCAGGGTACACGTAGTTCACCTTTTAAAATTTAAAACACAAGTGTGTTGGTTAATTTTAGGAGAAAAGACATCATTGCCATTGTTCGAGTGGAAAACATACTTACTACCCACAATTATGAGGAAGGAGAATTTGTATCATCTCAAAGTGGAGGATATAACTTGAATTTTAAAATCAACGAAGCTTTACTCGACACCTAAGTGGAAAATGTATCAGTTCACTATATATTGTAGAAGTATAATTGTTTTCATCACTTCAAGGATTTGTCAAGAGTCTAACCTTTTGAGAAATTTTTTTAAAGATAAAATCCAAAATGCAAAATAGTTTGAATGAGATTGATTGACTTTTAGTCTTCTCACAAAAATGTCCAAATATTATTAAATTGATAAAAGTTTGATTAAGAAAAGACTTTTGAAAATGCATGGACCTAAGTCCAAGTTTATTATAAAAGTGGCTCAAGTTTTAAAACAAGAAGAGTTTTCAAAAGGAGGGAGAAGATTTTTTGAAATTAAAGAAGATGGGAGGAGATGAAGGGACTATCCTAAAGCATAAGATAAAAGCTAGAGAAAAGAACCGTCTAACCAGCAAGAAGCCAACACTTGCACAATGATTCAATGTAGAATTCCCATCCTTTGGATTTGAAACCAAACAAACAAAGATAATAAACCTCTTAAGAAAAATAAAGCTTCAATTGCATTAAGTCTTCACAAAAATAGGGCATAGTAATAGCTGTATACAAATGAATTCCAAATCAAAGACAAAGCATGTAATCACAATAAATTGCACACAAAACAAACAAACAAACCAATGTCTTGGGGAAAACCCCAAGATCTCCAAACAAAGTAACAGTTGAGGTCACCAGGTCTCAAGGTAGGTCAAGGTCTCTAATCCCAAGTCTAAGAAGTCCATTACTCCATAATGCCAAGGATAGTAATTAATTAGTCCAAATAACGTTAAAGTTTTTTTGGGTTCAAGTTCATTATTAGGTATCTTCAAAAAGAAAAAGAAATGAAAATCTCAAATGAGCAAAAATAACAATGACATAAAAGTAAATGCTCAAGTGAGCTAAGACGAAAATAGCATGAAATGTAAATGATAAAATAAATGTGCTTAAAGTAAAGGTATAAAGTAAAAGCATAAAATAAAGTCAATTGTTAGGAATTAGTGATTAGTTGAATGACCATCTTGAAACTTGCATTTGGAACTCATTAAAGGATTGGCAGAACCAAGCCTCTAAACAACCAGTTGCATTTGCTTTTTGTCAAGTAGATCAATCATTTAAGAATTTTTAAGGCAACATTAAATGATCAATGATGTTTAAGTGATCCACTCTGACCAAAATTGATGAAGATTCATTAGAGGATTTTTAGAACCAAATCCTCCTTATAATGAATCTCAAGGTTATTGGATCAAAGGGTTCAAATCAATATCTTGGGCTTGCAAACATGGGTTGGGGCCACGGATGATCATTTCTCGAATCGGGACAAAATTTAGCGCTATGTTAAGCAATCGTAAGTGGACTTATATAGAAGTCACACCTATTTTGAGGCTGGTCAATAGCAATATATGTACCATATGCTTTGAGACATGATATGAAAATCATGCTCCAATAACATTTAGTACAATTGAGAGAGAGATGAGATGAAGAAGAAATAGGGTAAAAGTAAACCACATTTGAACCAAAAATTTAATCAAACTATTATTAAAATCATTCATCCATTTTTATGGAGTTAGCCTCAACACCATGGATCCAATGATATTAATAAAGTTAATGATCAAAATTTCATAGTCCAAGATCAGCCAGAATATGTACAAAAAATAAAATAATATTAAAAATAAAAGAAAAAAAGATTATAAATGACTTTTAAATTAGGAAATAAGGGAAAATTGTAATTATATTCAAAACACTCAAGAAAAATTAAATGAGACCATAGAAAAATCAGAAATGAACTCAAATATTTTTATGAAATTTTTGGTTATTTTTTTAAAGTTAGGAACTATTTTTAAACTAATTTAAATTGCTCAAATAAATGAAAAAAGATAAAAAATAGTAAAAAAATAATATAAAATTCCACAAAAATTCAGAAGGTCAGAAGTGATGAAAATGATTTTTATAAAAAATTTTAGAATTTAAGAATGCTAGAAAGTATTTTTAAAACAATTAAAATAAAGAAAACAAAGAAAAAATTATGAAAAATATTAAACATCAAAATAAAAAATATGAAAAAATATTCAAAAAGACAAATAACTCAAAGTATTTTTATATGTTTTTTTCATAATTTTTGAATAAAAAATAAAAGAGTTATGCATTTTTGAAATTTAAAACAATTAAAATATAAAATCAGAAAATAAAAATAAAACTAACCAAATTTGGACCTCAAATCATAGTCAAAACGCGCTAGTAAGATGATCAAGTGGACCAGACGCGATGTGCTTGATATGGACCTTAATTGAAAATACACTGGATCAGAAAATAGACAACGAATCAGAATAAAATAATTGGCGTGCTATCATTAGTTCAGATGAGACATGTCATCGTCTTCAACCTCTAGACGCCCTACAATGGAGATTTTATGAGTTTCTTTAAATGGAAAAATTAAAATCTAAGACTAGTATCATTGGATTCGTCTCTTCAAGACGATCCTAACCCTACTATCACGCCAAATTTATGTAAAGTGTGCATTGAGATATGGATCAAAAGCTCAGAAAATAGCTAACACCTTTAAGTTGAGATTTCTCTCTCAATTCTCAATGAATTTAAAAATTATAAGAAGCATAAGAATCAGAAGGAGGAGTAGAGTAAGTTAGTGCTTCGTTTGGTTCCAAATGGTGGAGAATTCTACTTGTTCGAAGTTCAAGAAGGAAGCTCTAAAAATGGACTTCTGCAACTTTATTTATGGCTCTTTCAGCTTGGTTTAAGTGTTGGAGAGCTTGTATGATGATAGAGGATGATGAATATGCAAAGAATTTTGGAAAAAAAAGTTTAAATCTCATAAACGGATTTCAAAATTTGAAGTGAGTGTGAGGTTTTGACATAGTGTGTTTGGCTCTCAAAGCTTGAGGAAATGAATGGAATAAGGTCCTCTATTTATAGGAAAACGAATTGAAATGAAAATTGGAGAACACAAAGAAGTTTGGAGGGAAATTGAGTGGAAGTTGAACAAAAGTGAAGTGTGACTTCATTTTCATAAAAACTCATCCAACCTTTGCGTTTTGAGGTGCTAAACACTTCTGGAAAGTTTGTTAATCAAGTTTAAATAAAAAACACACACACATATTGTGATTAGAAGCCACATTATGGATTTCAAAATTCTGAATTAGTGAGAAATTCAATTTCAAGTTACCAACTTCAAAACAATGGCATTCTTAACTCAAGGGGTCTTAGGGCATAATTCTTGAAGCTTTAGAAAGATGAGATTACAAGCTTTACAATGTGTAAGGAATGGGATCAAATGGATGCTTGAGCTAAAAGTTGTAATGAGTCAAAGTTTAGAAAAAGAGGTTGACTTTCTATACTTAGAAAATTTCAAAGTTTTTCTTCAAAAAAGACTTGTAATGTCTTGCATCCAAACATGGCCTTCCTCTCAAAATTTTCTCTTGACCAAAAAATATGGCATGAAGTAAATCTCTTGAATGAAATTTTGAGACTTGAACCATTCAAAATTTCCAAAAATTGAGAAAGTTATGAGTTGTTGAAGTTGGCAAAAATTCATGAAATGACCTATAATCTTTTGCATCCTTAGGGCATCTTCCATCCAGTTTTACACTTTGTACTTAAAAGATGGGTTGAAGTTCACATCTTTAAGATCATTGTGAAAAAAATAATGGGTTCAAGGTGATAAAAATTGACTAAGTTATGATAATTTGAAATCACCTAATGGAATTTGAGGGTTCATCTAGAGGACTTGAAATCTTTCTTCATCATCAAGTTTCTTCCACACAAAATTTCCTTAAATTTTGTAACGTGATTTGTTAATAACCCTTTGAAGAGAAGAATTTCTTTGGAATCACTCAAAGATACCAAAAGATGAGTAAGATATACCCCTTTGAGGTTCAAAACCCTAGGTCCTAGAGCAAGTAAATGCCTTGGGAAACCTTTGCAATTTTGACCTATCTCCTTAGAAAAATACTTTTGTTATGTGAATATGAGTCATTAAGGATGATAAGGAGAAAAAATAGCAACCATAACCACTTTCAAATCTTGAGAATTGAAGGAGATGTGCACTTGTGATTAATGAGTCAAGGATTTCCCCAATTGAGTCAAACTTCTTCAATCAATCTTTGCACCTTTGAACCATATTTGACAACTTGAAGTATGATGAATCAAAATAGACTTTTTTTTATGATATTTCTTCAAAGTATCTTAAATGTTGAGGCTTGAGTATCAATGAAGCTTTGTTGAGGAAAGCATAGAAATGAGCTCATGAATCTATAGATCAATCTTGATGGAATGTGTTGTGCTTTCACCTATAATATCATCAATTAAGGAAAACATTCGTTGTATTTATTAGTTAAAGGATAATAAAAACATAGATGATCACAAAATACAAGTCAAGGTACTTGGTGATTCCCCATAGAGCAAAGCTAAAGATAGAGAGAAGAACCAAACCCTAGTGTGTGATTTTGTTGGGATTAAATTGATATGATGTGATAGAGGGATCTTAAGGTCAAAAATTGGGGTATAACAACTGCCCTTATATAAGTGTCTTATATCCAGAGATGCGAAAGTTAAAAATCTTCGTGTCGACGCGATTGAAGATACTTCAATATAAAACAAGCCTTATTTTTTGGCCCTTAGATGCCATGCAATGCTTATGATTATGAATGCAGATGAACAAATCTAAAAAAAGCGCAAAACTCTACTGAGGATGTAGCACATAAACAGGGATCAAAAGAGAAACCCGACCAGGAAAATAAATCACTGGTGAACAAAAGATAAAACTTTGTCGGGGTAAATCCCAAAGAGGAGATAAAGCGTCATCAACTCAAAGATTGAGGATAAAAGGTGATGGATAATGGTGACCAACACATGACTACAAACTATCCACTCACTGAGGGGATATCAAAAATGTAACTTCGACCAACCGTGGAAAGAAATTGTAAGATAATACCAGTAAATTTCAATAAGCAGTTAGTACTCATAACCGAAAATAAATGAACTTCTTTGGAGCAATAGAATCCTAACGACGAACTACCTTCCATAATGACAAGGCTACTATTCATCGAAAAAAGATCTCAAAGATGATCTACCTTCCATAATGACAAGGCTACCATTCATTGGAGTAACAAATCTCAACAATAAACTACCTTCCATAATGACAAGGCTACCATTAATTGGGGTAACAAATCTTAACAACAAACTATCTTCCATAATGACAAGCCTACCATTCATTGGAGAAACAAATCTCAACAAAAAACTACCTTCCATAATGACAAGGCTACCATTAATTGGGGTAACAAATCTCAACAACAAACTACCTTCCATAATGACAAGCCTACCATTCATTGGAGTAACAAATCTCAACAACAAACTACTTTCCATAATGACAAGGCTACCATTCATTGGAGTAACAAATCTCAACAACAAACTACCTTCCATAATGACAAGGCTACCATTCATTGGAGTAACGAATCTCAAAAACAAACTAACTTCCATAATGACAAGGCTACCATTCATTGGAGTAACAAATCTCAACAAAAAACTACCTTCCATAATGACAAGGCTACCATTCATTGGAGTAATAAATCTGAATCTTCTCTGGGAGCTATCAAATTCACTGGAGAAATACAGTTTTCTCAAATAAAGAGACATGCTATTTGCTGTTATGAGTAGGAATTGCAATAATGATTCCCTGCGGAAAGAAATATGGCTTCTTGGGGAAATGCCAATATATTCCTGTTGAGGAAATAAAATCTTCTTTATGCAAAATAAATGCACATTCTCAAACTAGGGCTTAAAGCTTGCAGAAATCAAAATAATAATATTTCTAGAGACCATAGATTTAAACTAGAAATAAACCGAAATTAATCAATCAACCAAAATAATACTTCATGAGAAATAAACTCAATAGGGAACCACTTCCTATCCAGACAAAGAGCTGTACAAGAAGGGTAAAGCAAAACTATTCCAAGAGGGATGACTCAGTGGGAAAATTGAAAGAATATACACTTTCTGCTTAAAGTTGACATTCTATTGGAGATAAGATAACATAACTCTACAAATAGGGTAATATGTCAACAAAATAATAATGAATGTCAATGAGCAATGAATTTCTAAATTCAACTAAGCATGATGTATGTATGAATGTATGAATGTTATCATGTATATGCTAGGAAAATAGACATATAACAATGGGGATAACTAGATAAAACCAACTTGGATACAGTCAATACTCGGCTAAATCACATCCAGGATGAAAACTTCATAAGAAAGTAAGCACCAGCTGAGGAAACAAATTCCCATTTCACGGCCTAACTTCACTAGGAAGAAACATAATCCAAAAATAACCAGATCATAGCAATAAATCAACACAAATACAAGGGTATAACATCCTCTTTTAGGCTTCACCGGGTAATATCACACAGACTTCAATGGGGAAAACAAAATTTTCAAGGTCTGTATTTCTGTTGGGGATGACATATTGACTTCATTAGGGAGATAAAAACCAACTCGTCAAGAGGAAACCAGAATACATCCTTCAAAACAGAGAGTGATGACTGAAACAACCTCTAGGGAGAGAATATAAAACCTTAAGGGAAAAACAAATTCCAGTGGAAGATATTGGCTCGGCTTTAATTGGGGATTCAATAGGTCGAACATTATAGCATAAAATTAAACTTATGGGGATTTTAAATCAAACCCAACACTTGGTGGGAGAAAACCCAAAAGGTCGATAATTGTTTCAACATTTCTTAATAAAGGCGTTGCCCTTGCCTTGTTACCGGGAAAACAACAAAAAATGCTAGCACTACAAAAGGGCGATATTCTGCAAATGATTCTTACTCAACATGTACGAAGAGAAGAGACTTTTATTACATGTGTGAAGACCTTAATGGAGAATCAGAGATAAATACTTCATATCAGGCAAACCCAACATCGCAACATACACCAATTGGTCCCGTCTTCAACTAACTGGGAAACACATGAAGATCATACTCATTCTAGCAAAAATGCCTTGGTAGAATTTTCTTGGGGAGATCAGACTTTCAAAAAAATTTGGATTTGTTCGTCACTGGAGTCACTATTTTCGTTCTCCTTGAGTCACAAAATCTAAAGCAATAAGTAATTTGTAAATTCTTTTAAAAAAATAATAATTTTTTTATTTATTCAGTTTGCTTTGATCATTACTATAAATAATAAATAATGTTTTTGTAAGATGAATAAAATAAGAACATCAAAGAATTGGATAAAAGCTCAAATTTTATTAACAGGATGGTAGTCTGTGAATGGCGAGACTCCATAGATGATTAAAAAGTTTGGAAAATGGTAATACTCATTGGAAAAGATACATTGAGTTACAATGACCACTATTATTCCTAACAACTTTGAATTCCTGAGCAGAGACTTTGGTTGAAGCGTGTAAGACGGTGGGAGAACTGACTTGGGTGTTTGCGTTTGATCGCAATTGTTGCGGATAGCAATAGTCGCCACCGACTTTTCTTTTATCCAATAAGGAAAGGTTTAAAAAGAATAGGAAAGACCTTTCGAGATTTATTTCTTGAGTTCGGGGGGTAGGTTATAAAAAGGGAAGGTATTAGAACCCTTTTCATCCGTAGTTATCTACGGGATCTTAGTTGCTTGCTAGTTCACTTGCTTTTGTTTGAAAATGTGCTTGTCGTGTGGGTTTTGAAAGTATTTTGAAAACGTCTTTGTAATGGTTCTCGTTTCTATAAGAACGCGTACAAAGTGTTGTTTTGAAAATAGTTCAAAGAGGTGTTTGTGGAATGTGTTTTTGAAAGTGATTTTGAAAAGAGTCTTTATAATGGTTCCCGTTTCTATAAGAACGCGAACAAAGTGTTTTGTCTTTTGAAAATGTTTCAAAGTGAAAGTGTTGGTGAATAAAATGTTTTTGTTGTGAGCAAGCGAGCAACTAGGAGCATATTGAATAGCAAGAAATGTGAAGGAAAAACAAAAGTAAAGGGAAGACAAATGAGCTCTTTAGATTCAGGCATCCACACTCTTCGATTTTGCACTTCTTGGCTTCCTTCGATTTGGGCCTGGAGTCAGCAAGGTCATGTCTTTTGATTTCACCCTTTGCCTGTTTCCTTCGATTGGGACCTGAAAGTCAGCATGCCCACCCATCTGGATGCTTCTTTCGTTTGAGGCTTGGCAGTCAGCATGGACATCCTACTGGCTACTTCCTTTATTTGAGGCATGGGGCCAACATGAGATGCGCTCTTTGCCTCAGGCTCCTTGCTGCCTCCTTCGACTGCAGGCATGCTAGGCCCTCAGGTTGAGATTCGAAAGGCTCGAGTACTTAGCCAATTGAAGGGTACATAGAACCTGTTTTAAAATTTTAAAATACAACATTCAAGTGTAACTTTCAAAAGCTACATGCCAGGGGTTAGCACAAAATAATTGGTCTCAAAGTCCAAAGCCTAACTAGTCAGAGTTAAGATTTTCAACAAATGGGCATTCAGAATCGAAGGTTAAAACATGGTCAAGCTCCCTATATGAAATATCTACATTTTCTCTTTATTGGCATGTGCACATGATATTTAAATGAAATAGTTCCAAGTTTAAAGAGAACTTACCTCCTAAAGTTCTTGAATCGAAGGAAACTGCAATTGTCTTCCTTGGTGGTGAATGGAAGTTCGTTGGGGCCTTCCTGAGACTAATCCAGTTACTACTTTGTTCGAGCAGTCACTGAATCGAAGGAGGGTGTGTGAGTGAATCAAAGGTTTTTTATATAACAAGTAAAGCAGTGAATCAAAGGATTACTATATTATAGTTAGGGACATGGATCGAAGGTTGGTTATCTGGTCACTTGGGGAGTGAATCGAAGGATTCACTTAGTGTACAAGGGGACTTAGTTTTTAAAAAGTGTTTGGAATATTTAAAAAAACAGTTGGAGGTGTTTGAGAGTTTTTTAGAGAATTTCTCACAAGAGTTTTCTTGCAACTATCCAATGGACCCTAAGATGTGTGGTGGAGGATCATATTTATAGATGGCCTTGGCTGATGTTTTAGGAGGGAAAACAAAAATTTTAAACAAAAAGGGCATGTTGTTCTTGTTGCTTTCGAGGGATAGTGTTTGTATGCCATTTTGGTGCAAGAAATAAGGCAGTGTTGCAGGAGTGTTGTGCAGCAGTTTTGGAGTTTTATGGCCAGTGTATCAAGCCTGAACTTGGCAGCGCATGGGACTTGGTTAGAAAGTACCTTTGGGCATCTCAACCTTTTGTTTTGACCCCCTAGCCCTATCCTTCGACCAAACTCCTCAACAACATTTCCTTTTTTCAAATCAAAGTGTCCTTCGATGGGCTCATATGGGTATCCTTCGACCATGCCTGTTGTGGGTTCCTTCGAATGGTCCAAATACATGCTCCTGGAGTGGATCAACAAAATATGTCATTTGATTGGGACATCCAGACATGTATGGCAAGTCCTTAGAATGTGCCACCATGGTACTTCTTTCGCACAAGACAATGGCATAGTGTAGAATTTGTGTGTTGAAGCAAACTATTTCCAAGGGAGATACTGCCCACTCAAACTTGCCTGCAAGGGGTCATATGGCCAAATGAATGGGTTTATGTAGGGGGTCCCTGCTTTGTGACTTCATGGAAACATGCAAGAGATCTTTGCTCAAACGAACGCTTGCATGAAGGGAGCCACATGCCTAAATGAAAGGTGTAACCAAAAACTTGTACTGAAGGATTCACACACCCCAAATGAAGAATGCATGCAGAGGATAAAGGGCATAATCGAAGCTTGCAACAAAGGAGGGACACATACCCCAAACAAAGGAAGCATGTAGGAGGCAAAATGTGTAATCGAAAGATACCAGAAAAGAGGCCTTTGCTTCCTGAATCGAAGGACATCAATCAGGAGGCTCTTTGCCTTGTAGATTGAAGCTAGTTAAAGATAAGTGTTTCCCTGTCGAAGCTTGCAATAAGTTGTTTCAAAGGGTGGCTTTGGCCTTGTGCATGCTTGCATGGTGGGGAATTCTGCCTTGTAAATTTTGGCTAACGTGTAGGAAAAAGGCTATATGGCCAAACTAAAGATTTTCACGAAGAGAATAAAATGTTCAAACGAAGTCCAGTGCCCAAATGAAGCAGGAAATGAACTTTCCCAAAAGAAATCCAATGCCTCAACGAAGCAGGGAATGAACTTGCCCAAAAGAAGTCCAGTTCCCAAACGAATGGTGCAACCAAAGCTTACATCGAAGGAGCCAAAGGGCCAAATCGAAAGATGTAAAATTGAAGGAAACTTGTTTTTCCTTAAATTTTGTCAAAAAGAATATTTTCATCTGTTTTGCCCTTTTTAACAATTTCCTTTTTAACTTGATGCTAAAAAAATCCAATTGTATTTGTGCAGCTTGAATTTTATAGAAACCTTGTGATAAATTCCTTGAGAAATGAGAGGAAAGATTTTGGGGTACCACAACTGCCCCTGTTCAATCTTCTTAAACCTGAAGAGTTAGATTGGCGAATCTGCCATTCGTGACTTAAAGGTGGAAGATGATTGAACACTAGAGTGCCCATAAATTTGCATTTGATGATGTGGTGGTTGATTATATGGGGAATGAGCTTAAATATGCAATTTAGAGAGAGGATGGAGAGTTGTCGGAGATGGGTTTATAGATGCCATCCAAAGGTGATTGTTGACAGAAATTAGACCAAGTCTGAATTTGACTGTAATTGGGAAATAATCATAATAAATCTTTGATTGATTTAGACTGAACCAGAAGAAGTGTATACTGGGATGGAACCAGGATAAACCATTTGATTAATTTAAAATGAACCAACAGAGGTTTTGAATAATCTTTAACTGGAAAAGAATCATAATAAATCTTTGGAGCGATTTATTTATACCAGAGAAAGTGTCTACCGGAAAGGAATCAGGATAAACCATTGATCAATTTAAACTGAACAAATAGAGGTCTTGAGTAGTCTTTAACTGGAAAGAATCAGAATAAATCTTGGAGCGATTTATCTGAACCAGAGAAAATGTCTAGCGGAAAGGAATCAGGACAAACCATTGATAGATTTAAACTGAACCAATAGAGGTCTTGAATATTCTTTAAATGGAAAGAATCAGAATAAATCTTAGAGCGATTTATATGAACCAGAGAAAAATGTCTACCAAAAAGGAATCAGGATAAACCTTTGATCGATTTAAATTGAACCAACATAGGTCTTAAATATTCTTTAACTGGAAAGAATCGGAATAAATCTTGGAGAAATTTATCTGAACCAGAGAAAACGTCTATCGGAAAGGAATTAGGATAAACCATTGATCAATTTAAACTGAACCAACAGAGGTCTTGAATAATATTTAACTGGAAAGAATCAGGATATATTTTTGGAGCGATTTATCTGAACTAGAGAAAGTGTCTACTGGGAAGGAATCAAGATAAACCATTGATTGATTTTAACTGAACCGGCCGAGGTCTGAAGGAAGTATTTGTCATGTAGATAGTCACCCAATCCTGTTTCGGGAATTGATCTACAATTGATTTGTTCACTGATAGTTGTCATGTCTTGTCGAAAATTTGTTGATGATAATTTTCTGTTGATTGTTCTTTCCTGAAATGGTAAAGAGTTAGTTGTATACAATGTCATGATGTATGAAATGCATGGCATAATGATTTTTCTAAAAATAAATGAGATCGTGATATATGCATTTATGTTGTCGATGTTATGATGTATGAATGCAATGTATGAACATATTAGTTGTTCCGCTGTAGTGTTGCTAGACTGGGGAAAATAAATCCCTGACTGTTGCTGGGAATGAGGAGTGTAAGTCTTCATATTTTGTTGCAGTTGAAGTGTTGATAGATAGGTTTCCATTATCAGATAAATAAACTCTGTTGGGGAAGGGAAACAGCATGCATTGTTTGTGGACTTTGTGAAATTCTGATGGGGAATCCTAAGAAGCTGGGCGACTTTCACTGGGGAATCCTAAGAAGCTGGGCGACTTTCACTGGGGAATCTTTGGAGCGGTAATTGGAAAATTTTCCCCTTCAGGGATATGAGAGCACCTGATACCATTAGGCTGAATATTAGGGATATGACAGTGATCCTGTAGCAGGATGCCTCTGCCTCTGTTCTTGCTGGAGGAAATACCTGCAGGGATTTTATGGAATGGTCTATGGATATTGTCCTGTTTCTTAAAGCCATTAGTAATTGTATTTCTATTTTCTGTTCCCCCTTTTTTTATGCGCTCATTTGTAAACAATAATTACGTTCAAATGCATATGTTCAAAAATAATTACTTGACGTTTTTGCAAACAAAACAGGAAAGTAAAAGAAAAATAGATAGTTTCGCACTTTTAAAGGAATAAGTTTGTATTAACTTGAATAAGTAATTTTGTACAAAGAGACGAACATCCTAGTAAGAGAATGTAATCGTGAAAATGAAAACTAATACAAAGAAAGAAAGCTATGTGAAATAATCCCATAAGGTTTCCATTCTGCTATAGCCTTTATGTCTCTGAGCGTCTCATCTGCTTGCTGCTTTGTCCGAAGCTGACTGGATTGATTAGTACCGTTTGAGTTTGAAAATTGTTACTAAAGGTTGGCTGTAAGGTGATCCAATGGGACATAGTCATATGCTTTAAATACCTAACTTTTTCCTGGACCGCCCTTTCGGGTTTTCAGTCCACCGGGATACCCTTTTTTGCCCAAGCCGCCTTTTCAGGTTTTCAGCTTGCCGGGTGTACATATTTTTTTGTGTTTATCCCTAATTTTTGTCTAGGCCAGTCAACCTAGCGGGTCTTTTTCATACGTAGTATCTTTTAACTATGTCCGTGTTTACAGGGTGCGGAAGGTCGTCATCGTCCGTAGTGGTTAAGATCATGGCCCCACCAGAAAATATGTTCCTAATCACAAATGGTCCTTCGTATGTAGGTGTCCATTTTCCCCTGGGATCACCTTGTGGCAGTATGATACGCTTGATTACCAAGTCACCAACCTTATATACCTGACGTCTGACCTTCTTGTTAAAAGCTTTAATCATACATTTTTCGTACATCTGGCCATGGCAGACAACCGTAAGCCTCTTCTCATTAATCAAGTTCAACTGGCCAAGTCGAGTTTGAATCCATTCATTTTCATTTAACCCTACATCCCTCATGATTCTCAAAGAAGGTATCTGGACTTCAATTGGTAGGACAACTTCCATGCCGTATACCAAAGAGAAAGGAGTTGCCCCTGTTGATGTGCACGCCGTGGTACGGTAACCGTGGAGAGAAAATGGTGATATCTTATGCTAATCCTTATAAGTCACTATAATCTTTTGTATGATCTTCTTGATGTTTTTATTAGCGGCTTCTACAGCGCCAATCATCTTCGACCGATAAGGAGAAGAGTTATGATGCTGAATCTTGAATTGCACCCATAGTCCAGTGATTATAGTATTATTGAGATTGGTACCATTATCTGTAATGATTCTCTTCGGAATACCATACCAACATATGAGATTTTGTCTAATGAATCGGGCCACAACGTTCTTGGTAACAGAAGCAAATGAAGCTGCCTCGACCCACTTTGTGAAGTAATCAATGGTAATCAGGATGAAGCGATGTCCATTGGAAGCTGTAGGTCTGATCTCTCCAATCATGTCAATTCCCAACATTGTGAATGGCCAAGGAGAATTTAGGATGTTTAGAGGAACTAGAGGCACATGTACTTTATCAGCATAGATCTGGCACTTGTGGTAAGTTCGTGAATGCTGATAACAGTCTGCTTCCATGGTGGACCAATAGTATCCTGCCCGTAGGATATTTTTAGCCATCGTGTGCCCACTAGAATGGGTGCCAAAGGTACCTTCGTGTAAATCAACCATGATCTTTTCTGCCTCACTCTTGTCTACGCACTGAAGCAAAGTAGAGTCGTGGTTGCACTTATAGAGGATTCTGTTACTGAGGAAGAATTTAGTAGAGAACCTTTTCAAGAACTTCTTATCATTGACTGAAGCTCCCTCCAGATATTCTTAGGCCTCGAGATATCTCTTAATTTCATGGAACCAAGGTTTGTCCACTACTCCTTCATTATCAATCTCGTGATAGTATGTTGGTTCATCCGTCCTCTAAACAGTGATCTGAGGAGCCTCATTATCCGACCTGATTTTGAACATGGATGACATAGTGGCTAGCTCATCCGCAAGTTGATTTTCCTCTCGTGAAAATGCTCAAAGGTAATTTCCTCAAAATGTGGGATCAGTGTCAACACATTTTCTTTGAAAGGGATGAGATTAGGATGCTCTGTGTCCCATTCTCCTTTGATATGACTGATGACTAAGGCTGAGTCTCCAAATACACTTAAGGATCTAATCCCCAAATCTATGGCAACTTTGAGACCTATAATGCACACTTCATATTAATCCATATTATTGGTACAGTTGAAACACAGCCTGGCAGTGAAGGGAGTATGACAACCTTCAGGGGATATGATCACAACATCGATGCCGTCGCCGAGTGCGTTGGAAGCTCCGTCAAAAACCATGGTCCATCGGGATCCTTGTTCAGGTCCGTCATACGGTCCAGGTTTTTTAGAATTAGTTACTAACATAATGTCTTCATCCGGGAATTCGATGTTCATGGATTGATAATCATCCACAGCCTGATGAGCCAAATGGTCAGCTAGCACACTTCCCTTTATTGCTTTTTTGGTAGTGTATTAAATGTCGTATTCGGTCAGGACCATCTTCCATCTTGCTATTCTTCTAGAGAGGGTGGGCTTCTCGAATATGTATTTAATTGGATCCATATTGGATATCAATAAGGTAGTGTGATTCAGCATATACTGTCTTAGCCGGCGAGCAACCCATGCCAGAGTGCAACAAGTTTTCTCGAGCAGTGAATATATGGTTTCATAGTCGGTAAACTTTTTTCTCAGGTAGTATATTGCGTGCTCTTTTCGGCCAGACTCGTCATGCTGCCCCAACACACACCCCGTTGAATTTTTTAAAACTGTTAGGTACATGACCAGAGGTCTTCCCTCAACTGGAGGCATCAGAATATGAGGCTCTTGAAGGTACTCCTTTATCCTATCAAAGGAAGCTTGGCAGTCGTCATTCCATTCCAACACTTGATCTTTCTTCAGTAATTTGAAGATTGGTTCACAAGTAGCGGTTAGATGGGAAATGAATCTGGAGATGTAGTTTAGCCATCCTAAGAATCCCCTAACTTCCTTCTCAGTGGAAGGAGCAGGAATTTCTTGTATTTCTTTTACCTTTGCAGGGTCCACATCAATACCTTTACCGCAAACAACGAAACCTAAGAGCTTACCGAACCTTACTCCAAAAGTGCATTTATTCGGGTTCAACCTTAGTTTGTATTTCTTCAGTCTTTCAAAAAGTTTCTGCAGATGGTCAAGGTGTTCCTCTTTAGTTTGAGATTTGTCTATCATATCATCCACAAAGACCTCTATCTCGTGATGGATCATATCGTGAAATAAAGCTACCATGGCACGTTGATAGGTTGCTCTAGAGTTCTTCAGCCCAAATGGCATAACTTTGTAACAGAATGTGCCCCACTGTGTGACGAAGGTCGTTTTCTCCATGTCCTCAGGTGCCATTTTGATCTGATTGTACCCGACCATCCATGAAGGATAATACTTTATGCTGTACGGTGTTGTCAACCAGAATATCAATGTGGGGAAGCAGGAAGTCATCCTTGGGGCTTGCCCTATTCAGGTCTCTGTAATCCACACATATGTACCTTACCATTCTTCTTAGGCACCGAAACGACATTGGAGACCCATTGTGGATAGGAGGTGACAACATAGAATCCGGTGTTGAACTGCTTCATGACTTTAGTCTTGATTTTTCTGACATTCCTGGCCGTATACGATGAACCTTCTATTTCACTAAAGGATAGTCTTCTTTTTCGGCAGACGATGGACCACGATATCAGTGTCGAGTCCTGGCATATCTTTGTACGACCAGGAAAATACCTCAACATAGTCATGTAGTATGAGTTAAGCGCTTCTTGACACTATGCTCCAGGTTGGCACCTATCTTGACTTCTTTCTTTCCCTCTTCAGTACCTAAGTTAACTGTTTCAATCGGATCTTCGTGGGGGATGTATGGTCCTTTCTTCCTATTGTAATAATCTGGAAAGCTCCACTGGTTCCTCACAATCTTCCTTACCTTCATCCTCGGCTTGGTAGATCGGATTTTTAAAGTCATGATAGGCCATATCAGAATCGTTACCCATGGGATCCTGAGTGGATGTGGATCTGCATTTCGTTATGTGAGTGTGTGTAAGAGCATAACTATCTTTGATAAAATAAAAGGTATAAAAAAGAAAACAAAGAGAGTAAAATTTGCATGCAAAAACGTCCCATTATTTATTAATGACATATGAAGATAAAGTAATAACCCTCACAAATGGACCATTGTGCCTCGGGTAAGACACAAGGTTTTAAAGTCTAAATTGTTTAAATATTACAAGTCCTAAAAATTTAAAAGACAATTACTCTTGAATAAAAGTAATAGGAACAAAATCTTTGGCCTTCCAATTGTTGAGTCCACCGCTGATGGTTGGAAAAATCCACTCGTCCATGTCACAGCTTCTATCACTGTCTTCCAATGCATTGACTCCCTGATTGCTGATGTGTAATGTTGGTCCCCCAACGCGAGTATGTCGAACAACTCTTTGGGCCTCTGAAGTAAAACGCAAACCAAATTTGTTGGATTTATAGGGAATATCCTGAAGTTGACCCCAAGTGGTACATCTACCTTCCTCAACCACTGCTCTAGCATCCTTCAGAGAGGTCATTTTCAATGCAGATCCGGTAACCTTCAGAGTCTTGGTAGCAGTCTTGGCCGCATCGACCGTCTGTGGGACCTCTTCAAAATTCTGACACGAGGTCTCAATGAACTCACCGTCCATTTCAACATACCTGAAAGAGTTCGGGTGGCTAACCATGTATTCCTCCTCCCCATAGACTATGACGATCTTTCCCTTGACTGGGTACTTTAACATATGATGTAGGGTAGAAGTGATGGCACCAGCCCCATGGATCTAGGGTCAACCCAACAGACATGAATAGGATGGGCGGATATCCATCACATAGAAGGTTAAATCAAAAGTCTGAGTTCCAACTTTGATAGGGATGTCTACTTCGTGCACTGTTATTTTATAACCATTGAAGGCCCTCACCATAATGTTGCTGGGCTTTAATGTGAGTCCTTCGCAATCTAACTGGTCAAGAGAAATATTGGGTAAGACGTTCAGCAATGAACCTATATCCACCAGAACATGGGCTAATGTAGTGCCCTTGCACTCAATGGAGACATGCAGAGCATCATTGTGTTTCCTTCACTTGGGAGTTAAATAAACATCAAAAAAACCTAGTCCATTATTAGCAGTTAGACTAGCCACACAATTCTCGAATTGATCAATAGAGGTTTCTTGGGATACGTGGGTGGTCTTCAAAAATTTTACTAAGGCCTTAGTGTGGGCCTCAGAGCATAAAAGTAAATCAAGCATTGGTATTTTTGAGGGGGTCTGCCCCAACTGCTCCATGATGTCATAAACACTCTTCTTGATTATCTTTAATATCTCTTCCATCTCCTTATTAAAAGCCTCATGAATGACTTCTGGATGTGCCTTTGCCTGGACAGGCTCAAACAATACCTCTTTGCCCCGTGTCGCGGTAGCAGGGATAACAATAGGACTAGCAATGGGAGTGGCACTGGGAATACTGACAGGAGTGGTAGCGGGAATAATTACAGGAGTATAAATAGCCTTTGGAGAGATCTCGGGGGAGAAAACCCTTCCACTTCTTTTCATCTTCCTGGTCCCAACAATATTGTCGATTCCAGGATCAGTACCTTTAGCAACTTCGTCTTTGATAGCCAATAAATCTTGCTTGACACCATGGTAATAGACGCCAGCCCTACAGTTCCAGGGAACAGCTTTATCTGAAGAATATTGTATTGGCCCCGACATGAGGATGATTAGGGGAGCAAACTTTGGAACAGATGTAATCCTGATGGGTCTTTTGGTGGAGACCCTGGGAGGATTGTCGAAAATGGTTATTATTGAAACATCTTCACATGAATTTCTGGAAAAAGGAACTTTCTCAAACATGATTTCTTTGTTAACCATCAAGCATTGAACTCCGATCTTCAGTAACAAACAACAATCTGGAAGAGACATACATAAGTGACAACTTTCATCACAACCTGGAAACAGGTGGCTTGCAACAAATTATGTTTAACAGTCAAAAGGGGAGTAGTTAATTCATCCACGGAGGAAACAAAACAGTTATCGTCAACAACATTGACCCCTTGGCCATGTTTGGGCATTGGCGCCGTTATTACGTTAGATGTTTCTAGAGGGTCGAACTCAATCTCTTTCGCCTTGATAAGGTCTTGTACCTTATTCTTCAAGGTCCAACAATCGTTTGTATCATGCCCTGGACTTTCAGAATGATAGGCACATCAAGCATTCAGGTTGTAGCGGGGGGAAGCAGTATTGGGGTTTTTGGGAGCCTCCCTTAAAGTCACCAGGTTGGATTTCAACAGATATGGAAAAACCTGGGACAAGGTCATGTTGATCCGGGTGAATCGTCTAATGGCCACCTCTGGTCTACGTTGATGGTTTCGCTGTTGATTCGATAAAGGATTAGAAATAATAACATTCCCTACCGTCGGGAAACGTTCAGTTTTGTTTTGATTCCTGTGGTCATAAGTAACATTGTCCTCCTTCTTTCCAGTAAAGGGTTTCTTCATCGTGCTTGAGGATGCATCCTGTTGTACCCCAAAATTTTCCCTCCCATATTTCTCAACCCATGGCAACTGAGGTCTCCAAATTGCTCAAGAAAGTTCAAGAGTTGACCAGACAAACTCTCTCCTAAGGCAGTCTACCTCAAATTAGGGTTTCATTTTTAATCAAGATGCTTAAGTACAAAGGATCCAAAATTCTCACCATTGTCCTAATATGTTCTCAAGATCATCCATGTCAAATTTCAAGCCTTGCAGAAGAAGTTTGCTCAGTCAATTGCTCAAATGCCTGAAAATCGACTGTGATAGGTTAAAAGTCAATTGTGGCCCACATATAGCCAAACTTCAAGATTTTTGGTCAACATACTCATTTGGAAGTATCATTCATCATTTGATCAAGGGTTGATCATGATTCATCAAGGATTGCTCACAATTCATCAAAACCCAAAAGTTGCTAAATTAAGGTTTTGTAGGAAAAGTCAACTTAACTTTGACCAAGCATAACTTTCTCACACTTTATCAAATATGACCCATCCAAAGCTCATTTTGAAGAGGATGAAATTCCCTACAATTCATCTTCATCTCCCAAGTTCAAAATATGCACTCACAGAAAGATATGAATTTTGACATTATAGGTCATTTTGAAAAGTCAACAAAAACACCTTTTGGGTCAAAGCTTCATACATGAACATGAAAGACTCAATTGAGATAAAACCAAAAGGGTTGCTTAGAGGACATCCTAATATCTCTAAAAAGTCAAAGAACACCTCTCTAGGGTTAAAATTGGAGGAGATATGCCTTGTCAAAGTTGACCATTTTTGCAAAATTGCCAAAAGTCAAATGTGCTCAAATTTGCATTTTTTGCTAAATGGTCCCAACTTTTTATGCTTGCACCTCAATTACAATGTGGTCCAAGACTCAAATGCTTATCCACCAATTGTTTTCTTCATTTTTCAATTTATTTTGGTTTCATTAATTAAAAGATGAATTAAATCAAATAAATGATGAAAATTATCAAAGATTTGATTTGATTGGTTTTTTTTTGACAGGTTAGCAACCAAGATATGCTGAGCATGCAAGATCAATTCAAATCAATTGTAATTGGAACAAAAAGAGCATGACTAGGCCTAATTTGGAATCAAATCATACAAGGAAGGAATGAGATCAAATCTTCAAAGTTTGAGCAAGGCCAGGCACGAAAACAAGGGCTAGCAGTCGTGGAAAGCACAGAGAAGAACTCAAATTTAAGGCAAAAAATGGTGGATCGAATTTCAGCATAGAGACCAATTCAAAGCACTCCAACACTCCCAATCGCATCCTAGAGCGTCTCTGAAGCTAACTGGATCAATTGCAAGCCTCCTCGCGCCCATAATCGGCCCATAGGCTTCACACGGTTTGCTTGCTTTTTCAAAATCGATTACAGCCATTCTTGCATCATTAGCATAATTTAATGACATATTTGTGATCATTGAGGTATTTCTAACATGTCTGGCTCGTTTAATTGAATTTTTGAGGCTTATATACATGTTTACCATTGTTAGGGTTTGCTCTTGTGTCTTAGGGCTTCTCTGTATCAGTGAAATTGGTCCAAGAAAGTAATACCATGATGTTCGTGGGTTCATGACAAATGGAACCATGTAATTAGAATTTATTTATCATTCATTTTCTTGATTGTTAAAGTTTACAGGTTTTCAGCTATGGCAAAGTGTCTATGGGTATAAGTCTTACCCCTAAGACGACAATCTCAACGAAGGAGACGGTGACATGTCACCACCTCATTGGACCATTTGAATTTCGCGCGTGTTTTCCAGCTAATCACCATGTTTTATATATTATTCATTATTGTTGTTATGTTAACAATTGAGTCACACATCCCATATGGAAAAACGCGTTGGTGTTGAACGTGGGGACCTGGGTTCGATCCCCAGGTCCCAATCTTTGTTCATATTATTTTGTTTCATGAGATCAAGTACATCACAGGTCCTCACTTCCATCATATGCCACCAATATCTGGCCATCAAATTCACCAGCGATCTAGATCCAACGTGCCATCCTTGGAGGCCTACCATGCTCCTCAAGTTAATAGCCATACTGAATTAGGCAAAGTCAAACGGGATGAGATTGGTTTGGGCCTAGAATGTTAATAGCATACCCTCACAATTGCTAAATGACATCAGGCCCATCTCTAACCTTTTTATTTATTTATTTCTTTTCTTTAATTATTTTAATTTCCTTTTAATCTTTTTAATTGACAAATTAACTATTTTTCATAAAAAACATAAAATCAATAATCCACAAAAAAAATTAGAATTAGTTTTTTTTTACTATTATCAAATTTAATTTAATTTATTTTAACTTAGGGAAACTTTAATTTATTTTCACAAATAAAATCAAATAGAAATTAGGTTAAAATCCTTGATTTAATTCTTTTAGTTTTTCTCAAATAAATAAAAAACACAAAAATAGGTTTTTTTTTAGAATAAATTAATTTATTTTTCTTAATTTAAAATGAATTAGAATTAGGATTTTCTTTTTAATTTAATGATTTCTTTATTTTCTTAAATAACAAAACATGACAAAAACATTTTTTTAATCAATCGCAATTAGGTTTAGTCAAGGGTCAAAACCCTAATTGTCTCGTATTTGATTCATCACGCGCGTGTTAATTATTTTTACAATATTTTTGTAACTATTCATGGCTTGTAATAGTTAATTTAGGGTTTTTACTTATCGCTTTTTCCTGGGTTTTTGGCTATGTAATTAATCCCCCTCCCCGAAGCCTTGTAATAGCGTAGATTTACTTTCTCGCATTTTTGATTCCCGTAAATATTTAACTGTCTAGATGTACGCTAATAGGATTGTATGACAAATTAATACGGTTAGAAAACGCTAATGTGCAAAGATAAATAATTGAAAACAAATCACTCGCACATGTCACTCTTAGGGTATACTCTCACTTCAGTTGCCTTCGCTAAACGATCATTAAGTATAGGATGCTTTAGTGGTTGTCTTCCAGTCTAAAAGTTCAAGACGTCCCATTCGGATATTGCCTCGGAAAGGTTTCCTCAGAAATACTGCCTCGAATATGATCTTAAGACTCTAGGGTAATTACTAAGGTATCCTAACATTGCTTTAGTGAACTTATGTCCCTTTCAAATTGACCCTTACAATTCCAACGACGGTGCTACCTATTTCTCAATAGTAGGATAGCGCTGTCTAAAGGAAACGAGAAGAGAAACGATCTTTTTTCGAGTAGGTAGATTCTAGTAGGTACTTGCTCAAATCAAAACTTTTCACACTTACACTTTTCAAAACAACTTCGTCACACCTTCGAGGACTGATACAAAGGTTATCATGAAGTCAAAATTTTCAAAAACAAAGCACATACACAAGCAATTTTAAAAAGATGAGCAAGTACCTAAGAGCCCACGGAAAACCATAGATAGAAAGGGTTCTAACACCTTCCCTTTCTACAATCTACCCCTCGTACTCAGGATATCTCGAAAAAGGATTTTTTCTGCACTTTTATCCTTTCTGGTTGGATGAAATAAAATTCGGTGGCGACTCTTGCTTACCGCGACATTTTGCAAGAACAAAACGCAAAACGCACACCAGTATTAAATAGTCGGTTCTGCCACCGTATCACAGAACTGGCAACTCTGTAGGGGAGTTTATAAGTTGGGTATACCTTAGGATCTAGTTCATCATAATTGCTTCTCTTGATTATTTTGTTTGCTTTACTTTTAAGGGTTTTGTTTGGGGTTACTATAGATTCTAACCTGGATCTGGGGAATACCTTTTAGGTATGTAGCAGTAGACTGTGAGGGAACTGTACGGCATGGATCGATATAGTTGAAGCAGTAGCTACATTGGTGTGGCACTTTGGTTGGTACCTGTATCCTTTGTGGAGAAACAAGGAGAATACGGGGCCGCCGCATGGTGTCTTTAAGCATCAACTGACCTTAGAACCTTTAATCTCCCAACTTGGCCGTTAGAAAGTAGTGAGATAGCCGACCTCGGTATAAACCTAAGAACTGGTTGATACTCGACGCTACACTCATTGAGACCATACTCTCGGAATAATTTTGGCCGCAAGAAAAGATTGTGTGAGCTAAAACCATGACCAATGGAGGATGGTCAGTGATATTGAGATCCCCTAGAACCCGATTACTTTTCTAGGATAGGTTGAAACCAACTTAACTTCAAGAGGGTATTACCTTTGACCTCACGCAAGCCTTAAACCTAAGGGCTTTGTGTGATTTGATTGTGTTTGCAATACCTATTATTTTCTATACATGTGTTTTATCATGACATCATGCATCATAACATGGCATACATGCTTCATTACACTAACCATTTCAAAGACCAAGGGAATTTATCTCTGTTCTGTTTTGCAGATCATGGCTTCCGTGCGTAGAAAGACTATCCGAATCAACTTTATGGAGATACCATCCCAACTCAAAGAGCTAGCATCAAGAATTTCTGAAACTTCTATGTTCATTAAGAGACATGGTCAACTTCTCAGCCTGGTTACTTCAAACCCTGATGAACAAATGATGAGCGTACTTTTTCAGTTTTTCGATCCCAAGCATCACTGTTTCACCTTTCCAGATTATCAATTGGTACCCACCTTGGAGGAATTATCTCATCTATTGGGCATATCCATTCTTGAACAAGTACCCTTCACATGTATGGAAGAAGTTCCTAAGCCAGAAGTCATTGCCTCAGCTTTGCATTTGAAAAGGGCCGATATGGTATCCAATTGGGAAACTCGAAGCAGAGTCGAGGGTTTTTTAGCCAAATTTCTGATAGATAAGACTCAACTATTTTGGGATGATATGGATTTTCAGGCTTTTGAGGATGTCTTGGCTCTTCTTATCTACGGTTTAGTTCTCTTCCCTAATCCGGACTCTTTTGTAGATGTGAATGCAATCAAGATTTTCCTTTCTCGCAACCCTGTGCCTACCTTGCTTGGGGATATCTTGCATGCTCTCTATACTCATACCACGAGGAGAAGAGGGACTCTTATGTGCTGCATGCAGTTGTTGTCAAGGTGGTTTATTTCTCACCTCCCTAAGTCTATACTGAAGAACGAAGAAGGATTGGGTTGGTCGCACAGAATAATCTCACTCGCTCATACAGATATTCTTTGGTGTTTCCGAGCTATGGAAGACGTTGCTGTTATTGACCGTTATGGGGGGTATCCTAATGTCCCATTACTTGGTATCATAAGAGGTATAACTTACAATCCTTGTCTAGCTTCGTGACAATTTGGTCGTGCTCGAAGAGATGGTCCTCATAGGTTACTTCTTGAGGATATTGTATTCGACTATGAGGATGATGTCAAGGGGCATCGCCGGAGGTTCATACGAGCTTGGGGCATGGTAAATATATCTGACCCCCATGAGTTGGGACCAAAGACCTTCCTTCTTATGCAACCTTACCTCCAATGGGTCTGAGCTCGTGCCCAGAAGCTTATGATGCCTTATGCGGCAGTGTTACCAGTGATTGTGGAACCCACTACTGAAGACGACATTCCTTACATGGTTCCCTATCCTTACATACCCACTGATCTTGGAGAGTTACAAAGGTCTTGGATTCAGCTGAAGAATGAGCGGGATACTTACCGAGAGCAGTTCCATGAGCAAGAGAGGAAGGTCTTAAAGTTCACCAGGAAGCTCGAGGAAGAAAGAGTGATCAATGACTATATCAACACAAAGAGGAAGCGTCCATGGGACTTTTGATTTTTATTTCCTAGTTTTATATTTGTGTTATTTACTTATTTGTAATGCCTTAAAGGCATGTTGAACCTTTCAAATTTAAGCTAATAAAGTTTTGTCTATTTTGGTTTGCAAATTTAAATCTTCCAAAGTCTTTGAAATCATTACATGCGCATCCCATTATCATGCACATCATTACAGGTACCACTACAAGTTTCTCATCTTCTTCACTGTTTATTTCAGCAGAAATGTCTTCCGATCAAGTCATCAAAGATCTCCAGGCACAGAATGCCCAGTTCCAACAGATGTTCATCAGTCTGGCAAAGGGGAAAGAGGATCTGAAAACCCTCATTCTGAAAGAGAAGAAGAAGAAGAAGGTCGGTATTCTGAATATGGGAAGAAGGTTTGGTGAAAGGTTGAAGCATCAAACTGATCTGATCTCTTCATCTAAAGACGGGGAGAACCAAGAAGAGGAAAATGACCCTAGTTCTGCAGTCTCTGACAATGATTCTGATTTTGATGATGAGCAACATCCTCTTGCTGAGGATAAATACACGCAACTAGAAGACTGTCTGAGTGCTATGGAAGTTCAGAAGATACCTGGTTTGGATTTCATAGAATTGGGACTGGTATCGGGAGTGGTCATCCCTCAGAAGTTCAAGGCTCTAGTTTTTGCTAAGTATGATGGAGTGTCTTGCCCAAAACTCCATCTCCGCTCTTATGTCAGGAAGATTCAACCCCACACTGCTGATAGAAATTTGTGGGTGCACTTTTCCAAGATAGTCTGTCAGGGACTCAGCTTGAATGGTTCTACTAGTTGGAAGGGGCCAATGTCCGAAACTTGGAAGATCTTGCTGCTGCTTTCTATAAGCAATATAAGTATAATGCCGACCTTGCTCCCACTTGTACTCAACTCTAGAGTATGTCCATGGGTGTAGGTGAAGGTTTCAAAGATTACGCTAAAAAATGGAGAGATTTGGCTGGTAGAGTTGAACCCCCTTTGTCTGATAGGGAGTTAGTTGATATGTTTCTGGGGACACTGTCTAGTCCATTTTTCAACCACTTAATCGGCAGCTCGTCGTCTAGTTTCACCGAGTTGATTTTAACTGGAGAAAGAGTGGAGGCTGGAATTCGAAGTGCTAAGAAGGAAGCCAGTGCAGTTTATAGTCCGAGGGTCCAAAACAGATCTGAACACCGTCCAACGGTAAATGGTGCAGTGATACCAAGACCCGCAGTTACTCCACAATGCAACAATAAACAGAGGGTGGAAAGACCACAATGAGAGTTTACCCGCATTAGCATGACATTGGCTGAAGTGTTACCTCACCTGCTGAGATCCAACTTGACCACATTGAAGGAGGCTCCCAAAAATCCAAACACTACCTCTCCTAGATACAATCCCAATGCATGGTGCGCCTACCATTCTGAGAGTCCTGGCCACGATACCAATGACTGCTGGGCTTTGAGAAAAAAAGTACAAGATTTGCAGGAAGCTAAGGAGATAAAGTTTGATGCTCTAGAAAAGTCGAATGTAATAACTACTCCTATGCCCAAACATGGTCGTGGGGTTAATGATGTTGACAATGATTTGTTTTTGACCTCTGTTGAAGAAATTTCTACTCCTCTTATGACTGTTAAGAGGAATTTTCTATTGGCCGGTTTATTTCCGGGTTATGGTGAAGGTTGCCACATGTGTTCGATTCTACCTTATGGTTGTTGTTTGTTGAAGTAAGGTGTTCAGTGCCTGATGGATAATAAAGAAATTTTGTTCGAGAAGAATATGATTCCCGTTGTTCCAAATGAAGATGTTGCCATTATAAACATTTCCACCAATCCTTCCAAGGTTTCCTCGAGAAGACCTGTTAGGATTACACCTGTTCAAAGAATTGCTCTGCTAATAATCACTGTTCCTGGTCCCATCCCGTACACTTCAGACAAGGCTGTCCCCTGGCACTATGGTGCTGATGTGTATTATCATGGCATTAAGCAAGATTTGAAGAATGAAGAAGCTGATGCTGATGTCAGTAATATTGTCGGGACTAGTAAGGTTACCAGAAGTGGAAGGCTCTTCTCTCACGAGATTTCCCCTCCGACTGTCCGTAAACCTATTGTCATTCCATCTGCTAGTACATCAACTATTGTTCCAGTTCTCACTCCAGTTATCACCCATGTCTCCGAGCCATCTGGGACTCGGGGAAAAGAAATCATAGGTGAGCCTGCCCGGACGCAGGCGCCTAGAAAAATTGTTGTGGAAGCCTCTAAACAAGAAATAGAGGAAATACTAAAAATTATCAAGAAAAGCGACTACAATGTGGTCGAATAGCTGGGGAAGACCCCGTCAAAGATCTCCATGTTGTCTCTGCTATTGTGTTTTGAAGCCCGTGCAAAGGCTTTGATTGCGTTTCTCAAGACTGTGCATGTGCCGTAGGAAACTTCAGCAGACCAGTTCAAAGATTGTGTGGCCAGTCTGACTGCTGACAATGGGCTGGGCTTTTCATATGCAGATCTGACCGCTAAGGGGAGGAATCATAATGATGCTCTACATATCTCGATTGAATGCAGGGGCACCACTATGGCCCATGTACTGGTAGACATCGGGTCTTCGCTGAATGTTCTGCCGAAGAAAGCATTAGACCGTTTGGACTGTGAGGGTTTGACTTTAAAGCCGAGTAACATTGTGGTAAGGGATTTTGACAGATAAAAAAGAATGGTGCACGGGGAGGTGGACATCCCCGTCAAAGTGGGTTCTCAGACCTTTGGGTCCACCTTTTATGTAATGGACATTAGGCCATTGTATTCTTGCTTGCTGGGTCGTCCTTGGATCCATAGAGTTGGGGCAGTTACTTTTACACTCCATCAAATGCTGAAGTATCCAGTGAAGAATGCCTTTTGGTAATTCCTCCAGTTGAAGAATGCTGGGGCAACTTATCAGCGCGCCATGGTCGCTTTGTTCCATGATATGATTCACCACGAGATCGAGGTTTATGTTGATGACATGATAGCCAGGTCCCAGACTGAAGAGGAGCACCTTGATCATCTCCAGAAATTGTTTGACAGGTTGAAGACGTACAAGTTGAGGTTGAATCCGAACAAGTGTACATTCGGGGTAAGGTCTGGTAAGCTTCTGGGTTTTGTTGTCAGTGACAAAGGTATTCAAGTAGACCCTGCAAAGGTAAAAGCTATACAAGAGATGCCGATTCCCCGTACAGAAAAAGAAGTTAGAGGTTTCTTGGGACGTCTGAATTATATTGCCAGGTTCATACACATCTGATTGCTACTTGTGAGCCAATCTTCAAGCTGCTGAAGAAAGATCAAGTGGTAAAGTGGAATGATGAGTGCCAGACCGCTTTCGAAATAATCAAGGAATACCTTCAAGAACCACCAATTCTGATGCCTCCAATTGAAGGCAGGCCTCTTATATTATACTTGACAATGCTAGATAGTTCAATGGGGTGTGTGCTGGGGAAGCATGATGAGTCTGGTCGAAAAGAGCATGCAATTTACTACCTTAGCAAAAAGTTTACCGACTGTGAGACCCGATACTCATTGCTCGAGAAAACTTGTTGCGCTTTGGCATGGGCTGCTCGCCGAATGAGACAGTATATGCTGACTCACACTACCTTATTGATATCAAAGATGGATCCAGTCAAATATATTTTCAAGAATCCCGCCTTATCCGGAAGAATAACAAGATGGAAGATGATCCTAACCGAGTACAACATCCAATACACAACCCAAAAAGCAATCAAGGGGAGTGTATTGGCAGATCATTTGGCGCATCAGGCCGTGAATGACTACCAGTCCATGAATTTCGAGTTCCCGGATGAGAATATCATGTTGGTAACCGACTGCAAAGAACCTGGACCAGATGAAGGACCCGAGGAGGGATCCCGATGGTCTATGTATTTCGATGGAGCTTCGAACGCATTGGGTAATGGCATTGGCACTGTAATTATATCTCCTGAGGGCTGTCATACTCCATTCACCGCCCGATTATGTTTTAACTGCACCAACAATATGGCGGAGTATGAAGCATGTATCATGGGTCTTCGAGCTGCTATTGACCTGAGGATTAAGTTCTTGAGTGTATTCGGAGATTCCGCTCTGGTAATAAGTCAAACCAAAGGCGATTGGGATACGAAGCACCCAAATCTTATTCCTTACAAAGAGTATGTACTGACATTGTTCCCACACTTTGAGGAGGTAACCTTTGAAAATTTCCCACGAGAAGAGAACCAGTTGGCGGACACGCTAGCTACCATGTCTTCTATGTTCAAAGTTAGGTGGGACAATGAAGCTCCCCAGATTACCATCGAGAGGTTGGACGAACCCGCACATTGTTGTGACATTGAGACTGAAGAGGTAGCAGATAAACCATGGTTTCACGAGGTAAAGAGGTATCTCGAGGCTCAAGAATACCCAGAGGGGGCATCTGTTAATGATAAGAAGTTTCTGAGAAGGTTCGCTGCGAAGTTCTTCATCAGTAATGGAATCCTCTATAAGCGTAACCATGATTCAACCTTACTGTGGTGTGTAGACAAGAGCGAGGCATAAACGATCATGGAAAAGTTACATGAAGGTACCTTCGGAACTCATTCCAGTGGACATACCATGGTGAAGAAAATCCTACGGGCAGGATATTACTGTTCCACTATGGAAGTCGATTGTTATAAGCACTCTCGAACCTGTCATAAGTGCCAAGTCTATGCTGATAAGGTACATGTACCTCCAATACCTCTAAATGTCTTGACAGCTCCTTGGCCCTTTGCAATGTGGGGCATCAACATGATCGGCGAGATCAGACCTACTTCATCTAACAAGAATCGTTTCATTCTGGTAGCAATTGATTACTTTACAAAGTGGGTTGAGGCGGCTTCCTTTGCTACAGTAACTAAGAACGTCGTGGCGCGGTTCATCCGACACAATCTGATATGTCGATATGGTGTCCCAGAGAGAATTATTACTGACAATGGTACAAATATCAACAACACAATGATCACCGAGCTCTGTAAACAGTTCAAGATTCAGCATCATAATTCTTCTCCCTACCGTCCGAAGATGAATGGGGCTGTCGAAGCAGCTAACAAGAACATTAAAAAGATTGTGCAGAAGATGACAATGACAAAGAAAGACTGGCACGAGATGTTACCATTCGCTCTTCATGGGTACCGTACCTCAGCATGGACGTCGACAGGGCAAACACCCTACTATTTGGTATATGGCATGGAGACAGTCCTACCCATTAAAGTCCGGATACCCTCTCTCAGGATTATGAAGGATGCAGGTTTGAGCGAAGACGACTGGATCTAGACCCGGCTTGATCAACTGAACTTAATTGACAAGAAGAGACTTACTGCTATTTGTCATGGTCAGACGTATCAAAAGCGAATGATCAAGGCCTTTAACAAGAAAGTCATACGTCAAGAATATCAAGTCGGGGATCTAGTGATCAAACGTATCATACTACCGTAAGATGATCCCAGGGGCAAATGGACCCTCACATACGAATGGCCATTTGTGGTTAAGAACATTTTCTTGGGAGAAGCTATGATTCTAACCACCATGGATGGTGACAACCTTCCTGACCCCGTCAATACATACATAGTGAAAAGATACTACGCATAATCAAAGACCCGCTAGGTTGACTGGCCTAGGAAAAAATAAGGGCTTCCCGACGAACCAAAAGGGTTCGGGCAAAAGTAAGGGATGAAAATGAAAAAACGTACACCCGGCAAGTCGAAAACCTGAAAAGGTGACTTGGGCAAAAAAAGGGTATCCTGGTGGACTGAAAACCCAAAAGGGCGGTCCAGGCAAAAATTAGGGATCAAAGAGTAACACTATGTCTCATTGGATCATCTTGCAACCAGACTTCGGTATCGACTATCAAGCTCAAACGACACCAATCAATCTGATCCACCTTCGACCAAGCAACAAAGTGATGAGACACTTGAAGATATAAAGGCAATAGCAGAGTTGGGACCCAATGGGATCATTTCACATAGCTGTTTTTCTTTCTTTTACATAAATTATAATTTCTATCTTCCGGCGGCGTTCTCTTACTAGAGCGTCAGCCTCTTTGTACAAAGCGCCTATTACATGCCAACTTCAAAATCAATACAATTCATTTTCACAAGAAATTTCCATTTGTTTTTCTTTTTCCGTTTTGTTTTACAAGAACGTCCAATGATTCATTTTTGATATGTGCATTTGAAAATAATTGCTGCTGATAAATATTTACATGAAAAACAAAAAGACAATTACTCGTAATTCCATAAATAGGGAAAACAAAAAGTGCCCAAACCTTACAGTTACTCTGCCCATTAGGTGTCGGATAGAGCCAGCTTGAGAACATGAGTAGTGGTACATACACTCCCCATAGAGTAAAAAGTATCCAAAGACAGTGATGTTAGCTTTCCCAAACAGGATATAACTCTCCCCAGCTGAGGGTCACAATCACGAGTGAGTCGGTAAATTTTTTCCCCAAGCAGAGTTTATTTCTCTCGCAAGCAGAAATTCAATCTCCAACGGAATTCAATATCACCAGCAACAGAAATTTATCCCCAGCTGGGTTTATTTATCCAAATCAGCGGATCTTTAAACAGAGTATCTCCTATCCAACAGAGTTATTCTCCCGCAGAGTTATTCTCAAATGGAGTCTCTCCTCGGCATAATATCCATAAACAAGGGGAAAATACCCAACATAGTCATCTTTGTTCACCATCTCCAACAAGAGTAAAGGAACCATGTTTTGACAAGAGTCAAGAACACCATTTCTCATGCTCTCCAAACAGCAGTCAGGGATTTATTTTCCCGGACTCAGATTATTACGTCAGCATTCCATGATCATACATCATGACATGTGCATACATTACACATAACATAGTCTCATTTATTTTAAGGATGTCATCATACAATGCATCTCATACATTGCATATAACTAACCCTGTATTCCTTTCAAGAAAGACAATTATTATCAGCAATTTCCAGCAGGTACATGATCAACACTCGAAGCTAAACAAAGTAATCATCAGCGGCAAATGCAACCTTATGCCGATTCCTTCTCAACCCTACTATCCAGGCTTTCATATCGAAGTAACCCTACTATCCAAGTTCCTTCTCACAGCCCTACTATCTAGCCTTTCATATAGAAGTAACCCTACTATCCAGATTCCTTCTCACATCTCTACCATCCAGGATTTCATACCAAAGTAACCATACTATCCAGGTTCCTTCTCACAGCCCTACCATCCAGGCTTTCATATCGAAGTAACCCTACTATACAGGTTCCTTCTCACATCCCTACCATCCAGGCTTTCATATCGAAGTAACCCTACTATCTAGGTTCCTTCTCACAGCTCTACCATCCAGGCTTTCATACCGAAGTAACCCTACTATCCAGGTTCCTTCGCACAGCCCTACCATCTAGGCTTTCATATCGAAGTAACTCTACTATCCAGGTTCCTTCTCACAGCCCTACCATCCAGGCTTTCATATCGAAGTAACCCTACTATCCAGGTTCCTTCTCACAACCCTACTATCCAGGCTTTCATATCGAAGTAACTCTACTATCCAAGTTCCTTCTCATAGCCTTACTATCCAGGCTTTCATACCGAAGTAACCCTACTATCCAGGTTCCTTCTTACAACCCTACTATCCAGGCTTTCATATCGAAGTAACTCTACTATCCAGGTTCCTTCTCATAGCCCTACTATCCAGGCTTTCATATCAAGGCAATCCTACTATCCAGGTTCCTTCTCATAACCTTATTATCCGGGTTCTTCCTCTCTTATCCCCAGACAGCAGTCCACAACACTGTAAGACCGGGACCCAATCAAACACAATTGATTTCACATTTCCCCAGAAAATCACGGTGCAACATATACCCCGACCGGGCACGCAGTTTACTTCCGCTCCCCAAACCAGAGTTTTTCACCAGTAGAGTAACGGACAACTGAAGCTCCTAAAACTCTATTTCTCTTAAGACAAAGACCATCATTCCCCAGCGAAGTCCTCCTCAACAACAAGTAAATGGGTTCTCACAAAGGAATCTCTTGTGCGATCGACACTTCTTCAGATGTCATCTTTAAGCCCATCTCCGAGAGTTCCCTAGTAACTACCAAATGGAATCTATAAGCCCATTCCTGATATCGCAAATCAAGTGTCACTTCATGCGAGTGCAAATTTCTGGACACACTAGTGTTCAATCATCTTCCACCTTCAGATCACGAAAGGCAGACAAGTCAATCTATATCCTCAGGTGTAAGAAGATTGAACAGGGGCAGCTGTTTTACCCTAAAATTTGCCATCCCATATTTCTCAACCCATGGCATCTGAGGTCTCCAAATTGCTCAAGAAAGTTCAAGAGTTGACCAGACAAACTCTCTCCTAAGACAGTCTACCTCAAATTAGGGTTTCATTTTTCATCAAGATGCTTAAGTCCAAAGAATCCCAAATTCTCACCATTATCCTAATATGTTCTCAAGATCATCCATGTCAAGTTTCAAGCCTCGCAGAAGAAGTTTGCTCAGTCAATTGCTCAAATGCTTGAAAATCGATTGTGCTAGGTTAAAAGTCAACTGTGGCCCACATACAACCAAACTTCAAGATTTTTGGTCAACATACTCATTTTGAAGTATCATTCATCATTTGATCAAGGTTTGATCATGATTCATCTATGATTGCTCACAATTCATCAAAACCCAAAAGTTGCTAAATTAGGGTTTTGTAGGAAAAGTCAACTCAACTTTGACCAAGCATAACTTTCTCATACTTTATCAGAAATGACCCATCCAAAGATAATTTTGAAGAGGATGCAATTCCCTACAATTCATCTTCATCTCCCAAGTTCAAAATATGCACTCACAAAAAGATATGAATTTTGACATTATAAGTCATTTTGAAAAGTCAACAAAAACACCTTTTGGGTCAAAGCTTCATACATGAACATGAAAGACTAAATTGAGATAAAACCAAAAGGGTTGCTTAGAGGACATCCTAAGCTTTCTAAAAAGTCCAAGGACACCTATTTAGGGTTAAAATTGGAGATATGCCTTGTCAAAGTTGACCATTTTTGCAAAATTGCCAAAAGTCAAATGTGCTCAAATTTGCATTTTTTGCTAAATGGGCCCAACTTTTTATGCTTGCACCTCAATTATAATGTGGTCCATGACTCAAATGCTTATCAACCAATTGTTTGATTCATTTGTCAATTTATTTTGATTTTTCATTAATTAGAAGGTGAATTAAATCAAGTAAATGATGAAAATTATCAAAGATTTGATTTGATTGGTTTTTTGACAAGTTAGCAACCAAGATATGCTGAGCTTGCAAGATCAATTCAAATCAATGGTAATTGGAGCAAAAAGAGCATGATTAGGCCTAATTTGGAAATAAATCATACAAGGAAGGAATGAGATCAATCTTCAAAGTTTTCAAAGATACATGTAGTTTTTATAACCCTAATTCATTCAGGGTTATATATTGAGCAAGGCCAGGCATGAAAACAAGGGCTAGAAGTCGTGGAAAGCACAGAGTAGAACTCAAATTTTTGGCAAAAATTGGTGAATCAGATTTCAGCATAGAGACCAATTCAAAGCACTCTAACACTCCCAATCGCATCCTGGAGCGTCTCTGAAGTTAACTGGATCAATTGAAAGCCTCCTCACGCCCAAAATCGACCCATAGGCTTCACACGGTTTGCGTGCTTTTTCAAAATCGATTACATCCATTCTTGCATCATTAGCATAATTTAATGACATATTTGTGATATAGAGTGGGCTCAAGGTGATAAAAATTGACCTAGTTATGATCATTTGAAGTCAAACATGAGAAATTGGGGGTTCATCTAGAGGACTTGTAATCTTTCTTCAACATCAAGTTTCTTCCACATGAAAACTCCTTGAAACTTTTGAAGTGATTTTTTAATAACACTTTGAAGAGAAGGATGTATTTGGAATCACTCAAAAATACCAAAAGATGAGAAAAATATATTTCTTTGAAGTTCAAAACCCTAACTCTTAGATCAAGAAAATGCTTTGAGGAACTTTGACAATTTTGAACAACCTTCTTGTGCCAAGACTTTTGCTTTGTAAATAGAATTTGTTAAGGATGATAATGAGAACTCATATCCACCAAAACCACTTCCATATCTTGAAAATTGAGAGAAATATGCACTTGTGACCAATGGAAACAAAGCCTTGTCCAACCATGACAACTTCTTCAATCAACCCCTTGTACTTTTGAATCAATTTTGATAACTTTGAAATATGGTGAACCAAAATAAACCTTGACATGCCACTTCTTCCAAAAAACTTCAATGGTGAGGTTTGAATTTCTCAAGCTTTAATGACTAGGGCATGGAAATAAATTCATGAACCCATGGATCAACTTGCTGAGCCACATTGCCTTTACCTACATTATTAACAAGTAAGACAAACCAACATTGCATTTTATTAATTAAAAGGAAAGTCAAAACAAACCATGCATAATCACACAATAAAAAAAAATCAAGGTGCTTGGTGATTCCTCAAAGAGCAAAGCTTAAGATAGGGAGGAGAACCAAAAGCCCTAATGTGACGTTGTTGGGATTGAATCAATATGATATGATGATTGGATCTTAGGGGCAAAAATTGGGGTAAGACACATCCGGAGCGTACTTTGGGGTAATTTACAAGATTTGGGAGATTGATTAAGTTTTATTCAAAATGCCTTTACAGAAACGAAAAGGGGATTGGCAAAAACATTGGTTTACAGATTAATGAGTTAGGATTCACAGAGATTCACATTGGATATGAAACTTATATGACTGAGCCATTCACCATAGTTACCCATTCAAAAAAGATAGTCAATTGTTTACTAATGAAGACACATACATCATATTGACTAAAATTATGATTTAAATTCTAATATTCCTTCGACTCCTTCTTACACAACATAAGTTTATACTTCATATGAGCAATTTGATAGAGATGATGAGCATGTTCTTTGTAGTGACTAGGAAGAAGGCATATGGAAAAGTATATTGACTAAAATCTTTTATTGTTTATTCATGATTTATTTTATGTTATAATTTCTAAGGTTATATACTAACAAGTATAAACATTTGACATTGAAGGTGTTTAAAGTCAAGACACCAAGAGATAATACACATTCCTTATGATGCAGATATCATTTGATGTAACGATGTGTAAATTGTATGTTGTTTTTTTCTATTTTGGTTTTGATGTAATACAATTTTCGATCTTAATAGTTGCAAACTTATGGTGTGGTTTACAAATGGTTTTTGTTCTTGTTTCTGAACTATTTATGATTAACAAAAATACATGTTAAAAAACAAATTTATTTAAAACCTTAGTATTTAAACCCTATAAATTATTTTAAAAAAACAAATTACTTTACCACGGTTGGTTTTTTCAACTGTGGTTATATGTAGTGTTCTATCCAAGTTAATAAATGGAAAAAATGACATTAATGGTATCGAACCCATGACCTTTTAGTTTTACAATACAATTTTATTTATTACAACCTACAATTTTGTTTATTACAACCATGGTGATATGTAGAGCGCTTTTCAATTCATTACCATGCAAGACAAGAGTATTTATTTTGCATGAAAACAAAATCTTAATAGGTTTCTTTCTAACTCGTGTACTTTTCTTAAACGACATTCTAACCACATCCTTTATTTGAGCCCGTAACAATTTAAAAGTTTGACCTATTTCTCTTAGGGTTGTGTAATTAAGTTTCTTATAAAGAGTGTTGTTTTGTTAATCGCGTCCATCAAATATGTTTTTTAATTAATATTTATACAAAGTATTTATTATAGATTGAAGAAAATATGTAACATAATTAAGAGCATCTTTGAAAAAAAAGATAATTAATATATTTTAAATGTTGAGAAGAACCTTATAAAAAGAAGAAAAAACACTCTTAAGATTCTTATAATTAAAAATGAAAGCAGTATAAAGGATAAAAAGGATATTTAATGTTTTTTAACCAATATAACACTCATGTTTTTTTTATTAATTTGTTATCATTTTAAAGAATAATTTTGTAATGTCTCTATTCATTTCTTCTTCCAAAAACCTCAAAAGAAACACACACGGCTGAATTCAAATTTATCCAAAAGAGACCCCTTATCATTTCATTTAAATGATTTATACTTTAATTATGTTCTATTCTATTGTGTTTTGTAAAACAAAGTATATTAAATCACTTATAATAAAGTGTTTTTGATTATATAATTCAAAACTTAATAAATAAAAAATAAAATATATAATCATATAATAATTTCATTTTTTGATCATATCATAATTATGAATTAAAATAATTAGAAATATATAATTATGTAACAATTTCCTTTTTTGATCATATCATAATTATGAATTATTCATAAACTCATTCATTTTTAATATAAGTGAATTCATAAAATCCTCATGAACTTAACAATCTTATGGAATGATACCATTTATTTGATACGTGTGAAAAATGTTAATATCATAATCATTACTCTCTAGTTTTTTTCCCTATCACTATAAGGATTTATACATACTATATTTTATAATTCTATGCTTTTTTATATGCTAATTTTTGCATAAGAAATAAAAATTTTTTTTAAAATAAATCATACAAAAATATTTTAAATTATTTCTATAACCTACAATAATTAATATTTTTAAATAAAATTCACTCATGCAATTGGTTTACCACCGTTTATTTTTTTTAAAGGTATGATAAAGAGATTAAGGAAAAAAATAAATAATTCTTTTTAGTAACTAAATTTAAGTATAATCACTATTTTTTATCATATACAAACAACCACAAATCACATATTTTATTAATCTTTTTAACACATCGTATTAGTATACAGAATAAACAAAGGCGCACATATATATATATATATATATATATATATATATATATATATATATATATATATATATATATATATATATATATATATATATATATATATATATATATATATAAACTTAGTGATAGACTTAAATATAAGAGAAAACTAGGTTTATCATAAATGCTAGAACTATCCTCTTTCTTTATTATCTTTCACACGATCATATAGAAATACCACATATTATTTTTGTTGAAGAATCAACATTCATAACATTTGACATCACTTGATACTGCAAAAAAACATAATAAGAAGAAATACTGTTATTTTTTATATACTAAAAAGTCAACACAACATTCTACATATAAACATTATAAATAAATATTTTTATTTGTCTTCATTCAAAATTACATATAAAAGTAAATAATTTTCTCATGCATGCAACCACTTTTTGTCTATTCCATATTATTGACAAAAATTAGTACGGTTTGTATTTCTCTATCTAAGTAATTTGTCTATTTTAAAAATATAAATATAAATTAATTTATTTTTGTGAAAATAAATACATCATAATTTTTACTGAAAAAGTATAAAATGTTCAACATAACAACATATGTTATCTTGAAGTTTCCCATGGTAAGAAATTAAGTGATATTGGATAGAGTGAATGTTACGTGTGAGTTTGATGCAAGGTGGTACGAATTTATATAGTGATTTTTGAAAAATATTTTTAAGGTTTTTAAGTTTTGTTGTGGTTAATGTTTCATTTGAAATATGAGCTTTGTGTTTAGTCTCTAGTTATGATGTAAGGGAGAACCACTAGACAATTTTTAAATAGACACTTTGAAGCTACTCTTTCTAAATAAGCGGTACCAAAAATATTGTTCTATTCTTATGTTACATCACTATTATTATGAAAACATTTATATTATTTAATACTGATTTTTATAATATAATATTTAGATTTTAGGAGATAGAGTTCAATGCAAGATAAAATAGAACAAAGAATCTTGTTGAACATTTTATTAATATTTTAAACACATCACATTAGTATACATAATAAACAAATGCGTACTTGAATAATAGATATGTAAAAACATAGTGATAGTATTAAATTAAACAGAAAACTAGCTCTATCCTAAATGCTAGAACTATCCTCTTTCTTTATTCTCTTTAACACTAGCATATAGCAATACTATATATTATTTTTGTTGAAGATTCAACATTCATAACATTTCACATCACTTGATACTGCAAAAAAAAATATAATAGGAAGAAATACTATTATTTTTTATATACTAAAAAGTCATCAAAACATTCAATGTATAAACATTATAAATAGATATTTTTATTTGTCTTCATTTGAAATCACATATAAAAGTAAATAATTTTCTCATGCATGCAACCACTTTTTGTCTATTCCATATTATTGATCAAATTTAGTATTGTTTGTTTTTCTCTATCTAAGTACTTTGTTTATTTTAAAAATCTAAATATAAAATAATTTAGCTATGTGCAAATAAATACATCATAACTTTTACTCAAAAAAATATAGAACTCCTGTTTGTTTCAAATAATATGTGGTACAATTAATTTGGATATGAGGAATGATTAATATTTTTAATAAATTAAAATAAAATATTTTATTTTAATTATATACCAAAATAAAATTAAGCTCGAATAATATGAATCCATCTTTAAACTTTATTTGTGAGGTTTTATAATTTGAAACTCTTGATAAATAGCACGTTTCAATAATTTCTATTTATTTACAAATTTAATTTACCAATTTAAAAAAATAGCTGGATCCCTTTTTATAAGAATGCATGTATACCTATCAAAGTTGATTGAAGAACTGATCTTGTAAGGGATACTAGTCCCATATTTTCAAGGGACTGCAGCAGCATAGTCCACATTGATTGCTTTCATAGAAGCAGTGGTCGACTTCGAGCAATCACAAGTTGCACGGCAATCAATATTGGTTTTAGCCGCATTAACTAACCCTTTAATGCCCTAACAACAACTTGGCGAAATAACACCACTGTTCTGAAGATAACGTAGGCAAGACGCAAGACTATTATAAACTTGTACACATGAATCTGCACCATAACAACATATGCTATCTTGAAGTTTCCGATGGTAAGAAATTATGTGATAAAGAGGATAAAAACATTATTTAAAGTTTTTTTACCAAAATAACACTCATGTTTTTTTATTGGTTTGTTATCATATTAAAGTAAAATTTTGTAATGTCTCTATTCATTTCTTCTCCTAAAAACCTCTAATAAGAGTAGATAAGGTAATTGCAACTCTTAGTAGCCCTAACCAATTTATTTTTCCTTAACAATCACTCCCTCAAAAGAAACTGGACTTAAATTTAACCAAATAAGACCCCTTATTATCTCACTTAAATGATTTATATATAATTATGTTCTATTCCTTTGACTTCTGTAAAAAAAAAAGTAATTTAAATCACTTATAATAAAGTGTTTTTTATTATATAATTTGAAATTATATAAAATAAAAAATAATATATATAATCATGTAATAATTTCATTTTTTGATCATATCATAATTATGAATTATTCATAAACTCATTCAATTTTAATATAGTTGAATTCATAAAATCCTTATGAACTAAGAAATCTAATGGCATGCTACAATTTATTTTATACATGTGAAAATGTTAATATAATAATAATTACTCTCTATTTTTTATAACTATCACTTTAAGTATTTATACGCACTATATTTTATAATTCTATGCTTTTTTATATGCTAATTTTTGCATAAGAAATACAAAAAATATTTTAAAATAAATCGTACATAAATATTTTAAATTATTTCTAAAAACTACAATAATTAAAAGTATTTTTAAATAAAATTCACCAGTGCAATAGATTTACTATCCTTTATTTTCTTAAAGGTATGAGAAAGAGAGTAAGATAAAAATTAAATAATTCTATTTAGTAACTAAATTTAAGCATAATCACTAATTTTTTTTTTAATTATATAACAACAAACACAAACCAAATATGTTATTAATATTGCACATATATAATAGATATGTAAAAAATTAGTGATAGTCTTAAATATAAAAGAAAACTAGCTCTATCATAAATGCTAGAACTATCCTCTTTCTTTATTATCTTTCACACTAGCATATAGCTATACCACATATTATTTTTGTTGAAGAATCAGCATTCATAACATTTGACATCACTTGATACTGCAAAAAAAACATAATAAGAAGAAATAATGTTATTTTTTATATACTAAAAAGTCAACACAACATTCTACATATAAACATTATAAACAAATATTTTTATTTGTCTTCATTCGAAATTACATATAAAAGTAAATAATTTTCACATGCATGCTACCACTTTTTGTCTATTCCATATTATTGATCAAAATTAGTACGGTTTGTATTTCTCTATCTAAATACTTTGTGTATTTTAAAAATATAAATATAAACTAATTTATTTTTGTGAAAATAAATACATCATAACTTTTACAGAAAAAGTATAAAATGTTCAACATAACAACATATGTTATCTTGAAGTTTCCCATGGTAAGAAATTAAGTGATATTGGATAGAGTAAATGTTATGTGTGAGTTTGATGGAAGGTGGTAGGAATTTATATAGTGACTTTTGAAAAATATTTTTAAGGTTTTTGAGTTTGGTTGTGGTTAATGTTTAATTTGAAATATGACCTTTATGTTTAGTCTCTAGTTATGATGTAAGGGAGAACCGCTAGACAATTTTTAAATAGACACTTTGAAGCTGCTCTTTCTAAATAAGCGGTACCAAATATATTGTTATATTCTTATATTACATCACTATTATTATGAAAACATTTAAATTATTTAATACTGATTTTTATAATATAATATTTAGATTTTAGGAGATAGAGTTCAATGCAAGTTAAAATAGAACAAAGAATCTTCTTGAACATTTTATTAATATTTTAAACACATCACATTAGTATACATAATAAACAAATGCGCACTTGAATAATAGATATGTAAAAACATAGTGTCAGTATTAAATTAAACAGAAAACTAGCTCTATCATAAATGCTAGAACTATCCTCTTTCTTTATTCTCTTTAACACTAGCATATAACAATACTGTATATTATTTTTGTTGAAGATTCAACATTCATAACATTTCACATCACTTGATACTGCAAAAAAAAAATATAATAGGAAGATATACTATTATTTTTTATATACTAAAAAGTCATCAAAACATTCAATGTATAAACATTATAAATAGATATTTTTATTTGTCTTCATTTGAAATCACATATAAAAGTAAATAATTTTCTCACGCATGCAACCACTTTTTGTCTATTCCATATTATTGATCAAATTTAGTATTGTTTGTTTTTCTCTATCTAAGTACTTTGTTTATTTTAAAAATCTAAATATAAAATAATTTAGCTTTGTGCAAATAAATACATCATAACTTTTACTCAAAAAAATATAGAACTCCTATTTGTTTCAAATAATATGTGGTACAATTAATTTGGATATGAGGAACGATTAATATTTTTAATAAATTAAAATAAACTATTTTATTTTAATTATACACCAAAAGAAAATTAAGCCAGAATAATATGAATCCATCTTTAAACTTAATTTGTGAGGTTTTATAATATAAAACTCTTGATAAATAACACATTTCAATAATTTCTATTTATTTACAAATTTAATTTACCAATTTTAAAAAATAGTTGGATCCCTTTTTATAAGAATTATATTATTTTCTATTTAGAATTAATATTTAGATAATGCATGTATACCTAGCACAGTTGATGGAAGAACTGATCTTGTAAGGGATACTAGTCCCATATTTTCAAGGGACTGCAGCAGCATAGTCCACATTGATTGCTTTCATAGCAGCAGTGGTCGAGTTCGAGCAGTCACAAGTTGCACGACAATCAATATTGGTTTTAGCCGCATTAACTAACCCTTTAATGCCTTAAAAACAACTTGGCGAAACAACACCACTATTCTGAAGATAACGTAGGCAAGGCGCAAGGCTATTATAAACTTGTACACATGAATCTGCACATATCTTAATTATGAATTATTCATAAACTCATTCAATTTTAATATAGTTGAATTCATAAAATCCTTATGAACTAAGAAATCTAATGGCATGCTACAATTTATTTGATACATGTGAAAATGTTAATATAATAATTATTACTCTCTATTTTTTATAACTATCACTTTAAATATCTATACGCACTATATTTTATAATTCTATGTTAATTTTTGCATAAGAAATACAAAAAATATTTTAAAATAAACCGTACATAAATATTTTAAATTATTTCTAAAAACTACAATAATTAAAAGTATTTTTAAATAAAATTCACCCGTGCAATAGGTTTACTATCCTTTATTTTCTTAAAGGTATGAGAAAGAGTAAGATAAAAATTAAATGATTCTATTTAGTAACTAAATTTAAGCATAATCACTGTTTTTTTTAATTATATAACAACAAACACAAACCAAATATTTTATTAATATTGCACATATATAATAGATATGTAAAAAATTAGTGATAGTCTTAAATATAAAAGAAAACTAGCTCTATCATAAATGCTAGAACTATCCTCTTTCTTTATCATCTTTCACACTAGCATATAACAATACCACATATTATTTTTGTTGAAGAATCAACATTCATAACATTTGACATCACTTGATACTGCAAAAAAAACATAATAAGAAGAAATAATGTTATTTTTTATATACTAAAAAGTCAACACAACATTCTACATATAAACATTATAAATAAATATTTTTATTTGTCTTCATTCGAAATTACATATAAAAGTAAATAATTTTCACATGCATGCTACCACTTTTTGTCTATTCCATATTATTGATCAAAATTAGTACGGTTTGTATTTCTCTATCTAAATACTTTGTCTATTTTAAAAATATAAATATAAACTAATTTATTTTTGTGAAAATAAATACATCATAAATTTTACTGAAAAAGTATAAAATGTTCAACATAACAACATATGTTATCTTGAAGTTTTCCATGGTAAGAAATTAAGTGATATTGGATAGAGCGAATGTTATGTGTGAGTTTGATGCAAGGTGGTAGGAATTTATATAGTGACTTTTGAAAAATATTTTTAAGGTTTTTGAGTTTGGTTGTGGTTAATGTTTCATTTGAAATATGAGCGTTATGTTTAGTCTCTAGTAATGATGTAAGGGAGAACCACTAGACAATTTTTAAATAGACACTTTGAAGCTTCTCTTTCTAAATAAGCGGTACCAAATATATTATTCTATTCTTATATTAGATCACTATTATTATGAAAAAATTTAAATTATTTAATACTGATTTTTATAAAATAATATTTAGATTTTAGGAGATAGAGTTCAATGCAAGATAAAATAGAACAAAGAATCTTGTTGAACACTTTATTAATATTTTAAACACATCACATTAGTATACATAATAAACAAATGCGTACTTGAATAATAGATATGTAAAAACATAGTGATAGTATTAAATTAAACAGAAAACTAGCTCTATCCTAAATGCTAGAACTATCCTCTTTCTTTATTCTCTTTAACACTAGCATATAGCAATATTATATATTATTTTTGTTGAAGATTCAACATTCATAACATTTCACATCACTTGATACTGCAAAAAAAAAATATAATAGGAAGAAATACTATTATTTTTTATATACTAAAAAGTCATCAAAACATTCAATGTATAAACATTATAAATAGATATTTTTATCTGTCTTCATTTGAAATCACATATAAAAGTAAATAATTTTCTCACGCATGCAACCACTTTTTGTCTATTCCATATTATTGATCAAATTTAGTATTATTTGTTTTTCTCTATCTAAGTACTTTGTTTATTTTAAAAATCTAAATATAAAAAAATTTAGCTATGTGCAAATAAATACATCATAACTTTTACTCAAAAAAATATAGAACTCCTATTTGTTTCAAATAATATGTGGTACAATTAATTTGGATATGAGGAATGATTAATATTTTTAATAAATTAAAATAAAATATTTTATTTTAATTATATACCAAAATAAAATTAAGCAAGAATAATATGAATCCATCTTTAAACTTTATTTGTGAGGTTTTATAATATAAAACTCTTGATGAATAACACATTTCAATAATTTCTATTTATTTACAAATTTAATTTACCAATTTAAAAAAATAGCTGGATCCCTTTTTATAAGAATTAAATTATTTTCTATTTAGAATTAATATTTAGATAATGCATGTATACCTATCATAGTTGATTGAAGAACTGATCTTGTAAGGGATACTAGTCCCATATTTTCAAGGGAATGCAGCAGCATAGTCCACATTGATTGCTTTCATAGAAGCAGTGGTCGACTTCGAGCAATCACAAGTTGCACGGAAATCAATATTGGTTTTAGCCGCATTAACTAACCCTTTAATGCCCTAACAACAACTTGGCGAAACAACACCATTGTTCTGAAGATAACGTAGGCAAGACGCAAGACTATTATAAACTTGTACACATGAATCTGCACCATAACAACATATGCTATCTTGAAGTTTCCCATGGTAAGAAATTATGTGATAAAGAGGATAAAAACATTATTTAAAGTTTTTTTACCAAAATAACACTCATGTTTTTTTATTGGTTTGTTATCATATTAAAGTAAAATTTTGTAATGTCTCTATTCATTTCTTCTCCTAAAAACCTCTAATAAGAGTAGATAAGGTAATTGCAACTCTTAGTAGCCCTAACCAATTTATTTTTCCTTAACAATCACTCCCTCAAAAGAAACACACAAGACTGAACTTAAATTTAACCAAATAAGACCCCTTATTATCTCACTTAAATGATTTATATATAATTATGTTCTATTCCTTTGACTTCTGTAAAAAAAAAAGTAATTTAAATCACTTATAATAAAGTGTTTTTTATTATATAATTTGAAATTATATAAAATAAAAAATAATATATATAATCATGTAATAATTTCATTTTTTGATCATATCATAATTATGAATTATTCATAAACTCATTAAATTTTAATATAGTTGAATTCATAAAATCCTTATGAACTAAGAAATCTAATGGCATGCTACAATTTATTTGATACATGTGAAAATGTTAATATAATAATTATTACTCTCTATTTTTTATAACTATCACTTTAAGTATTTATACGCACTATATTTTATAATTCTATGGTTTTTTATATGCTAATTTTTGCATAAGAAATACAAAAAATATTTTAAAATAAACCGTACATAAATATTTTAAATTATTTCTAAAAACTACAATAATTAAAAGTATTTTTAAATAAAATTCACCCGTGCAATAGGTTTACTATCCTTTATTTTCTTAAAGGTATGAGAAAGAGAGTAAGATAAAAATTAAATAATTCTATTTAGTAACTAAATTTAAGCATAATCACTAATTTTTTTTTTAATTATATAACAACAAACACAAACCAAATATGTTATTAATATTGCACATATATAATAGATATGTAAAAAATTAGTGATAGTCTTAAATATAAAAGAAAACTAGCTCTATCATAATTGCTAGAACTATCCTCTTTCTTTATTATCTTTCACACTAGCATATAGCTATACCACATATTATTTTTGTTGAAGAATCATCATTCATAATATTTGACATCACTTGATACTGCAAAAAAAACATAATAAGAAGAAATAATGTTATTTTTTATATACTAAAAAGTCAACACAACATTCTACATATAAACATTATAAACAAATATTTTTATTTGTCTTCATTCGAAATTACATATAAAAGTAAATAATTTTCACATGCATGCTACCACTTTTTGTCTATTCCATATTATTGATCAAAATTAGTACGGTTTGTATTTCTCTATCTAAATACTTTGTGTATTTTAAAAATATAAATATAAACTAATTTATTTTTGTGAAAATAAATACATCATAACTTTTACAGAAAAAGTATAAAATGTTCAACATAACAACATATGTTATCTTGAAGTTTCCCATGGTAAGAAATTAAGTGATATTGGATAGAGCAAATGTTATGTGTGAGTTTGATGCAAGGTGGTAGGAATTTATATAGTGACTTTTGAAAAATATTTTTAAGGTTTTTGAGTTTGGTTGTGGTTAATGTTTAATTTGAAATATGACCTTTATGTTTAGTCTCTAGTTATGATGTAAGGGAGAACCGCTAGACAATTTTTAAATAGACACTTTGAAGCTGCTCTTTCTAAATAAGCGGTACCAAATATATTGTTCTATTCTTATATTACATCACTATTATTATGAAAACATTTAAATTATTTAATACTGATTTTTATAATATAATATTTAGATTTTAGGAGATAGAGTTCAATGCAAGTTAAAATAGAACAAAGAATCTTGTTGAACATTTTATTAATATTTTAAACACATCACATTAGTATACATAATAAACAAATGCGCACTTGAATAATAGATATGTAAAAACATAGTGTTAGTATTAAATTAAACAGAAAACTAGCTCTATCATAAATGCTAGAACTATCCTCTTTCTTTATTCTCTTTACCCCTAGCATATAACAATACTATATATTATTTTTGTTGAAGATTCAACATTCATAACATTTCACATCACTTGATACTGCAAAAAAAAAATATAATAGGAAGATATACTATTATTTTTTATATACTAAAAAGTCATCAAAACATTCAATGTATAAACATTATAAATAGATATTTTTATTTGTCTTCATTTGAAATCACATATAAAAGTAAATAATTTTTTCACGCATGCAACCACTTTTTGTCTATTCCATATTATTGATCAAATTTAGTATTGTTTGTTTTTCTCTATCTAAGTACTTTGTTTATTTTAAAAATCTAAGTATAAAATAATTTAGCTTTGTGCAAATAAATACATCATAACTTTTACTCAAAAAAATATAGAACTACTATTTGTTTCATATAATATGTGCTACAATTAATTTGGATATGAGGAACGATTAATATTTTTAATAAATTAAAATAAAATATTTTATTTTAATTATACACCAAAAGAAAATTAAGCCAGAATAATATGAATCCATCTTTAAACTTAATTTGTGAGGTTTTATAATATAAAACTCTTGATAAATAGCACATTTCAATAATTTCTATTTATTTACAAATTTAATTTACCAATTTTAAAAAATAGTTGGATCCCTTTTTATAAGAATTATATTATTTTTTATTTAGAATTAATATTTAGATAATGCATGTATACCTAGCACAATTGATGGAAGAACTGATCTTGTAAGGGATACTAGTCCCATATTTTCAAGGGACTGCAACAACATTGTCCACATTGATTGCTTTCATAGCAGCAGTGGTCGAGTTCGAGCAGTCACAAGTTGCACGACAATCAATATTGGTTTTAGCCGCATTAACTAACCCTTTAATGCCTTAAAAACAACTTGGCGAAACAACACCACTGTTCTGAAGATAACGTAGGCAAGGCGCAAGGCTATTATAAACTTGTACACATGAATCTGCACATATCTTAATTATGAATTATTCATAAACTCATTAAATTTTAATATAGTTGAATTCATAAAATCCTTATGAACTAAGAAATCTAATGACATGCTACAATTTATTTGATACATGTGAAAATGTTAATATAATAATTATTACTCTCTATTTTTTATAACTATCACTTTAAGTATTTATACGCACTATATTTTATAATTCTATGGTTTTTTATATGCTAATTTTTGCATAAGAAATACAAAAAATATTTTAAAATAAACCGTACATAAATATTTTAAATTATTTCTAAAAACTACAATAATTAAAAGTATTTTTAAATAAAATTCACCCGTGCAATAGGTTTACTATCCTTTATTTTCTTAAAGGTATGAGAAAGAGAGTAAGATAAAAATTAAATGATTCTATTTAGTAACTAAATTTAAGCATAATCACTAATTTTTTTTTAATTATATAACAACAAACACAAACCAAATATGTTATTAATATTGCACATATATAATAGATATGTAAAAAATTAGTGATAGTCTTAAATATAAAAGAAAACTAGCTCTATCATAATTGCTAGAACTATCCTCTTTCTTTATTATCTTTCACACTAGCATATAGCTATACCACATATTATTTTTGTTGAAGAATCATCATTCATAATATTTGACATCACTTGATACTGCAAAAAAAACATAATAAGAAGAAATAATGTTATTTTTTATATACTAAAAAGTCAACACAACATTCTACATATAAACATTATAAACAAATATTTTTATTTGTCTTCATTCGAAATTACATATAAAAGTAAATAATTTTCACATGCATGCTACCACTTTTTGTCTATTCCATATTATTGATCAAAATTAGTACGGTTTGTATTTCTCTATCTAAATACTTTGTGTATTTTAAAAATATAAATATAAACTAATTTATTTTTGTGAAAATAAATACATCATAACTTTTACAGAAAAAGTATAAAATGTTCAACATAACAACATATGTTATCTTGAAGTTTCCCATGGTAAGAAATTAAGTGATATTGGATAGAGCAAATGTTATGTGTGAGTTTGATGCAAGGTGGTAGGAATTTATATAGTGACTTTTGAAAAATATTTTTAAGGTTTTTGAGTTTGGTTGTGGTTAATGTTTAATTTGAAATATGACCTTTATGTTTAGTCTCTAGTTATGATGTAAGGGAGAACCGCTAGACAATTTTTAAATAGACACTTTGAAGCTGCTCTTTCTAAATAAGCGGTACCAAATATATTGTTCTATTCTTATATTACATCACTATTATTATGAAAACATTTAAATTATTTAATACTGATTTTTATAATATAATATTTAGATTTTAGGAGATAGAGTTCAATGCAAGTTAAAATAGAACAAAGAATCTTGTTGAACATTTTATTAATATTTTAAACACATCACATTAGTATACATAATAAACAAATGCGCACTTGAATAATAGATATGTAAAAACATAGTGTTAGTATTAAATTAAACAGAAAACTAGCTCTATCATAAATGCTAGAACTATCCTCTTTCTTTATTCTCTTTACCCCTAGCATATAACAATACTATATATTATTTTTGTTGAAGATTCAACATTCATAACATTTCACATCACTTGATACTGCAAAAAAAAAATATAATAGGAAGATATACTATTATTTTTTATATACTAAAAAGTCATCAAAACATTCAATGTATAAACATTATAAATAGATATTTTTATTTGTCTTCATTTGAAATCACATATAAAAGTAAATAATTTTTTCACGCATGCAACCACTTTTTGTCTATTCCATATTATTGATCAAATTTAGTATTGTTTGTTTTTCTCTATCTAAGTACTTTGTTTATTTTAAAAATCTAAGTATAAAATAATTTAGCTTTGTGCAAATAAATACATCATAACTTTTACTCAAAAAAATATAGAACTACTATTTGTTTCATATAATATGTGCTACAATTAATTTGGATATGAGGAACGATTAATATTTTTAATAAATTAAAATAAAATATTTTATTTTAATTATACACCAAAAGAAAATTAAGCCAGAATAATATGAATCCATCTTTAAACTTAATTTGTGAGGTTTTATAATATAAAACTCTTGATAAATAGCACATTTCAATAATTTCTATTTATTTACAAATTTAATTTACCAAATTTAAAAAATAGTTGGATACCTTTTTATAAGAATTATATTATTTTTTATTTAGAATTAATATTTAGATAATGCATGTATACCTAGCACAGTTGATGGAAGAACTGATCTTGTAAGGGATACTAGTCCCATATTTTCAAGGGACTGCAACAACATTGTCCACATTGATTGCTTTCATAGCAGCAGTGGTCGAGTTCGAGCAGTCACAAGTTGCACGACAATCAATATTGGTTTTAGCCGCATTAACTAACCCTTTAATGCCTTAAAAACAACTTGGCGAAACAACACCACTGTTCTGAAGATAACGTAGGCAAGGCGCAAGGCTATTATAAACTTGTACACATGAATCTGCACATATCTTAATTATGAATTATTCATAAACTCATTAAATTTTAATATAGTTGAATTCATAAAATCCTTATGAACTAAGAAATCTAATGACATGCTACAATTTATTTGATACATGTGAAAATGTTAATATAATAATTATTACTCTCTATTTTTTATAACTATCACTTTAAGTATTTATACGCACTATATTTTATAATTCTATGGTTTTTTATATGCTAATTTTTGCATAAGAAATACAAAAAATATTTTAAAATAAACCGTACATAAATATTTTAAATTATTTCTAAAAACTACAATAATTAAAAGTATTTTTAAATAAAATTCACCCGTGCAATAGGTTTACTATCCTTTATTTTCTTAAAGGTATGAGAAAGAGAGTAAGATAAAAATTAAATGATTCTATTTAGTAACTAAATTTAAGCATAATCACTAATTTTTTTTTAATTATATAACAACAAACACAAACCAAATATGTTATTAATATTGCACATATATAATAGATATGTAAAAAATTAGTGATAGTCTTAAATATAAAAGAAAACTAGCTCTATCATAATTGCTAGAACTATCCTCTTTCTTTATTATCTTTCACACTAGCATATAGCTATACCACATATTATTTTTGTTGAAGAATCATCATTCATAATATTTGACATCACTTGATACTGCAAAAAAAACATAATAAGAAGAAATAATGTTATTTTTTATATACTAAAAAGTCAACACAACATTCTACATATAAACATTATAAACAAATATTTTTATTTGTCTTCATTCGAAATTACATATAAAAGTAAATAATTTTCACATGCATGCTACCACTTTTTGTCTATTCCATATTATTGATCAAAATTAGTACGGTTTGTATTTCTCTATCTAAATACTTTGTGTATTTTAAAAATATAAATATAAACTAATTTATTTTTGTGAAAATAAATACATCATAACTTTTACAGAAAAAGTATAAAATGTTCAACATAACAACATATGTTATCTTGAAGTTTCCCATGGTAAGAAATTAAGTGATATTGGATAGAGCAAATGTTATGTGTGAGTTTGATGCAAGGTGGTAGGAATTTATATAGTGACTTTTGAAAAATATTTTTAAGGTTTTTGAGTTTGGTTGTGGTTAATGTTTAATTTGAAATATGACCTTTATGTTTAGTCTCTAGTTATGATGTAAGGGAGAACCGCTAGACAATTTTTAAATAGACACTTTGAAGCTGCTCTTTCTAAATAAGCGGTACCAAATATATTGTTCTATTCTTATATTACATCACTATTATTATGAAAACATTTAAATTATTTAATACTGATTTTTATAATATAATATTTAGATTTTAGGAGATAGAGTTCAATGCAAGTTAAAATAGAACAAAGAATCTTGTTGAACATTTTATTAATATTTTAAACACATCACATTAGTATACATAATAAACAAATGCGCACTTGAATAATAGATATGTAAAAACATAGTGTTAGTATTAAATTAAACAGAAAACTAGCTCTATCATAAATGCTAGAACTATCCTCTTTCTTTATTCTCTTTACCCCTAGCATATAACAATACTATATATTATTTTTGTTGAAGATTCAACATTCATAACATTTCACATCACTTGATACTGCAAAAAAAAAATATAATAGGAAGATATACTATTATTTTTTATATACTAAAAAGTCATCAAAACATTCAATGTATAAACATTATAAATAGATATTTTTATTTGTCTTCATTTGAAATCACATATAAAAGTAAATAATTTTTTCACGCATGCAACCACTTTTTGTCTATTCCATATTATTGATCAAATTTAGTATTGTTTGTTTTTCTCTATCTAAGTACTTTGTTTATTTTAAAAATCTAAGTATAAAATAATTTAGCTTTGTGCAAATAAATACATCATAACTTTTACTCAAAAAAATATAGAACTACTATTTGTTTCATATAATATGTGCTACAATTAATTTGGATATGAGGAACGATTAATATTTTTAATAAATTAAAATAAAATATTTTATTTTAATTATACACCAAAAGAAAATTAAGCCAGAATAATATGAATCCATCTTTAAACTTAATTTGTGAGGTTTTATAATATAAAACTCTTGATAAATAGCACATTTCAATAATTTCTATTTATTTACAAATTTAATTTACCAAATTTAAAAAATAGTTGGATACCTTTTTATAAGAATTATATTATTTTTTATTTAGAATTAATATTTAGATAATGCATGTATACCTAGCACAGTTGATGGAAGAACTGATCTTGTAAGGGATACTAGTCCCATATTTTCAAGGGACTGCAACAACATTGTCCACATTGATTGCTTTCATAGCAGCAGTGGTCGAGTTCGAGCAGTCACAAGTTGCACGACAATCAATATTGGTTTTAGCCGCATTAACTAACCCTTTAATGCCTTAAAAACAACTTGGCGAAACAACACCACTGTTCTGAAGATAACGTAGGCAAGGCGCAAGGCTATTATAAACTTGTACACATGAATCTGCACATATCTTAATTATGAATTATTCATAAACTCATTAAATTTTAATATAGTTGAATTCATAAAATCCTTATGAACTAAGAAATCTAATGACATGCTACAATTTATTTGATACATGTGAAAATGTTAATATAATAATTATTACTCTCTATTTTTTATAACTATCACTTTAAGTATTTATACGCACTATATTTTATAATTCTATGGTTTTTTATATGCTAATTTTTGCATAAGAAATACAAAAAATATTTTAAAATAAACCGTACATAAATATTTTAAATTATTTCTAAAAACTACAATAATTAAAAGTATTTTTAAATAAAATTCACCCGTGCAATAGGTTTACTATCCTTTATTTTCTTAAAGGTATGAGAAAGAGAGTAAGATAAAAATTAAATGATTCTATTTAGTAACTAAATTTAAGCATAATCACTAATTTTTTTTTAATTATATAACAACAAACACAAACCAAATATGTTATTAATATTGCACATATATAATAGATATGTAAAAAATTAGTGATAGTCTTAAATATAAAAGAAAACTAGCTCTATCATAATTGCTAGAACTATCCTCTTTCTTTATTATCTTTCACACTAGCATATAGCTATACCACATATTATTTTTGTTGAAGAATCATCATTCATAATATTTGACATCACTTGATACTGCAAAAAAAACATAATAAGAAGAAATAATGTTATTTTTTATATACTAAAAAGTCAACACAACATTCTACATATAAACATTATAAACAAATATTTTTATTTGTCTTCATTCGAAATTACATATAAAAGTAAATAATTTTCACATGCATGCTACCACTTTTTGTCTATTCCATATTATTGATCAAAATTAGTACGGTTTGTATTTCTCTATCTAAATACTTTGTGTATTTTAAAAATATAAATATAAACTAATTTATTTTTGTGAAAATAAATACATCATAACTTTTACAGAAAAAGTATAAAATGTTCAACATAACAACATATGTTATCTTTAAGTTTCCCATGCTAAGAAATTAAGTGATATTGGATAGAGCAAATGTTATGTGTGAGTTTGATGCAAGGTGGTAGGAATTTATATAGTGACTTTTGAAAAATATTTTTAAGGTTTTTGAGTTTGGTTGTGGTTAATGTTTAATTTGAAATATGACCTTTATGTTTAGTCTCTAGTTATGATGTAAGGGAGAACCGCTAGACAATTTTTAAATAGACACTTTGAAGCTGCTCTTTCTAAATAAGCGGTACCAAATATATTGTTCTATTCTTATATTACATCACTATTATTATGAAAACATTTAAATTATTTAATACTGATTTTTATAATATAATATTTAGATTTCAGGAGATAGAGTTCAATGCAAGTTAAAATAGAACAAAGAATCTTGTTGAACATTTTATTAATATTTTAAACACATCACATTAGTATACATAATAAACAAATGCACACTTGAATAATAGATATGTAAAAACATAGTGTTAGTATTAAATTAAACAGAAAACTAGCTCTATCATAAATGCTAGAACTATCCTCTTTCTTTATTCTCTTTAACACTAGCATATAACAATACTATATATTATTTTTGTTGAAGATTCAACATTCATAACATTTCACATCACTTGATACTGCAAAAAAAAAATATAATAGGAAGATATACTATTATTTTTTATATACTAAAAAGTCATCAAAACATTCAATGTATAAACATTATAAATAGATATTTTTATTTGTCTTCATTTGAAATCACATATAAAAGTAAATAATTTTCTCACGCATGCAACCACTTTTTGTCTATTCCATATTATTGATCAAATATAGTATTGTTTGTTTTTCTCTATCTAAGTACTTTGTTTATTTTAAAATTCTAAGTATAAAATAATTTAGCTTTGTGCAAATAAATACATCATAACTTTTACTCAAAAAAATATAGAACTACTATTTGTTTCAAATAATATGTGCTACAATTAATTTGGATATGAGGAACGATTAATATTTTAAATAAATTAAAATAAAATATTTTATTTTAATTATACACCAAAAGAAAATTAAGCCAGAATAATATGAATCCATCTTTAAACTTAATTTGTGAGGTTTTATAATATAAAACTCTTGATAAATAGCACATTTCAATAATTTCTATTTATTTACAAATTTAATTTACCAATTTTAAAAAATAGTTGGATCCCTTTTTATAAGAATTATATTATTTTTTATTTAGAATTAATATTTAGATAATGCATGTATACCTAGCACAGTTGATGGAAGAACTTATCTTGTAAGGGATACTAGTCCCATATTTTCAAGGGACTGCAACAACATTGTCCACATTGATTGCTTTCATAGCAGCAGTGGTCGAGTTCGAGCAGTCACAAGTTGCACGACAATCAATATTTGTTTTAGCCGCATTAACTAACCCTTTAATGCCTTAAAAACAACTTGGCGAAACAACACCACTGTTCTGAAGATAACGTAGGCAAGGCGCAAGGCTATTATAAACTTGTACACATGAATCTACACATATCTTAATTATGAATTATTCATAAACTCATTCAATTTTAATATAGTTGAATTCATAAAATCCTTATGAACTAAGAAATCTAATGGCATGCTACAATTTATTTGATACATGTGAAAATGTTAATATAATAATTATTACTCTCTATTTTTTATAACTATCACTTTAAATATTTATACGCACTATATTTTATAATTCTATGGTTTTTTATATGCTAATTTTTGCATAAGAAATACAAAAAATATTTTAAAATAAACCGTACATAAATATTTTAAATTATTTCTAAAAACTACAATAATTAAAAGTATTTTTACATAAAATTCACCCGTGCAATAGGTTTACTATCCTTTATTTTCTTAAAGGTATGAGAAAGAGAGTAAGATAAAAATTAAATAATTCTATTTAGTAACTAATATTAAGCATATTCAATGTTTTTTTAAATTATATAACAACAAACACAAACCAAATATTTTATTAATATTGCACATATATAATAGATATGTAAACAATTAGTGATAGTCTTAAATATAAAAGAAAACTAGCTCTATCATAAATGCTAGAACTATCCTCTTTCTTTATCATCTTTTACACTAGCATATAGCAATACCACATATTATTTTTGTTGAAGAATCAACATTCATAACATTTGACATCACTTGATACTGCAAAAAAAACTTAATAAGAAGAAATAATGTTATTTTTTATATACTAAAAAGTCAACACAACATTCTACATATAAACATTATGAATAAATATTTTTATTTGTCTTCATTCGAAATTACATATAAAAGTAAATAATTTTAACATGCATGCTACCACTTTTTGTCTATTCCTTATTATTGATCAAAATTAGTACGGTTTGTATTTATCTATCTAAATACTTTGTCTATTTTAAAAATATAAATATAAACTAATTTAGTTTTGTGAAAATAAATACATCATAAATTTTACTGAAAAAGTATAAAATGTTCAACATAACAACATATGTTATCTTGAAGTTTCCCATGGTAAGAAATTAAGTGATATTGGATAGATCGAATGTTATGTGTGAGTTTGATGCAAGTTGGTAGGAATTTATATAGTGACTATTGAAAAATATTTTTAAGGTTTTTGAGTTTGGTTGTGGTTAATGTTTAATTTGAAATATGACCTTTATTTTTAGTCTCTAGTTATGATGTAAGGGAGAACCGCTAGACAATTTTTAAATAGACACTTTGAAGAAGCTCTTTCTAAATAAGCGGTACCAAATATATTGTTCTATTCTTATATTACATCACTATTATTATGATAACATTTATATTATTTAATACTGATTTTTATAATATAATATTTATATTTTAGGAGATAAAGTTCAATGCAAGTTAAAATAGAACAAAGAATCTTGTTGAACATTTCATTAATATTTTAAACACATCACATTAGTATACATAATAAAAAAATTCTCACTTATATAATAGATATGTAAAAACATAGTGATAGAATTAAATTAAACAGAAAACTAGCTCTATCATAAATGCTAGAACTATCCTCTTTCTTTATTCTCTTTAACACTAGCATATAGCAATACTATATATTACTTTTGTTGAAGATTCAACATTCATAACATTTCACGTCACTTGATACTGCAAAAAAAAAAAAAAATAATAGGAAGATATACTATTATTTTTTATATACTAAAAAGTCATCACAACATTCAATGTATAAACATTATAAATAGATATTTTTATTTGTCTTCATTTGAAATCACATATAAAAGTAAATAATTTTCTCACGCATGCAACCACTTTTTGTCTATTCCATATTATTGATCAAATTTAGTATTGTTTGTTTTTCTCTATCGAAGTACTTTGTTTATTTTAAAAATCTAAATATAACATAATTTAGCTTTGTGCAAATAAATACATCATAACTTTTACTCAAAAAAATATAGAACTCCTATTTGTTTCAAATAATATGTGGTACAATTAATTTGGATATGAGGAACGATTAATATTTTTAATAAATTAAAATAAAATATTTTATTTTAATTATACACCAAAAGAAAATTAAGCCAGAATAATATGATTCCATCTTTAAACTTAATTTGTGAGGTTTTATAATATAAAACTCTTGATAAATAGCACATTTCAATAATTTCTATTTATTTACAAATTTAATTTACCAATTTTTAAAAATAGTTGGATCCCTTTTTATAAGAATTATATTATTTTCTATTTAGAATTAATATTTAGATAATGCATGTATACCTAGCACAATTGATGGAAGAACTGATCTTGTAAGGGATACTAGTCCTATATTTTCAAGGGACTGCAGCAACATTGTCCACATTGATTGCTTTCATAGCAGCAGTGGTCGAGTTCGAGCAGTCACAAGTTGCACGACAGTCAATATTGGTTTTAGCCGCATTAACTAACCCTTTAATGCCTTAAAAACAACTTGGCGAAAAAACACCACTGTTCTGAAGATAACGTAGGCAAGGCGCAAGGCTATTATACACTTGTACACATGAATCTGCACCATAGCAACATATGCTATCTTGAAGTTTCCAATGGTCAGAAATTATGTGATAAAAAGGATAAAAACGTTATTTAAAGTATTTTTACCAAAATAACACTCATGTTTTTTTATTGGTTTGTTATCATATTAAAGTATAATTTTGTGATGTCTCTATTCATTTCTTATCCCAAAAACCTTTAAGAGTAGATAAGGTAATTGCAAATCTTAGTAGCTCTAACCAATTTATTTTTCCTTAACAATCACTCCCTCAAAAGAAACACACACGACTGGACTTAAATTTAACCAAATAAGACCCGTTATTATCTCACTTAAATGATTTATATATAATTATGTTCTATTCCTTTGACTTATGTAAAAAAAAAGTAATTTAAATCACTTATAATAAAGTGTTTTTGATTATATAATTTGAAATTACATAAAATAAAAAACAATATATATAATCATGTAATAATTTCATTTTTTGATCATATCATAATTATGAATTAAAAAAATTAGCAATATATAATCATGTAGTAATTTTCTTTTTTGATCATATCTTAATTATGAATTATTCATAAACTCATTCAATTTTAATATAGTTGAATTCATAAAATCCTTATGAACTAAGAAATCTAATGGCATGCTACAATTTATTTGATACATGTGAAAATGTTAATATAATAATTATTACTCTCTATTTTTTATAACTATCACTTTAAATATTTATACGCACTATATTTTATAATTCTATGGTTTTTTATATGCTAATTTTTGCATAAGAAATACAAAAAATATTTTAAAATAAACCGTACATAAATATTTTAAATTATTTCTAAAAACTACAATAATTAAAAGTATTTTTACATAAAATTCACCCGTGCAATAGGTTTACTATCCTTTATTTTCTTAAAGGTATGAGAAAGAGAGTAAGATAAAAATTAAATAATTCTATTTAGTAACTAATATTAAGCATATTCACTGTTTTTTTAAATTATATAACAACAAACACAAACCAAATATTTTATTAATATTGCACATATATAATAGATATGTAAAAAAATAGTGATAGTCTTAAATATAAAAGAAAACTAGCTCTATCATAAATGCTAGAACTATCCTCTTTCTTTATAATCTTTTACACTAGCATATAGCAATACCACATATTATTTTTGTTGAAGAATCAGCATTCATAACATTTGACATCACTTGATACTGCAAAAAAAACTTAATAAGAAGAAATAATGTTATTTTTTATATATTAAAAAGTCAACACAACATTCTACATATAAACATTATGAATAAATATTTTTATTTGTCTTCATTCGAAATTACATATAAAAGTAAACAATTTTAACATGCATGCTACCACTTTTTGTCTATTCCATATTGTTGATCAAAATTAGTACGGTTTGTATTTATCTATCTAAATACTTTGTCTATTTTAAAAATATAAATATAAACTAATTTAGTTTTGTGAAAATAAATACATCATAAATTTTACTGAAAAAGTATAAAATGTTCAACATAACAACATATGTTATCTTGAAGTTTCCCATGGTAAGAAATTAAGTGATATTGGATAGATCGAATGTTATGTGTGAGTTTGATGCAAGTTGGTAGGAATTTATATAGTGACTATTGAAAAATATTTTTAAGGTTTTTGAGTTTGGTTGTGGTTAATGTTTAATTTGAAATATGACCTTTATTTTTAGTCTCTAGTTATGATGTAAGGGAGAACCGCTAGACAATTTTTAAATAGACACTTTGAAGATGCTCTTTCTAAATAAGCGGTACCAAATATATTGTTCTATTCTTATATTACATCACTATTATTATGATAACATTTATATTATTTAATACTGATTTTTATAATATAATATTTATATTTTAGGAGATAAAGTTCAATGCAAGTTAAAATAGAACAAAGAATCTTGTTGAACATTTCATTAATATTTTAAACACATCACATTAGTATACATAATAAAAAAATTCTCACTTATATAATAGATATGTAAAAACATAGTGATAGAATTAAATTAAACAGAAAACTAGCTCTATCATAAATGCTAGAACTATCCTCTTTCTTTATTCTCTTTAACACTAGCATATAGCAATACTATATATTACTTTTGTTGAAGATTCAACATTCATAACATTTCACATCACTTGATACTGCAAAAAAAAAAATATAATAGGAAGATATACTATTATTTTTTATATACTAAAAAGTCATCACAACATTCAATGTATAAACATTATAAATAGATATTTTTATTTGTCTTCATTTGAAATCACATATAAAAGTAAATAATTTTCTCACGCATGCAACCACTTTTTGTCTATTCCATATTATTGATCAAATTTAGTATTGTTTGTTTTTCTCTATCTAAGTACTTTGTTTATTTTAAAAATCTAAATATAAAATAATTTAGCTTTGTGCAAATAAATACATCATAAATTTTACTCAAAAAAATATAGAACTCCTATTTGTTTCAAATAATATGTGGTACAATTAATTTGGATATGAGGAACGATTAATATTTTTAATAAATTAAAATAAAATATTTTATTTTAATTATACACCAAAAGAAAATTAAGCCAGAATAATATGATTCCATCTTTAAACTTAATTTGTGAGGTTTTATAATATAAAACTCTTGATAAATAGCACATTTCAATAATTTCTATTTATTTACAAATTTAATTTACCAATTTTAAAAAATAGTTGGATCCCTTTTTATAAGAATTATATTATTTTCTATTTAGAATTAATATTTAGATAATGCATGTATACCTAGCACAATTGATGGAAGAACTGATCTTGTAAGGGATACTAGTCCCATATTTTAAAGGGACTGCAGCAACATTGTCCACATTGATTGCTTTCATAGCAGCAGTGGTCGACTTCGAGCAGTCACAAGTTGCGCGACAGTCAATATTGGTTTTAGCCGAATTAACTAACCCTTTAATGCCTTAAAAACAATTTGGCGAAAAAACACCACTGTTCTGAAGATAACGTAGGCAAGGCGCAAGGCTATTATACACTTGTACACATGAATCTGCACCATAACAACATATGCTATCTTGAAGTTTCCAATGGTAAGAAATTATGTGATAAAAAAGATAAAAACGTTATTTAAAGTATTTTTACCAAAATAACACTCATGTTTTTTTATTGGTTTGTTATCATATTAAAGTATAATTTTGTGATGTCTCTATTCATTTCTTATCCCAAAAACCTTTAAGAGTAGATAAGGTAATTGCAAATCTTAGTAGCTCTAACCAATTTATTTTTCCTTAACAATCACTCCCTCAAAAGAAACACACACGACTGGACTTAAATTTAACCAAATAAGACCCGTTATTATCTCACTTAAATGATTTATATATAATTATGTTCTATTCCTTTGACTTATGTAAAAAAAAGTAATTTAAATCACTTATAATAAAGTGTTTTTGATTATATAATTTGAAATTACATAAAATAAAAAACAATATATATAATCATGTAATAATTTCATTTTTTGATCATATCATAATTATGAATTAAAAAAATTAGCAATATATAATCATGTAGTAATTTTCTTTTTTGATCATATCTTAATTATGAATTATTCATAAACTCATTCAATTTTAATATAGTTGAATTCATAAAATCCTTATGAACTAAGAAATCTAATGGCATGCTACAATTTATTTGATACATGTGAAAATGTTAATATAATAATTATTACTCTCTATTTTTTATAACTATCACTTTAAATATTTATACGCACTATATTTTATAATTCTATGCTTTTTTATATGCTAATTTTTGCATAAGAAATACAAAAAATATTTTAAAATAAACCGTACATAAATATTTTAAATTATTTCTAAAAACTACAATAATTAAAAGTATTTTTACATAAAATTCACCCGTGCAATAGGTTTACTATCCTTTATTTTCTTAAAGGTATGAGAAAGAGAGTAAGATAAAAATTAAATAATTCTATTTAGTAACTAATATTAAGCATATTCACTGTTTTTTTAAATTATATAACAACAAACACAAACCAAATATTTTATTAATATTGCACATATATAATAGATATGTAAAAAATTAGTGATAGTCTTAAATATAAAAGAAAACTAGCTCTATCATAAATGCTAGAACTATCCTCTTTCTTTATAATCTTTTACACTAGCATATAGCAATACCACATATTATTTTTGTTGAAGAATCAGCATTCATAACATTTGACATCACTTGATACTGCAAAAAAAACTTAATAAGAAGAAATAATGTTATTTTTTATATATTAAAAAGTCAACACAACATTCTACATATAAACATTATGAATAAATATTTCTATTTGTCTTCATTCGAAATTACATATAAAAGTAAACAATTTTAACATGCATGCTACCACTTTTTGTCTATTCCATATTGTTGATCAAAATTAGTACGGTTTGTATTTATCTATCTAAATACTTTGTCTATTTTAAAAATATAAATATAAACTAATTTAGTTTTGTGAAAATAAATACATCATAAATTTTACTGAAAAAGTATAAAATGTTCAACATAACAACATATGTTATCTTGAAGTTTCCCATGGTAAGAAATTAAGTGATATTGGATAGATCGAATGTTATGTGTGAGTTTGATGCAAGTTGGTAGGAATTTATATAGTGACTATTGAAAAATATTTTTAAGGTTTTTGAGTTTGGTTGTGGTTAATGTTTAATTTGAAATATGACCTTTATTTTTAGTCTCTAGTTATGATGTAAGGGAGAACCGCTAGACAATTTTTAAATAGACACTTTGAAGATGCTCTTTCTAAATAAGCGGTACCAAATATATTGTTCTATTCTTATATTACATCACTATTATTATGATAACATTTATATTATTTAATACTGATTTTTATAATATAATATTTATATTTTAGGAGATAAAGTTCAATGCAAGTTAAAATAGAACAAAGAATCTTGTTGAACATTTCATTAATATTTTAAACACATCACATTAGTATACATAATAAAAAAATTCTCACTTATATAATAGATATGTAAAAACATAGTGATAGAATTAAATTAAACATAAATCTAGCTCTATCATAAATGCTAGAACTATCCTCTTTCTTTATTCTCTTTAACACTAGCATATAGCAATACTATATATTACTTTTGTTGAAGATTCAACATTCATAACATTTCACATCACTTGATACTGCAAAAAAAAAATATAATAGGAAGATATACTATTATTTTTTATATACTAAAAAGTCATCACAACATTCAATGTATAAACATTATAAATAGATATTTTTATTTGTCTTCATTTGAAATCACATATAAAAGTAAATAATTTTCTCACGCATGCAACCACTTTTTGTCTATTCCATATTATTGATCAAATTTAGTATTGTTTTTTTTCTCTATCTAAGTACTTTGTTTATTTTAAAAATCTAAATATAAAATAATTTAGCTTTGTGCAAATAAATACATCATAACTTTTACTCAAAAAAATATAGAACTCCTATTTGTTTCAAATAATATGTGGTACAATTAATTTGGATATGAGGAACGATTAATATTTTTAATAAATTAAAATAAAATATTTTATTTTAATTATACACCAAAAGAAAATTAAGCCAGAATAATATGATTCCATCTTTAAACTTAATTTGTGAGGTTTTATAATATAAAACTCTTGATAAATAGCACATTTCAATAATTTCTATTTATTTACAAATTTAATTTACCAATTTTAAAAAATAGTTGGATCCCTTTTTATAAGAATTATATTATTTTCTATTTAGAATTAATATTTAGATAATGCATGTATACCTAGCACAATTGATGGAAGAACTGATCTTGTAAGGGATACTAGTCCCATATTTTCAAGGGACTGCAGCAACATTGTCCACATTGATTGCTTTCATAGCAGCAGTGGTCGACTTCGAGCAGTCACAAGTTGCGCGACAGTCAATATTGGTTTTAGCCGCATTAACTAACCCTTTAATGCCTTAAAAACAACTTGGCGAAAAAACACCACTGTTCTGAAGATAACGTAGGCAAGGCGCAAGGCTATTATACACTTGTACACATGAATCTGCACCATAACAACATATGCTATCTTGAAGTTTCCAATGGTAAGAAATTATGTGATAAAAAAGATAAAAACGTTATTTAAAGTATTTTTACCAAAATAACACTCATGTTTTTTTATTGGTTTGTTATCATATTAAAGTATAATTTTGTGATGTCTCTATTCATTTCTTATGCCAAAAACCTTTAAGAGTAGATAAGGTAATTGCAAATCTTAGTAGCTCTAACCATTTTATTTTTCCTTAACAATCACTCCCTCAAAAGAAACACACACGACTGGACTTAAATTTAACCAAATAAGACCCGTTATTATCTCACTTAAATGATTTATATATAATTATGTTCTATTCCTTTGACTTATGTAAAAAAAAAGTAATTTAAATCACTTATAATAAAGTGTTTTTGATTATATAATTTGAAATTACATAAAATAAAAAACAATATATATAATCATGTAATAATTTCATTTTTTGATCATATCATAATTATGAATTAAAAAAATTAGCAATATATAATCATGTAGTAATTTTCTTTTTTGATCATATCTTAATTATGAATTATTCATAAACTCATTCAATTTTAATATAGTTGAATTCATAAAATCCTTATGAACTAAGAAATCTAATGGCATGCTACAATTTATTTGATACATGTGAAAATGTTAATATAATAATTATTACTCTCTATTTTTTATAACTATCACTTTAAATATTTATACGCACTATATTTTATAATTCTATGCTTTTTTATATGCTAATTTTTGCATAAGAAATACAAAAAATATTTTAAAATAAACCGTACATAAATATTTTAAATTATTTCTAAAAACTACAATAATTAAAAGTATTTTTACATAAAATTCACCCGTGCAATAGGTTTACTATCCTTTATTTTCTTAAAGGTATGAGAAAGAGAGTAAGATAAAAATTAAATAATTCTATTTAGTAACTAATATTAAGCATATTCACTGTTTTTTTAAATTATATAACAACAAACACAAACCAAATATTTTATTAATATTGCACATATATAATAGATATGTAAAAAATTAGTGATAGTCTTAAATATAAAAGAAAACTAGCTCTATCATAAATGCTAGAACTATCCTCTTTCTTTATAATCTTTTACACTAGCATATAGCAATACCACATATTATTTTTGTTGAAGAATCAGCATTCATAACATTTGACATCACTTGATACTGCAAAAAAAACTTAATAAGAAGAAATAATGTTATTTTTTATATATTAAAAAGTCAACACAACATTCTACATATAAACATTATGAATAAATATTTTTATTTGTCTTCATTCGAAATTACATATAAAAGTAAACAATTTTAACATGCATGCTACCACTTTTTGTCTATTCCATATTGTTGATCAAAATTAGTACGGTTTGTATTTATCTATCTAAATACTTTGTCTATTTTAAAAATATAAATATAAACTAATTTAGTTTTGTGAAAATAAATACATCATAAATTTTACTGAAAAAAAATAAAATGTTCAACATAACAACATATGTTATCTTGAAGTTTCCCATGATAAGAAATTAAGTGATATTGGATAGATCGAATGTTATGTGTGAGTTTGATGCAAGTTGGTAGGAATTTATATAGTGACTATTGAAAAATATTTTTAAGGTTTTTGAGTTTGGTTGTGGTTAATGTTTAATTTGAAATATGACCTTTATTTTTAGTCTCTAGTTATGATGTAAGGGAGAACCGCTAGACAATTTTTAAATAGACACTTTGAAGATGCTCTTTCTAAATAAGCGGTACCAAATATATTGTTCTATTCTTATATTACATCACTATTATTATGATAACATTTATATTATTTAATACTGATTTTTATAATATAATATTTATATTTTAGGAGATAAAGTTCAATGCAAGTTAAAATAGAACAAAGAATCTTGTTGAACATTTCATTAATATTTTAAACACATCACATTAGTATACATAATAAAAAAATTCTCACTTATATAATAGATATGTAAAAACATAGTGATAGAATTAAATTAAACAGAAAACTAGCTCTATCATAAATGCTAGAACTATCCTCTTTCTTTATTCTCTTTAACACTAGCATATAGCAATACTATATATTACTTTTGTTGAAGATTCAACATTCATAACATTTCACATCACTTGATACTGCAAAAAAAAAAAAAATAATAGGAAGATATACTATTATTTTTTATATACTAAAAAGTCATCACAACATTCAATGTATAAACATTATAAATAGATATTTTTATTTGTCTTCATTTGAAATCACATATAAAAGTAAATAATTTTCTCACGCATGCAACCACTTTTTGTCTATTCCATATTATTGATCAAATTTAGTATTGTTTGTTTTTCTCTATCTAAGTACTTTGTTTATTTTAAAAATCTAAATATAAAATAATTTAGCTTTGTGCAAATAAATACATCATAACTTTTACTCAAAAAAATATAGAACTCCTATTTGTTTCAAATAATATGTGGTACAATTAATTTGGATATGAGGAACGATTAATATTTTTAATAAATTAAAATAAAATATTTTATTTTAATTATACACCAAAAGAAAATTAAGCCAGAATAATATGATTCCATCTTTAAACTTAATTTGTGAGGTTTTATAATATAAAACTCTTGATAAATAGCACATTTCAATAATTTCTATTTATTTACAAATTTAATTTACCAATTTTAAAAAATAGTTGGATCCCTTTTTATAAGAATTATATTATTTTCTATTTAGAATTAATATTTAGATAATGCATGTATACCTAGCACAATTGATGGAAGAACTGATCTTGTAAGGGATACTAGTCCCATATTTTCAAGGGACTGCAGCAACATTGTCCACATTGATTGCTTTCATAGCAGCAGTGGTCGACTTCGAGCAGTCACAAGTTGCGCGACAGTCAATATTGGTTTTAGCCGCATTAACTAACCATTTAATGCCTTAAAAATAACTTGGCGAAAAAACACCACTGTTCTGAAGATAACGTAGGCAAGGCGCAAGGCTATTATACACTTGTACACATGAATCTGCACCATAACAACATATGCTATCCTGAAGTTTCCAATGGTAAGAAATTATGTGATAAAAAAGATAAAAACGTTATTTAAAGTATTTTTACCAAAATAACACTCATGTTTTTTTATTGGTTTGTTATCATATTAAAGTATAATTTTGTGATGTCTCTATTCATTTCTTATGCCAAAAACCTTTAAGAGTAGATAAGGTAATTGCAAATCTTAGTAGCTCTAACCATTTTATTTTTCCTTAACAATCACTCCCTCAAAAGAAACACACACGACTGGACTTAAATTTAACCAAATAAGACCCGTTATTATCTCACTTAAATGATTTATATATAATTATGTTCTATTCCTTTGACTTATGTAAAAAAAAAGTAATTTAAATCACTTATAATAAAGTGTTTTTGATTATATAATTTGAAATTACATAAAATAAAAAACAATATATATAATCATGTAATAATTTCATTTTTTGATCATATCATAATTATGAATTAAAAAAATTAGCAATATATAATCATGTAGTAATTTTCTTTTTTGATCATATCTTAATTATGAATTATTCATAAACTCATTCAATTTTAATATAGTTGAATTCATAAAATCCTTATGAACTAAGAAATCTAATGGCATGCTACAATTTATTTGATACATGTGAAAATGTTAATATAATAATTATTACTCTCTATTTTTTATAACTATCACTTTAAATATTTATACGCACTATATTTTATAATTCTATGCTTTTTTATATGCTAATTTTTGCATAAGAAATACAAAAAATATTTTAAAATAAACCGTACATAAATATTTTAAATTATTTCTAAAAACTACAATAATTAAAAGTATTTTTACATAAAATTCACCCGTGCAATAGGTTTACTATCCTTTATTTTCTTAAAGGTATGAGAAAGAGAGTAAGATAAAAATTAAATAATTCTATTTAGTAACTAATATTAAGCATATTCACTGTTTTTTTAAATTATATAACAACAAACACAAACCAAATATTTTATTAATATTGCACATATATAATAGATATGTAAAAAATTAGTGATAGTCTTAAATATAAAAGAAAACTAGCTCTATCATAAATGCTAGAACTATCCTCTTTCTTTATAATCTTTTACACTAGCATATAGCAATACCACATATTATTTTTGTTGAAGAATCAGCATTCATAACATTTGACATCACTTGATACTGCAAAAAAAACTTAATAAGAAGAAATAATGTTATTTTTTATATATTAAAAAGTCAACACAACATTCTACATATAAACATTATGAATAAATATTTTTATTTGTCTTCATTCGAAATTACATATAAAAGTAAACAATTTTAACATGCATGCTACCACTTTTTGTCTATTCCATATTGTTGATCAAAATTAGTACGGTTTGTATTTATCTATCTAAATACTTTGTCTATTTTAAAAATATAAATATAAACTAATTTAGTTTTGTGAAAATAAATACATCATAAATTTTACTGAAAAAAAATAAAATGTTCAACATAACAACATATGTTATCTTGAAGTTTCCCATGATAAGAAATTAAGTGATATTGGATAGATCGAATGTTATGTGTGAGTTTGATGCAAGTTGGTAGGAATTTATATAGTGACTATTGAAAAATATTTTTAAGGTTTTTGAGTTTGGTTGTGGTTAATGTTTAATTTGAAATATGACCTTTATTTTTAGTCTCTAGTTATGATGTAAGGGAGAACCGCTAGACAATTTTTAAATAGACACTTTGAAGATGCTCTTTCTAAATAAGCGGTACCAAATATATTGTTCTATTCTTATATTACATCACTATTATTATGATAACATTTATATTATTTAATACTGATTTTTATAATATAATATTTATATTTTAGGAGATAAAGTTCAATGCAAGTTAAAATAGAACAAAGAATCTTGTTGAACATTTCATTAATATTTTAAACACATCACATTAGTATACATAATAAAAAAATTCTCACTTATATAATAGATATGTAAAAACATAGTGATAGAATTAAATTAAACAGAATACTAGCTCTATCATAAATGCTAGAACTATCCTCTTTCTTTATTCTCTTTAACACTAGCATATAGCAATACTATATATTACTTTTGTTGAAGATTCAACATTCATAACATTTCACATCACTTGATACTGCAAAAAAAAAAAAATATAATAGGAAGATATACTATTATTTTTTATATACTAAAAAGTCATCACAACATTCAATGTATAAACATTATAAATAGATATTTTTATTTGTCTTCATTTGAAATCACATATAAAAGTAAATAATTTTCTCACGCATGCAACCACTTTTTGTCTATTCCATATTATTGATCAAATTTAGTATTGTTTGTTTTTCTCTATCTAAGTACTTTGTTTATTTTAAAAATCTAAATATAAAATAATTTAGCTTTGTGCAAATAAATACATCATAACTTTTACTCAAAAAAATATAGAACTCCTATTTGTTTCAAATAATATGTGGTACAATTAATTTGGATATGAGGAACGATTAATATTTTTAATAAATTAAAATAAAATATTTTATTTTAATTATACACCAAAAGAAAATTAAGCCAGAATAATATGATTCCATCTTTAAACTTAATTTGTGAGGTTTTATAATATAAAACTCTTGATAAATAGCACATTTCAATAATTTCTATTTATTTACAAATTTAATTTACCAATTTTAAAAAATAGTTGGATCCCTTTTTATAAGAATTATATTATTTTCTATTTAGAATTAATATTTAGATAATGCATGTATACCTAGCACAATTGATGGAAGAACTGATCTTGTAAGGGATACTAGTCCCATATTTTCAAGGGACTGCAGCAACATTGTCCACATTGATTGCTTTCATAGCAGCAGTGGTTGACTTCGAGCAGTCACAAGTTGCGCGACAGTCAATATTGGTTTTAGCCGCATTAACTAACCATTTAATGCCTTAAAAATAACTTGGCGAAAAAACACCACTGTTCTGAAGATAACGTAGGCAAGGCGCAAGGCTATTATACACTTGTACACATGAATCTGCACCATAACAACATATGCTATCTTGAAGTTTCCAATGGTAAGAAATTATGTGATAAAAAAGATAAAAACGTTATTTAAAGTATTTTTACCAAAATAACACTCATGTTTTTTTATTGGTTTGTTATCATATTAAAGTATAATTTTGTGATGTCTCTATTCATTTCTTATGCCAAAAACCTTTAAGAGTAGATAAGGTAATTGCAAATCTTAGTAGCTCTAACCATTTTATTTTTCCTTAACAATCACTCCCTCAAAAGAAACACACACGACTGGACTTAAATTTAACCAAATAAGACCCGTTATTATCTCACTTAAATGATTTATATATAATTATGTTCTATTCCTTTGACTTATGTAAAAAAAAAGTAATTTAAATCACTTATAATAAAGTGTTTTTGATTATATAATTTGAAATTACATAAAATAAAAAACAATATATATAATCATGTAATAATTTCATTTTTTGATCATATCATAATTATGAATTAAAAAAATTAGCAATATATAATCATGTAGTAATTTTCTTTTTTGATCATATCTTAATTATGAATTATTCATAAACTCATTCAATTTTAATATAGTTGAATTCATAAAATCCTTATGAACTAAGAAATCTAATGGCATGCTACAATTTATTTGATACATGTGAAAATGTTAATATAATAATTATTAGTCTCTATTTTTTATAACTATCACTTTAAATATTTATACGCACTATATTTTATAATTCTATGCTTTTTTATATGCTAATTTTTGCATAAGAAATACAAAAAATATTTTAAAATAAACCGTACATAAATATTTTAAATTATTTCTAAAAACTACAATAATTAAAAGTATTTTTACATAAAATTCACCCGTGCAATAGGTTTACTATCCTTTATTTTCTTAAAGGTATGAGAAAGAGAGTAAGATAAAAATTAAATAATTCTATTTAGTAACTAATATTAAGCATATTCACTGTTTTTTTAAATTATATAACAACAAACACAAACCAAATATTTTATTAATATTGCACATATATAATAGATATGTAAAAAATTAGTGATAGTCTTAAATATAAAAGAAAACTAGCTCTATCATAAATGCTAGAACTATCCTCTTTCTTTATAATCTTTTACACTAGCATATAGCAATACCACATATTATTTTTGTTGAAGAATCAGCATTCATAACATTTGACATCACTTGATACTGCAAAAAAAACTTAATAAGAAGAAATAATGTTATTTTTTATATATTAAAAAGTCAACACAACATTCTACATATAAACATTATGAATAAATATTTTTATTTGTCTTCATTCGAAATTACATATAAAAGTAAACAATTTTAACATGCATGCTACCACTTTTTGTCTATTCCATATTGTTGATCAAAATTAGTACGGTTTGTATTTATCTATCTAAATACTTTGTCTATTTTAAAAATATAAATATAAACTAATTTAGTTTTGTGAAAATAAATACATCATAAATTTTACTGAAAAAAAATAAAATGTTCAACATAACAACATATGTTATCTTGAAGTTTCCCATGATAAGAAATTAAGTGATATTGGATAGATCGAATGTTATGTGTGAGTTTGATGCAAGTTGGTAGGAATTTATATAGTGACTATTGAAAAATATTTTTAAGGTTTTTGAGTTTGGTTGTGGTTAATGTTTAATTTGAAATATGACCTTTATTTTTAGTCTCTAGTTATGATGTAAGGGAGAACCGCTAGACAATTTTTAAATAGACACTTTGAAGATGCTCTTTCTAAATAAGCGGTACCAAATATATTGTTCTATTCTTATATTACATCACTATTATTATGATAACATTTATATTATTTAATACTGATTTTTATAATATAATATTTATATTTTAGGAGATAAAGTTCAATGCAAGTTAAAATAGAACAAAGAATCTTGTTGAACATTTCATTAATATTTTAAACACATCACATTAGTATACATAATAAAAAAATTCTCACTTATATAATAGATATGTAAAAACATAGTGATAGAATTAAATTAAACAGAAAACTAGCTCTATCATAAATGCTAGAACTATCCTCTTTCTTTATTCTCTTTAACACTAGCATATAGCAATACTATATATTACTTTTGTTGAAGATTCAACATTCATAACATTTCACATCACTTGATACTGCAAAAAAAAAAAATATAATAGGAAGATATACTATTATTTTTTATATACTAAAAAGTCATCACAACATTCAATGTATAAACATTATAAATACATATTTTTATTTGTCTTCATTTGAAATCACATATAAAAGTAAATAATTTTCTCACGCATGCAACCACTTTTTGTCTATTCCATATTATTGATCAAATTTAGTATTGTTTTTTTTTCTCTATCTAAGTACTTTGTTTATTTTAAAAATCTAAATATAAAATAATTTAGCTTTGTGCAAATAAATACATCATAACTTTTACTCAAAAAAATATAGAACTCCTATTTGTTTCAAATAATATGTGGTACAATTAATTTGGATATGAGGAACGATTAATATTTTTAATAAATTAAAATAAAATATTTTATTTTAATTATACACCAAAAGAAAATTAAGCCAGAATAATATGATTCCATCTTTAAACTTAATTTGTGAGGTTTTATAATATAAAACTCTTGATAAATAGCACATTTCAATAATTTCTATTTATTTACAAATTTAATTTACCAATTTTAAAAAATAGTTGGATCCCTTTTTATAAGAATTATATTATTTTCTATTTAGAATTAATATTTAGATAATGCATGTATACCTAGCACAATTGATGGAAGAACTGATCTTGTAAGGGATACTAGTCCCATATTTTCAAGGGACTGCAGCAACATTGTCCACATTGATTTCTTTCATAGCAGCAGTGGTCGACTTCGAGCAGTCACAAGTTGCGCGACAGTCAATATTGGTTTTAGCCGCATTAACTAACCCTTTAATGCCTTAAAAATAACTTGGCGAAAAAACACCACTGTTCTGAAGATAACGTAGGCAAGGCGCAAGGCTATTATACACTTGTACACATGAATCTGCACCATAACAACATATGCTATCTTGAAGTTTCCAATGGTAAGAAATTATGTGATAAAAAAGATAAAAACGTTATTTAAAGTATTTTTACCAAAATAACACTCATGTTTTTTTATTGGTTTGTTATCATATTAAAGTATAATTTTGTGATGTCTCTATTCATTTCTTATGCCAAAAACCTTTAAGAGTAGATAAGGTAATTGCAAATCTTAGTAGCTCTAACCATTTTATTTTTCCTTAACAATCACTCCCTCAAAAGAAACACACACGACTGGACTTAAATTTAACCAAATAAGACCCGTTATTATCTCACTTAAATGATTTATATATAATTATGTTCTATTCCTTTGACTTATGTAAAAAAAAAGTAATTTAAATCACTTATAATAAAGTGTTTTTGATTATATAATTTGAAATTACATAAAATAAAAAACAATATATATAATCATGTAATAATTTCATTTTTTGATCATATCATAATTATGAATTAAAAAAATTAGCAATATATAATCATGTAGTAATTTTCTTTTTTGATCATATCTTAATTATGAATTATTCATAAACTCATTCAATTTTAATATAGTTGAATTCATAAAATCCTTATGAACTAAGAAATCTAATGGCATGCTACAATTTATTTCATACATGTGAAAATGTTAATATAATAATTATTACTCTCTATTTTTTATAACTATCACTTTAAATATTTATACGCACTATATTTTATAATTCTATGCTTTTTTATATGCTAATTTTTGCATAAGAAATACAAAAAATATTTTAAAATAAACCGTACATAAATATTTTAAATTATTTCTAAAAACTACAATAATTAAAAGTATTTTTACATAAAATTCACCCGTGCAATAGGTTTACTATCCTTTATTTTCTTAAAGGTATGAGAAAGAGAGTAAGATAAAAATTAAATAATTCTATTTAGTAACTAATATTAAGCATATTCACTGTTTTTTTAAATTATATAACAACAAACACAAACCAAATATTTTATTAATATTGCACATATATAATAGATATGTAAAAAATTAGTGATAGTCTTAAATATAAAAGAAAACTAGCTCTATCATAAATGCTAGAACTATCCTCTTTCTTTATAATCTTTTACACTAGCATATAGCAATACCACATATTATTTTTGTTGAAGAATCAGCATTCATAACATTTGACATCACTTGATACTGCAAAAAAAACTTAATAAGAAGAAATAATGTTATTTTTTATATATTAAAAAGTCAACACAACATTCTACATATAAACATTATGAATAAATATTTTTATTTGTCTTCATTCGAAATTACATATAAAAGTAAACAATTTTAACATGCATGCTACCACTTTTTGTCTATTCCATATTGTTGATCAAAATTAGTACGGTTTGTATTTATCTATCTAAATACTTTGTCTATTTTAAAAATATAAATATAAACTAATTTAGTTTTGTGAAAATAAATACATCATAAATTTTACTGAAAAAGTATAAAATGTTCAACATAACAACATATGTTATCTTGAAGTTTCCCATGGTAAGAAATTAAGTGATATTGGATAGATCGAATGTTATGTGGTTTGATGCAAGTTGGTAGGAATTTATATAGTGACTATTGAAAAATATTTTTAAGGTTTTTGAGTTTGGTTGTGGTTAATGTTTAATTTGAAATATGACCTTTATTTTTAGTCTCTAGTTATGATGTAAGGGAGAACCGCTAGACAATTTTTAAATAGACACTTTGAAGATGCTCTTTCTAAATAAGCGGTACCAAATATATTGTTCTATTCTTATATTACATCACTATTATTATGATAACATTTATATTATTTAATACTGATTTTTATAATATAATATTTATATTTTAGGAGATAAAGTTCAATGCAAGTTAAAATAGAACAAAGAATCTTGTTGAACATTTCATTAATATTTTAAACACATCACATTAGTATACATAATAAAAAAATTCTCACTTATATAATAGATATGTAAAAACATAGTGATAGAATTAAATTAAACAGAAAACTAGCTCTATCATAAATGCTAGAACTATCCTCTTTCTTTATTCTCTTTAACACTAGCATATAGCAATACTATATATTACTTTTGTTGAAGATTCAACATTCATAACATTTCACGTCACTTGATACTGCAAAAAAAAAAAAATAATAATAGGAAGATATACTATTATTTTTTATATACTAAAAAGTCATCACAACATTCAATGTATAAACATTATAAATAGATATTTTTATTTGTCTTCATTTGAAATCACATATAAAAGTAAATAATTTTCTCACGCATGCAACCACTTTTTGTCTATTCCATATTATTGATCAAATTTAGTATTGTTTGTTTTTCTCTATCGAAGTACTTTGTTTATTTTAAAAATCTAAATATAACATAATTTAGCTTTGTGCAAATAAATACATCATAACTTTTACTCAAAAAAATATAGAACTCCTATTTGTTTCAAATAATATGTGGTACAATTAATTTGGATATGAGGAACGATTAATATTTTTAATAAATTAAAATAAAATATTTTATTTTAATTATACACCAAAAGAAAATTAAGCCAGAATAATATGATTCCATCTTTAAACTTAATTTGTGAGGTTTTATAATATAAAACTCTTGATAAATAGCACATTTCAATAATTTCTATTTATTTACAAATTTAATTTACCAATTTTTAAAAATAGTTGGATCCCTTTTTATAAGAATTATATTATTTTCTCTTTAGAATTAATATTTAGATAATGCATGTATACCTAGCACAATTGATGGAAGAACTGATCTTGTAAGGGATACTAGTCCTATATTTTCAAGGGACTGCAGCAACATTGTCCACATTGATTGCTTTCATAGCAGCAGTGGTCGAGTTCGAGCAGTCACAAGTTGCACGACAGTCAATATTGGTTTTAGCCGCATTAACTAACCCTTTAATGCCTTAAAAACAACTTGGCGAAAAAACACCACTGTTCTGAAGATAACGTAGGCAAGGCGCAAGGCTATTATACACTTGTACACATGAATCTGCACCATAACAACATATGCTATCTTGAAGTTTCCAATGGTAAGAAATTATGTGATAAAAAGGATAAAAACGTTATTTAAAGTATTTTTACCAAAATAACACTCATGTTTTTTTATTGGTTTGTTATCATATTAAAGTATAATTTTGTGATGTCTCTATTCATTTCTTATCCCAAAAACCTTTAAGAGTAGATAAGGTAATTGCAAATCTTAGTAGCTCTAACCAATTTATTTTTCCTTAACAATCACTCCCTCAAAAGAAACACACACGACTGGACTTAAATTTAACCAAATAAGACCCGTTATTATCTCACTTAAATGATTTATATATAATTATGTTCTATTCCTTTGACTTATGTAAAAAAAAAGTAATTTAAATCACTTATAATAAAGTGTTTTTGATTATATAATTTGAAATTACATAAAATAAAAAACAATATATATAATCATGTAATAATTTCATTTTTTGATCATATCATAATTATGAATTAAAAAAATTAGCAATATATAATCATGTAGTAATTTTCTTTTTTGATCATATCTTAATTATGAATTATTCATAAACTCATTCAATTTTAATATAGTTGAATTCATAAAATCCTTATGAACTAAGAAATCTAATGGCATGCTACAATTTATTTGATACATGTGAAAATGTTAATATAATAATTATTACTCTCTATTTTTTATAACTATCACTTTAAATATTTATACGCACTATATTTTATAATTCTATGCTTTTTTATATGCTAATTTTTGCATAAGAAATACAAAAAATATTTTAAAATAAACCGTACATAAATATTTTAAATTATTTCTAAAAACTACAATAATTAAAAGTATTTTTACATAAAATTCACCCGTGCAATAGGTTTACTATCCTTTATTTTCTTAAAGGTATGAGAAAGAGAGTAAGATAAAAATTAAATAATTCTATTTAGTAACTAATATTAAGCATATTCACTGTTTTTTTAAATTATATAACAACAAACACAAACCAAATATTTTATTAATATTGCACATATATAATAGATATGTAAAAAATTAGTGATAGTCTTAAATATAAAAGAAAACTAGCTCTATCATAAATGCTAGAACTATCCTCTTTCTTTATAATCTTTTACACTAGCATATAGCAATACCACATATTATTTTTGTTGAAGAATCAGCATTCATAACATTTGACATCACTTGATACTGCAAAAAAAACTTAATAAGAAGAAATAATGTTATTTTTTATATATTAAAAAGTCAACACAACATTCTACATATAAACATTATGAATAAATATTTTTATTTGTCTTCATTCGAAATTACATATAAAAGTAAACAATTTTAACATGCATGCTACCACTTTTTGTCTATTCCATATTGTTGATCAAAATTAGTACGGTTTGTATTTATCTATCTAAATACTTTGTCTATTTTAAAAATATAAATATAAACTAATTTAGTTTTGTGAAAATAAATACATCATAAATTTTACTGAAAAAGTATAAAATGTTCAACATAACAACATATGTTATCTTGAAGTTTCCCATGGTAAGAAATTAAGTGATATTGGATAGATCGAATGTTATGTGTGAGTTTGATGCAAGTTGGTAGGAATTTATATAGTGACTATTGAAAAATATTTTTAAGGTTTTTGAGTTTGGTTGTGGTTAATGTTTAATTTGAAATATGACCTTTATTTTTAGTCTCTAGTTATGATGTAAGGGAGAGCCGCTAGACAATTTTTAAATAGACACTTTGAAGATGCTCTTTCTAAATAAGCGGTACCAAATATATTGTTCTATTCTTATATTACATCACTATTATTATGATAACATTTATATTATTTAATACTGATTTTTATAATATAATATTTATATTTTAGGAGATAAAGTTCAATGCAAGTTAAAATAGAACAAAGAATCTTGTTGAACATTTCATTAATATTTTAAACACATCACATTAGTATACATAATAAAAAAATTCTCACTTATATAATAGATATGTAAAAACATAGTGATAGAATTAAATTAAACAGAAAACCAGCTCTATCATAAATGCTAGAACTATCCTCTTTCTTTATTCTCTTTAACACTAGCATATAGCAATACTATATATTACTTTTGTTGAAGATTCAACATTCATAACATTTCACATCACTTGATACTGCAAAAAAAAAAAATATAATAGGAAGATATACTATTATTTTTTATATACTAAAAAGTCATCACAACATTCAATGTATAAACATTATAAATAGATATTTTTATTTGTCTTCATTTGAAATCACATATAAAAGTAAATAATTTTCTCACGCATGCAACCACTTTTTGTCTATTCCATATTATTGATCAAATTTAGTATTGTTTGTTTTTCTCTATCTAAGTACTTTGTTTATTTTAAAAATCTAAATATAAAATAATTTAGCTTTGTGCAAATAAATACATCATAACTTTTACTCAAAAAAATATAGAACTCCTATTTGTTTCAAATAATATGTGGTACAATTAATTTGGATATGAGGAACGATTAATATTTTTAATAAATTAAAATAAAATATTTTATTTTAATTATACACCAAAAGAAAATTAAGCCAGAATAATATGATTCCATCTTTAAACTTAATTTGTGAGGTTTTATAATATAAAACTCTTGATAAATAACACATTTCAATAATTTCTATTTATTTACAAATTTAATTTACCAATTTTAAAAAATAGTTGGATCCCTTTTTATAAGAATTATATTATTTTCTATTTAGAATTAATATTTAGATAATGCATGTATACCTAGCACAATTGATGGAAGAACTGATCTTGTAAGGGATACTAGTCCCATATTTTCAAGGGACTGCAGCAACATTGTCCACATTGATTGCTTTCATAGCAGCAGTGGTCGACTTCGAGCAGTCACAAGTTGCGCGACAGTCAATATTGGTTTTAGCCGCATTAACTAACCCTTTAATGCCTTAAAAACAACTTGGAGAAAAAACACCACTGTTCTGAAGATAACGTAGGCAAGGCGCAAGGCTATTATACACTTGTACACATGAATCTGCACCATAACAACATATGCTATCTTGAAGTTTCCAATGGTAAGAAATTATGTGATAAAAAAGATAAAAACGTTATTTAAAGTATTTTTACCAAAATAACACTCATGTTTTTTTATTGGTTTGTTATCATATTAAAGTATAATTTTGTGATGTCTCTATTCATTTCTTATGCCAAAAACCTTTAGGAGTAGATAAGGTAATTGCAAATCTTAGTAGCTCTAACCATTTTATTTTTCCTTAACAATCACTCCCTCAAAAGAAACACACACGACTGGACTTAAATTTAACCAAATAAGACCCGTTATTATCTCACTTAAATGATTTATATATAATTATGTTCTATTCCTTTGACTTATGTAAAAAAAAAGTAATTTAAATCACTTATAATAAAGTGTTTTTGATTATATAATTTGAAATTACATAAAATAAAAAACAATATATATAATCATGTAATAATTTCATTTTTTGATCATATCATAATTATGAATTAAAAAAATTAGCAATATATAATCATGTAGTAATTTTCTTTTTTGATCATATCTTAATTATGAATTATTCATAAACTCATTCAATTTTAATATAGTTGAATTCATAAAATCCTTATGAACTAAGAAATCTAATGGCATGCTACAATTTATTTGATACATGTGAAAATGTTAATATAATAATTATTACTCTCTATTTTTTATAACTATCACTTTAAATATTTATACGCACTATATTTTATAATTCTATGCTTTTTTATATGCTAATTTTTGCATAAGAAATACAAAAAATATTTTAAAATAAACCGTACATAAATATTTTAAATTATTTCTAAAAACTACAATAATTAAAAGTATTTTTACATAAAATTCACCCGTGCAATAGGTTTACTATCCTTTATTTTCTTAAAGGTATGAGAAAGAGAGTAAGATAAAAATTAAATAATTCTATTTAGTAACTAATATTAAGCATATTCACTGTTTTTTTAAATTATATAACAACAAACACAAACCAAATATTTTATTAATATTGCACATATATAATAGATATGTAAAAAATTAGTGATAGTCTTAAATATAAAAGAAAACTAGCTCTATCATAAATGCTAGAACTATCCTCTTTCTTTATAATCTTTTACACTAGCATATAGCAATACCACATATTATTTTTGTTGAAGAATCAGCATTCATAACATATGACATCACTTGATACTGCAAAAAAAACTTAATAAGAAGAAATAATGTTATTTTTTATATATTAAAAAGTCAACACAACATTCTACATATAAACATTATGAATAAATATTTTTATTTGTCTTCATTCGAAATTACATATAAAAGTAAACAATTTTAACATGCATGCTACCACTTTTTGTCTATTCCATATTGTTGATCAAAATTAGTACGGTTTGTATTTATCTATCTAAATACTTTGTCTATTTTAAAAATATAAATATAAACTAATTTAGTTTTGTGAAAATAAATACATCATAAATTTTACTGAAAAAGTATAAAATGTTCAACATAACAACATATGTTATCTTGAAGTTTCCCATGGTAAGAAATTAAGTGATATTGGATAGATCGAATGTTATGTGTGAGTTTGATGCAAGTTGGTAGGAATTTATATAGTGACTATTGAAAAATATTTTTAAGGTTTTTGAGTTTGGTTGTGGTTAATGTTTAATTTGAAATATGACCTTTATTTTTAGTCTCTAGTTATGATGTAAGGGAGAGCCGCTAGACAATTTTTAAATAGACACTTTGAAGATGCTCTTTCTAAATAAGCGGTACCAAATATATTGTTCTATTCTTATATTACATCACTATTATTATGATAACATTTATATTATTTAATACTGATTTTTATAATATAATATTTATATTTTAGGAGATAAAGTTCAATGCAAGTTAAAATAGAACAAAGAATCTTGTTGAACATTTCATTAATATTTTAAACACATCACATTAGTATACATAATAAAAAAATTCTCACTTATATAATAGATATGTAAAAACATAGTGATAGAATTAAATTAAACAGAAAACTAGCTCTATCATAAATGCTAGAACTATCCTCTTTCTTTATTCTCTTTAACACTAGCATATAGCAATACTATATATTACTTTTGTTGAAGATTCAACATTCATAACATTTCACATCACTTGATACTGCAAAAAAAAAAAATATAATAGGAAGATATACTATTATTTTTTATATACTAAAAAGTCATCACAACATTCAATGTATAAACATTATAAATAGATATTTTTATTTGTCTTCATTTGAAATCACATATAAAAGTAAATAATTTTCTCACGCATGCAACCACTTTTTGTCTATTCCATATTATTGATCAAATTTAGTATTGTTTGTTTTTCTCTATCTAAGTACTTTGTTTATTTTAAAAATCTAAATATAAAATAATTTAGCTTTGTGCAAATAAATACATCATAACTTTTACTCAAAAAAATATAGAACTCCTATTTGTTTCAAATAATATGTGGTACAATTAATTTGGATATGAGGAACGATTAATATTTTTAATAAATTAAAATAAAATATTTTATTTTAATTATACACCAAAAGAAAATTAAGCCAGAATAATATGATTCCATCTTTAAACTTAATTTGTGAGGTTTTATAATATAAAACTCTTGATAAATAGCACATTTCAATAATATCTATTTATTTACAAATTTAATTTACCAATTTTAAAAAATAGTTGGATCCCTTTTTATAAGAATTATATTATTTTCTATTTAGAATTAATATTTAGATAATGCATGTATACCTAGCACAATTGATGGAAGAACTGATCTTGTAAGGGATACTAGTCCCATATTTTCAAGGGACTGCAGCAACATTGTCCACATTGATTGCTTTCATAGCAGCAGTGGTCGACTTCGAGCAGTCACAAGTTGCGCGACAGTCAATATTGGTTTTAGCCGCATTAACTAACCCTTTAATGCCTTAAAAACAACTTGGCGAAAAAACACCACTGTTCTGAAGATAACGTAGGCAAGGCGCAAGGCTATTATACACTTGTACACATGAATCTGCACCATAACAACATATGCTATCTTGAAGTTTCCAATGGTAAGAAATTATGTGATAAAAAAGATAAAAACGTTATTTAAAGTATTTTTACCAAAATAACACTCATGTTTTTTTATTGGTTTGTTATCATATTAAAGTATAATTTTGTGATGTCTCTATTCATTTCTTATGCCAAAAACCTTTAGGAGTAGATAAGGTAATTGCAAATCTTAGTAGCTCTAACCATTTTATTTTTCCTTAACAATCACTCCCTCAAAAGAAACACACACGACTGGACTTAAATTTAACCAAATAAGACCCGTTATTATCTCACTTAAATGATTTATATATAATTATGTTCTATTCCTTTGACTTATGTAAAAAAAAAGTAATTTAAATCACTTATAATAAAGTGTTTTTGATTATATAATTTGAAATTACATAAAATAAAAAACAATATATATAATCATGTAATAATTTCATTTTTTGATCATATCATAATTATGAATTAAAAAAATTAGCAATATATAATCATGTAGTAATTTTCTTTTTTGATCATATCTTAATTATGAATTATTCATAAACTCATTCAATTTTAATATAGTTGAATTCATAAAATCCTTATGAACTAAGAAATCTAATGGCATGCTACAATTTATTTGATACATGTGAAAATGTTAATATAATAATTATTACTCTCTATTTTTTATAACTATCACTTTAAATATTTATACGCACTATATTTTATAATTCTATGCTTTTTTATATGCTAATTTTTGCATAAGAAATACAAAAAATATTTTAAAATAAACCGTACATAAATATTTTAAATTATTTCTAAAAACTACAATAATTAAAAGTATTTTTACATAAAATTCACCCGTGCAATAGGTTTACTATCCTTTATTTTCTTAAAGGTATGAGAAAGAGAGTAAGATAAAAATTAAATAATTCTATTTAGTAACTAATATTAAGCATATTCACTGTTTTTTTAAATTATATAACAACAAACACAAACCAAATATTTTATTAATATTGCACATATATAATAGATATGTAAAAAATTAGTGATAGTCTTAAATATAAAAGAAAACTAGCTCTATCATAAATGCTAGAACTATCCTCTTTCTTTATAATCTTTTACACTAGCATATAGCAATACCACATATTATTTTTGTTGAAGAATCAGCATTCATAACATATGACATCACTTGATACTGCAAAAAAAACTTAATAAGAAGAAATAATGTTATTTTTTATATATTAAAAAGTCAACACAACATTCTACATATAAACATTATGAATAAATATTTTTATTTGTCTTCATTCGAAATTACATATAAAAGTAAACAATTTTAACATGCATGCTACCACTTTTTGTCTATTCCATATTGTTGATCAAAATTAGTACGGTTTGTATTTATCTATCTAAATACTTTGTCTATTTTAAAAATATAAATATAAACTAATTTAGTTTTGTGAAAATAAATACATCATAAATTTTACTGAAAAAGTATAAAATGTTCAACATAACAACATATGTTATCTTGAAGTTTCCCATGGTAAGAAATTAAGTGATATTGGATAGATCGAATGTTATGTGTGAGTTTGATGCAAGTTGGTAGGAATTTATATAGTGACTATTGAAAAATATTTTTAAGGTTTTTGAGTTTGGTTGTGGTTAATGTTTAATTTGAAATATGACCTTTATTTTTAGTCTCTAGTTATGATGTAAGGGAGAGCCGCTAGACAATTTTTAAATAGACACTTTGAAGATGCTCTTTCTAAATAAGCGGTACCAAATATATTGTTCTATTCTTATATTACATCACTATTATTATGATAACATTTATATTATTTAATACTGATTTTTATAATATAATATTTATATTTTAGGAGATAAAGTTCAATGCAAGTTAAAATAGAACAAAGAATCTTGTTGAACATTTCATTAATATTTTAAACACATCACATTAGTATACATAATAAAAAAATTCTCACTTATATAATAGATATGTAAAAACATAGTGATAGAATTAAATTAAACAGAAAACTAGCTCTATCATAAATGCTAGAACTATCCTCTTTCTTTATTCTCTTTAACACTAGCATATAGCAATACTATATATTACTTTTGTTGAAGATTCAACATTCATAACATTTCACATCACTTGATACTGCAAAAAAAAAAAATATAATAGGAAGATATACTATTATTTTTTATATACTAAAAAGTCATCACAACATTCAATGTATAAACATTATAAATAGATATTTTTATTTGTCTTCATTTGAAATCACATATAAAAGTAAATAATTTTCTCACGCATGCAACCACTTTTTGTCTATTCCATATTATTGATCAAATTTAGTATTGTTTGTTTTTCTCTATCTAAGTACTTTGTTTATTTTAAAAATCTAAATATAAAATAATTTAGCTTTGTGCAAATAAATACATCATAACTTTTACTCAAAAAAATATAGAACTCCTATTTGTTTCAAATAATATGTGGTACAATTAATTTGGATATGAGGAACGATTAATATTTTTAATAAATTAAAATAAAATATTTTATTTTAATTATACACCAAAAGAAAATTAAGCCAGAATAATATGATTCCATCTTTAAACTTAATTTGTGAGGTTTTATAATATAAAACTCTTGATAAATAGCACATTTCAATAATATCTATTTATTTACAAATTTAATTTACCAATTTTAAAAAATAGTTGGATCCCTTTTTATAAGAATTATATTATTTTCTATTTAGAATTAATATTTAGATAATGCATGTATACCTAGCACAATTGATGGAAGAACTGATCTTGTAAGGGATACTAGTCCCATATTTTCAAGGGACTGCAGCAACATTGTCCACATTGATTGCTTTCATAGCAGCAGTGGTCGACTTCGAGCAGTCACAAGTTGCGCGACAGTCAATATTGGTTTTAGCCGCATTAACTAACCCTTTAATGCCTTAAAAACAACTTGGCGAAAAAACACCACTGTTCTGAAGATAACGTAGGCAAGGCGCAAGGCTATTATACACTTGTACACATGAATCTGCACCATAACAACATATGCTATCTTGAAGTTTCCAATGGTAAGAAATTATGTGATAAAAAAGATAAAAACGTTATTTAAAGTATTTTTACCAAAATAACACTCATGTTTTTTTATTGGTTTGTTATCATATTAAAGTATAATTTTGTGATGTCTCTATTCATTTCTTATGCCAAAAACCTTTAGGAGTAGATAAGGTAATTGCAAATCTTAGTAGCTCTAACCATTTTATTTTTCCTTAACAATCACTCCCTCAAAAGAAACACACACGACTGGACTTAAATTTAACCAAATAAGACCCGTTATTATCTCACTTAAATGATTTATATATAATTATGTTCTATTCCTTTGACTTATGTAAAAAAAAAGTAATTTAAATCACTTATAATAAAGTGTTTTTGATTATATAATTTGAAATTACATAAAATAAAAAACAATATATATAATCATGTAATAATTTCATTTTTTGATCATATCATAATTATGAATTAAAAAAATTAGCAATATATAATCATGTAGTAATTTTCTTTTTTGATCATATCTTAATTATGAATTTTTCATAAACTCATTCAATTTTAATATAGTTGAATTCATAAAATCCTTATGAACTAAGAAATCTAATGGCATGCTACAATTTATTTGATACATGTGAAAATGTTAATATAATAATTATTACTCTCTATTTTTTATAACTATCACTTTAAATATTTATACGCACTATATTTTATAATTCTATGCTTTTTTATATGCTAATTTTTGCATAAGAAATACAAAAAATATTTTAAAATAAACCGTACATAAATATTTTAAATTATTTCTAAAAACTACAATAATTAAAAGTATTTTTACATAAAATTCACCCGTGCAATAGGTTTACTATCCTTTATTTTCTTAAAGGTATGAGAAAGAGAGTAAGATAAAAATTAAATAATTCTATTTAGTAACTAATATTAAGCATATTCACTGTTTTTTTAAATTATATAACAACAAACACAAACCAAATATTTTATTAATATTGCACATATATAATAGATATGTAAAAAATTAGTGATAGTCTTAAATATAAAAGAAAACTAGCTCTATCATAAATGCTAGAACTATCCTCTTTCTTTATAATCTTTTACACTAGCATATAGCAATACCACATATTATTTTTGTTGAAGAATCAACATTCATAACATTTGACATCACTTGATACTGCAAAAAAAACTTAATAAGAAGAAATAATGTTATTTTTTATATATTAAAAAGTCAACACAACATTCTACATATAAACATTATGAATAAATATTTTTATTTGTCTTCATTCGAAATTACATATAAAAGTAAACAATTTTAACATGCATGCTACCACTTTTTGTCTATTCCATATTGTTGATCAAAATTAGTACGGTTTGTATTTATCTATCTAAATACTTTTTCTATTTTAAAAATATAAATATAAACTAATTTAGTTTTGTGAAAATAAATACATCATAAATTTTACTGAAAAAGTATAAAATGTTCAACATAACAACATATGTTATCTTGAAGTTTCCCATGGTAAGAAATTAAGTGATATTGGATAGATCGAATGTTATGTGTGAGTTTGATGCAAGTTGGTAGGAATTTATATAGTGACTATTGAAAAATATTTTTAAGGTTTTTGAGTTTGGTTGTGGTTAATGTTTAATTTGAAATATGACCTTTATTTTTAGTCTCTAGTTATGATGTAAGGGAGAACCGCTAGACAATTTTTAAATAGACACTTTGAAGATGCTCTTTCTAAATAAGCGGTACCAAATATATTGTTCTATTCTTATATTACATCACTATTATTATGATAACATTTATATTATTTAATACTGATTTTTATAATATAATATTTATATTTTAGGAGATAAAGTTCAATGCAAGTTAAAATAGAACAAAGAATCTTGTTGAACATTTCATTAATATTTTAAACACATCACATTAGTATACATAATAAAAAAATTCTCACTTATATAATAGATATGTAAAAACATAGTGATAGAATTAAATTAAACAGAAAACTAGCTCTATCATAAATGCTAGAACTATCCTCTTTCTTTATTCTCTTTAACACTAGCATATAGCAATACTATATATTACTTTTGTTGAAGATTCAACATTCATAACATTTCACATCACTTGATACTGCAAAAAAAAAAAATATAATAGGAAGATATACTATTATTTTTTATATACTAAAAAGTCATCACAACATTCAATGTATAAACATTATAAATAGATATTTTTATTTGTCTTCATTTGAAATCACATATAAAAGTAAATAATTTTCTCACGCATGCAACCACTTTTTGTCTATTCCATATTATTGATCAAATTTAGTATTGTTTGTTTTTCTCTATCTAAGTACTTTGTTTATTTTAAAAATCTAAATATAAAATAATTTAGCTTTGTGCAAATAAATACATCATAACTTTTACTCAAAAAAATATAGAACTCCTATTTGTTTCAAATAATATGTGGTACAATTAATTTGGATATGAGGAACGATTAATATTTTTAATAAATTAAAATAAAATATTTTATTTTAATTATACACCAAAAGAAAATTAAGCCAGAATAATATGATTCCATCTTTAAACTTAATTTGTGAGGTTTTATAATATAAAACTCTTGATAAATAGCACATTTCAATAATTTTTATTTATTTACAAATTTAATTTACCAATTTTAAAAAATAGTTGGATCCCTTTTTATAAGAATTATATTATTTTCTATTTAGAATTAATATTTAGATAATGCATGTATACCTAGCACAATTGATGGAAGAACTGATCTTGTAAGGGATACTAGTCCCATATTTTCAAGGGACTGCAGCAACATTGTCCACATTGATTGCTTTCATAGCAGCAGTGGTCGACTTCGAGCAGTCACAAGTTGCGCGACAGTCAATATTGGTTTTAGCCGCATTAACTAACCCTTTAATGCCTTAAAAACAACTTGGCGAAAAAACACCACTGTTCTGAAGATAACGTAGGCAAGGCGCAAGGCTATTATACACTTGTACACATGAATCTGCACCATAACAACATATGCTATCTTGAAGTTTCCAATGGTAAGAAATTATGTGATAAAAAAGATAAAAACGTTATTTAAAGTATTTTTACCAAAATAACACTCATGTTTTTTTATTGGTTTGTTATCATATTAAAGTATAATTTTGTGATGTCTCTATTCATTTCTTATGCCAAAAACCTTTAAGAGTAGATAAGGTAATTGCAAATCTTAGTAGCTCTAACCATTTTATTTTTCCTTAACAATCACTCCCTCAAAAGAAACACACACGACTGGACTTAAATTTAACCAAATAAGACCCGTTATTATCTCACTTAAATGATTTATATATAATTATGTTCTATTCCTTTGACTTATGTAAAAAAAAAGTAATTTAAATCACTTATAATAAAGTGTTTTTGATTATATAATTTGAAATTACATAAAATAAAAAACAATATATATAATCATGTAATAATTTCATTTTTTGATCATATCATAATTATGAATTAAAAAAATTAGCAATATATAATCATGTAGTAATTTTCTTTTTTGATCATATCTTAATTATGAATTATTCATAAACTCATTCAATTTTAATATAGTTGAATTCATAAAATCCTTATGAACTAAGAAATCTAATGGCATGCTACAATTTATTTGATACATGTGAAAATGTTAATATAATAATTATTACTCTCTATTTTTTATAACTATCACTTTAAATATTTATACGCACTATATTTTATAATTCTATGCTTTTTTATATGCTAATTTTTGCATAAGAAATACAAAAAATATTTTAAAATAAACCGTACATAAATATTTTAAATTATTTCTAAAAACTACAATAATTAAAAGTATTTTTACATAAAATTCACCCGTGCAATAGGTTTACTATCCTTTATTTTCTTAAAGGTATGAGAAAGAGAGTAAGATAAAAATTAAATAATTCTATTTAGTAACTAATATTAAGCATATTCACTGTTTTTTTAAATTATATAACAACAAACACAAACCAAATATTTTATTAATATTGCACATATATAATAGATATGTAAAAAATTAGTGATAGTCTTAAATATAAAAGAAAACTAGCTCTATCATAAATGCTAGAACTATCCTCTTTCTTTATAATCTTTTACACTAGCATATAGCAATACCACATATTATTTTTGTTGAAGAATCAGCATTCATAACATTTGACATCACTTGATACTGCAAAAAAAACTTAATAAGAAGAAATAATGTTATTTTTTATATATTAAAAAGTCAACACAACATTCTACATATAAACATTATGAATAAATATTTTTATTTGTCTTCATTCGAAATTACATATAAAAGTAAACAATTTTAACATGCATGCTACCACTTTTTGTCTATTCCATATTGTTGATCAAAATTAGTACGGTTTGTATTTATCTATCTAAATACTTTGTCTATTTTAAAAATATAAATATAAACTAATTTAGTTTTGTGAAAATAAATACATCATAAATTTTACTGAAAAAGTATAAAATGTTCAACATAACAACATATGTTATCTTGAAGTTTCCCATGGTAAGAAATTAAGTGATATTGGATAGATCGAATGTTATGTGTGAGTTTGATGCAAGTTGGTAGGAATTTATATAGTGACTATTGAAAAATATTTTTAAGGTTTTTGAGTTTGGTTGTGGTTAATGTTTAATTTGAAATATGACCTTTATTTTTAGTCTCTAGTTATGATGTAAGGGAGAACCGCTAGACAATTTTTAAATAGACACTTTGAAGATGCTCTTTCTAAATAAGCGGTACCAAATATATTGTTCTATTCTTATATTACATCACTATTATTATGATAACATTTATATTATTTAATACTGATTTTTATAATATAATATTTATATTTTAGGAGATAAAGTTCAATGCAAGTTAAAATAGAACAAAGAATCTTGTTGAACATTTCATTAATATTTTAAACACATCACATTAGTATACATAATAAAAAAATTCTCACTTATATAATAGATATGTAAAAACATAGTGATAGAATTAAATTAAACAGAAAACTAGCTCTATCATAAATGCTAGAACTATCCTCTTTCTTTATTCTCTTTAACACTAGCATATAGCAATACTATATATTACTTTTGTTGAAGATTCAACATTCATAACATTTCACATCACTTGATACTGCAAAAAAAAAAAAATATAATAGGAAGATATACTATTATTTTTTATATACTAAAAAGTCATCACAACATTCAATGTATAAACATTATAAATAGATATTTTTATTTGTCTTCATTTGAAATCACATATAAAAGTAAATAATTTTCTCACGCATGCAACCACTTTTTGTCTATTCCATATTATTGATCAAATTTAGTATTGTTTGTTTTTCTCTATCTAAGTACTTTGTTTATTTTAAAAATCTAAATATAAAATAATTTAGCTTTGTGCAAATAAATACATCATAACTTTTACTCAAAAAAATATAGAACTCCTATTTGTTTCAAATAATATGTGGTACAATTAATTTGGATATGAGGAACGATTAATATTTTTAATAAATTAAAATAAAATATTTTATTTTAATTATACACCAAAAGAAAATTAAGCCAGAATAATATGATTCCATCTTTAAACTTAATTTGTGAGGTTTTATAATTTAAAACTCTTGATAAATAACACATTTCAATAATTTCTATTTATTTACAAATTTAATTTACCAATTTTAAAAAATAGTTGGATCCCTTTTTATAAGAATTATATTATTTTCTATTTAGAATTAATATTTAGATAATGCATGTATACCTAGCACAATTGATGGAAGAACTGATCTTGTAAGGGATACTAGTCCCATATTTTCAAGGGACTGCAGCAACATTGTCCACATTGATTGCTTTCATAGCAGCAGTGGTCGACTTCGAGCAGTCACAAGTTGCGCGACAGTCAATATTGGTTTTAGCCGCATTAACTAACCCTTTAATGCCTTAAAAACAACTTGGCGAAAAAACACCACTGTTCTGAAGATAACGTAGGCAAGGCGCAAGGCTATTATACACTTGTACACATGAATCTGCACCATAACAACATATGCTATCTTGAAGTTTCCAATGGTAAGAAATTATGTGATAAAAAAGATAAAAACGTTATTTAAAGTATTTTTACCAAAATAACACTCATGTTTTTTTATTGGTTTGTTATCATATCAAAGTATAATTTTGTGATGTCTCTATTCATTTCTTATGCCAAAAACCTTTAAGAGTAGATAAGGTAATTGCAAATCTTAGTAGCTCTAACCATTTTATTTTTCCTTAACAATCACTCCCTCAAAAGAAACACACACGACTGGACTTAAATTTAACCAAATAAGACCCGTTATTATCTCACTTAAATGATTTATATATAATTATGTTCTATTCCTTTGACTTATGTAAAAAAAAAGTAATTTAAATCACTTATAATAAAGTGTTTTTGATTATATAATTTGAAATTACATAAAATAAAAAACAATATATATAATCATGTAATAATTTCATTTTTTGATCATATCATAATTATGAATTAAAAAAATTAGCAATATATAATCATGTAGTAATTTTCTTTTTTGATCATATCTTAATTATGAATTATTCATAAACTCATTCAATTTTAATATAGTTGAATTCATAAAATCCTTATGAACTAAGAAATCTAATGGCATGCTACAATTTATTTGATACATGTGAAAATGTTAATATAATAATTATTAGTCTCTATTTTTTATAACTATCACTTTAAATATTTATACGCACTATATTTTATAATTCTATGCTTTTTTATATGCTAATTTTTGCATAAGAAATACAAAAAATATTTTAAAATAAACCGTACATAAATATTTTAAATTATTTCTAAAAACTACAATAATTAAAAGTATTTTTACATAAAATTCACCCGTGCAATAGGTTTACTATCCTTTATTTTCTTAAAGGTATGAGAAAGAGAGTAAGATAAAAATTAAATAATTCTATTTAGTAACTAATATTAAGCATATTCACTGTTTTTTTAAATTATATAACAACAAACACAAACCAAATATTTTATTAATATTGCACATATATAATAGATATGTAAAAAATTAGTGATAGTCTTAAATATAAAAGAAAACTAGCTCTATCATAAATGCTAGAACTATCCTCTTTCTTTATAATCTTTTACACTAGCATATAGCAATACCACATATTATTTTTGTTGAAGAATCAGCATTCATAACATTTGACATCACTTGATACTGCAAAAAAAACTTAATAAGAAGAAATAATGTTATTTTTTATATATTAAAAAGTCAACACAACATTCTACATATAAACATTATGAATAAATATTTTTATTTGTCTTCATTCGAAATTACATATAAAAGTAAACAATTTTAACATGCATGCTACCACTTTTTGTCTATTCCATATTGTTGATCAAAATTAGTACGGTTTGTATTTATCTATCTAAATACTTTGTCTATTTTAAAAATATAAATATAAACTAATTTAGTTTTGTGAAAATAAATACATCATAAATTTTACTGAAAAAGTATAAAATGTTCAACATAACAACATATGTTATCTTGAAGTTTCCCATGGTAAGAAATTAAGTGATATTGGATAGATCGAATGTTATGTGTGAGTTTGATGCAAGTTGGTAGGAATTTATATAGTGACTATTGAAAAATATTTTTAAGGTTTTTGAGTTTGGTTGTGGTTAATGTTTAATTTGAAATATGACCTTTATTTTTAGTCTCTAGTTATGATGTAAGGGAGAACCGCTAGACAATTTTTAAATAGACACTTTGAAGATGCTCTTTCTAAATAAGCGGTACCAAATATATTGTTCTATTCTTATATTACATCACTATTATTATGATAACATTTATATTATTTAATACTGATTTTTATAATATAATATTTATATTTTAGGAGATAAAGTTCAATGCAAGTTAAAATAGAACAAAGAATCTTGTTGAACATTTCATTAATATTTTAAACACATCACATTAGTATACATAATAAAAAAATTCTCACTTATATAATAGATATGTAAAAACATAGTGATAGAATTAAATTAAACAGAAAACTAGCTCTATCATAAATGCTAGAACTATCCTCTTTCTTTATTCTCTTTAACACTAGCATATAGCAATACTATATATTACTTTTGTTGAAGATTCAACATTCATAACATTTCACATCACTTGATACTGCAAAAAAAAAAATATAATAGGAAGATATACTATTATTTTTTATATACTAAAAAGTCATCACAACATTCAATGTATAAACATTATAAATAGATATTTTTATTTGTCTTCATTTGAAATCACATATAAAAGTAAATAATTTTCTCACGCATGCAACCACTTTTTGTCTATTCCATATTATTGATCAAATTTAGTATTGTTTGTTTTTCTCTATCTAAGTACTTTGTTTATTTTAAAAATCTAAATATAAAATAATTTAGCTTTGTGCAAATAAATACATCATAACTTTTACTCAAAAAAATATAGAACTCCTATTTGTTTCAAATAATATGTGGTACAATTAATTTGGATATGAGGAACGATTAATATTTTTAATAAATTAAAATAAAATATTTTATTTTAATTATACACCAAAAGAAAATTAAGCCAGAATAATATGATTCCATCTTTAAACTTAATTTGTGAGGTTTTATAATATAAAACTCTTGATAAATAGCACATTTCAATAATTTCTATTTATTTACAAATTTAATTTACCAATTTTAAAAAATAGTTGGATCCCTTTTTATAAGAATTATATTATTTTCTATTTAGAATTAATATTTAGATAATGCATGTATACCTAGCACAATTGATGGAAGAACTGATCTTGTAAGGGATACTAGTCCCATATTTTCAAGGGACTGCAGCAACATTGTCCACATTGATTGCTTTCATAGCAGCAGTGGTCGACTTCGAGCAGTCACAAGTTGCGCGACAGTCAATATTGGTTTTAGCCGCATTAACTAACCCTTTAATGCCTTAAAAACAACTTGGCGAAAAAACACCACTGTTCTGAAGATAACGTAGGCAAGGCGCAAGGCTATTATACACTTGTACACATGAATCTGCACCATAACAACATATGCTATCTTGAAGTTTCCAATGGTAAGAAATTATGTGATAAAAAAGATAAAAACGTTATTTAAAGTATTTTTACCAAAATAACACTCATGTTTTTTTATTGGTTTGTTATCATATTAAAGTATAATTTTGTGATGTCTCTATTCATTTCTTATGCCAAAAACCTTTAGGAGTAGATAAGGTAATTGCAAATCTTAGTAGCTCTAACCATTTTATTTTTCCTTAACAATCACTCCCTCAAAAGAAACACACACGATTGGACTTAAATTTAACCAAATAAGACCCGTTATTATCTCACATAAATGATTTATATATAATTATGTTCTATTCCTTTGACTTATGTAAAAAAAAAGTAATTTAAATCACTTATAATAAAGTGTTTTTGATTATATAATTTGAAATTACATAAAATAAAAAACAATATATATAATCATGTAATAATTTCATTTTTTGATCATATCATAATTATGAATTAAAAAAATTAGCAATATATAATCATGTAGTAATTTTCTTTTTTGATCATATCTTAATTATGAATTATTCATAAACTCATTCAATTTTAATATAGTTGAATTCATAAAATCCTTATGAACTAAGAAATCTAATGGCATGCTACAATTTATTTGATACATGTGAAAATGTTAATATAATAATTATTACTCTCTATTTTTTATAACTATCACTTTAAATATTTATACGCACTATATTTTATAATTCTATGCTTTTTTATATGCTAATTTTTGCATAAGAAATACAAAAAATATTTTAAAATAAACCGTACATAAATATTTTAAATTATTTCTAAAAACTACAATAATTAAAAGTATTTTTACATAAAATTCACCCGTGCAATAGGTTTACTATCCTTTATTTTCTTAAAGGTATGAGAAAGAGAGTAAGATAAAAATTAAATAATTCTATTTAGTAACTAATATTAAGCATATTCACTGTTTTTTTAAATTATATAACAACAAACACAAACCAAATATTTTATTAATATTGCACATATATAATAGATATGTAAAAAATTAGTGATAGTCTTAAATATAAAAGAAAACTAGCTCTATCATAAATGCTAGAACTATCCTCTTTCTTTATAATCTTTTACACTAGCATATAACAATACCACATATTATTTTTGTTGAAGAATCAGCATTCATAACATTTGACATCACTTGATACTGCAAAAAAAACTTAATAAGAAGAAATAATGTTATTTTTTATATATTAAAAAGTCAACACAACATTCTACATATAAACATTATGAATAAATATTTTTATTTGTCTTCATTCGAAATTACATATAAAAGTAAACAATTTTAACATGCATGCTACCACTTTTTGTCTATTCCATATTGTTGATCAAAATTAGTACGGTTTGTATTTATCTATCTAAATACTTTGTCTATTTTAAAAATATAAATATAAACTAATTTAGTTTTGTGAAAATAAATACATCATAAATTTTACTGAAAAAGTATAAAATGTTCAACATAACAACATATGTTATCTTGAAGTTTCCCATGGTAAGAAATTAAGTGATATTGGATAGATCGAATGTTATGTGTGAGTTTGATGCAAGTTGGTAGGAATTTATATAGTGACTATTGAAAAATATTTTTAAGGTTTTTGAGTTTGGTTGTGGTTAATGTTTAATTTGAAATATGACCTTTATTTTTAGTCTCTAATTATGATGTAAGGGAGAGCCGCTAGACAATTTTTAAATAGACACTTTGAAGATGCTCTTTCTAAATAAGCGGTACCAAATATATTGTTCTATTCTTATATTACATCACTATTATTATGATAACATTTATATTATTTAATACTGATTTTTATAATATAATATTTATATTTTAGGAGATAAAGTTCAATGCAAGTTAAAATAGAACAAAGAATCTTGTTGAACATTTCATTAATATTTTAAACACATCACATTAGTATACATAATAAAAAAATTCTCACTTATATAATAGATATGTAAAAACATAGTGATAGAATTAAATTAAACAAAAAACTAGCTCTATCATAAATGCTAGAACTATCCTCTTTCTTTATTCTCTTTAACACTAGCATATAGCAATACTATATATTACTTTTGTTGAAGATTCAACATTCATAACATTTCACATCACTTGATACTGCAAAAAAAAAAAATATAATAGGAAGATATACTATTATTCTTTATATACTAAAAAGTCATCCCAACATTCAATGTATAAACATTATAAATAGATATTTTTATTTGTCTTCATTTGAAATCACATATAAAAGTAAATAATTTTCTCACGCATGCAACCACTTTTTGTCTATTCCATATTATTGATCAAATTTAGTATTGTTTGTTTTTCTCTATCTAAGTACTTTGTTTATTTTAAAAATCTAAATATAAAATAATTTAGCTTTGTGCAAATAAATACATCATAACTTTTACTCAAAAAAATATAGAACTCCTATTTGTTTCAAATAATATGTGGTACAATTAATTTGGATATGAGGAACGATTAATATTTTTAATAAATTAAAATAAAATATTTTATTTTAATTATACACCAAAAGAAAATTAAGCCAGAATAATATGATTCCATCTTTAAACTTAATTTGTGAGGTTTTATAATATAAAACTCTTGATAAATAGCACATTTCAATAATATCTATTTATTTACAAATTTAATTTACCAATTTTAAAAAATAGTTGGATCCCTTTTTATAAGAATTATATTATTTTCTATTTAGAATTAATATTTAGACAATGCATGTATACCTAGCACAATTGATGGAAGAACTGATCTTGTAAGGGATACTAGTCCCATATTTTCAAGGGACTGCAGCAACATTGTCCACATTGATTGCTTTCATAGCAGCAGTGGTCGACTTCGAGCAGTCACAAGTTGCGCGACAGTCAATATTGGTTTTAGCTGCATTAACTAACCCTTTAATGCCTTAAAAACAACTTGGCGAAAAAACACCACTGTTCTGAAGATAACGTAGGCAAGGCGCAAGGCTATTATACACTTGTACACATGAATCTGCACCATAACAACATATGCTATCTTGAAGTTTCCAATGGTAAGAAATTATGTGATAAAAAAGATAAAAACGTTATTTAAAGTATTTTTACCAAAATAACACTCATGTTTTTTTATTGGTTTGTTATCATATTAAAGTATAATTTTGTGATGTCTCTATTCATTTCTTATGCCAAAAACCTTTAAGAGTAGATAAGGTAATTGCAAATCTTAGTAGCTCTAACCATTTTATTTTTCCTTAACAATCACTCCCTCAAAAGAAACACACACGACTGGACTTAAATTTAACCAAATAAGACCCGTTATTATCTCACTTAAATGATTTATATATAATTATGTTCTATTCCTTTGACTTATGTAAAAAAAAAGTAATTTAAATCACTTATAATAAAGTGTTTTTGATTATATAATTTGAAATTACATAAAATAAAAAACAATATATATAATCATGTAATAATTTCATTTTTTGATCATATCATAATTATGAATTAAAAAAATTAGCAATATATAATCATGTAGTAATTTTCTTTTTAGATCATATCTTAATTATGAATTTTTCATAAACTCATTCAATTTTAATATAGTTGAATTCATAAAATCCTTATGAACTAAGAAATCTAATGGCATGCTACAATTTATTTGATACATGTGAAAATGTTAATATAATAATTATTACTCTCTATTTTTTATAACTATCACTTTAAATATTTATACGCACTATATTTTATAATTCTATGCTTTTTTATATGCTAATTTTTGCATAAGAAATACAAAAAATATTTTAAAATAAACCGTACATAAATATTTTAAATTATTTCTAAAAACTACAATAATTAAAAGTATTTTTACATAAAATTCACCCGTGCAATAGGTTTACTATCCTTTATTTTCTTAAAGGTATGAGAAAGAGAGTAAGATAAAAATTAAATAATTCTATTTAGTAACTAATATTAAGCATATTCACTGTTTTTTTAAATTATATAACAACAAACACAAACCAAATATTTTATTAATATTGCACATATATAATAGATATGTAAAAAATTAGTGATAGTCTTAAATATAAAAGAAAACTAGCTCTATCATAAATGCTAGAACTATCCTCTTTCTTTATAATCTTTTACACTAGCATATAGCAATACCACATATTATTTTTGTTGAAGAATCAACATTCATAACATTTGACATCACTTGATACTGCAAAAAAAACTTAATAAGAAGAAATAATGTTATTTTTTATATATTAAAAAGTCAACACAACATTCTACATATAAACATTATGAATAAATATTTTTATTTGTCTTCATTCGAAATTACATATAAAAGTAAACAATTTTAACATGCATGCTACCACTTTTTGTCTATTCCATATTGTTGATCAAAATTAGTACGGTTTGTATTTATCTATCTAAATACTTTTTCTATTTTAAAAATATAAATATAAACTAATTTAGTTTTGTGAAAATAAATACATCATAAATTTTACTGAAAAAGTATAAAATGTTCAACATAACAACATATGTTATCTTGAAGTTTCCCATGGTAAGAAATTAAGTGATATTGGATAGATCGAATGTTATGTGTGAGTTTGATGCAAGGTGGTAGGAATTTATATAGTGACTATTGAAAAATATTTTTAAGGTTTTTGAGTTTGGTTGTGGTTAATGTTTAATTTTAAATATGACCTTTATGTTTAGTCTCTAGTTATGATGTAAGGGAGAACCGCTAGACAATTTTTACATAGACACTTTGAAGCTGCTCTTTCTAAATAAGCGGTACCAAATATATTGTTCTATTCTTATATTACATCACTATTATTATGAAAACATTTATATTATTTAATATTGATTTTTATAATATAATATTTATATTTTAGGAGATAGAGTTCAATGCAAGTTAAAATAGAACAAAGAATCTTGTTGAACATTTTATTAATATTTTAAACACATCACATTAGTATACATAATAAACAAATGCTCACTTATATAATAGATATGTAAAAACATAGTGATAGTATTAAATTAAACAGAAAACTAGCTCTATCATAAATGCTAGAACTATCCTCTTTCTTTATTCTCTTTAACACTAGCATATAGAAATACTATATATTACTTTTGTTGAAGATTCAACATTCATAACATTTCACATCACTTGATACTGCAAAAAAAAAAAATATATAATAGGAAGATATACTATTATTTTTTATATATTAAAAAGTCATCACAACATTCAATGTATAAACATTATAAATAGATATTTTTATTTGTCTTCATTTGAAATCACATATAAAAGTAAATAATTTTCTCACGCATGCAACCACTTTTTGTCTATTCCATATTATTGATCAAATTTAGTATTGTTTGTTTTTCTCTATCTAAGTACTTTGTTTATATTAAAAATCTAAATATAAAATAATTTAGCTTTGTGCAAATAAATACATCATAACTTTTACTCAAAAAAATATAGAACTCCTATTTGTTTCAAATAATATGTGGTACAATTAATTTGGATATGAGGAACGATTAATATTTTTAATAAATTAAAATAAAATATTTTATTTTAATTATACACCAAAAGAAAATTAAGCCAGAATAATATGATTCCATCTTTAAACTTAATTTGTGAGGTTTTATAATATAAAACTCTTGATAAATAACACATTTCAATAATTTCTATTTATTTACAAATTTAATTTACCAATTTTAAAAAATAGTTGGATCCCTTTTTATAAGAATTATATTATTTTCTATTTAGAATTAATATTTAGATAATGCATGTATACCTAGCACAATTGATGGAAGAACTGATCTTGTAAGGGATACTAGTCCCATATTTTCAAGGGACTGCAGCAACATTGTCCACATTGATTGCTTTCATAGCAGCAGTGGTCGAGTTCGAGCAGTCACAAGTTACACGACAGTCAATATCGGTTTTAGCCGCATTAACTAACCCTTTAATGCCTTAAAAACAACTTGGCGAAAAAACACCACTGTTCTGAAGATAACGTAGGCAAGGCGCAAGGCTATTATACACTTGTACACATGAATCTGCACCATAACAACATATGCTATCTTGAAGTTTCCAATGGTCAGAAATTATGTGATAAAAAGGATAAAAACGTTATTTAAAGTATTTTTACCAAAATAACACTCATGTTTTTTTATTGGTTTGTTATCATATTAAAGTATAATTTTGTGATGTCTCTATTCATTTCTTATCCCAAAAACCTTTAAGAGTAGATAAGGTAATTGCAAATCTTAGTAGCTCTAACCAATTTATTTTTCCTTAACAATCACTCCCTCAAAAGAAACACACACGACTGGACTTAAATTTAACCAAATAAGACCCCTTATTATCTCACTTAAATGATTTATATATAATTATGTTCTATTCCTTTGACTTATGTAAAAAAAAAGTAATTTAAATCACTTATAATAAAGTGTTTTTGATTATATAATTTGAAATTACATAAAATAAAAAACAATATATATAATCATGTAATAATTTCATTTTTTGATCATATCATAATTATGAATTAAAAAAATTAGCAATATATAATCATGTAGTAATTTTCTTTTTTGATCATATCTTAATTATGAATTATTCATAAACTCATTCAATTTTAATATAGTTGAATTCATAAAATCCTTATGAACTAAGAAATCTAATGGCATGCTACAATTTATTTGATACATGTGAAAATGTTAATATAATAATTATTACTCTCTATTTTTTATAACTATCACTTTAAATATTTATACGCACTATATTTTATAATTCTATGCTTTTTTATATGCTAATTTTTGCATAAGAAATACAAAAAATATTTTAAAATAAACCGTACATAAATATTTTAAATTATTTCTAAAAACTACAATAATTAAAAGTATTTTTACATAAAATTCACCCGTGCAAAAGGTTTAATATCCTTTATTTTCTTAAAGGTATGAGAAAGAGAGTAAGATAAAAATTAAATAATTCTATTTAGTAACTAAATTTAAGCATATTCACTGTTTTTTTAAATTGTATAACAACAAACACAAACCAAATATTTTATTAATATTGCACATATATAATAGATATGTAAAAAATTAGTGATAGTCTTAAATATAAAAGAAAACTAGCTCTATCATAAATGCTAGAACTATCCTCTTTCTTTATCATCTTTTACACTAGCATATATCAATACCACATATTATTTTTGTTGAAGAATCAACATTCATAACATTTGACTTCACTTGATACTGCAAAAAAAAACTTATTAAGAAGAAATAATGTTATTTTTTATATATTAAAAAGTCAACACAACATTCTACATATAAACATTATGAATAAATATTTTTATTTGTCTTCATTCGAAATTACATATAAAAGTAAACAATTTTCACATGCATGCTACCACTTTTTGTCTATTCCATATTGTTGATTAAAATTAGTACGGTTTGTATTTATCTATCTAAATACTTTGTCTATTTTAAAAATATAAATATAAACTAATTTAGTTTTGTGAAAATAAATACATCATAAATTTTACTGAAAAAGTATAAAATGTTCAACATAACAACATATGTTATCTTGAAGTTTCCCATGGTAAGAAATTAAGTGATATTGGATAAATCGAATGTTATGTGTGAGTTTGATGCAAGGTGGTAGGAATTTATATAGTGACTATTGAAAAATATTTTTAAGGTTTTTGAGTTTGGTTGTGGTTAATGTTTAATTTGAAATATGACCTTTATGTTTAGTCTCTAGTTATGATGTAAGGGAGAACCGCTAGACAATTTTTAAATAGACACTTTGAAGCTGCTCTTTCTAAATAAGCGGTACCAAATATATTGTTCTATTCTTATATTACATCACTATTATTATGAAAACATTTATATTATTTAATACTGATTTTTATAATATAATATTTATATTTTAGGAGATAGAGTTCAATGCAAGTTAAAATTGAACAAAGAATCTTCTTGAACATTTTATTAATATTTTAAACACATCACATTAGTATACATAATAAAGAAATGCTCACTTATATAATAGATATGTAAAAACATAGTGATAGTATTAAATTAAACAGAAAACTAGCTCTATCATAAATTCTAGAACTATCCTCTTTCTTTATTCTCTTTAACACTAGCATATAGCAATACTATATATTACTTTTGTTGAAGATTCAACATTCATAACATTTCACATCACTTGATACTGCAAAAAAAAATATATATAATAGGAAGATATACTATTATTTTTTATATACTAAAAAGTCATCACAACATTCAATGTATAAACGTTATAAATAGATATTTTTATTTGTCTTCATTTGAAATCACATATAAAAGTAAATAATTTTCTCACGCATGCAACCACTTTTTGTCTATTCCATATTATTGATCAAATTTAGTATTGTTTGTTTTTCTCTATCTAAGTACTTTGTTTATTTTAAAAATCTAAATATAAAATAATTTAGCTTTGTGCAAATAAATACATCATAACTTTTACTCAAAAAAATATAGAACTCCTATTTGTTTCAAATAATATGTGGTACAATTAATTTGGATATCAGGAACGATTAATATTTTTAATAAATTAAAATAAAATATTTTATTTTAATTATACACCAAAAGAAAATTAAGCCAGAATAATATGAATCCATCTTTAAACTTAATTTGTGAGGTTTTATAATATAAAACTCTTGATAAATAGCACATTTCAATAATTTCTATTTATTCACAAATTTAATTTACCAATTTTAAAAAATAGTTGGATCCCTTTTTATAAGAATTATATTATTTTCTATTTAGAAAATTAATATTTAGATAATGCATGTATACCGAGCACAGTTAATGGAAGAACTGATCTTGTAAGGGAAACTAGTCCCATATTTTCAAGGGACTGCAGCAACATTGTCCACATTGATTGTTTTCATAGCAACAATGGTCGACTTCGAGCAATCACAAGTTGCACGACAGTCGATATTGGTTTTAGCCGCATTAACTAACCTTTTAATGCCTTAAAAACAACTTGGCGAAACAACACCACTGTTCTGAAGATAACGTAGGCAAGGCGCAAGGCTATTATAAACTTGTACACATGAATCTGCACCATAACAACATATGCTATCTTGAAGTTTCCAATGGTCAGAAATTATGTGATAAAAAGGATAAAAACGTTATTTAAAGTATTTTTACCAAAATAACACTCATGTTTTTTTATTGGTTTGTTATCATATTAAAGTATAATTTTGTGATGTCTCTATTCATTTCTTATCCCAAAAACCTTTAAGAGTAGATAAGGTAATTGCAATTATTAGTAGCTCTAACCAATTTATTTTTCCTTAACAATCACTCCCTCAAAAGAAACACACACGACTGGAGTTAAATTTAACCAAATAAGACCCCTTATTATCTCACTTAAATGATTTATATATAATTATGTTCTATTCCTTTGACTTCTGTAAAGAAAAAAGTAATTTAAATCACTTATAATAAAGTGTTTTTGATTATATAATTTGAAATTATATAAAATAAAAAATAATATATATAATCATGTAATAATTTCATTTTTTGATCATATCATAATTATGAATTAAAAAAAATTAGCAATATATAATCATGTAGTAATTTTATTTTTTGATCATATCTTAATTATGAATTATTCATAAACTCATTCAATTTTAATATAGTTGAATTCATAAAATCCTTATGAACTAAGAAATCTAATGGCGTGCTACAATTTATTTGATACATGTGAAAATGTTAATATAATAATTATTACTCTCTATTTTTTATAACTATCACTTTAAATATTTATACGCACTATATTTTATAATTCTATGCTTTTTTATATGCTAATATTTGCATAAGAAATACAAAAAATATTTTAAAATAAACCGTACATAAATATTTTAAATTATTTCTAAAAACTAAAATAATTAAAAGTATTTTTACATAAAATTCACCAGTGCAATAGGTTTACTATCCTTTATTTTCTTAAAGGTATGAGAAAGAGAGTAAGATAAAAATTAAATAATTCTATTTAGTAACTAAATTTAAGCATAATCACTATTTTTCTTTAATTATATAACAACAAACACAAACCAAATATTTTATTAATATTGCACATATATAATAGATATGTAAAAAATTAGTGATAGTCTTAAATATAAAAGAAAACTAACTCTATCATAAATGCTAGAATTATCCTCTTTCTTTATCATCTTTTACACTAGCATATAGCAATACCACATATTATTTTTGTTGAAGAATCAGCTTTCATAACATTTGACATCACTTGATACTGCAAAAAAAACATAATAAGAAGAAATAATGTTATTTTTTATATACTAAAAAGTCAACACAACATTCTACATATAAACATTATGAATAAATATTTTTATTTGTCTTCATTCGAAATTACATATAAAAGTAAATAATTTTCACATGCATGCTACCACTTTTTGTCTATTCCATATTATTGATCAAAATTAGTACGGTTTGTATTTCTCTATCTAAATACTTTGTCTATTTTAAAAATATAAATATAAACTAATTTATTTTTGTGAAAATAAATACATCATAAATTTTACTGAAAAAGTATAAAATGTTCAACATAACAACATATGTTATCTTGAAGTTTCCCATGGTAAGAAATTAAGTGATATTGGATAGAGCGAATGTTATGTGTGAGTTTGATGCAAGGTGGTAGGAATTTATATAGTGACTTTTGAAAAATATTTTTAAGGTTTTTGAGTTTGGTTGTGGTTAATGTTTAATTTGAAATATGACCTTTATGTTTAGTCTCTAGTTATGATGTAAGGGAGAACAGCTAGACAATTTTTAAATAGACACTTTGAAGATGCTCTTTCTAAACAAGCGGTACCAAATATATTGTTCTATTCTTATATTACATCACTATTATTATGAAAACATTTATATTATTTAATACTGATTTTTATAATATAATATTTAGATTTTAGGAGATAGAGTTCAATGCAAGTTAAAATAGAACAAAGAATCTTGTTGAACATTTTATTAATATTTTAAACACATCACATTAGTATACATAATAAACAAATGCTCACTTATATAATAAATATGTAAAAACATAGTGATAGTATTAAATTAAACAGAAAACTAGCTCTATCATAAATGCTAGAACTATCCTCTTTCTTTATTCTCTTTAACACTAGCATATAGCAATACTATATATTATTTTTGTTGAAGATTCAACATTCATAACATTTCACATCACTTGATACTGCAAAAAAAAAATATAATAGGAAGATATACTATTAATTTTTATATAATAAAAAGTCATCACAACAATTAATGTATAAACATTATAAATAGATATTTTTATTTGTCTTCATTTGAAATCACATATAAAAGTGAATAATTTTCTCACGCATGCAACCACTTTTTGTCTATTCCATATTATTGATCAAATTTAGTATTGTTTGTTTTTCTCTGTCTAAGTAATTTGTCTATTTTAAAAATATGAATATAAAATAATTTATTTTTGTGAAAATAAATACATCATAACTTTTACTCAAAAAAATATAGAACTCCTATTTGTTTATATTATGTGGTACAATTAATTTGGATATGAGAAACGATTAATATTTTTAATAAATTAAAATAAAATATTTTATTTTAATTATACACCAAAAGAAAATTAAGCCAGAATAATATGAATCCATCTTTAAACTTAATTTGTGAGGTTTTATAATATAAAACTCTTGATAAATAGCACATTTCAATAATTCCTATTTATTTACAAATTTAATTTACCAATTTTAAAAAATAGTTGGATCCCTTTTTATAAGAATTATATTATTTTCTATTTAGAATTAATATTTAGATAATGCATGTATACCTAGCACAGTTGATGGAAGAACTGATCTTGTAAGGGATACTAGTCCCATATTTTCAAGGGACTGCAGCAACATTGTCCACATTGATTGCTTTCATAGCAACAGTGGTCGACTTCGAGCAGTCACAAGTTGCACGACAATCAATATTGGTTTTAGCCGCATTAACTAACCCTTTAATGCCTTAAAAACAACTTGGTGAAACAACACCACTGTTCTGAAGATAACGTAGGCAAGGCGCAAGGCTATTATAAACTTGTATACATGAATCTGCACCATAACAACATATGCTATCTTGAAGTTTCCAATGGTTAGAAATTATGTGATAAAAAGGATAAAAACGTTATTTAAAGTATTTTTACCAAAATAACACTCATGTTTTTTTATTGGTTTGTTATCATATTAAAGTATAATTTTGTGATGTCTCTATTCATTTCTTATCCCAAAAACCTTTAAGAGTAGATAAGGTAATTGCAACTCTTAGTAGCTCTAACCAATTTATTTTTCCTTAACAATCACTCCCTCAAAAGAAACACACACGACTGGACTTAAATTTAACCAAATAAGAACCCTTATTATCTCACTTAAATGATTTATATATAATTATGTTCTATTCCTTTGACTTCTGTAAAAAAAAAGTAATTTAAATCACTTATAATAAAGTGTTTTTGATTATATAATTTGAAATTATATAAAAAAAATAATATATATAATCATGTAATAATTTCATTTTTTGATCATATCATAATTATGAAATAAAAAAAGTTAGCAATATATAATCATGTAGTAATTTTCTTTTTTGATCATATCTTAATTATGAATTATTCATAAACTCATTCAATTTTAATATAGTTGAATTCATAAAATCCTTATGAACTAAGAAATCTAATGGCATGCTACAATTTATTTGATACATGTGAAAATGTTAATATAATAATTATTACTCTCTATTTTTTATAACTATCACTTTAAATATTTATACACACTATATTTTATAATTCTATGCTTTTTTATATGCTAATTTTTTCATAAGAAATACAAAAAATATTTTAAAATAAACCGTACATAAATATTTTAAATTGTTTCTAAAAACTACAATAATTAAAAGTACTTTTACATAAAATTCACCAGTGCAATAGGTTTACTATCCTTTATTTTCTTAAAGGTATGAGAAAGAGAGTAAGATAAAAATTAAATAATTCTATTTAGTAACTAAATTTAAGCATAATCACTGTTTTTTTTAATTATATAACAACAAACACAAACCAAATATTTTATTAATATTGCACATATATAATAGATATGTAAAAAATTAGTGATAGTCTTAAATATAAAAGAAAACTAGCTCTATAATAAATGCTAGAACTATCCTCTTTCTTTATCATCTTTCACACTAGCATATAGCAATACCACATATTATTTTTGTTGAAGAATCAACATTCATAACATTTGACATCACTTGATACTGCAAAAAATACATAATAAGAAGAAATAATGTTATTTTTTATATACTAAAAAGTCAACACAACATTCTACATATAAACATTATGAATAAATATTTTATTTGTCTTCATTCGAAATTACATATAAAAGTAAATAATTTTCACATGCATGGTACCACTTTTTGTCTATTCCATATTATTGATCAAAATTAGTACAGTTTGTATTTCTCTATCTAAATACTTTGTCTATTTTAAAAATATAAATATAAACTAATTTATTTTTGTGAAAATAAATACATCATAAATTTTACTGAAAAAGTATAAAATGTTCAACATAACAACATATGTTATCTTGAAGTTTCCCATGGTAAGAAATTAAGTGATATTGGATAGAGCGAATGTTATGTGTGAGTTTGATGCAAGGTGGTAGGAATTTATATAGTGACTTTTGAAAAATATTTTTAGGTTTTTGAGTTTTATTGTGGTTAATGTTTAATTTGAAATATGACCTTTATGTTTAGTCTCTAGTTATGATGTAAGGGAGAACCGCTAGACAATTTTTAAATAGACACTTTGAAGCTGCTCTTTCTAAATACGGTACCAAATATATTGTTCTATTCTTATATTACATCACTATTATTATGAAAACATATATATTATTTAATACTGATTTTTATAATATAATATTTAGATTTTAGGAGATAGAGTTCAATGCAAGTTAAAATAGAACAAAGAATCTTGTTGAACATTTTATTAATATTTTAAACACATCACATTAGTATACATAATAAACAAATGCTCACTTATATAATAAATATGTAAAACCATAGTGATAGTATTAAATTATACAGAAAACTAGTCATATCATAAATGCTAGAACTATCCTCTTTCTTTATTCTCTTTAACACTAGCATATATCAATACTATATATTATTTTTGTTGAAGATTCAACATTCATAACATTTCACATCACTTGATACTGCAAAAAAAAATATATAATAGGAAGATATACTATTATTTTTTATATTCTAAAAAGTCATCACAAAATTCAATGTATAAACATTATAAATAGATATTTTTATTTGTCTTCATTTGAAATCACATATAAAAGTAAATAATTATCTCACGCATGCAACCACTTTTTGTCTATTCCATATTATTGATCAAATTTAGTATTGTTTGTTTTTCTCTATCTAAGTACTTTGTTTATTTTAAAAATATAAATATAAAATAAATTAGCTTTGTGAAAATAAATACAACATAACTTTTACTCAAAAAAATATAGAACTCCTATTTGTTTCAAATAATATGTGGTACAATTAATTTGGATATGAAGAACGATTAATATTTTTAATAAATTAATATTAAATATTTTATTTTAATCATACACCAAAAGAAAATTAAGCCAGAATAATATGAATCCATCTTTAAACTTAATTTGTGAGGTTTTATAATATAAAACTCTTGATAAATAACACATTTCAATAATTTCTATTTATTTACAAATTTAATTTACCAATTTTAAAAAATAGTTGGATCCCTTTTTATACGAATTATATTATTTTCTATTTAGAATTAATATTTAGATAATGCATGTATATCTAGCACAGTTGATGGAAGAACTGATCTTGTAAGGGATACTAGTCCCATATTTTCAAGGGACTGCAGCAACATTGTCCACATTGATTGCTTTCATAGCAACAGTGGTCGACTTCGAGCAGTCACAAGTTGCACGACAATCAATATTGGTTTTAGCCGCATTAACTAACCCTTTAATGCCTTAAAAAAAACATGGCGAAACAACACCACTGTTCTGAAGATAACGTAGGCAAGGTGCAAGGCTATTATAAACTTGTATACATGAATCTGCACCATAACAACATATGCTATCTTGAAGTTTCCAATAGTTAGAAATTATGTGATAAAAAGGATAAAAACGTTATTTAAAGTATTTTTAGCAAAATAACACTCATGTTTTTTTATTGGTTTGTTATCATATTAAAGTATAATTTTGTGATGTCTCTATTCATTTCTTATCCCAAAAACCTTTAAGAGTAGATAAGGTAATTGTAACTCTTAGTAGCTCTAACCAATTTATTTTTCCTTAACAATCACTCCCTCAAAAGAAACACACACGACTGGACTTAAATGTAACCAAATAAGACCCCTTATTATCTCACTTAAATGATTTATATATAATTATGTTCTATTCCTTTGACTTCTATAAAAAAAAAGTAATTTAAATCACTTATAATAAAGTGTTTTTGACTATATAATTTGAAATTATATAAAATAAAAAATAATATATATAATCATGTAATAATTTCATTTTTTGATCATATCATAATTATGAATTAAAAGAAAATTAGCAATATATAATCATGTAGTAATTTTCTTTTTTGATCATATCTTAATTATGAATTATTCATAAACTCATTCAATTTTAATATAGTTGAATTCATAAAATCCTTATGAACTAAGAAATCTAATGGCATGCTACAATTTATTTGATACATGTGAAAATGTTAATATAATAATTATTACTCTCTATTTTTTATAACTATCACTTTAAATATTTATACGCATTTTATTTTATAATTCTATGCTTTTTTATATGCTAATTTTTGCATAAGAAATACAAAAAATATTTTAAAATAAACCGTACATAAATATTTTAAATTATTTCTAAAAACTACAATAATTAAAAGTATTTTTACATAAAATTCACCCGTGCAATAGGTTTACTATCCTTTATTTTCTTAAAGGTATGAGAAAGAGAGTAAGATAAAAATTAAATAATTCTATTTAGTAACTAAATTTAAGCATAATCACTGTTTTTTTTAATTATATAACAACAAACACAAACCAAATATTTTATTAATATTGCACATATATAATAGATATGTAAAAAATTAGTGATAGTCTTAAATATAAAAGAAAACTAGCTCTATCATAAATGCTAGAACTATCCTCTTTCTTTATCATCTTTCACACTAGCATATAGCAATACCACATATTATTTTTGTTGAAGAATCAGCATTCATAACATTTGACATCACTTGATACTGCAAAAAATACATAATAAGAAGAAATAATGTAATTTTTTATATACTAAAAAGTCAACACAACATTCTACATATAAACATTATGAATAAATATTTTTATTTGTCTTAATTCGAAATTACATATAAAAGTAAATAATTTTCACATGCATGCTACCACTTTTTGTCTATTCCATATTATTGATCAAAATTAGTACGGTTTGTATTTCTCTATCTAAATACTTTGTCTATTTTAAAAATATAAATATAAACTAATTTATTTTTGTGAAAATAAATACATCATAAATTTTACTGAAAAAGTATAAAATGTTCAACATAACAACATATGTTATCTTGAAGTTTCCCATGGTAAGAAATTAAGTGATATTGGATAGAGCGAATGTTATGTGTGAGTTTGATGCAAGGTGGTAGGAATTTATATAGTGACTTTTGAAAAATATTTTTAGGTTTTTGAGTTTTATTGTGGTTAATGTTTAATTTGAAATATGACCTTTATGTTTAGTCTCTAGTTATGATGTAAGGGAGAACCGCTAGACAATTTTTAAATAGACACTTTGAAGCTGCTCTTTCTAAATACGGTACCAAATATATTGTTCTATTCTTATATTACATCACTATTATTATGAAAACATATATATTATTTAATACTGATTTTTATAATATAATATTTAGATTTTAGGAGATAGAGTTCAATGCAAGTTAAAATAGAACAAAGAATCTTGTTGAACATTTTATTAATATTTTAAACACATCACATTAGTATACATAATAAACAAATGCTCACTTATATAATAAATATGTAAAACCATAGTGATAGTATTAAATTATACAGAAAACTAGTCATATCATAAATGCTAGAACTATCCTCTTTCTTTATTCTCTTTAACACTAGCATATATCAATACTATATATTATTTTTGTTGAAGATTCAACATTCATAACATTTCACATCACTTGATACTGCAAAAAAAAATATATAATAGGAAGATATACTATTATTTTTTATATTCTAAAAAGTCATCACAAAATTCAATGTATAAACATTATAAATAGATATTTTTATTTGTCTTCATTTGAAATCACATATAAAAGTAAATAATTATCTCACGCATGCAACCACTTTTTGTCTATTCCATATTATTGATCAAATTTAGTATTGTTTGTTTTTCTCTATCTAAGTACTTTGTTTATTTTAAAAATATAAATATAAAATAAATTAGCTTTGTGAAAATAAATACAACATAACTTTTACTCAAAAAAATATAGAACTCCTATTTGTTTCAAATAATATGTGGTACAATTAATTTGGATATGAAGAACGATTAATATTTTTAATAAATTAATATTAAATATTTTATTTTAATCATACACCAAAAGAAAATTAAGCCAGAATAATATGAATCCATCTTTAAACTTAATTTGTGAGGTTTTATAATATAAAACTCTTGATAAATAACACATTTCAATAATTTCTATTTATTTACAAATTTAATTTACCAATTTTAAAAAATAGTTGGATCCCTTTTTATACGAATTATATTATTTTCTATTTAGAATTAATATTTAGATAATGCATGTATATCTAGCACAGTTGATGGAAGAACTGATCTTGTAAGGGATACTAGTCCCATATTTTCAAGGGACTGCAGCAACATTGTCCACATTGATTGCTTTCATAGCAACAGTGGTCGACTTCGAGCAGTCACAAGTTGCACGACAATCAATATTGGTTTTAGCCGCATTAACTAACCCTTTAATGCCTTAAAAAAAACATGGCGAAACAACACCACTGTTCTGAAGATAACGTAGGCAAGGTGCAAGGCTATTATAAACTTGTATACATGAATCTGCACCATAACAACATATGCTATCTTGAAGTTTCCAATAGTTAGAAATTATGTGATAAAAAGGATAAAAACGTTATTTAAAGTATTTTTAGCAAAATAACACTCATGTTTTTTTATTGGTTTGTTATCATATTAAAGTATAATTTTGTGATGTCTCTATTCATTTCTTATCCCAAAAACCTTTAAGACTAGATAAGGTAATTGTAACTCTTAGTAGCTCTAACCAATTTATTTTTCCTTAACAATCACTCCCTCAAAAGAAACACACACGACTGGACTTAAATGTAACCAAATAAGACCCCTTATTATCTCACTTAAATGATTTATATATAATTATGTTCTATTCCTTTGACTTCTATAAAAAAAAAGTAATTTAAATCACTTATAATAAAGTGTTTTTGACTATATAATTTGAAATTATATAAAATAAAAAATAATATATATAATCATGTAATAATTTCATTTTTTGATCATATCATAATTATGAATTAAAAGAAAATTAGCAATATATAATCATGTAGTAATTTTCTTTTTTGATCATATCTTAATTATGAATTATTCATAAACTCATTCAATTTTAATATAGTTGAATTCATAAAATCCTTATGAACTAAGAAATCTAATGGCATGCTACAATTTATTTGATACATGTGAAAATGTTAATATAATAATTATTACTCTCTATTTTTTATAACTATCACTTTAAATATTTATACGCATTTTATTTTATAATTCTATGCTTTTTTATATGCTAATTTTTGCATAAGAAATACAAAAAATATTTTAAAATAAACCGTACATAAATATTTTAAATTATTTCTAAAAACTACAATAATTAAAAGTATTTTTACATAAAATTCACCCGTGCAATAGGTTTACTATCCTTTATTTTCTTAAAGGTATGAGAAAGAGAGTAAGATAAAAATTAAATAATTCTATTTAGTAACTAAATTTAAGCATAATCACTGTTTTTTTTAATTATATAACAACAAACACAAACCAAATATTTTATTAATATTGCACATATATAATAGATATGTAAAAAATTAGTGATAGTCTTAAATATAAAAGAAAACTAGCTCTATCATAAATGCTAGAACTATCCTCTTTCTTTATCATCTTTCACACTAGCATATAGCAATACCACATATTATTTTTGTTGAAGAATCAGCATTCATAACATTTGACATCACTTGATACTGCAAAAAATACATAATAAGAAGAAATAATGTAATTTTTTATATACTAAAAAGTCAACACAACATTCTACATATAAACATTATGAATAAATATTTTTATTTGTCTTAATTCGAAATTACATATAAAAGTAAATAATTTTCACATGCATGCTACCACTTTTTGTCTATTCCATATTATTGATCAAAATTAGTACGGTTTGTATTTCTCTATCTAAATACTTTGTCTATTTTAAAAATATAAATATAAACTAATTTATTTTTGTGAAAATAAATACATCATAAATTTTACAGAAAAAGTATAAAATGTTCAACATAACAACATATGTTATCTTGAAGTTTCCCATGGTAAGAAATTAAGTGATATTGGATAGAGCGAATGTTATGTGTGAGTTTGATGCAAGGTGGTAGGAATTTATATAGTGACTTTTGAAAAATATTTTTAAGGTTTTTGAGTTTGGTTGTGGTTAATGTTTAATTTGAAATATGAGCTTTATCTTTAGTCTCTAGTTATGATGTAAGGGAGAACTGCTAGACAATTTTTAAATAGACACTTTGAAGCTGCTCTTTCTAAATAAGCGGTACCAAATATATTGTTCTATTCTTATATTACATCACTATTATTATGAAAACATTTATACTATTTAATACTGATTTTTATAATATAATATTTAGATTTTAGGAGATAGAGTCCAATGCAAGTTAAAATAGAACAAAGAATCTTGTTGAACATTTTATTAATATTTTAAACACATCACATTAGTATACATAATAAACAAATGCGCACTTATATAATAGATATGTAAAAACATAGTGATAGTATTACATTAAACAGAAAACTAGCTCTATCATAAATGCTAGAACTATCCTCTTTCTTTATTCTCTTTAACACTAGCATATAGCAATACTATATATTATTTTTGTTGAAGATTCAACATTCATAACATTTCACATCACTTGATACTGCAAAAAAAAAAATATAATACGAAGATATACTATTATTTTTTATATACTAAAAAGTCATCACAACATTCAATGTATAAACATTATAAATAGATATTTTTATTTGTCTTCATTTGAAATCACATATAAAAGTAAATAATTTTCTCACGCATGCAACCACTTTTTGTCTATTCCATATTATTGATCAAATTTAGTATTGTTTGTTTTTCTCTATCTAAGTACTTTGTTTATTTTAAAAATATAAATATAAAATAATTTAGCTTTGTGCAAATAAATACAACATAACTTTTACTCAAAAAAATATAGAACTCCTATTTGTTTCAAATAATATGTGGTACAATTAATTTGGATATGAGGAACGATTAATATTTTTAATAAATTAAAATAAAATATTTTATTTTAATTATACACCAAAAGAAAATTAAGCCAGAATAATATGAATCCATCTTTAAACATAATTTGTGAGGTTTTATAATATAAAACTCTTGATAAATAGCACATTTCAATAATTTCTATTTATTTACAAATTGAATTTACCAATTTTAAAAAATAGTTGGATCCCTTTTTATAAGAATTATATTATTTTCTATTTAGAATTAATATTTAGATAATGCATGTATACCTAGCACAGTTGATGGAAGAACTGATCATGTAAGGGATACTAGTCCCATATTTTCAAGGGACTGCAGCAACATTGTCCACATTGATTGCTTTCATAGCAACAGTGGTCGACTTCGAGAAATCACAAGTCTCACGACAGTCAATATTGGTTTTAGCCGCATTAACTAACCCTTTAATGCCTTAAAAACAACTTGGCGAAACAACACCACTGTTCTGAAGATAACGTAGGCAAGGCGCAAGGCTATTATGAACTTGTACACATGAATCTGCACCATAACAACATATGCTATCTTGAAGTTTCCAATGGTCAGAAATTATGAGATAAAAAGGATAGAAACGTTATTTAAAGTATTTTTACCAAAATAACACTCATGTTTTTTTATTGGTTTGTTATCATATTAAAGTATAATTCTGTAATGTCTCTATTCATTTATTCTCCCAAAAACCTTTAAGAGTAGATAAGGTAATTGCTACTCTTAGTATCCCTAACCTATTTATTTTCCTTACCAATCACTCCCTCAAAAGAAACATACAAGACTGGACTTAAATTTAACCAAATAAGACCCCTTATTATCTCACTTAAATGATTTATATATAATTATATTCGATTCCTTTGTCTTCTGTAAAAAAAAAAAATTTAATCACCTATAATAAAATGTTTTTGATTATATATTTTGAAATTATATAAAATAAAAAATAATATATATAATCATGTAATAATTTCATTTTTTGATCATATCATAATTATGAATTAAAAAAATTAGCAATATATAATCATGTAGTAATTTTCTTTTTTGATCATATCATAATTATTAATTATTCATAAACTCATTCAATTTTAATATAGTTGAATTCATAAAATCCTTATGAACTAAGAAATCTTATGGCATGCTACAATTTATTTGATACATGTGAAAATGTTAATATGATAATTATTACTCTTTATTTTTTATAACTATCACTTTAAATATTTATACGCACTATATTTTATAATTCTATGGTTTTTTATATGCTAATTTTTGCATAAGAAATACAAAAAATATTTTAAAATAAACCGTACATAAATATTTTAAATTATTTCTATAAACTACAATAATTAAAAGTATTTTTAAATAAAATTCACCCGTGCAATAGGTTTACTATCCTTTATTTTCTTAAAGGTATGAGAAAGAGAGTAAGATAAAAATTAAATAATTCTATTTAGTAACTAAATTTAAGCATAATCACTGTTTTTTTAATTATAAAACAAAAAACACAAACCAAATATTTTATTAATATTGCACATATATAATAGATATGTAAAAACTTAGTAATAGTCTTAAATATAAAATAAAACTAGTTCTATAATAAATGCTAGAACTATCCTCTTTCTTTATCATCTATCACACTAGCATATAGCAATACCACATATTGTTTTTGTTGAAGAATCAACATTCATAACATTTGACATCACTTGATACTGCAAAAAAAAACACAATAAGAAGAAATAATGTTATTTTTTATATACTAAAAAATCAACACAACATTCTACTTATAAACATTATAAATAAATATTTTTATTTGTCTTCATTCGAAATTACATATAAAAGTAAATAATTTTCACATGCATGCTACCACTTTTTGTCTATTCCATATTATTGCTCAAAATTAGTACGGTTTGTATTTCTCTATCTAAATACTTTGTCTATTTTAAAAATATAAATATAAACTAATTTAGTTTTGTGAAAATAAATACATCATAACTTTTACTGAAAAAGTATAAAATGTTCAACATAACAACATATGTTATCTTGAAGTTTCCCATGGTAAGAAATTAAGTGATATTGGATAGAGCGAATGTTATGTGTGAGTTTGATGCAAGGTGGTAGGAATTTATATAGTGACTTTTGAAAAATATTTTTAAGGTTTTTGAGTTTGGTTGTGGTTAATGTTTAATTTGAAATATGAGCTTTATCTTTAGTCTCTAGTTATGATGTAAGGGAGAACCGCTAGACAATTTTTAAATAGACACTTTGAAGCTGCTCTTTCTAAATAAGCGGTACCAAATATATTGTTCTATTCTTATGTTACATCACTATTATTATGAAAACATTTATATTATTTAATATTGACTTTTATAATATAAGATTTAGATTTTAGGAGATAGAGTTCAATGCAAGTTAAAATAGAACAAAGAATCTTGTTGAACATTTTATTAATATTTTAAACATATCACATTAGTATACATAATAAACAAATGCGCACTTATATAATAGATATGTAAAAACATAGTGATAGTATTAAATTAAACAGAAAACTAGCTCTATCATAAATGCTAGAACTATCCTCTTTCTTTATTCTCTTTGACACTAGCATATAGCAATACTATATATTATTTTTGTTGAAGATTCAACATTCATAACATTTCACATCACTTCATACTGCAAAAAAAAATAAAATAGGATGAAATACTATTATTTTTTATATACTAAAAATTCATCACAACATTCAATGTATAAACATTATAAATAGATATTTTTATATGACTTCATTTGAAATCACATATAAAAGTAAATAATTTTCTCACGCATGCAACCACATTTTGTCTATTCCATATTATCGATCAAATTTAGTATTGTTTGTTTTTCTCTATCTAAGTACTTTGTTTATTTTAAAAATCTAAATATAAAATAATTTAGCTTTGTGCAATTAAATACATCATAACTTTTACTCAAAAAAATATAGAACTCCTAGTTGTTTCAAATAATATGTGGTACAATTAATTTGGATATGAGGAACGATTAATAGTTTTAATAAATAAAAATAAAATATTTTTATTTTAATTATACACCAAAAGAAAATTAAGCCAGAATAATATGAATCCATTTTTAAACTTAATTTGTGAGGTTTTATAATATAAAACTCTTGATATATAGCACATTTCAATAATTTCTATTTATTTACAAATTTAAATTTACCAATTTTAAAAAATAGTTGGATCCCTTTTTATAAGAATTATATTATTTTCTATTTAGAATAAATATTTAGATAATGCATGTATACCTAGCACAGTTGATGGAAGAACTGATCTTGTAAGGGATACTAGTCCCATATTTTCAAGGGACTGCAACAACATTGTCCACATTGATTGCTTTCATAGCAGCAGTGGTCGACTTCGAGCAATCACAAGTTGCACGACAGTCAATATTGGTCTTAGCCACATTAACTAACCCTTTAATGCCTTAAAAACAACTTGGCAAAACAACACCACTGTTCTGAAGATAATGTATGCAAGGCGCAAGGCTATTATAAACTTGTACACATGAATCTGCACCATAATAACATATGCTATCTTGAAGTTTCCAATGGTCAGAAATTATGAGATAAAAAGGATAGAAACGTTATTTAAAGTATTTTTACCAAAATAACACTCATGTTTTTTTATTGGTTTGTTATCATATTAAAGTATAATTCTGTAATGTCTCTATTCATTTCTTCTCCCAAAAACCTTTAAGAGTAGATAAGGTAATTACAACTCTTAGTATCCCTAACCTATTTATTTTCCTTACCAATCACTCCCTTAAAAGAAACACACACGACTGGACTTAAATTTAACCAAATAAGACCCCTTATTATCTCACTTAAATGATTTATATATAATTATATTCGATTCCTTTGTCTTCTGTAAAAAAAATAATTTTAATCACCTATAATAAAATGTTTTTGATTATATATTTTGAAATTATATAAAATAAAAAATAATATATATAATCATGTAATAATTTCATTTTTTGATCATATCATAATTATGAATTAAAAAAATTAGCAATATATAATCATGTAGTAATTTTCTTTTTTGATCATATCATAATTATTAATTATTCATAAACTCATTCAATTTTAATATAGTTGAATTCATAAAATCCTTATGAACTAAGAAATCTTATGGCATGCTACAATTTATTTGATACATGTGAAAATGTTAATATGATAATTATTACTCTCTATTTTTTATAACTATCACTTTAAATATTTATACGCACTATATTTTATAATTCTATGGTTTTTTATATGCTAATTTTTTCATAAGAAATACAAAAAATATTTTAAAATAAACCGCACATAAATATTTTAAATTATTTCTATAAACTACAATAATTAAAAGTATTTTTAAATAAAATTCACCCGTGCAATAGGTTTACTATCCTTTATTTTCTTAAAGGTATGAGAAAGAGAGTAAGATAAAAATTAAATAATTCTATTTAGCAACTAAATTTAAGCATAATCACTATTTTTTTAATTATAAAACAAAAAACACAAACCAAATATTTTATTAATATTGCACATATATAATAGATATGTAAAAACTTAGTAATAGTCTTAAATATAAAAGAAAACTAGCTCTATCATAAATGCTAGAACAATCCTCTTTCTTTATCATCTATAACACTAGCATATAGCAATACCACAGATTGTTTTTGTTGAAGAATCAGCATTCATAACATTTGACATCACTTGATACTGCAAAAAAAAACATAATAAGAAGAAATACTGTTATTTTTTATATACTAAAAAGTGAAAACAACATTCTATATATAAACATTATAAATAAATATTTTTATTTGTCTTCATTCGAAATTACATATAAAAGTAAATAATTTTCACATGCATGCAACCAATTTTTTATCTATTCCATATTATTGATCAAAATTAGTACTATTTATATTTATCTATCTAAGTACTTTGTATATTTTAAAAATATAAATATAAACTAATTTATTTTTGTGAAAATAAATACATCATAACTTTTACTGAAAAAGTATAAAATGTTCAACATAACAACATATGTTATCTTGAAGTTTCCCATGGTAAGAAATTAAGTGATATTGGATAGAGTGAATGTTATGTGTGAGTTTGATGCAAGGTGGTAGGAATTTATATAGTGACTTTTGAAAAATATTTTTAAGTTTTTTGAGTTTGGTTGTGGTTAATGTTTAATTTGAAATATGAACTTTATGTTTAGTCTCTAGTTATGATGTAAGGGAGAACCGCTAGAAAATTTTTAAATAGACACTTTGAAGCTGCTCTTTCTAAATAAGCGGTACCGAATATATTGTTCTATTCTTATGTTACATCACTATTATTATGAAAACATTTATATTATTTAATACTGATTTTTATAATATAAGATTTAGATTTTAGGAGATAGAGTTCAATGCAAGTTAAAATAGAACAAAGAATCTTGTTGAACATTTTATTAATATTTTAAACATATCACATTAGTATACATAATAAACAAATGCGCACTTATATAATAGATATGTAAAAACATAGTGATAGTATTAAATTAAACAGAAAACTAGCTCTATCATAAATGCTAGAACTATCCTCTTTCTTTATTCTCTTTAACACTAGCATATAGCAATACTATATATTATTTTTGTTGAAGATTCAACATTCATAACATTTCACATCACTTGATACTGCAAAAACAAATATAATAGGAAGAAAAACTATTATTTTTTATATACTAAAAATTCATCACAACATTCAATGTATAAACATTATAAATAGATATTTTTATTTGTCTTCATTTGAAATCACATATAAAAGTAAATAATTTACTCACGCATGCAACCATATTTTGTCTATTCTATATTATCGATCAAATTTAGTATTGTTTGTTTTTCTCTATCTAAGTACTTTGTTTATTTTAAAAATCTAAATATAAAATAATTTAGCTTTGTGCAATTAAATACATCATAACTTTTACTCAAAAAAATATAGAACTCCTATTTGTTTCAAATAATATGTGGTACAATTAATTTGGATATGAAGAACGATTAATAGTTTTAATAAATTAAAATAAAATATTTTATTTTAATTATACACCAAAAGAAAATTAAGCCAGAATAATATGAATTCATCTTTAAACTTAATTTGTGAGGTTTTATAATATAAAACTCTTGATAAATATCACATGACAATAATTTCTATTTATTTAGAAATTTAATTTACCAATTTTAAAAAATAGATGGATTCCTTTTTATAAGAATTATATTATTTTCTATTTAGAATAAATATTTAGATAATGCATGTATACCTAGCACAGTTGATGGAAGATCTGATCTTGTAAGGGATACTAGTCCCATATTTTCAAGGGACTGCAAAAACATTGTCCACATTGATTGCTTTCATAGCAGCAGTGGCCGACTTCGAGCAATCACAAGTTGCACGACAGTCAATATTGGTTTTAGCCATATTAACTAACCCTTTAATGTCTTAAAAGCAACTTGGCGAAACAACACCATTGTTCTAAAGATAACGTAGGCAAGGCGCAAGGCTATTATAAACTTGTACACATGAATCTGCACCATAACAACATATGCTATCTTGAAGTTTCCAATGGTCAGAAATTATGAGATAAAAAGGATAGAAACGTTATTTAAAGTATTTTTACCAAAATAACACTCATGTTTTTTTATTGGTTTGTTATCATATTAAAGTATAATTCTGTAATGTCTCTATTCATTTCTTCTCCCAAAAACCTTTAAGAGTAGATAAGGTAATTACAACTCTTAGTATCCCTAACCTATTTATTTTCCTTACCAATCACTCCCTTAAAAGAAACAGACACGACTGGACTTAAATTTAACCAAATAAGACCCCTTATTATCTCACTTAAATGATTTATATATAATTATATTCGATTCCTTTGTCTTCTGTAAAAAAAATAATTTTAATCACCTATAATAAAATGTTTTTGATTATATATTTTGAAATTATATAAAATAAAAAATAATATATATAATCATGTAATAATTTCATTTTTTGATCATATCATAATTATGAATTAAAAAAATTAGCAATATATAATCATGTAGTAATTTTCTTTTTTGATCATATCATAATTATTAATTATTCATAAACTCATTCAATTTTAATATAGTTGAATTCATAAAATCCTTATGAACTAAGAAATCTTATGGCATGCTACAATTTATTTGATACATGTGAAAATGTTAATATGATAATTATTACTCTCTATTTTTTATAACTATCACTTTAAATATTTATACGCACTATATTTTATAATTCTATGGTTTTTTATATGCTAATTTTTTCTAAGAAATACAAAAAATATTTTAAAATAAACCGCACATAAATATTTTAAATTATTTCTATAAACTACAATAATTAAAAGTATTTTTAAATAAAATTCACCCGTGCAATAGGTTTACTATCCTTTATTTTCTTAAAGGTATGAGAAAGAGAGTAAGATAAAAATTAAATAATTCTATTTAGCAACTAAATTTAAGCATAATCACTATTTTTTTAATTATAAAACAAAAAACACAAACCAAATATTTTATTAATATTGCACATATATAATAGATATGTAAAAACTTAGTAATAGTCTTAAATATAAAAGAAAACTAGCTCTATCATAAATGCTAGAACAATCCTCTTTCTTTATCATCTATAACACTAGCATATAGCAATACCACAGATTGTTTTTGTTGAAGAATCAGCATTCATAACATTTGACATCACTTGATACTGCAAAAAAAAACATAATAAGAAGAAATACTGTTATTTTTTATATACTAAAAAGTGAAAACAACATTCTATATATAAACATTATAAATAAATATTTTTATTTGTCTTCATTCGAAATTACATATAAAAGTAAATAATTTTCACATGCATGCAACCAATTTTTTATCTATTCCATATTATTGATCAAAATTAGTACTATTTATATTTATCTATCTAAGTACTTTGTCTATTTTAAAAATATAAATATAAACTAATTTATTTTTGTGAAAATAAATACATCATAACTTTTACTGAAAAAGTATAAAATGTTCAACATAACAACATATGTTATCTTGAAGTTTCCCATGGTAAGAAATTAAGTGATATTGGATAGAGTGAATGTTATGTGTGAGTTTGATGCAAGGTGGTAGGAATTTATATAGTGACTTTTGAAAAATATTTTTAAGTTTTTTGAGTTTGGTTGTGGTTAATGTTTAATTTGAAATATGAACTTTATGTTTAGTCTCTAGTTATGATGTAAGGGAGAACCGCTAGAAAATTTTTAAATAGACACTTTGAAGCTGCTCTTTCTAAATAAGCGGTACCGAATATATTGTTCTATTCTTATGTTACATCACTATTATTATGAAAACATTTATATTATTTAATACTGATTTTTATAATATAAGATTTAGATTTTAGGAGATAGAGTTCAATGCAAGTTAAAATAGAACAAAGAATCTTGTTGAACATTTTATTAATATTTTAAACATATCACATTAGTATACATAATAAACAAATGCGCACTTATATAATAGATATGTAAAAACATAGTGATAGTATTAAATTAAACAGAAAACTAGCTCTATCATAAATGCTAGAACTATCCTCTTTCTTTATTCTCTTTAACACTAGCATATAGCAATACTATATATTATTTTTGTTGAAGATTCAACATTCATAACATTTCACATCACTTGATACTGCAAAAACAAATATAATAGGAAGAAAAACTATTATTTTTTATATACTAAAAATTCATCACAACATTCAATGTATAAACATTATAAATAGATATTTTTATTTGTCTTCATTTGAAATCACATATAAAAGTAAATAATTTACTCACGCATGCAACCATATTTTGTCTATTCTATATTATCGATCAAATTTAGTATTGTTTGTTTTTCTCTATCTAAGTACTTTGTTTATTTTAAAAATCTAAATATAAAATAATTTAGCTTTGTGCAATTAAATACATCATAACTTTTACTCAAAAAAATATAGAACTCCTATTTGTTTCAAATAATATGTGGTACAATTAATTTGGATATGAAGAACGATTAATAGTTTTAATAAATTAAAATAAAATATTTTATTTTAATTATACACCAAAAGAAAATTAAGCCAGAATAATATGAATTCATCTTTAAACTTAATTTGTGAGGTTTTATAATATAAAACTCTTGATAAATAGCACATGACAATAATTTCTATTTATTTAGAAATTTAATTTACCAATTTTAAAAAATAGATGGATTCCTTTTTATAAGAATTATATTATTTTCTATTTAGAATAAATATTTAGATAATGCATGTATACCTAGCACAGTTGATGGAAGAACTGATCTTGTAAGGGATACTAGTCCCATATTTTCAAGGGACTGCAAAAACATTGTCCACATTGATTGCTTTCATAGCAGCAGTGGCCGACTTCGAGCAATCACAAGTTGCACGACAGTCAATATTGGTTTTAGCCATATTAACTAACCCTTTAATGTCTTAAAAGCAACTTGGCGAAACAACACCATTGTTCTAAAGATAACGTAGGCAAGGCGCAAGGCTATTATAAACTTGTACACATGAATCTGCACCATAACAACATATGCTATCTTGAAGTTTCCAATGGTCAGAAATTATGAGATAAAAAGGATAGAAACGTTATTTAAAGTATTTTTACCAAAATAACACTCATGTTTTTTTATTGGTTTGTTATCATATTAAAGTATAATTCTGTAATGTCTCTATTCATTTCTTCTCCCAAAAACCTTTAAGAGTAGATAAGGTAATTGCAACTCTTAGTATCCCTAACCTATTTATTTTCCTTACCAATCACTCCCTCAAAAGAAACACACACGACCGGACTTAAATTTAACCAAATAAGACCCCTTATTATCTCACTTAAATGATTTATATATAATTATATTCGATTCCTTTGTCTTCTGTAAAAAAAATAATTTTAATCACCTATAATAAAATGTTTTTGATTATATATTTAGAAATTATATAAAATAAAAAATAATATATATAATCATGTAATAATTTCATTTTTTGATCATATCATAATTATGAATTAAAAAAATTTGCAATATATAATCATGTAGTAATTTTCTTTTTTGATCATATCATAATTATTAATTATTCATAAACTCATTCAATTTTAATATAGTTGAATTCATAAAATCCTTATGAACTAAGAAATCTTATGGCATGCTACAATTTATTTGATACATGTGAAAATGTTAATATGATAATTATTACTCTCTATTTTTTATAACTATCACTTTAAATATTTATACGCACTATATTTTATAATTCTATGGTTTTTTATATGCTAATTTTTTCATAAGAAATACAAAAAATATTTTAAAATAAACCGCACATAAATATTTTAAATTATTTCTATAAACTACAATAATTAAAAGTATTTTTAAATAAAATTCACCCGTGCAATAGGTTTACTATCCTTTATTTTCTTAAAGGTATGAGAAAGAGAGTAAGATAAAAATTAAATAATTCTATTTAGCAACTAAATTTAAGCATAATCACTATTTTTTAAATTATAAAACAAAAAACACAAACCAAATATTTTATTAATATTGCACATATATAATAGATATGTAAAAACTTAGTAATAGTCTTAAATATAAAAGAAAACTAGCTCTATCATAAATGCTAGAACTATCCTCTTTCTTTATCATCTATCACACTAGCATATAGCAATACCACAGATTGTTTTTGTTGAAGAATCAGCATTCATAACATTTGACATCACTTGATACTGCAAAAAAAAAACATAATAAGAAGAAATACTGTTATTTTTTATATACTAAAAAGTGAAAACAACATTCTATATATAAACATTATAAATAAATATTTTTATTTGTCTTCATTCGAAATTACATATAAAAGTAAATAATTTTCACATGCATGCAACCAATTTTTTATCTATTCCATATTATTGATCAAAATTAGTACTATTTATATTTATCTATCTAAGTACTTTGTCTATTTTAAAAATATAAATATAAACTAATTTATTTTTGTGAAAATAAATACATCATAAATTTTGCTGAAAAAGTATAAAATGTTCAACATAACAACATATGTTATCTTGAAGTTTCCCATGGTAAGAAATTAAGTGATATTGGATAGAGTGAATGTTATGTGTGAGTTTGATGCAAGGTGGTAGGAATTTATATAGTGACTTTTGAAAAATATTTTTAAGTTTTTTGAGTTTGGTTGTGGTTAATGTTTAATTTGAAATATGAACTTTATGTTTAGTCTCTAGTTATGATGTAAGGGAGAACCGCTAGAAAATTTTTAAATAGACACTTTGAAGCTGCTCTTTCTAAATAAGCGGTACCGAATATATTGTTCTATTCTTATGTTACATCACTATTATTATGAAAACATTTATATTATTTAATACTGATTTTTATAATATAAGATTTAGATTTTAGGAGATAGAGTTCAATGCAAGTTAAAATAGAACAAAGAATCTTGTTGAACATTTTATTAATATTTTAAACATATCACATTAGTATACATAATAAACAAATGCGCACTTATATAATAGATATGTAAAAACATAGTGATAGTATTAAATTAAACAGAAAACTAGCTCTATCATAAATGCTAGAACTATCCTCTTTCTATATTCTCTTTAACACTAGCATATAGCAATACTATATATTATTTTTGTTGAAGATTCAACATTCATAACATTTCACATCACTTGATACTGCAAAAACAAATATAATAGGAAGAAAAACTATTATTTTTTATATACTAAAAATTCATCACAACATTCAATGTATAAACATTATAAATAGATATTTTTATTTGTCTTCATTTGAAATCACATATAAAAGTAAATAATTTACTCACGCATGCAACCATATTTTGTCTATTCTATATTATCGATCAAATTTAGTATTGTTTGTTTTTCTCTATCTAAGTACTTTGTTTATTTTAAAAATCTAAATATAAAATAATTTAGCTTTGTGCAATTAAATACATCATAACTTTTACTCAAAAAAATATAGAACTCCTATTTGTTTCAAATAATATGTGGTACAATTAATTTGGATATGAAGAACGATTAATAGTTTTAATAAATTAAAATAAAATATTTTATTTTAATTATACACCAAAAGAAAATTAAGCCAGAATAATATGAATTCATCTTTAAACTTAATTTGTGAGGTTTTATAATATAAAACTCTTGATAAATAGCACATGACAATAATTTCTATTTATTTAGAAATTTAATTTACCAATTTTAAAAAATAGATGGATTCCTTTTTATAAGAATTATATTATTTTCTATTTAGAATAAATATTTAGATAATGCATGTATACCTAGCACAGTTGATGGAAGAACTGATCTTGTAAGGGATACTAGTCCCATATTTTCAAGGGACTGCAAAAACATTGTCCACATTGATTGCTTTCATAGCAGCAGTGGCCGACTTCGAGCAATCACAAGTTGCACGACAGTCAATATTGGTTTTAGCCATATTAACTAACCCTTTAATGTCTTAAAAGCAACTTGGCGAAACAACACCATTGTTCTAAAGATAACGTAGGCAAGGCGCAAGGCTATTATAAACTTGTACACATGAATCTGCACCATAACAACATATGCTATCTTGAAGTTTCCAATGGTCAGAAATTATGAGATAAAAAGGATAGAAACGTTATTTAAAGTATTTTTACCAAAATAACACTCATGTTTTTTTATTGGTTTGTTATCATATTAAAGTATAATTCTGTAATGTCTCTATTCATTTCTTCTCCCAAAAACCTTTAAGAGTAGATAAGGTAATTGCAACTCTTAGTATCCCTAACCTATTTATTTTCCTTACCAATCACTCCCTCAAAAGAAACACACACGACCGGACTTAAATTTAACCAAATAAGACCCCTTATTATCTCACTTAAATGATTTATATATAATTATATTCGATTCCTTTGTCTTCTGTAAAAAAAATAATTTTAATCACCTATAATAAAATGTTTTTGATTATATATTTAGAAATTATATAAAATAAAAAATAATATATATAATCATGTAATAATTTCATTTTTTGATCATATCATAATTATGAATTAAAAAAATTTGCAATATATAATCATGTAGTAATTTTCTTTTTTGATCATATCATAATTATTAATTATTCATAAACTCATTCAATTTTAATATAGTTGAATTCATAAAATCCTTATGAACTAAGAAATCTTATGGCATGCTACAATTTATTTGATACATGTGAAAATGTTAATATGATAATTATTACTCTCTATTTTTTATAACTATCACTTTAAATATTTATACGCACTATATTTTATAATTCTATGGTTTTTTATATGCTAATTTTTTCATAAGAAATACAAAAAATATTTTAAAATAAACCGCACATAAATATTTTAAATTATTTCTATAAACTACAATAATTAAAAGTATTTTTAAATAAAATTCACCCGTGCAATAGGTTTACTATCCTTTATTTTCTTAAAGGTATGAGAAAGAGAGTAAGATAAAAATTAAATAATTCTATTTAGCAACTAAATTTAAGCATAATCACTATTTTTTAAATTATAAAACAAAAAACACAAACCAAATATTTTATTAATATTGCACATATATAATAGATATGTAAAAACTTAGTAATAGTCTTAAATATAAAAGAAAACTAGCTCTATCATAAATGCTAGAACTATCCTCTTTCTTTATCATCTATCACACTAGCATATAGCAATACCACATATTGTTTTTGTTGAAGAATCAGCATTCATAACATTTGACATCACTTGATACTGCAAAAAAAAAACATAATAAGAAGAAATACTGTTATTTTTTATATACTAAAAAGTGAAAACAACATTCTATATATAAACATTATAAATAAATATTTTTATTTGTCTTCATTCGAAATTACATATAAAAGTAAATAATTTTCACATGCATGCAACCAATTTTTTATCTATTCCATATTATTGATCAAAATTAGTACTATTTATATTTATCTATCTAAGTACTTTGTCTATTTTAAAAATATAAATATAAACTAATTTATTTTTGTGAAAATAAATACATCATAAATTTTGCTGAAAAAGTATAAAATGTTCAACATAACAACATATGTTATCTTGAAGTTTCCCATGGTAAGAAATTAAGTGATATTGGATAGAGTGAATGTTATGTGTGAGTTTGATGCAAGGTGGTAGGAATTTATATAGTGACTTTTGAAAAATATTTTTAAGTTTTTTGAGTTTGGTTGTGGTTAATGTTTAATTTGAAATATGAACTTTATGTTTAGTCTCTAGTTATGATGTAAGGGAGAACCGCTAGACAATTTTTAAATAGACACTTTGAAGTTGCTCTTTCTAAATAAGCGGTACCGAATATATTGTTCTATTCTTATGTTACATCACTATTATTATGAAAACATTTATATTATTTAATACTGATTTTTATAATATAAGATTTAGATTTTAGGAGATAGAGTTCAATGCAAGTTAAAATAGAACAAAGAATCTTGTTGAACATTTTATTAATATTTTAAACATATCACATTAGTATACATAATAAACAAATGCGCACTTATATAATAGATATGTAAAAACATAGTGATAGTATTAAATTAAACAGAAAACTAGCTCTATCATAAATGCTAGAACTATCCTCTTTCTTTATTCTCTTTAACACTAGCATATAGCAATACTATATATTATTTTTGTTGAAGATTCAGCATTCATAACATTTCACATCACCTGATACTGCAAAAAAAAAAATAATAGGAAGAAATACTATTATTTTTTATATACTAAAAATCCATCACAACATTCAATGTATAAACATTATAAATAGATATTTTTATTTGTCTTCATTTGAAATCACATTTAAAGTAAATAATTTTCTCACGCATGCAACCACATTTTGTCTATTCTATATTATCGATCAAATTTAGTATTGTTTGTTTTTCTCTATCTAAGTACTTTGTTTATTTTAAAAATCTAAATATAAAATAATTTAGCTTTGTGCAATTAAATACATCATAACTTTTACTCAAAAAAATATAGAACTCCTAGTTGTTTCAAATAATATGTGGTACAATTAATTTGGATATGAGGAACGATTAATAGTTTTAATAAATTAAAATAAAATATTTTTATTTTAATTATACACCAAAAGAAAATTAAGCCAGAATAATATGAATCCATCTTTAAACTTAATTTGTGAGGTTTTATAATATAAAACTCTTGATATATAGCACATTTCAATAATTTCTATTTATTTACAAATTTAAATTTACCAATTTTAAAAAATAGTTGGATCCCTTTTTATAAGAATTATATTATTTTCTATTTAGAATAAATATTTAGATAATGCATGTATACCTAGCACAGTTGATGGGAGAACTGATCTTGTAAGGGATACTAGTCCCATATTTTCAAGGGACTGCAACAACATTGTCCACATTGATTGCTTTCATAGCAGCAGTGGTCGACTTCGAGCAATCACAAGTTGCACGACAGTCAATATTGGTCTTAGCCACATTAACTAACCCTTTAATGCCTTAAAAACAACTTGGCAAAACAACACCACTGTTCTGAAGATAATGTATGCAAGGCGCAAGGCTATTATAAACTTGTACACATGAATCTGCACCATAACAACATATGCTATCTTGAAGTTTCCAATGGTCAGAAATTATGAGATAAAAACGATAGAAACGTTATTTAAAGTATTTTTACCAAAATAACACTCATGTTTTTTTATTGGTTTGTTATCATATTAAAGTATAATTCTGTAATGTCTCTATTCATTTCTTCTCCCAAAAACCTTTAAGAGTAGATAAGGTAATTACCACTCTTAGTATCCCTAACCTATTTATTTTCCTTACCAATCACTCCCTTAAAAGAAACACACACGACTGGACTTAAATTTAACCAAATAAGACCCCTTATTATCTCACTTAAATGATTTATATATAATTATATTCGATTCCTTTGTCTTCTGTAAAAAAAATAATTTTAATCACCTATAATAAAATGTTTTTGATTATATATTTTGAAATTTTATAAAATAAAAAATAATATATATAATCATGTAATAATTTCATTTTTTGATCATATCATAATTATGAATTAAAAAAATTAGCAATATATAATCATGTAGTAATTTTCTTTTTTGATCATATCATAATTATTAATTATTCATAAACTCATTCAATTTTAATATAGTTGAATTCATAAAATCCTTATGAACTAAGAAATCTTATGGCATGCTACAATTTATTTGATACATGTGAAAATGTTAATATGATAATTATTACTCTCTATTTTTTATAACTATCACTTTAAATATTTATACGCACTATATTTTATAATTCTATGGTTTTTTATATGCTAATTTTTTCATAAGAAATACAAAAAATATTTTAAAATAAACCGCACATAAATATTTTAAATTATTTCTATAAACTACAATAATTAAAAGTATTTTTAAATAAAATTCACCCGTGCAATAGGTTTACTATCCTTTATTTTCTTAAAGGTATGAGAAAGAGAGTAAGATAAAAATTAAGTAATTCTATTTAGCAACTAAATTTAAGCATAATCACTATTTTTTTAATTATAAAACAAAAAACACAAACCAAATATTTTATTAATATTGCACATATATAATAGATATGTAAAAACTTAGTAATAGTCTTAAATATAAAAGAAAACTAGCTCTATCATAAATGCTAGAACTATCCTCTTTCTTTATCATCTATCACACTAGCATATAGCAATACCACAGATTGTTTTTGTTGAAGAATCAGCATTCATAACATTTGACATCACTTGATACTGCAAAAAAAAATATAATAAGAAGAAATACTGTTATTTTTTATATACTAAAAAGTGAAAACAACATTCTATATATAAACATTATAAATAAATATTTTTATTTGTCTTCATTCGAAATTACATATAAAAGTAAATAATTTTCACATGCATGCAACCAATTTTTTATCTATTCCATATTATTGATCAAAATTAGTACTATTTATATTTATCTATCTAAGTACTTTGTCTATTTTAAAAATATAAATATAAACTAATTTATTTTTGTGAAAATAAATACATCATAAATTTTGCTGAAAAAGTATAAAATGTTCAACATAACAACATATGTTATCTTGAAGTTTCCCATGGTAAGAAATTAAGTGATATTGGATAGAGTGAATGTTATGTGTGAGTTTGATGCAAGGTGGTAGGAATTTATATAGTGACTTTTGAAAAATATTTTTAAGTTTTTTGAGTTTGGTTGTGGTTAATGTTCAATTTGAAATATGAACTTTATGTTTAGTCTCTAGTTATGATGTAAGGGAGAACCGCTAGACAATTTTTAAATAGACACTTTGAAGCTGCTCTTTCTAAATAAGCGGTACCGAATATATTGTTCTATTCTTATGTTACATCACTATTATTATGAAAACATTTATATTATTTAATACTGATTTTTATAATATAAGATTTAGATTTTAGGAGATAGAGTTCAATGCAAGTTAAAATAGAACAAAGAATCTTGTTGAACATTTTATTAATATTTTAAACATATCACATTAGTATACATAATAAACAAATGCGCACTTATATAATAGATATGTAAAAACATAGTGATAGTATTAAATTAAACAGAAAACTAGCTCTATCATAAATGCTAGAACTATCCTCTTTCTTTATTCTCTTTAACACTAGCATATAGCAATACTATATATTATTTTTGTTGAAGATTCAGCATTCATAACATTTCACATCACCTGATACTGCAAAAAAAAAAAATAGGAAGAAATACTATTATTTTTTATATACTAAAAATCCATCACAACATTCAATGTATAAACATTATAAATAGATATTTTTATTTGTCTTCATTTGAAATCACATTTAAAGTAAATAATTTTCTCACGCATGCAACCACATTTTGTCTATTCTATATTATCGATCAAATTTAGTATTGTTTGTTTTTCTCTATCTAAGTACTTTGTTTATTTTAAAAATCTAAATATAAAATAATTTAGCTTTGTGCAATTAAATACATCATAACTTTTACTCAAAAAAATATAGAACTCCTAGTTGTTTCAAATAATATGTGGTACAATTAATTTGGATATGAGGAACGATTAATAGTTTTAATAAATTAAAATAAAATATTTTTATTTTAATTATACACCAAAAGAAAATTAAGCCAGAATAATACGAATCCATCTTTAAACTTAATTTGTGAGGTTTTATAATATAAAACTCTTGATATATAGCACATTTCAATAATTTCTATTTATTTACAAATTTAAATTTACCAATTTTAAAAAATAGTTGGATCCCTTTTTATAAGAATTATATTATTTTCTATTTAGAATAAATATTTAGATAATGCATGTATACCTAGCACAGTTGATGGAAGAACTGATCTTGTAAGGGATACTAGTCCCATATTTTCAAGGGACTGCAACAACATTGTCCACATTGATAGCTTTCATAGCAGCGGTGGTCGACTTCGAGCAATCACAAGTTGCACGACAGTCAATATTGGTTTTAGCCACATTAACTAACCCTTTAATGCCTTAAAAACAACTTGGCAAAACAACACCACTGTTCTGAAGATAATGTATGCAAGGCGCAAGGCTATTATAAACTTGTACACATGAATCTGCACCATAACAACATATGCTATCTTGAAGTTTCCAATGGTCAGAAATTATGAGATAAAAAGGATAGAAACGTTATTTAAAGTATTTTTACCAAAATAACACTCATGTTTTTTTATTGGTTTGTTATCATATTAAAGTATAATTCTGTAATGTCTCTATTCATTTCTTCTCCCAAAAACCTTTAAGAGTAGATAAGGTAATTACAACTCTTAGTATCCCTAACCTATTTATTTTCCTTACCAATCACTCCCTTAAAAGAAACACACACGACTGGACTTAAATTTAACCAAATAAGACCCCTTATTATCTCACTTAAATGATTTATATATAATTATATTCGATTCCTTTGTCTTCTGTAAAAAAAATAATTTTAATCACCTATAATAAAATGTTTTTGATTATATATTTTGAAATTTTATAAAATAAAAAATAATATATATAATCATGTAATAATTTCATTTTTTGATCATATCATAATTATGAATTAAAAAATTAGCAATATATAATCATGTAGTAATTTTCTTTTTTGATCATATCATAATTATTAATTATTCATAAACTCATTCAATTTTAATATAGTTGAATTCATAAAATCCTTATGAACTAAGAAATCTTATGGCATGCTACAATTTATTTGATACATGTGAAAATGTTAATATGATAATTATTACTCTCTATTTTTTATAACTATCACTTTAAATATTTATACGCACTATATTTTATAATTCTATGGTTTTTTATATGCTAATTTTTTCATAAGAAATACAAAAAATATTTTAAAATAAACCGCACATAAATATTTTAAATTATTTCTATAAACTACAATAATTAAAAGTATTTTTAAATAAAATTCACCCGTGCAATAGGTTTACTATCCTTTATTTTCTTAAAGGTATGAGAAAGAGAGTAAGATAAAAATTAAATAATTCTATTTAGCAACTAAATTTAAGCATAATCACTATTTTTTTAATTATAAAACAAAAAACACAAACCAAATATTTTATTAATATTGCACATATATAATAGATATGTAAAAACATAGTAATAGTCTTAAATATAAAAGAAAACTAGCTCTATCATAAATGCTAGAACAATCCTCTTTCTTTATCATCTATAACACTAGCATATAGCAATACCACAGATTGTTTTTGTTGAAGAATCAGCATTCATAACATTTGACATCACTTGATACTGCAAAAAAAAACATAATAAGAAGAAATACTGTTATTTTTTATATACTAAAAAGTGAAAACAACATTCTATATATAAACATTATAAATAAATATTTTTATTTGTCTTCATTCGAAATTACATATAAAAGTAAATAATTTTCACATGCATGCAACCAATTTTTTATCTATTCCATATTATTGATCAAAATTAGTACTATTTATATTTATCTATCTAAGTACTTTGTCTATTTTAAAAATATAAATATAAACTAATTTATTTTTGTGAAAATAAATACATCATAACTTTTACTGAAAAAGTATAAAATGTTCAACATAACAACATATGTTATCTTGAAGTTTCCCATGGTAAGAAATTAAGTGATATTGGATAGAGTGAATGTTATGTGTGAGTTTGATGCAAGGTGGTAGGAATTTATATAGTGACTTTTGAAAAATATTTTTAAGTTTTTTGAGTTTGGTTGTGGTTAATGTTTAATTTGAAATATGAACTTTATGTTTAGTCTCTAGTTATGATGTAAGGGAGAACCGCTAGAAAATTTTTAAATAGACACTTTGAAGCTGCTCTTTCTAAATAAGCGGTACCGAATATATTGTTCTATTCTTATGTTACATCACTATTATTATGAAAACATTTATATTATTTAATACTGATTTTTATAATATAAGATTTAGATTTTAGGAGATAGAGTTCAATGCAAGTTAAAATAGAACAAAGAATCTTGTTGAACATTTTATTAATATTTTAAACATATCACATTAGTATACATAATAAACAAATGCGCACTTATATAATAGATATGTAAAAACATAGTGATAGTATTAAATTAAACAGAAAACTAGCTCTATCATAAATGCTAGAACTATCCTCTTTCTTTATTCTCTTTAACACTAGCATATAGCAATACTATATATTATTTTTGTTGAAGATTCAACATTCATAACATTTCACATCACTTGATACTGCAAAAACAAATATAATAGGAAGAAAAACTATTATTTTTTATATACTAAAAATTCATCACAACATTCAATGTATAAACATTATAAATAGATATTTTTATTTGTCTTCATTTGAAATCACATATAAAAGTAAATAATTTACTCACGCATGCAACCATATTTTGTCTATTCTATATTATCGATCAAATTTAGTATTGTTTGTTTTTCTCTATCTAAGTACTTTGTTTATTTTAAAAATCTAAATATAAAATAATATAGCTTTGTGCAATTAAATACATCATAACTTTTACTCAAAAAAATATAGAACTCCTATTTGTTTCAAATAATATGTGGTACAATTAATTTGGATATGAAGAACGATTAATAGTTTTAATAAATTAAAATAAAATATTTTATTTTAATTATACACCAAAAGAAAATTAAGCCAGAATAATATGAATTCATCTTTAAACTTAATTTGTGAGGTTTTATAATATAAAACTCTTGATAAATAGCACATGACAATAATTTCTATTTATTTAGAAATTTAATTTACCAATTTTAAAAAATAGATGGATTCCTTTTTATAAGAATTATATTATTTTCTATTTAGAATAAATATTTAGATAATGCATGTATACCTAGCACAATTGATGGAAGAACTGATCTTGTAAGGGATACTAGTCCCATATTTTCAAGGGACTGCAAAAACATTGTCCACATTGATTGCTTTCATAGCAGCAGTGGCCGACTTCGAGCAATCACAAGTTGCACGACAGTCAATATTGGTTTTAGCCATATTAACTAACCCTTTAATGTCTTAAAAGCAACTTGGCGAAACAACACCATTGTTCTAAAGATAACGTAGGCAACGCGCAAGGCTATTATAAACTTGTACACATGAATCTGCACCATAACAACATATGCTATCTTGAAGTTTCCAATGGTCAGAAATTATGAGATAAAAAGGATAGAAACGTTATTTAAAGTATTTTTACCAAAATAACACTCATGTTTTTTTATTGGTTTGTTATCATATTAAAGTATAATTCTGTAATGTCTCTATTCATTTCTTCTCCCAAAAACCTTTAAGAGTAGATAAGGTAATTGCAACTCTTAGTATCCCTAACCTATTTATTTTCCTTACCAATCACTCCCTCAAAAGAAACACACACGACCGGACTTAAATTTAACCAAATAAGACCCCTTATTATCTCACTTAAATGATTTATATATAATTATATTCGATTCCTTTGTCTTCTGTAAAAAAAATAATTTTAATCACCTATAATAAAATGTTTTTGATTATATATTTTGAAATTTTATAAAATAAAAAATAATATATATAATCATGTAATAATTTCATTTTTTGATCATATCATAATTATGAATTAAAAAAATTTGCAATATATAATCATGTAGTAATTTTCTTTTTTGATCATATCATAATTATTAATTATTCATAAACTCATTCAATTTTAATATAGTTGAATTCATAAAATCCTTATGAACTAAGAAATCTTATGGAATGCTACAATTTTTTTGATACATGTGAAAATGTTAATATGATAATTATTACTCTCTATTTTTTATAACTATCACTTTAAATATTTATACGCACTATATTTTATAATTCTATGGTTTTTTATATGCTAATTTTTGCATAAGAAATACAAAAAAATATTTTAAAATAAACCGTACATAAATATTTTAAATTATTTCTATAAACTACAATAATTAAAAGTATTTTTAAATAAAATTCACCCGTGCAATAGGTTTACTATCCTTTATTTTCTTAAAGGTATGAGAAAGAGAGTAAGATAAAAATTAAATAATTCTATGTAGTAACTAAATTTAAGCATAATCACTGTTTTTTTAATTATAAAACAAAAAAACACAAACCAAAAATTTTATTAATATTGCACATATATAATAGATATGTAAAAACTTAGTAATAGTCTTAAATATAAAAGAAAACTAGCTCTATCATAAATGCCAGAACTATCCTCTTTCTTTATCATCTATCACACTAGCATATAGCAATACCACATATTGTTTTTGTTGAAGAATCAGCAATCATAACATTTGACATCACTTGATACTGCAAAAAAAAACATAATAAGAAGAAATACTGTTATTTTTTATATACTAAAAAGTGAACACAACATTCTATATATAAACATTATAAATAAATATTTTTATTTGTCTTCATTCGAAATTACATATAAAAGTAAATAATTTTCACATGCATGCAACCAATTTTTTATCTATTCCATATTATTGATCAAAATTAGTACTATTTATATTTATCTATCTAAGTACTTTGTCTATTTTAAAAATATAAATATAAACTAATTTATTTTTGTGAAAATAAATACATCATAACTTTTACTGAAAAAGTATAAAATGTTCAACATAACAACATATGCTATCTTGAAGTTTCCCATGGTAAGAAATTAAGTGATATTGGATAGAGTGAATGTTATGTGTGAGTTTGATGCAAGGTGGTAGGAATTTATATAGTGATTTTTGAAAAATATTTTTAAGTTTTTGGAGTTTGGTTGTGGTTGATGTTTAATTTGAAATATGAACTTTATGTTTAGTCTCTAGTTATGATGTAAGGGAGAACCGCTAGACAATTTTTAAATAGACACTTTGAAGCTGCTCTTTCTAAATAAGCGGTATCGAATATATTGTTCTATTCTTATGTTACATCACTATTATTATGAAATCATTTATATTATTTAATACTGATTTTTATAATATAAGATTTAGATTTTAGGAGATAGAGTTCAATGCAGCTAATGCGCACTTATATAATGGATATGTAAAAACCTAGTGATAGTATTAAATTAAACAGAAAACTAGCTCTATCATAAATGCTAGAACTATCCTCTTCCTTTATTCTCTTTAACACTAGCATATAGCAATACTATATATTATTTTTGTTGAAGATTCAGCATTCATAACATTTCACATCACTTGATACTGCAAAAAAATAAAATATAATAGGAAGAAATACTATTATTTTTTATATACTAAAAATTCATCACAACATTTAATGTATAAACATTATAAATAGATATTTTTATTTGTCTTCATTTGAAATCACATATAAAAGTAAATAATTTTCTCACGCATGCAACCACATTTTGTCTATTCCATATTATCGATCAAATTTAGTATTGTTTGTTTTTCTCTATCTAAGTACTTTGTTTATTTGAAAAATCTAAATATAAAATAATTTAGCTTTGTGCAAATAAATACATCATAACTTTTACTCAAAAAAATATAGAACTCCTATTTGTTTCAAATAATATGTGGTACAATTAATTTGGATATGAGGAACGATTAATATTTTTAATAAATTAAAATAAAATATTTTATTTTAATTATACACCAAAATAAAATAAAGCCAGAGTAATATGAATCCATCTTTAAACTTTATTTGTGAGGTTTTATAATATAAAACTCTTGATAAATAGCACATTTCAATAATTTCTATTTATTTACAAATTTAATTTACCAATTTTAAAAAATAGTTGGATCCCTTTTTATAAGAATTATATTATTTTCTATTTAGAATTAATATTTAGATAATGCATGTATACGTAGCATAGTTGATGGAAGAACTGATCTTGTAAGGGATACTAGTCCCACATTTTCAAGGGACTGCAGCATCATAGTCCACATTGATTGCTTTCATAGCAGCAGTGGTCGACTTCGAGCAATCACAAGTTGCACGACAGTAAATATTGGTTTTAGCCGCATTAACTAACCCTTTAATGCCTTAACAACAACTTGGCGAAACAACACCACTGTTGTGAAGATAACGTAGGCAAGGCGCAAGGCTATTATAAACTTGTACACATGAATCTGCACCATAACAACATATGCTATCTTTAAGTTTCCAATGGTAAGAAATTATGTGATAAAAAGGATAAAAACGTTATTTAAAGTTTTTTTACCAAAATAACACTCATGTTTTTTTATTGGTTTGTTATCATATTAAAGTATAATTTTGTAATGTCTCTATTCATTTCTTCTCCCAAAAACCTTTAAGAGTAGATAAGGTAATTGCAACTCTTAGTAGCCCTAACCAATTTATTTTCCTTACCAATCACTCCTTCAAAAGAAACACACACGACTAGACTTAAATTTAACCAAATAAGACCCCTTATTATCTCACTTAAATGATTTATATATAATTATGTTCTATTCCTTTGTCTTCTGTAAAAAAATAGTATTTGAAATCACTTATAATAAAGTTTTTTTGATTATATATTTTGAAATTATATAAAATAAAAAATAATATATATAATCATGTAATAATTTCATTTTTTGATCATATCAGAATTATGAATTAAAAAAACTTAGCAATATATAATCATGTAGTAATTTTCTTTTTTGATCATATCATAATTATTAATTATTCATAAACTCATTCAATTTTAATATAGTTGAATTCATAAAATCCTTATGAACTAAGAAATCTTATGGCATGCTACAATTTATTTGATACATGTGAAAATGTTAATATGATAATTATTACTCTCTATTTTTTATAACTATCACTTTAAATATTTATACGCACTATATTTTATAATTCTATGGTTTTTTATATGCTAATTTTTGCATAAGAAATACAAAAAATATTTTAAAATAAACCGTACATAAATATTTTAAATTATTTCTATAAACTACAATAATTAAAAGTATTTTTAAATAAAATTCACCCGTGCAATAGGTTTACTATCCTTTATTTTCTTAAAGGTATGAGAAAGAGAGTAAGATAAAAATTAAATAATTCTATGTAGTAACTAAATTTAAGCATAATCACTGTTTTTTTAATTATAAAACAAAAAACACAAACCAAACGTTTTATTAATATTGCACATATATAATAGATATGTAAAAACTTAGTAATAGTCTTAAATATAAAAGAAAACTAGCTCTATCATAAATGCTAGAACTATCCTCTTTCTTTATCATCTATCACACTAGCATATAGCAATACCACATATTGTTTTTGTTGAAGAATCAGCAATCATAACATTTGACATCACTTGATATTGCAAAAAAAACATAATAAGAAGAAATACTGTTATTTTTTATATACTAAAAAGTGAACACAACATTCTATATATAAACATTATAAATAAATATTTTTATTTGTCTTCATTCGAAATTACATATAAAAGTAAATAATTTTCACATGCATGCAACCAATTTTTTATCTATTCCATATTATTGATCCAAATTAGTACTATTTATATTTATCTATCTAAGTACTTTGTCTATTTTAAAAATATAAATATAAACTAATTTATTTTTGTGAAAATAAATACATCATAACTTTTACTGAAAAAGTATAAAATGTTCAACATAACAACATATGTTATCTTGAAGTTTCCCATGGTAAGAAATTAAGTGATATTGGATAGAGTGAATGTTATGTGTGAGTTTGATGCAAGGTGGTAGGAATTTATATAGTGACTTTTGAAAAATATTTTTAAGTTTTTTGAGTTTGGTTGTGGTTGATGTTTAATTTGAAATATGTACTTTATGTTTAGTCTCTAGTTATGATGTAAGGGAGAACCGCTAGACAATTTTTAAATAGACACTTTGAAGCTGCTATTTCTAAATAAGCGGTATCGAATATATTGTTCTATTCTTATGTTACATCACTATTATTATCAAATCATTTATATTATTTAATACTGATTTTTATAATATAAGATTTAGATTTTAGGAGATAGAGTTCAATGCAGCTAATGCGCACTTATATAATAGATATGTAAAAACATAGTGATAGTATTAAATTAAACAGAAAACTAGCTCTATCATAAATGCTAGAACTATCCTCTTTCTTTATTCTCTTTAACACTAGCATATAGCAATACTATATATTATTTTTGTTGAAGATTCAGCATTCATAACATTTCACATCACTTGATACTGCAAAAAAATAAAATATAATAGGAAGAAATACTATTATTTTTTATATACTAAAAATTCATCACAACATTTAATGTATAAACATTATAAATAGATATTTTTATTTGTCTTCATTTGAAATCACATATAAAAGTAAATAATTTTCTCACGCATGCAACCACATTTTGTCTATTCCATATTATCGATCAAATTTGGTATTGTTTGTTTTTCTCTATCTATGTACTTTGTTTATTTGAAAAATCTAAATATAAAATAATTTAGCTTTGTGCAAATAAATACATCATAACTTTTACTCAAAAAAATATAGAACTCCTATTTGTTTCAAATAATATGTGGTACAATTAATTTGGATATGAGGAACGATTAATATTTTTAATAAATTAAAATAAAATATTTTATTCTAATTATACACCAAAATAAAATTAAGCCAGAATAATATGAATCCATCTTTAAACTTTATTTGTGAGGTTTTATAATATAAAACTCTTGATAAATAGCACATTTCAATAATTTCTATTTATTTACAAATTTAATTTACCAATTTTAAAAAATAGTTGGATCCCTTTTTATAAGAATTATATTATTTTCTATTTAGAATTAATATTTAGAGAATGCATGTATACCTAGCATAGTTGATGGAAGAACTGATCTTGTAAGGGATACTAGTCCCACATTTTCAAGGGACCGCAACATCATAGTCCACATTGATTGCTTTCATAGCAGCAGTGGTCGACTTCGAGCAATCACAAGTTGCACGACAGTAAATATTGGTTTTAGCCGCATTAACTAAACCTTTAATGCCTTAACAACAACTTGGCGAAACAACACCACTGTTGTGAAGATAACGTAGGCAAGGCGCAAGGCTATTATAAACTTGTACACATGAATCTGCACCATAACAACATATGCTATCTTTAAGTTTCCAATGGTAAGAAATTATGTGATAAAAAGGATAAAAACGTTATTTAAAGTTTTTTTACCAAAATAACACTCATGTTTTTTTTATTGGTTTGTTATCATATTAAAGTATAATTTTGTAATGTCTCTATTCATTTCTTCTCCCAAAAACCTTTAAGAGTAGATAAGGTAATTGCAACTCTTAGTAGCCCTAACCAATTTATTTTCCTTACCAATCACTCCTTCAAAAGAAACACACACGACTAGACTTAAATTTAACCAAATAAGACCCCTTATTATCTCACTTAAATGATTTATATATAATTATGTTCTATTCCTTTGTCTTCTGTAAAAAAAAAGTATTTGAAATCACTTATAATAAAGTTTTTTTGATTATATATTTTGAAATTATATAAAATAAAAAATAATATATATAATCATGTAATAATTTCATTTTTTGATCATATCATAATTATGAATTAAAAAAACTTAGCAATATATAATCATGTAGTAATTTTCTTTTTTGATCATATCATAATTATTAATTATTCATAAACTCATTCAATTTTAATATAGTTGAATTCATAAAATCCTTATGAACTAAAAAATCTTATGGCATGCTACAATTTATTTGATACATGTGAAAATGTTAATATGATAATTATTACTCTCTATTTTTTATAACTATCACTTTAAATATTTATACGCACTATATTTTATAATTCTATGGTTTTTTATATGCTAATTTTTGCATAAGAAATACAAAAAATATTTTAAAATAAACCGTACATAAATATTTTAAATTATTTCTATAAACTACAATAATTAAAAGTATTTTTAAATAAAATTCACCCGTGCAATAGGTTTACTATCCTTTATTTTCTTAAAGGTATGAGAAAGAGAGTAAGATAAAAGTTAAATAATTCTATGTAGTAACTAAATTTAAGCATAATCACTGTTTTTTTAATTATAAAACAAAAAACACAAACCAAATATTTTATTAATATTGCACATATATAATAGATATGTAAAAACTTAGTAATAGTCTTAAATATAAAAGAAAACTAGCTTTATCATAAATGCTAGAACTATCCTCTTTCTTTATCATCTATCACACTAGCATATAGCAATACCACATATTGTTTTTGTTGAAGAATCAGCAATCATAACATTTGACATCACTTGATACTGCAAAAAAAACATAATAAGAAGAAATACTGTTATTTTTTATATACTAAAAAGTGAACACAACATTCTATATATAAACATTATAAATAAATATTTTTATTTGTCTTCCTTCGAAATTACATATAAAAGTAAATAATTTTCACATGCATGCAACCAATTTTTTATCTATTCCATATTATTGATCAAAATTAGTACTATTTATATTTATCTATCTAAGTACTTTGTCTATTTTAAAAATATAAATATAAACTAATTTATTTTTGTGAAAATAAATACATCATAACTTTTACTGAAAAAGTATAAAATGTTCAACATAACAACATATGTTATCTTGAAGTTTCCCATGGTAAGAAATTAAGTGATATTGGATAGAGTGAATGTTATGTGTGAGTTTGATGCAAGGTGGTAGGAATTTATATAGTGACTTTTGAAAAATATTTTTAAGTTTTTTGAGTTTGGTTGTGGTTGATGTTTAATTTGAAATATGAACTTTATGTTTAGTCTCTAGTTATGATGTAAGGGAGAACCGCTAGACAATTTTTAAATAGACACTTTGAAGCTGCTCTTTCTAAATAAGCGGTATCGAATATATTGTTCTATTCTTATGTTACATCACTATTATTATCAAATCATTTATATTATTTAATACTGATTTTTATAATATAAGATTTAGATTTTAGGAGATAGAGTTCAATGCAGCTAGTGCGCACTTATATAATAGATATGTAAAAACATAGTGATAGTATTAAATTAAACAGAAAACTAGCTCTATCATAAATGCTAGAACTATCCTCTTTCTTTATTCTCTTTAACACTAGCATATAGCAATACTATATATTATTTTTGTTGAAGATTCAGCATTCATAACATTTCACATCACTTGATACTGCAAAAAAATAAAATATAATAGGAAGAAATACTATTATTTTTTATATACTAAAAATTCATCACAACATTTAATGTATAAACATTATAAATAGATATTTTTATTTGTCTTCATTTGAAATCACATATAAAAGTAAATAATTTTCTCACGCATGCAACCACATTTTGTCTATTCCATATTATCGATCAAATTTAGTATTGTTTGTTTTTCTCTATCTAAGTACTTTGTTTATTTGAAAAATCTAAATATAAAATAATTTAGCTTTGTGCAAATAAATACATCATAACTTTTACTCAAAAAAATATAGAACTCCTATTTGTTTCAAATAATATGTGGTACAATTAATTTGGATATGAGGAACGATTAATATTTTTAATAAATTAAAATAAAATATTTTAATTTAATTATACACCAAAATAAAATTAAGCCAGAATAATATGAATCCATCTTTAAACTTTATTTGTGAGGTTTTATAATATAAAACTCTTGATAAATAACACATTTCAATAATTTCTATTTATTTAAAAATTTAATTTACCAATTTTAAAAAATAGTTGGATCCCTTTTTATAAGAATTATATTATTTTCTATTTAGAATTAATATTTAGATAATGCATGTATACCTAGCATAGTTGATGGAAGAACTGATCTTGTAAGGGATACTAGTCCCACATTTTCAAGGGACTGCAGCATCATAGTCCACATTGATTGCTTTCATAGCAGCAGTGGTCGACTTCGAGCAATCACAAGTTGAACGACAGTAAATATTGGTTTTAGCCGCATTAACTAACCCTTTAATGCCTTAACAACAACTTGGCGAAACAACACCACTGTTGTGAAGATAACGTAGGCAAGGCGCAAGGCTATTATAAACTTGTACACATGAATCTGCACCATAACAACATATGCTATCTTTAAGTTTCCAATGGTAAGAAATTATGTGATAAAAAGGATAAAAACGTTATTTAAAGTTTTTTTACCAAAATAACACTCATGTTTTTTTTATTGGTTTGTTATCATATTAAAGTATAATTTTGTAATGTCTCTATTCATTTCTTCTCCCAAAAACCTTTAAGAGTAGATAAGGTAATTGCAACTCTTAGTAGCCCTAACCAATTTATTTTCCTTACCAATCACTCCTTCAAAAGAAACACACACGACTAGACTTAAATTTAACCAAATAAGACCCCTTATTATCTCACTTAAATGATTTATATATAATTATGTTCTATTCCTTTGTCTTCTGTAAAAAAATAGTATTTGAAATCACTTATAATAAAGTTTTTTTGATTATATATTTTGAAATTATATAAAATAAAAAATAATATATATAATCATGTAATAATTTCATTTTTTGATCATATCATAATTATGAATTAAAAAAACTTAGCAATATATAATCATGTAGTAATTTTCTTTTTTGATCATATCATAATTATTAATTATTCATAAACTCATTCAATTTTAATATAGTTGAATTCATAAAATCCTTATGAACTAAGAAATCTTATGGCATGCTACAATTTATTTGATACATGTGAAAATGTTAATATGATAATTATTACTCTTTATTTTTTATAACTATCACTTTAAATATTTATACGCACTATATTTTATAATTCTATGGTTTTTTATATGCTAATTTTTGCATAAGAAATACAAAAAATATTTTAAAATAAACCGTACATAAATATTTTAAATTATTTCTATAAACTACAATAATTAAAAGTATTTTTAAATAAAATTCACCCGTGCAATAGGTTTACTATCCTTTATTTTCTTAAAGGTATGAGAAAGAGAGTAAGATAAAAGTTAAATAATTCTATGTAGTAACTAAATTTAAGCATAATCACTGTTTTTTTAATTATAAAACAAAAAACACAAACCAAATATTTTATTAATATTGCACATATATAATAGATATGTAAAAACTTAGTAATAGTCTTAAATATAAAAGAAAACTAGCTCTATCATAAATGCTAGAACTATCCTCTTTCTTTATCATCTATCACACTAGCATATAGCAATACCACATATTGTTTTTGTTGAAGAATCAGCAATCATAACATTTGACATCACTTGATACTGCAAAAAAAACATAATAAGAAGAAATACTGTTATTTTTTATATACTAAAAAGTGAACACAACATTCTATATATAAACATTATAAATAAATATTTTTATTTGTCTTCCTTCGAAATTACATATAAAAGTAAATAATTTTCACATGCATGCAACCAATTTTTTATCTATTCCATATTATTGATCAAAATTAGTACTATTTATATTTATCTATCTAAGTACTTTGTCTATTTTAAAAATATAAATATAAACTAATTTATTTTTGTGAAAATAAATACATCATAACTTTTACTGAAAAAGTATAAAATGTTCAACATAACAACATATGTTATCTTGAAGTTTCCCATGGTAAGAAATTAAGTGATATTGGATAGAGTGAATGTTATGTGTGAGTTTGATGCAAGGTGGTAGGAATTTATATAGTGACTTTTGAAAAATATTTTTAAGTTTTTTGAGTTTGGTTGTGGTTGATGTTTAATTTGAAATATGAACTTTATGTTTAGTCTCTAGTTATGATGTAAGGGAGAACCGCTAGACAATTTTTAAATAGACACTTTGAAGCTGCTCTTTCTAAATAAGCGGTATCGAATATATTGTTCTATTCTTATGTTACATCACTATTATTATCAAATCATTTATATTATTTAATACTGATTTTTATAATATAAGATTTAGATTTTAGGAGATAGAGTTCAATGCAGCTAGTGCGCACTTATATAATAGATATGTAAAAACATAGTGATAGTATTAAATTAAACAGAAAACTAGCTCTATCATAAATGCTAGAACTATCCTCTTTCTTTATTCTCTTTAACACTAGCATATAGCAATACTATATATTATTTTTGTTGAAGATTCAGCATTCATAACATTTCACATCACTTGATACTGCAAAAAAATAAAATATAATAGGAAGAAATACTATTATTTTTTATATACTAAAAATTCATCACAACATTTAATGTATAAACATTATAAATAGATATTTTTATTTGTCTTCATTTGAAATCACATATAAAAGTAAATAATTTTCTCACGCATGCAACCACATTTTGTCTATTCCATATTATCGATCAAATTTAGTATTGTTTGTTTTTCTCTATCTAAGTACTTTGTTTATTTGAAAAATCTAAATATAAAATAATTTAGCTTTGTGCAAATAAATACATCATAACTTTTACTCAAAAAAATATAGAACTCCTATTTGTTTCAAATAATATGTGGTACAATTAATTTGGATATGAGGAACGATTAATATTTTTAATAAATTAAAATAAAATATTTTAATTTAATTATACACCAAAATAAAATTAAGCCAGAATAATATGAATCCATCTTTAAACTTTATTTGTGAGGTTTTATAATATAAAACTCTTGATAAATAACACATTTCAATAATTTCTATTTATTTAAAAATTTAATTTACCAATTTTAAAAAATAGTTGGATCCCTTTTTATAAGAATTATATTATTTTCTATTTAGAATTAATATTTAGATAATGCATGTATACCTAGCATAGTTGATGGAAGAACTGATCTTGTAAGGGATACTAGTCCCACATTTTCAAGGGACTGCAGCATCATAGTCCACATTGATTGCTTTCATAGCAGCAGTGGTCGACTTCGAGCAATCACAAGTTGAACGACAGTAAATATTGGTTTTAGCCGCATTAACTAACCCTTTAATGCCTTAACAACAACTTGGCGAAACAACACCACTGTTGTGAAGATAACGTAGGCAAGGCGCAAGGCTATTATAAACTTGTACACATGAATCTGCACCATAACAACATATGCTATCTTTAAGTTTCCAATGTTAAGAAATTATGTGATAAAAAGGATAAAAACGTTATTTAAAGTTTTTTTACCAAAATAACACTCATGTTTTTTTATTGGTTTGTTATCATATTAAAGTATAATTTTGTAATGTCTCTATTCATTTCTTCTCCCAAAAACCTTTAAGAGTAGATAAGGTAATTGCAACTCTTAGTAGCCCTAACCAATTTATTTTCCTTACCAATCACTCCTTCAAAAGAAACACACACGACTAGACTTAAATTTAACCAAATAAGACCCCTTATTATCTCACTTAAATGATTTATATATAATTATGTTCTATTCCTTTGTCTTCTGTAAAAAAATAGTATTTGAAATCACTTATAATAAAGTTTTTTTGATTATATATTTTGAAATTATATAAAATAAAAAATAATATATATAATCATGTAATAATTTCATTTTTTGATCATATCAGAATTATGAATTAAAAAAACTTAGCAATATATAATCATGTAGTAATTTTCTTTTTTGATCATATCATAATTATTAATTATTCATAAACTCATTCAATTTTAATATAGTTGAATTCATAAAATCCTTATGAACTAAGAAATCTTATGGCATGCTACAATTTATTTGATACATGTGAAAATGTTAATATGATAATTATTACTCTTTATTTTTTATAACTATCACTTTAAATATTTATACGCACTATATTTTATAATTCTATGGTTTTTTATATGCTAATTTTTGCATAAGAAATACAAACAATATTTTAAAATAAACCGTACATAAATATTTTAAATTATTTCTATAAACTACAATAATTAAAAGTATTTTTAAATAAAATTCACCCGTGCAATAGGTTTACTATCCTTTATTTTCTTAAAGGTATGAGAAAGAGAGTAAGATAAAAATTAAATAATTCTATGTAGTAACTCAATTTAAGCATAATCACTGTTTTTTTTAATTATAAAACAAAAAACACAAACCAAATATTTTATTAATATTGCACATATATAATAGATATGTAAAAACTTAGTAATAGTCTTAAATATAAAAGAAAACTAGCTCTATCATAAATGCTAGAACTATCCTCTTTCTTTATCATCTATCACACTAGCATATAGCAATACCACATATTGTTTTTGTTGAAGAATCAACAATCATAACATTTGACATCACTTGATACTGCAAAAAAAACATAATAAGAAGAAATACTGTTATTTTTTATATACTAAAAAGTGAACACAACATTCTATATATAAACATTATAAATAAATATTTTTATTTGTCTTCATTCGAAATTACATATAAAAGTAAATAATTTTCACATGCATGCAACCAATTTTTTATCTATTCCATATTATTGATCAAAATTAGTACTATTTATATTTATCTATCTAAGTACTTTGTCTATTTTAAAAATATAAATATAAACTAATTTATTTTTGTGAAAATAAATACATCATAACTTTTACTGAAAAAGTATAAAATGTTCAACATAACAACATATGTTATCTTGAAGTTTCCCATGGTAAGAAATTAAGTGATATTGGATAGAGTGAATGTTATGTGTGAGTTTGATGCAAGGTGGTAGGAATTTATATAGTGACTTTTGAAAAATATTTTTAAGTTTTTTGAGTTTGGTTGTGGTTGATGTTTAATTTGAAATATGAACTTTATGTTTAGTCTCTAGTTATGATGTAAGGGAGAACCGCTAGACAATTTTTAAATAGACACTTTGAAGCTGCTCTTTCTAAATAAGCGGTATCGAATATATTGTTCTATTCTTATGTTACATCACTATTATTATGAAATCATTTATATTATTTAATACTGATTTTTATAATATAAGATTTAGATTTTAGGAGATAGAGTTCAATGCAGCTAATGCGCACTTATATAATAGATATGTAAAAACATAGTGATAGTATTAAATTAAACAGAAAACTAGCTCTATCATAAATGCTAGAACTATCCTCTTTCTTTATTCTCTTTAACACTAGCATATAGCAATACTATATATTATTTTTGTTGAAGATTCAGCATTCATAACATTTCACATCACTTGATACTGCAAAAAAATAAAATATAATAGGAAGAAATACTATTATTTTTTATATACTAAAAATTCATCACAACATTTAATGTATAAACATTATAAATAGATATTTTTATTTGTCTTCATTTGAAATCACATATAAAAGTAAATAATTTTCTCACGCATGCAACCACATTTTGTCTATTCCATATTATCGATCAAATTTAGTATTGTTTGTTTTTCTCTATCTAAGTACTTTGTTTATTTGAAAAATCTAAATATAAAATAATTTAGCTTTGTGCAAATAAATACATCATAACTTTTACTCAAAAAAATATAGAACTCCTATTTGTTTCAAATAATATGTGGTACAATTAATTTGGATATGAGGAACGATTAATATTTTTAATAAATTAAAATAAAATATTTTAATTTAATTATACACCAAAATAAAATTAAGCCAGAATAATATGAATCCATCTTTAAACTTTATTTGTGAGGTTTTATAATATAAAACTCTTGATAAATAGCACATTTCAATAATTTCTATTTATTTAAAAATTTAATTTACCAATTTTAAAAAATAGTTGGATCCCTTTTTATAAGAATTATATTATTTTCTATTTAGAATTAATATTTAGATAATGCATGTATACCTAGCATAGTTGATGGAAGAACTGATCTTGTAAGGGATACTAGTCCCACATTTTCAAGGGACTGCAGCATCATAGTCCACATTGATTGCTTTCATAGCAGCAGTGGTCGACTTCGAGCAATCACAAGTTGCACGACAGTAAATATTGGTTTTAGCCGCATTAACTAACCCTTTAATGCCTTAACAACAACTTGGCGAAACAACACCACTGTTGTGAAGATAACGTAGGCAAGGCGCAAGGCTATTATAAACTTGTACACATGAATCTGCACCATAAGAACATATGCTATCTTTAAGTTTCCAATGGTAAGAAATTATGTGATAAAAAGGATAAAAACGTTATTTAAAGTTTTTTTACCAAAATAACACTCATGTTTTTTTATTGGTTTGTTATCATATTAAAGTATAATTTTGTAATGTCTCTATTCATTTCTTCTCCCAAAAACCTTTAAGAGTAGATAAGGTAATTGCAACTCTTAGTAGCCCTAACCAATTTATTTTCCTTACCAATCACTCCTTCAAAAGAAACACATACGACTAGACTTAAATTTAACCAAATAAGACCCCTTATTATCTCACTTAAATGATTTATATATAATTATGTTCTAATCCTTTGTCTTCTGTAAAAAAAAAGTATTTGAAATCACTTATAATAAAGTTTTTTTGATTATATATTTTGAAATTATATAAAATAAAAAATAATATATATAATCATGTAATAATTTCATTTTTTGATCATATCATAATTATGAATTAAAAAACCTTAGCAATATATAATCATGTAGTAATTTTATTTTTTGATCATATCATAATTATTAATTATTCATAAACTCATTCAATTTTAATATAGTTGAATTCATAAAATCCTTATGAACTAAGAAATCTTATGGCATGCTACAATTTATTTGATACATGTGAAAATGTTAATATGATAATTATTACTCTCTATTTTTTATAACTATCACTTTAAATATTTATACGCACTATATTTTATAATTCTATGGTTTTTTATATGCTAATTTTTGCATAAGAAATACAAAAAATATTTTAAAATAAACCGTACATAAATATTTTAAATTATTTCTATAAACTACAATAATTAAAAGTATTTTTAAATAAAATTCACCCGTGCAATAGGTTTACTATCCTTTATTTTCTTAAAGGTATGAGAAAGAGAGTAAGATAAAAATTAAATAATTCTATGTAGTAACTAAATTTAAGCATAATCACTGTTTTTTTAATTATAAAACAAAAAACACAAACCAAATGTTTTATTAATATTGCACATATATAATAGATATGTAAAAACTTAGTAATAGTCTTAAATATAAAAGAAAACTAGCTCTATCATAAATGCTAGAACTATCCTCTTTCTTTATCATCTATCACACTAGCATATAGCAATACCACATATTGTTTTTGTTGAAGAATCAGCAATCATAACATTTGACATCACTTGATATTGCAAAAAAAACATAATAAGAAGAAATACTGTTATTTTTTATATACTAAAAAGTGAACACAACATTCTATATATAAACATTATAAATAAATATTTTTATTTGTCTTCATTCGAAATTACATATAAAAGTAAATAATTTTCACATGCATGCAACCAATTTTTTATCTATTCCATATTATTGATCAAAATTAGTACTATTTATATTTATCTATCTAAGTACTTTGTCTATTTTAAAAATATAAATATAAACTAATTTATTTTTGTGAAAATAAATACATCATAACTTTTACTGAAAAAGTATAAAATGTTCAACATAACAACATATGTTATCTTGAAGTTTCCCATGGTAAGAAATTAAGTGATATTGGATAGAGTGAATGTTATGTGTGAGTTTGATGCAAGGTGGTAGGAATTTTTATAGTGACTTTTGAAAAATATTTTTAAGTTTTTTGAGTTTGGTTGTGGTTGATGTTTAATTTTAAATATGAACTTTATGTTTAGTCTCTAGTTATGATGTAAGGGAGAACCGCTAGACAATTTTTAAATAGACACTTTGAAGCTTCTCTTTCTAAATAAGCGGTATCGAATATATTGTTCTATTCTTATGTTACATCACTATTATTATCAAATCATTTATATTATTTAATACTGATTTTTATAATATAAGATTTAGATTTTAGGAGATAGAGTTCAATGCAGCTAATGCGCACTTATATAATAGATATGTAAAAACATAGTGATAGTATTAAATTAAACAGAAAACTAGCTCTATCATAAATGCTAGAACTATCCTCTTTCTTTATTCTCTTTAACACTAGCATATAGCAATACTATATATTATTTTTGTTGAAGATTCAGCATTCATAACATTTCACATCACTTGATACTGCAAAAAAATAAAATATAATAGGAAGAAATACTATTATTTTTTATATACTAAAAATTCATCACAACATTTAATGTATAAACATTATAAATAGATATTTTTATTTGTCTTCATTTGAAATCACATATAAAAGTAAATAATTTTCTCACGCATGCAACCACATTTTGTCTATTCCATATTATCGATCAAATTTAGTATTGTTTGTTTTTCTCTATCTAAGTACTTTGTTTATTTGAAAAATCTAAATATAAAATAATTTAGCTTTGTGCAAATAAATACATCATAACTTTTACTCAAAAAAATATAGAACTCCTATTTGTTTCAAATAATATGTGGTACAATTAATTTGGATATGAGGAACGATTAATATTTTTAATAAATTAAAATAAAATATTTTAATTTAATTATACACCAAAATAAAATTAAGCCAGAATAATATGAATCCATCTTTAAACTTTATTTGTGAGGTTTTATAATATAAAACTCTTGATAAATAGCACATTTCAATAATTTCTATTTATTTAAAAATTTAATTTACCAATTTTAAAAAATAGTTGGATCCCTTTTTATAAGAATTATATTATTTTCTATTTAGAATTAATATTTAGATAATGCATGTATACCTAGCATAGTTGATGGAAGAACTGATCTTGTAAGGGATACTAGTCCCACATTTTCAAGGGACTGCAGCATCATAGTCCACATTGATTGCTTTCATAGCAGCAGTGGTCGACTTCGAGCAATCACAAGTAGCACGACAGTAAATATGGGATTTAGCCGCATTAACTAACCCTTTAATGCCTTAACAACAACTTGGCGAAACAACACCACTGTTGTGAAGATAACGTAGGCAAGGCGCAAGGCTATTATAAACTTGTACACATGAATCTGCACCATAACAACATATGCTATCTTTAAGTTTCCAATGTTAAGAAATTATGTGATAAAAAGGATAAAAACGTTATTTAAAGTTTTTTTACCAAAATAACACTCATGTTTTTTTATTGGTTTGTTATCATATTAAAGTATAATTTTGTAATGTCTCTATTCATTTCTTCTCCCAAAAACCTTTAAGAGTAGATAAGGTAATTGCAACTCTTAGTAGCCCTAACCAATTTATTTTCCTTACCAATCACTCCTTCAAAAGAAACACACACGACTAGACTTAAATTTAACCAAATAAGACCCCTTATTATCTCACTTAAATGATTTATATATAATTATGTTCTATTCCTTTGTCTTCTGTAAAAAAAAAGTATTTGAAATCACTTATAATAAAGTTTTTTTGATTATATATTTTGAAATTATATAAAATAAAAAATAATATATATAATCATGTAATAATTTCATTTTTTGATCATATCATAATTATGAATTAAAAAAACTTAGCAATATATAATCATGTAGTAATTTTCTTTTTTGATCATATCATAATTATTAATTATTCATAAACTCATTCAATTTTAATATAGTTGAATTCATAAAATCCTTATGAACTAAGAAATCTTATGGCATGCTACAATTTATTTGATACATGTGAAAATGTTAATATGATAATTATTACTCTCTATTTTTTATAACTATCACTTTAAATATTTATACGCACTATATTTTATAATTCTATGGTTTTTTATATGCTAATTTTTGCATAAGAAATACAAAAAATATTTTAAAATAAACCGTACATTAATATTTTAAATTATTTCTATAAACTACAATAATTAAAAGTATTTTTAAATAAAATTCACCCGTGCAATAGGTTTACTATCCTTTATTTTCTTAAAGGTATGAGAAAGAGAGTAAGATAAAAATTAAATAATTCTATGTAGTAACTAAATTTAAGCATAATCACTGTTTTTTTAATTATAAAACAAAAAACACAAACCAAATATTTTATTAATATTGCACATATATAATAGATATGTAAAAACTTAGTAATAGTCTTAAATATAAAAGAAAACTAGCTCTATCATAAATGCTAGAACTATCCTCTTTCTTTATCATCTATCACACTAGCATATAGCAATACCACATATTGTTTTTGTTGAAGAATCAGCAATCATAACATTTGACATCACTTGATACTGCAAAAAAAACATAATAAGAAGAAATACTGTTATTTTTTATATACTAAAAAGTGAACACAACATTCTATATATAAACATTATAAATAAATATTTTTATTTGTCTTCCTTCGAAATTACATATAAAAGTAAATAATTTTCACATGCATGCAACCAATTTTTTATCTATTCCATATTATTGATCAAAATTAGTACTATTTATATTTATCTATCTAAGTACTTTGTCTATTTTAAAAATATAAATATAAACTAATTTATTTTTGTGAAAATAAATACAACATAACTTTTACTGAAAAAGTATAAAATGTTCAACATAACAACATATGTTATCTTGAAGTTTCCCATGGTAAGAAATTAAGTGATATTGGATAGAGTGAATGTTATGTGTGAGTTTGATGCAAGGTGGTAGGAATTTATATAGTGACTTTTGAAAAATATTTTTAAGTTTTTTGAGTTTGGTTGTGGTTGATGTTTAATTTGAAATATGAACTTTATGTTTAGTCTCTAGTTATGATGTAAGGGAGAACCGCTAGACAATTTTTAAATAGACACTTTGAAGCTGCTCTTTCTAAATAAGCGGTATCGAATATATTGTTCTATTCTTATGTTACATCACTATTATTATCAAATCATTTATATTATTTAATACTGATTTTTATAATATAAGATTTAGATTTTAGGAGATAGAGTTCAATGCAGCTAATGCGCACTTATATAATAGATATGTAAAAACATAGTGATAGTATTAAATTAAACAGAAAACTAGCTCTATCATAAATGCTAGAACTATCCTCTTTCTTTATTCTCTTTAACACTAGCATATAGCAATACTATATATTATTTTTGTTGAAGATTCAGCATTCATAACATTTCACATCACTTGATACTGCAAAAAAATAAAATATAATAGGAAGAAATACTATTATTTTTTATATACTAAAAATTCATCACAACATTTAATGTATAAACATTATAAATAGATATTTTTATTTGTCTTCATTTGAAATCACATATAAAAGTAAATAATTTTCTCACGCATGCAACCACATTTTGTCTATTCCATATTATCGATCAAATTTAGTATTGTTTGTTTTTCTCTATCTAAGTACTTTGTTTATTTGAAAAATCTAAATATAAAATAATTTAGCTTTGTGCAAATAAATACATCATAACTTTTACTCAAAAAAATATAGAACTCCTATTTGTTTCAAATAATATGTGGTACAATTAATTTGGATATGAGGAACGATTAATATTTTTAATAAATTAAAATAAAATATTTTAATTTAATTATACACCAAAATAAAATTAAGCCAGAATAATATGAATCCATCTTTAAACTTTATTTGTGAGGTTTTATAATATAAAACTCTTGATAAATAGCACATTTCAATAATTTCTATTTATTTAAAAATTTAATTTACCAATTTTAAAAAATAGTTGGATCCCTTTTTATAAGAATTATATTATTTTCTATTTAGAATTAATATTTAGATAATGCATGTATACCTAGCATAGTTGATGGAAGAACTGATCTTGTAAGGGATACTAGTCCCACATTTTCAAGGGACTGCAGCATCATAGTCCACATTGATTGCTTTCATAGCAGCAGTGGTCGACTTCGAGCAATCACAAGTAGCACGACAGTAAATATTGGTTTTAGCCGCATTAACTAACCCTTTAATGCCTTAACAACAACTTGGCGAAACAACACCACTGTTGTGAAGATAACGTAGGCAAGGCGCAAGGCTATTATAAACTTGTACACATGAATCTGCACCATAACAACATATGCTATCTTTAAGTTTCCAATGTTAAGAAATTATGTGATAAAAAGGATAAAAACATTATTTAAAGTTTTTTTACCAAAATAACACTCATGTTTTTTTATTGGTTTGTTATCATATTAAAGTATAATTTTGTAATGTCTCTATTCATTTCTTCTCCCAAAAACCTTTAAGAGTAGATAAGGTAATTGCAACTCTTAGTAGCCCTAACCAATTTATTTTCCTTACCAATCACTCCTTCAAAAGAAACACACACGACTAGACTTAAATTTAACCAAATAAGACCCCTTATTATCTCACTTAAATGATTTATATATAATTATGTTCTATTCCTTTGTCTTCTGTAAAAAAAAAGTATTTGAAATCACTTATAATAAAGTTTTTTTGATTATATATTTTGAAATTATATAAAATAAAAAATAATATATATAATCATGTAATAATTTCATTTTTTGATCATATCATAATTATGAATTAAAAAAACTTAGCAATATATAATCATGTAGTAATTTTCTTTTTTGATCATATCATAATTATTAATTATTCATAAACTCATTCAATTTTAATATAGTTGAATTCATAAAATCCTTATGAACTAAGAAATCTTATGGCATGCTACAATTTATTTGATACATGTGAAAATGTTAATATGATAATTATTACTCTCTATTTTTTATAACTATCACTTTAAATATTTATACGCACTATATTTTATAATTCTATTGGTTTTTATATGCTAATTTTTGCATAAGAAATACAAAAAATATTTTAAAATAAACCGTACATAAATATTTTAAATTATTTCTATAAACTACAATAATTAAAAGTATTTTTAAATAAAATTCACCCGTGCAATAGGTTTACTATCCTTTATTTTCTTAAAGGTATGAGAAAGAGAGTAAGATAAAAATTAAATAATTCTATGTAGTAACTAAATTTAAGCATAATCACTGTTTTTTTAATTATAAAACAAAAAACACAAACCAAATATTTTATTAATATTGCACATATATAATAGATATGTAAAAACTTAGTAATAGTCTTAAATATAAAAGAAAACTAGCTCTATCATAAATGCTAGAACTATCCTCTTTCTTTATCATCTATCACACTAGCATATAGCAATACCACATATTGTTTTTGTTGAAGAATCAGCAATCATAACATTTGACATCACTTGATACTGCAAAAAAAACATAATAAGAAGAAATACTGTTATTTTTTATATACTAAAAAGTGAACACAACATTCTATATATAAACATTATAAATAAATATTTTTATTTGTCTTCCTTCGAAATTACATATAAAAGTAAATAATTTTCACATGCATGCAACCAATTTTTTATCTATTCCATATTATTGATCAAAATTAGTACTATTTATATTTATCTATCTAAGTACTTTGTCTATTTTAAAAATATAAATATAAACTAATTTATTTTTGTGAAAATAAATACATCATAACTTTTACTGAAAAAGTATAAAATGTTCAACATAACAACATATGTTATCTTGAAGTTTCCCATGGTAAGAAATTAAGTGATATTGGATAGAGTGAATGTTATGTGTGAGTTTGATGCAAGGTGGTAGGAATTTATATAGTGACTTTTGAAAAATATTTTTAAGTTTTTTGAGTTTGGTTGTGGTTGATGTTTAATTTGAAATATGAACTTTATGTTTAGTCTCTAGTTATGATGTAAGGGAGAACCGCTAGACAATTTTTAAATAGACACTTTGAAGCTGCTCTTTCTAAATAAGCGGTATCGAATATATTGTTCTATTCTTATGTTACATCACTATTATTATCAAATCATTTATATTATTTAATACTGATTTTTATAATATAAGATTTAGATTTTAGGAGATAGAGTTCAATGCAGCTAATGCGCACTTATATAATAGATATGTAAAAACATAGTGAAAGTATTAAATTAAACAGAAAACTAGCTCTATCATAAATGCTAGAACTATCCTCTTTCTTTATTCTCTTTAACACTAGCATATAGCAATACTATATATTATTTTTGTTGAAGATTCAGCATTCATAACATTTCACATCACTTGATACTGCAAAAAAATAAAATATAATAGGAAGAAATACTATTATTTTTTATATACTAAAAATTCATCACAACATTTAATGTATAAACATTATAAATAGATATTTTTATTTGTCTTCATTTGAAATCACATATAAAAGTAAATAATTTTCTCACGCATGCAACCACATTTTGTCTATTCCATATTATCGATCAAATTTAGTATTGTTTGTTTTTCTCTATCTAAGTACTTTGTTTATTTGAAAAATCTAAATATAAAATAATTTAGCTTTGTGCAAATAAATACATCATAACTTTTACTCAAAAAAATATAGAACTCCTATTTGTTTCAAATAATATGTGGTACAATTAATTTGGATATGAGGAACGATTAATATTTTTAATAAATTAACATAAAATATTTTAATTTAATTATACACCAAAATAAAATTAAGCCAGAATAATATGAATCCATCTTTAAACTTTATTTGTGAGGTTTTATAATATAAAACTCTTGATAAATAGCACATTTCAATAATTTCTATTTATTTAAAAATTTAATTTACCAATTTTAAAAAATAGTTGGATCCCTTTTTATAAGAATTATATTATTTTCTATTTAGAATTAATATTTAGATAATGCATGTATACCTAGCATAGTTGATGGAAGAACTGATCTTGTAAGGGATACTAGTCCCACATTTTCAAGGGACTGCAGCATCATAGTCCACATTGATTGCTTTCATAGCAGCAGTGGTCGACTTCGAGCAATCACAAGTAGCACGACAGTAAATATTGGTTTTAGCCGCATTAACTAACCCTTTAATGCCTTAACAACAACTTGGCGAAACAACACCACTGTTGTGAAGATAACGTAGGCAAGGCGCAAGGCTATTATAAACTTGTACACATGAATCTGCACCATAACAACATATGCTATCTTTAAGTTTCCAATGTTAAGAAATTATGTGATAAAAAGGATAAAAACGTTATTTAAAGTTTTTTTACCAAAATAACACTCATGTTTTTTTATTGGTTTGTTATCATATTAAAGTATAATTTTGTAATGTCTCTATTCATTTCTTCTCCCAAAAACCTTTAAGAGTAGATAAGGTAATTGCAACTCTTAGTAGCCCTAACCAATTTATTTTCCTTACCAATCACTCCTTCAAAAGAAACACATACGACTAGACTTAAATTTAACCAAATAAGACCCCTTATTATCTCACTTAAATGATTTATATATAATTATGTTCTAATCCTTTGTCTTCTGTAAAAAAAAAGTATTTGAAATCACTTATAATAAAGTTTTTTTGATTATATATTTTGAAATTATATAAAATAAAAAATAATATATATAATCATGTAATAATTTCATTTTTTGATCATATCATAATTATGAATTAAAAAACCTTAGCAATATATAATCATGTAGTAATTTTATTTTTTGATCATATCATAATTATTAATTATTCATAAACTCATTCAATTTTAATATAGTTGAATTCATAAAATCCTTATGAACTAAGAAATCTTATGGCATGCTACAATTTATTTGATACATGTGAAAATGTTAATATGATAATTATTACTCTCTATTTTTTATAACTATCACTTTAAATATTTATACGCACTATATTTTATAATTCTATGGTTTTTTATATGCTAATTTTTGCATAAGAAATACAAAAAATATTTTAAAATAAACCGTACATAAATATTTTAAATTAGTTCTATAAACTACAATAATTAAAAGTATTTTTAAATAAAATTCACCCGTGCAATAGGTTTACTATCCTTTATTTTCTTAAAGGTATGAGAAAGAGAGTAAGATAAAAATTAAATAATTCTATGTAGTAACTAAATTTAAGCATAATCACTGTTTTTTTAATTATAAAACAAAAAACACAAACCAAATGTTTTATTAATATTGCACATATATAATAGATATGTAAAAACTTAGTAATAGTCTTAAATATAAAAGAAAACTAGCTCTATCATAAATGCTAGAACTATCCTCTTTCTTTATCATCTATCACACTAGCATATAGCAATACCACATATTGTTTTTGTTGAAGAATCAGCAATCATAACATTTGACATCACTTGATATTGCAAAAAAAACATAATAAGAAGAAATACTGTTATTTTTTATATACTAAAAAGTGAACACAACATTCTATATATAAACATTATAAATAAATATTTTTATTTGTCTTCATTCGAAATTACATATAAAAGTAAATAATTTTCACATGCATGCAACCAATTTTTTATCTATTCCATATTATTGATCAAAATTAGTACTATTTATATTTATCTATCTAAGTACTTTGTCTATTTTAAAAATATAAATATAAACTAATTTATTTTTGTGAAAATAAATACATCATAACTTTTACTGAAAAAGTATAAAATGTTCAACATAACAACATATGTTATCTTGAAGTTTCCCATGGTAAGAAATTAAGTGATATTGGATAGAGTGAATGTTATGTGTGAGTTTGATGCAAGGTGGTAGGAATTTTTATAGTGACTTTTGAAAAATATTTTTAAGTTTTTTGAGTTTGGTTGTGGTTGATGTTTAATTTGAAATATGAACTTTATGTTTAGTCTCTAGTTATGATGTAAGGGAGAACCGCTAGACAATTTTTAAATAGACACTTTGAAGCTTCTCTTTCTAAATAAGCGGTATCGAATATATTGTTCTATTCTTATGTTACATCACTATTATTATCAAATCATTTATATTATTTAATACTGATTTTTATAATATAAGATTTAGATTTTAGGAGATAGAGTTCAATGCAGCTAATGCGCACTTATATAATAGATATGTAAAAACATAGTGATAGTATTAAATTAAACAGAAAACTAGCTCTATCATAAATGCTAGAACTATCCTCTTTCTTTATTCTCTTTAACACTAGCATATAGCAATACTATATATTATTTTTGTTGAAGATTCAGCATTCATAACATTTCACATCACTTGATACTGCAAAAAAATAAAATATAATAGGAAGAAATACTATTATTTTTTATATACTAAAAATTCATCACAACATTTAATGTATAAACATTATAAATAGATATTTTTATTTGTCTTCATTTGAAATCACATATAAAAGTAAATAATTTTCTCACGCATGCAACCACATTTTGTCTATTCCATATTATCGATCAAATTTAGTATTGTTTGTTTTTCTCTATCTAAGTACTTTGTTTATTTGAAAAATCTAAATATAAAATAATTTAGCTTTGTGCAAATAAATACATCATAACTTTTACTCAAAAAAATATAGAACTCCTATTTGTTTCAAATAATATGTGGTACAATTAATTTGGATATGAGGAACGATTAATATTTTTAATAAACTAAAATAAAATATTTTAATTTAATTATACACCAAAATAAAATTAAGCCAGAATAATATGAATCCATCTTTAAACTTTATTTGTGAGGTTTTATAATATAAAACTCTTGATAAATAGCACATTTCAATAATTTCTATTTATTTAAAAATTTAATTTACCAATTTTAAAAAATAGTTGGATCCCTTTTTATAAGAATTATATTATTTTCTATTTAGAATTAATATTTAGATAATGCATGTATACCTAGCATAGTTGATGGAAGAACTGATCTTGTAAGGGATACTAGTCCCACATTTTCAAGGGACTGCAGCATCATAGTCCACATTGATTGCTTTCATAGCAGCAGTGGTCGACTTCGAGCAATCACAAGTAGCACGACAGTAAATATTGGTTTTAGCCGCATTAACTAACCCTTTAATGCCTTAACAACAACTTGGCGAAACAACACCACTGTTGTGAAGATAACGTAGGCAAGGCGCAAGGCTATTATAAACTTGTACACATGAATCTGCACCATAACAACATATGCTATCTTTAAGTTTCCAATGTTAAGAAATTATGTGATAAAAAGGATAAAAACGTTATTTAAAGTTTTTTTACCAAAATAACACTCATGTTTTTTTATTGGTTTGTTATCATATTAAAGTATAATTTTGTAATGTCTCTATTCATTTCTTCTCCCAAAAACCTTTAAGAGTAGATAAGGTAATTGCAACTCTTAGTAGCCCTAACCAATTTATTTTCCTTACCAATCACTCCTTCAAAAGAAACACACACGACTAGACTTAAATTTAACCAAATAAGACCCCTTATTATCTCACTTAAATGATTTATATATAATTATGTTCTATTCCTTTGTCTTCTGTAAAAAAAAAGTATTTGAAATCACTTATAATAAAGTTTTTTTGATTATATATTTTGAAATTATATAAAATAAAAAATAATATATATAATCATGTAATAATTTCATTTTTTGATCATATCATAATTATGAATTAAAAAAACTTAGCAATATATAATCATGTAGTAATTTTCTTTTTTGATCATATCATAATTATTAATTATTCATAAACTCATTCAATTTTAATATAGTTGAATTCATAAAATCCTTATGAACTAAGAAATCTTATGGCATGCTACAATTTATTTGATACATGTGAAAATGTTAATATGATAATTATTACTCTCTATTTTTTATAACTATCACTTTAAATATTTATACGCACTATATTTTATAATTCTATGGTTTTTTATATGCTAATTTTTGCATAAGAAATACAAAAAATATTTTAAAATAAACCGTACATAAATATTTTAAATTATTTCTATAAACTACAATAATTAAAAGTATTTTTAAATAAAATTCACCCGTGCAATAGGTTTACTATCCTTTATTTTCTTAAAGGTATGAGAAAGAGAGTAAGATAAAAATTAAATAATTCTATGTAGTAACTAAATTTAAGCATAATCACAGTTTTTTTAATTATAAAACAAAAAACACAAACCAAATATTTTATTAATATTGCACATATATAATAGATATGTAAAAACTTAGTAATAGTCTTAAATATAAAAGAAAACTAGCTCTATCATAAATGCTAGAACTATCCTCTTTCTTTATCATCTATCACACTAGCATATAGCAATACCACATATTGTTTTTGTTGAAGAATCAGCAATCATAACATTTGACATCACTTGATACTGCAAAAAAAACATAATAAGAAGAAATACTGTTATTTTTTATATACTAAAAAGTGAACACAACATTCTATATATAAACATTATAAATAAATATTTTTATTTGTCTTCATTCGAAATTACATATAAAAGTAAATAATTTTCACATGCATGCAACCAATTTTTTATCTATTCCATATTATTGATCAAAATTAGTACTATTTATATTTATCTATCTAAGTACTTTGTCTATTTTAAAAATATAAATATAAACTAATTTATTTTTGTGAAAATAAATACATCATAACTTTTACTGAAAAAGTATAAAATGTTCAACATAACAACATATGTTATCTTGAAGTTTCCCATGGTAAGAAATTAAGTGATATTGGATAGAGTGAATGTTATGTGTGAGTTTGATGCAAGGTGGTAGGAATTTATATAGTGACTTTTGAAAAATATTTTTAAGTTTTTTGAGTTTGGTTGTGGTTGATGTTTAATTTGAAATATGAACTTTATGTTTAGTCTCTAGTTATGATGTAAGGGAGAACCGCTAGACAATTTTTAAATAGACACTTTGAAGCTGCTCTTTCTAAATAAGCGGTATCGAATATATTGTTCTATTCTTATGTTACATCACTATTATTATCAAATCATTTATATTATTTAATACTGATTTTTATAATATAAGATTTAGATTTTAGGAGATAGAGTTCAATGCAGCTAATGCGCACTTATATAATAGATATGTAAAAACATAGTGATAGTATTAAATTAAACAGAAAACTAGCTCTATCATAAATGCTAGAACTATCCTCTTTCTTTATTCTCTTTAACACTAGCATATAGCAATACTATATATTATTTTTGTTGAAGATTCAGCATTCATAACATTTCACATCACTTGATACTGCAAAAAAATAAAATATAATAGGAAGAAATACTATTATTTTTTATATACTAAAAATTCATCACAACATTTAATGTATAAACATTATAAATAGATATTTTTATTTGTCTTCATTTGAAATCACATATAAAAGTAAATAATTTTCTCACGCATGCAACCACATTTTGTCTATTCCATATTATCGATCAAATTTAGTATTGTTTGTTTTTCTCTATCTAAGTACTTTGTTTATTTGAAAAATCTAAATATAAAATAATTTAGCTTTGTGCAAATAAATACATCATAACTTTTACTCAAAAAAATATAGAACTCCTATTTGTTTCAAATAATATGTGGTACAATTAATTTGGATATGAGGAACGATTAATATTTTTAATAAATTAAAATAAAATATTTTAATTTAATTATACACCAAAATAAAATTAAGCCAGAATAATATGAATCCATCTTTAAACTTTATTTGTGAGGTTTTATAATATAAAACTCTTGATAAATAGCACATTTCAATAATTTCTATTTATTTAAAAATTTAATTTACCAATTTTAAAAAATAGTTGGATCCCTTTTTATAAGAATTATATTATTTTCTATTTAGAATTAATATTTAGATAATGCATGTATACCTAGCATAGTTGATGGAAGAACTGATCTTGTAAGGGATACTAGTCCCACATTTTCAAGGGACTGCAGCATCATAGTCCACATTGATTGCTTTCATAGCAGCAGTGGTCGACTTCGAGCAATCACAAGTAGCACGACAGTAAATATTGGTTTTAGCCGCATTAACTAACCCTTTAATGCCTTAACAACAACTTGGCGAAACAACACCACTGTTGTGAAGATAACGTAGGCAAGGCGCAAGGCTATTATAAACTTGTACACATGAATCTGCACCATAACAACATATGCTATCTTTAAGTTTCCAATGTTAAGAAATTATGTGATAAAAAGGATAAAAACGTTATTTAAAGTTTTTTTACCAAAATAACACTCATGTTTTTTTATTGGTTTGTTATCATATTAAAGTATAATTTTGTAATGTCTCTATTCATTTCTTCTCCCAAAAACCTTTAAGAGTAGATAAGGTAATTGCAACTCTTAGTAGCCCTAACCAATTTATTTTCCTTACCAATCACTCCTTCAAAAGAAACACATACGACTAGACTTAAATTTAACCAAATAAGACCCCTTATTATCTCACTTAAATGATTTATATATAATTATGTTCTAATCCTTTGTCTTCTGTAAAAAAAAAGTATTTGAAATCACTTATAATAAAGTTTTTTTGATTATATATTTTGAAATTATATAAAATAAAAAATAATATATATAATCATGTAATAATTTCATTTTTTGATCATATCATAATTATGAATTAAAAAACCTTAGCAATATATAATCATGTAGTAATTTTATTTTTTGATCATATCATAATTATTAATTATTCATAAACTCATTCAATTTTAATATAGTTGAATTCATAAAATCCTTATGAACTAAGAAATCTTATGGCATGCTACAATTTATTTGATACATGTGAAAATGTTAATATGATAATTATTACTCTCTATTTTTTATAACTATCACTTTAAATATTTATACGCACTATATTTTATAATTCTATGGTTTTTTATATGCTAATTTTTGCATAAGAAATACAAAAAATATTTTAAAATAAACCGTACATAAATATTTTAAATTAGTTCTATAAACTACAATAATTAAAAGTATTTTTAAATAAAATTCACCCGTGCAATAGGTTTACTATCCTTTATTTTCTTAAAGGTATGAGAAAGAGAGTAAGATAAAAATTAAATAATTCTATGTAGTAACTAAATTTAAGCATAATCACTGTTTTTTTAATTATAAAACAAAAAACACAAACCAAATGTTTTATTAATATTGCACATATATAATAGATATGTAAAAACTTAGTAATAGTCTTAAATATAAAAGAAAACTAGCTCTATCATAAATGCTAGAACTATCCTCTTTCTTTATCATCTATCACACTAGCATATAGCAATACCACATATTGTTTTTGTTGAAGAATCAGCAATCATAACATTTGACATCACTTGATATTGCAAAAAAAACATAATAAGAAGAAATACTGTTATTTTTTATATACTAAAAAGTGAACACAACATTCTATATATAAACATTATAAATAAATATTTTTATTTGTCTTCATTCGAAATTACATATAAAAGTAAATAATTTTCACATGCATGCAACCAATTTTTTATCTATTCCATATTATTGATCAAAATTAGTACTATTTATATTTATCTATCTAAGTACTTTGTCTATTTTAAAAATATAAATATAAACTAATTTATTTTTGTGAAAATAAATACATCATAACTTTTACTGAAAAAGTATAAAATGTTCAACATAACAACATATGTTATCTTGAAGTTTCCCATGGTAAGAAATTAAGTGATATTGGATAGAGTGAATGTTATGTGTGAGTTTGATGCAAGGTGGTAGGAATTTTTATAGTGACTTTTGAAAAATATTTTTAAGTTTTTTGAGTTTGGTTGTGGTTGATGTTTAATTTGAAATATGAACTTTATGTTTAGTCTCTAGTTATGATGTAAGGGAGAACCGCTAGACAATTTTTAAATAGACACTTTGAAGCTTCTCTTTCTAAATAAGCGGTATCGAATATATTGTTCTATTCTTATGTTACATCACTATTATTATCAAATCATTTATATTATTTAATACTGATTTTTATAATATAAGATTTAGATTTTAGGAGATAGAGTTCAATGCAGCTAATGCGCACTTATATAATAGATATGTAAAAACATAGTGATAGTATTAAATTAAACAGAAAACTAGCTCTATCATAAATGCTAGAACTATCCTCTTTCTTTATTCTCTTTAACACTAGCATATAGCAATACTATATATTATTTTTGTTGAAGATTCAGCATTCATAACATTTCACATCACTTGATACTGCAAAAAAATAAAATATAATAGGAAGAAATACTATTATTTTTTATATACTAAAAATTCATCACAACATTTAATGTATAAACATTATAAATAGATATTTTTATTTGTCTTCATTTGAAATCACATATAAAAGTAAATAATTTTCTCACGCATGCAACCACATTTTGTCTATTCCATATTATCGATCAAATTTAGTATTGTTTGTTTTTCTCTATCTAAGTACTTTGTTTATTTGAAAAATCTAAATATAAAATAATTTAGCTTTGTGCAAATAAATACATCATAACTTTTACTCAAAAAAATATAGAACTCCTATTTGTTTCAAATAATATGTGGTACAATTAATTTGGATATGAGGAACGATTAATATTTTTAATAAATTAAAATAAAATATTTTAATTTAATTATACACCAAAATAAAATTAAGCCAGAATAATATGAATCCATCTTTAAACTTTATTTGTGAGGTTTTATAATATAAAACTCTTGATAAATAGCACATTTCAATAATTTCTATTTATTTAAAAATTTAATTTACCAATTTTAAAAAATAGTTGGATCCCTTTTTATAAGAATTATATTATTTTCTATTTAGAATTAATATTTAGATAATGCATGTATACCTAGCATAGTTGATGGAAGAACTGATCTTGTAAGGGATACTAGTCCCACATTTTCAAGGGACTGCAGCATCATAGTCCACATTGATTGCTTTCATAGCAGCAGTGGTCGACTTCGAGCAATCACAAGTAGCACGACAGTAAATATTGGTTTTAGCCGCATTAACTAACCCTTTAATGCCTTAACAACAACTTGGCGAAACAACACCACTGTTGTGAAGATAACGTAGGCAAGGCGCAAGGCTATTATAAACTTGTACACATGAATCTGCACCATAACAACATATGCTATCTTTAAGTTTCCAATGTTAAGAAATTATGTGATAAAAAGGATAAAAACGTTATTTAAAGTTTTTTTACCAAAATAACACTCATGTTTTTTTATTGGTTTGTTATCATATTAAAGTATAATTTTGTAATGTCTCTATTCATTTCTTCTCCCAAAAACCTTTAAGAGTAGATAAGGTAATTGCAACTCTTAGTAGCCCTAACCAATTTATTTTCCTTACCAATCACTCCTTCAAAAGAAACACACACGACTAGACTTAAATTTAACCAAATAAGACCCCTTATTATCTCACTTAAATGATTTATATATAATTATGTTCTATTCCTTTGTCTTCTGTAAAAAAAAAGTATTTGAAATCACTTATAATAAAGTTTTTTTGATTATATATTTTGAAATTATATAAAATAAAAAATAATATATATAATCATGTAATAATTTCATTTTTTGATCATATCATAATTATGAATTAAAAAAACTTAGCAATATATAATCATGTAGTAATTTTCTTTTTTGATCATATCATAATTATTAATTATTCATAAACTCATTCAATTTTAATATAGTTGAATTCATAAAATCCTTATGAACTAAGAAATCTTATGGCATGCTACAATTTATTTGATACATGTGAAAATGTTAATATGATAATTATTACTCTCTATTTTTTATAACTATCACTTTAAATATTTATACGCACTATATTTTATAATTCTATGGTTTTTTATATGCTAATTTTTGCATAAGAAATACAAAAAATATTTTAAAATAAACCGTACATAAATATTTTAAATTATTTCTATAAACTACAATAATTAAAAGTATTTTTAAATAAAATTCACCCGTGCAATAGGTTTACTATCCTTTATTTTCTTAAAGGTATGAGAAAGAGAGTAAGATAAAAATTAAATAATTCTATGTAGTAACTAAATTTAAGCATAATCACAGTTTTTTTAATTATAAAACAAAAAACACAAACCAAATATTTTATTAATATTGCACATATATAATAGATATGTAAAAACTTAGTAATAGTCTTAAATATAAAAGAAAACTAGCTCTATCATAAATGCTAGAACTATCCTCTTTCTTTATCATCTATCACACTAGCATATAGCAATACCACATATTGTTTTTGTTGAAGAATCAGCAATCATAACATTTGACATCACTTGATACTGCAAAAAAAACATAATAAGAAGAAATACTGTTATTTTTTATATACTAAAAAGTGAACACAACATTCTATATATAAACATTATAAATAAATATTTTTATTTGTCTTCATTCGAAATTACATATAAAAGTAAATAATTTTCACATGCATGCAACCAATTTTTTATCTATTCCATATTATTGATCAAAATTAGTACTATTTATATTTATCTATCTAAGTACTTTGTCTATTTTAAAAATATAAATATAAACTAATTTATTTTTGTGAAAATAAATACATCATAACTTTTACTGAAAAAGTATAAAATGTTCAACATAACAACATATGTTATCTTGAAGTTTCCCATGGTAAGAAATTAAGTGATATTGGATAGAGTGAATGTTATGTGTGAGTTTGATGCAAGGTGGTAGGAATTTATATAGTGACTTTTGAAAAATATTTTTAAGTTTTTTGAGTTTGGTTGTGGTTGATGTTTAATTTGAAATATGAACTTTATGTTTAGTCTCTAGTTATGATGTAAGGGAGAACCGCTAGACAATTTTTAAATAGACACTTTGAAGCTGCTCTTTCTAAATAAGCGGTATCGAATATATTGTTCTATTCTTATGTTACATCACTATTATTATCAAATCATTTATATTATTTAATACTGATTTTTATAATATAAGATTTAGATTTTAGGAGATAGAGTTCAATGCAGCTAATGCGCACTTATATAATAGATATGTAAAAACATAGTGATAGTATTAAATTAAACAGAAAACTAGCTCTATCATAAATGCTAGAACTATCCTCTTTCTTTATTCTCTTTAACACTAGCATATAGCAATACTATATATTATTTTTGTTGAAGATTCAGCATTCATAACATTTCACATCACTTGATACTGCAAAAAAATAAAATATAATAGGAAGAAATACTATTATTTTTTATATACTAAAAATTCATCACAACATTTAATGTATAAACATTATAAATAGATATTTTTATTTGTCTTCATTTGAAATCACATATAAAAGTAAATAATTTTCTCACGCATGCAACCACATTTTGTCTATTCCATATTATCGATCAAATTTAGTATTGTTTGTTTTTCTCTATCTAAGTACTTTGTTTATTTGAAAAATCTAAATATAAAATAATTTAGCTTTGTGCAAATAAATACATCATAACTTTTACTCAAAAAAATATAGAACTCCTATTTGTTTCAAATAATATGTGGTACAATTAATTTGGATATGAGGAACGATTAATATTTTTAATAAATTAAAATAAAATATTTTAATTTAATTATACACCAAAATAAAATTAAGCCAGAATAATATGAATCCATCTTTAAACTTTATTTGTGAGGTTTTATAATATAAAACTCTTGATAAATAGCACATTTCAATAATTTCTATTTATTTAAAAATTTAATTTACCAATTTTAAAAAATAGTTGGATCCCTTTTTATAAGAATTATATTATTTTCTATTTAGAATTAATATTTAGATAATGCATGTATACCTAGCATAGTTGATGGAAGAACTGATCTTGTAAGGGATACTAGTCCCACATTTTCAAGGGACTGCAGCATCATAGTCCACATTGATTGCTTTCATAGCAGCAGTGGTCGACTTCGAGCAATCACAAGTAGCACGACAGTAAATATGGGATTTAGCCGCATTAACTAACCCTTTAATGCCTTAACAACAACTTGGCGAAACAACACCACTGTTGTGAAGATAACGTAGGCAAGGCGCAAGGCTATTATAAACTTGTACACATGAATCTGCACCATAACAACATATGCTATCTTTAAGTTTCCAATGTTAAGAAATTATGTGATAAAAAGGATAAAAACGTTATTTAAAGTTTTTTTACCAAAATAACACTCATGTTTTTTTATTGGTTTGTTATCATATTAAAGTATAATTTTGTAATGTCTCTATTCATTTCTTCTCCCAAAAACCTTTAAGAGTAGATAAGGTAATTGCAACTCTTAGTAGCCCTAACCAATTTATTTTCCTTACCAATCACTCCTTCAAAAGAAACACACACGACTAGACTTAAATTTAACCAAATAAGACCCCTTATTATCTCACTTAAATGATTTATATATAATTATGTTCTATTCCTTTGTCTTCTGTAAAAAAAAAGTATTTGAAATCACTTATAATAAAGTTTTTTTGATTATATATTTTGAAATTATATAAAATAAAAAATAATATATATAATCATGTAATAATTTCATTTTTTGATCATATCATAATTATGAATTAAAAAAACTTAGCAATATATAATCATGTAGTAATTTTCTTTTTTGATCATATCATAATTATTAATTATTCATAAACTCATTCAATTTTAATATAGTTGAATTCATAAAATCCTTATGAACTAAGAAATCTTATGGCATGCTACAATTTATTTGATACATGTGAAAATGTTAATATGATAATTATTACTCTCTATTTTTTATAACTATCACTTTAAATATTTATACGCACTATATTTTATAATTCTATGGTTTTTTATATGCTAATTTTTGCATAAGAAATACAAAAAATATTTTAAAATAAACCGTACATAAATATTTTAAATTATTTCTATAAACTACAATAATTAAAAGTATTTTTAAATAAAATTCACCCGTGCAATAGGTTTACTATCCTTTATTTTCTTAAAGGTATGAGAAAGAGAGTAAGATAAAAATTAAATAATTCTATGTAGTAACTAAATTTAAGCATAATCACTGTTTTTTTAATTATAAAACAAAAAACACAAACCAAATATTTTATTAATATTGCACATATATAATAGATATGTAAAAACTTAGTAATAGTCTTAAATATAAAAGAAAACTAGCTCTATCATAAATGCTAGAACTATCCTCTTTCTTTATCATCTATCACACTAGCATATAGCAATACCACATATTGTTTTTGTTGAAGAATCAGCAATCATAACATTTGACATCACTTGATACTGCAAAAAAAACATAATAAGAAGAAATACTGTTATTTTTTATATACTAAAAAGTGAACACAACATTCTATATATAAACATTATAAATAAATATTTTTATTTGTCTTCCTTCGAAATTACATATAAAAGTAAATAATTTTCACATGCATGCAACCAATTTTTTATCTATTCCATATTATTGATCAAAATTAGTACTATTTATATTTATCTATCTAAGTACTTTGTCTATTTTAAAAATATAAATATAAACTAATTTATTTTTGTGAAAATAAATACATCATAACTTTTACTGAAAAAGTATAAAATGTTCAACATAACAACATATGTTATCTTGAAGTTTCCCATGGTAAGAAATTAAGTGATATTGGATAGAGTGAATGTTATGTGTGAGTTTGATGCAAGGTGGTAGGAATTTATATAGTGACTTTTGAAAAATATTTTTAAGTTTTTTGAGTTTGGTTGTGGTTGATGTTTAATTTGAAATATGAACTTTATGTTTAGTCTCTAGTTATGATGTAAGGGAGAACCGCTAGACAATTTTTAAATAGACACTTTGAAGCTGCTCTTTCTAAATAAGCGGTATCGAATATATTGTTCTATTCTTATGTTACATCACTATTATTATCAAATCATTTATATTATTTAATACTGATTTTTATAATATAAGATTTAGATTTTAGGAGATAGAGTTCAATGCAGCTAATGCGCACTTATATAATAGATATGTAAAAACATAGTGATAGTATTAAATTAAACAGAAAACTAGCTCTATCATAAATGCTAGAACTATCCTCTTTCTTTATTCTCTTTAACACTAGCATATAGCAATACTATATATTATTTTTGTTGAAGATTCAGCATTCATAACATTTCACATCACTTGATACTGCAAAAAAATAAAATATAATAGGAAGAAATACTATTATTTTTTATATACTAAAAATTCATCACAACATTTAATGTATAAACATTATAAATAGATATTTTTATTTGTCTTCATTTGAAATCACATATAAAAGTAAATAATTTTCTCACGCATGCAACCACATTTTGTCTATTCCATATTATCGATCAAATTTAGTATTGTTTGTTTTTCTCTATCTAAGTACTTTGTTTATTTGAAAAATCTAAATATAAAATAATTTAGCTTTGTGCAAATAAATACATCATAACTTTTACTCAAAAAAATATAGAACTCCTATTTGTTTCAAATAATATGTGGTACAATTAATTTGGATATGAGGAACGATTAATATTTTTAATAAATTAAAATAAAATATTTTAATTTAATTATACACCAAAATAAAATTAAGCCAGAATAATATGAATCCATCTTTAAACTTTATTTGTGAGGTTTTATAATATAAAACTCTTGATAAATAGCACATTTCAATAATTTCTATTTATTTAAAAATTTAATTTACCAATTTTAAAAAATAGTTGGATCCCTTTTTATAAGAATTATATTATTTTCTATTTAGAATTAATAATTAGATAATGCATGTATACCTAGCATAGTTGATGGAAGAACTGATCTTGTAAGGGATACTAGTCCCACATTTTCAAGGGACTGCAGCATCATAGTCCACATTGATTGCTTTCATAGCAGCAGTGGTCGACTTCGAGCAATCACAAGTAGCACGACAGTAAATATTGGTTTTAGCCGCATTAACTAACCCTTTAATGCCTTAACAACAACTTGGCGAAACAACACCACTGTTGTGAAGATAACGTAGGCAAGGCGCAAGGCTATTATAAACTTGTACACATGAATCTGCACCATAACAACATATGCTATCTTTAAGTTTCCAATGTTAAGAAATTATGTGATAAAAAGGATAAAAACATTATTTAAAGTTTTTTTACCAAAATAACACTCATGTTTTTTTATTGGTTTGTTATCATATTAAAGTATAATTTTGTAATGTCTCTATTCATTTCTTCTCCCAAAAACCTTTAAGAGTAGATAAGGTAATTGCAACTCTTAGTAGCCCTAACCAATTTATTTTCCTTACCAATCACTCCTTCAAAAGAAACACACACGACTAGACTTAAATTTAACCAAATAAGACCCCTTATTATCTCACTTAAATGATTTATATATAATTATGTTCTATTCCTTTGTCTTCTGTAAAAAAAAAGTATTTGAAATCACTTATAATAAAGTTTTTTTGATTATATATTTTGAAATTATATAAAATAAAAAATAATATATATAATCATGTAATAATTTCATTTTTTGATCATATCATAATTATGAATTAAAAAAACTTAGCAATATATAATCATGTAGTAATTTTCTTTTTTGATCATATCATAATTATTAATTATTCATAAACTCATTCAATTTTAATATAGTTGAATTCATAAAATCCTTATGAACTAAGAAATCTTATGGCATGCTACAATTTATTTGATACATGTGAAAATGTTAATATGATAATTATTACTCTCTATTTTTTATAACTATCACTTTAAATATTTATACGCACTATATTTTATAATTCTATTGGTTTTTATATGCTAATTTTTGCATAAGAAATACAAAAAATATTTTAAAATAAACCGTACATAAATATTTTAAATTATTTCTATAAACTACAATAATTAAAAGTATTTTTAAATAAAATTCACCCGTGCAATAGGTTTACTATCCTTTATTTTCTTAAAGGTATGAGAAAGAGAGTAAGATAAAAATTAAATAATTCTATGTAGTAACTAAATTTAAGCATAATCACTGTTTTTTTAATTATAAAACAAAAAACACAAACCAAATATTTTATTAATATTGCACATATATAATAGATATGTAAAAACTTAGTAATAGTCTTAAATATAAAAGAAAACTAGCTCTATCATAAATGCTAGAACTATCCTCTTTCTTTATCATCTATCACACTAGCATATAGCAATACCACATATTGTTTTTGTTGAAGAATCAGCAATCATAACATTTGACATCACTTGATACTGCAAAAAAAACATAATAAGAAGAAATACTGTTATTTTTTATATACTAAAAAGTGAACACAACATTCTATATATAAACATTATAAATAAATATTTTTATTTGTCTTCCTTCGAAATTACATATAAAAGTAAATAATTTTCACATGCATGCAACCAATTTTTTATCTATTCCATATTATTGATCAAAATTAGTACTATTTATATTTATCTATCTAAGTACTTTGTCTATTTTAAAAATATAAATATAAACTAATTTATTTTTGTGAAAATAAATACATCATAACTTTTACTGAAAAAGTATAAAATGTTCAACATAACAACATATGTTATCTTGAAGTTTCCCATGGTAAGAAATTAAGTGATATTGGATAGAGTGAATGTTATGTGTGAGTTTGATGCAAGGTGGTAGGAATTTATATAGTGACTTTTGAAAAATATTTTTAAGTTTTTTGAGTTTGGTTGTGGTTGATGTTTAATTTGAAATATGAACTTTATGTTTAGTCTCTAGTTATGATGTAAGGGAGAACCGCTAGACAATTTTTAAATAGACACTTTGAAGCTGCTCTTTCTAAATAAGCGGTATCGAATATATTGTTCTATTCTTATGTTACATCACTATTATTATCAAATCATTTATATTATTTAATACTGATTTTTATAATATAAGATTTAGATTTTAGGAGATAGAGTTCAATGCAGCTAATGCGCACTTATATAATAGATATGTAAAAACATAGTGAAAGTATTAAATTAAACAGAAAACTAGCTCTATCATAAATGCTAGAACTATCCTCTTTCTTTATTCTCTTTAACACTAGCATATAGCAATACTATATATTATTTTTGTTGAAGATTCAGCATTCATAACATTTCACATCACTTGATACTGCAAAAAAATAAAATATAATAGGAAGAAATACTATTATTTTTTATATACTAAAAATTCATCACAACATTTAATGTATAAACATTATAAATAGATATTTTTATTTGTCTTCATTTGAAATCACATATAAAAGTAAATAATTTTCTCACGCATGCAACCACATTTTGTCTATTCCATATTATCGATCAAATTTAGTATTGTTTGTTTTTCTCTATCTAAGTACTTTGTTTATTTGAAAAATCTAAATATAAAATAATTTAGCTTTGTGCAAATAAATACATCATAACTTTTACTCAAAAAAATATAGAACTCCTATTTGTTTCAAATAATATGTGGTACAATTAATTTGGATATGAGGAACGATTAATATTTTTAATAAATTAACATAAAATATTTTAATTTAATTATACACCAAAATAAAATTAAGCCAGAATAATATGAATCCATCTTTAAACTTTATTTGTGAGGTTTTATAATATAAAACTCTTGATAAATAGCACATTTCAATAATTTCTATTTATTTAAAAATTTAATTTACCAATTTTAAAAAATAGTTGGATCCCTTTTTATAAGAATTATATTATTTTCTATTTAGAATTAATATTTAGATAATGCATGTATACCTAGCATAGTTGATGGAAGAACTGATCTTGTAAGGGATACTAGTCCCACATTTTCAAGGGACTGCAGCATCATAGTCCACATTGATTGCTTTCATAGCAGCAGTGGTCGACTTCGAGCAATCACAAGTAGCACGACAGTAAATATTGGTTTTAGCCGCATTAACTAACCCTTTAATGCCTTAACAACAACTTGGCGAAACAACACCACTGTTGTGAAGATAACGTAGGCAAGGCGCAAGGCTATTATAAACTTGTACACATGAATCTGCACCATAACAACATATGCTATCTTTAAGTTTCCAATGTTAAGAAATTATGTGATAAAAAGGATAAAAACGTTATTTAAAGTTTTTTTACCAAAATAACACTCATGTTTTTTTATTGGTTTGTTATCATATTAAAGTATACTTTTGTAATGTCTCTATTCATTTCTTCTCCCAAAAACCTTTAAGAGTAGATAAGGTAATTGCAACTCTTAGTAGCCCTAACCAATTTATTTTCCTTACCAATCACTCCTTCAAAAGAAACACATACGACTAGACTTAAATTTAACCAAATAAGACCCCTTATTATCTCACTTAAATGATTTATATATAATTATGTTCTAATCCTTTGTCTTCTGTAAAAAAAAAGTATTTGAAATCACTTATAATAAAGTTTTTTTGATTATATATTTTGAAATTATATAAAATAAAAAATAATATATATAATCATGTAATAATTTCATTTTTTGATCATATCTTAATTATGAATTAAAAAACCTTAGCAATATATAATCATGTAGTAATTTTATTTTTTGATCATATCATAATTATTAATTATTCATAAACTCATTCAATTTTAATATAGTTGAATTCATAAAATCCTTATGAACTAAGAAATCTTATGGCATGCTACAATTTATTTGATACATGTGAAAATGTTAATATGATAATTATTACTCTCTATTTTTTATAACTATCACTTTAAATATTTATACGCACTATATTTTATAATTCTATGGTTTTTTATATGCTAATTTTTGCATAAGAAATACAAAAAATATTTTAAAATAAACCGTACATAAATATTTTAAATTATTTCTATAAACTACAATAATTAAAAGTATTTTTAAATAAAATTCACCCGTGCAATAGGTTTACTATCCTTTATTTTCTTAAAGGTATGAGAAAGAGAGTAAGATAAAAATTAAATAATTCTATGTAGTAACTAAATTTAAGCATAATCACTGTTTTTTTAATTATAAAACAAAAAACACAAACCAAATGTTTTATTAATATTGCACATATATAATAGATATGTAAAAACTTAGTAATAGTCTTAAATATAAAAGAAAACTAGCTCTATCATAAATGCTAGAACTATCCTCTTTCTTTATCATCTATCACACTAGCATATAGCAATACCACATATTGTTTTTGTTGAAGAATCAGCAATCATAACATTTGACATCACTTGATATTGCAAAAAAAACATAATAAGAAGAAATACTGTTATTTTTTATATACTAAAAAGTGAACACAACATTCTATATATAAACATTATAAATAAATATTTTTATTTGTCTTCATTCGAAATTACATATAAAAGTAAATAATTTTCACATGCATGCAACCAATTTTTTATCTATTCCATATTATTGATCAAAATTAGTACTATTTATATTTATCTATCTAAGTACTTTGTCTATTTTAAAAATATAAATATAAACTAATTTATTTTTGTGAAAATAAATACATCATAACTTTTACTGAAAAAGTATAAAATGTTCAACATAACAACATATGTTATCTTGAAGTTTCCCATGGTAAGAAATTAAGTGATATTGGATAGAGTGAATGTTATGTGTGAGTTTGATGCAAGGTGGTAGGAATTTTTATAGTGACTTTTGAAAAATATTTTTAAGTTTTTTGAGTTTGGTTGTGGTTGATGTTTAATTTGAAATATGAACTTTATGTTTAGTCTCTAGTTATGATGTAAGGGAGAACCGCTAGACAATTTTTAAATAGACACTTTGAAGCTTCTCTTTCTAAATAAGCGGTATCGAATATATTGTTCTATTCTTATGTTACATCACTATTATTATCAAATCATTTATATTATTTAATACTGATTTTTATAATATAAGATTTAGATTTTAGGAGATAGAGTTCAATGCAGCTAATGCGCACTTATATAATAGATATGTAAAAACATAGTGATAGTATTAAATTAAACAGAAAACTAGCTCTATCATAAATGCTAGAACTATCCTCTTTCTTTATTCTCTTTAACACTAGCATATAGCAATACTATATATTATTTTTGTTGAAGATTCAGCATTCATAACATTTCACATCACTTGATACTGCAAAAAAATAAAATATAATAGGAAGAAATACTATTATTTTTTATATACTAAAAATTCATCACAACATTTAATGTATAAACATTATAAATAGATATTTTTATTTGTCTTCATTTGAAATCACATATAAAAGTAAATAATTTTCTCACGCATGCAACCACATTTTGTCTATTCCATATTATCGATCAAATTTAGTATTGTTTGTTTTTCTCTATCTAAGTACTTTGTTTATTTGAAAAATCTAAATATAAAATAATTTAGCTTTGTGCAAATAAATACATCATAACTTTTACTCAAAAAAATATAGAACTCCTATTTGTTTCAAATAATATGTGGTACAATTAATTTGGATATGAGGAACGATTAATATTTTTAATAAATTAAAATAAAATATTTTAATTTAATTATACACCAAAATAAAATTAAGCCAGAATAATATGAATCCATCTTTAAACTTTATTTGTGAGGTTTTATAATATAAAACTCTTGATAAATAGCACATTTCAATAATTTCTATTTATTTAAAAATTTAATTTACCAATTTTAAAAAATAGTTGGATCCCTTTTTATAAGAATTATATTATTTTCTATTTAGAATTAATATTTAGATAATGCATGTATACCTAGCATAGTTGATGGAAGAACTGATCTTGTAAGGGATACTAGTCCCACATTTTCAAGGGACTGCAGCATCATAGTCCACATTGATTGCTTTCATAGCAGCAGTGGTCGACTTCGAGCAATCACAAGTAGCACGACAGTAAATATTGGTTTTAGCCGCATTAACTAACCCTTTAATGCCTTAACAACAACTTGGCGAAACAACACCACTGTTGTGAAGATAACGTAGGCAAGGCGCAAGGCTATTATAAACTTGTACACATGAATCTGCACCATAACAACATATGCTATCTTTAAGTTTCCAATGTTAAGAAATTATGTGATAAAAAGGATAAAAACGTTATTTAAAGTTTTTTTACCAAAATAACACTCATGTTTTTTTATTGGTTTGTTATCATATTAAAGTATAATTTTGTAATGTCTCTATTCATTTCTTCTCCCAAAAACCTTTAAGAGTAGATAAGGTAATTGCAACTCTTAGTAGCCCTAACCAATTTATTTTCCTTACCAATCACTCCTTCAAAAGAAACACACACGACTAGACTTAAATTTAACCAAATAAGACCCCTTATTATCTCACTTAAATGATTTATATATAATTATGTTCTATTCCTTTGTCTTCTGTAAAAAAAAAGTATTTGAAATCACTTATAATAAAGTTTTTTTGATTATATATTTTGAAATTATATAAAATAAAAAATAATATATATAATCATGTAATAATTTCATTTTTTGATCATATCATAATTATGAATTAAAAAAACTTAGCAATATATAATCATGTAGTAATTTTCTTTTTTGATCATATCATAATTATTAATTATTCATAAACTCATTCAATTTTAATATAGTTGAATTCATAAAATCCTTATGAACTAAGAAATCTTATGGCATGCTACAATTTATTTGATACATGTGAAAATGTTAATATGATAATTATTACTCTCTATTTTTTATAACTATCACTTTAAATATTTATACGCACTATATTTTATAATTCTATGGTTTTTTATATGCTAATTTTTGCATAAGAAATACAAAAAATATTTTAAAATAAACCGTACATAAATATTTTAAATTATTTCTATAAACTACAATAATTAAAAGTATTTTTAAATAAAATTCACCCGTGCAATAGGTTTACTATCCTTTATTTTCTTAAAGGTATGAGAAAGAGAGTAAGATAAAAATTAAATAATTCTATGTAGTAACTAAATTTAAGCATAATCACAGTTTTTTTAATTATAAAACAAAAAACACAAACCAAATATTTTATTAATATTGCACATATATAATAGATATGTAAAAACTTAGTAATAGTCTTAAATATAAAAGAAAACTAGCTCTATCATAAATGCTAGAACTATCCTCTTTCTTTATCATCTATCACACTAGCATATAGCAATACCACATATTGTTTTTGTTGAAGAATCAGCAATCATAACATTTGACATCACTTGATACTGCAAAAAAAACATAATAAGAAGAAATACTGTTATTTTTTATATACTAAAAAGTGAACACAACATTCTATATATAAACATTATAAATAAATATTTTTATTTGTCTTCATTCGAAATTACATATAAAAGTAAATAATTTTCACATGCATGCAACCAATTTTTTATCTATTCCATATTATTGATCAAAATTAGTACTATTTATATTTATCTATCTAAGTACTTTGTCTATTTTAAAAATATAAATATAAACTAATTTATTTTTGTGAAAATAAATACATCATAACTTTTACTGAAAAAGTATAAAATGTTCAACATAACAACATATGTTATCTTGAAGTTTCCCATGGTAAGAAATTAAGTGATATTGGATAGAGTGAATGTTATGTGTGAGTTTGATGCAAGGTGGTAGGAATTTATATAGTGACTTTTGAAAAATATTTTTAAGTTTTTTGAGTTTGGTTGTGGTTGATGTTTAATTTGAAATATGAACTTTATGTTTAGTCTCTAGTTATGATGTAAGGGAGAACCGCTAGACAATTTTTAAATAGACACTTTGAAGCTGCTCTTTCTAAATAAGCGGTATCGAATATATTGTTCTATTCTTATGTTACATCACTATTATTATCAAATCATTTATATTATTTAATACTGATTTTTATAATATAAGATTTAGATTTTAGGAGATAGAGTTCAATGCAGCTAATGCGCACTTATATAATAGATATGTAAAAACATAGTGATAGTATTAAATTAAACAGAAAACTAGCTCTATCATAAATGCTAGAACTATCCTCTTTCTTTATTCTCTTTAACACTAGCATATAGCAATACTATATATTATTTTTGTTGAAGATTCAGCATTCATAACATTTCACATCACTTGATACTGCAAAAAAATAAAATATAATAGGAAGAAATACTATTATTTTTTATATACTAAAAATTCATCACAACATTTAATGTATAAACATTATAAATAGATATTTTTATTTGTCTTCATTTGAAATCACATATAAAAGTAAATAATTTTCTCACGCATGCAACCACATTTTGTCTATTCCATATTATCGATCAAATTTAGTATTGTTTGTTTTTCTCTATCTAAGTACTTTGTTTATTTGAAAAATCTAAATATAAAATAATTTAGCTTTGTGCAAATAAATACATCATAACTTTTACTCAAAAAAATATAGAACTCCTATTTGTTTCAAATAATATGTGGTACAATTAATTTGGATATGAGGAACGATTAATATTTTTAATAAATTAAAATAAAATATTTTAATTTAATTATACACCAAAATAAAATTAAGCCAGAATAATATGAATCCATCTTTAAACTTTATTTGTGAGGTTTTATAATATAAAACTCTTGATAAATAGCACATTTCAATAATTTCTATTTATTTAAAAATTTAATTTACCAATTTTAAAAAATAGTTGGATCCCTTTTTATAAGAATTATATTATTTTCTATTTAGAATTAATATTTAGATAATGCATGTATACCTAGCATAGTTGATGGAAGAACTGATCTTGTAAGGGATACTAGTCCCACATTTTCAAGGGACTGCAGCATCATAGTCCACATTGATTGCTTTCATAGCAGCAGTGGTCGACTTCGAGCAATCACAAGTTGCACGACAGTAAATATTGGTTTTAGCCGCATTAACTAACCCTTTAATGCCTTAACAACAACTTGGCGAAACAACACCACTGTTGTGAAGATAACGTAGGCAAGGCGCAAGGCTATTATAAACTTGTACACATGAATCTGCACCATAACAACATATGCTATCTTTAAGTTTCCAATGTTAAGAAATTATGTGATAAAAAGGATAAAAACGTTATTTAAAGTTTTTTTACCAAAATAACACTCATGTTTTTTTATTGGTTTGTTATCATATTAAAGTATAATTTTGTAATGTCTCTATTCATTTCTTCTCCCAAAAACCTTTAAGAGTAGATAAGGTAATTGCAACTCTTAGTAGCCCTAACCAATTTATTTTCCTTACCAATCACTCCTTCAAAAGAAACACACACGACTAGACTTAAATTTAACCAAATAAGACCCCTTATTATCTCACTTAAATGATTTATATATAATTATGTTCTATTCCTTTGTCTTCTGTAAAAAAAAAGTATTTGAAATCACTTATAATAAAGTGTTTTTGATTATATATTTTGAAATTATATAAAATAAAAAATAATATATATAATCATGTAATAATTTCATTTTTTGATCATATCATAATTATGAATTAAAAAAACTTAGCAATATATAATCATGTAGTAATTTTCTTTTTTGATCATATCATAATTATTAATTATTCATAAACTCATTCAATTTTAATATAGTTGAATTCATAAAATCCTTATGAACTAAGAAATCTTATGGCATGCTACAATTTATTTGATACATGTGAAAATGTTAATATGATAATTATTACTCTCTATTTTTTATAACTATCACTTTAAATATTTATACGCACTATATTTTATAATTCTATGGTTTTTTATATGCTAATTTTTGCATAAGAAATACAAAAAATATTTTAAAATAAACCGTACATAAATATTTTAAATTATTTCTATAAACTACAATAATTAAAAGTATTTTTAAATAAAATTCACCCGTGCAATAGGTTTACTATCCTTTATATTCTTAAAGGTATGAGAAAGAGAGTAAGATAAAAATTAAATAATTCTCTGTAGTAACTAAATTTAAGCATAATCACTGTTTTTTTAATTATAAAACAAAAAACACAAACCAAATATTTTATTAATATTGCACATATATAATAGATATGTAAAAACTTAGTAATAGTCTTAAATATAAAAGAAAACTAGCTCTATCATAAATGCTAGAACTATCCTCTTTCTTTATCATCTATCACACTAGCATATAGCAATACCACATATTGTTTTTGTTGAAGAATCAGCAATCATAACATTTGACATCACTTGATACTGCAAAAAAAACATAATAAGAAGAAATACTGTTATTTTTTATATACTAAAAAGTGAACACAACATTCTATATATAAACATTATAAATAAATATTTTTATTTGTCTTCCTTCGAAATTACATATAAAAGTAAATAATTTTCACATGCATGCAACCAATTTTTTATCTATTCCATATTATTGATCAAAATTAGTACTATTTATATTTATCTATCTAAGTACTTTGTCTATTTTAAAAATATAAATATAAACTAATTTATTTTTGTGAAAATAAATACATCATAACTTTTACTGAAAAAGTATAAAATGTTCAACATAACAACATATGTTATCTTGAAGTTTCCCATGGTAAGAAATTAAGTGATATTGGATAGAGTGAATGTTATGTGTGAGTTTGATGCAAGGTGGTAGGAATTTATATAGTGACTTTTGAAAAATATTTTTAAGTTTTTTGAGTTTGGTTGTGGTTGATGTTTAATTTGAAATATGAACTTTATGTTTAGTCTCTAGTTATGATGTAAGGGAGAACCGCTAGACAATTTTTAAATAGACACTTTGAAGCTGCTTTTTCTAAATAAGCGGTATCGAATATATTGTTCTATTCTTATGTTACATCACTATTATTATCAAATCATTTATATTATTTAATACTGATTTTTATAATATAAGATTTAGATTTTAGGAGATAGAGTTCAATGCAGCTAATGCGCACTTATATAATAGATATGTAAAAACATAGTGATAGTATTAAATTAAACAGAAAACTAGCTCTATCATAAATGCTAGAACTATCCTCTTTCTTTATTCTCTTTAACACTAGCATATAGCAATACTATATATTATTTTTGTTGAAGATTCAGCATTCATAACATTTCACATCACTTGATACTGCAAAAAAATAAAATATAATAGGAAGAAATACTATTATTTTTTATATACTAAAAATTCATCACAACATTTAATGTATAAACATTATAAATAGATATTTTTATTTGTCTTCATTTGAAATCACATATAAAAGTAAATAATTTTCTCACGCATGCAACCACATTTTGTCTATTCCATATTATCGATCAAATTTAGTATTGCTTGTTTTTCTCTATCTAAGTACTTTGTTTATTTGAAAAATCTAAATATAAAATAATTTAGCTTTGTGCAAATAAATACATCATAACTTTTACTCAAAAAAATATAGAACTCCTATTTGTTTCAAATAATATGTGGTACAATTAATTTGGATATGAGGAACGATTAATATTTTTAATAAATTAAAATAAAATATTTTAATTTAATTATACACCAAAATAAAATTAAGCCAAAATAATATGAATCCATCTTTAAACTTTATTTGTGAGGTTTTATAATATAAAACTCTTGATAAATAGCACATTTCAATAATTTCTATTTATTTAAAAATTTAATTTACCAATTTTTAAAAATAGTTGGATCCCTTTTTATAAGAATTATATTATTTTCTATTTAGAATTAATATTTAGATAATGCATGTATACCTAGCATAGTTGATGGAAGAACTGATCTTGTAAGGGATACTAGTCCCACATTTTCAAGGGACTGCAGCATCATAGTCCACATTGATTGCTTTCATAGCAGCAGTGGTCGACTTCGAGCAATCACAAGTTGCACGACAGTAAATATTGGTTTTAGCCGCATTAACTAACCCTTTAATGCCTTAACAACAACTTGGCGAAACAACACCACTGTTGTGAAGATAACGTAGGCAAGGCGCAAGGCTATTATAAACTTGTACACATGAATCTGCACCATAACAACATATGCTATCTTTAAGTTTCCAATGTTAAGAAATTATGTGATAAAAAGGATAAAAACGTTATTTAAAGTTTTTTTACCAAAATAACACTCATGTTTTTTTATTGGTTTGTTATCATATTAAAGTATAATTTTGTAATGTCTCTATTCATTTCTTCTCCCAAAAACCTTTAAGAGTAGATAAGGTAATTGCAACTCTTAGTAGCCCTAACCAATTTATTTTCCTTACCAATCACTCCTTCAAAAGAAACACACACGACTAGACTTAAATTTAACCAAATAAGACCCCTTATTATCTCACTTAAATGATTTATATATAATTATGTTCTATTCCTTTGTCTTCTGTAAAAAAAAAGTATTTGAAATCACTTATAATAAAGTTTTTTTGATTATATATTTTGAAATTATATAAAATAAAAAATAATATATATAATCATGTAATAATTTCATTTTTTGATCATATCATAATTATGAATTAAAAAAACTTAGCAATATATAATCATGTAGTAATTTTCTTTTTTGATCATATCATAATTATTAATTATTCATAAACTCATTCAATTTTAATATAGTTGAATTCATAAAATCCTTATGAACTAAGAAATCTTATGGCATGCTACAATTTATTTGATACATGTGAAAATGTTAATATGATAATTATTACTCTTTATTTTTTATAACTATCACTTTAAATATTTATACGCACTATATTTTATAATTCTATGGTTTTTTATATGCTAATTTTTGCATAAGAAATACAAAAAATATTTTAAAATAAACCGTACATAAATATTTTTAATTATTTCTATAAACTACAATAATTAAAAGTATTTTTAAATAAAATTCACCCGTGCAATAGGTTTACTATCCTTTATTTTCTTAAAGGTATGAGAAAGAGAGTAAGATAAAAATTAAATAATTCTATGTAGTAACTAAATTTAAGCATAATCACTGTTTTTTTAATTATAAAACAAAAAACACAAACCAAATATTTTATTAATATTGCACATATATAATAGATATGTAAAAACTTAGTAATAGTCTTAAATATAAAAGAAAACTAGCTCTATCATAAATGCTAGAACTATCCTCTTTCTTTATCATCTATCACACTAGCATATAGCAATACCACATATTGTTTTTGTTGAAGAATCAGCAATCATAACATTTGACATCACTTGATACTGCAAAAAAAACATAATAAGAAGAAATACTGTTATTTTTTATATACTAAAAAGTGAACACAACATTCTATATATAAACATTATAAATAAATATTTTTATTTGTCTTCATTCGAAATTACATATAAAAGTAAATAATTTTCACATGCATGCAACCAATTTTTTATCTATTCCATATTATTGATCAAAATTAGTACTATTTATATTTATCTATCTAAGTACTTTGTCTATTTTAAAAATATAAATATAAACTAATTTATTTTTGTGAAAATAAATACATCATAAATTTTACTGAAAAAGTATAAAATGTTCAACATAACAACATATGTTATCTTGAAGTTTCCCATGGTAAGAAATTAAGTGATATTGGATAGAGTGAATGTTATGTGTGAGTTTGATGCAAGGTGGTAGGAATTTATATAGTGACTTTTGAAAAATATTTTTAAGTTTTTTGAGTTTGGTTGTGGTTGATGTTTAATTTGAAATATGAACTTTATGTTTAGTCTCTAGTTATGATGTAAGGGAGAACCGCTAGACAATTTTTAAATAGACACTTTGAAGCTGCTCTTTCTAAATAAGCGGTATCGAATATATTGTTCTATTCTTATGTTACATCACTATTATTATGAAATCATTTATATTATTTAATACTGATTTTTATAATATAAGATTTAGATTTTAGGAGATAGAGTTCAATGCAGCTAATGCGCACTTATATAATAGATATGTAAAAACATAGTGATAGTATTAAATTAAACAGAAAACTAGCTCTATCATAAATGCTAGAACTATCCTCTTTCTTTATTCTCTTTAACACTAGCATATAGCAATACTATATATTATTTTTGTTGAAGATTCAGCATTCATAACATTTCACATCACTTGATACTGCAAAAAAATAAAATATAATAGGAAGAAATACTATTATTTTTTATATACTAAAAATTCATCACAACATTTAATGTATAAACATTATAAATAGATATTTTTATTTGTCTTCATTTGAAATCACATATAAAAGTAAATAATTTTCTCACGCATGCAACCACATTTTGTCTATTCCATATTATCGATCAAATTTAGTATTGTTTGTTTTTCTCTATCTAAGTACTTTGTTTATTTGAAAAATCTAAATATAAAATAATTTAGCTTTGTGCAAATAAATACATCATAACTTTTACTCAAAAAAATATAGAACTCCTATTTGTTTCAAATAATATGTGGTACAATTAATTTGGATATGAGGAACGATTAATATTTTTAATAAATTAAAATAAAATATTTTAATTTAATTATACACCAAAATAAAATTAAGCCAGAATAATATGAATCCATCTTTAAACTTTATTTGTGAGGTTTTATAATATAAAACTCTTGATAAATAGCACATTTCAACAATTTCTATTTATTTAAAAATTTAATTTACCAATTTTAAAAAATAGTTGGATCCCTTTTTATAAGAATTATATTATTTTCTATTTAGAATTAATATTTAGATAATGCATGTATACCTAGCATAGTTGATGGAAGAACTGATCTTGTAAGGGATACTAGTCCCACATTTTCAAGGGACTGCAGCATCATAGTCCACATTGATTGCTTTCATAGCAGCAGTGGTCGACTTCGAGCAATCACAAGTTGCACGACAGTAAATATTGGTTTTAGCCGCATTAACTAACCCTTTAATGCCTTAACAACAACTTGGCGAAACAACACCACTGTTGTGAAGATAACGTAGGCAAGGCGCAAGGCTATTATAAACTTGTACACATGAATCTGCACCATAACAACATATGCTATCTTTAAGTTTCCAATGGTAAGAAATTATGTGATAAAAAGGATAAAAACGTTATTTAAAGTTTTTTTACCAAAATAACACTCATGTTTTTTTATTGGTTTGTTATCATATTAAAGTATAATTTTGTAATGTCTCTATTCATTTCTTCTCCCAAAAACCTTTAAGAGTAGATAAGGTAATTGCAACTCTTAGTAGCCCTAACCAATTTATTTTCCTTACCAATCACTCCTTCAAAAGAAACACACACGACTAGACTTAAATTTAACCAAATAAGACCCCTTATTATCTCACTTAAATGATTTATATATAATTATGTTCTATTCCTTTGTCTTCTGTAAAAAAAAAGTATTTGAAATCACTTATAATAAAGTTTTTTTGATTATATATTTTGAAATTATATAAAATAAAAAATAATATATATAATCATGTAATAATTTCATTTTTTGATCATATCATAATTATGAATTAAAAAAACTTAGCAATATATAATCATGTAGTAATTTTCTTTTTTGATCATATCATAATTATTAATTATTCATAAACTCATTCAATTTTAATATAGTTGAATTCATAAAATCCTTATGAACTAAGAAATCTTATGGCATGCTACAATTTATTTGATACATGTGAAAATGTTAATATGATAATTATTACTCTCTATTTTTTATAACTATCACTTTAAATATTTATACGCACTATATTTTATAATTCTATGGTTTTTTATATGCTAATTTTTGCATAAGAAATACAAAAAATATTTTAAAATAAACCGTACATAAATATTTTAAATTATTTCTATAAACTACAATAATTAAAAGTATTTTTAAATAAAATTCACCCGTGCAATAGGTTTACTATCCTTTATTTTCTTAAAGGTATGAGAAAGAGAGTAAGATAAAAATTAAATAATTCTATGTAGTAACTAAATTTAAGCATAATCACTGTTTTTTTAATTATAAAACAAAAAACACAAACCAAATATTTTATTAATATTGCACATATATAATAGATATGTAAAAACTTAGTAATAGTCTTAAATATAAAAGAAAACTAGCTCTATCATAAATGCTAGAACTATCCTCTTTCTTTATCATCTATCACACTAGCATATAGCAATACCACATATTGTTTTTGTTGAAGAATCAGCAATCATAACATTTGACATCACTTGATACTGCAAAAAAAACATAATAAGAAGAAATACTGTTATTTTTTATATACTAAAAAGTGAACACAACATTCTATATATAAACATTATAAATAAATATTTTTATTTGTCTTCATTCGAAATTACATATAAAAGTAAATAATTTTCACATGCATGCAACCAATTTTTTATCTATTCCATATTATTGATCAAAATTAGTACTATTTATATTTATCTATCTAAGTACTTTGTCTATTTTAAAAATATAAATATAAACTAATTTATTTTTGTGAAAATAAATACATCATAACTTTTACTGAAAAAGTATAAAATGTTCAACATAACAACATATGTTATCTTGAAGTTTCCCATGGTAAGAAATTAAGTGATATTGGATAGAGTGAATGTTATGTGTGAGTTTGATGCAAGGTGGTAGGAATTTATATAGTGACTTTTGAAAAATATTTTTAAGTTTTTTGAGTTTGGTTGTGGTTGATGTTTAATTTGAAATATGAACTTTATGTTTAGTCTCTAGTTATGATGTAAGGGAGAACCACTAGACAATTTTTAAATAGACACTTTGAAGCTGCTCTTTCTAAATAAGCGGTATCGAATATATTGTTCTATTCTTATGGTACATCACTATTATTATGAAATCATTTATATTATTTAATACTGATTTTTATAATATAAGATTTAGATTTTAGGAGATAGAGTTCAATGCAGCTAATGCGCACTTATATAATAGATATGTAAAAACATAGTGATAGTATTAAATTAAACAGAAAACTAGCTCTATCATAAATGCTAAAACTATCCTCTTTCTTTATTCTCTTTAACACTAGCATATAGCAATACTATATATTATTTTTGTTGAAGATTCAGCATTCATAACATTTCACATCACTTGATACTGCAAAAAAATAAAATATAATAGGAAGAAATACTATTATTTTTTATATACTAAAAATTCATCACAACATTTAATGTATAAACATTATAAATAGATATTTTTATTTGTCTTCATTTGAAATCACATATAAAAGTAAATAATTTTCTCACGCATGCAACCACATTTTGTCTATTCCATATTATCGATCAAATTTAGTATTGTTTGTTTTTCTCTATCTAAGTACTTTGTTTATTTGAAAAATCTAAATATAAAATAATTTAGCTTTGTGCAAATAAATACATCATAACTTTTACTCAAAAAAATATAGAACTCCTATTTGTTTCAAATAATATGTGGTACAATTAATTTGGATATGAGGAACGATTAATATTTTTAATAAATTAAAATAAAATATTTTAATTTAATTATACACCAAAATAAAATTAAGCCAGAATAATATGAATCCATCTTTAAACTTTATTTGTGAGGTTTTATAATATAAAACTCTTGATAAATAGCACATTTCAACAATTTCTATTTATTTAAAAATTTAATTTACCAATTTTAAAAAATAGTTGGATCCCTTTTTATAAGAATTATATTATTTTCTATTTAGAATTAATATTTAGATAATGCATGTATACCTAGCATAGTTGATGGAAGAACTGATCTTGTAAGGGATACTAGTCCCACATTTTCAAGGGACTGCAGCATCATAGTCCACATTGATTGCTTTCATAGCAGCAGTGGTCGACTTCGAGCAATCACAAGTTGCACGACAGTAAATATTGGTTTTAGCCGCATTAACTAACCCTTTAATGCCTTAACAACAACTTGGCGAAACAACACCACTGTTGTGAAGATAACGTAGGCAAGGCGCAAGGCTATTATAAACTTGTACACATGAATCTGCACCATAACAACATATGCTATCTTTAAGTTTCCAATGGTAAGAAATTATGTGATAAAAAGGATAAAAACGTTATTTAAAGTTTTTTTACCAAAATAACACTCATGTTTTTTTATTGGTTTGTTATCATATTAAAGTATAATTTTGTAATGTCTCTATTCATTTCTTCTCCCAAAAACCTTTAAGAGTAGATAAGGTAATTGCAACTCTTAGTAGCCCTAACCAATTTATTTTCCTTACCAATCACTCCTTCAAAAGAAACACACACGACTAGACTTAAATTTAACCAAATAAGACCCCTTATTATCTCACTTAAATGATTTATATATAATTATGTTCTATTCCTTTGTCTTCTGTAAAAAAAAAGTATTTGAAATCACTTATAATAAAGTTTTTTTGATTATATATTTTGAAATTATATAAAATAAAAAATAATATATATAATCATGTAATAATTTCATTTTTTGATCATATCATAATTATGAATTAAAAAAACTTAGCAATATATAATCATGTAGTAATTTTCTTTTTTGATCATATCATAATTATTAATTATTCATAAACTCATTCAATTTTAATATAGTTGAATTCATAAAATCCTTATGAACTAAGAAATCTTATGGCATGCTACAATTTATTTGATACATGTGAAAATGTTAATATGATAATTATTACTCTCTATTTTTTATAACTATCACTTTAAATATTTATACGCACTATATTTTATAATTCTATGGTTTTTTATATGCTAATTTTTGCATAAGAAATACAAAAAATATTTTAAAATAAACCGTACATAAATATTTTAAATTATTTCTATAAACTACAATAATTAAAAGTATTTTTAAATAAAATTCACCCGTGCAATAGGTTTACTATCCTTTATTTTCTTAAAGGTATGAGAAAGAGAGTAAGATAAAAATTAAATAATTCTATGTAGTAACTAAATTTAAGCATAATCACTGTTTTTTTAATTATAAAACAAAAAACACAAACCAAATATTTTATTAATATTGCACATATATAATAGATATGTAAAAACTTAGTAATAGTCTTAAATATAAAAGAAAACTAGCTCTATCATAAATGCTAGAACTATCCTCTTTCTTTATCATCTATCACACTAGCATATAGCAATACCACATATTGTTTTTGTTGAAGAATCAGCAATCATAACATTTGACATCACTTGATACTGCAAAAAAAACATAATAAGAAGAAATACTGTTATTTTTTATATACTAAAAAGTGAACACAACATTCTATATATAAACATTATAAATAAATATTTTTATTTGTCTTCATTCGAAATTACATATAAAAGTAAATAATTTTCACATGCATGCAACCAATTTTTTATCTATTCCATATTATTGATCAAAATTAGTACTATTTATATTTATCTATCTAAGTACTTTGTCTATTTTAAAAATATAAATATAAACTAATTTATTTTTGTGAAAATAAATACATCATAACTTTTACTGAAAAAGTATAAAATGTTCAACATAACAACATATGTTATCTTGAAGTTTCCCATGGTAAGAAATTAAGTGATATTGGATAGAGTGAATGTTATGTGTGAGTTTGATGCAAGGTGGTAGGAATTTATATAGTGACTTTTGAAAAATATTTTTAAGTTTTTTGAGTTTGGTTGTGGTTGATGTTTAATTTGAAATATGAACTTTATGTTTAGTCTCTAGTTATGATGTAAGGGAGAACCACTAGACAATTTTTAAATAGACACTTTGAAGCTGCTCTTTCTAAATAAGCGGTATCGAATATATTGTTCTATTCTTATGGTACATCACTATTATTATGAAATCATTTATATTATTTAATACTGATTTTTATAATATAAGATTTAGATTTTAGGAGATAGAGTTCAATGCAGCTAATGCGCACTTATATAATAGATATGTAAAAACATAGTGATAGTATTAAATTAAACAGAAAACTAGCTCTATCATAAATGCTAAAACTATCCTCTTTCTTTATTCTCTTTAACACTAGCATATAGCAATACTATATATTATTTTTGTTGAAGATTCAGCATTCATAACATTTCACATCACTTGATACTGCAAAAAAATAAAATATAATAGGAAGAAATACTATTATTTTTTATATACTAAAAATTCATCACAACATTTAATGTATAAACATTATAAATAGATATTTTTATTTGTCTTCATTTGAAATCACATATAAAAGTAAATAATTTTCTCACGCATGCAACCACATTTTGTCTATTCCATATTATCGATCAAATTTAGTATTGTTTGTTTTTCTCTATCTAAGTACTTTGTTTATTTGAAAAATCTAAATATAAAATAATTTAGCTTTGTGCAAATAAATACATCATAACTCTTACTCAAAAAAATATAGAACTCCTATTTGTTTCAAATAATATGTGGTACAATTAATTTGGATATGAGGAACGATTAATATTTTTAATAAATTAAAATAAAATATTTTAATTTAATTATACAACAAAATAAAATTAAGCCAGAATAATATGAATCCATCTTTAAACTTTATTTGTGAGGTTTTATAATATAAAACTCTTGATAAATAGCACATTTCAATAATTTCTATTTATTTAAAAATTTAATTTACCAATTTTAAAAAATAGTTGGATCCCTTTTTATAAGAATTATATTATTTTCTATTTAGAATTAATATTTAGATAATGCATGTATACCTAGCATAGTTGATGGAAGAACTGATCTTGTAAGGGATACTAGTCCCACATTTTCAAGGGACTGCAGCATCATAGTCCACATTGATTGCTTTCATAGCAGCAGTGGTCGACTTCGAGCAATCACAAGTTGCACGACAGTAAATATTGGTTTTAGCCGCATTAACTAACCCTTTAATGCCTTAACAACAACTTGGCGAAACAACACCACCGTTGTGAAGATAACGTAGGCAAGGCGCAAGGCTATTATAAACTTGTACACATGAATCTGCACCATAACAACATATGCTATCTTTAAGTTTCCAATGGTAAGAAATTATGTGATAAAAAGGATAAAAACGTTATTTAAAGTTTTTTTACCAAAATAACACTCATGTTTTTTTATTGGTTTGTTATCATATTAAAGTATAATTTTGTAATGTCTCTATTCATTTCTTCTCCCAAAAACCTTTAAGAGTAGATAAGGTAATTGCAACTCTTAGTAGCCCTAACCAATTTATTTTCCTTACCAATCACTCCTTCAAAAGAAACACACACGACTAGACTTAAATTTAACCAAATAAGACCCCTTATTATCTCACTTAAATGATTTATATATAATTATGTTCTATTCCTTTGTCTTCTGTAAAAAAAAAGTATTTGAAATCACTTATAATAAAGTTTTTTTGATTATATATTTTGAAATTATATAAAATAAAAAATAATATATATAATCATGTAATAATTTCATTTTTTGATCATATCATAATTATGAATTAAAAAAACTTAGCAATATATAATCATGTAGTAATTTTCTTTTTTGATCATATCATAATTATTAATTATTCATAAACTCATTCAATTTTAATATAGTTGAATTCATAAAATCCTTATGAACTAAGAAATCTTATGGCATGCTACAATTTATTTGATACATGTGAAAATGTTAATATGATAATTATTACTCTCTATTTTTTATAACTATCACTTTAAATATTTATACGCACTATATTTTATAATTCTATGGTTTTTTATATGCTAATTTTTGCATAAGAAATACAAAAAATATTTTAAAATAAACCGTACATAAATATTTTAAATTATTTCTATAAACTACAATAATTAAAAGTATTTTTAAATAAAATTCACCCGTGCAATAGGTTTACTATCCTTTATTTTCTTAAAGGTATGAGAAAGAGAGTAAGATAAAAATTAAATAATTCTATGTAGTAACTAAATTTAAGCATAATCACTGTTTTTTTAATTATAAAACAAAAAACACAAACCAAATATTTTATTAATATTGCACATATATAATAGATATGTAAAAACTTAGTAATAGTCTTAAATATAAAAGAAAACTAGCTCTATCATAAATGCTAGAACTATCCTCTTTCTTTATCATCTATCACACTAGCATATAGCAATACCACATATTGTTTTTGTTGAAGAATCAGCAATCATAACATTTGACATCACTTGATACTGCAAAAAAAACATAATAAGAAGAAATACTGTTATTTTTTATATACTAAAAAGTGAACACAACATTCTATATATAAACATTATAAATAAATATTTTTATTTGTCTTCATTCGAAATTACATATAAAAGTAAATAATTTTCACATGCATGCAACCAATTTTTTATCTATTCCATATTATTGATCAAAATTAGTACTATTTATATTTATCTATCTAAGTACTTTGTCTATTTTAAAAATATAAATATAAACTAATTTATTTTTGTGAAAATAAATACATCATAACTTTTACTGAAAAAGTATAAAATGTTCAACATAACAACATATGTTATCTTGAAGTTTCCCATGGTAAGAAATTAAGTGATATTGGATAGAGTGAATGTTATGTGTGAGTTTGATGCAAGGTGGTAGGAATTTATATAGTGACTTTTGAAAAATATTTTTAAGTTTTTTGAGTTTGGTTGTGGTTGATGTTTAATTTGAAATATGAACTTTATGTTTAGTCTCTAGTTATGATGTAAGGGAGAACCACTAGACAATTTTTAAATAGACACTTTGAAGTTGCTCTTTCTAAATAAGCGGTATCGAATATATTGTTCTATTCTTATGGTACATCACTATTATTATGAAATCATTTATATTATTTAATACTGATTTTTATAATATAAGATTTAGATTTTAGGAGATAGAGTTCAATGCAGCTAATGCGCACTTATATAATAGATATGTAAAAACATAGTGATAGTATTAAATTAAACAGAAAACTAGCTCTATCATAAATGCTAAAACTATCCTCTTTCTTTATTCTCTTTAACACTAGCATATAGCAATACTATATATTATTTTTGTTGAAGATTCAGCATTCATAACATTTCACATCACTTGATACTGCAAAAAAATAAAATATAATAGGAAGAAATACTATTATTTTTTATATACTAAAAATTCATCACAACATTTAATGTATAAACATTATAAATAGATATTTTTATTTGTCTTCATTTGAAATCACATATAAAAGTAAATAATTTTCTCACGCATGCAACCACATTTTGTCTATTCCATATTATCGATCAAATTTAGTATTGTTTGTTTTTCTCTATCTAAGTACTTTGTTTATTTGAAAAATCTAAATATAAAATAATTTAGCTTTGTGCAAATAAATACATCATAACTCTTACTCAAAAAAATATAGAACTCCTATTTGTTTCAAATAATATGTGGTACAATTAATTTGGATATGAGGAACGATTAATATTTTTAATAAATTAAAATAAAATATTTTAATTTAATTATACAACAAAATAAAATTAAGCCAGAATAATATGAATCCATCTTTAAACTTTATTTGTGAGGTTTTATAATATAAAACTCTTGATAAATAGCACATTTCAATAATTTCTATTTATTTAAAAATTTAATTTACCAATTTTAAAAAATAGTTGGATCCCTTTTTATAAGAATTATATTATTTTCTATTTAGAATTAATATTTAGATAATGCATGTATACCTAGCATAGTTGATGGAAGAACTGATCTTGTAAGGGATACTAGTCCCACATTTTCAAGGGACTGCAGCATCATAGTCCACATTGATTGCTTTCATAGCAGCAGTGGTCGACTTCGAGCAATCACAATTTGCACGACAGTAAATATTGGTTTTAGCCGCAATAACTAACCCTTTAATGCCTTAACAACAACTTGGCGAAACAACACCACTGTTGTGAAGATAACGTAGGCAAGGTGCAAGGCTATTATAAACTTGTACACATGAATCTGCACCATAACAACATATGCTATCTTTAAGTTTCCAATGGTAAGAAATTATATGATAAAAAGGATAAAAACGTTATTTAGAGTTTTTTTTACCAAAATAACACTCATGTTTTTTTATTGGTTTGTTATCATATTAAAGTATAATTTTGTAATGTCTCTATTCATTTCTTCTCCCAAAAACCTTTAAGAGTAGATAAGGTAATTGCAACTCTTAGTAGCCCTAACCAATTTATTTTCCTTACCAATCACTCCTTCAAAAGAAACACACACGACTAGACTTAAATTTAACCAAATAAGACCCCTTATTATCTCACTTAAATGATTTATATATAATTATGTTCTATTCCTTTGTCTTCTGTAAAAAAAAAGTATTTGAAATCACTTATAATAAAGTTTTTTTGATTATATATTTTGAAATTATATAAAATAAAAAATAATATATATAATCATGTAATAATTTCATTTTTTGATCATATCATAATTATGAATTAAAAAAACTTAGCAATATATAATCATGTAGTAATTTTCTTTTTTGATCATATCATAATTATTAATTATTCATAAACTCATTCAATTTTAATATAGTTGAATTCATAAAATCCTTATGAACTAAGAAATCTTATGGCATGCTACAATTTATTTGATACATGTGAAAATGTTAATATGATAATTATTACTCTCTATTTTTTATAACTATCACTTTAAATATTTATACGCACTATATTTTATAATTCTATGGTTTTTTATATGCTAATTTTTGCATAAGAAATACAAAAAATATTTTAAAATAAACCGTACATAAATATTTTAAATTATTTCTATAAACTACAATAATTAAAAGTATTTTTAAATAAAATTCACCCGTGCAATAGGTTTACTATCCTTTATTTTCTTAAAGGTATGAGAAAGAGAGTAAGATAAAAATTAAATAATTCTATGTAGTAACTAAATTTAAGCATAATCACTGTTTTTTTAATTATAAAACAAAAAACACAAACCAAATATTTTATTAATATTGCACATATATAATAGATATGTAAAAACTTAGTAATAGTCTTAAATATAAAAGAAAACTAGCTCTATCATAAATGCTAGAACTATCCTCTTTCTTTATCATCTATCACACTAGCATATAGCAATACCACATATTGTTTTTGTTGAAGAATCAGCAATCATAACATTTGACATCACTTGATACTGCAAAAAAAACATAATAAGAAGAAATACTGTTATTTTTTATATACTAAAAAGTGAACACAACATTCTATATATAAACATTATAAATAAATATTTTTATTTGTCTTCATTCGAAATTACATATAAAAGTAAATAATTTTCACATGCATGCAACCAATTTTTTATCTATTCCATATTATTGATCAAAATTAGTACTATTTATATTTATCTATCTAAGTACTTTGTCTATTTTAAAAATATAAATATAAACTAATTTATTTTTGTGAAAATAAATACATCATAACTTTTACTGAAAAAGTATAAAATGTTCAACATAACAACATATGTTATCTTGAAGTTTCCCATGGTAAGAAATTAAGTGATATTGGATAGAGTGAATGTTATGTGTGAGTTTGATGCAAGGTGGTAGGAATTTATATAGTGACTTTTGAAAAATATTTTTAAGTTTTTTGAGTTTGGTTGTGGTTGATGTTTAATTTGAAATATGAACTTTATGTTTAGTCTCTAGTTATGATGTAAGGGAGAACCGCTAGACAATTTTTAAATAGACACTTTGAAGCTGCTCTTTCTAAATAAGCGGTATCGAATATATTGTTCTATTCTTATGGTACATCACTATTATTATGAAATCATTTATATTATTTAATACTGATTTTTATAATATAAGATTTAGATTTTAGGAGATAGAGTTCAATGCAGCTAATGCGCACTTATATAATAGATATGTAAAAACATAGTGATAGTATTAAATTAAACAGAAAACTAGCTCTATCATAAATGCTAAAACTATCCTCTTTCTTTATTCTCTTTAACACTAGCATATAGCAATACTATATATTATTTTTGTTGAAGATTCAGCATTCATAACATTTCACATCACTTGATACTGCAAAAAAATAAAATATAATAGGAAGAAATACTATTATTTTTTATATACTAAAAATTCATCACAACATTTAATGTATAAACATTATAAATAGATATTTTTATTTGTCTTCATTTGAAATCACATATAAAAGTAAATAATTTTCTCACGCATGCAACCACATTTTGTCTATTCCATATTATCGATCAAATTTAGTATTGTTTGTTTTTCTCTATCTAAGTACTTTGTTTATTTGAAAAATCTAAATATAAAATAATTTAGCTTTGTGCAAATAAATACATCATAACTCTTACTCAAAAAAATATAGAACTCCTATTTGTTTCAAATAATATGTGGTACAATTAATTTGGATATGAGGAACGATTAATATTTTTAATAAATTAAAATAAAATATTTTAATTTAATTATACAACAAAATAAAATTAAGCCAGAATAATATGAATCCATCTTTAAACTTTATTTGTGAGGTTTTATAATATAAAACTCTTGATAAATAGCACATTTCAATAATTTCTATTTATTTAAAAATTTAATTTACCAATTTTAAAAAATAGTTGGATCCCTTTTTATAAGAATTATATTATTTTCTATTTAGAATTAATATTTAGATAATGCATGTATACCTAGCATAGTTGATGGAAGAACTGATCTTGTAAGGGATACTAGTCCCACATTTTCAAGGGACTGCAACATCATAGTCCACATTGATTGCTTTCATAGCAGCAGTGGTCGACTTCGAGCAATCACAATTTGCACGACAGTAAATATTGGTTTTAGCCGCAATAACTAACCCTTTAATGCCTTAACAACAACTTGGCGAAACAACACCACTGTTGTGAAGATAACGTAGGCAAGGTGCAAGGCTATTATAAACTTGTACACATGAATCTGCACCATAACAACATATGCTATCTTTAAGTTTCCAATGGTAAGAAATTATATGATAAAAAGGATAAAAACGTTATTTAGAGTTTTTTTTACCAAAATAACACTCATGTTTTTTTATTGGTTTGTTATCATATTAAAGTATAATTTTGTAATGTCTCTATTCATTTCTTCTCCCAAAAACCTTTAAGAGTAGATAAGGTAATTGCAACTCTTAGTAGCCCTAACCAATTTATTTTCCTTACCAATCACTCCTTCAAAAGAAACACACACGACTAGACTTAAATTTAACCAAATAAGACCCCTTATTATCTCACTTAAATGATTTATATATAATTATGTTCTATTCCTTTGTCTTCTGTAAAAAAAAAGTATTTGAAATCACTTATAATAAAGTTTTTTTGATTATATATTTTGAAATTATATAAAATAAAAAATAATATATATAATCATGTAATAATTTCATTTTTTGATCATATCATAATTATGAATTAAAAAAACTTAGCAATATATAATCATGTAGTAATTTTCTTTTTTGATCATATCATAATTATTAATTATTCATAAACTCATTCAATTTTAATATAGTTGAATTCATAAAATCCTTATGAACTAAGAAATCTTATGGCATGCTACAATTTATTTGATACATGTGAAAATGTTAATATGATAATTATTACTCTCTATTTTTTATAACTATCACTTTAAATATTTATACGCACTATATTTTATAATTCTATGGTTTTTTATATGCTAATTTTTGCATAAGAAATACAAAAAATATTTTAAAATAAACCGTACATAAATATTTTAAATTATTTCTATAAACTACAATAATTAAAAGTATTTTTAAATAAAATTCACCCGTGCAATAGGTTTACTATCCTTTATTTTCTTAAAGGTATGAGAAAGAGAGTAAGATAAAAATTAAATAATTCTATGTAGTAACTAAATTTAAGCATAATCACTGTTTTTTTAATTATAAAACAAAAAACACAAACCAAATATTTTATTAATATTGCACATATATAATAGATATGTAAAAACTTAGTAATAGTCTTAAATATAAAAGAAAACTAGCTCTATCATAAATGCTAGAACTATCCTCTTTCTTTATCATCTATCACACTAGCATATAGCAATACCACATATTGTTTTTGTTGAAGAATCAGCAATCATAACATTTGACATCACTTGATACTGCAAAAAAAACATAATAAGAAGAAATACTGTTATTTTTTATATACTAAAAAGTGAACACAACATTCTATATATAAACATTATAAATAAATATTTTTATTTGTCTTCATTCGAAATTACATATAAAAGTAAATAATTTTCACATGCATGCAACCAATTTTTTATCTATTCCATATTATTGATCAAAATTAGTACTATTTATATTTATCTATCTAAGTACTTTGTCTATTTTAAAAATATAAATATAAACTAATTTATTTTTGTGAAAATAAATACATCATAACTTTTACTGAAAAAGTATAAAATGTTCAACATAACAACATATGTTATCTTGAAGTTTCCCATGGTAAGAAATTAAGTGATATTGGATAGAGTGAATGTTATGTGTGAGTTTGATGCAAGGTGGTAGGAATTTATATAGTGACTTTTGAAAAATATTTTTAAGTTTTTTGAGTTTGGTTGTGGTTGATGTTTAATTTGAAATATGAACTTTATGTTTAGTCTCTAGTTATGATGTAAGGGAGAACCGCTAGACAATTTTTAAATAGACACTTTGAAGCTGCTCTTTCTAAATAAGCGGTATCGAATATATTGTTCTATTCTTATGTTACATCACTATTATTATCAAATCATTTATATTATTTAATACTGATTTTTATAATATAAGATTTAGATTTTAGGAGATAGAGTTCAATGCAGCTAATGCGCACTTATATAATAGATATGTAAAAACATAGTGATAGTATTAAATTAAACAGAAAACTAGCTCTATCATAAATGCTAGAACTATCCTCTTTCTTTATTCTCTTTAACACTAGCATATAGGAATACTATATATTATTTTTGTTGAAGATTCAGCATTCATAACATTTCACATCACTTGATACTGCAAAAAAATAAAATATAATAGGAAGAAATACTATTATTTTTTATATACTAAAAATTCATCACAACATTTAATGTATAAACATTATAAATAGATATTTTTATTTGTCTTCATTTGAAATCACATATAAAAGTAAATAATTTTCTCACGCATGCAACCACATTTTGTCTATTCCATATTATCGATCAAATTTAGTATTGTTTGTTTTTCTCTATCTAAGTACTTTGTTTATTTGAAAAATCTAAATATAAAATAATTTAGCTTTGTGCAAATAAATACATCATAACTCTTACTCAAAAAAATATAGAACTCCTATTTGTTTCAAATAATATGTGGTACAATTAATTTGGATATGAGGAACGATTAATATTTTTAATAAATTAAAATAAAATATTTTAATTTAATTATACAACAAAATAAAATTAAGCCAGAATAATATGAATCCATCTTTAAACTTTATTTGTGAGGTTTTATAATATAAAACTCTTGATAAATAGCACATTTCAATAATTTCTATTTATTTAAAAATTTAATTTACCAATTTTAAAAAATAGTTGGATCCCTTTTTATAAGAATTATATTATTTTCTATTTAGAATTAATATTTAGATAATGCATGTATACCTAGCATAGTTGATGGAAGAACTGATCTTGTAAGGGATACTAGTCCCACATTTTCAAGGGAGTGCAGCATCATAGTCCACATTGATTGCTTTCATAGCAGCAGTGGTCGACTTCGAGCAATCACAATTTGCACGACAGTAAATATTGGTTTTAGCCGCAATAACTAACCCTTTAATGCCTTAACAACAACTTGGCGAAACAACACCACTGTTGTGAAGATAACGTAGGCAAGGTGCAAGGCTATTATAAACTTGTACACATGAATCTGCACCATAACAACATATGCTATCTTTAAGTTTCCAATGGTAAGAAATTATATGATAAAAAGGATAAAAACGTTATTTAGAGTTTTTTTTACCAAAATAACACTCATGTTTTTTTATTGGTTTGTTATCATATTAAAGTATAATTTTGTAATGTCTCTATTCATTTCTTCTCCCAAAAACCTTTAAGAGTAGATAAGGTAATTGCAACTCTTAGTAGCCCTAACCAATTTATTTTCCTTACCAATCACTCCTTCAAAAGAAACACACACGACTAGACTTAAATTTAACCAAATAAGACCCCTTATTATCTCACTTAAATGATTTATATATAATTATGTTCTATTCCTTTGTCTTCTGTAAAAAAAAAGTATTTGAAATCACTTATAATAAAGTTTTTTTGATTATATATTTTGAAATTATATAAAATAAAAAATAATATATATAATCATGTAATAATTTCATTTTTTGATCATATCATAATTATGAATTAAAAAAACTTAGCAATATATAATCATGTAGTAATTTTCTTTTTTGATCATATCATAATTATTAATTATTCATAAACTCATTCAATTTTAATATAGTTGAATTCATAAAATCCTTATGAACTAAGAAATCTTATGGCATGCTACAATTTATTTGATACATGTGAAAATGTTAATATGATAATTATTACTCTCTATTTTTTATAACTATCACTTTAAATATTTATACGCACTATATTTTATAATTCTATGGTTTTTTATATGCTAATTTTTGCATAAGAAATACAAAAAATATTTTAAAATAAACCGTACATAAATATTTTAAATTATTTCTATAAACTACAATAATTAAAAGTATTTTTAAATAAAATTCACCCGTGCAATAGGTTTACTATCCTTTATTTTCTTAAAGGTATGAGAAAGAGAGTAAGATAAAAATTAAATAATTCTATGTAGTAACTAAATTTAAGCATAATCACTGTTTTTTTAATTATAAAACAAAAAACACAAACCAAATATTTTATTAATATTGCACATATATAATAGATATGTAAAAACTTAGTAATAGTCTTAAATATAAAAGAAAACTAGCTCTATCATAAATGCTAGAACTATCCTCTTTCTTTATCATCTATCACACTAGCATATAGCAATACCACATATTGTTTTTGTTGAAGAATCAGCAATCATAACATTTGACATCACTTGATACTGCAAAAAAAACATAATAAGAAGAAATACTGTTATTTTTTATATACTAAAAAGTGAACACAACATTCTATATATAAACATTATAAATAAATATTTTTATTTGTCTTCATTCGAAATTACATATAAAAGTAAATAATTTTCACATGCATGCAACCAATTTTTTATCTATTCCATATTATTGATCAAAATTAGTACTATTTATATTTATCTATCTAAGTACTTTGTCTATTTTAAAAATATAAATATAAACTAATTTATTTTTGTGAAAATAAATACATCATAACTTTTACTGAAAAAGTATAAAATGTTCAACATAACAACATATGTTATCTTGAAGTTTCCCATGGTAAGAAATTAAGTGATATTGGATAGAGTGAATGTTATGTGTGAGTTTGATGCAAGGTGGTAGGAATTTATATAGTGACTTTTGAAAAATATTTTTAAGTTTTTTGAGTTTGGTTGTGGTTGATGTTTAATTTGAAATATGAACTTTATGTTTAGTCTCTAGTTATGATGTAAGGGAGAACCGCTAGACAATTTTTAAATAGACACTTTGAAGCTGCTCTTTCTAAATAAGCGGTATCGAATATATTGTTCTATTCTTATGTTACATCACTATTATTATCAAATCATTTATATTATTTAATACTGATTTTTATAATATAAGATTTAGATTTTAGGAGATAGAGTTCAATGCAGCTAATGCGCACTTATATAATAGATATGTAAAAACATAGTGATAGTATTAAATTAAACAGAAAACTAGCTCTATCATAAATGCTAGAACTATCCTCTTTCTTTATTCTCTTTAACACTAGCATATAGGAATACTATATATTATTTTTGTTGAAGATTCAGCATTCATAACATTTCACATCACTTGATACTGCAAAAAAATAAAATATAATAGGAAGAAATACTATTATTTTTTATATACTAAAAATTCATCACAACATTTAATGTATAAACATTATAAATAGATATTTTTATTTGTCTTCATTTGAAATCACATATAAAAGTAAATAATTTTCTCACGCATGCAACCACATTTTGTCTATTCCATATTATCGATCAAATTTAGTATTGTTTGTTTTTCTCTATCTAAGTACTTTGTTTATTTGAAAAATCTAAATATAAAATAATTTAGCTTTGTGCAAATAAATACATCATAACTCTTACTCAAAAAAATATAGAACTCCTATTTGTTTCAAATAATATGTGGTACAATTAATTTGGATATGAGGAACGATTAATATTTTTAATAAATTAAAATAAAATATTTTAATTTAATTATACAACAAAATAAAATTAAGCCAGAATAATATGAATCCATCTTTAAACTTTATTTGTGAGGTTTTATAATATAAAACTCTTGATAAATAGCACATTTCAATAATTTCTATTTATTTAAAAATTTAATTTACCAATTTTAAAAAATAGTTGGATCCCTTTTTATAAGAATTATATTATTTTCTATTTAGAATTAATATTTAGATAATGCATGTATACCTAGCATAGTTGATGGAAGAACTGATCTTGTAAGGGATACTAGTCCCACATTTTCAAGGGACTGCAGCATCATAGTCCACATTGATTGCTTTCATAGCAGCAGTGGTCGACTTCGAGCAATCACAATTTGCACGACAGTAAATATTGGTTTTAGCCGCAATAACTAACCCTTTAATGCCTTAACAACAACTTGGCGAAACAACACCACTGTTGTGAAGATAACGTAGGCAAGGTGCAAGGCTATTATAAACTTGTACACATGAATCTGCACCATAACAACATATGCTATCTTTAAGTTTCCAATGGTAAGAAATTATATGATAAAAAGGATAAAAACGTTATTTAGAGTTTTTTTTACCAAAATAACACTCATGTTTTTTTATTGGTTTGTTATCATATTAAAGTATAATTTTGTAATGTCTCTATTCATTTCTTCTCCCAAAAACCTTTAAGAGTAGATAAGGTAATTGCAACTCTTAGTAGCCCTAACCAATTTATTTTCCTTACCAATCACTCCTTCAAAAGAAACACACACGACTAGACTTAAATTTAACCAAATAAGACCCCTTATTATCTCACTTAAATGATTTATATATAATTATGTTCTATTCCTTTGTCTTCTGTAAAAAAAAAGTATTTGAAATCACTTATAATAAAGTTTTTTTGATTATATATTTTGAAATTATATAAAATAAAAAATAATATATATAATCATGTAATAATTTCATTTTTTGATCATATCATAATTATGAATTAAAAAAACTTAGCAATATATAATCATGTAGTAATTTTCTTTTTTGATCATATCATAATTATTAATTATTCATAAACTCATTCAATTTTAATATAGTTGAATTCATAAAATCCTTATGAACTAAGAAATCTTATGGCATGCTACAATTTATTTGATACATGTGAAAATGTTAATATGATAATTATTACTCTCTATTTTTTATAACTATCACTTTAAATATTTATACGCACTATATTTTATAATTCTATGGTTTTTTATATGCTAATTTTTGCATAAGAAATACAAAAAATATTTTAAAATAAACCGTACATAAATATTTTAAATTATTTCTATAAACTACAATAATTAAAAGTATTTTTAAATAAAATTCACCCGTGCAATAGGTTTACTATCCTTTATTTTCTTAAAGGTATGAGAAAGAGAGTAAGATAAAAATTAAATAATTCTATGTAGTAACTAAATTTAAGCATAATCACTGTTTTTTTAATTATAAAACAAAAAACACAAACCAAATATTTTATTAATATTGCACATATATAATAGATATGTAAAAACTTAGTAATAGTCTTAAATATAAAAGAAAACTAGCTCTATCATAAATGCTAGAACTATCCTCTTTCTTTATCATCTATCACACTAGCATATAGCAATACCACATATTGTTTTTGTTGAAGAATCAGCAATCATAACATTTGACATCACTTGATACTGCAAAAAAAACATAATAAGAAGAAATACTGTTATTTTTTATATACTAAAAAGTGAACACAACATTCTATATATAAACATTATAAATAAATATTTTTATTTGTCTTCATTCGAAATTACATATAAAAGTAAATAATTTTCACATGCATGCAACCAATTTTTTATCTATTCCATATTATTGATCAAAATTAGTACTATTTATATTTATCTATCTAAGTACTTTGTCTATTTTAAAAATATAAATATAAACTAATTTATTTTTGTGAAAATAAATACATCATAACTTTTACTGAAAAAGTATAAAATGTTCAACATAACAACATATGTTATCTTGAAGTTTCCCATGGTAAGAAATTAAGTGATATTGGATAGAGTGAATGTTATGTGTGAGTTTGATGCAAGGTGGTAGGAATTTATATAGTGACTTTTGAAAAATATTTTTAAGTTTTTTGAGTTTGGTTGTGGTTGATGTTTAATTTGAAATATGAACTTTATGTTTAGTCTCTAGTTATGATGTAAGGGAGAACAGCTAGACAATTTTTAAATAGACACTTTGAAGCTGCTCTTTCTAAATAAGCGGTATCGAATATATTGTTCTATTCTTATGTTACATCACTATTATTATCAAATCATTTATATTATTTAATACTGATTTTTATAATATAAGATTTAGATTTTAGGAGATAGAGTTCAATGCAGCTAATGCGCACTTATATAATAGATATGTAAAAACATAGTGATAGTATTAAATTAAACAGAAAACTAGCTCTATCATAAATGCTAGAACTATCCTCTTTCTTTATTCTCTTTAACACTAGCATATAGGAATACTATATATTATTTTTGTTGAAGATTCAGCATTCATAACATTTCACATCACTTGATACTGCAAAAAAATAAAATATAATAGGAAGAAATACTATTATTTTTTATATACTAAAAATTCATCACAACATTTAATGTATAAACATTATAAATAGATATTTTTATTTGTCTTCATTTGAAATCACATATAAAAGTAAATAATTTTCTCACGCATGCAACCACATTTTGTCTATTCCATATTATCGATCAAATTTAGTATTGTTTGTTTTTCTCTATCTAAGTACTTTGTTTATTTGAAAAATCTAAATATAAAATAATTTAGCTTTGTGCAAATAAATACATCATAACTCTTACTCAAAAAAATATAGAACTCCTATTTGTTTCAAATAATATGTGGTACAATTAATTTGGATATGAGGAACGATTAATATTTTTAATAAATTAAAATAAAATATTTTAATTTAATTATACAACAAAATAAAATTAAGCCAGAATAATATGAATCCATCTTTAAACTTTATTTGTGAGGTTTTATAATATAAAACTCTTGATAAATAGCACATTTCAATAATTTCTATTTATTTAAAAATTTAATTTACCAATTTTAAAAAATAGTTGGATCCCTTTTTATAAGAATTATATTATTTTCTATTTAGAATTAATATTTAGATAATGCATGTATACCTAGCATAGTTGATGGAAGAACTGATCTTGTAAGGGATACTAGTCCCACATTTTCAAGGGACTGCAGCATCATAGTCCACATTGATTGCTTTCATAGCAGCAGTGGTCGACTTCGAGCAATCACAATTTGCACGACAGTAAATATTGGTTTTAGCCGCAATAACTAACCCTTTAATGCCTTAACAACAACTTGGCGAAACAACACCACTGTTGTGAAGATAACGTAGGCAAGGTGCAAGGCTATTATAAACTTGTACACATGAATCTGCACCATAACAACATATGCTCTCTTTAAGTTTCCAATGGTAAGAAATTATATGATAAAAAGGATAAAAACGTTATTTAGAGTTTTTTTTACCAAAATAACACTCATGTTTTTTTATTGGTTTGTTATCATATTAAAGTATAATTTTGTAATGTCTCTATTCATTTCTTCTCCCAAAAACCTTTAAGAGTAGATAAGGTAATTGCAACTCTTAGTAGCCCTAACCAATTTATTTTCCTTACCAATCACTCCTTCAAAAGAAACACACACGACTAGACTTAAATTTAACCAAATAAGACCCCTTATTATCTCACTTAAATGATTTATATATAATTATGTTCTATTCCTTTGTCTTCTGTAAAAAAAAAGTATTTGAAATCACTTATAATAAAGTTTTTTTGATTATATATTTTGAAATTATATAAAATAAAAAATAATATATATAATCATGTAATAATTTCATTTTTTTATCATATCATAATTATGAATTAAAAAAACTTAGCAATATATAATCATGTAGTAATTTTCTTTTTTGATCATATCATAATTATTAATTATTCATAAACTCATTCAATTTTAATATAGTTGAATTCATAAAATCCTTATGAACTAAGAAATCTTATGGCATGCTACAATTTATTTGATACATGTGAAAATGTTAATATGATAATTATTACTCTCTATTTTTTATAACTATCACTTTAAATATTTATACGCACTATATTTTATAATTCTATGGTTTTTTATATGCTAATTTTTGCATAAGAAATACAAAAAATATTTTAAAATAAACCGTACATAAATATTTTAAATTATTTCTATAAACTACAATAATTAAAAGTATTTTTAAATAAAATTCACCCGTGCAATAGGTTTACTATCCTTTATTTTCTTAAAGGTATGAGAAAGAGAGTAAGATAAAAATTAAATAATTCTATGTAGTAACTAAATTTAAGCATAATCACTGTTTTTTTAATTATAAAACAAAAAACACAAACCAAATATTTTATTAATATTGCACATATATAATAGATATGTAAAAACTTAGTAATAGACTTAAATATAAAAGAAAACTAGCTCTATCATAAATGCTAGAACTATCCTCTTTCTTTATCATCTATCACACTAGCATATAGCAATACCACATATTGTTTTTGTTGAAGAATCAGCAATCATAACATTTGACATCACTTGATACTGCAAAAAAAACATAATAAGAAGAAATACTGTTATTTTTTATATACTAAAAAGTGAACACAACATTCTATATATAAACATTATAAATAAATATTTTTATTTGTCTTCATTCGAAATTACATATAAAAGTAAATAATTTTCACATGCATGCAACCAATTTTTTATCTATTCCATATTATTGATCAAAATTAGTACTATTTATATTTATCTATCTAAGTACTTTGTCTATTTTAAAAATATAAATATAAACTAATTTATTTTTGTGAAAATAAATACATCATAACTTTTACTGAAAAAGTATAAAATGTTCAACATAACAACATATGTTATCTTGAAGTTTCCCATGGTAAGAAATTAAGTGATATTGGATAGAGTGAATGTTATGTGTGAGTTTGATGCAAGGTGGTAGGAATTTATATAGTGACTTTTGAAAAATATTTTTAAGTTTTTTGAGTTTGGTTGTGGTTGATGTTTAATTTGAAATATGAACTTTATGTTTAGTCTCTAGTTATGATGTAAGGGAGAACCGCTAGACAATTTTTAAATAGACACTTTGAAGCTGCTCTTTCTAAATAAGCGGTATCGAATATATTGTTCTATTCTTATGGTACATCACTATTATTATGAAATCATTTATATTATTTAATACTGATTTTTATAATATAAGATTTAGATTTTAGGAGATAGAGTTCAATGCAGCTAATGCGCACTTATATAATAGATATGTAAAAACATAGTGATAGTATTAAATTAAACAGAAAACTAGCTCTATCATAAATGCTAAAACTATCCTCTTTCTTTATTCTCTTTAACACTAGCATATAGCAATACTATATATTATTTTTGTTGAAGATTCAGCATTCATAACATTTCACATCACTTGATACTGCAAAAAAATAAAATATAATAGGAAGAAATACTATTATTTTTTATATACTAAAAATTCATCACAACATTTAATGTATAAACATTATAAATAGATATTTTTATTTGTCTTCATTTGAAATCACATATAAAAGTAAATAATTTTCTCACGCATGCAACCACATTTTGTCTATTCCATATTATCGATCAAATTTAGTATTGTTTGTTTTTCTCTATCTAAGTACTTTGTTTATTTGAAAAATCTAAATATAAAATAATTTAGCTTTGTGCAAATAAATACATCATAACTCTTACTCAAAAAAATATAGAACTCCTATTTGTTTCAAATAATATGTGGTACAATTAATTTGGATATGAGGAACGATTAATATTTTTAATAAATTAAAATAAAATATTTTAATTTAATTATACAACAAAATAAAATTAATCCAGAATAATATGAATCCATCTTTAAACTTTATTTGTGAGGTTTTATAATATAAAACTCTTGATAAATAGCACATTTCAATAATTTCTATTTATTTAAAAATTTAATTTACCAATTTTAAAAAATAGTTGGATCCCTTTTTATAAGAATTATATTATTTTCTATTTAGAATTAATATTTAGATAATGCATGTATACCTAGCATAGTTGATGGAAGAACTGATCTTGTAAGGGATACTAGTCCCACATTTTCAAGGGACTGCAGCATCATAGTCCACATTGATTGCTTTCATAGCAGCAGTGGTCGACTTCGAGCAATCACAATTTGCACGACAGTAAATATTGGTTTTAGCCGCAATAACTAACCCTTTAATGCCTTAACAACAACTTGGCGAAACAACACCACTGTTGTGAAGATAACGTAGGCAAGGTGCAAGGCTATTATAAACTTGTACACATGAATCTGCACCATAACAACATATGCTCTCTTTAAGTTTCCAATGGTAAGAAATTATATGATAAAAAGGATAAAAACGTTATTTAGAGTTTTTTTTACCAAAATAACACTCATGTTTTTTTATTGGTTTGTTATCATATTAAAGTATAATTTTGTAATGTCTCTATTCATTTCTTCTCCCAAAAACCTTTAAGAGTAGATAAGGTAATTGCAACTCTTAGTAGCCCTAACCAATTTATTTTCCTTACCAATCACTCCTTCAAAAGAAACACACACGACTAGACTTAAATTTAACCAAATAAGACCCCTTATTATCTCACTTAAATGATTTATATATAATTATGTTCTATTCCTTTGTCTTCTGTAAAAAAAAAGTATTTGAAATCACTTATAATAAAGTTTTTTTGATTATATATTTTGAAATTATATAAAATAAAAAATAATATATATAATCATGTAATAATTTCATTTTTTTATCATATCATAATTATGAATTAAAAAAACTTAGCAATATATAATCATGTAGTAATTTTCTTTTTTGATCATATCATAATTATTAATTATTCATAAACTCATTCAATTTTAATATAGTTGAATTCATAAAATCCTTATGAACTAAGAAATCTTATGGCATGCTACAATTTATTTGATACATGTGAAAATGTTAATATGATAATTATTACTCTCTATTTTTTATAACTATCACTTTAAATATTTATACGCACTATATTTTATAATTCTATGGTTTTTTATATGCTAATTTTTGCATAAGAAATACAAAAAATATTTTAAAATAAACCGTACATAAATATTTTAAATTATTTCTATAAACTACAATAATTAAAAGTATTTTTAAATAAAATTCACCCGTGCAATAGGTTTACTATCCTTTATTTTCTTAAAGGTATGAGAAAGAGAGTAAGATAAAAATTAAATAATTCTATGTAGTAACTAAATTTAAGCATAATCACTGTTTTTTTAATTATAAAACAAAAAACACAAACCAAATATTTTATTAATATTGCACATATATAATAGATATGTAAAAACTTAGTAATAGTCTTAAATATAAAAGAAAACTAGCTCTATCATAAATGCTAGAACTATCCTCTTTCTTTATCATCTATCACACTAGCATATAGCAATACCACATATTGTTTTTGTTGAAGAATCAGCAATCATAACATTTGACATCACTTGATACTGCAAAAAAAACATAATAAGAAGAAATACTGTTATTTTTTATATACTAAAAAGTGAACACAACATTCTATATATAAACATTATAAATAAATATTTTTATTTGTCTTCATTCGAAATTACATATAAAAGTAAATAATTTTCACATGCATGCAACCAATTTTTTATCTATTCCATATTATTGATCAAAATTAGTACTATTTATATTTATCTATCTAAGTACTTTGTCTATTTTAAAAATATAAATATAAACTAATTTATTTTTGTGAAAATAAATACATCATAACTTTTACTGAAAAAGTATAAAATGTTCAACATAACAACATATGTTATCTTGAAGTTTCCCATGGTAAGAAATTAAGTGATATTGGATAGAGTGAATGTTATGTGTGAGTTTGATGCAAGGTGGTAGGAATTTATATAGTGACTTTTGAAAAATATTTTTAAGTTTTTTGAGTTTGGTTGTGGTTGATGTTTAATTTGAAATATGAACTTTATGTTTAGTCTCTAGTTATGATGTAAGGGAGAACCGCTAGACAATTTTTAAATAGACACTTTGAAGCTGCTCTTTCTAAATAAGCGGTATCGAATATATTGTTCTATTCTTATGTTACATCACTATTATTATCAAATCATTTATATTATTTAATACTGATTTTTATAATATAAGATTTAGATTTTAGGAGATAGAGTTCAATGCAGCTAATGCGCACTTATATAATAGATATGTAAAAACATAGTGATAGTATTAAATTAAACAGAAAATTAGCTCTATCATAAATGCTAGAACTATCCTCTTTCTTTATTCTCTTTAACACTAGCATATAGCAATACTATATATTATTTTTGTTGAAGATTCAGCATTCATAACATTTCACATCACTTGATACTGCAAAAAAATAAAATATAATAGGAAGAAATACTATTATTTTTTATATACTAAAAATTCATCACAACATTTAATGTATAAACATTATAAATAGATATTTTTATTTGTCTTCATTTGAAATCACATATAAAAGTAAATAATTTTCTCACGCATGCAACCACATTTTGTCTATTCCATATTATCGATCAAATTTAGTATTGTTTGTTTTTCTCTATCTAAGTACTTTGTTTATTTGAAAAATCTAAATATAAAATAATTTAGCTTTGTGCAAATAAATACATCATAACTCTTACTCAAAAAAATATAGAACTCCTATTTGTTTCAAATAAAATGTGGTACAATTAATTTGGATATGAGGAACGATTAATATTTTTAATAAATTAAAATAAAATATTTTAATTTAATTATACAACAAAATAAAATTAATCCAGAATAATATGAATCCATCTTTAAACTTTATTTGTGAGGTTTTATAATATAAAACTCTTGATAAATAGCACATTTCAATAATTTCTATTTATTTAAAAATTTAATTTACCAATTTTAAAAAATAGTTGGATCCCTTTTTATAAGAATTATATTATTTTCTATTTAGAATTAATATTTAGATAATGCATGTATACCTAGCATAGTTGATGGAAGAACTGATCTTGTAAGGGATACTAGTCCCACATTTTCAAGGGACTGCAGCATCATAGTCCACATTGATTGCTTTCATAGTAGCAGTGGTCGACTTCGAGCAATCACAAGTTGCACGACAGTAAATATTGGTTTTAGCCGCATTAACTAACCCTTTAATGCCTTAACAACAACTTGGCGAAACAACACCACTGTTGTGAAGATAACGTAGGCAAGGTGCAAGGCTATTATAAACTTGTACACATGAATCTGCACCATAACAACATATGCTATCTTTAAGTTTCCAATGGTAAGAAATTATTTGATAAAAAGGATAAAAACGTTATTTAGAGTTTTTTTTACCAAAATAACACTCATGTTTTTTTATTGGTTTGTTATCATATTAAAGTATAATTTTGTAATGTCTCTATTCATTTCTTCTCCCAAAAACCTTTAAGAGTAGATAAGGTAATTGCAACTCTTAGTAGCCCTAACCAATTTATTTTCCTTACCAATCACTCCTTCAAAAGAAACACACACGACTAGACTTAAATTTAACCAAATAAGACCCCTTATTATCTCACTTAAATGATTTATATATAATTATGTTCTATTCCTTTGTCTTCTGTAAAAAAAAAGTATTTGAAATCACTTATAATAAAGTTTTTTTGATTATATATTTTGAAATTATATAAAATAAAAAATAATATATATAATCATGTAATAATTTCATTTTTTGATCATATCATAATTATGAATTAAAAAAACTTAGCAATATATAATCATGTAGTAATTTTCTTTTTTGATCATATCATAATTATTAATTATTCATAAACTCATTCAATTTTAATATAGTTGAATTCATAAAATCCTTATGAACTAAGAAATCTTATGGCATGCTACAATTTATTTGATACATGTGAAAATGTTAATATGATAATTATTACTCTCTATTTTTTATAACTATCACTTTAAATATTTATACGCACTATATTTTATAATTCTATGGTTTTTTATATGCTAATTTTTGCATAAGAAATACAAAAAATATTTTAAAATAAACCGTACATAAATATTTTAAATTATTTCTATAAACTACAATAATTAAAAGTATTTTTAAATAAAATTCACCCGTGCAATAGGTTTACTATCCTTTATTTTCTTAAAGGTATGAGAAAGAGAGTAAGATAAAAATTAAATAATTCTATGTAGTAACTAAATTTAAGCATAATCACTGTTTTTTTAATTATAAAACAAAAAACACAAACCAAATATTTTATTAATATTGCACATATATAATAGATATGTAAAAACTTAGTAATAGTCTTAAATATAAAAGAAAACTAGCTCTATCATAAATGCTAGAACTATCCTCTTTCTTTATCATCTATCACACTAGCATATAGCAATACCACATATTGTTTTTGTTGAAGAATCAGCAATCATAACATTTGACATCACTTGATACTGCAAAAAAAACATAATAAGAAGAAATACTGTTATTTTTTATATACTAAAAAGTGAACACAACATTCTATGTATAAACATTATAAATAAATATTTTTATTTGTCTTCATTCGAAATTACATATAAAAGTAAATAATTTTAACATGCATGCAACCAATTTATTATCTATTCCATATTATTGATCAAAATTAGTACTATTTATATTTATCTATCTAAGTACTTTGTCTATTTTAAAAATATAAATATAAACTAATTTATTTTTGTGAAAATAAATACATCATAACTTTTACTGAAAAAGTATAAAATGTTCAACATAACAACATATGTTATCTTGAAGTTTCCCATGGTAAGAAATTAAGTGATATTGGATAGAGTGAATGTTATGTGTGAGTTTGATGCAAGGTGGTAGGAATTTATATAGTGACTTTTGAAAAATATTTTTAAGTTTTTTGAGTTTGGTTGTGGTTGATGTTTAATTTGAAATATGAACTTTATGTTTAGTCTCTAGTTATGATGTAAGGGAGAACCGCTAGACAATTTTTAAATAGACACTTTGAAGCTGCTCTTTCTAAATAAGCGGTATCGAATATATTGTTCTATTCTTATGTTACATCACTATTATTATGAAATCATTTATATTATTTAATACTGATTTTTATAATATAAGATTTAGATTTTAGGAGATAGAGTTCAATGCAGCTAATGCGCACTTATATAATAGATATGTAAAAACATAGTGATAGTATTAAATTAAACATAAAACTAGCTCTATCATAAATGCTAGAACTATCCTCTTTCTTTATTCTCTTTAACACTAGCATATAGCAATACTATATATTATTTTTGTTGAAGATTCAGCATTCATAACATTTCACATCACTTGATACTGCAAAAAAATAAAATATAATAGGAAGAAATACTATTATTTTTTATATACTAAAAATTCATCACAACATTTAATGTATAAACATTATAAATAGATATTTTTATTTGTCTTCATTTGAAATCACATATAAAAGTAAATAATTTTCTCACGCATGCAACCACATTTTGTCTATTCCATATTATCGATCAAATTTAGTATTGTTTGTTTTTCTCTATCTAAGTACTTTGTTTATTTGAAAAATCTAAATATAAAATAATTTAGCTTTGTGCAAATAAATACATCATAACTTTTACTCAAAAAAATATAGAATTCCTATTTGTTTCAAATAATATGTGGTACAATTAATTTGGATATGAGGAACGATTAATATTTTTAATAAATTAAAATAAAATATTTTAATTTAATTATACACCAAAATGAAATTAAGCCAGAATAATATGAATCCATCTTTAAACTTTATTTGTGAGGTTTTATAATATAAAACTCTTGATAAATAGCACATTTCAATAATTTCTATTTATTTAAAAATTTAATTTACCAATTTTAAAAAATAGTTGGATCCCTTTTTATAAGAATTATATTATTTTCTATTTAGAATTAATATTTAGATAATGCATGTATACCTAGCATAGTTGATGGAAGAACTGATCTTGTAAGGGATACTAGTCCCACATTTTCAAGGGACTGCAGCATCATAGTCCACATTGATTGCTTTCATAGCAGCAGTGGTCGACTTCGAGCAATCACAAGTTGCACGACAGTAAATATTGGTTTTAGCCGCATTAACTAACCCTTTAATGCCTTAACAACAACTTGGCGAAACAACACCACTGTTGTGAAGATAACGTAGGCAAGGCGCAAGGCTATTATAAACTTGTACACATGAATCTGCACCATAACAACATATGCTATCTTTAAGTTTCCAATGGTAAGAAATTATGTGATAAAAAGGATAAAAACGTTATTTAAAGTTTTTTTACCAAAATAACACTCATGTTTTTTTATTGGTTTGTTATCATATTAAAGTATAATTTTGTAATGTCTCTATTCATTTCTTCTCCCAAAAACCTTTAAGAGTAGATAAGGTAATTGCAACTCTTAGTAGCCCTAACCAATTTATTTTCCTTACCAATCACTCCTTCAAAAGAAACACACACGACTAGACTTAAATTTAACCAAATAAGACCCCTTATTATCTCACTTAAATGATTTATATATAATTATGTTCTATTCCTTTGTCTTCTGTAAAAAAAAAGTATTTGATATCACTTATAATAAAGTTTTTTTGATTATATATTTTGCAATTATATAAAATAAAAAATAATATATATAATCATGTAATAATTTCATTTTTTGATCATATCATAATTATGAATTAAAAAAACTTAGCAATATATAATCATGTAGTAATTTTCTTTTTTGATCATATCATAATTATTAATTATTCATAAACTCATTCAATTTTAATATAGTTGAATTCATAAAATCCTTATGAACTAAGAAATCTTATGGCATGCTACAATTTATTTGATACATGTGAAAATGTTAATATGATAATTATTACTCTCTATTTTTTATAACTATCACTTTAAATATTTATACGCACTATATTTTATAATTCTATGGTTTTTTATATGCTAATTTTTGCATAAGAAATACAAAAAATATTTTAAAATAAACCGTACATAAATATTTTAAATTATTTCTATAAACTACAATAGTTAAAAGTATTTTTAAATAAAATTCACCCGTGCAATAGGTTTACTATCCTTTATTTTCTTAAAGGCATGAGAAAGAGAGTAAGATAAAAATTAAATAATTCTATGTAGTAACTAAATTTAAGCATAATCACTGTTTTTTTAATTATAAAACAAAAAACACAAACCAAATATTTTATTAATATTGCACATATATAATAGATATGTAAAAACTTAGTAATAGTCTTAAATATAAAAGAAAACTAGCTCTATCATAAATGCTAGAACTATCCTCTTTCTTTATCATCTATCACACTAGCATATAGCAATACCACATATTGTTTTTGTTGAAGAATCAGCAATCATAACATTTGACATCACTTGATACTGCAAAAAAAACATAATAAAAAGAAATACTGTTATTTTTTATATACTAAAAAGTGAACACATCATTCTATATATAAACATTTTAAATAAATATTTTTATTTGTCTTCATTCGAAATTACATATAAAAGTAAATAATTTTCACATGCATGCAACCAATTTTTTATCTATTCCATATTATTGATCAAAATTAGTACTATTTATATTTATCTATCTAAGTACTTTGTCTATTTTAAAAATATAAATATAAACTAATTTATTTTTGTGAAAATAAATACATCATAACTTTTACTGAAAAAGAATAAAATGTTCAACATAACAACATATGTTATCTTGAAGTTTCCCATGGTAAGAAATTAAGTGATATTGGATAGAGTGAATGTTATGTGTGAGTTTGATGCAAGGTGGTAGGAATTTATATAGTGACTTTTGAAAAATATTTTTAAGTTTTTTGAGTTTGGTTGTGGTTGATGTTTAATTTGAAATATGAACTTTATGTTTAGTCTCTAGTTATGATGTAAGGGAGAACCGCTAGACAATTTTTAAATAGACACTTTGAAGCTGCTCTTTCTAAATAAGCGGTATCGAATATATTGTTCTATTCTTATGTTACATCACTATTATTATGAAATCATTTATATTATTTAATACTGATTTTTATAATATAAGATTTAGATTTTAGGAGATAGAGTTCAATGCAGCTAATGCGCACTTATATAATAGATATGTAAAAACATAGTGATAGTATTAAATTAAACAGAAAACTAGCTCTATCATAAATTCTAGAACTATCCTCTTTCTTTATTCTCTTTAACACTAGCATATAGCAATACTATATATTATTTTTGTTGAAGATTCAGCATTCATAACATTTCACATCACTTGATACTGCAAAAAAATAAAATATAATAGGAAGAAATACTATTATTTTTTATATACTAAAAATTCATCACAACATTTAATGTATAAACATTATAAATAGATATTTTTATTTGTCTTCATTTGAAATCACATATAAAAGTAAATAATTTTCTCACGCATGCAACCACATTTTGTCTATTCCATATTATCGATCAAATTTAGTATTGTTTGTTTTTCTCTATCTAAGTACTTTGTTTATTTGAAAAATCTAAATATAAAATAATTTAGCTTTGTGCAAATAAATACATCATAACTTTTACTCAAAAAAATATAGAACTCCTATTTGTTTCAAATAATATGTGGTACAATTAATTTGGATGTGAGGAACGATTAATATTTTTAATAAATTAAAATAAAATATTTTAATTTAATTATACACCAAAATAAAATTAAGCCAGAATAATATGAATCCATCTTTAAACTTTATTTGTGAGGTTTTATAATATAAAACTCTTGATAAATAACACATTTCAATAATTTCTATTTATTTAAAAATTTAATTTACCAATTTTAAAAAATAGTTGGATCCCTTTTTATAAGAATTATATTATTTTCTATTTAGAATTAATATTTAGATAATGCATGTATACCTAGCATAGTTGATGGAAGAACTGATCTTGTAAGGGATACTAGTCCCACATTTTCAAGGGACTGCAGCATCATAGTCCACATTGATTGCTTTCATAGCAGCAGTGGTCGACTTCGAGCAATCACAAGTTGCACGACAGTAAATATTGGTTTTAGCCGCATTAACTAACCCTTTAATGCCTTAACAACAACTTGGCGAAACAACACCACTGTTGTGAAGATAACGTAGGCAAGGCGCAAGGCTATTATAAACTTGTACACATGAATCTCCACCATAACAACATATGCTATCTTTAAGTTTCCAATGGTAAGAAATTATGTGATAAAAAGGATAAAAACGTTATTTAAAGTTTTTTTACCAAAATAACACTCATGTTTTTTTATTGGTTTGTTATCATATTAAAGTATAATTTTGTAATGTCTCTATTCATTTCTTCTCCCAAAAACCTTTAAGAGTAGATAAGGTAATTGCAACTCTTAGTAGCCCTAACCAATTTATTTTCCTTACCAATCACTCCTTCAAAAGAAACACACACGACTAGACTTAAATTTAACCAAATAAGACCCCTTATTATCTCACTTAAATGATTTATATATAATTATGTTCTATTCCTTTGTCTTCTGTAAAAAAAAAGTATTTGAAATCACTTATAATAAAGTTTTTTTGATTATATATTTTGCAATTATATAAAATAAAAAATAATATATATAATCATGTAATAATTTCATTTTTTGATCATATCATAATTATGAATTAAAAAAACTTAGCAATATATAATCATGTAGTAATTTTCTTTTTTGATCATATCATAATTATTAATTATTCATAAACTCATTCAATTTTAATATAGTTGAATTCATAAAATCCTTATGAACTAAGAAATCTTATGGCATGCTACAATTTATTTTATACATGTGAAAATGTTAATATGATAATTATTACTCTCTATTTTTTATAACTATCACTTTAAATATTTATACGCACTATATTTTATAATTCTATGGTTTTTTATATGCTAATTTTTGCATAAGAAATACAAAAAATATTTTAAAATAAACCGTACATAAATATTTTAAATTATTTCTATAAACTACAATAATTAAAAGTATTTTTAAATAAAATTCACCCGTGCAATAGGTTTACTATCCTTTATTTTCTTAAAGGTATGAGAAAGTGAGTAAGATAAAAATTAAATAATTCTATGTAGTAACTAAATTTAAGCATAATCACTGTTTTTTTAATTATAAAACAAAAAACACAAACCAAATATTTTATTAATATTGCACATATATAATAGATATGTAAAAACTTAGTAATAGTCTTAAATATAAAAGAAAACTAGCTCTATCATAAATGCTAGAACTATCCTCTTTCTTTATCATCTATCACACTAGCATATAGCAATACCACATATTGTTTTTGTTGAAGAATCACCAATCATAACATTTGACATCACTTGATACTGCAAAAAAAAACATAATAAGAAGAAATACTGTTATTTTTTATATACTAAAAAGTGAACACAACATTCTATATATAAACATTATAAAAAAATATTTTTATTTGTCTTCATTCGAAATTACATATAAAAGTAAATAATTTTCACATGCATGCAACCAATTTTTTATCTATTCCATATTATTGATCAAAATTAGTACTATTTATATTTATCTATCTAAGTACTTTGTCTATTTTAAAAATATAAATATAAACTAATTTATTTTTGTGAAAATAAATACATCATAACTTTTACTGAAAAAGAATAAAATGTTCAACATAACAACATATGTTATCTTGAAGTTTCCCATGGTAAGAAATTAAGTGATATTGGATAGAGTGAATGTTATGTGTGAGTTTGATGCAAGGTGGTAGGAATTTATATAGTGACTTTTGAAAAATATTTTTAAGTTTTTTGAGTTTGGTTGTGGTTGATGTTTAATTTGAAATATGAACTTTATGTTTAGTCTCTAGTTATGATGTAAGGGAGAACCGCTAGACAATTTTTAAATAGACACTTTGAAGCTGCTCTTTCTAAATAAGCGGTATCGAATATATTGTTCTATTCTTATGTTACATAATTATTATTATGAAATCATTTATATTATTTAATACTGATTTTTATAATATAAGATTTAGATTTTAGGAGATAGAGTTCAATGCAGCTAATGCGCACTTATATAATAGATATGTAAAAACATAGTGATAGTATTAAATTAAACAGAAAACTAGCTCTATCATAAATGCTAGAACTATCCTCTTTCTTTATTCTCTTTAACACTAGCATATAGCAATACTATATATTATTTTTGTTGAAGATTCAGCATTCATAACATTTCACATCACTTGATACTGCAAAAAAATAAAATATAATAGGAAGAAATACTATTATTTTTTATATACTAAAAATTCATCACAACATTTAATGTATAAACATTATAAATAGATATTTTTATTTGTCTTCATTTGAAATCACATATAAAAGTAAATAATTTTCTCACGCATGCAACCACATTTTGTCTATTCCATATTATCGATCAAATTTAGTATTGTTTGTTTTTCTCTATCTAAGTACTTTGTTTATTTGAAAAATCTAAATATAAAATAATTTAGCTTTGTGCAAATAAATACATCATAACTTTTACTCAAAAAAATATAGAACTCCTATTTGTTTCAAATAATATGTGGTACAATTAATTTGGATGTGAGGAACGATTAATATTTTTAATAAATTAAAATAAAATATTTTAATTTAATTATACACCAAAATAAAATTAAGCCAGAATAATATGAATCCATCTTTAAACTTTATTTGTGAGGTTTTATAATATAAAACTCTTGATAAATAACACATTTCAATAATTTCTATTTATTTAAAAATTTAATTTACCAATTTTAAAAAATAGTTGGATCCCTTTTTATAAGAATTATATTATTTTCTATTTAGAATTAATATTTAGATAATGCATGTATACCTAGCATAGTTGATGGAAGAACTGATCTTGTAAGGGATACTAGTCCCACATTTTCAAGGGACTGCAGCATCATAGTCCACATTGATTGCTTTCATAGCAGCAGTGGTCGACTTCGAGCAATCACAAGTTGCACGACAGTAAATATTGGTTTTAGCCGCATTAACTAACCCTTTAATGCCTTAACAACAACTTGGCGAAACAACACCACTGTTGTGAAGATAACGTAGGCAAGGCGCAAGGCTATTATAAACTTGTACACATGAATCTCCACCATAACAACATATGCTATCTTTAAGTTTCCAATGGTAAGAAATTATATGATAAAAAGGATAAAAACGTTATTTAAAGTTTTTTTACCAAAATAACACTCATGTTTTTTTATTGGTTTGTTATCATATTAAAGTATAATTTTGTAATGTCTCTATTCATTTCTTCTCCCAAAAACCTTTAAGAGTAGATAAGGTAATTGCAACTCTTAGTAGCCCTAACCAATTTATTTTCCTTACCAATCACTCCTTCAAAAGAAACACACACGACTAGACTTAAATTTAACCAAATAAGACCCCTTATTATCTCACTTAAATGATTTATATATAATTATGTTCTATTCCTTTGTCTTCTGTAAAAAAAAAGTATTTGAAATCACTTATAATAAAGTTTTTTTGATTATATATTTTGAAATTATATAAAATAAAAAATAATATATATAATCATGTAATAATTTCATTTTTTGATCATATCATAATTATGAATTAAAAAAACTTAGCAATATATAATCATGTAGTAATTTTCTTTTTTGATCATATCATAATTATTAATTATTCATAAACTCATTCAATTTTAATATAGTTGAATTCATAAAATCCTTATGAACTTAGAAATCTTATGGCATGCTACAATTTATTTGATACATGTGAAAATGTTAATATGATAATTATTACTCTCTATTTTTTATAACTATCACTTTAAATATTTATACGCACTATATTTTATAATTCTATGGTTTTTTATATGCTAATTTTTGCATAAGAAATACAAAAAATATTTTAAAATAAACCGTACATAAATATTTTAAATTATTTCTATAAACTACAATAATTAAAAGTATTTTTAAATAAAATTCACCCGTGCAATAGGTTTACTATCCTTTATTTTCTTAAAGGTATGAGAAAGAGAGTAAGATAAAAATTAAATAATTCTATGTAGTAACTAAATTTAAGCATAATCACTGTTTTTTTAATTATAAAACAAAAAACACAAACCAAATATTTTATTAATATTGCACATATATAATAGATATGTAAAAACTTAGTAATAGTCTTAAATATAAAAGAAATCTAGCTCTATCATAAATGCTAGAATTATCCTCTTTCTTTATCATCTATCACACTAGCATATAGCAATACCACATATTGTTTTTGTTGAAGAATCAGCAATCATAACATTTGACATCACTTGATACTGCAAAAAAAAAACATAATAAGAAGAAATACTGTTATTTTTTATATACTAAAAAGTGAACACAACATTCTATATATAAACATTATAAAAAAATATTTTTATTTGTCTTCATTCGAAATTACATATAAAAGTAAATAATTTTCACATGCATGCAACCAATTTTTTATCTATTCCATATTATTGATCAAAATTAGTACTATTTATATTTATCTATCTAAGTACTTTGTCTATTTTAAAAATATAAATATAAACTAATTTATTTTTGTGAAAATAAATACATCATAACTTTTACTGAAAAAGTATAAAATGTTCAACATAACAACATATGTTATCTTGAAGTTTCCCATGGTAAGAAATTAAGTGATATTGGATAGAGTGAATGTTATGTGTGAGTTTGATGCAAGGTGGTAGGAATTTATATAGTGACTTTTGAAAAATATTTTTAAGTTTTTTGAGTTTGGTTGTGGTTGATGTTTAATTTGAAATATGAACTTTATGTTTAGTCTCTAGTTATGATGTAAGGGAGAACCGCTAGACAATTTTTAAATAGACACTTTGAAGCTGCTCTTTCTAAATAAGCGGTATCGAATTCATTGTTCTATTCTTATGTTACATAATTATTATTATGAAATCATTTATATTATTTAATACTGATTTTTATAATATAAGATTTAGATTTTAGGAGATAGAGTTCAATGCCGCTAATGAGCACTTATATAATAGATATGTAAAAACATAGTGATAGTATTAAATTAAACAGAAAACTAGCTCTATCATAAATGCTAGAACTATCCAGATTGAAGAACTGATCTTGTAAGGGATACTAGTCCCATATTTTCAAGGGACTGCAGCAGCATAGTCCACATTGATTGCTTTCATAGAAGCAGTGGTCGACTTCGAGCAATCACAAGTTGCACGGCAATCAATATTGGTTTTAGCCGCATTAACTAACCCTTTAATGCCCTAACAACAACTTGGCGAAATAACACCACTGTTCTGAAGATAACGTAGGCAAGACGCAAGACTATTATAAACTTGTACACATGAATCTGCACCATAACAACATATGCTATCTTGAAGTTTCCGATGGTAAGAAATTATGTGATAAAGAGGATAAAAACATTATTTAAAGTTTTTTTACCAAAATAACACTCATGTTTTTTTATTGGTTTGTTATCATATTAAAGTAAAATTTTGTAATGTCTCTATTCATTTCTTCTCCTAAAAACCTCTAATAAGAGTAGATAAGGTAATTGCAACTCTTAGTAGCCCTAACCAATTTATTTTTCCTTAACAATCACTCCCTCAAAAGAAACTGGACTTAAATTTAACCAAATAAGACCCCTTATTATCTCACTTAAATGATTTATATATAATTATGTTCTATTCCTTTGACTTCTGTAAAAAAAAAAGTAATTTAAATCACTTATAATAAAGTGTTTTTTATTATATAATTTGAAATTATATAAAATAAAAAATAATATATATAATCATGTAATAATTTCATTTTTTGATCATATCATAATTATGAATTATTCATAAACTCATTCAATTTTAATATAGTTGAATTCATAAAATCCTTATGAACTAAGAAATCTAATGGCATGCTACAATTTATTTGATACATGTGAAAATGTTAATATAATAATAATTACTCTCTATTTTTTATAACTATCACTTTAAGTATTTATACGCACTATATTTTATAATTCTATGCTTTTTTATATGCTAATTTTTGCATAAGAAATACAAAAAATATTTTAAAATAAATCGTACATAAATATTTTAAATTATTTCTAAAAACTACAATAATTAAAAGTATTTTTAAATAAAATTCACCCGTGCAATAGATTTACTATCCTTTATTTTCTTAAAGGTATGAGAAAGAGAGTAAGATTAAAATTAAATAATTCTATTTAGTAACTAAATTTAAGCATAATCACTAATTTTTTTTTTAATTATATAACAACAAACACAAACCAAATATGTTATTAATATTGCACATATATAATAGATATGTAAAAAATTAGTGATAGTCTTAAATATAAAAGAAAACTAGCTCTATCATAAATGCTAGAACTATCCTCTTTCTTTATTATCTTTCACACTAGCATATAGCTATACCACATATTATTTTTGTTGAAGAATCAGCATTCATAACATTTGACATCACTTGATACTGCAAAAAAAACATAATAAGAAGAAATAATGTTATTTTTTATATACTAAAAAGTCAACACAACATTCTACATATAAACATTATAAACAAATATTTTTATTTGTCTTCATTCGAAATTACATATAAAAGTAAATAATTTTCACATGCATGCTACCACTATTTGTCTATTCCATATTATTGATCAAAATTAGTACGGTTTGTATTTCTCTATCTAAATACTTTGTGTATTTTAAAAATATAAATATAAACTAATTTATTTTTGTGAAAATAAATACATCATAACTTTTACAGAAAAAGTATAAAATGTTCAACATAACAACATATGTTATCTTGAAGTTTCCCATGGTAAGAAATTAAGTGATATTGGATAGAGTAAATGTTATGTGTGAGTTTGATGGAAGGTGGTAGGAATTTATATAGTGACTTTTGAAAAATATTTTTAAGGTTTTTGAGTTTGGTTGTGGTTAATGTTTAATTTGAAATATGACCTTTATGTTTAGTCTCTAGTTATGATGTAAGGGAGAACCGCTAGACAATTTTTAAATAGACACTTTGAAGCTGCTCTTTCTAAATAAGCGGTACCAAATATATTGTTATATTCTTATATTACATCACTATTATTATGAAAACATTTAAATTATTTAATACTGATTTTTATAATATAATATTTAGATTTTAGGAGATAGAGTTCAATGCAAGTTAAAATAGAACAAAGAATCTTCTTGAACATTTTATTAATATTTTAAACACATCACATTAGTATACATAATAAACAAATGCGCACTTGAATAATAGATATGTAAAAACATAGTGTTAGTATTAAATTAAACAGAAAACTAGCTCTATCATAAATGCTAGAACTATCCTCTTTCTTTATTCTCTTTAACACTAGCATATAACAATACTGTATATTATTTTTGTTGAAGATTCAACATTCATAACATTTCACATCACTTGATACTGCAAAAAAAAATATATAATAGGAAGATATACTATTATTTTTTATATACTAAAAAGTCATCAAAACATTCAATGTATAAACATTATAAATAGATATTTTTATTTGTCTTCATTTGAAATCACATATAAAAGTAAATAATTTTCTCACGCATGCAACCACTTTTTGTCTATTCCATATTATTGATCAAATTTAGTATTGTTTGTTTTTCTCTATCTAAGTACTTTGTTTATTTTAAAAATCTAAATATAAAATAATTTAGCTTTGTGCAAATAAATACATCATAACTTTTACTCAAAAAAATATAGAACTCCTATTTGTTTCAAATAATATGTGGTACAATTAATTTGGATATGAGGAACGATTAATATTTTTAATAAATTAAAATAAACTATTTTATTTTAATTATACACCAAAAGAAAATTAAGCCAGAATAATATGAATCCATCTTTAAACTTAATTTGTGAGGTTTTATAATATAAAACTCTTGATAAATAACACATTTCAATAATTTCTATTTATTTACAAATTTAATTTACCAATTTTAAAAAATAGTTGGATCCCTTTTTATAAGAATTATATTATTTTCTATTTAGAATTAATATTTAGATAATGCATGTATACCTAGCACAGTTGATGGAAGAACTGATCTTGTAAGGGATACTAGTCCCATATTTTCAAGGGACTGCAGCAACATTGTCCACATTGATTGGTTTAATAGCAGCAGTGGTCGAGTTCGAGCAGTCACAAGTTGCACGACAATCAATATTGGTTTTAGCCGCATTAACTAACCCTTTAATGCCTTAAAAACAACTTGGCGAAACAACACCACTATTCTGAAGATAACGTAGGCAAGGCGCAAGGCTATTATAAACTTGTACACATGAATCTGCACATATCTTAATTATGAATTATTCATAAACTCATTCAATTTTAATATAGTTGAATTCATAAAATCCTTATGAACTAAGAAATCTAATGGCATGCTACAATTTATTTGATACATGTGAAAATGTTAATATAATAATTATTACTCTCTATTTTTTATAACTATCACTTTAAATATTTATACGCACTATATTTTATAATTCTATGTTAATTTTTGCATAAGAAATACAAAAAATATTTTAAAATAAACCGTACATAAATATTTTAAATTATTTCTAAAAACTACAATAATTAAAAGTATTTTTAAATAAAATTCACCCGTGCAATAGGTTTACTATCCTTTATTTTCTTAAAGGTATGAGAAAGAGTAAGATAAAAATTAAATGATTCTATTTAGTAACTAAATTTAAGCATAATCACTGTTTTTTTTTAATTATATAACAACAAACACAAACCAAATATTTTATTAATATTGCACATATATAATAGATATGTAAAAAATTAGTGATAGTCTTAAATATAAAAGAAAACTAGCTCTATCATAAATGCTAGAACTATCCTCTTTCTTTATCATCTTTCACACTAGCATATAACAATACCACATATTATTTTTGTTGAAGAATCAACATTCATAACATTTGACATCACTTGATACTGCAAAAAAAACATAATAAGAAGAAATAATGTTATTTTTTATATACTAAAAAGTCAACACAACATTCTACATATAAACATTATAAATAAATATTTTTATTTGTCTTCATTCGAAATTACATATAAAAGTAAATAATTTTCACATGCATGCTACCACTTTTTGTCTATTCCATATTATTGATCAAAATTAGTACGGTTTGTATTTCTCTATCTAAATACTTTGTCTATTTTAAAAATATAAATATAAACTAATTTATTTTTGTGAAAATAAATACATCATAAATTTTACTGAAAAAGTATAAAATGTTCAACATAACAACATATGTTATCTTGAAGTTTTCCATGGTAAGAAATTAAGTGATATTGGATAGAGCGAATGTTATGTGTGAGTTTGATGCAAGGTGGTAGGAATTTATATAGTGACTTTTGAAAAATATTTTTAAGGTTTTTGAGTTTGGTTGTGGTTAATGTTTCATTTGAAATATGAGCGTTATGTTTAGTCTCTAGTAATGATGTAAGGGAGAACCGCTAGACAATTTTTAAATAGACACTTTGAAGCTTCTCTTTCTAAATAAGCGGTACCAAATATATTATTCTATTCTTATATTAGATCACTATTATTATGAAAAAATTTAAATTATTTAATACTGATTTTTATAAAATAATATTTAGATTTTAGGAGATAGAGTTCAATGCAAGATAAAATAGAACAAAGAATCTTGTTGAACACTTTATTAATATTTTAAACACATCACATTAGTATACATAATAAACAAATGCGTACTTGAATAATAGATATGTAAAAACATAGTGATAGTATTAAATTAAACAGAAAACTAGCTCTATCCTAAATGCTAGAACTATCCTCTTTCTTTATTCTCTTTAACACTAGCATATAGCAATATTATATATTATTTTTGTTGAAGATTCAACATTCATAACATTTCACATCACTTGATACTGCAAAAAAAAAATATAATAGGAAGAAATACTATTATTTTTTATATACTAAAAAGTCATCAAAACATTCAATGTATAAACATTATAAATAGATATTTTTATCTGTCTTCATTTGAAATCACATATAAAAGTAAATAATTTTCTCACGCATGCAACCACTTTTTGTCTATTCCATATTATTGATCAAATTTAGTATTATTTGTTTTTCTCTATCTAAGTACTTTGTTTATTTTAAAAATCTAAATATAAAAAAATTTAGCTATGTGCAAATAAATACATCATAACTTTTACTCAAAAAAATATAGAACTCCTATTTGTTTCAAATAATATGTGGTACAATTAATTTGGATATGAGGAATGATTAATATTTTTAATAAATTAAAATAAAATATTTTATTTTAATTATATACCAAAATAAAATTAAGCAAGAATAATACGAATCCATCTTTAAACTTTATTTGTGAGGTTTTATAATATAAAACTCTTGATGAATAACACATTTCAATAATTTCTATTTATTTACAAATTTAATTTACCACTTTAAAAAAATAGCTGGATCCCTTTTTATAAGAATTAAATTATTTTCTATTTAGAATTAATATTTAGATAATGCATGTATACCTATCATAGTTGATTGAAGAACTGATCTTGTAAGGGATACTAGTCCCATATTTTCAAGGGAATGCAGCAGCATAGTCCACATTGATTGCTTTCATAGAAGCAGTGGTCGACTTCGAGCAATCACAAGTTGCACGGCAATCAATATTGGTTTTAGCCGCATTAACTAACCCTTTAATGCCCTAACAACAACTTGGCGAAACAACACCATTGTTCTGAAGATAACGTAGGCAAGACGCAAGACTATTATAAACTTGTACACATGAATCTGCACCATAACAACATATGCTATCTTGAAGTTTCCCATGGTAAGAAATTATGTGATAAAGAGGATAAAAACATTATTTAAAGTTTTTTTACCAAAATAACACTCATGTTTTTTTATTGGTTTGTTATCATATTAAAGTAAAATTTTGTAATGTCTCTATTCATTTCTTCTCCTAAAAACCTCTAATAAGAGTAGATAAGGTAATTGCAACTCTTAGTAGCCCTAACCAATTTATTTTTCCTTAACAATCACTCCCTCAAAAGAAACACACAAGACTGAACTTAAATTTAACCAAATAAGACCCCTTATTATCTCACTTAAATGATTTATATATAATTATGTTCTATTCCTTTGACTTCTGTAAAAAAAAAAGTAATTTAAATCACTTATAATAAAGTGTTTTTTATTATATAATTTGAAATTATATAAAATAAAAAATAATATATATAATCATGTAATAATTTCATTTTTTGATCATATCATAATTATGAATTATTCATAAACTCATTAAATTTTAATATAGTTGAATTCATAAAATCCTTATGAACTAAGAAATCTAATGGCATGCTACAATTTATTTGATACATGTGAAAATGTTAATATAATAATTATTACTCTCTATTTTTTATAACTATCACTTTAAGTATTTATACGCACTATATTTTATAATTCTATGGTTTTTTATATGCTAATTTTTGCATAAGAAATACAAAAAATATTTTAAAATAAACCGTACATAAATATTTTAAATTATTTCTAAAAACTACAATAATTAAAAGTATTTTTAAATAAAATTCACCCGTGCAATAGGTTTACTATCCTTTATTTTCTTAAAGGTATGAGAAAGAGAGTAAGATAAAAATTAAATAATTCTATTTAGTAACTAAATTTAAGCATAATCACTAATTTTTTTTTAATTATATAACAACAAACACAAACCAAATATGTTATTAATATTGCACATATATAATAGATATGTAAAAAATTAGTGGTAGTCTTAAATATAAAAGAAAACTAGCTCTATCATAATTGCTAGAACTATCCTCTTTCTTTATTATCTTTCACACTAGCATATAGCTATACCACATATTATTTTTGTTGAAGAATCATCATTCATAATATTTGACATCACTTGATACTGCAAAAAAAACATAATAAGAAGAAATAATGTTATTTTTTATATACTAAAAAGTCAACACAACATTCTACATATAAACATTATAAACAAATATTTTTATTTGTCTTCATTCGAAATTACATATAAAAGTAAATAATTTTCACATGCATGCTACCACTTTTTGTCTATTCCATATTATTGATCAAAATTAGTACGGTTTGTATTTCTCTATCTAAATACTTTGTGTATTTTAAAAATATAAATATAAACTAATTTATTTTTGTGAAAATAAATACATCATAACTTTTACAGAAAAAGTATAAAATGTTCAACATAACAACATATGTTATCTTGAAGTTTCCCATGGTAAGAAATTAAGTGATATTGGATAGAGCAAATGTTATGTGTGAGTTTGATGCAAGGTGGTAGGAATTTATATAGTGACTTTTGAAAAATATTTTTAAGGTTTTTGAGTTTGGTTGTGGTTAATGTTTAATTTGAAATATGACCTTTATGTTTAGTCTCTAGTTATGATGTAAGGGAGAACCGCTAGACAATTTTTAAATAGACACTTTGAAGCTGCTCTTTCTAAATAAGCGGTACCAAATATATTGTTCTATTCTTATATTACATCACTATTATTATGAAAACATTTAAATTATTTAATACTGATTTTTATAATATAATATTTAGATTTTAGGAGATAGAGTTCAATGCAAGTTAAAATAGAACAAAGAATCTTGTTGAACATTTTATTAATATTTTAAACACATCACATTAGTATACATAATAAACAAATGCGCACTTGAATAATAGATATGTAAAAACATAGTGTTAGTATTAAATTAAACAGAAAACTAGCTCTATCATAAATGCTAGAACTATCCTCTTTCTTTATTCTCTTTACCCCTAGCATATAACAATACTATATATTATTTTTGTTGAAGATTCAACATTCATAACATTTCACATCACTTGATACTGCAAAAAAAAAATATAACAGGAAGATATACTATTATTTTTTATATACTAAAAAGTCATCAAAACATTCAATGTATAAACATTATAAATAGATATTTTTATTTGTCTTCATTTGAAATCACATATAAAAGTAAATAATTTTTTCACGCATGCAACCACTTTTTGTCTATTCCATATTATTGATCAAATTTAGTATTGTTTGTTTTTCTCTATCTAAGTACTTTGTTTATTTTAAAAATCTAAGTATAAAATAATTTAGCTTTGTGCAAATAAATACATCATAACTTTTACTCAAAAAAATATAGAACTACTATTTGTTTCATATAATATGTGCTACAATTAATTTGGATATGAGGAACGATTAATATTTTTAATAAATTAAAATAAAATATTTTATTTTAATTATACACCAAAAGAAAATTAAGCCAGAATAATATGAATCCATCTTTAAACTTAATTTGTGAGGTTTTATAATATAAAACTCTTGATAAATAGCACATTTCAATAATTTCTATTTATTTACAAATTTAATTTACCAATTTTAAAAAATAGTTGGATCCCTTTTTATAAGAATTATATTATTTTTTATTTAGAATTAATATTTAGATAATGCATGTATACCTAGCACAGTTGATGGAAGAACCGATCTTGTAAGGGATACTAGTCCCATATTTTCAAGGGACTGCAACAACATTGTCCACATTGATTGCTTTCATAGCAGCAGTGGTCGAGTTCGAGCAGTCACAAGTTGCACGACAATCAATATTGGTTTTAGCCGCATTAACTAACCCTTTAATGCCTTAAAAACAACTTGGCGAAACAACACCACTGTTCTGAAGATAACGTAGGCAAGGCGCAAGGCTATTATAAACTTGTACACATGAATCTGCACATATCTTAATTATGAATTATTCATAAACTCATTAAATTTTTATATAGTTGAATTCATAAAATCCTTATGAACTAAGAAATCTAATGACATGCTACAATTTATTTGATACATGTGAAAATGTTAATATAATAATTATTACTCTCTATTTTTTATAACTATCACTTTAAGTATTTATACGCACTATATTTTATAATTCTATGGTTTTTTATATGCTAATTTTTGCATAAGAAATACAAAAAATATTTTAAAATAAACCGTACATAAATATTTTAAATTATTTCTAAAAACTACAATAATTAAAAGTATTTTTAAATAAAATTCACCCGTGCAATAGGTTTACTATCCTTTATTTTCTTAAAGGTATGAGAAAGAGAGTAAGATAAAAATTAAATGATTCTATTTAGTAACTAAATTTAAGCATAATCACTAATTTTTTTTTAATTATATAACAACAAACACAAACCAAATATGTTATTAATATTGCACATATATAATAGATATGTAAAAAATTAGTGATAGTCTTAAATATAAAAGAAAACTAGCTCTATCATAATTGCTAGAACTATCCTATTTCTTTATTATCTTTCACACTAGCATATAGCTATACCACATATTATTTTTGTTGAAGAATCATCATTCATAATATTTGACATCACTTGATACTGCAAAAAAAACATAATAAGAAGAAATAATGTTATTTTTTATATACTAAAAAGTCAACACAACATTCTACATATAAACATTATAAACAAATATTTTTATTTGTCTTCATTCGAAATTACATATAAAAGTAAATAATTTTCACATGCATGCTACCACTTTTTGTCTATTCCATATTATTGATCAAAATTAGTACGGTTTGTATTTCTCTATCTAAATACTTTGTGTATTTTAAAAATATAAATATAAACTAATTTATTTTTGTGAAAATAAATACATCATAACTTTTACCGAAAAAGTATAAAATGTTCAACATAACAACATATGTTATCTTGAAGTTTCCCATGGTAAGAAATTAAGTGATATTGGATAGAGCAAATGTTATGTGTGAGTTTGATGCAAGGTGGTAGGAATTTATATAGTGACTTTTGAAAAATATTTTTAAGGTTTTTGAGTTTGGTTGTGGTTAATGTTTAATTTGAAATATGACCTTTATGTTTAGTCTCTAGTTATGATGTAAGGGAGAACCGCTAGACAATTTTTAAATAGACACTTTGAAGCTGCTCTTTCTAAATAAGCGGTACCAAATATATTGTTCTATTCTTATATTACATCACTATTATTATGAAAACATTTAAATTATTTAATACTGATTTTTATAATATAATATTTAGATTTTAGGAGATAGAGTTCAATGCAAGTTAAAATAGAACAAAGAATCTTGTTGAACATTTTATTAATATTTTAAACACATCACATTAGTATACATAATAAACAAATGCGCACTTGAATAATAGATATGTAAAAACATAGTGTTAGTATTAAATTAAACAGAAAACTAGCTCTATCATAAATGCTAGAACTATCCTCTTTCTTTATTCTCTTTACCCCTAGCATATAACAATACTATATATTATTTTTGTTGAAGATTCAACATTCATAACATTTCACATCACTTGATACTGCAAAAAAAAAATATAATAGGAAGATATACTATTATTTTTTATATACTAAAAAGTCATCAAAACATTCAATGTATAAACATTATAAATAGATATTTTTATTTGTCTTCATTTGAAATCACATATAAAAGTAAATAATTTTTTCACGCATGCAACCACTTTTTGTCTATTCCATATTATTGATCAAATTTAGTATTGTTTGTTTTTCTCTATCTAAGTACTTTGTTTATTTTAAAAATCTAAGTATAAAATAATTTAGCTTTGTGCAAATAAATACATCATAACTTTTACTCAAAAAAATATAGAACTACTATTTGTTTCATATAATATGTGCTACAATTAATTTGGATATGAGGAACGATTAATATTTTTAATAAATTAAAATAAAATATTTTATTTTAATTATACACCAAAAGAAAATTAAGCCAGAATAATATGAATCCATCTTTAAACTTAATTTGTGAGGTTTTATAATATAAAACTCTTGATAAATAGCACATTTCAATAATTTCTATTTATTTACAAATTTAATTTACCAATTTTAAAAAATAGTTGGATCCCTTTTTATAAGAATTATATTATTTTTTATTTAGAATTAATATTTAGATAATGCATGTATACCTAGCACAGTTGATGGAAGAACTGATCTTGTAAGGGATACTAGTCCCATATTTTCAAGGGACTGCAACAACATTGTCCACATTGATTGCTTTCATAGCAGCAGTGGTCGAGTTCGAGCAGTCACAAGTTGCACGACAATCAATATTGGTTTTAGCCGCATTAACTAACCCTTTAATGCCTTAAAAACAACTTGGCGAAACAACACCACTGTTCTGAAGATAACGTAGGCAAGGCGCAAGGCTATTATAAACTTGTACACATGAATCTGCACATATCTTAATTATGAATTATTCATAAACTCATTAAATTTTTATATAGTTGAATTCATAAAATCCTTATGAACTAAGAAATCTAATGACATGCTACAATTTATTTGATACATGTGAAAATGTTAATATAATAATTATTACTCTCTATTTTTTATAACTATCACTTTAAGTATTTATACGCACTATATTTTATAATTCTATGGTTTTTTATATGCTAATTTTTGCATAAGAAATACAAAAAATATTTTAAAATAAACCGTACATAAATATTTTAAATTATTTCTAAAAACTACAATAATTAAAAGTATTTTTAAATAAAATTCACCCGTGCAATAGGTTTACTATCCTTTATTTTCTTAAAGGTATGAGAAAGAGAGTAAGATAAAAATTAAATGATTCTATTTAGTAACTAAATTTAAGCATAATCACTAATTTTTTTTTAATTATATAACAACAAACACAAACCAAATATGTTATTAATATTGCACATATATAATAGATATGTAAAAAATTAGTGATAGTCTTAAATATAAAAGAAAACTAGCTCTATCATAATTGCTAGAACTATCCTATTTCTTTATTATCTTTCACACTAGCATATAGCTATACCACATATTATTTTTGTTGAAGAATCATCATTCATAATATTTGACATCACTTGATACTGCAAAAAAAACATAATAAGAAGAAATAATGTTATTTTTTATATACTAAAAAGTCAACACAACATTCTACATATAAACATTATAAACAAATATTTTTATTTGTCTTCATTCGAAATTACATATAAAAGTAAATAATTTTCACATGCATGCTACCACTTTTTGTCTATTCCATATTATTGATCAAAATTAGTACGGTTTGTATTTCTCTATCTAAATACTTTGTGTATTTTAAAAATATAAATATAAACTAATTTATTTTTGTGAAAATAAATACATCATAACTTTTACCGAAAAAGTATAAAATGTTCAACATAACAACATATGTTATCTTGAAGTTTCCCATGGTAAGAAATTAAGTGATATTGGATAGAGCAAATGTTATGTGTGAGTTTGATGCAAGGTGGTAGGAATTTATATAGTGACTTTTGAAAAATATTTTTAAGGTTTTTGAGTTTGGTTGTGGTTAATGTTTAATTTGAAATATGACCTTTATGTTTAGTCTCTAGTTATGATGTAAGGGAGAACCGCTAGACAATTTTTAAATAGACACTTTGAAGCTGCTCTTTCTAAATAAGCGGTACCAAATATATTGTTCTATTCTTATATTACATCACTATTATTATGAAAACATTTAAATTATTTAATACTGATTTTTATAATATAATATTTAGATTTTAGGAGATAGAGTTCAATGCAAGTTAAAATAGAACAAAGAATCTTGTTGAACATTTTATTAATATTTTAAACACATCACATTAGTATACATAATAAACAAATGCGCACTTGAATAATAGATATGTAAAAACATAGTGTTAGTATTAAATTAAACAGAAAACTAGCTCTATCATAAATGCTAGAACTATCCTCTTTCTTTATTCTCTTTACCCCTAGCATATAACAATACTATATATTATTTTTGTTGAAGATTCAACATTCATAACATTTCACATCACTTGATACTGCAAAAAAAAAATATAATAGGAAGATATACTATTATTTTTTATATACTAAAAAGTCATCAAAACATTCAATGTATAAACATTATAAATAGATATTTTTATTTGTCTTCATTTGAAATCACATATAAAAGTAAATAATTTTTTCACGCATGCAACCACTTTTTGTCTATTCCATATTATTGATCAAATTTAGTATTGTTTGTTTTTCTCTATCTAAGTACTTTGTTTATTTTAAAAATCTAAGTATAAAATAATTTAGCTTTGTGCAAATAAATACATCATAACTTTTACTCAAAAAAATATAGAACTACTATTTGTTTCATATAATATGTGCTACAATTAATTTGGATATGAGGAACGATTAATATTTTTAATAAATTAAAATAAAATATTTTATTTTAATTATACACCAAAAGAAAATTAAGCCAGAATAATATGAATCCATCTTTAAACTTAATTTGTGAGGTTTTATAATATAAAACTCTTGATAAATAGCACATTTCAATAATTTCTATTTATTTACAAATTTAATTTACCAATTTTAAAAAATAGTTGGATCCCTTTTTATAAGAATTATATTATTTTTTATTTAGAATTAATATTTAGATAATGCATGTATACCTAGCACAGTTGATGGAAGAACTGATCTTGTAAGGGATACTAGTCCCATATTTTCAAGGGACTGCAACAACATTGTCCACATTGATTGCTTTCATAGCAGCAGTGGTCGAGTTCGAGCAGTCACAAGTTGCACGACAATCAATATTGGTTTTAGCCGCATTAACTAACCCTTTAATGCCTTAAAAACAACTTGGCGAAACAACACCACTGTTCTGAAGATAACGTAGGCAAGGCGCAAGGCTATTATAAACTTGTACACATGAATCTGCACATATCTTAATTATGAATTATTCATAAACTCATTAAATTTTAATATAGTTGAATTCATAAAATCCTTATGAACTAAGAAATCTAATGACATGCTACAATTTATTTGATACATGTGAAAATGTTAATATAATAATTATTACTCTCTATTTTTTATAACTATCACTTTAAGTATTTATACGCACTATATTTTATAATTCTATGGTTTTTTATATGCTAATTTTTGCATAAGAAATACAAAAAATATTTTAAAATAAACCGTACATAAATATTTTAAATTATTTCTAAAAACTACAATAATTAAAAGTATTTTTAAATAAAATTCACCCGTGCAATAGGTTTACTATCCTTTATTTTCTTAAAGGTATGAGAAAGAGAGTAAGATAAAAATTAAATGATTCTATTTAGTAACTAAATTTAAGCATAATCACTAATTTTTTTTTAATTATATAACAACAAACACAAACCAAATATGTTATTAATATTGCACATATATAATAGATATGTAAAAAATTAGTGATAGTCTTAAATATAAAAGAAAACTAGCTCTATCATAATTGCTAGAACTATCCTCTTTCTTTATTATCTTTCACACTAGCATATAGCTATACCACATATTATTTTTGTTGAAGAATCATCATTCATAATATTTGACATCACTTGATACTGCAAAAAAAACATAATAAGAAGAAATAATGTTATTTTTTATATACTAAAAAGTCAACACAACATTCTACATATAAACATTATAAACAAATATTTTTATTTGTCTTCATTCGAAATTACATATAAAAGTAAATAATTTTCACATGCATGCTACCACTTTTTGTCTATTCCATATTATTGATCAAAATTAGTACGGTTTGTATTTCTCTATCTAAATACTTTGTGTATTTTAAAAATATAAATATAAACTAATTTATTTTTGTGAAAATAAATACATCATAACTTTTACAGAAAAAGTATAAAATGTTCAACATAACAACATATGTTATCTTGAAGTTTCCCATGGTAAGAAATTAAGTGATATTGGATAGAGCAAATGTTATGTGTGAGTTTGATGCAAGGTGGTAGGAATTTATATAGTGACTTTTGAAAAATATTTTTAAGGTTTTTGAGTTTGGTTGTGGTTAATGTTTAATTTGAAATATGACCTTTATGTTTAGTCTCTAGTTATGATGTAAGGGAGAACCGCTAGACAATTTTTAAATAGACACTTTGAAGCTGCTCTTTCTAAATAAGCGGTACCAAATATATTGTTCTATTCTTATATTACATCACTATTATTATGAAAACATTTAAATTATTTAATACTGATTTTTATAATATAATATTTAGATTTTAGGAGATAGAGTTCAATGCAAGTTAAAATAGAACAAAGAATCTTGTTGAACATTTTATTAATATTTTAAACACATCACATTAGTATACATAATAAACAAATGCGCACTTGAATAATAGATATGTAAAAACATAGTGTTAGTATTAAATTAAACAGAAAACTAGCTCTATCATAAATGCTAGAACTATCCTCTTTCTTTATTCTCTTTACCCCTAGCATATAACAATACTATATATTATTTTTGTTGAAGATTCAACATTCATAACATTTCACATCACTTGATACTGCAAAAAAAAAATATAATAGGAAGATATACTATTATTTTTTATATACTAAAAAGTCATCAAAACATTCAATGTATAAACATTATAAATAGATATTTTTATTTGTCTTCATTTGAAATCACATATAAAAGTAAATAATTTTTTCACGCATGCAACCACTTTTTGTCTATTCCATATTATTGATCAAATTTAGTATTGTTTGTTTTTCTCTATCTAAGTACTTTGTTTATTTTAAAAATCTAAGTATAAAATAATTTAGCTTTGTGCAAATAAATACATCATAACTTTTACTCAAAAAAATATAGAACTACTATTTGTTTCATATAATATGTGCTACAATTAATTTGGATATGAGGAACGATTAATATTTTTAATAAATTAAAATAAAATATTTTATTTTAATTATACACCAAAAGAAAATTAAACCAGAATAATATGAATCCATCTTTAAACTTAATTTGTGAGGTTTTATAATATAAAACTCTTGATAAATAGCACATTTCAATAATTTCTATTTATTTACAAATTTAATTTACCAATTTTAAAAAATAGTTGGATCCCTTTTTATAAGAATTATATTATTTTTTATTTAGAATTAATATTTAGATAATGCATGTATACCTAGCACAGTTGATGGAAGAACTGATCTTGTAAGGGATACTAGTCCCATATTTTCAAGGGACTGCAACAACATTGTCCACATTGATTGCTTTCATAGCAGCAGTGGTCGAGTTCGAGCAGTCACAAGTTGCACGACAATCAATATTGGTTTTAGCCGCATTAACTAACCCTTTAATGCCTTAAAAACAACTTGGCGAAACAACACCACTGTTCTGAAGATAACGTAGGCAAGGCGCAAGGCTATTATAAACTTGTACACATGAATCTGCACATATCTTAATTATGAATTATTCATAAACTCATTAAATTTTAATATAGTTGAATTCATAAAATCCTTATGAACTAAGAAATCTAATGGCATGCTACAATTTATTTGATACATGTGAAAATGTTAATATAATAATTATTACTCTCTATTTTTTATAACTATCACTTTAAGTATTTATACGCACTATATTTTATAATTCTATGCTTTTTTATATGCTAATTTTTGCATAAGAAATACAAAAAATATTTTAAAATAAACCGTACATAAATATTTTAAATTATTTCTAAAAACTACAATAATTAAAAGTATTTTTAAATAAAATTCACCCGTGCAATAGGTTTACTATCCTTTATTTTCTTAAAGGTATGAGAAAGAGAGTAAGATAAAAATTAAATGATTCTATTTAGTAACTAAATTTAAGCATAATCACTAATTTTTTTTTAATTATATAACAACAAACACAAACCAAATATGTTATTAATATTGCAAATATATAATAGATATGTAAAAAATTAGTGATAGTCTTAAATATAAAAGAAAACTAGCTCTATCATAATTGCTAGAACTATCCTCTTTCTTTATTATCTTTCACACTAGCATATAGCTATACCACATATTATTTTTGTTGAAGAATCATCATTCATAATATTTGACATCACTTGATACTGCAAAAAAAACATAATAAGAAGAAATAATGTTATTTTTTATATACTAAAAAGTCAACACAACATTCTACATATAAACATTATAAACAAATATTTTTATTTGTCTTCATTCGAAATTACATATAAAAGTAAATAATTTTCACATGCATGCTACCACTTTTTGTCTATTCCATATTATTGATCAAAATTAGTACGGTTTGTATTTCTCTATCTAAATACTTTGTGTATTTTAAAAATATAAATATAAACTAATTTATTTTTGTGAAAATAAATACATCATAACTTTTACAGAAAAAGTATAAAATGTTCAACATAACAACATATGTTATCTTGAAGTTTCCCATGGTAAGAAATTAAGTGATATTGGATAGAGCAAATGTTATGTGTGAGTTTGATGCAAGGTGGTAGGAATTTATATAATGACTTTTGAAAAATATTTTTAAGGTTTTTGAGTTTGGTTGTGGTTAATGTTTAATTTGAAATATGACCTTTATGTTTAGTCTCTAGTTATGATGTAAGGGAGAACCGCTAGACAATTTTTAAATAGACACTTTGAAGCTGCTCTTTCTAAATAAGCGGTACCAAATATATTGTTCTATTCTTATATTACATCACTATTATTATGAAAACATTTAAATTATTTAATACTGATTTTTATAATATAATATTTAGATTTTAGGAGATAGAGTTCAATGCAAGTTAAAATAGAACAAAGAATCTTGTTGAACATTTTATTAATATTTTAAACACATCACATTAGTATACATAATAAACAAATGCGCACTTGAATAATAGATATGTAAAAACATAGTGTTAGTATTAAATTAAACAGAAAACTAGCTCTATCATAAATGCTAGAACTATCCTCTTTCTTTATTCTCTTTAACACTAGCATATAACAATACTATATATTATTTTTGTTGAAGATTCAACATTCATAACATTTCACATCACTTGATACTGCAAAAAAAAATATAATAGGAAGATATACTATTATTTTTTATATACTAAAAAGTCATCAAAACATTCAATGTATAAACATTATAAATAGATATTTTTATTTGTCTTCATTTGAAATCACATATAAAAGTAAATAATTTTCTCACGCATGCAACCACTTTTTGTCTATTCCATATTATTGATCAAATTTAGTATTGTTTGTTTTTCTCTATCTAAGTACTTTGTTTATTTTAAAAATCTAAGTATAAAATAATTTAGCTTTGTGCAAATAAATACATCATAACTTTTACTCAAAAAAATATAGAACTACTATTTGTTTCAAATAATATGTGCTACAATTAATTTGGATATGAGGAACGATTAATATTTTTAATAAATGAAAATAAAATATTTTATTTTAATTATACACCAAAACAAAATTAAGCCAGAATAATATGAATCCATCTTTAAACTTAATTTGTGAGGTTTTATAATATAAAACTCTTGATAAATAGCACATTTCAATAATTTCTATTTATTTACAAATTTAATTTACCAATTTTAAAAAATAGTTGGATCCCTTTTTATAAGAATTATATTATTTTTTATTTAGAATTAATATTTAGATAATGCATGTATACCTAGCACAGTTGATGGAAGAACTGATCTTGTAAGGGATACTAGTCCCATATTTTCAAGGGACTGCAACAACATTGTCCACATTGATTGCTTTCATAGCAGCAGTGGTCGAGTTCGAGCAGTCACAAGTTGCACGACAATCAATATTGGTTTTAGCCGCATTAACTAACCCTTTAATGCCTTAAAAACAACTTGGCGAAACAACACCACTGTTCTGAAGATAACGTAGGCAAGGCGCAAGGCTATTATAAACTTGTACACATGAATCTGCACATATCTTAATTATGAATTATTCATAAACTCATTCAATTTTAATATAGTTGAATTCATAAAATCCTTATGAACTAAGAAATCTAATGGCATGCTACAATTTATTTGATACATGTGAAAATGTTAATATAATAATTATTACTCTCTATTTTTTATAACTATCACTTTAAGTATTTATACGCACTATATTTTATAATTCTATGCTTTTTTATATGCTAATTTTTGCATAAGAAATACAAAAAATATTTTAAAATAAACCGTACATAAATATTTTAAATTATTTCTAAAAACTACAATAATTAAAATTATTTTTAAATAAAATTCACCCGTGCAATAGGTTTACTATCCTTTATTTTCTTAAAGGTATGAGAAAGAGAGTAAGATAAAAATTAAATGATTCTATTTAGTAACTAAATTTAAGCATAATCACTAATTTTTTTTTAATTATATAACAACAAACACAAACCAAATATGTTATTAATATTGCAAATATATAATAGATATGTAAAAAATTAGTGATAGTCTTAAATATAAAAGAAAACTAGCTCTATCATAATTGCTAGAACTATCCTCTTTCTTTATTATCTTTCACACTAGCATATAGCTATACCACATATTATTTTTGTTGAAGAATCATCATTCATAATATTTGACATCACTTGATACTGCAAAAAAAACATAATAAGAAGAAATAATGTTATTTTTTATATACTAAAAAGTCAACACAACATTCTACATATAAACATTATAAACAAATATTTTTATTTGTCTTCATTCGAAATTACATATAAAAGTAAATAATTTTCACATGCATGCTACCACTTTTTGTCTATTCCATATTATTGATCAAAATTAGTACGGTTTGTATTTCTCTATCTAAATACTTTGTGTATTTTAAAAATATAAATATAAACTAATTTATTTTTGTGAAAATAAATACATCATAACTTTTACAGAAAAAGTATAAAATGTTCAACATAACAACATATGTTATCTTGAAGTTTCCCATGGTAAGAAATTAAGTGATATTGGATAGAGCAAATGTTATGTGTGAGTTTGATGCAAGGTGGTAGGAATTTATATAGTGACTTTTGAAAAATATTTTTAAGGTTTTTGAGTTTGGTTGTGGTTAATGTTTAATTTGAAATATGACCTTTATGTTTAGTCTCTAGTTATGATGTAAGGGAGAACCGCTAGACAATTTTTAAATAGACACTTTGAAGCTGCTCTTTCTAAATAAGCGGTACCAAATATATTGTTCTATTCTTATATTACATCACTATTATTATGAAAACATTTAAATTATTTAATACTGATTTTTATAATATAATATTTAGATTTTAGGAGATAGAGTTCAATGCAAGTTAAAATAGAACAAAGAATCTTGTTGAACATTTTATTAATATTTTAAACACATCACATTAGTATACATAATAAACAAATGCGCACTTGAATAATAGATATGTAAAAACATAGTGTTAGTATTAAATTAAACAGAAAACTAGCTCTATCATAAATGCTAGAACTATCCTCTTTCTTTATTCTCTTTAACACTAGCATATAACAATACTATATATTATTTTTGTTGAAGATTCAACATTCATAACATTTCACATCACTTGATACTGCAAAAAAAAAATATAATAGGAAGATATACTATTATTTTTTATATACTAAAAAGTCATCAAAACATTCAATGTATAAACATTATAAATAGATATTTTTATTTGTCTTCATTTGAAATCACATATAAAAGTAAATAATTTTCTCACGCATGCAACCACTTTTTGTCTATTCCATATTATTGATCAAATTTAGTATTGTTTGTTTTTCTCTATCTAAGTACTTTGTTTATTTTAAAAATCTAAGTATAAAATAATTTAGCTTTGTGCAAATAAATACATCATAACTTTTACTCAAAAAAATATAGAACTACTATTTGTTTCAAATAATATGTGCTACAATTAATTTGGATATGAGGAACGATTAATATTTTTAATAAATGAAAATAAAATATTTTATTTTAATTATACACCAAAAGAAAATTAAGCCAGAATAATATGAATCCATCTTTAAACTTAATTTGTGAGGTTTTATAATATAAAACTCTTGATAAATAGCACATTTCAATAATTTCTATTTATTTACAAATTTAATTTAACAATTTTAAAAAATAGTTGGATCCCTTTTTATAAGAATTATATTATTTTTTATTTAGAATTAATATTTAGATAATGCATGTATACCTAGCACAGTTGATGGAAGAACTGATCTTGTAAGGGATACTAGTCCCATATTTTCAAGGGACTGCAACAACATTGTCCACATTGATTGCTTTCATAGCAGCAATGGTCGAGTTCGAGCAGTCACAAGTTGCACGACAATCAATATTGGTTTTAGCCGCATTAACTAACCCTTTAATGCCTTAAAAACAACTTGGCGAAACAACACCACTGTTCTGAAGATAACATAGGCAAGGCGCAAGGCTATTATAAACTTGTACACATGAATCTGCACATATCTTAATTATGAATTATTCATAAACTCATTCAATTTTAATATAGTTGAATTCATAAAATCCTTATGAACTAAGAAATCTAATGGCATGCTACAATTTATTTGATACATGTGAAAATGTTAATATAATAATTATTACTCTCTATTTTTTATAACTATCACTTTAAGTATTTATACGTACTATATTTTATAATTCTATGCTTTTTTATATGCTAATTTTTGCATAAGAAATACAAAAAATATTTTAAAATAAACCGTACATAAATATTTTAAATTATTTCTAAAAACTACAATAATTAAAATTATTTTTAAATAAAATTCACCCGTGCAATAGGTTTACTATCCTTTATTTTCTTAAAGGTATGAGAAAGAGAGTAAGATAAAAATTAAATGATTCTATTTAGTAACTAAATTTAAGCATAATCACTAATTTTTTTTTAATTATATAACAACAAACACAAACCAAATATGTTATGCACATATATAATAGATATGTAAAAAATTAGTGATAGTCTTAAATATAAAAGAAAACTAGCTCTATCATAATTGCTAGAACTATCCTCTTTCTTTATTATCTTTCACACTAGCATATAGCTATACCACATATTATTTTTGTTGAAGAATCAGCATTCATAACATTTGACATCACTTGATACTGCAAAAAAAAAACATAATAAGAAGAAATAATGTTATTTTTTATATACTAAAAAGTCAACACAACATTCTACATATAAACATTATAAACAAATATTTTTATTTGTCTTCATTCGAAATTACATATAAAAGTAAATAATTTTCACATGCATGCTACCACTTTTTGTCTATTCCATATTATTGATCAAAATTAGTACGGTTTGTATTTCTCTATCTAAATACTTTGTGTATTTTAAAAATATAAATATAAACTAATTTATTTTTGTGAAAATAAATACATCATAACTTTTACAGAAAAAGTATAAAATGTTCAACATAACAACATATGTTATCTTTAAGTTTCCCATGCTAAGAAATTAAGTGATATTGGATAGAGCAAATGTTATGTGTGAGTTTGATGCAAGGTGGTAGGAATTTATATAGTGACTTTTGAAAAATATTTTTAAGGTTTTTGAGTTTGGTTGTGGTTAATGTTTAATTTGAAATATGACCTTTATGTTTAGTCTCTAGTTATGATGTAAGGGAGAACCGCTAGACAATTTTTAAATAGACACTTTGAAGCTGCTCTTTCTAAATAAGCGGTACCAAATATATTGTTCTATTCTTATATTACATCACTATTATTATGAAAACATTTAAATTATTTAATACTGATTTTTATAATATAATATTTAGATTTCAGGAGATAGAGTTCAATGCAAGTTAAAATAGAACAAAGAATCTTGTTGAACATTTTATTAATATTTTAAACACATCACATTAGTATACATAATAAACAAATGCACACTTGAATAATAGATATGTAAAAACATAGTGTTAGTATTAAATTAAACAGAAAACTAGCTCTATCATAAATGCTAGAACTATCCTCTTTCTTTATTCTCTTTAACACTAGCATATAACAATACTATATATTATTTTTGTTGAAGATTCAACATTCATAACATTTCACATCACTTGATACTGCAAAAAAAAAATATAATAGGAAGATATACTATTATTTTTTATATACTAAAAAGTCATCAAAACATTCAATGTATAAACATTATAAATAGATATTTTTATTTGTCTTCATTTGAAATCACATATAAAAGTAAATAATTTTCTCACGCATGCAACCACTTTTTGTCTATTCCATATTATTGATCAAATATAGTATTGTTTGTTTTTCTCTATCTAAGTACTTTGTTTATTTTAAAATTCTAAGTATAAAATAATTTAGCTTTGTGCAAATAAATACATCATAACTTTTACTCAAAAAAATATAGAACTACTATTTGTTTCAAATAATATGTGCTACAATTAATTTGGATATGAGGAACGATTAATATTTTAAATAAATTAAAATAAAATATTTTATTTTAATTATACACCAAAAGAAAATTAAGCCAGAATAATATGAATCCATCTTTAAACTTAATTTGTGAGGTTTTATAATATAAAACTCTTGATAAATAGCACATTTCAATAATTTCTATTTATTTACAAATTTAATTTACCAATTTTAAAAAATAGTTGGATCCCTTTTTATAAGAATTATATTATTTTTTATTTAGAATTAATATTTAGATAATGCATGTATACCTAGCACAGTTGATGGAAGAACTGATCTTGTAAGGGATACTAGTCCCATATTTTCAAGGGACTGCAACAACATTGTCCACATTGATTGCTTTCATAGCAGCAGTGGTCGAGTTCGAGCAGTCACAAGTTGCACGACAATCAATATTTGTTTTAGCCGCATTAACTAACCCTTTAATGCCTTAAAAACAACTTGGCGAAACAACACCACTGTTCTGAAGATAACGTAGGCAAGGCGCAAGGCTATTATAAACTTGTACACATGAATCTGCACATATCTTAATTATGAATTATTCATAAACTCATTCAATTTTAATATAGTTGAATTCATAAAATCCTTATGAACTAAGAAATCTAATGGCATGCTACAATTTATTTGATACATGTGAAAATGTTAATATAATAATTATTACTCTCTATTTTTTATAACTATCACTTTAAATATTTATACGCACTATATTTTATAATTCTATGGTTTTTTATATGCTAATTTTTGCATAAGAAATACAAAAAATATTTTAAAATAAACCGTACATAAATATTTTAAATTATTTCTAAAAACTACAATAATTAAAAGTATTTTTACATAAAATTCACCCGTGCAATAGGTTTACTATCCTTTATTTTCTTAAAGGTATGAGAAAGAGAGTAAGATAAAAATTAAATAATTCTATTTAGTAACTAATATTAAGCATATTCAATGTTTTTTTAAATTATATAACAACAAACACAAACAAAATATTTTATTAATATTGCACATATATAATAGATATGTAAACAATTAGTGATAGTCTTAAATATAAAAGAAAACTAGCTCTATCATAAATGCTAGAACTATCCTCTTTCTTTATCATCTTTTACACTAGCATATAGCAATACCACATATTATTTTTGTTGAAGAATCAACATTCATAACATTTGACATCACTTGATACTGCAAAAAAAACTTAATAAGAAGAAATAATGTTATTTTTTATATACTAAAAAGTCAACACAACATTCTACATATAAACATTATGAATAAATATTTTTATTTGTCTTCATTCGAAATTACATATAAAAGTAAATAATTTTAACATGCATGCTACCACTTTTTGTCTATTCCTTATTATTGATCAAAATTAGTACGGTTTGTATTTATCTATCTAAATACTTTGTCTATTTTAAAAATATAAATATAAACTAATTTAGTTTTGTGAAAATAAATACATCATAAATTTTACTGAAAAAGTATAAAATGTTCAACATAACAACATATGTTATCTTGAAGTTTCCCATGGTAAGAAATTAAGTGATATTGGATAGATCGAATGTTATGTGTGAGTTTGATGCAAGTTGGTAGGAATTTATATAGTGACTATTGAAAAATATTTTTAAGGTTTTTGAGTTTGGTTGTGGTTAATGTTTAATTTGAAATATGACCTTTATTTTTAGTCTCTAGTTATGATGTAAGGGAGAACCGCTAGACAATTTTTAAATAGACACTTTGAAGATGCTCTTTCTAAATAAGCGGTACCAAATATATTGTTCTATTCTTATATTACATCACTATTATTATGATAACATTTATATTATTTAATACTGATTTTTATAATATAATATTTATATTTTAGGAGATAAAGTTCAATGCAAGTTAAAATAGAACAAAGAATCTTGTTGAACATTTCATTAATATTTTAAACACATCACATTAGTATACATAATAAAAAAATTCTCACTTATATAATAGATATGTAAAAACATAGTGATAGAATTAAATTAAACAGAAAACTAGCTCTATCATAAATGCTAGAACTATCCTCTTTCTTTATTCTCTTTAACACTAGCATATAGCAATACTATATATTACTTTTGTTGAAGATTCAACATTCATAACATTTCACGTCACTTGATACTGCAAAAAAAAATAATAATAGGAAGATATACTATTATTTTTTATATACTAAAAAGTCATCACAACATTCAATGTATAAACATTATAAATAGATATTTTTATTTGTCTTTATTTGAAATCACATATAAAAGTAAATAATTTTCTCACGCATGCAACCACTTTTTGTCTATTCCATATTATTGATCAAATTTAGTATTGTTTGTTTTTCTCTATCGAAGTACTTTGTTTATTTTAAAAATCTAAATATAACATAATTTAGCTTTGTGCAAATAAATACATCATAACTTTTACTCAAAAAAATATAGAACTCCTATTTGTTTCAAATAATATGTGGTACAATTAATTTGGATATGAGGAACGATTAATATTTTTAATAAATTAAAATAAAATATTTTATTTTAATTATACACCAAAAGAAAATTAAGCCAGAATAATATGATTCCATCTTTAAACTTAATTTGTGAGGTTTTATAATATAAAACTCTTGATAAATAGCACATTTCAATAATTTCTATTTATTTACAAATTTAATTTACCAATTTTTAAAAATAGTTGGATCCCTTTTTATAAGAATTATATTATTTTCTATTTAGAATTAATATTTAGATAATGCATGTATACCTAGCACAATTGATGGAAGAACTGATCTTGTAAGGGATACTAGTCCTATATTTTCAAGGGACTGCAGCAACATTGTCCACATTGATTGCTTTCATAGCAGCAGTGGTCGAGTTCGAGCAGTCACAAGTTGCACGACAGTCAATATTGGTTTTAGCCGCATTAACTAACCCTTTAATGCCTTAAAAACAACTTGGCGAAAAAACACCACTGTTCTGAAGATAACGTAGGCAAGGCGCAAGGCTATTATACACTTGTACACATGAATCTGCACCATAGCAACATATGCTATCTTGAAGTTTCCAATGGTCAGAAATTATGTGATAAAAAGGATAAAAATGTTATTTAAAGTATTTTTACCAAAATAACACTCATGTTTTTTTATTGGTTTGTTATCATATTAAAGTATAATTTTGTGATGTCTCTATTCATTTCTTATCCCAAAAACCTTTAAGAGTAGATAAGGTAATTGCAAATCTTAGTAGCTCTAACCAATTTATTTTTCCTTAACAATCACTCCCTCAAAAGAAACACACACGACTGGACTTAAATTTAACCAAATAAGACCCCTTATTATCTCACTTAAATGATTTATATATAATTATGTTCTATTCCTTTGACTTATGTAAAAAAAAAGTAATTTAAATCACTTATAATAAAGTGTTTTTGATTATATAATTTGAAATTACATAAAATAAAAAACAATATATATAATCATGTAATAATTTCACTTTTTTATCATATCATAATTATGAATTAAAAAAATTAGCAATATATAATCATGTTGTAATTTTCTTTTTTGATCATATCTTAATTATGAATTATTCATAAACTCATTCAATTTTAATATAGTTGAATTCATAAAATCCTTATGAACTAAGAAATCTAATGGCATGCTACAATTTATTTGATACATGTGAAAATGTTAATATAATAATTATTACTCTCTATTTTTTATAACTATCACTTTAAATATTTATACGCACTATATTTTATAATTCTATGGTTTTTTATATGCTAATTTTTGCATAAGAAATACAAAAAATATTTTAAAATAAACCGTACATAAATATTTTAAATTATTTCTAAAAACTACAATAATTAAAAGTATTTTTACATAAAATTCACCCGTGCAATAGGTTTACTATCCTTTATTTTCTTAAAGGTATGAGAAAGAGAGTAAGATAAAAATTAAATAATTCTATTTAGTAACTAATATTAAGCATATTCACTGTTTTTTTAAATTATATAACAACAAACACAAACCAAATATTTTATTAATATTGCACATATATAATAGATATGTAAAAAATTAGTGATAGTCTTAAATATAAAAGAAAAATAGCTCTATCATAAATGCTAGAACTATCCTCTTTCTTTATAATCTTTTACACTAGCATATAGCAATACCACATATTATTTTTGTTGAAGAATCAGCATTCATAACATTTGACATCACTTGATACTGCAAAAAAAACTTAATAAGAAGAAATAATGTTATTTTTTATATATTAAAAAGTCAACACAACATTCTACATATAAACATTATGAATAAATATTTTTATTTGTCTTCATTCGAAATTACATATAAAGGTAAACAATTTTAACATGCATGCTACCACTTTTTGTCTATTCCATATTGTTGATCAAAATTAGTACGGTTTGTATTTATCTATCTAAATACTTTGTCTATTTTAAAAATATAAATATAAACTAATTTAGTTTTGTGAAAATAAATACATCATAAATTTTACTGAAAAAGTATAAAATGTTCAACATAACAACATATGTTATCTTGAAGTTTCCCATGGTAAGAAATTAAGTGATATTGGATAGATCGAATGTTATGTGTGAGTTTGATGCAAGTTGGTAGGAATTTATATAGTGACTATTGAAAAATATTTTTAAGGTTTTTGAGTTTGGTTGTGGTTAATGTTTAATTTGAAATATGACCTTTATTTTTAGTCTCTAGTTATGATGTAAGGGAGAACCGCTAGACAATTTTTAAATAGACACTTTGAAGATGCTCTTTCTAAATAAGCGGTACCAAATATATTGTTCTATTCTTATATTACATCACTATTATTATGATAACATTTATATTATTTAATACTGATTTTTATAATATAATATTTATATTTTAGGAGATAAAGTTCAATGCAAGTTAAAATAGAACAAAGAATCTTGTTGAACATTTCATTAATATTTTAAACACATCACATTAGTATACATAATAAAAAAATTCTCACTTATATAATAGATATGTAAAAACATAGTGATAGAATTAAATTAAACAAAAAACTAGCTCTATCATAAATGCTAGAACTATCCTCTTTCTTTATTCTCTTTAACACTAGCATATAGTAATACTATATATTACTTTTGTTGAAGATTCAACATTCATAACATTTCACGTCACTTGATACTGCAAAAAAAAAAAATAATAGGAAGATATACTATTATTTTTTATATACTAAAAAGTCATCACAACATTCAATGTATAAACATTATAAATAGATATTTTTATTTGTCTTCATTTGAAATCACATATAAAAGTAAATAATTTTCTCACGCATGCAACCACTTTTTGTCTATTCCATATTATTGATCAAATTTAGTATTGTTTGTTTTTCTCTATCGAAGTACTTTGTTTATTTTAAAAATCTAAATATAACATAATTTAGCTTTGTGCAAATAAATACATCATAACTTTTACTCAAAAAAATATAGAACTCCTATTTGTTTCAAATAATATGTGGTACAATTAATTTGGATATGAGGAACGATTAATATTTTTAATAAATTAAAATAAAATATTTTATTTTAATTATACACCAAAAGAAAATTAAGCCAGAATAATATGATTCCATCTTTAAACTTAATTTGTGAGGTTTTATAATATAAAACTCTTGATAAATAGCACATTTCAATAATTTCTATTTATTTACAAATTTAATTTACCAATTTTTAAAAATAGTTGGATCCCTTTTTATAAGAATTATATTATTTTCTATTTAGAATTAATATTTAGATAATGCATGTATACCTAGCACAATTGATGAAAGAACTGATCTTGTAAGGGATACTAGTCCTATATTTTCAAGGGACTGCAGCAACATTGTCCACATTGATTGCTTTCATAGCAGCAGTGGTCGAGTTCGAGCAGTCACAAGTTGCACGACAGTCAATATTGGTTTTAGCCGCATTAACTAACCCTTTAATGCCTTAAAAACAACTTGGCGAAAAAACACCACTGTTCTGAAGATAACGTAGGCAAGGCGCAAGGCTATTATACACTTGTACACATGAATCTGCACCATAGCAACATATGCTATCTTGAAGTTTCCAATGGTCAGAAATTATGTGATAAAAAGGATAAAAACGTTATTTAAAAAATTTTTACCAAAATAACACTCATGTTTTTTTATTGGTTTGTTATCATATTAAAGTATAATTTTGTGATGTCTCTATTCATTTCTTATCCCAAAAACCTTTAAGAGTAGATAAGGTAATTGCAAATCTTAGTAGCTCTAACCAATTTATTTTTCCTTAACAATCACTCCCTCAAAAGAAACACACACGACTGGACTTAAATTTAACCAAATAAGACCCCTTATTATCTCACTTAAATGATTTATATATAATTATGTTCTATTCCTTTGACTTATGTAAAAAAAAAGTAATTTAAATCACTTATAATAAAGTGTTTTTGATTATATAATTTGAAATTACATAAAATAAAAAACAATATATATAATCATGTAATAATTTCACTTTTTTATCATATCATAATTATGAATTAAAAAAATTAGCAATATATAATCATGTTGTAATTTTCTTTTTTGATCATATCTTAATTATGAATTATTCATAAACTCATTCAATTTTAATATAGTTGAATTCATAAAATCCTTATGAACTAAGAAATCTAATGGCATGCTACAATTTATTTGATACATGTGAAAATGTTAATATAATAATTATTACTCTCTATTTTTTATAACTATCACTTTAAATATTTATACGCACTATATTTTATAATTCTATGGTTTTTTATATGCTAATTTTTGCATAAGAAATACAAAAAATATTTTAAAATAAACCGTACATAAATATTTTAAATTATTTCTAAAAACTACAATAATTAAAAGTATTTTTACATAAAATTCACCCGTGCAATAGGTTTACTATCCTTTATTTTCTTAAAGGTATGAGAAAGAGAGTAAGATAAAAATTAAATAATTCTATTTAGTAACTAATATTAAGCATATTCACTGTTTTTTTAAATTATATAACAACAAACACAAACCAAATATTTTATTAATATTGCACATATATAATAGATATGTAAAAAATTAGTGATAGTCTTAAATATAAAAGAAAACTAGCTCTATCATAAATGCTAGAACTATCCTCTTTCTTTATAATCTTTTACACTAGCATATAGCAATACCACATATTATTTTTGTTGAAGAATCAACATTCATAACATTTGACATCACTTGATACTGCAAAAAAAACTTAATAAGAAGAAATAATGTTATTTTTTATATATTAAAAAGTCAACACAACATTCTACATATAAACATTATGAATAAATATTTTTATTTGTCTTCATTCGAAATTACATATAAAAGTAAACAATTTTAACATGCATGCTACCACTTTTTGTCTATTCCATATTGTTGATCAAAATTAGTACGGTTTGTATTTATCTATCTAAATACTTTGTCTATTTTAAAAATATAAATATAAACTAATTTAGTTTTGTGAAAATAAATACATCATAAATTTTACTGAAAAAGTATAAAATGTTCAACATAACAACATATGTTATCTTGAAGTTTCCCATGGTAAGAAATTAAGTGATATTGGATAGATCGAATGTTATGTGTGAGTTTGATGCAAGTTGGTAGGAATTTATATAGTGACTATTGAAAAATATTTTTAAGGTTTTTGAGTTTGGTTGTGGTTAATGTTTAATTTGAAATATGACCTTTATTTTTAGTCTCTAGTTATGATGTAAGGGAGAACCGCTAGACAATTTTTAAATAGACACTTTGAAGATGCTCTTTCTAAATAAGCGGTACCAAATATATTGTTCTATTCTTATATTACATCACTATTATTATGATAACATTTATATTATTTAATACTGATTTTTATAATATAATATTTATATTTTAGGAGATAAAGTTCAATGCAAGTTAAAATAGAACAAAGAATCTTGTTGAACATTTCATTAATATTTTAAACGCATCACATTAGTATACATAATAAAAAAATTCTCACTTATATAATAGATATGTAAAAACATAGTGATAGAATTAAATTAAACAGAAAACTAGCTCTATCATAAATGCTAGAACTATCCTCTTTCTTTATTCTCTTTAACACTAGCATATAGCAATACTATATATTACTTTTGTTGAAGATTCAACATTCATAACATTTCACGTCACTTGATACTGCAAAAAAAAAAAAATAATAGGAAGATATACTATTATTTTTTATATACTAAAAAGTCATCACAACATTCAATGTATAAACATTATAAATAGATATTTTTATTTGTCTTCATTTGAAATCACATATAAAAGTAAATAATTTTCTCACGCATGCAACCACTTTTTGTCTATTCCATATTATTGATCAAATTTAGTATTGTTTGTTTTTCTCTATCGAAGTACTTTGTTTATTTTAAAAATCTAAATATAACATAATTTAGCTTTGTGCAAATAAATACATCATAACTTTTACTCAAAAAAATATAGAACTCCTATTTGTTTCAAATAATATGTGGTACAATTAATTTGGATATGAGGAACGATTAATATTTTTAATAAATTAAAATAAAATATTTTATTTTAATTATACACCAAAAGAAAATTAAGCCAGAATAATATGATTCCATCTTTAAACTTAATTTGTGAGGTTTTATAATATAAAACTCTTGATAAATAGCACATTTCAATAATTTCTATTTATTTACAAATTTAATTTACCAATTTTTAAAAATAGTTGGATCCCTTTTTATAAGAATTATATTATTTTCTATTTAGAATTAATATTTAGATAATGCATGTATACCTAGCACAATTGATGGAAGAACTGATCTTGTAAGGGATACTAGTCCTATATTTTCAAGGGACTGCAGCAACATTGTCCACATTGATTGCTTTCATAGCAGCAGTGGTCGAGTTCGAGCAGTCACAAGTTGCACGACAGTCAATATTGGTTTTAGCCGCATTAACTAACCCTTTAATGCCTTAAAAACAACTTGGCGAAAAAACACCACTGTTCTGAAGATAACGTAGGCAAGGCGCAAGGCTATTATACACTTGTACACATGAATCTGCACCATAGCAACATATGCTATCTTGAAGTTTCCAATGGTCAGAAATTATGTGATAAAAAGGATAAAAACGTTATTTAAAGTATTTTTACCAAAATAACACTCATGTTTTTTTATTGGTTTGTTATCATATTAAAGTATAATTTTGTGATGTCTCTATTCATTTCTTATCCCAAAAACCTTTAAGAGTAGATAAGGTAATTGCAAATCTTAGTAGCTCTAACCAATTTATTTTTCCTTAACAATCACTCCCTCAAAAGAAACACACACGACTGGACTTAAATTTAACCAAATAAGACCCCTTATTATCTCACTTAAATGATTTATATATAATTATGTTCTATTCCTTTGACTTATGTAAAAAAAAAGTAATTTAAATCACTTATAATAAAGTGTTTTTGATTATATAATTTGAAATTACATAAAATAAAAAACAATATATATAATCATGTAATAATTTCACTTTTTTATCATATCATAATTATGAATTAAAAAAATTAGCAATATATAATCATGTTGTAATTTTCTTTTTTGATCATATCTTAATTATGAATTATTCATAAACTCATTCAATTTTAATATAGTTGAATTCATAAAATCCTTATGAACTAAGAAATCTAATGGCATGCTACAATTTATTTGATACATGTGAAAATGTTAATATAATAATTATTACTCTCTATTTTTTATAACTATCACTTTAAATATTTATACGCACTATATTTTATAATTCTATGGTTTTTTATATGCTAATTTTTGCATAAGAAATACAAAAAATATTTTAAAATAAACCGTACATAAATATTTTAAATTATTTCTAAAAACTACAATAATTAAAAGTATTTTTACATAAAATTCACCCGTGCAATAGGTTTACTATCCTTTATTTTCTTAAAGGTATGAGAAAGAGAGTAAGATAAAAATTAAATAATTCTATTTAGTAACTAATATTAAGCATATTCACTGTTTTTTTAAATTATATAACAACAAACACAAACCAAATATTTTATTAATATTGCACATATATAATAGATATGTAAAAAATTAGTGATAGTCTTAAATATAAAAGAAAACTAGCTCTATCATAAATGCTAGAACTATCCTCTTTCTTTATAATCTTTTACACTAGCATATAGCAATACCACATATTATTTTTGTTGAAGAATCAGCATTCATAACATTTGACATCACTTGATACTGCAAAAAAAACTTAATAAGAAGAAATAATGTTATTTTTTATATATTAAAAAGTCAACACAACATTCTACATATAAACATTATGAATAAATATTTTTATTTGTCTTCATTCGAAATTACATATAAAAGTAAACAATTTTAACATGCATGCTACCACTTTTTGTCTATTCCATATTGTTGATCAAAATTAGTACGGTTTGTATTTATCTATCTAAATACTTTGTCTATTTTAAAAATATAAATATAAACTAATTTAGTTTTGTGAAAATAAATACATCATAAATTTTACTGAAAAAGTATAAAATGTTCAACATAACAACATATGTTATCTTGAAGTTTCCCATGGTAAGAAATTAAGTGATATTGGATAGATCGAATGTTATGTGTGAGTTTGATGCAAGTTGGTAGGAATTTATATAGTGACTATTGAAAAATATTTTTAAGGTTTTTGAGTTTGGTTGTGGTTAATGTTTAATTTGAAATATGACCTTTATTTTTAGTCTCTAGTTATGATGTAAGGGAGAACCGCTAGACAATTTTTAAATAGACACTTTGAAGATGCTCTTTCTAAATAAGCGGTACCAAATATATTGTTCTATTCTTATATTACATCACTATTATTATGATAACATTTATATTATTTAATACTGATTTTTATAATATAATATTTATATTTTAGGAGATAAAGTTCAATGCAAGTTAAAATAGAACAAAGAATCTTGTTGAACATTTCATTAATATTTTAAACACATCACATTAGTATACATAATAAAAAAATTCTCACTTATATAATAGATATGTAAAAACATAGTGATAGAATTAAATTAAACAGAAAACTAGCTCTATCATAAATGCTAGAACTATCCTCTTTCTTTATTCTCTTTAACACTAGCATATAGCAATACTATATATTACTTTTGTTGAAGATTCAACATTCATAACATTTCACGTCACTTGATACTGCAAAAAAAAAATAAATAATAGGAAGATATACTATTATTTTTTATATACTAAAAAGTCATCACAACATTCAATGTATAAACATTATAAATAGATATTTTTATTTGTCTTCATTTGAAATCACATATAAAAGTAAATAATTTTCTCACGCATGCAACCACTTTTTGTCTATTCCATATTATTGATCAAATTTAGTATTGTTTGTTTTTCTCTATCGAAGTACTTTGTTTATTTTAAAAATCTAAATATAACATAATTTAGCTTTGTGCAAATAAATACATCATAACTTTTACTCAAAAAAATATAGAACTCCTATTTGTTTCAAATAATATGTGGTACAATTAATTTGGATATGAGGAACGATTAATATTTTTAATAAATTAAAATAAAATATTTTATTTTAATTATACACCAAAAGAAAATTAAGCCAGAATAATATGATTCCATCTTTAAACTTAATTTGTGAGGTTTTATAATATAAAACTCTTGATAAATAGCACATTTCAATAATTTCTATTTATTTACAAATTTAATTTACCAATTTTTAAAAATAGTTGGATCCCTTTTTATAAGAATTATATTATTTTCTATTTAGAATTAATATTTAGATAATGCATGTATACCTAGCACAATTGATGGAAGAACTGATCTTGTAAGGGATACTAGTCCTATATTTTCAAGGGACTACAGCAACATTGTCCACATTGATTGCTTTCATAGCAGCAGTGGTCGAGTTCGAGCAGTCACAAGTTGCACGACAGTCAATATTGGTTTTAGCCGCATTAACTAACCCTTTAATGCCTTAAAAACAACTTGGCGAAAAAACACCACTGTTCTGAAGATAACGTAGGCAAGGCGCAAGGCTATTATACACTTGTACACATGAATCTGCACCATAGCAACATATGCTATCTTGAAGTTTCCAATGGTCAGAAATTATGTGATAAAAAGGATAAAAACGTTATTTAAAGTATTTTTACCAAAATAACACTCATGTTTTTTTATTGGTTTGTTATCATATTAAAGTATAATTTTGTGATGTCTCTATTCATTTCTTATCCCAAAAACCTTTAAGAGTAGATAAGGTAATTGCAAATCTTAGTAGCTCTAACCAATTTATTTTTCCTTAACAATCACTCCCTCAAAAGAAACACACACGACTGGACTTAAATTTAACCAAATAAGACCCCTTATTATCTCACTTAAATGATTTATATATAATTATGTTCTATTCCTTTGACTTATGTAAAAAAAAGTAATTTAAATCACTTATAATAAAGTGTTTTTGATTATATAATTTGAAATTACATAAAATAAAAAACAATATATATAATCATGTAATAATTTCACTTTTTTATCATATCATAATTATGAATTAAAAAAATTAGCAATATATAATCATGTTGTAATTTTCTTTTTTGATCATATCTTAATTATGAATTATTCATAAACTCATTCAATTTTAATATAGTTGAATTCATAAAATCCTTATGAACTAAGAAATCTAATGGCATGCTACAATTTATTTGATACATGTGAAAATGTTAATATAATAATTATTACTCTCTATTTTTTATAACTATCACTTTAAATATTTATACGCACTATATTTTATAATTCTATGGTTTTTTATATGCTAATTTTTGCATAAGAAATACAAAAAATATTTTAAAATAAACCGTACATAAATATTTTAAATTATTTCTAAAAACTACAATAATTAAAAGTATTTTTACATAAAATTCACCCGTGCAATAGGTTTACTATCCTTTATTTTCTTAAAGGTATGAGAAAGAGAGTAAGATAAAAATTAAATAATTCTATTTAGTAACTAATATTAAGCATATTCACTGTTTTTTTAAATTATATAACAACAAACACAAACCAAATATTTTATTAATACTGCACATATATAATAGATATGTAAAAAATTAGTGATAGTCTTAAATATAAAAGAAAAATAGCTCTATCATAAATGCTAGAACTATCCTCTTTCTTTATAATCTTTTACACTAGCATATAGCAATACCACATATTATTTTTGTTGAAGAATCAGCATTCATAACATTTGACATCACTTGATACTGCAAAAAAAACTTAATAAGAAGAAATAATGTTATTTTTTATATATTAAAAAGTCAACACAACATTCTACATATAAACATTATGAATAAATATTTTTATTTGTCTTCATTCGAAATTACATATAAAAGTAAACAATTTTAACATGCATGCTACCACTTTTTGTCTATTCCATATTGTTGATCAAAATTAGTACGGTTTGTATTTATCTATCTAAATACTTTGTCTATTTTAAAAATATAAATATAAACTAATTTAGTTTTGTGAAAATAAATACATCATAAATTTTACTGAAAAAGTATAAAATGTTCAACATAACAACATATGTTATCTTGAAGTTTCCCATGGTAAGAAATTAAGTGATATTGGATAGATCGAATGTTATGTGTGAGTTTGATGCAAGTTGGTAGGAATTTATATAGTGACTATTGAAAAATATTTTTAAGGTTTTTGAGTTTGGTTGTGGTTAATGTTTAATTTGAAATATGACCTTTATTTTTAGTCTCTAGTTATGATGTAAGGGAGAACCGCTAGACAATTTTTAAATAGACACTTTGAAGATGCTCTTTCTAAATAAGCGGTACCAAATATATTGTTCTATTCTTATATTACATCACTATTATTATGATAACATTTATATTATTTAATACTGATTTTTATAATATAATATTTATATTTTAGGAGATAAAGTTCAATGCAAGTTAAAATAGAACAAAGAATCTTGTTGAACATTTCATTAATATTTTAAACACATCACATTAGTATACATAATAAAAAAATTCTCACTTATATAATAGATATGTAAAAACATAGTGATAGAATTAAATTAAACAGAAAACTAGCTCTATCATAAATGCTAGAACTATCCTCTTTCTTTATTCTCTTTAACACTAGCATATAGCAATACTATATATTACTTTTGTTGAAGATTCAACATTCATAACATTTCACGTCACTTGATACTGCAAAAAAAAAATAAATAATAGGAAGATATACTATTATTTTTTATATACTAAAAAGTCATCACAACATTCAATGTATAAACATTATAAATAGATATTTTTATTTGTCTTCATTTGAAATCACATATAAAAGTAAATAATTTTCTCACGCATGCAACCACTTTTTGTCTATTCCATATTATTGATCAAATTTAGTATTGTTTGTTTTTCTCTATCGAAGTACTTTGTTTATTTTAAAAATCTAAATATAACATAATTTAGCTTTGTGCAAATAAATACATCATAACTTTTACTCAAAAAAATATAGAACTCCTATTTGTTTCAAATAATATGTGGTACAATTAATTTGGATATGAGGAACGATTAATATTTTTAATAAATTAAAATAAAATATTTTATTTTAATTATACACCAAAAGAAAATTAAGCCAGAATAATATGATTCCATCTTTAAACTTAATTTGTGAGGTTTTATAATATAAAACTCTTGATAAATAGCACATTTCAATAATTTCTATTTATTTACAAATTTAATTTACCAATTTTTAAAAATAGTTGGATCCCTTTTTATAAGAATTATATTATTTTCTATTTAGAATTAATATTTAGATAATGCATGTATACCTAGCACAATTGATGGAAGAACTGATCTTGTAAGGGATACTAGTCCTATATTTTCAAGGGACTGCAGCAACATTGTCCACATTGATTGCTTTCATAGCAGCAGTGGTCGAGTTCGAGCAGTCACAAGTTGCACGACAGTCAATATTGGTTTTAGCCGCATTAACTAACCCTTTAATGCCTTAAAAACAACTTGGCGAAAAAACACCACTGTTCTGAAGATAACGTAGGCAAGGCGCAAGGCTATTATACACTTGTACACATGAATCTGCACCATAGCAACATATGCTATCTTGAAGTTTCCAATGGTCAGAAATTATGTGATAAAAAGGATAAAAACGTTATTTAAAGTATTTTTACCAAAATAACACTCATGTTTTTTTATTGGTTTGTTATCATATTAAAGTATAATTTTGTGATGTCTCTATTCATTTCTTATCCCAAAAACCTTTAAGAGTAGATAAGGTAATTGCAAATCTTAGTAGCTCTAACCAATTTATTTTTCCTTAACAATCACTCCCTCAAAAGAAACACACACGACTGGACTTAAATTTAACCAAATAAGACCCCTTATTATCTCACTTAAATGATTTATATATAATTATGTTCTATTCCTTTGACTTATGTAAAAAAAAAGTAATTTAAATCACTTATAATAAAGTGTTTTTGATTATATAATTTGAAATTACATAAAATAAAAAACAATATATATAATCATGTAATAATTTCACTTTTTTATCATATCATAATTATGAATTAAAAAAATTAGCAATATATAATCATGTTGTAATTTTCTTTTTTGATCATATCTTAATTATGAATTATTCATAAACTCATTCAATTTTAATATAGTTGAATTCATAAAATCCTTATGAACTAAGAAATCTAATGGCATGCTACAATTTATTTGATACATGTGAAAATGTTAATATAATAATTATTACTCTCTATTTTTTATAACTATCACTTTAAATATTTATACGCACTATATTTTATAATTCTATGGTTTTTTATATGCTAATTTTTGCATAAGAAATACAAAAAATATTTTAAAATAAACCGTACATAAATATTTTAAATTATTTCTAAAAACTACAATAATTAAAAGTATTTTTACATAAAATTCACCCGTGCAATAGGTTTACTATCCTTTATTTTCTTAAAGGTATGAGAAAGAGAGTAAGATAAAAATTAAATAATTCTATTTAGTAACTAATATTAAGCATATTCACTGTTTTTTTAAATTATATAACAACAAACACAAACCAAATATTTTATTAATATTGCACATATATAATAGATATGTAAAAAATTAGTGATAGTCTTAAATATAAAAGAAAACTAGCTCTATCATAAATGCTAGAACTATCCTCTTTCTTTATAATCTTTTACACTAGCATATAGCAATACCACATATTATTTTTGTTGAAGAATCAGCATTCATAACATTTGACATCACTTGATACTGCAAAAAAAACTTAATAAGAAGAAATAATGTTATTTTTTATATATTAAAAAGTCAACACAACATTCTACATATAAACATTATGAATAAATATTTTTATTTGTCTTCATTCGAAATTACATATAAAAGTAAACAATTTTAACATGCATGCTACCACTTTTTGTCTATTCCATATTGTTGATCAAAATTAGTACGGTTTGTATTTATCTATCTAAATACTTTGTCTATTTTAAAAATATAAATATAAACTAATTTAGTTTTGTGAAAATAAATACATCATAAATTTTACTGAAAAAGTATAAAATGTTCAACATAACAACATATGTTATCTTGAAGTTTCCCATGGTAAGAAATTAAGTGATATTGGATAGATCGAATGTTATGTGTGAGTTTGATGCAAGTTGGTAGGAATTTATATAGTGACTATTGAAAAATATTTTTAAGGTTTTTGAGTTTGGTTGTGGTTAATGTTTAATTTGAAATATGACCTTTATTTTTAGTCTCTAGTTATGATGTAAGGGAGAACCGCTAGACAATTTTTAAATAGACACTTTGAAGATGCTCTTTCTAAATAAGCGGTACCAAATATATTGTTCTATTCTTATATTACATCACTATTATTATGATAACATTTATATTATTTAATACTGATTTTTATAATATAATATTTATATTTTAGGAGATAAAGTTCAATGCAAGTTAAAATAGAACAAAGAATCTTGTTGAACATTTCATTAATATTTTAAACACATCACATTAGTATACATAATAAAAAAATTCTCACTTATATAATAGATATGTAAAAACATAGTGATAGAATTAAATTAAACAGAAAACTAGCTCTATCATAAATGCTAGAACTATCCTCTTTCTTTATTCTCTTTAACACTAGCATATAGCAATACTATATATTACTTTTGTTGAAGATTCAACATTCATAACATTTCACGTCACTTGATACTGCAAAAAAAAAATAAATAATAGGAAGATATACTATTATTTTTTATATACTAAAAAGTCATCACAACATTCAATGTATAAACATTATAAATAGATATTTTTATTTGTCTTCATTTGAAATCACATATAAAAGTAAATAATTTTCTCACGCATGCAACCACTTTTTGTCTATTCCATATTATTGATCAAATTTAGTATTGTTTGTTTTTCTCTATCGAAGTACTTTGTTTATTTTAAAAATCTAAATATAACATAATTTAGCTTTGTGCAAATAAATACATCATAACTTTTACTCAAAAAAATATAGAACTCCTATTTGTTTCAAATAATATGTGGTACAATTAATTTGGATATGAGGAACGATTAATATTTTTAATAAATTAAAATAAAATATTTTATTTTAATTATACACCAAAAGAAAATTAAGCCAGAATAATATGATTCCATCTTTAAACTTAATTTGTGAGGTTTTATAATATAAAACTCTTGATAAATAGCACATTTCAATAATTTCTATTTATTTACAAATTTAATTTACCAATTTTTAAAAATAGTTGGATCCCTTTTTATAAGAATTATATTATTTTCTATTTAGAATTAATATTTAGATAATGCATGTATACCTAGCACAATTGATGGAAGAACTGATCTTGTAAGGGATACTAGTCCTATATTTTCAAGGGACTGCAGCAACATTGTCCACATTGATTGCTTTCATAGCAGCAGTGGTCGAGTTCGAGCAGTCACAAGTTGCACGACAGTCAATATTGGTTTTAGCCGCATTAACTAACCCTTTAATGCCTTAAAAACAACTTGGCGAAAAAACACCACTGTTCTGAAGATAACGTAGGCAAGGCGCAAGGCTATTATACACTTGTACACATGAATCTGCACCATAGCAACATATGCTATCTTGAAGTTTCCAATGGTCAGAAATTATGTGATAAAAAGGATAAAAACGTTATTTAAAGTATTTTTACCAAAATAACACTCATGTTTTTTTATTGGTTTGTTATCATATTAAAGTATAATTTTGTGATGTCTCTATTCATTTCTTATCCCAAAAACCTTTAAGAGTAGATAAGGTAATTGCAAATCTTAGTAGCTCTAACCAATTTATTTTTCCTTAACAATCACTCCCTCAAAAGAAACACACACGACTGGACTTAAATTTAACCAAATAAGACCCCTTATTATCTCACTTAAATGATTTATATATAATTATGTTCTATTCCTTTGACTTATGTAAAAAAAAGTAATTTAAATCACTTATAATAAAGTGTTTTTGATTATATAATTTGAAATTACATAAAATAAAAAACAATATATATAATCATGTAATAATTTCACTTTTTTATCATATCATAATTATGAATTAAAAAAATTAGCAATATATAATCATGTTGTAATTTTCTTTTTTGATCATATCTTAATTATGAATTATTCATAAACTCATTCAATTTTAATATAGTTGAATTCATAAAATCCTTATGAACTAAGAAATCTAATGGCATGCTACAATTTATTTGATACATGTGAAAATGTTAATATAATAATTATTACTCTCTATTTTTTATAACTATCACTTTAAATATTTATACGCACTATATTTTATAATTCTATGGTTTTTTATATGCTAATTTTTGCATAAGAAATACAAAAAATATTTTAAAATAAACCGTACATAAATATTTTAAATTATTTCTAAAAACTACAATAATTAAAAGTATTTTTACATAAAATTCACCCGTGCAATAGGTTTACTATCCTTTATTTTCTTAAAGGTATGAGAAAGAGAGTAAGATAAAAATTAAATAATTCTATTTAGTAACTAATATTAAGCATATTCACTGTTTTTTTAAATTATATAACAACAAACACAAACCAAATATTTTATTAATATTGCACATATATAATAGATATGTAAAAAATTAGTGATAGTCTTAAATATAAAAGAAAAATAGCTCTATCATAAATGCTAGAACTATCCTCTTTCTTTATAATCTTTTACACTAGCATATAGCAATACCACATATTATTTTTGTTGAAGAATCAGCATTCATAACATTTGACATCACTTGATACTGCAAAAAAAACTTAATAAGAAGAAATAATGTTATTTTTTATATATTAAAAAGTCAACACAACATTCTACATATAAACATTATGAATAAATATTTTTATTTGTCTTCATTCGAAATTACATATAAAAGTAAACAATTTTAACATGCATGCTACCACTTTTTGTCTATTCCATATTGTTGATCAAAATTAGTACGGTTTGTATTTATCTATCTAAATACTTTGTCTATTTTAAAAATATAAATATAAACTAATTTAGTTTTGTGAAAATAAATACATCATAAATTTTACTGAAAAAGTATAAAATGTTCAACATAACAACATATGTTATCTTGAAGTTTCCCATGGTAAGAAATTAAGTGATATTGGATAGATCGAATGTTATGTGTGAGTTTGATGCAAGTTGGTAGGAATTTATATAGTGACTATTGAAAAATATTTTTAAGGTTTTTGAGTTTGGTTGTGGTTAATGTTTAATTTGAAATATGACCTTTATTTTTAGTCTCTAGTTATGATGTAAGGGAGAACCGCTAGACAATTTTTAAATAGACACTTTGAAGATGCTCTTTCTAAATAAGCGGTACCAAATATATTGTTCTATTCTTATATTACATCACTATTATTATGATAACATTTATATTATTTAATACTGATTTTTATAATATAATATTTATATTTTAGGAGATAAAGTTCAATGCAAGTTAAAATAGAACAAAGAATCTTGTTGAACATTTCATTAATATTTTAAACACATCACATTAGTATACATAATAAAAAAATTCTCACTTATATAATAGATATGTAAAAACATAGTGATAGAATTAAATTAAACAGAAAACTAGCTCTATCATAAATGCTAGAACTATCCTCTTTCTTTATTCTCTTTAACACTAGCATATAGCAATACTATATATTACTTTTGTTGAAGATTCAACATTCATAACATTTCACATCACTTGATACTGCAAAAAAAAAAATATAATAGGAAGATATACTATTATTTTTTATATACTAAAAAGTCATCACAACATTCAATGTATAAACATTATAAATAGATATTTTTATTTGTCTTCATTTGAAATCACATATAAAAGTAAATAATTTTCTCACGCATGCAACCACTTTTTGTCTATTCCATATTATTGATCAAATTTAGTATTGTTTGTTTTTCTCTATCTAAGTACTTTGTTTATTTTAAAAATCTAAATATAAAATAATTTAGCTTTGTGCAAATAAATACATCATAACTTTTACTCAAAAAAATATAGAACTCCTATTTGTTTCAAATAATATTTGGTACAATTAATTTGGATATGAGGAACGATTAATATTTTTAATAAATTAAAATAAAATATTTTATTTTAATTATACACCAAAAGAAAATTAAGCCAGAATAATATGATTCCATCTTTAAACTTAATTTGTGAGGTTTTATAATATAAAACTCTTGATAAATAGCACATTTCAATAATTTCTATTTATTTACAAATTTAATTTACCAATTTTAAAAAATAGTTGGATCCCTTTTTATAAGAATTATATTATTTTCTATTTAGAATTAATATTTAGATAATGCATGTATACCTAGCACAATTGATGGAAGAACTGATCTTGTAAGGGATACTAGTCCTATATTTTCAAGGGACTGCAGCAACATTGTCCACATTGATTGCTTTCATAGCAGCAGTGGTCGAGTTCGAGCAGTCACAAGTTGCACGACAGTCAATATTGGTTTTAGCCGCATTAACTAACCCTTTAATGCCTTAAAAACAACTTGGCGAAAAAACACCACTGTTCTGAAGATAACGTAGGCAAGGCGCAAGGCTATTATACACTTGTACACATGAATCTGCACCATAGCAACATATGCTATCTTGAAGTTTCCAATGGTCAGAAATTATGTGATAAAAAGGATAAAAACGTTATTTAAAAATTTTTTACCAAAATAACACTCATGTTTTTTTATTGGTTTGTTATCATATTAAAGTATAATTTTGTGATGTCTCTATTCATTTCTTATCCCAAAAACCTTTAAGAGTAGATAAGGTAATTGCAAATCTTAGTAGCTCTAACCAATTTATTTTTCCTTAACAATCACTCCCTCAAAAGAAACACACACGACTGGACTTAAATTTAACCAAATAAGACCCCTTATTATCTCACTTAAATGATTTATATATAATTATGTTCTATTCCTTTGACTTATGTAAAAAAAAAGTAATTTAAATCACTTATAATAAAGTGTTTTTGATTATATAATTTGAAATTACATAAAATAAAAAACAATATATATAATCATGTAATAATTTCACTTTTTTATCATATCATAATTATGAATTAAAAAAATTAGCAATATATAATCATGTTGTAATTTTCTTTTTTGATCATATCTTAATTATGAATTATTCATAAACTCATTCAATTTTAATATAGTTGAATTCATAAAATCCTTATGAACTAAGAAATCTAATGGCATGCTACAATTTATTTGATACATGTGAAAATGTTAATATAATAATTATTACTCTCTATTTTTTATAACTATCACTTTAAATATTTATACGCACTATATTTTATAATTCTATGGTTTTTTATATGCTAATTTTGCATAAGAAATACAAAAAATATTTTAAAATAAACCGTACATAAATATTTTAAATTATTTCTAAAAACTACAATAATTAAAAGTATTTTTACATAAAATTCACCCGTGCAATAGGTTTACTATCCTTTATTTTCTTAAAGGTATGAGAAAGAGAGTAAGATAAAAATTAAATAATTCTATTTAGTAACTAATATTAAGCATATTCACTGTTTTTTTAAATTATATAACAACAAACACAAACCAAATATTTTATTAATATTGCACATATATAATAGATATGTAAAAAATTAGTGATAGTCTTAAATATAAAAGAAAACTAGCTCTATCATAAATGCTAGAACTATCCTCTTTCTTTATAATCTTTTACACTAGCATATAGCAATACCACATATTATTTTTGTTGAAGAATCAGCATTCATAACATTTGACATCACTTGATACTGCAAAAAAAACTTAATAAGAAGAAATAATGTTATTTTTTATATATTAAAAAGTCAACACAACATTCTACATATAAACATTATGAATAAATATTTTTATTTGTCTTCATTCGAAATTACATATAAAAGTAAACAATTTTAACATGCATGCTACCACTTTTTGTCTATTCCATATTGTTGATCAAAATTAGTACGGTTTGTATTTATCTATCTAAATACTTTGTCTATTTTAAAAATATAAATATAAACTAATTTAGTTTTGTGAAAATAAATACATCATAAATTTTACTGAAAAAGTATAAAATGTTCAACATAACAACATATGTTATCTTGAAGTTTCCCATGGTAAGAAATTAAGTGATATTGGATAGATCGAATGTTATGTGTGAGTTTGATGCAAGTTGGTAGGAATTTATATAGTGACTATTGAAAAATATTTTTAAGGTTTTTGAGTTTGGTTGTGGTTAATGTTTAATTTGAAATATGACCTTTATTTTTAGTCTCTAGTTATGATGTAAGGGAGAACCGCTAGACAATTTTTAAATAGACACTTTGAAGATGCTCTTTCTAAATAAGCGGTACCAAATATATTGTTCTATTCTTATATTACATCACTATTATTATGATAACATTTATATTATTTAATACTGATTTTTATAATATAATATTTATATTTTAGGAGATAAAGTTCAATGCAAGTTAAAATAGAACAAAGAATCTTGTTGAACATTTCATTAATATTTTAAACACATCACATTAGTATACATAATAAAAAAATTCTCACTTATATAATAGATATGTAAAAACATAGTGATAGAATTAAATTAAACAGAAAACTAGCTCTATCATAAATGCTAGAACTATCCTCTTTCTTTATTCTCTTTAACACTAGCATATAGCAATACTATATATTACTTTTGTTGAAGATTCAACATTCATAACATTTCACGTCACTTGATACTGCAAAAAAAAAAAAATAATAGGAAGATATACTATTATTTTTTATATACTAAAAAGTCATCACAACATTCAATGTATAAACATTATAAATAGATATTTTTATTTGTCTTCATTTGAAATCACATATAAAAGTAAATAATTTTCTCACGCATGCAACCACTTTTTGTCTATTCCATATTATTGATCAAATTTAGTATTGTTTGTTTTTCTCTATCGAAGTACTTTGTTTATTTTAAAAATCTAAATATAACATAATTTAGCTTTGTGCAAATAAATACATCATAACTTTTACTCAAAAAAATATAGAACTCCTATTTGTTTCAAATAATATGTGGTACAATTAATTTGGATATGAGGAACGATTAATATTTTTAATAAATTAAAATAAAATATTTTATTTTAATTATACACCAAAAGAAAATTAAGCCAGAATAATATGATTCCATCTTTAAACTTAATTTGTGAGGTTTTATAATATAAAACTCTTGATAAATAGCACATTTCAATAATTTCTATTTATTTACAAATTTAATTTACCAATTTTTAAAAATAGTTGGATCCCTTTTTATAAGAATTATATTATTTTCTATTTAGAATTAATATTTAGATAATGCATGTATACCTAGCACAATTGATGGAAGAACTGATCTTGTAAGGGATACTAGTCCTATATTTTCAAGGGACTGCAGCAACATTGTCCACATTGATTGCTTTCATAGCAGCAGTGGTCGAGTTCGAGCAGTCACAAGTTGCACGACAGTCAATATTGGTTTTAGCCGCATTAACTAACCCTTTAATGCCTTAAAAACAACTTGGCGAAAAAACACCACTGTTCTGAAGATAACGTAGGCAAGGCGCAAGGCTATTATACACTTGTACACATGAATCTGCACCATAGCAACATATGCTATCTTGAAGTTTCCAATGGTCAGAAATTATGTGATAAAAAGGATAAAAACGTTATTTAAAGTATTTTTACCAAAATAACACTCATGTTTTTTTATTGGTTTTTTATCATATTAAAGTATAATTTTGTGATGTCTCTATTCATTTCTTATCCCAAAAACCTTTAAGAGTAGATAAGGTAATTGCAAATCTTAGTAGCTCTAACCAATTTATTTTTCCTTAACAATCACTCCCTCAAAAGAAACACACACGACTGGACTTAAATTTAACCAAATAAGACCCCTTATTATCTCACTTAAATGATTTATATATAATTATGTTCTATTCCTTTGACTTATGTAAAAAAAAAAGTAATTTAAATCACTTATAATAAAGTGTTTTTGATTATATAATTTGAAATTACATAAAATAAAAAACAATATATATAATCATGTAATAATTTCATTTTTTTATCATATCATAATTATGAATTAAAAAAATTAGCAATATATAATCATGTAGTAATTTTCTTTTTTGATCATATCTTAATTATGAATTATTCATAAACTCATTCAATTTTAATATAGTTGAATTCATAAAATCCTTATGAACTAAGAAATCTAATGGCATGCTACAATTTATTTGATACATGTGAAAATGTTAATATAATAATTATTACTCTCTATTTTTTATAACTATCACTTTAAATATTTATACGCACTATATTTTATAATTCTATGGTTTTTTATATGCTAATTTTTGCATAAGAAATACAAAAAATATTTTAAAATAAACCGTACATAAATATTTTAAATTATTTCTAAAAACTACAATAATTAAAAGTATTTTTACATAAAATTCACCCGTGCAATAGGTTTACTATCCTTTATTTTCTTAAAGGTATGAGAAAGAGAGTAAGATAAAAATTAAATAATTCTATTTAGTAACTAATATTAAGCATATTCACTGTTTTTTTAAATTATATAACAACAAACACAAACCAAATATTTTATTAATATTGCACATATATAATAGATATGTAAAAAATTAGTGATAGTCTTAAATATAAAAGAAAACTAGCTCTATCATAAATGCTAGAACTATCCTCTTTCTTTATAATCTTTTACACTAGCATATAGCAATACCACATATTATTTTTGTTGAAGAATCAACATTCATAACATTTGACATCACTTGATACTGCAAAAAAAACTTAATAAGAAGAAATAATGTTATTTTTTATATATTAAAAAGTCAACACAACATTCTACATATAAACATTATGAATAAATATTTTTATTTGTCTTCATTCGAAATTACATATAAAAGTAAACAATTTTAACATGCATGCTACCACTTTTTGTCTATTCCATATTGTTGATCAAAATTAGTACGGTTTGTATTTATCTATCTAAATACTTTGTCTATTTTAAAAATATAAATATAAACTAATTTAGTTTTGTGAAAATAAATACATCATAAATTTTACTGAAAAAGTATAAAATGTTCAACATAACAACATATGTTATCTTGAAGTTTCCCATGGTAAGAAATTAAGTGATATTGGATAGATCGAATGTTATGTGTGAGTTTGATGCAAGTTGGTAGGAATTTATATAGTGACTATTGAAAAATATTTTTAAGGTTTTTGAGTTTGGTTGTGGTTAATGTTTAATTTGAAATATGACCTTTATTTTTAGTCTCTAGTTATGATGTAAGGGAGAACCGCTAGACAATTTTTAAATAGACACTTTGAAGATGCTCTTTCTAAATAAGCGGTACCAAATATATTATTCTATTCTTATATTACATCACTATTATTATGATAACATTTATATTATTTAATACTGATTTTTATAATATAATATTTATATTTTAGGAGATAAAGTTCAATGCAAGTTAAAATAGAACAAAGAATCTTGTTGAACATTTCATTAATATTTTAAACACATCACATTAGTATACATAATAAAAAAATTCTCACTTATATAATAGATATGTAAAAACATAGTGATAGAATTAAATTAAACAGAAAACTAGCTCTATCATAAATGCTAGAACTATCCTCTTTCTTTATTCTCTTTAACACTAGCATATAGCAATACTATATATTACTTTTGTTGAAGATTCAACATTCTTAACATTTCACATCACTTGATACTGCAAAAAAAAAATATAATAGGAAGATATACTATTATTTTTTATATACTAAAAAGTCATCACAACATTCAATGTATAAACATTATAAATAGATATTTTTATTTGTCTTCATTTGAAATCACATATAAAAGTAAATAATTTTCTCACGCATGCAACCACTTTTTGTCTATTCCATATTATTGATCAAATTTAGTATTGTTTTTTTTTCTCTATCTAAGTACTTTGTTTATTTTAAAAATCTAAATATAAAATAATTTAGCTTTGTGCAAATAAATACATCATAACTTTTACTCAAAAAAATATAGAACTCCTATTTGTTTCAAATAATATGTGGTACAATTAATTTGGATATGAGGAACGATTAATATTTTTAATAAATTAAAATAAAATATTTTATTTTAATTATACACCAAAAGAATATTAAGCCAGAATAATATGATTCCATCTTTAAACTTAATTTGTGAGGTTTTATAATATAAAACTCTTGATAAATAGCACATTTCAATAATTTCTATTTATTTACAAATTTAATTTACCAATTTTAAAAAATAGTTGGATCCCTTTTTATAAGAATTATATTATTTTCTATTTAGAATTAATATTTAGATAATGCATGTATACCTAGCACAATTGATGGAAGAACTGATCTTGTAAGGGATACTAGTCCCATATTTTCAAGGGACTGCAGCAACATTGTCCACATTGATTGCTTTCATAGCAGCAGTGGTCGACTTCGAGCAGTCACAAGTTGCGCGACAGTCAATATTGGTTTTAGCCGCATTAACTAACCCTTTAATGCCTTAAAAACAACTTGGCGAAAAAACACCACTGTTCTGAAGATAACGTAGGCAAGGCGCAAGGCTATTATACACTTGTACACATGAATCTGCACCATAACAACATATGCTATCTTGAAGTTTCCAATGGTAAGAAATTATGTGATAAAAAAGATAAAAATGTTATTTAAAGTATTTTTACCAAAATAACACTCATGTTTTTTTATTGGTTTGTTATCATATTAAAGTATAATTTTGTGATGTCTCTATTCATTTCTTATGCCAAAAACCTTTAAGAGTAGATAAGGTAATTGCAAATCTTAGTAGCTCTAACCATTTTATTTTTCCTTAACAATCACTCCCTCAAAAGAAACACACACGACTGGACTTAAATTTAACCAAATAAGACCCGTTATTATCTCACTTAAATGATTTATATATAATTATGTTCTATTCCTTTGACTTATGTAAAAAAAAAGTAATTTAAATCACTTATAATAAAGTGTTTTTGATTATATAATTTGAAATTACATAAAATAAAAAACAATATATATAATCATGTAATAATTTCATTTTTTGATCATATCATAATTATGAATTAAAAAAATTAGCAATATATAATCATGTAGTAATTTTCTTTTTTGATCATATCTTAATTATGAATTATTCATAAACTCATTCAATTTTAATATAGTTGAATTCATAAAATCCTTATGAACTAAGAAATCTAATGGCATGCTACAATTTATTTGATACATGTGAAAATGTTAATATAATAATTATTACTCTCTATTTTTTATAACTATCACTTTAAATATTTATACGCACTATATTTTATAATTCTATGGTTTTTTATATGCTAATTTTTGCATAAGAAATACAAAAAATATTTTAAAATAAACCGTACATAAATATTTTAAATTATTTCTAAAAACTACAATAATTAAAAGTATTTTTACATAAAATTCACCCGTGCAATAGGTTTACTATCCTTTATTTTCTTAAAGGTATGAGAAAGAGAGTAAGATAAAAATTAAATAATTCTATTTAGTAACTAATATTAAGCATATTCACTGTTTTTTTAAATTATATAACAACAAACACAAACCAAATATTTTATTAATATTGCACATATATAATAGATATGTAAAAAATTAGTGATAGTCTTAAATATAAAAGAAAACTAGCTCTATCATAAATGCTAGAACTATCCTCTTTCTTTATAATCTTTTACACTAGCATATAGCAATACCACATATTATTTTTGTTGAAGAATCAGCATTCATAACATTTGACATCACTTGATACTGCAAAAAAAACTTAATAAGAAGAAATAATGTTATTTTTTATATATTAAAAAGTCAACACAACATTCTACATATAAACATTATGAATAAATATTTTTATTTGTCTTCATTCGAAATTACATATAAAAGTAAACAATTTTAACATGCATGCTACCACTTTTTGTCTATTCCATATTGTTGATCAAAATTAGTACGGTTTGTATTTATCTATCTAAATACTTTGTCTATTTTAAAAATATAAATATAAACTAATTTAGTTTTGTGAAAATAAATACATCATAAATTTTACTGAAAAAGTATAAAATGTTCAACATAACAACATATGTTATCTTGAAGTTTCCCATGGTAAGAAATTAAGTGATATTGGATAGATCGAATGTTATGTGTGAGTTTGATGCAAGTTGGTAGGAATTTATATAGTGACTATTGAAAAATATTTTTAAGGTTTTTGAGTTTGGTTGTGGTTAATGTTTAATTTGAAATATGACCTTTATTTTTAGTCTCTAGTTATGATGTAAGGGAGAACCGCTAGACAATTTTTAAATAGACACTTTGAAGATGCTCTTTCTAAATAAGCGGTACCAAATATATTGTTCTATTCTTATATTACATCACTATTATTATGATAACATTTATATTATTTAATACTGATTTTTATAATATAATATTTATATTTTAGGAGATAAAGTTCAATGCAAGTTAAAATAGAACAAAGAATCTTGTTGAACATTTCATTAATATTTTAAACACATCACATTAGTATACATAATAAAAAAATTCTCACTTATATAATAGATATGTAAAAACATAGTGATAGAATTAAATTAAACAGAAAACTAGCTCTATCATAAATGCTAGAACTATCCTCTTTCTTTATTCTCTTTAACACTAGCATATAGCAATACTATATATTACTTTTGTTGAAGATTCAACATTCATAACATTTCACATCACTTGATACTGCAAAAAAAAAATATAATAGGAAGATATACTATTATTTTTTATATACTAAAAAGTCATCACAACATTCAATGTATAAACATTATAAATAGATATTTTTATTTGTCTTCATTTGAAATCACATATAAAAGTAAATAATTTTCTCACGCATGCAACCACTTTTTGTCTATTCCATATTATTGATCAAATTTAGTATTGTTTTTTTTTCTCTATCTAAGTACTTTGTTTATTTTAAAAATCTAAATATAAAATAATTTAGCTTTGTGCAAATAAATACATCATAACTTTTACTCAAAAAAATATAGAACTCCTATTTGTTTCAAATAATATGTGGTACAATTAATTTGGATATGAGGAACGATTAATATTTTTAATAAATTAAAATAAAATATTTTATTTTAATTATACACCAAAAGAAAATTAAGCCAGAATAATATGATTCCATCTTTAAACTTAATTTGTGAGGTTTTATAATATAAAACTCTTGATAAATAGCACATTTCAATAATTTCTATTTATTTACAAATTTAATTTACCAATTTTAAAAAATAGTTGGATCCCTTTTTATAAGAATTATATTATTTTCTATTTAGAATTAATATTTAGATAATGCATGTATACCTAGCACAATTGATGGAAGAACTGATCTTGTAAGGGATACTAGTCCCATATTTTCAAGGGACTGCAGCAACATTGTCCACATTGATTGCTTTCATAGCAGCAGTGGTCGACTTCGAGCAGTCACAAGTTGCGCGACAGTCAATATTGGTTTTAGCCGCATTAACTAACCATTTAATGCCTTAAAAATAACTTGGCGAAAAAACACCACTGTTCTGAAGATAACGTAGGCAAGGCGCAAGGCTATTATACACTTGTACACATGAATCTGCACCATAACAACATATGCTATCTTGAAGTTTCCAATGGTAAGAAATTATGTGATAAAAAAGATAAAAACGTTATTTAAAGTATTTTTACCAAAATAACACTCATGTTTTTTTATTGGTTTGTTATCATATTAAAGTATAATTTTGTGATGTCTCTATTCATTTCTTATGCCAAAAACCTTTAAGAGTAGATAAGGTAATTGCAAATCTTAGTAGCTCTAACCATTTTATTTTTCCTTAACAATCACTCCCTCAAAAGAAACACACACGACTGGACTTAAATTTAACCAAATAAGACCCGTTATTATCTCACTTAAATGATTTATATATAATTATGTTCTATTCCTTTGACTTATGTAAAAAAAAGTAATTTAAATCACTTATAATAAAGTGTTTTTGATTATATAATTTGAAATTACATAAAATAAAAAACAATATTTATAATCATGTAATAATTTCATTTTTTGATCATATCATAATTATGAATTAAAAAAATTAGCAATATATAATCATGTAGTAATTTTCTTTTTTGATCATATCTTAATTATGAATTATTCATAAACTCATTCAATTTTAATATAGTTGAATTCATAAAATCCTTATGAACTAAGAAATCTAATGGCATGCTACAATTTATTTGATACATGTGAAAATGTTAATATAATAATTATTACTCTCTATTTTTTATAACTATCACTTTAAATATTTATACGCACTATATTTTATAATTCTATGCTTTTTTATATGCTAATTTTTGCATAAGAAATACAAAAAATATTTTAAAATAAACCGTACATAAATATTTTAAATTATTTCTAAAAACTACAATAATTAAAAGTATTTTTACATAAAATTCACCCGTGCAATAGGTTTACTATCCTTTATTTTCTTAAAGGTATGAGAAAGAGAGTAAGATAAAAATTAAATAATTCTATTTAGTAACTAATATTAAGCATATTCACTGTTTTTTTAAATTATATAACAACAAACACAAACCAAATATTTTATTAATATTGCACATATATAATAGATATGTAAAAAATTAGTGATAGTCTTAAATATAAAAGAAAACTAGCTCTATCATAAATGCTAGAACTATCCTCTTTCTTTATAATCTTTTACACTAGCATATAGCAATACCACATATTATTTTTGTTGAAGAATCAACATTCATAACATTTGACATCACTTGATACTGCAAAAAAAACTTAATAAGAAGAAATAATGTTATTTTTTATATATTAAAAAGTCAACACAACATTCTACATATAAACATTATGAATAAATATTTTTATTTGTCTTCATTCGAAATTACATATAAAAGTAAACAATTTTAACATGCATGCTACCACTTTTTGTCTATTCCATATTGTTGATCAAAATTAGTACGGTTTGTATTTATCTATCTAAATACTTTGTCTATTTTAAAAATATAAATATAAACTAATTTAGTTTTGTGAAAATAAATACATCATAAATTTTACTGAAAAAGTATAAAATGTTCAACATAACAACATATGTTATCTTGAAGTTTCCCATGGTAAGAAATTAAGTGATATTGGATAGATCGAATGTTATGTGGTTTGATGCAAGTTGGTAGGAATTTATATAGTGACTATTGAAAAATATTTTTAAGGTTTTTGAGTTTGGTTGTGGTTAATGTTTAATTTGAAATATGACCTTTATTTTTAGTCTCTAGTTATGATGTAAGGGAGAACCGCTAGACAATTTTTAAATAGACACTTTGAAGATGCTCTTTCTAAATAAGCGGTACCAAATATATTGTTCTATTCTTATATTACATCACTATTATTATGATAACATTTATATTATTTAATACTGATTTTTATAATATAATATTTATATTTTAGGAGATAAAGTTCAATGCAAGTTAAAATAGAACAAAGAATCTTGTTGAACATTTCATTAATATTTTAAACACATCACATTAGTATACATAATAAAAAAATTCTCACTTATATAATAGATATGTAAAAACATAGTGATAGAATTAAATTAAACAGAAAACTAGCTCTATCATAAATGCTAGAACTATCCTCTTTCTTTATTCTCTTTAACACTAGCATATAGCAATACTATATATTACTTTTGTTGAAGATTCAACATTCATAACATTTCACGTCACTTGATACTGCAAAAAAAAAAATAATAATAGGAAGATATACTATTATTTTTTATATACTAAAAAGTCATCACAACATTCAATGTATAAACATTATAAATAGATATTTTTATTTGTCTTCATTTGAAATCACATATAAAAGTAAATAATTTTCTCACGCATGCAACCACTTTTTGTCTATTCCATATTATTGATCAAATTTAGTATTGTTTGTTTTTCTCTATCGAAGTACTTTGTTTATTTTAAAAATCTAAATATAACATAATTTAGCTTTGTGCAAATAAATACATCATAACTTTTACTCAAAAAAATATAGAACTCCTATTTGTTTCAAATAATATGTGGTACAATTAATTTGGATATGAGGAACGATTAATATTTTTAATAAATTAAAATAAAATATTTTATTTTAATTATACACCAAAAGAAAATTAAGCCAGAATAATATGATTCCATCTTTAAACTTAATTTGTGAGGTTTTATAATATAAAACTCTTGATAAATAGCACATTTCAATAATTTCTATTTATTTACAAATTTAATTTACCAATTTTTAAAAATAGTTGGATCCCTTTTTATAAGAATTATATTATTTTCTATTTAGAATTAATATTTAGATAATGCATGTATACCTAGCACAATTGATGGAAGAACTGATCTTGTAAGGGATACTAGTCCTATATTTTCAAGGGACTGCAGCAACATTGTCCACATTGATTGCTTTCATAGCAGCAGTGGTCGAGTTCGAGCAGTCACAAGTTGCACGACAGTCAATATTGGTTTTAGCCGCATTAACTAACCCTTTAATGCCTTAAAAACAACTTGGCGAAAAAACACCACTGTTCTGAAGATAACGTAGGCAAGGCGCAAGGCTATTATACACTTGTACACATGAATCTGCACCATAACAACATATGCTATCTTGAAGTTTCCAATGGTCAGAAATTATGTGATAAAAAGGATAAAAACGTTATTTAAAGTATTTTTACCAAAATAACACTCATGTTTTTTTATTGGTTTGTTATCATATTAAAGTATAATTTTGTGATGTCTCTATTCATTTCTTATCCCAAAAACCTTTAAGAGTAGATAAGGTAATTGCAAATCTTAGTAGCTCTAACTAATTTATTTTTCCTTAACAATCACTCCCTCAAAAGAAACACACACGACTGGACTTAAATTTAACCAAATAAGACCCCTTATTATCTCACTTAAATGATTTATATATAATTATGTTCTATTCCTTTGACTTATGTAAAAAAAAAGTAATTTAAATCACTTATAATAAAGTGTTTTTGATTATATAATTTGAAATTACATAAAATAAAAAACAATATATATAATCATGTAATAATTTCATTTTTTTATCATATCATAATTATGAATTAAAAAAATTAGCAATATATAATCATGTAGTAATTTTCTTTTTTGATCATATCTTAATTATGAATTATTCATAAACTCATTCAATTTTAATATAGTTGAATTCATAAAATCCTTATGAACTAAGAAATCTAATGGCATGCTACAATTTATTTGATACATGTGAAAATGTTAATATAATAATTATTACTCTCTATTTTTTATAACTATCACTTTAAATATTTATACCTTCACTATATTTTATAATTCTATGCTTTTTTATATGCTAATTTTTGCATAAGAAATACAAAAAATATTTTAAAATAAACCGTACATAAATATTTTAAATTATTTCTAAAAACTACAATAATTAAAAGTATTTTTACATAAAATTCACCCGTGCAATAGGTTTACTATCCTTTATTTTCTTAAAGGTATGAGAAAGAGAGTAAGATAAAAATTAAATAATTCTATTTAGTAACTAATATTAAGCATATTCACTGTTTTTTTAAATTATATAACAACAAACACAAACCAAATATTTTATTAATATTGCACATATATAATAGATATGTAAAAAATTAGTGATAGTCTTAAATATAAAAGAAAAATAGCTCTATCATAAATGCTAGAACTATCCTCTTTCTTTATAATCTTTTACACTAGCATATAGCAATACCACATATTATTTTTGTTGAAGAATCAGCATTCATAACATTTGACATCACTTGATACTGCAAAAAAAACTTAATAAGAAGAAATAATGTTATTTTTTATATATTAAAAAGTCAACACAACATTCTACATATAAACATTATGAATAAATATTTTTATTTGTCTTCATTCGAAATTACATATAAAGGTAAACAATTTTAACATGCATGCTACCACTTTTTGTCTATTCCATATTGTTGATCAAAATTAGTACGGTTTGTATTTATCTATCTAAATACTTTGTCTATTTTAAAAATATAAATATAAACTAATTTAGTTTTGTGAAAATAAATACATCATAAATTTTACTGAAAAAGTATAAAATGTTCAACATAACAACATATGTTATCTTGAAGTTTCCCATGGTAAGAAATTAAGTGATATTGGATAGATCGAATGTTATGTGTGAGTTTGATGCAAGTTGGTAGGAATTTATATAGTGACTATTGAAAAATATTTTTAAGGTTTTTGAGTTTGGTTGTGGTTAATGTTTAATTTGAAATATGACCTTTATTTTTAGTCTCTAGTTATGATGTAAGGGAGAACCGCTAGACAATTTTTAAATAGACACTTTGAAGATGCTCTTTCTAAATAAGCGGTACCAAATATATTGTTCTATTCTTATATTACATCACTATTATTATGATAACATTTTTATTATTTAATACTGATTTTTATAATATAATATTTATATTTTAGGAGATAAAGTTCAATGCAAGTTAAAATAGAACAAAGAATCTTGTTGAACATTTCATTAATATTTTAAACACATCACATTAGTATACATAATAAAAAAATTCTCACTTATATAATAGATATGTAAAAACATAGTGATAGAATTAAATTAAACAGAAAACTAGCTCTATCATAAATGCTAGAACTATCCTCTTTCTTTATTCTCTTTAACACTAGCATATAGCAATACTATATATTACTTTTGTTGAAGATTCAACATTCATAACATTTCACATCACTTGATACTGCAAAAAAAAAAATATAATAGGAAGATATACTATTATTTTTTATATACTAAAAAGTCATCACAACATTCAATGTATAAACATTATAAATAGATATTTTTATTTGTCTTCATTTGAAATCACATATAAAAGTAAATAATTTTCTCACGCATGCAACCACTTTTTGTCTATTCCATATTATTGATCAAATTTAGTATTGTTTGTTTTTCTCTATCTAAGTACTTTGTTTATTTTAAAAATCTAAATATAAAATAATTTAGCTTTGTGCAAATAAATACATCATAACTTTTACTCAAAAAATATAGAACTCCTATTTGTTTCAAATAATATGTGGTACAATTAATTTGGATATGAGGAACGATTAATATTTTTAATAAATTAAAATAAAATATTTTATTTTAATTATACACCAAAAGAAAATTAAGCCAGAATAATATGATTCCATGTTTAAACTTAATTTGTGAGGTTTTATAATATAAAACTCTTGATAAATAGCACATTTCAATAATTTCTATTTATTTACAAATTTAATTTACCAATTTTAAAAAATAGTTGGATCCCTTTTTATAAGAATTATATTATTTTCTATTTAGAATTAATATTTAGATAATGCATGTATACCTAGCACAATTGATGGAAGAACTGATCTTGTAAGGGATACTAGTCCCATATTTTCAAGGGACTGCAGCAACATTGTCCACATTGATTGATTTCATAGCAGCAGTGGTCGACTTCGAGCAGTCACAAGTTGCGCGACAGTCAATATTGGTTTTAGCCGCATTAACTAACCCTTTAATGCCTTAAAAACAACTTGGCGAAAAAACACCACTGTTCTGAAGATAACGTAGGCAAGGCGCAAGGCTATTATACACTTGTACACATGAATCTGCACCATAACAACATATGCTATCTTGAAGTTTCCAATGGTAAGAAATTATGTGATAAAAAAGATAAAAACGTTATTTAAAGTATTTTTACCAAAATAACACTCATGTTTTTTTATTGGTTTGTTATCATATTAAAGTATAATTTTGTGATGTCTCTATTCATTTCTTATGCCAAAAACCTTTAAGAGTAGATAAGGTAATTGCAAATCTTAGTAGCTCTAACCATTTTATTTTTCCTTAACAATCACTCCCTCAAAAGAAACACACACGACTGGACTTAAATTTAACCAAATAAGACCCGTTATTATCTCACTTAAATGATTTATATATAATTATGTTCTATTCCTTTGACTTATGTAAAAAAAAAGTAATTTAAATCACTTATAATAAAGTGTTTTTGATTATATAATTTGAAATTACATAAAATAAAAAACAATATATATAATCATGTAATAATTTCATTTTTTGATCATATCATAATTATGAATTAAAAAAATTAGCAATATATAATCATGTAGTAATTTTCTTTTTTGATCATATCTTAATTATGAATTATTCATAAACTCATTCAATTTTAATATAGTTGAATTCATAAAATCCTTATGAACTAAGAAATCTAATGGCATGCTACAATTTATTTGATACATGTGAAAATGTTAATATAATAATTATTACTCTCTATTTTTTATAACTATCACTTTAAATATTTATACGCACTATATTTTATAATTCTATGCTTTTACATATGCTAATTTTTGCATAAGAAATACAAAAAATATTTTAAAATAAACCGTACATAAATATTTTAAATTATTTCTAAAAACTACAATAATTAAAAGTATTTTTACATAAAATTCACCCGTGCAATAGGTTTACTATCCTTTATTTTCTTAAAGGTATGAGAAAGAGAGTAAGATAAAAATTAAATAATTCTATTTAGTAACTAATATTAAGCATATTCACTGTTTTTTTAAATTATATAACAACAAACACAAACCAAATATTTTATTAATATTGCACATATATAATAGATATGTAAAAAATTAGTGATAGTCTTAAATATAAAAGAAAACTAGCTCTATCATAAATGCTAGAACTATCCTCTTTCTTTATAATCTTTTACACTAGCATATAGCAATACCACATATTATTTTTGTTGAAGAATCAGCATTCATAACATTTGACATCACTTGATACTGCAAAAAAAACTTAATAAGAAGAAATAATGTTATTTTTTTTATATTAAAAAGTCAACACAACATTCTACATATAAACATTATGAATAAATATTTTTATTTGTCTTCATTCGAAATTACATATAAAAGTAAACAATTTTAACATGCATGCTACCACTTTTTGTCTATTCCATATTGTTGATCAAAATTAGTACGGTTTGTATTTATCTATCTAAATACTTTGTCTATTTTAAAAATATAAATATAAACTAATTTAGTTTTGTGAAAATAAATACATCATAAATTTTACTGAAAAAGTATAAAATGTTCAACATAACAACATATGTTATCTTGAAGTTTCCCATGGTAAGAAATTAAGTGATATTGGATAGATCGAATGTTATGTGTGAGTTTGATGCAAGTTGGTAGGAATTTATATAGTGACTATTGAAAAATATTTTTAAGGTTTTTGAGTTTGGTTGTGGTTAATGTTTAATTTGAAATATGACCTTTATTTTTAGACTCTAGTTATGATGTAAGGGAGAACCGCTAGACAATTTTTAAATAGACACTTTGAAGATGCTCTTTCTAAATAAGCGGTACCAAATATATTGTTCTATTCTTATATTACATCACTATTATTATGATAACATTTATATTATTTAATACTGATTTTTATAATATAATATTTATATTTTAGGAGATAAAGTTCAATGCAAGTTAAAATAGAACAAAGAATCTTGTTGAACATTTCATTAATATTTTAAACACATCACATTAGTATACATAATAAAAAAATTCTCACTTATATAATAGATATGTAAAAACATAGTGATAGAATTAAATTAAACAGAAAACTAGCTCTATCATAAATGCTAGAACTATCCTCTTTCTTTATTCTCTTTAACACTAGCATATAGCAATACTATATATTACTTTTGTTGAAGATTCAACATTCATAACATTTCACATCACTTGATACTGCAAAAAAAAAAATATAATAGGAAGATATACTATTATTTTTTATATACTAAAAAGTCATCACAACATTCAATGTATAAACATTATAAATAGATATTTTTATTTGTCTTCATTTGAAATCACATATAAAAGTAAATAATTTTCTCACGCATGCAACCACTTTTTGTCTATTCCATATTATTGATCAAATTTAGTATTGTTTGTTTTTCTCTATCTAAGTACTTTGTTTATTTTAAAAATCTAAATATAAAATAATTTAGCTTTGTGCAAATAAATACATCATAACTTTTACTCAAAAAAATATAGAACTCCTATTTGTTTCAAATAATATGTGGTACAATTAATTTGGATATGAGGAACGATTAATATTTTTAATAAATTAAAATAAAATATTTTATTTTAATTATACACCAAAAGAAAATTAAGCCAGAATAATATGATTCCATGTTTAAACTTAATTTGTGAGGTTTTATAATATAAAACTCTTGATAAATAGCACATTTCAATAATTTCTATTTATTTACAAATTTAATTTACCAATTTTAAAAAATAGTTGGATCCCTTTTTATAAGAATTATATTATTTTCTATTTAGAATTAATATTTAGATAATGCATGTATACCTAGCACAATTGATGGAAGAACTGATCTTGTAAGGGATACTAGTCCCATATTTTCAAGGGACTGCAGCAACATTGTCCACATTGATTGCTTTCATAGCAGCAGTGGTCGACTTCGAGCAGTCACAAGTTGCGCGACAGTCAATATTGGTTTTAGCCGCATTAACTAACCCTTTAATGCCTTAAAAACAACTTGGCGAAAAAACACCACTGTTCTGAAGATAACGTAGGCAAGGCGCAAGGCTATTATACACTTGTACACATGAATCTGCACCATAACAACATATGCTATCTTGAAGTTTCCAATGGTAAGAAATTATGTGATAAAAAAGATAAAAACGTTATTTAAAGTATTTTTACCAAAATAACACTCATGTTTTTTTATTGGTTTGTTATCATATTAAAGTATAATTTTGTGATGTCTCTATTCATTTCTTATGCCAAAAACCTTTAGGAGTAGATAAGGTAATTGCAAATCTTAGTAGCTCTAACCATTTTATTTTTCCTTAACAATCACTCCCTCAAAAGAAACACACACGACTGGACTTAAATTTAACCAAATAAGACCCGTTATTATCTCACTTAAATGATTTATATATAATTATGTTCTATTCCTTTGACTTATGTAAAAAAAAAGTAATTTAAATCACTTATAATAAAGTGTTTTTGATTATATAATTTTAAATTACATAAAATAAAAAACAATATATATAATCATGTAATAATTTCATTTTTTTATCATATCATAATTATGAATTAAAAAAATTAGCAATATATAATCATGTAGTAATTTTCTTTTTTGATCATATTTTAATTATGAATTATTCATAAACTCATTCAATTTTAATATAGTTGAATTCATAAAATCCTTATGAACTAAGAAATCTAATGGCATGCTACAATTTATTTGATACATGTGAAAATGTTAATATAATAATTATTACTCTCTATTTTTTATAACTATCACTTTAAATATTTATACGCACTATATTTTATAATTCTATGCTTTTTTATATGCTAATTTTTGCATAAGAAATACAAAAAATATTTTAAAATAAACCGTACATAAATATTTTAAATTATTTCTAAAAACTACAATAATTAAAAGTATTTTTACATAAAATTCACCCGTGCAATAGGTTTACTATCCTTTATTTTCTTAAAGGTATGAGAAAGAGAGTAAGATAAAAATTAAATAATTCTATTTAGTAACTAATATTAAGCATATTCACTGTTTTTTTAAATTATATAACAACAAACACAAACCAAATATTTTATTAATATTGCACATATATAATAGATATGTAAAAAATTAGTGATAGTCTTAAATATAAAAGAAAAATAGCTCTATCATAAATGCTAGAACTATCCTCTTTCTTTATAATCTTTTACACTAGCATATAGCAATACCACATATTATTTTTGTTGAAGAATCAGCATTCATAACATTTGACATCACTTGATACTGCAAAAAAAACTTAATAAGAAGAAATAATGTTATTTTTTATATATTAAAAAGTCAACACAACATTCTACATATAAACATTATGAATAAATATTTTTATTTGTCTTCATTCGAAATTACATATAAAGGTAAACAATTTTAACATGCATGCTACCACTTTTTGTCTATTCCATATTGTTGATCAAAATTAGTACGGTTTGTATTTATCTATCTAAATACTTTGTCTATTTTAAAAATATAAATATAAACTAATTTAGTTTTGTGAAAATAAATACATCATAAATTTTACTGAAAAAGTATAAAATGTTCAACATAACAACATATGTTATCTTGAAGTTTCCCATGGTAAGAAATTAAGTGATATTGGATAGATCGAATGTTATGTGTGAGTTTGATGCAAGTTGGTAGGAATTTATATAGTGACTATTGAAAAATATTTTTAAGGTTTTTGAGTTTGGTTGTGGTTAATGTTTAATTTGAAATATGACCTTTATTTTTAGTCTCTAGTTATGATGTAAGGGAGAACCGCTAGACAATTTTTAAATAGACACTTTGAAGATGCTCTTTCTAAATAAGCGGTACCAAATATATTGTTCTATTCTTATATTACATCACTATTATTATGATAACATTTATATTATTTAATACTGATTTTTATAATATAATATTTATATTTTAGGAGATAAAGTTCAATGCAAGTTAAAATAGAACAAAGAATCTTGTTGAACATTTCATTAATATTTTAAACACATCACATTAGTATACATAATAAAAAAATTCTCACTTATATAATAGATATGTAAAAACATAGTGATAGAATTAAATTAAACAGAAAACTAGCTCTATCATAAATGCTAGAACTATCCTCTTTCTTTATTCTCTTTAACACTAGCATATAGCAATACTATATATTACTTTTGTTGAAGATTCAACATTCATAACATTTCACATCACTTGATACTGCAAAAAAAAAAAATATAATAGGAAGATATACTATTATTTTTTATATACTAAAAAGTCATCACAACATTCAATGTATAAACATTATAAATAGATATTTTTATTTGTCTTCATTTGAAATCACATATAAAAGTAAATAATTTTCTCACGCATGCAACCACTTTTTGTCTATTCCATATTATTGATCAAATTTAGTATTGTTTGTTTTTCTCTATCTAAGTACTTTGTTTATTTTAAAAATCTAAATATAAAATAATTTAGCTTTGTGCAAATAAATACATCATAACTTTTACTCAAAAAAATATAGAACTCCTATTTGTTTCAAATAATATGTGGTACAATTAATTTGGATATGAGGAACGATTAATATTTTTAATAAATTAAAATAAAATATTTTATTTTAATTATACACCAAAAGAAAATTAAGCCAGAATAATATGATTCCATCTTTAAACTTAATTTGTGAGGTTTTATAATATAAAACTCTTGATAAATAGCACATTTCAATAATTTCTATTTATTTACAAATTTAATTTACCAATTTTAAAAAATAGTTGGATCCCTTTTTATAAGAATTATATTATTTTCTATTTAGAATTAATATTTAGATAATGCATGTATACCTAGCACAATTGATGGAAGAACTGATCTTGTAAGGGATACTAGTCCCATATTTTCAAGGGACTGCAGCAACATTGTCCACATTGATTGCTTTCATAGCAGCAGTGGTCGACTTCGAGCAGTCACAAGTTGCGCGACAGTCAATATTGGTTTTAGCCGCATTAACTAACCCTTTAATGCCTTAAAAACAACTTGGCGAAAAAACACCACTGTTCTGAAGATAACGTAGGCAAGGCGCAAGGCTATTATACACTTGTACACATGAATCTGCACCATAACAACATATGCTATCTTGAAGTTTCCAATGGTAAGAAATTATGTGATAAAAAAGATAAAAACGTTATTTAAAGTATTTTTACCAAAATAACACTCATGTTTTTTTATTGGTTTGTTATCATATTAAAGTATAATTTTGTGATGTCTCTATTCATTTCTTATGCCAAAAACCTTTAGGAGTAGATAAGGTAATTGCAAATCTTAGTAGCTCTAACCATTTTATTTTTCCTTAACAATCACTCCCTCAAAAGAAACACACACGACTGGACTTAAATTTAACCAAATAAGACCCGTTATTATCTCACTTAAATGATTTATATATAATTATGTTCTATTCCTTTGACTTATGTAAAAAAAAAGTAATTTAAATCACTTATAATAAAGTGTTTTTGATTATATAATTTGAAATTACATAAAATAAAAAACAATATATATAATCATGTAATAATTTCATTTTTTGATCATATCATAATTATGAATTAAAAAAATTAGCAATATATAATCATGTAGTAATTTTCTTTTTTGATCATATCTTAATTATGAATTATTCATAAACTCATTCAATTTTAATATAGTTGAATTCATAAAATCCTTATGAACTAAGAAATCTAATGGCATGCTACAATTTATTTGATACATGTGAAAATGTTAATATAATAATTATTACTCTCTATTTTTTATAACTATCACTTTAAATATTTATACGCACTATATTTTATAATTCTATGCTTTTTTATATGCTAATTTTTGCATAAGAAATACAAAAAATATTTTAAAATAAACCGTACATAAATATTTTAAATTATTTCTAAAAACTACAATAATTAAAAGTATTTTTACATAAAATTCACCCGTGCAATAGGTTTACTATCCTTTATTTTCTTAAAGGTATGAGAAAGAGAGTAAGATAAAAATTAAATAATTCTATTTAGTAACTAATATTAAGCATATTCACTGTTTTTTTATAATTATATAACAACAAACACAAACCAAATATTTTATTAATATTGCACATATATAATAGATATGTAAAAAATTAGTGATAGTCTTAAATATAAAAGAAAACTAGCTCTATCATAAATGCTAGAACTATCCTCTTTCTTTATAATCTTTTACACTAGCATATAGCAATACCACATATTATTTTTGTTGAAGAATCAGCATTCATAACATTTGACATCAGTTGATACTGCAAAAAAAACTTAATAAGAAGAAATAATGTTATTTTTTATATATTAAAAAGTCAACACAACATTCTACATATAAACATTATGAATAAATATTTTTATTTGTCTTCATTCGAAATTACATATAAAAGTAAACAATTTTAACATGCATGCTACCACTTTTTGTCTATTCCATATTGTTGATCAAAATTAGTACGGTTTGTATTTATCTATCTAAATACTTTGTCTATTTTAAAAATATAAATATAAACTAATTTAGTTTTGTGAAAATAAATACATCATAAATTTTACTGAAAAAGTATAAAATGTTCAACATAACAACATATGTTATCTTGAAGTTTCCCATGGTAAGAAATTAAGTGATATTGGATAGATCGAATGTTATGTGTGAGTTTGATGCAAGTTGGTAGGAATTTATATAGTGACTATTGAAAAATATTTTTAACGTTTTTGAGTTTGGTTGTGGTTAATGTTTAATTTGAAATATGACCTTTATTTTTAGTCTCTAGTTATGATGTAAGGGAGAGCCGCTAGACAATTTTTAAATAGACACTTTGAAGATGCTCTTTCTAAATAAGCGGTACCAAATATATTGTTCTATTCTTATATTACATCACTATTATTATGATAACATTTATATTATTTAATACTGATTTTTATAATATAATATTTATATTTTAGGAGATAAAGTTCAATGCAAGTTAAAATAGAACAAAGAATCTTGTTGAACATTTCATTAATATTTTAAACACATCACATTAGTATACATAATAAAAAAATTCTCACTTATATAATAGATATGTAAAAACATAGTGATAGAATTAAATTAAACAGAAAACTAGCTCTATCATAAATGCTAGAACTATCCTCTTTCTTTATTCTCTTTAACACTAGCATATAGCAATACTATATATTACTTTTGTTGAAGATTCAACATTCATAACATTTCACATCACTTGATACTGCAAAAAAAAAAATATAATAGGAAGATATACTATTATTTTTTATATACTAAAAAGTCATCACAACATTCAATGTATAAACATTATAAATAGATATTTTTATTTGTCTTCATTTGAAATCACATATAAAAGTAAATAATTTTCTCACGCATGCAACCACTTTTTGTCTATTCCATATTATTGATCAAATTTAGTATTGTTTGTTTTTCTCTATCTAAGTACTTTGTTTATTTTAAAAATCTAAATATAAAATAATTTAGCTTTGTGCAAATAAATACATCATAACTTTTACTCAAAAAAATATAGAACTCCTATTTGTTTCAAATAATATGTGGTACAATTAATTTGGATATGAGGAACGATTAATATTTTTAATAAATTAAAATAAAATATTTTATTTTAATTATACACCAAAAGAAAATTAAGCCAGAATAATATGATTCCATCTTTAAACTTAATTTGTGAGGTTTTATAATATAAAACTCTTGATAAATAGCACATTTCAATAATATCTATTTATTTACAAATTTAATTTACCAATTTTAAAAAATAGTTGGATCCCTTTTTATAAGAATTATATTATTTTCTATTTAGAATTAATATTTAGACAATGCATGTATACCTAGCACAATTGATGGAAGAACTGATCTTGTAAGGGATACTAGTCCCATATTTTCAAGGGACTGCAGCAACATTGTCCGCATTGATTGCTTTCATAGCAGCAGTGGTTGACTTCGAGCAGTCACAAGTTGCGCGACAGTCAATATTGGTTTTAGCTGCATTAACTAACCCTTTAATGCCTTAAAAACAACTTGGCGAAAAAACACCACTGTTCTGAAGATAACGTAGGCAAGGCGCAAGGCTATTATACACTTGTACACATGAATCTGCACCATAACAACATATGCTATCTTGAAGTTTCCAATGGTAAGAAATTATGTGATAAAAAAGATAAAAACGTTATTTAAAGTATTTTTACCAAAATAACACTCATGTTTTTTTATTGGTTTGTTATCATATTAAAGTATAATTTTGTGATGTCTCTATTCATTTCTTATGCCAAAAACCTTTAAGAGTAGATAAGGTAATTGCAAATCTTAGTAGCTCTAACCATTTTATTTTTCCTTAACAATCACTCCCTCAAAAGAAACACACACGACTGGACTTAAATTTAACCAAATAAGACCCCTTATTATCTCACTTAAATGATTTATATATAATTATGTTCTATTCCTTTGACTTATGTAAAAAAAAAGTAATTTAAATCACTTATAATAAAGTGTTTTTGATTATATAATTTGAAATTACATAAAATAAAAAACAATATATATAATCATGTAATAATTTCATTTTTTGATCATATCATAATTATGAATTAAAAAAATTAGCAATATATAATCATGTAGTAATTTTCTTTTTTGATCATATCTTAATTATGAATTATTCATAAACTCATTCAATTTTAATATAGTTGAATTCATAAAATCCTTATGAACTAAGAAATCTAATGGCATGCTACAATTTATTTGATACATGTGAAAATGTTAATATAATAATTATTACTCTCTATTTTTTATAACTATCACTTTAAATATTTATACGCACTATATTTTATAATTCTATGCTTTTTTATATGCTATTTTTTGCATAAGAAATACAAAAAATATTTTAAAATAAACCGTACATAAATATTTTAAATTATTTCTAAAAACTACAATAATTAAAAGTATTTTTACATAAAATTCACCCGTGCAATAGGTTTACTATCCTTTATTTTCTTAAAGGTATGAGAAAGAGAGTAAGATAAAAATTAAATAATTCTATTTAGTAACTAATATTAAGCATATTCACTGTTTTTTTAAATTATATAACAACAAACACAAACCAAATATTTTATTAATATTGCACATATATAATAGATATGTAAAAAATTAGTGATAGTCTTAAATATAAAAGAAAACTAGCTCTATCATAAATGCTAGAACTATCCTCTTTCTTTATAATCTTTTACACTAGCATATAGCAATACCACATATTATTTTTGTTGAAGAATCAGCATTCATAACATTTGACATCACTTGATACTGCAAAAAAAAACTTAATAAGAAGAAATAATGTTATTTTTTATATATTAAAAAGTCAACACAACATTCTACATATAAACATTATGAATAAATATTTTTATTTGTCTTCATTCGAAATTACATATAAAGGTAAACAATTTTAACATGCATGCTACCACTTTTTGTCTATTCCATATTGTTGATCAAAATTAGTACGGTTTGTATTTATCTATCTAAATACTTTGTCTATTTTAAAAATATAAATATAAACTAATTTAGTTTTGTGAAAATAAATACATCATAAATTTTACTGAAAAAGTATAAAATGTTCAACATAACAACATATGTTATCTTGAAGTTTCCCATGGTAAGAAATTAAGTGATATTGGATAGATCGAATGTTATGTGTGAGTTTGATGCAAGTTGGTAGGAATTTATATAGTGACTATTGAAAAATATTTTTAAGGTTTTTGAGTTTGGTTGTGGTTAATGTTTAATTTGAAATATGACCTTTATTTTTAGTCTCTAGTTATGATGTAAGGGAGAGCCGCTAGACAATTTTTAAATAGACACTTTGAAGATGCTCTTTCTAAATAAGCGGTACCAAATATATTGTTCTATTCTTATATTACATCACTATTATTATGATAACATTTATATTATTTAATACTGATTTTTATAATATAATATTTATATTTTAGGAGATAAAGTTCAATGCAAGTTAAAATAGAACAAAGAATCTTGTTGAACATTTCATTAATATTTTAAACACATCACATTAGTATACATAATAAAAAAATGCTCACTTATATAATAGATATGTAAAAACATAGTGATAGTATTAAATTAAACAGAAAACTAGCTCTATCATAAATGCTAGAACTATCCTCTTTCTTTATTCTCTTTAACACTAGCATATAGAAATACTATATATTACTTTTGTTGAAGATTCAACATTCATAACATTTCACATCACTTGATACTGCAAAAAAAAAATATATATAATAGGAAGATATACTATTATTTTTTATATATTAAAAAGTCATCACAACATTCAATGTATAAACATTATAAATAGATATTTTTATTTGTCTTCATTTGAAATCACATATAAAAGTAAATAATTTTCTCACGCATGCAACCACTTTTTGTCTATTCCATATTATTGATCAAATTTAGTATTGTTTGTTTTTCTCTATCTAAGTACTTTGTTTATATTAAAAATCTAAATATAAAATAATTTAGCTTTGTGCAAATAAATACATCATAACTTTTACTCAAAAAAATATAGAACTCCTATTTGTTTCAAATAATATGTGGTACAATTAATTTGGATATGAGGAACGATTAATATTTTTAATAAATTAAAATAAAATATTTTATTTTAATTATACACCAAAAGAAAATTAAGCCAGAATAATATGACTCCATCTTTAAACTTAATTTGTGAGGTTTTATAATATAAAACTCTTGATAAATAGCACATTTCAATAATTTCTATTTATTTACAAATTTAATTTACCAATTTTAAAAAATAGTTGGATCCCTTTTTATAAGAATTGTATTATTTTCTATTTAGAATTAATATTTAGATAATGCATGTATACCTAGCACAATTGATGGAAGAACTGATCTTGTAAGGGATACTAGTCCCATATTTTCAAGGGACTGCAGCAACATTGTCCACATTGATTGCTTTCATAGCAGCAGTGGTCGAGTTCGAGCAGTCACAAGTTGCACGACAGTCAATATCGGTTTTAGCCGCATTAACTAACCCTTTAATGCCTTAAAAACAACTTGGCGAAAAAACACCACTGTTCTGAAGATAACGTAGGCAAGGCGCAAGGCTATTATACACTTGTACACATGAATCTGCACCATAACAACATATGCTATCTTGAAGTTTCCAATGGTCAGAAATTATGTGATAAAAAGGATAAAAACGTTATTTAAAGTATTTTTACCAAAATAACACTCATGTTTTTTTATTGGTTTGTTATCATATTAAAGTATAACTTTGTGATGTCTCTATTCATTTCTTATCCCAAAAACCTTTAAGAGTAGATAAGGTAATTGCAAATCTTAGTAGCTCTAACCAATTTATTTTTCCTTAACAATCACTCCCTCAAAAGAAACACACACGACTGGACTTAAATTTAACCAAATAAGACCCCTTATTATCTCACTTAAATGATTTATATATAATTATGTTCTATTCCTTTGACTTATGTAAAAAAAAAGTAATTTAAATCACTTATAATAAAGTGTTTTTGATTATATAATTTGAAATTACATAAAATAAAAAACAATATATATAATCATGTAATAATTTCATTTTTTGATCATATCATAATTATGAATTAAAAAAATTAGCAATATATAATCATGTAGTAATTTTCTTTTTTGATCATATCTTAATTATGAATTATTCATAAACTCATTCAATTTTAATATAGTTGAATTCATAAAATCCTTATGAACTAAGAAATCTAATGGCATGCTACAATTTATTTGATACATGTGAAAATGTTAATATAATAATTATTACTCTCTATTTTTTATAACTATCACTTTAAATATTTATACGCACTATATTTTATAATTCTATGCTTTTTTATATGTTAATTTTTGCATAAGAAATACAAAAAATATTTTAAAATAAACCGTACATAAATATTTTAAATTATTTCTAAAAACTACAATAATTAAAAGTATTTTTACATAAAATTCACCCGTGCAAAAGGTTTAATATCCTTTATTTTCTTAAAGGTATGAGAAAGAGAGTAAGATAAAAATTAAATAATTCTATTTAGTAACTAAATTTAAGCATAATCACTATTTTTCTTTAATTATATAACAACAAACACAAACCAAATATTTTATTAATATTGCACATATATAATAGATATGTAAAAAATTAGTGATAGTCTTAAATATAAAAGAAAAATAGCTCTATCATAAATGCTAGAACTATCCTCTTTCTTTATAATCTTTTACACTAGCATATAGCAATACCACATATTATTTTTGTTGAAGAATCAGCATTCATAACATTTGACATCACTTGATACTGCAAAAAAAACTTAATAAGAAGAAATAATGTTATTTTTTATATATTAAAAAGTCAACACAACATTCTACATATAAACATTATGAATAAATATTTTTATTTGTCTTCATTCGAAATTACATATAAAGGTAAACAATTTTAACATGCATGCTACCACTTTTTGTCTATTCCATATTGTTGATCAAAATTAGTACGGTTTGTATTTATCTATCTAAATACTTTGTCTATTTTAAAAATATAAATATAAACTAATTTAGTTTTGTGAAAATAAATACATCATAAATTTTACTGAAAAAGTATAAAATGTTCAACATAACAACATATGTTATCTTGAAGTTTCCCATGGTAAGAAATTAAGTGATATTGGATAGATCGAATGTTATGTGTGAGTTTGATGCAAGTTGGTAGGAATTTATATAGTGACTATTGAAAAATATTTTTAAGGTTTTTGAGTTTGGTTGTGGTTAATGTTTAATTTGAAATATGACCTTTATTTTTAGTCTCTAGTTATGATGTAAGGGAGAACCGCTAGACAATTTTTAAATAGACACTTTGAAGATGCTCTTTCTAAATAAGCGGTACCAAATATATTGTTCTATTCTTATATTACATCACTATTATTATGATAACATTTATATTATTTAATACTGATTTTTATAATATAATATTTATATTTTAGGAGATAGAGTTCAATGCAAGTTAAAATAGAACAAAGAATCTTGTTGAACATTTTATTAATATTTTAAACACATCACATTAGTATACATAATAAACAAATGCTCACTTATATAATAAATATGTAAAAACATAGTGATAGTATTAAATTAAACAGAAAACTAGCTCTATCATAAATGCTAGAACTATCCTCTTTCTTTATTCTCTTTAACACTAGCATATAGCAATACTATATATTATTTTTGTTGAAGATTCAACATTCATAACATTTCACATCACTTGATACTGCAAAAAAAAATATAATAGGAAGATATACTATTAATTTTTATATAATAAAAAGTCATCACAACAATTAATGTATAAACATTATAAATAGATATTTTTATTTGTCTTCATTTGAAATCACATATAAAAGTGAATAATTTTCTCACGCATGCAACCACTTTTTGTCTATTCCATATTATTGATCAAATTTAGTATTGTTTGTTTTTCTCTGTCTAAGTAATTTGTCTATTTTAAAAATATAAATATAAAATAATTTATTTTTGTGAAAATAAATACATCATAACTTTTACTCAAAAAAATATAGAACTCCTATTTGTTTATATTATGTGGTATAATTAATTTGGATATGAGAAACGATTAATATTTTTAATAAATTAAAATAAAATATTTTATTTTAATTATACACCAAAAGAAAATTAAGCCAGAATAATATGAATCCATCTTTAAACTTAATTTGTGAGGTTTTATAATATAAAACTCTTGATAAATAGCACATTTCAATAATTCCTATTTATTTACAAATTTAATTTACCAATTTTAAAAAATAGTTGGATCCCTTTTTATAAGAATTATATTATTTTCTATTTAGAATTAATATTTAGATAATGCATGTATACCTAGCACAGTTGATGGAAGAACTGATCTTGTAAGGGATACTAGTCCCATATTTTCAAGGGACTGCAGCAACATTGTCCACATTGATTGCTTTCATAGCAACAGTGGTCGACTTCGAGCAGTCACAAGTTGCACGACAATCAATATTGGTTTTAGCCGCATTAACTAACCCCTTAATGCCTTAAAAACAACTTGGTGAAACAACACCACTGTTCTGAAGATAACGTAGGCAAGGCGCAAGGCTATTATAAACTTGTATACATGAATCTGCACCATAACAACATATGCTATCTTGAAGCTTCCAATGGTTAGAAATTATGTGATAAAAAGGATAAAAACGTTATTTAAAGTATTTTTACCAAAATAACACTCATGTTTTTTTATTGGTTTGTTATCATATTAAAGTATAATTTTGTGATGTCTCTATTCATTTCTTATCCCAAAAACCTTTAAGAGTAGATAAGGTAATTGCAACTCTTAGTAGCTCTAACCAATTTATTTTTCCTTAACAATCACTCCCTCAAAAGAAACACACACGACTGGACTTAAATGTAACCAAATAAGACCCCTTATTATCTCACTTAAATGATTTATATATAATTATGTTCTATTCCTTTGACTTCTATAAAAAAAAAGTAATTTAAATCACTTATAATAAAGTGTTTTTGACTATATAATTTGAAATTATATAAAATAAAAAATAATATATATAATCATGTAATAATTTCATTTTTTGATCATATCATAATTATGAATTAAAAGAAAATTAGCAATATATAATCATGTAGTAATTTTCTTTTTTGATCATATCTTAATTATGAATTATTCATAAACTCATTCAATTTTAATATAGTTGAATTCATAAAATCCTTATGAACTAAGAAATCTAATGGCATGCTACAATTTATTTGATACATGTGAAAATGTTAATATAATAATTATTACTCTCTATTTTTTATAACTATCACTTTAAATATTTATACGCATTTTATTTTATAATTCTATGCTTTTTTATATGCTAATTTTTGCATAAGAAATACAAAAAATATTTTAAAATAAACCGTACATAAATATTTTAAATTATTTCTATAAACTACAATAATTAAAAGTATTTTTAAATAAAATTCACCCGTGCAATAGGTTTACTATCCTTTATTTTCTTAAAGGTATGAGAAAGAGAGTAAGATAAAAATTAAATAATTCTATTTAGTAACTAAATTTAAGCATAATCACTGTTTTTTTTAATTATATAACAACAAACACAAACCAAATATTTTATTAATATTGCACATATATAATAGATATGTAAAAACATAGTAATAGTCTTAAATATAAAATAAAACTATTTCTATAATAAATGCTAGAACTATCCTCTTTCTTTATCATCTATCACACTAACATATAGCAATACCACATATTGTTTTTGTTGAAGAATCAACATTCATAACATTTGACATCACTTGATACTGCAAAAAAAAACACAATAAGAAGAAATAATGTTATTTTTTATATACTAAAAAGTCAACACAACATTCTACTTATAAACATTATAAATAAATATTTTTATTTGTCTTCATTCGAAATTACATATAAAAGTAAATAATTTTCACATGCATGCTACCACTTTTTGTCTATTCCATATTATTGCTCAAAATTAGTACGGTTTGTATTTCTCTATCTAAATACTTTGTCTATTTTAAAAATATAAATATAAACTAATTTAGTTTTGTGAAAATAAATACATCATAACTTTTACTGAAAAAGTATAAAATGTTCAACATAACAACATATGTTATCTTGAAGTTTCCCATGGTAAGAAATTAAGTGATATTGGATAGAGCGAATGTTATGTGTGAGTTTGATGCAAGGTGGTAGGAATTTATATAGTGACTTTTGAAAAATATTTTTAAGGTTTTTGAGTTTGGTTGTGGTTAATGTTTAATTTGAAATATGAGCTTTATCTTTAGTCTCTAGTTATGATGTAAGGGAGAACCGCTAGACAATTTTTAAATAGACACTTTGAAGCTGCTCTTTCTAAATAAGCGGTACCAAATATATTGTTCTATTCTTATGTTACATCACTATTATTATGAAAACATTTATATTATTTAATACTGACTTTTATAATATAAGATTTAGATTTTAGGAGATAGAGTTCAATGCAAGTTAAAATAGAACAAAGAATCTTGTTGAACATTTTATTAATATTTTAAACATATCACATTAGTATACATAATAAACAAATGCGCACTTATATAATAGATATGTAAAAACATAGTGATAGTATTAAATTAAACAGAAAACTAGCTCTATCATAAATGCTAGAACTATCCTCTTTCTTTATTCTCTTTGACACTAGCATATAGCAATACTATATATTATTTTTGTTGAAGATTCAACATTCATAACATTTCACATCACTTCATACTGCAAAAAAAAATAAAATAGGATGAAATACTATTATTTTTTATATACTAAAAATTCATCACAACATTCAATGTATAAACATTATAAATAGATATTTTTATATGACTTCATTTGAAATCACATATAAAAGTAAATAATTTTCTCACGCATGCAACCACATTTTGTCTATTCCATATTATCGATCAAATTTAGTATTGTTTGTTTTTCTCTATCTAAGTACTTTGTTTATTTTAAAAATCTAAATATAAAATAATTTAGCTTTGTGCAATTAAATACATCATAACTTTTACTCAAAAAAATATAGAACTCCTAGTTGTTTCAAATAATATGTGGTACAATTAATTTGGATATGAGGAACGATTAATAGTTTTAATAAATAAAAATAAAATATTTTTATTTTAATTATACACCAAAAGAAAATTAAGCCAGAATAATATGAATCCATTTTTAAACTTAATTTGTGAGGTTTTATAATATAAAACTCTTGATATATAGCACATTTCAATAATTTCTATTTATTTACAAATTTAAATTTACCAATTTTAAAAAATAGTTGGATCCCTTTTTATAAGAATTATATTATTTTCTATTTAGAATAAATATTTAGATAATGCATGTATACCTAGCACAGTTGATGGAAGAACTGATCTTGTAAGGGATACTAGTCCCATATTTTCAAGGGACTGCAGCAGCATTGTCCACATTGATTGCTTTCATAGCAGCAGTGGTCGACTTCGAGCAATCACAAGTTGCACGACAGTCAATATTGGTCTTAGCCACATTAACTAACCCTTTAATGCCTTAAAAACAACTTGGCAAAACAACACCACTGTTCTGAAGATAATGTATGCAAGGCGCAAGGCTATTATAAACTTGTACACATGAATCTGCACCATAATAACATATGCTATCTTGAAGTTTCCAATGGTCAGAAATTATGAGATAAAAAGGATAGAAACGTTATTTAAAGTATTTTTACCAAAATAACACTCATGTTTTTTTATTGGTTTGTTATCATATTAAAGTATAATTCTGTAATGTCTCTATTCATTTCTTCTCCCAAAAACCTTTAAGAGTAGATAAGGTAATTACAACTCTTAGTATCCCTAACCTATTTATTTTCCTTACCAATCACTCCCTTAAAAGAAACACACACGACTGGACTTAAATTTAACCAAATAAGACCCCTTATTATCTCACTTAAATGATTTATATATAATTATATTCGATTCCTTTGTCTTCTGTAAAAAAAATAATTTTAATCACCTATAATAAAATGTTTTTGATTATATATTTTGAAATTATATAAAATAAAAAATAATATATATAATCATGTAATAATTTCATTTTTTGATCATATCATAATTATGAATTAAAAAAATTAGCAATATATAATCATGTAGTAATTTTCTTTTTTGATCATATCATAATTATTAATTATTCATAAACTCATTCAATTTTAATATAGTTGAATTCATAAAATCCTTATGAACTAAGAAATCTTATGGCATGCTACAATTTATTTGATACATGTGAAAATGTTAATATGATAATTATTACTCTCTATTTTTTATAACTATCACTTTAAATATTTATACGCACTATATTTTATAATTCTATGGTTTTTTATATGCTAATTTTTTCATAAGAAATACAAAAAATATTTTAAAATAAACCGCACATAAATATTTTAAATTATTTCTATAAACTACAATAATTAAAAGTATTTTTAAATAAAATTCACCCGTGCAATAGGTTTACTATCCTTTATTTTCTTAAAGGTATGAGAAAGAGAGTAAGATAAAAATTAAATAATTCTATTTAGCAACTAAATTTAAGCATAATCACTATTTTTTTAATTATAAAACAAAAAACACAAACCAAATATTTTATTAATATTGCACATATATAATAGATATGTAAAAACTTAGTAATAGTCTTAAATATAAAAGAAAACTAGCTCTATCATAAATGCTAGAACTATCCTCTTTCTTTATCATCTATCACACTAGCATATAGCAATACCACAGATTGTTTTTGTTGAAGAATCATCATTCATAACATTTGACATCACTTGATACTGCAAAAAAAAAACATAATAAGAAGAAATACTGTTATTTTTTATATACTAAAAAGTGAAAACAACATTCTATATATAAACATTATAAATAAATATTTTTATTTGTCTTCATTCGAAATTACATATAAAAGTAAATAATTTTCACATGCATGCAACCAATTTTTTATCTATTCCATATTATTGATCAAAATTAGTACTATTTATATTTATCTATCTAAGTACTTTGTCTATTTTAAAAATATAAATATAAACTAATTTATTTTTGTGAAAATAAATACATCATAAATTTTGCTGAAAAAGTATAAAATGTTCAACATAACAACATATGTTATCTTGAAGTTTCCCATGGTAAGAAATTAAGTGATATTGGATAGAGTGAATGTTATGTGTGAGTTTGATGCAAGGTGGTAGGAATTCATATAGTGACTTTTGAAAAATATTTTTAAGTTTTTTGAGTTTGGTTGTGGTTAATGTTTAATTTGAAATATGAACTTTATGTTTAGTCTCTAGTTATGATGTAAGGGAGAACCGCTAGACAATTTTTAAATAGACACTTTGAAGCTGCTCTTTCTAAATAAGCGGTACCGAATATATTGTTCTATTCTTATGTTACATCACTATTATTATGAAAACATTTATATTATTTAATACTGATTTTTATAATATAAGATTTAGATTTTAGGAGATAGAGTTCAATGCAAGTTAAAATAGAACAAAGAATCTTGTTGAACATTTTATTAATATTTTAAACATATCACATTAGTATACATAATAAACAAATGCGCACTTATATAATAGATATGTAAAAACATAGTGATAGTATTAAATTAAACAGAAAACTAGCTCTATCATAAATGCTAGAACTATCCTCTTTCTTTATTCTCTTTAACACTAGCATATAGCAATACTATATATTATTTTTGTTGAAGATTCAGCATTCATAACATTTCACATCACCTGATACTGCAAAAAAAAAAAATAATAGGAAGAAATACTATTATTTTTTATATACTTAAAATCCATCACAACATTCAATGTATAAACATTATAAATAGATATTTTTATTTGTCTTCATTTGAAATCACATTTAAAGTAAATAATTTTCTCACGCATGCAACCACATTTTGTCTATTCTATATTATCGATCAAATTTAGTATTGTTTGTTTTTCTCTATCTAAGTACTTTGTTTATTTTAAAAATCTAAATATAAAATAATTTAGCTTTGTGCAATTAAATACATCATAACTTTTACTCAAAAAAATATAGAACTCCTAGTTGTTTCAAATAATATGTGGTACAATTAATTTGGATATGAGGAACGATTAATAGTTTTAATAAATTAAAATAAAATATTTTTATTTTAATTATACACCAAAAGAAAATTAAGCCAGAATAATATGAATCCATCTTTAAACTTAATTTGTGAGGTTTTATAATATAAAACTCTTGATATATAGCACATTTCAATAATTTCTATTTATTTACAAATTTAAATTTACCAATTTTAAAAAATAGTTGGATCCCTTTTTATAAGAATTATATTATTTTCTATTTAGAATAAATATTTAGATAATGCATGTATACCTAGCACAGTTGATGGGAGAACTGATCTTGTAAGGGATACTAGTCCCATATTTTCAAGGGACTGCAACAACATTGTCCACATTGATTGCTTTCATAGCAGCAGTGGTCGACTTCGAGCAATCACAAGTTGCACGACAGTCAATATTGGTCTTAGCCACATTAACTAACCCTTTAATGCCTTAAAAACAACTTGGCAAAACAACACCACTGTTCTGAAGATAATGTATGCAAGGCGCAAGGCTATTATAAACTTGTACACATGAATCTGCACCATAACAACATATGCTATCTTGAAGTTTCCAATGGTCAGAAATTATGAGATAAAAACGATAGAAACGTTATTTAAAGTATTTTTACCAAAATAACACTCATGTTTTTTTATTGGTTTGTTATCATATTAAAGTATAATTCTGTAATGTCTCTATTCATTTCTTCTCCCAAAAACCTTTAAGAGTAGATAAGGTAATTACAACTCTTAGTATCCCTAACCTATTTATTTTCCTTACCAATCACTCCCTTAAAAGAAACACACACGACTGGACTTAAATTTAACCAAATAAGACCCCTTATTATCTCACTTAAATGATTTATATATAATTATATTCGATTCCTTTGTCTTCTGTAAAAAAAATAATTTTAATCACCTATAATAAAATGTTTTTGATTATATATTTTGAAATTTTATAAAATAAAAAATAATATATATATAATCATGTAATAATTTCATTTTTTGATCATATCATAATTATGAATTAAAAAAATTAGCAATATATAATCATGTAGTAATTTTCTTTTTTGATCATATCATAATTATTAATTATTCATAAACTCATTCAATTTTAATATAGTTGAATTCATAAAATCCTTATGAACTAAGAAATCTTATGGCATGCTACAATTTATTTGATACATGTGAAAATGTTAATATGATAATTATTACTCTCTATTTTTTATAACTATCACTTTAAATATTTATACGCACTATATTTTATAATTCTATGGTTTTATATATGCTAATTTTTTCATAAGAAATACAAAAAATATTTTAAAATAAACCGCACATAAATATTTTAAATTATTTCTATAAACTACAATAATTAAAAGTATTTTTAAATAAAATTCACCCGTGCAATAGGTTTACTATCCTTTATTTTCTTAAAGGTATGAGAAAGAGAGTAAGATAAAAATTAAATAATTCTATTTAGCAACTAAATTTAAGCATAATCACTATTTTTTTAATTATAAAACAAAAAACACAAACCAAATATTTTATTAATATTGCACATATATAATAGATATGTAAAAACTTAGTAATAGTCTTAAATATAAAAGAAAACTAGCTCTATCATAAATGCTAGAACTATCCTCTTTCTTTATCATCTATCACACTAGCATATAGCAATACCACAAATTGTTTTTGTTGAAGAATCAACATTCATAACATTTGACATCACTTGATACTGCAAAAAAAAACATAATAAGAAGAAATACTGTTATTTTTTATATACTAAAAAGTGAAAACAACATTCTATATATAAACATTATAAATAAATATTTTTATTTGTCTTCATTCGAAATTACATATAAAAGTAAATAATTTTCACATGCATGCAACCAATTTTTTATCTATTCCATATTATTGATCAAAATTAGTACTATTTATATTTATCTATCTAAGTACTTTGTCTATTTTAAAAATATAAATATAAACTAATTTATTTTTGTGAAAATAAATACATCATAAATTTTGCTGAAAAAGTATAAAATGTTCAACATAACAACATATGTTATCTTGAAGTTTCCCATGGTAAGAAATTAAGTGATATTGGATAGAGTGAATGTTATGTGTGAGTTTGATGCAAGGTGGTAGGAATTTATATAGTGACTTTTGAAAAATATTTTTAAGTTTTTTGAGTTTGGTTGTGGTTAATGTTTAATTTGAAATATGAACTTTATGTTTAGTCTCTAGTTATGATGTAAGGGAGAACCGCTAGACAATTTTTAAATAGACACTTTGAAGCTGCTCTTTCTAAATAAGCGGTACCGAATATATTGTTCTATTCTTATGTTACATCACTATTATTATGAAAACATTTATATTATTTAATACTGATTTTTATAATATAAGATTTAGATTTTAGGAGATAGAGTTCAATGCAAGTTAAAATAGAACAAAGAATCTTGTTGAACATTTTATTAATATTTTAAACATATCACATTAGTATACATAATAAACAAATGCGCACTTATATAATAGATATGTAAAAACATAGTGATAGTATTAAATTAAACAAAAAACTAGCTCTATCATAAATGCTAGAACTATCCTCTTTCTTTATTCTCTTTAACACTAGCATATAGCAATACTATATATTATTTTTGTTGAAGATTCAGCATTCATAACATTTCACATCACCTGATACTGCAAAAAAAAAAATAATAGGAAGAAATACTATTATTTTTTATATACTAAAAATCCATCACAACATTCAATGTATAAACATTATAAATAGATATTTTTATTTGTCTTCATTTGAAATCACATTTAAAGTAAATAATTTTCTCACGCATGCAACCACATTTTGTCTATTCTATATTATCGATCAAATTTAGTATTGTTTGTTTTTCTCTATCTAAGTACTTTGTTTATTTTAAAAATCTAAATATAAAATAATTTAGCTTTGTGCAATTAAATACATCATAACTTTTACTCAAAAAAATATAGAACTCCTAGTTGTTTCAAATAATATGTGGTACAATTAATTTGGATATGAGGAACGATTAATAGTTTTAATAAATTAAAATAAAATATTTTTATTTTAATTATACACCAAAAGAAAATTAAGCCAGAATAATATGAATCCATCTTTAAACTTAATTTGTGAGGTTTTATAATATAAAACTCTTGATATATAGCACATTTCAATAATTTCTATTTATTTACAAATTTAAATTTACCAATTTTAAAAAATAGTTGGATCCCTTTTTATAAGAATTATATTATTTTCTATTTAGAATAAATATTTAGATAATGCATGTATACCTAGCACAGTTGATGGAAGAACTGATCTTGTAAGGGATACTAGTCCCATATTTTCAAGGGACTGCAACAACATTGTCCACATTGATAGCTTTCATAGCAGCGGTGGTCGACTTCGAGCAATCACAAGTTGCACGACAGTCAATATTGGTTTTAGCCACATTAACTAACCCTTTAATGCCTTAAAAACAACTTGGCAAAACAACACCACTGTTCTGAAGATAATGTATGCAAGGCGCAAGGCTATTATAAACTTGTACACATGAATCTGCACCATAACAACATATGCTATCTTGAAGTTTCCAATGGTCAGAAATTATGAGATAAAAAGGATAGAAACGTTATTTAAAGTATTTTTACCAAAATAACACTCATGTTTTTTTATTGGTTTGTTATCATATTAAAGTATAATTCTGTAATGTCTCTATTCATTTCTTCTCCCAAAAACCTTTAAGAGTAGATAAGGTAATTACAACTCTTAGTATCCCTAACCTATTTATTTTCCTTACCAATCACTCCCTTAAAAGAAACACACACGACTGGACTTAAATTTAACCAAATAAGACCCCTTATTATCTCACTTAAATGATTTATATATAATTATATTCGATTCCTTTGTCTTCTGTAAAAAAAATAATTTTAATCACCTATAATAAAATGTTTTTGATTATATATTTTGAAATTTTATAAAATAAAAAATAATATATATAATCATGTAATAATTTCATTTTTTGATCATATCATAATTATGAATTAAAAAAATTAGCAATATATAATCATGTAGTAATTTTCTTTTTTGATCATATCATAATTATTAATTATTCATAAACTCATTCAATTTTAATATAGTTGAATTCATAAAATCCTTATGAACTAAGAAATCTTATGGCATGCTACAATTTATTTGATACATGTGAAAATGTTAATATGATAATTATTACTCTCTATTTTTTATAACTATCACTTTAAATATTTATACGCACTATATTTTATAATTCTATGGTTTTTTATATGCTAATTTTTTCATAAGAAATACAAAAAATATTTTAAAATAAACCGCACATAAATATTTTAAATTATTTCTATAAACTACAATAATTAAATGTATTTTTAAATAAAATTCACCCGTGCAATAGGTTTACTATCCTTTATTTTCTTAAAGGTATGAGAAAGAGAGTAAGATAAAAATTAAATAATTCTATTTAGCAACTAAATTTAAGCATAATCACTATTTTTTTAATTATAAAACAAAAAACACAAACCAAATATTTTATTAATATTGCACATATATAATAGATATGTAAAAACTTAGTAATAGTCTTAAATATAAAAGAAAACTAGCTCTATCATAAATGCTAGAACTATCCTCTTTCTTTATCATCTATCACACTAGCATATAGCAATACCACAGATTGTTTTTGTTGAAGAATCAGCATTCATAACATTTGACATCACTTGATACTGCAAAAAAAAACATAATAAGAAGAAATACTGTTATTTTTTATATACTAAAAAGTGAAAACAACATTCTATATATAAACATTATAAATAAATATTTTTATTTGTCTTCATTCGAAATTACATATAAAAGTAAATAATTTTCACATGCATGCAACCAATTTTTTATCTATTCCATATTATTGATCAAAATTAGTACTATTTATATTTATCTATCTAAGTACTTTGTCTATTTTAAAAATATAAATATAAACTAATTTATTTTTGTGAAAATAAATACATCATAAATTTTGCTGAAAAAGTATAAAATGTTCAACATAACAACATATGTTATCTTGAAGTTTCCCATGGTAAGAAATTAAGTGATATTGGATAGAGTGAATGTTATGTGTGAGTTTGATGCAAGGTGGTAGGAATTTATATAGTGACTTTTGAAAAATATTTTTAAGTTTTTTGAGTTTGGTTGTGGTTAATGTTTAATTTGAAATATGAACTTTATGTTTAGTCTCTAGTTATGATGTAAGGGAGAACCGCTAGAAAATTTTTAAATAGACACTTTGAAGCTGCTCTTTCTAAATAAGCGGTACCGAATATATTGTTCTATTCTTATGTTACATCACTATTATTATGAAAACATTTATATTATTTAATACTGATTTTTATAATATAAGATTTAGATTTTAGGAGATAGAGTTCAATGCAAGTTAAAATAGAACAAAGAATCTTGTTGAACATTTTATTAATATTTTAAACATATCACATTAGTATACATAATAAACAAATGCGCACTTATATAATAGATATGTAAAAACATAGTGATAGTATTAAATTAAACAGAAAACTAGCTCTATCATAAATGCTAGAACTATCCTCTTTCTTTATTCTCTTTAACACTAGCATATAGCAATACTATATATTATTTTTGTTGAAGATTCAGCATTCATAACATTTCACATCACCTGATACTGCAAAAAAAAAATAATAGGAAGAAATACTATTATTTTTTATATACTAAAAATCCATCACAACATTCAATGTATAAACATTATAAATAGATATTTTTATTTGTCTTCATTTGAAATCACATTTAAAGTAAATAATTTTCTCACGCATGCAACCACATTTTGTCTATTCTATATTATCGATCAAATTTAGTATTGTTTGTTTTTCTCTATCTAAGTACTTTGTTTATTTTAAAAATCTAAATATAAAATAATTTAGCTTTGTGCAATTAAATACATCATAACTTTTACTCAAAAAAATATAGAACTCCTAGTTGTTTCAAATAATATGTGGTACAATTAATTTGGATATGAGGAACGATTAATAGTTTTAATAAATTAAAATAAAATATTTTTATTTTAATTATACACCAAAAGAAAATTAAGCCAGAATAATATGAATCCATCTTTAAACTTAATTTGTGAGGTTTTATAATATAAAACTCTTGATATATAGCACATTTCAATAATTTCTATTTATTTACAAATTTAAATTTACCAATTTTAAAAAATAGTTGGATCCCTTTTTATAAGAATTATATTATTTTCTATTTAGAATAAATATTTAGATAATGCATGTATACCTAGCACAGTTGATGGAAGAACTGATCTTGTAAGGGATACTAGTCCCATATTTTCAAGGGACTGCAACAACATTGTCCACATTGATAGCTTTCATAGCAGCGGTGGTCGACTTCGAGCAATCACAAGTTGCACGACAGTCAATATTGGTTTTAGCCACATTAACTAACCCTTTAATGCCTTAAAAACAACTTGGCAAAACAACACCACTGTTCTGAAGATAATGTATGCAAGGCGCAAGGCTATTATAAACTTGTACACATGAATCTGCACCATAACAACATATGCTATCTTGAAGTTTCCAATGGTCAGAAATTATGAGATAAAAAGGATAGAAACGTTATTTAAAGTATTTTTACCAAAATAACACTCATGTTTTTTTATTGGTTTGTTATCATATTAAAGTATAATTCTGTAATGTCTCTATTCATTTCTTCTCCCAAAAACCTTTAAGAGTAGATAAGGTAATTACAACTCTTAGTATCCCTAACCTATTTATTTTCCTTACCAATCACTCCCTTAAAAGAAACACACACGACTGGACTTAAATTTAACCAAATAAGACCCCTTATTATCTCACTTAAATGATTTATATATAATTATATTCGATTCCTTTGTCTTCTGTAAAAAAAATAATTTTAATCACCTATAATAAAATGTTTTTGATTATATATTTTGAAATTTTATAAAATAAAAAATAATATATATAATCATGTAATAATTTCATTTTTTGATCATATCATAATTATGAATTAAAAAAATTAGCAATATATAATCATGTAGTAATTTTCTTTTTTGATCATATCATAATTATTAATTATTCATAAACTCATTCAATTTTAATATAGTTGAATTCATAAAATCCTTATGAACTAAGAAATCTTATGGCATGCTACAATTTATTTGATACATGTGAAAATGTTAATATGATAATTATTACTCTCTATTTTTTATAACTATCACTTTAAATATTTATACGCACTATATTTTATAATTCTATGGTTTTTTATATGCTAATTTTTTCATAAGAAATACAAAAAATATTTTAAAATAAACCGCACATAAATATTTTAAATTATTTCTATAAACTACAATAATTAAAAGTATTTTTAAATAAAATTCACCCGTGCAATAGGTTTACTATCCTTTATTTTCTTAAAGGTATGAGAAAGAGAGTAAGATAAAAATTAAATAATTCTATTTAGCAACTAAATTTAAGCATAATCACTATTTTTTTAATTATAAAACAAAAAACACAAACCAAATATTTTATTAATATTGCACATATATAATAGATATGTAAAAACTTAGTAATAGTCTTAAATATAAAAGAAAACTAGCTCTATCATAAATGCTAGAACAATCCTCTTTCTTTATCATCTATCACACTAGCATATAGCAATACCACTGATTGTTTTTGTTGAAGAATCAACATTCATAACATTTGACATCACTTGATACTGCAAAAAAAAAACATAATAAGAAGAAATACTGTTATTTTTTATATACTAAAAAGTGAAAACAACATTCTATATATAAACATTATAAATAAATATTTTTATTTGTCTTCATTCGAAATTACATATAAAAGTAAATAATTTTCACATGCATGCAACCAATTTTTTATCTATTCCATATTATTGATCAAAATTAGTACTATTTATATTTATCTATCTAAGTACTTTGTCTATTTTAAAAATATAAATATAAACTAATTTATTTTTGTGAAAATAAATACATCATAACTTTTACTGAAAAAGTATAAAATGTTCAACATAACAACATATGTTATCTTGAAGTTTCCCATGGTAAGAAATTAAGTGATATTGGATAGAGTGAATGTTATGTGTGAGTTTGATGCAAGGTGGTAGGAATTTATATAGTGACTTTTGAAAAATATTTTTAAGTTTTTTGAGTTTGGTTGTGGTTAATGTTTAATTTGAAATATGAACTTTATGTTTAGTCTCTAGTTATGATGTAAGGGAGAACCGCTAGAAAATTTTTAAATAGACACTTTGAAGCTGCTCTTTCTAAATAAGCGGTACCGAATATATTGTTCTATTCTTATGTTACATCACTATTATTATGAAAACATTTATATTATTTAATACTGATTTTTATAATATAAGATTTAGATTTTAGGAGATAGAGTTCAATGCAAGTTAAAATAGAACAAAGAATCTTGTTGAACATTTTATTAATATTTTAAACATATCACATTAGTATACATAATAAACAAATGCGCACTTATATAATAGATATGTAAAAACATAGTTATAGTATTAAATTAAACAGAAAACTAGCTCTATCATAAATGCTAGAACTATCCTCTTTCTTTATTCTCTTTAACACTAGCATATAGCAATACTATATATTATTTTTGTTGAAGATTCAACATTCATAACATTTCACATCACTTGATACTGCAAAAACAAATATAATAGGAAGAAAAACTATTATTTTTTATATACTAAAAATTCATCACAACATTCAATGTATAAACATTATAAATAGATATTTTTATTTGTCTTCATTTGAAATCACATATAAAAGTAAATAATTTACTCACGCATGCAACCATATTTTGTCTATTCTATATTATCGATCAAATTTAGTATTGTTTGTTTTTCTCTATCTAAGTACTTTGTTTATTTTAAAAATCTAAATATAAAATAATTTAGCTTTGTGCAATTAAATACATCATAACTTTTACTCAAAAAAATATAGAACTCCTATTTGTTTCAAATAATATGTGGTACAATTAATTTGGATATGAGGAACGATTAATAGTTTTAATAAATTAAAATAAAATATTTTATTTTAATTATACACCAAAAGAAAATTAAGCCAGAATAATATGAATTCATCTTTAAACTTAATTTGTGAGGTTTTATAATATAAAACTCTTGATAAATAGCACATGACAATAATTTCTATTTATTTACAAATTTAAATTTACCAATTTTAAAAAATAGTTGGATCCCTTTTTATAAGAATTATATTATTTTCTATTTAGAATAAATATTTAGATAATGCATGTATACCTAGCACAGTTGATGGAAGAACTGATCTTGTAAGGGATACTAGTCCCATATTTTCAAGGGACTGCAACAACATTGTCCACATTGATAGCTTTCATAGCAGCGGTGGTCGACTTCGAGCAATCACAAGTTGCACGACAGTCAATATTGGTTTTAGCCACATTAACTAACCCTTTAATGCCTTAAAAACAACTTGGCAAAACAACACCACTGTTCTGAAGATAATGTATGCAAGGCGCAAGGCTATTATAAACTTGTACACATGAATCTGCACCATAACAACATATGCTATCTTGAAGTTTCCAATGGTCAGAAATTATGAGATAAAAAGGATAGAAACGTTATTTAAAGTATTTTTACCAAAATAACACTCATGTTTTTTTATTGGTTTGTTATCATATTAAAGTATAATTCTGTAATGTCTCTATTCATTTCTTCTCCCAAAAACCTTTAAGAGTAGATAAGGTAATTGCAACTCTTAGTATCCCTAACCTATTTATTTTCCTTACCAATCACTCCCTTAAAAGAAACACACACGACTGGACTTAAATTTAACCAAATAAGACCCCTTATTATCTCACTTAAATGATTTATATATAATTATATTCGATTCCTTTGTCTTCTGTAAAAAAAATAATTTTAATCACCTATAATAAAATGTTTTTGATTATATATTTTGAAATTTTATAAAATAAAAAATAATATATATAATCATGTAATAATTTCATTTTTTGATCATATCATAATTATGAATTAAAAAAATTAGCAATATATAATCATGTAGTAATTTTCTTTTTTGATCATATCATAATTATTAATTATTCATAAACTCATTCAATTTTAATATAGTTGAATTCATAAAATCCTTATGAACTAAGAAATCTTATGGCATGCTACAATTTATTTGATACATGTGAAAATGTTAATATGATAATTATTACTCTCTATTTTTTATAACTATCACTTTAAATATTTATACGCACTATATTTTATAATTCTATGGTTTTTTATATGCTAATTTTTTCATAAGAAATACAAAAAATATTTTAAAATAAACCGCACATAAATATTTTAAATTATTTCTATAAACTACAATAATTAAATGTATTTTTAAATAAAATTCACCCGTGCAATAGGTTTACTATCCTTTATTTTCTTAAAGGTATGAGAAAGAGAGTAAGATAAAAATTAAATAATTCTATTTAGCAACTAAATTTAAGCATAATCACTATTTTTTTAATTATAAAACAAAAAACACAAACCAAATATTTTATTAATATTGCACATATATAATAGATATGTAAAAACTTAGTAATAGTCTTAAATATAAAAGAAAACTAGCTCTATCATAAATGCTAGAACTATCCTCTTTCTTTATCATCTATCACACTAGCATATAGCAATACCACAGATTGTTTTTGTTGAAGAATCAGCATTCATAACATTTGACATCACTTGATACTGCAAAAAAAAACATAATAAGAAGAAATACTGTTATTTTTTATATACTAAAAAGTGAAAACAACATTCTATATATAAACATTATAAATAAATATTTTTATTTGTCTTCATTCGAAATTACATATAAAAGTAAATAATTTTCACATGCATGCAACCAATTTTTTATCTATTCCATATTATTGATCAAAATTAGTACTATTTATATTTATCTATCTAAGTACTTTGTCTATTTTAAAAATATAAATATAAACTAATTTATTTTTGTGAAAATAAATACATCATAACTTTTACTGAAAAAGTATAAAATGTTCAACATAACAACATATGTTATCTTGAAGTTTCCCATGGTAAGAAATTAAGTGATATTGGATAGAGTGAATGTTATGTGTGAGTTTGATGCAAGGTGGTAGGAATTTATATAGTGACTTTTGAAAAATATTTTTAAGTTTTTTGAGTTTGGTTGTGGTTAATGTTTAATTTGAAATATGAACTTTATGTTTAGTCTCTAGTTATGATGTAAGGGAGAACCGCTAGAAAATTTTTAAATAGACACTTTGAAGCTGCTCTTTCTAAATAAGCGGTACCGAATATATTGTTCTATTCTTATGTTACATCACTATTATTATGAAAACATTTATATTATTTAATACTGATTTTTATAATATAAGATTTAGATTTTAGGAGATAGAGTTCAATGCAAGTTAAAATAGAACAAAGAATCTTGTTGAACATTTTATTAATATTTTAAACATATCACATTAGTATACATAATAAACAAATGCGCACTTATATAATAGATATGTAAAAACATAGTTATAGTATTAAATTAAACAGAAAACTAGCTCTATCATAAATGCTAGAACTATCCTCTTTCTTTATTCTCTTTAACACTAGCATATAGCAATACTATATATTATTTTTGTTGAAGATTCAACATTCATAACATTTCACATCACTTGATACTGCAAAAACAAATATAATAGGAAGAAAAACTATTATTTTTTATATACTAAAAATTCATCACAACATTCAATGTATAAACATTATAAATAGATATTTTTATTTGTCTTCATTTGAAATCACATATAAAAGTAAATAATTTACTCACGCATGCAACCATATTTTGTCTATTCTATATTATCGATCAAATTTAGTATTGTTTGTTTTTCTCTATCTAAGTACTTTGTTTATTTTAAAAATCTAAATATAAAATAATTTAGCTTTGTGCAATTAAATACATCATAACTTTTACTCAAAAAAATATAGAACTCCTATTTGTTTCAAATAATATGTGGTACAATTAATTTGGATATGAGGAACGATTAATAGTTTTAATAAATTAAAATAAAATATTTTATTTTAATTATACACCAAAAGAAAATTAAGCCAGAATAATATGAATTCATCTTTAAACTTAATTTGTGAGGTTTTATAATATAAAACTCTTGATAAATAGCACATGACAATAATTTCTATTTATTTGGAAATTTAATTTACCAATTTTAAAAAATAGATGGATTCCTTTTTATAAGAATTATATTATTTTCTATTTAGAATAAATATTTAGATAATGCATGTATACCTAGCACAGTTGATGGAAGAACTGATCTTGTAAGGGATACTAGTCCCATATTTTCAAGGGACTGCAAAAACATTGTCCACATTGATTGCTTTCATAGCAGCAGTGGCCGACTTCGAGCAATCACAAGTTGCACGACAGTCAATATTGGTTTTAGCCATATTAACTAACCCTTTAATGTCTTAAAAGCAACTTGGCGAAACAACACCATTGTTCTAAAGATAACGTAGGCAAGGCGCAAGGCTATTATAAACTTGTACACATGAATCTGCACCATAACAACATATGCTATCTTGAAGTTTCCAATGGTCAGAAATTATGAGATAAAAAGGATAGAAACGTTATTTAAAGTATTTTTACCAAAATAACACTCATGTTTTTTTATTGGTTTGTTATCATATTAAAGTATAATTCTGTAATGTCTCTATTCATTTCTTCTCCCAAAAACCTTTAAGAGTAGATAAGGTAATTGCAACTCTTAGTATCCCTAACCTATTTATTTTCCTTACCAATCACTCCCTCAAAAGAAACACACACGACCGGACTTAAATTTAACCAAATAAGACCCCTTATTATCTCACTTAAATGATTTATATATAATTATATTCGATTCCTTTGTCTTCTGTAAAAAAAATAATTTTAATCACCTATAATAAAATGTTTTTGATTATATATTTTGAAATTATATAAAATAAAAAATAATATATATAATCATGTAATAATTTCATTTTTTGATCATATCATAATTATGAATTAAAAAAATTTGCAATATATAATCATGTAGTAATTTTCTTTTTTGATCATATCATAATTATTAATTATTCATAAACTCATTCAATTTTAATATAGTTGAATTCATAAAATCCTTATGAACTAAGAAATCTTATGGCATGCTACAATTTTTTTGATACATGTGAAAATGTTAATATGATAATTATTACTCTCTATTTTTTATAACTATCACTTTAAATATTTATACGCACTATATTTTATAATTCTATGGTTTTTTATTTGCTAATTTTTGCATAAGAAATACAAAAAAATATTTTAAAATAAACCGTACATAAATATTTTAAATTATTTCTATAAACTACAATAATTAAAAGTATTTTTAAATAAAATTCACCCGTGCAATAGGTTTACTATCCTTTATTTTCTTAAAGGTATGAGAAAGAGAGTAAGATAAAAATTAAATAATTCTATGTAGTAACTAAATTTAAGCATAATCACTGTTTTTTTAATTATAAAACAAAAAACACAAACCAAAAATTTTATTAATATTGCACATATATAATAGATATGTAAAAACTTAGTAATAGTCTTAAATATAAAAGAAAACTAGCTCTATCATAAATGCCAGAACTATCCTCTTTCTTTATCATCTATCACACTAGCATATAGCAATAACACATATTGTTTTTGTTGAAGAATCAGCATTCATAACATTTGACATCACTTGATACTGCAAAAAAAACATAATAAGAAGAAATACTGTTATTTTTTATATACTAAAAAGTGAACACAACATTCTATATATAAACATTATAAATAAATATTTTTATTTGTCTTCATTCGAAATTACATATAAAAGTAAATAATTTTCACATGCATGCAACCAATTTTTTATCTATTCCATATTATTGATCAAAATTAGTACTATTTATATTTATCTATCTAAGTACTTTGTCTATTTTAAAAATATAAATATAATATAAATTTATTTTTGTGAAAATAAATACATCATAACTTTTACTGAAAAAGTATAAAATGTTCAACATAACAACATATGTTATCTTGAAGTTTCCCATGGTAAGAAATTAATTGATATTGGATAGAGTGAATGTTATGTGTGAGTTTGATGCAAGGTGGTAGTAATTTATATAGTGACTTTTGAAAAATATTTTTAAGTTTTTTGAGTTTGGTTGTGGTTAATGTTTAATTTGAAATATGAACTTTATGTTTAGTCTCTAGTTATGATATAAGGGAGAACCGCTAGACAATTTTTAAATAGACACTTTGAAGCTGCTCTTTCTAAATAAGCGGTACCGAATATATTGTTCTATTCTTATGTTACATCACTATTATTATGAAAATATTTATATTATTTAATACTGATTTTTATAATATAAGATTTAGATTTTAGGAGATAGAGTTCAATGCAAGTTAAAATAGAACAAAGAATCTTGTTGAACATTTTATTAATATTTTAAACATAGTGATAGTATTAAATTAAACAGAAAACTAGCTCTATCATAAATGCTAGAACTATCCTCTTTCTTTATTCTCTTTAACACTAGCATATAGCAATACTATATATTATTTTTGTTGAAGATTCAACATTCATAACATTTCACATCACTTGATACTGGAAAAAAAATATAATAGGAAGAAATACTTTTATTTTTTATATACTAAAAATTCATCACAACATTCAATGTATAAACATTATAAATAGATATTTTTATTTGTCTTCATTTGAAATCACATATAAAATTAAATAATTTTCTCACGCATGCAACCACATTTTGTCTATTCTATATTATCGATCAAATTTAGTATTGTTTGTTTTTCTCTATCTAAGTACTTTGTTTATTTTAAAAATCTAAATATAAAATAATTTAGCTTTGTGCAAATAAATACATCATAACTTTTACTCAAAAAAATATAGAACTCCTATTTGTTTCAAATAATATGTGGTACAATTAATTTGGATATGAGGAATGATTAATAGTTTTAATAAATTAAAATAAAATATTTTATTTTAATTATACACCAAAAGAAAATTAAGCCAGAATAATATGAATCCATCTTTAAACTTAATTTGTGAGGTTTTATAATATAAAACTCTTGATAAATAGCACATTTCAATAATTTCTATTTATTTACAAATTTAATTTAACAATTTTAAAAAATAGTTGGATCCCTTTTTATAAGAATTATATTATTTTCTATTTAGAATAAATATTTAGATAATGCATGTATACCTAGCACAGTTGATGGAAGAACTGATCTTGTAAGGGATACTAGTCCCATATTTTCAATGGACTGCAAAAACATTATCCACATTGATTGCTTTCATAGCAGCAGTGGTCGACTTCGAGCAATCACAAGTTGCACGACAGTCAATATTGGTTTTAGCCATATTAACTAACCCTTTAATGTCTTAAAAGCAACTTGGCGAAACAACACCAATGTTCTAAAGATAACGTAGGCAAGGCGCAAGGCTATTATAAACTTGTACACATGAATCTGCACCATAACAACATATGCTATCTTGAAGTTTCCAATGGTCAGAAATTATGAGATAAAAAGGATAGAAACGTTATTTAAAGTATTTTTACCAAAATAACACTCATGTTTTTTTATTGGTTTATTATCATATTAAAGTATAATTCTGTAATGTCTCTATTCATTTCTTCTCCCAAAAACTTTTAAGAGTAGATAAGGTAATTGCAACTCTTAGTATCCCTAACCTATTTATTTTCCTTACCAATCACTCCCTCAAAAGAAACACACACGACTGGACTTAAATTTAACCAAATAAGACCCCTTATTATCTCACTTAAATGATTTATATATAATTATATTCGATTCCTTTGTCTTCTGTAAAAAAAAAAAATTTTAATCACCTATAATAAAATGTTTTTGATTATATATTTTGAAATTATATAAAATAAAAAATAATATATATAATCATGTAATAATTTCATTTTTTGATCATATCATAATTATGAATTAAAAAAATTAGCAATATATAATCATGTAGTAATTTTCTTTTTTGATCATATCATAATTATTAATTATTCATAAACTCATTCAATTTTAATATAGTTGAATTAATAAAATCCTTATGAACTAAGAAATCTTATGGCATGCTACAATTTATTTGATACATGTGAAAATGTTAATATGATAATTATTACTCTCTATTTTTTATAACTATCACTTTAAATATTTATACGCACTATATTTTATAATTCTATGGTTTTTTATATGCTAATTTTTGCATAAGAAATACAAAAAATATTTTAAAATAAACCGCACATAAATATTTTAAATTATTTCTATAAACTACAATAATTAAAAGTATTTTTAAATAAAATTCACCCGTGCAATAGGTTTACTATCCTTTATTTTCTTAAAGGTATGAGAAAGAGAGTAAGATAAAAATTAAATAATTCTATGTAGTAACTAAATTTAAGCATAATCACTGTTTTTTTAATTATAAAACAAAAAACACAAACCAAATATTTTATTAATATTGCACATATATAATAGATATGTAAAAACTTAGTAATAGTCTTAAATATAAAAGAAAACTAGCTCTATCATAAATGCTAGAACTATCCTCTTTCTTTATCATCTATCACACTAGCATATAGCAATACCACATATTGTTTTTGTTGAAGAATCAGCAATCATAACATTTGACATCACTTGATACTGCAAAAAAAACATAATAAGAAGAAATACTGTTATTTTTTATATACTAAAAAGTGAACACAACATTCTATATATAAACATTATAAATAAATATTTTTATTTGTCTTCATTCGAAATTACATATAAAAGTAAATAATTTTCACATGCATGCAACCAATTTTTTATCTATTCCATATTATTGATCAAAATTAGTACTATTTATATTTATCTATCTAAGTACTTTGTCTATTTTAAAAATATAAATATAAACTAATTTATTTTTGTGAAAATAAATACATCATAACTTTTACTGAAAAAGTATAAAATGTTCAACATAACAACATATGTTATCTTGAAGTTTCCCATGGTAAGAAATTAAGTGATATTGGATAGAGTGAATGTTATGTGTGAGTTTGATGCAAGGTGGTAGGAATTTATATAGTGATTTTTGAAAAATATTTTTAAGTTTTTTGAGTTTGGTTGTGGTTGATGTTTAATTTGAAATATGAACTTTATGTTTAGTCTCTAGTTATGATGTAAGGGAGAACCGCTAGACAATTTTTAAATAGACACTTTGAAGCTGCTCTTTCTAAATAAGCGGTATCGAATATATTGTTCTATTCTTATGTTACATCACTATTATTATGAAATCATTTATATTATTTAATACTGATTTTTATAATATAAGATTTAGATTTTAGGAGATAGAGTTCAATGCAGCTAATGCGCACTTATATAATGGATATGTAAAAACCTAGTGATAGTATTAAATTAAACAGAAAACTAGCTCTATCATAAATGCTAGAACTATCCTCTTCCTTTATTCTCTTTAACACTAGCATATAGCAATACTATATATTATTTTTGTTGAAGATTCAGCATTCATAACATTTCACATCACTTGATACTGCAAAAAAATAAAATATAATAGGAAGAAATACTATTATTTTTTATATACTAAAAATTCATCACAACATTTAATGTATAAACATTATAAATAGATATTTTTATTTGTCTTCATTTGAAATCACATATAAAAGTAAATAATTTTCTCACGCATGCAACCACATTTTGTCTATTCCATATTATCGATCAAATTTAGTATTGTTTGTTTTTCTCTATCTAAGTACTTTGTTTATTTGAAAAATCTAAATATAAAATAATTTAGCTTTGTGCAAATAAATACATCATAACTTTTACTCAAAAAAATATAGAACTCCTATTTGTTTCAAATAATATGTGGTACAATTAATTTGGATATGAGGAACGATTAATATTTTTAATAAATTAAAATAAAATATTTTATTTTAATTATACACCAAAATAAAATAAAGCCAGAGTAATATGAATCCATCTTTAAACTTTATTTGTGAGGTTTTATAATATAAAACTCTTGATAAATAGCACATTTCAATAATTTCTATTTATTTACAAATTTAATTTACCAATTTTAAAAAATAGTTGGATCCCTTTTTATAAGAATTATATTATTTTCTATTTAGAATTAATATTTAGATAATGCATGTATACGTAGCATAGTTGATGGAAGAACTGATCTTGTAAGGGATACTAGTCCCACATTTTCAAGGGACTGCAGCATCATAGTCCACATTGATTGCTTTCATAGCAGCAGTGGTCGACTTCGAGCAATCACAAGTTGCACGACAGTAAATATTGGTTTTAGCCGCATTAACTAACCCTTTAATGCCTTAACAACAACTTGGCGAAACAACACCACTGTTGTGAAGATAACGTAGGCAAGGCGCAAGGCTATTATAAACTTGTACACATGAATCTGCACCATAAGAACATATGCTATCTTTAAGTTTCCAATGGTAAGAAATTATGTGATAAAAAGGATAAAAACATTATTTAAAGTTTTTTTACCAAAATAACACTCATGTTTTTTTATTGGTTTGTTATCATATTAAAGTATAATTTTGTAATGTCTCTATTCATTTCTTCTCCCAAAAACCTTTAAGAGTAGATAAGGTAATTGCAACTCTTAGTAGCCCTAACCAATTTATTTTCCTTACCAATCACTCCTTCAAAAGAAACACACACGACTAGACTTAAATTTAACCAAATAAGACCCCTTATTATCTCACTTAAATGATTTATATATAATTATGTTCTATTCCTTTGTCTTCTGTAAAAAAAAAGTATTTGAAATCACTTATAATAAAGTTTTTTTGATTATATATTTTGAAATTATATAAAATAAAAAATAATATATATAATCATGTAATAATTTCATTTTTTGATCATATCATAATTATGAATTAAAAAAACTTAGCAATATATAATCATGTAGTAATTTTCTTTTTTGATCATATCATAATTATTAATTATTCATAAACTCATTCAATTTTAATATAGTTGAATTCATAAAATCCTTATGAACTAAAAAATCTTATGGCATGCTACAATTTATTTGATACATGTGAAAATGTTAATATGATAATTATTACTCTCTATTTTTTATAACTATCACTTTAAATATTTATACGCACTATATTTTATAATTCTATGGTTTTTTATATGCTAATTTTTGCATAAGAAATACAAAAAATATTTTAAAATAAACCGTACATAAATATTTTAAATTATTTCTATAAACTACAATAATTAAAAGTATTTTTAAATAAAATTCACCCGTGCAATAGGTTTACTATCCTTTATTTTCTTAAAGGTATGAGAAAGAGAGTAAGATAAAAGTTAAATAATTCTATGTAGTAACTAAATTTAAGCATAATCACTGTTTTTTTAATTATAAAACAAAAAACACAAACCAAATATTTTATTAATATTGCACATATATAATAGATATGTAAAAACTTAGTAATAGTCTTAAATATAAAAGAAAACTAGCTCTATCATAAATGCTAGAACTATCCTCTTTCTTTATCATCTATCACACTAGCATATAGCAATACCACATATTGTTTTTGTTGAAGAATCAGCAATCATAACATTTGACATCACTTGATACTGCAAAAAAAACATAATAAGAAGAAATACTGTTATTTTTTATATACTAAAAAGTGAACACAACATTCTATATATAAACATTATAAAAAAATATTTTTATTTGTCTTCCTTCGAAATTATATATAAAAGTAAATAATTTTCACATGCATGCAACCAATTTTTTATCTATTCCATATTATTGATCAAAATTAGTACTATTTATATTTATCTATCTAAGTACTTTGTCTATTTTAAAAATATAAATATAAACTAATTTATTTTTGTGAAAATAAATACATCATAACTTTTACTGAAAAAGTATAAAATGTTCAACATAACAACATATGTTATCTTGAAGTTTCCCATGGTAAGAAATTAAGTGATATTGGATAGAGTGAATGTTATGTGTGAGTTTGATGCAAGGTGGTAGGAATTTATATAGTGACTTTTGAAAAATATTTTTAAGTTTTTTGAGTTTGGTTGTGGTTGATGTTTAATTTGAAATATGAACTTTATGTTTAGTCTCTAGTTATGATGTAAGGGAGAACCGCTAGACAATTTTTAAATAGACACTTTGAAGCTGCTCTTTCTAAATAAACGGTATCGAATATATTGTTCTATTCTTATGTTACATCCCAATTATTATCAATTCATTTATATTATTTAATACTGATTTTTATAATATAAGATTTAGATTTTAGGAGATAGAGTTCAATGCAGCTAATGCGCACTTATATAATAGATATGTAAAAACATAGTGATAGTATTAAATTAAACAGAAAACTAGCTCTATCATAAATGCTAGAACTATCCTCTTTCTTTATTCTCTTTAACACTAGCATATAGCAATACTATATATTATTTTTGTTGAAGATTCAGCATTCATAACATTTCACATCACTTGATACTGCAAAAAAATAAAATATAATAGGAAGAAATACTATTATTTTTTATATACTAAAAATTCATCACAACATTTAATGTATAAACATTATAAATAGATATTTGTATTTGTCTTCATTTGAAATCACATATAAAAGTAAATAATTTTCTCACGCATGCAACCACATTTTGTCTATTCCATATTATCGATCAAATTTAGTATTGTTTGTTTTTCTCTATCTATGTACTTTGTTTATTTGAAAAATCTAAATATAAAATAATTTAGCTTTGTGCAAATAAATACATCATAACTTTTACTCAAAAAAATATAGAACTCCTATTTGTTTCAAATAATATGTGGTACAATTAATTTGGATATGAGGAACGATTAATATTTTTAATAAATTAAAATAAAATATTTTATTTTAATTATACACCAAAATAAAATTAATCCAGAATAATATGAATCCATCTTTAAACTTTATTTGTGAGGTTTTATAATATAAAACTCTTGATATATAGCACATTTCAATAATTTCTATTTATTTACAAATTTAATTTACCAATTTTAAAAAATAGTTGGATCCCTTTTTATAAGAATTATATTATTTTCTATTTAGAATTAATATTTAGAGAATGCATGTATACCTAGCATAGTTGATGGAAGAACTGATCTTGTAAGGGATACTAGTCCCACATTTTCAAGGGACTGCAGCATCATAGTCCACATTGATTGCTTTCATAGCAGCAGTGGTCGACTTCGAGCAATCACAAGTTGCACGACAGTAAATATTTGTTTTAGCCGCATTAACTAACCCTTTAATGCCTTAACAACAACTTGGCGAAACAACACCACTGTTGTGAAGATAACGTAGGCAAGGCGCAAGGCTATTATAAACTTGTACACATGAATCTGCACCATAACAACATATGCTATCTTTAAGTTTCCAATGGTAAGAAATTATGTGATAAAAAGGATAAAAACGTTATTTAAAGTTTTTTTACCAAAATAACACTCATGTTTTTTTATTGGTTTGTTATCATATTAAAGTATAATTTTGTAATGTCTCTATTCATTTCTTCTCCCAAAAACCTTTAAGAGTAGATAAGGTAATTGCAACTCTTAGTAGCCCTAACCAATTTATTTTCCTTACCAATCACTCCTTCAAAAGAAACACACACGACTAGACTTAAATTTAACCAAATAAGACCCCTTATTATCTCACTTAAATGATTTATATATAATTATGTTCTATTCCTTTGTCTTCTGTAAAAAAAAAGTATTTGAAATCACTTATAATAAAGTTTTTTTGATTATATATTTTGAAATTATATAAAATAAAAAATAATATATATAATCATGTAATAATTTCATTTTTTGATCATATCATAATTATGAATTAAAAAAACTTAGCAATATATAATCATGTAGTAATTTTCTTTTTTGATCATATCATAATTATTAATTATTCATAAACTCATTCAATTTTAATATAGTTGAATTCATAAAATCCTTATGAACTAAAAAATCTTATGGCATGCTACAATTTATTTGATACATGTGAAAATGTTAATATGATAATTATTACTCTCTATTTTTTATAACTATCACTTTAAATATTTATACGCACTATATTTTATAATTCTATGGTTTTTTATATGCTAATTTTTGCATAAGAAATACAAAAAATATTTTAAAATAAACCGTACATAAATATTTTAAATTATTTCTATAAACTACAATAATTAAAAGTATTTTTAAATAAAATTCACCCGTGCAATAGGTTTACTATCCTTTATTTTCTTAAAGGTATGAGAAATAGAGTAAGATAAAAGTTAAATAATTCTATGTAGTAACTAAATTTAAGCATAATCACTGTTTTTTTAATTATAAAACAAAAAACACAAACCAAATATTTTATTAATATTGCACATATATAATAGATATGTAAAAACTTAGTAATAGTCTTAAATATAAAAGAAAACTAGCTCTATCATAAATGCTAGAACTATCCTCTTTCTTTATCATCTATCACACTAGCATATAGCAATACCACATATTGTTTTTGTTGAAGAATCAGCAATCATAACATTTGACATCACTTGATACTGCAAAAAAAACATAATAAGAAGAAATACTGTTATTTTTTATATACTAAAAAGTGAACACAACATTCTATATATAAACATTATAAATAAATATTTTTATTTGTCTTCCTTCGAAATTACATATAAAAGTAAATAATTTTCACATGCATGCAACCAATTTTTTATCTATTCCATATTATTGATCAAAATTAGTACTATTTATATTTATCTATCTAAGTACTTTGTCTATTTTAAAAATATAAATATAAACTAATTTATTTTTGTGAAAATAAATACATCATAACTTTTACTGAAAAAGTATAAAATGTTCAACATAACAACATATGTTATCTTGAAGTTTCCTATGGTAAGAAATTAAGTGATATTGGATAGAGTGAATGTTATGTGTGAGTTTGATGCAAGGTGGTAGGAATTTATATAGTGACTTTTGAAAAATATTTTTAAGTTTTTTGAGTTTGGTTGTGGTTGATGTTTAATTTGAAATATGAACTTTATGTTTAGTCTCTAGTTATGATGTAAGGGAGAACCGCTAGACAATTTTTAAATAGACACTTTGAAGCTGCTCTTTCTAAATAAACGGTATCGAATATATTGTTCTATTCTTATGTTACATCCCAATTATTATCAATTCATTTATATTATTTAATACTGATTTTTATAATATAAGATTTAGATTTTAGGAGATAGAGTTCAATGCAGCTAATGCGCACTTATATAATAGATATGTAAAAACATAGTGATAGTATTAAATTAAACAGAAAACTAGCTCTATCATAAATGCTAGAACTATCCTCTTTCTTTATTCTCTTTAACACTAGCATATAGCAATACTATATATTATTTTTGTTGAAGATTCAGCATTCATAACATTTCACATCACTTGATACTGCAAAAAAATAAAATATAATAGGAAGAAATACTATTATTTTTTATATACTAAAAATTCATCACAACATTTAATGTATAAACATTATAAATAGATATTTTTATTTGTCTTCATTTGAAATCACATATAAAAGTAAATAATTTTCTCACGCATGCAACCACATTTTGTCTATTCCATATTATCGATCAAATTTAGTATTGTTTGTTTTTCTCTATCTATGTACTTTGTTTATTTGAAAAATCTAAATATAAAATAATTTAGCTTTGTGCAAATAAATACATCATAACTTTTACTCAAAAAAATATAGAACTCCTATTTGTTTCAAATAATATGTGGTACAATTAATTTGGATATGAGGAACGATTAATATTTTTAATAAATTAAAATAAAATATTTTATTTTAATTATACACCAAAATAAAATTAATCCAGAATAATATGAATCCATCTTTAAACTTTATTTGTGAGGTTTTATAATATAAAACTCTTGATATATAGCACATTTCAATAATTTCTATTTATTTACAAATTTAATTTACCAATTTTAAAAAATAGTTGGATCCCTTTTTATAAGAATTATATTATTTTATATTTAGAATTAATATTTAGAGAATGCATGTATACCTAGCATAGTTGATGGAAGAACTGATCTTGTAAGGGATACTAGTCCCACATTTTCAAGGGACTGCAGCATCATAGTCCACATTGATTGCTTTCATAGCAGCAGTGGTCGACTTCGAGCAATCACAAGTTGCACGACAGTAAATATTTGTTTTAGCCGCATTAACTAACCCTTTAATGCCTTAACAACAACTTGGCGAAACAACACCACTGTTGTGAAGATAACGTAGGCAAGGCGCAAGGCTATTATAAACTTGTACACATGAATCTGCACCATAACAACATATGCTATCTTGAAGTTTCCAATGGTCAGAAATTATGAGATAAAAAGGATAGAAACGTTATTTAAAGTATTTTTACCAAAATAACACTCATGTTTTTTTATTGGTTTGTTAACATATTAAAGTATAATTTTGTAATGTCTCTATTCATTTCTTCTCCCAAAAACCTTTAAGAGTAGATAAGGTAATTGCAACTCTTAGTAGCCCTAACCAATTTATTTTCCTTACCAATCACTCCCTCAAAAGAAACACACACGATTGGACTTAAATTTAACCAAATAAGACCCCTTATTATCTCACTTAAATGATTTATATATAATTATGTTCTATTCCTTTGTCTTCTGTAAAAAAAAAAGTATTTGAAATCACTTATAATAAAAAAAAATTTATTATATATTTTGAAATTATATAAAATAAAAAATAACATATATAATCATGTAATAATTTCATTTTTTGATCATATCATAATTATGAATTAAAAAAATTAGCAATATATAATCATGTAGTAATTTTCTTTTTTGATCATATCATAATTATTAATTATTCATAAACTCATTCAATTTTAATATGGTGGAATTCATAAAATTCTTATGAACTAAGAAATCTTATGGCATGCTACAATTTATTTGATACATGTGAAAATGTTAATATGATAATTATTACTCTCTATTTTTTATAACTATCACTTTAAATATTTATACGCACTATATTTTATAATTCTATGGTTTTTTATATGCTAATTTTTGCATAAGAAATACAAAAAATATTTTAAAATAAACCGTACATAAATATTTCAAATTATTTCTATAAACTACAATAATTAAAAGTATTTTTAAATAAAATTCAGATGTGCAATATGTTTACTATCCTTTATTTTCTTAAAGGTATGAGAAAGAGAGTAAGATAAAAATTAAATAATTCTATTTAGTAACTAAATTTAAGCATAATCACTGTTTTTTTTAATTATATAACAACAAACACAAACCAAATATTTTATTAATATTGCACATATATAATAAATATGTAAAAAGTTAGTGATAGTCTTAAATATAAAAGAAAACTAGCTCTATCATAAATGCTAGAACTATCCTCTTTCTTTATTATCTTTCACACATGCATATAGCAATACCACATATTATTTTTGTTGAAGAATCAACATTCATAACATTTGACATGACTTGATACTGCAAAAAAAACACAATAAGAAGAAATAATGTTATTTTTTATATACTAAAAAGTAAACACAACATTCTACATATAAACATTATAAATAAATATTTTTATTTGTCTTCATTCGAAATTACATATAAAAGTAAATAATTTTCACATGCATGCTACCACTTTTTGTCTATTCCATATTATTGATCAAAATTAGTACGGTTTGTATTTCTCTATCTAAATACTTTGTCTATTTTAAAAATATAAATATAAACTAATTTAGTTTTGTGAAAATAAATACATCATAACTTTTACTGAAAAAGTATAAAATGTTCAACATAACAACATATGTTATCTTGAAGTTTCCCATGGTAAGAAATTAAGTGATATTGGATAGAGCGAATGTTACGTGTGAGTTTGATGCAAGGTGGTAGGAATTTATATAGTGACTTTTGAAAAATATTTTTAAGGTTTTTGAGTTTGGTTGTGGTTAATGTTTAATTTGAAATATGACCTTTATGTTTAGTCTCTAGTTATGATGTAAGGGAGAACCGCTAGACAATTTTTAAATAGACACTTTGAAGCTGCTCTTTCTAAATAAGCGGTACCAAATATATTGTTCTATTCTTATATTACATCACTATTATTATGAAAACATTTATATTATTTAATACTGATTTTTATAATATAATATTTAGATTTTAGGAGATAGAGTTCAATGCAAGTTAAAATAGAACAAAGAATCTTGTTGAACATTTTATTAATATTTTAAACACATCACATTAGTATACATAATAAACAAATGCTCACTTATATAATAAATATGTAAAAACATAGTGATAGTATTAAATTAAACAGAAAACTAGCTCTATCATAAATGCTAGAACTATCCGCTTTCTTTATTCTCTTTAACACTAGCATATAGAAATACTATATATTATTTTTGTTGAAGATTCAACATTCATAACATTTCACATCACTTGATACTGCAAAAAAAATAAAATATAATAGGAAGATATACTATTATTTTTTATATACTATAAAATCATCACAACATTCAATGTATAAACATTATAAATAGATATTTTTATTTGTCTTCATTTGAAATCACATATAAAAGGAAATAATTTTCTCACGCATGCAACCACTTTTTGTCTATTCCATATTATTGATCAAATTTAGTATTGTTTGTTTTTCTCTATTTAAGTACTTTGTTTATTTTAAAAATCTAAATATAAAATAATTTAACTTTGTGCAAATAAATACGTCATAACTTTTACTCAAAAAAATATAGAACTCCTATTTGTTTCAAATAATATGTGGTACAATTAATTTGTATATGAGGCACGATTAATAGTTTTAATAAATTAAAATAAAATATTTTATTTTAATTATACACCAAAATAAAATTAAGCCAGAATAATATGAATCCATCTTTAAACATTATTTGTGAGGTTTTATAATATAAAACACTTGATAAATAGCACATTTCAATAATTTCTATTTATTTACAAATTTAATTTACCAATTTTAAAAAATAGTTGGATCCCTTTTTATAAGAATTATATTATTTTCTATTTAGAATAAATATTTAGATGATGCATGTATACCTAGCACAGTGTATGGAAGAACTGATCTTGTAAGGGATACTAGTCCCATATTTTCAAGGAACTGCAACAACATTGTCCACATTGATTGCTTTCATAGCAGCAGTGGTATACTTTGAGCAATCACAAGTTGCACGACAGTCAATATTGGTTTTAGCCACATTAACTAACCCTTTAATGCCTTAAAAACAACTTGGTGAAACAACACCATTGTTCTGAAGATAACGTAGGCAAGGCGCAAGGCTATTATAAACTTGTACACATGAATCTGCACCATAACAACATATGCTATCTTGAAGTTTCCAATGGTCAGAAATTATGAGATAAAAAGGATAGAAACGTTATTTAAAGTATTTTTACCAAAATAACACTCATGTTTTTTTATTGGTTTGTTAACATATTAAAGTATAATTTTGTAATGTCTCTATTCATTTCTTCTCCCAAAAACCTTTAAGAGTAGATAAGGTAATTGCAACTCTTAGTAGCCCTAACCAATTTATTTTCCTTACCAATCACTCCCTCAAAAGAAACACACACGATTGGACTTAAATTTAACCAAATAAGACCCCTTATTATCTCACTTAAATGATTTATATATAATTATGTTCTATTCCTTTGTCTTCTGTAAAAAAAAAGTATTTGAAATCACTTATAATAAAAAAAAATTTATTATATATTTTGAAATTATATAAAATAAAAAATAACATATATAATCATGTAATAATTTCATTTTTTGATCATATCATAATTATGAATTAAAAAAATTAGCAATATATAATCATGTAGTAATTTTCTTTTTTGATCATATCATAATTATTAATTATTCATAAACTCATTCAATTTTAATATGGTGGAATTCATAAAATTCTTATGAACTAAGAAATCTTATGGCATGCTACAATTTATTTGATACATGTGAAAATGTTAATATGATAATTATTACTCTCTATTTTTTATAACTATCACTTTAAATATTTATACGCACTATATTTTATAATTCTATGGTTTTTTATATGCTAATTTTTGCATAAGAAATACAAAAAATATTTTAAAATAAACCGTACATAAATATTTCAAATTATTTCTATAAACTACAATAATTAAAAGTATTTTTAAATAAAATTCAGATGTGCAATATGTTTACTATCCTTTATTTTCTTAAAGGTATGAGAAAGAGAGTAAGATAAAAATTAAATAATTCTATTTAGTAACTAAATTTAAGCATAATCACTGTTTTTTTTAATTATATAACAACAAACACAAACCAAATATTTTATTAATATTGCACATATATAATAAATATGTAAAAAGTTAGTGATAGTCTTAAATATAAAAGAAAACTAGCTCTATCATAAATGCTAGAACTATCCTCTTTCTTTATTATCTTTCACACATGCATATAGCAATACCACATATTATTTTTGTTGAAGAATCAACATTCATAACATTTGACATGACTTGATACTGCAAAAAAAACACAATAAGAAGAAATAATGTTATTTTTTATATACTAAAAAGTAAACACAACATTCTACATATAAACATTATAAATAAATATTTTTATTTGTCTTCATTCGAAATTACATATAAAAGTAAATAATTTTCACATGCATGCTACCACTTTTTGTCTATTCCATATTATTGATCAAAATTAGTACGGTTTGTATTTCTCTATCTAAATACTTTGTCTATTTTAAAAATATAAATATAAACTAATTTAGTTTTGTGAAAATAAATACATCATAACTTTTACTGAAAAAGTATAAAATGTTCAACATAACAACATATGTTATCTTGAAGTTTCCCATGGTAAGAAATTAAGTGATATTGGATAGAGCGAATGTTACGTGTGAGTTTGATGCAAGGTGGTAGGAATTTATATAGTGACTTTTGAAAAATATTTTTAAGGTTTTTGAGTTTGGTTGTGGTTAATGTTTAATTTGAAATATGACCTTTATGTTTAGTCTCTAGTTATGATGTAAGGGAGAACCGCTAGACAATTTTTAAATAGACACTTTGAAGCTGCTCTTTCTAAATAAGCGGTACCAAATATATTGTTCTATTCTTATATTACATCACTATTATTATGAAAACATTTATATTATTTAATACTGATTTTTATAATATAATATTTAGATTTTAGGAGATAGAGTTCAATGCAAGTTAAAATAGAACAAAGAATCTTGTTGAACATTTTATTAATATTTTAAACACATCACATTAGTATACATAATAAACAAATGCTCACTTATATAATAAATATGTAAAAACATAGTGATAGTATTAAATTAAACAGAAAACTAGCTCTATCATAAATGCTAGAACTATCCGCTTTCTTTATTCTCTTTAACACTAGCATATAGAAATACTATATATTATTTTTGTTGAAGATTCAACATTCATAACATTTCACATCACTTGATACTGCAAAAAAAATAAAATATAATAGGAAGATATACTATTATTTTTTATATACTAAAAAGTCATCACAACATTCAATGTATAAACATTATAAATAGATATTTTTATTTGTCTTCATTTGAAATCACATATAAAAGGAAATAATTTTCTCACGCATGCAACCACTTTTTGTCTATTCCATATTATTGATCAAATTTAGTATTGTTTGTTTTTCTCTATTTAAGTACTTTGTTTATTTTAAAAATCTAAATATAAAATAATTTAACTTTGTGCAAATAAATACGTCATAACTTTTACTCAAAAAAATATAGAACTCCTATTTGTTTCAAATAATATGTGGTACAATTAATTTGTATATGAGGCACGATTAATAGTTTTAATAAATTAAAATAAAATATTTTATTTTAATTATACACCAAAATAAAATTAAGCCAGAATAATATGAATCCATCTTTAAAATTAATTTGTGAGGTTTTATAATATAAAACACTTGATAAATAGCACATTTCAATAATTTCTATTTATTTACAAATTTAATTTACCAATTTTAAAAAATAGTTGGATCCCTTTTTATAAGAATTATATTATTTTCTATTTAGAATAAATATTTAGATGATGCATGTATACCTAGCACAGTGTATGGAAGAACTGATCTTGTAAGGGATACTAGTCCCATATTTTCAAGGAACTGCAACAACATTGTCCACATTGATTGCTTTCATAGCAGCAGTGGTATACTTTGAGCAATCACAAGTTGCACGACAATCAATATTGGTTTTAGCCACATTAACTAACCCTTTAATGCCTTAAAAACAACTTGGTGAAACAACACCACTGTTCTGAAGATAACGTAGGCAAGGCGCAAGGCTATTATAAACTTGTACACATGAATCTGCACCATAACAACATATGCTATCTTGAAGTTTCCAATGGTCAGAAATTATGAGATAAAAAGGATAGAAACGTTATTTAAAGTATTTTTACCAAAATAACACTCATGTTTTTTTATTGGTTTGTTAACATATTAAAGTATAATTTTGTAATGTCTCTATTCATTTCTTCTCCCAAAAACCTTTAAGAGTAGATAAGGTAATTGCAACTCTTAGTAGCCCTAACCAATTTATTTTCCTTACCAATCACTCCCTCAAAAGAAACACACACGACTGGACTTAAATTTAACCAAATAAGACCCCTTATTATCTCACTTAAATGATTTATATATAATTATGTTCTATTCCTTTGTCTTCTGTAAAAAAAAAGTATTTGAAATCACTTATAATAAAAAAAAATTTATTATATATTTTGAAATTATATAAAATAAAAAATAACATATATAATCATGTAATAATTTCATTTTTTGATCATATCATAATTATGAATTAAAAAAATTAGCAATATATAATCATGTAGTAATTTTCTTTTTTGATCATATCATAATTATTAATTATTCATAAACTCATTCAATTTTAATATGGTGGAATTCATAAAATTCTTATGAACTAAGAAATCTTATGGCATGCTACAATTTATTTGATACATGTGAAAATGTTAATATGATAATTATTACTCTCTATTTTTTATAACTATCACTTTAAATATTTATACGCACTATATTTTATAATTCTATGGTTTTTTATATGCTAATTTTTGCATAAGAAATACAAAAAATATTTTAAAATAAACCGTACATAAATATTTTAAATTATTTCTATAAACTACAATAATTAAAAGTATTTTTAAATAAAATTCAGATGTGCAATATGTTTACTATCCTTTATTTTCTTAAAGGTATGAGAAAGAGAGTAAGATAAAAATTAAATAATTCTATTTAGTAACTAAATTTAATCATAATCACTGTTTTTTTTAATTATATAACATCAAACACAAACCAAATATTTTATTAATATTGCACATATATAATAAATATGTAAAAAGTTAGTGATAGTCTTAAATATAAAAGAAAACTATCTCTATCATAAATGCTAGAACTATCCTCTTTCTTTATTATCTTTCACACATGCATATAGCAATACCACATATTATTTTTGTTGAAGAATCAACATTCATAACATTTGACATGACTTGATACTGCAAAAAAAACACAATAAGAAGAAATAATGTTATTTTTTATATACTAAAAAGTCAACACAACATTCTACATATAAACATTATAAATAAATATTTTTATTTGTCTTCATTCGAAATTACATATAAAAGTAAATAATTTTCACATGCATGCTACCACTTTTTGTCTATTCCATATTATTGATCAAAATTAGTACGGTTTGTATTTCTCTATCTAAATACTTTGTCTATTTTAAAAATATAAATATAAACTAATTTAGTTTTGTGAAAATAAATACATCATAACTTTTACTGAAAAAGTATAAAATGTTCAACATAACAACATATGTTATCTTGAAGTTTCCCATGGTAAGAAATTAAGTGATATTGGATAGAGCGAATGTTACGTGTGAGTTTGATGCAAGGTGGTAGGAATTTATATAGTGACTTTTGAAAAATATTTTTAAGGTTTTTGAGTTTGGTTGTGGTTAATGTTTAATTTGAAATATGACCTTTATGTTTAGTCTCTAGTTATGATGTAAGGGAGAACCGCTAGACAATTTTTAAATAGACACTTTGAAGCTGCTCTTTCTAAATAAGCGGTACCAAATATATTGTTCTATTCTTATATTACATTACTATTATTATGAAAACATTTATATTATTTAATACTGATTTTTATAATATAATATTTAGATTTTAGGAGATAGAGTTCAATGCAAGTTAAAATAGAACAAAGAATCTTGTTGAACATTTTATTAATATTTTAAACACATCACATTAGTATACATAATAAACAAATGCTCACTTATATAATAAATATGTAAAAACATAGTGATAGTATTAAATTAAACAGAAAACTAGCTCTATCATAAATGCTAGAACTATCCGCTTTCTTTATTCTCTTTAACACTAGCATATAGAAATACTATATATTATTTTTGTTGAAGATTCAACATTCATAACATTTCACATCACTTGATACTGCAAAAAAAATAAAATATAATAGGAAGATATACTATTATTTTTTATATACTAAAAAGTCATCACAACATTCAATGTATAAACATTATAAATAGATATTTTTATTTGTCTTCATTTGAAATCACATATAAAAGGAAATAATTTTCTCACGCATGCAACCACTTTTTGTCTATTCCATATTATTGATCAAATTTAGTATTGTTTGTTTTTCTCTATTTAAGTACTTTGTTTATTTTAAAAATCTAAATATAAAATAATTTAACTTTGTGCAAATAAATACGTCATAACTTTTACTCAAAAAAATATAGAACTCCTATTTGTTTCAAATAATATGTGGTACAATTAATTTGTATATGAGGCACGATTAATAGTTTTAATAAATTAAAATAAAATATTTTATTTTAATTATACACCAAAATAAAATTAAGCCAGAATAATATGAATCCATCTTTAAAATTAATTTGTGAGGTTTTATAATATAAAACACTTGATAAATAGCACATTTCAATAATTTCTATTTATTTACAAATTTAATTTACCAATTTTAAAAAATAGTTGGATCCCTTTTTATAAGAATTATATTATTTTCTATTTAGAATAAATATTTAGATGATGCATGTATACCTAGCACAATGTATGGAAGAAATGATCTTGTAAGGGATACTAGTCCCATATTTTCAAGGAACTGCAACAACATTGTCCACATTGATTGCTTTCATAGCAGCAGTGGTATACTTTGAGCAATCACAAGTTGCACGACATTCAATATTGGTTTTAGCCACATTAACTAACCCTTTAATGCCTTAAAAACAACTTGGTGAAACAACACCACTGTTCTGAAGATAACGTAGGCAAGGCGCAAGGCTATTATAAACTTGTACACATGAATCTGCACCATAACAACATATGCTATCTTGAAGTTTCCAATGGTCAGAAATTATGAGATAAAAAGGATAGAAACGTTATTTAAAGTATTTTTACCAAAATAACACTCATGTTTTTTTATTGGTTTGTTAACATATTAAAGTATAATTTTGTAATGTCTCTATTCATTTCTTCTCCCAAAAACCTTTAAGAGTAGATAAGGTAATTGCAACTCTTAGTAGCCCTAACCAATTTATTTTCCTTACCAATCACTCCCTCAAAAGAAACACACACGATTGGACTTAAATTTAACCAAATAAGACCCCTTATTATCTCACTTAAATGATTTATATATAATTATGTTCTATTCCTTTGTCTTCTGTAAAAAAAAAAGTATTTGAAATCACTTATAATAAAAAAAATTTTATTATATATTTTAAAATTATATAAAATAAAAAATAACATATATAATCATGTAATAATTTCATTTTTTGATCATATCATAATTATGAATTAAAAAAATTAGCAATATATAATCATGTAGTAATTTTCTTTTTTGATCATATCATAATTATTAATTATTCATAAACTCATTCAATTTTAATATGGTGGAATTCATAAAATTCTTATGAACTAAGAAATCTTATGGCATGCTACAATTTATTTGATACATGTGAAAATGTTAATATGATAATTATTACTCTCTATTTTTTATAAATATCACTTTAAATATTTATACGCACTATATTTTATAATTCTATGGTTTTTTATATGCTAATTTTTGCATAAGAAATACAAAAAATATTTTAAAATAAACCGTACATAAATATTTTAAATTATTTCTATAAACTACAATAATTAAAAGTATTTTTAAATAAAATTCAGATGTGCAATATGTTTACTATCCTTTATTTTCTTAAAGGTATGAGAAAGAGAGTAAGATAAAAATTAAATAATTCTATTTAGTAACTAAATTTAAGCATAATCACTGTTTTTTTTAATTATATAACAACAAACACAAACCAAATATTTTATTAATATTGCACATATATAATAAATATGTAAAAAGTTAGTGATAGTCTTAAATATAAAAGAAAACTAGCTCTATCATAAATGCTAGAACTATCCTCTTTCTTTATTATCTTTCACACATGCATATAGCAATACCACATATTATTTTTGTTGAAGAATCAACATTCATAACATTTGACATGACTTGATACTGCAAAAAAAACACAATAAGAAGAAATAATGTTATTTTTTATATACTAAAAAGTCAACACAACATTCTACATATAAACATTATAAATAAATATTTTTATTTGTCTTCATTCGAAATTACATATAAAAGTAAATAATTTTCACATGCATGCTACCACTTTTTGTCTATTCCATATTATTGATCAAAATTAGTACGGTTTGTATTTCTCTATCTAAATACTTTGTCTATTTTAAAAATATAAATATAAACTAATTTAGTTTTGTGAAAATAAATACATCATAACTTTTACTGAAAAAGTATAAAATGTTCAACATAACAACATATGTTATCTTGAAGTTTCCCATGGTAAGAAATTAAGTGATATTGGATAGAGCGAATGTTACGTGTGAGTTTGATGCAAGGTGGTAGGAATTTATATAGTGACTTTTGAAAAATATTTTTAAGGTTTTTGAGTTTGGTTGTGGTTAATGTTTAATTTGAAATATGACCTTTATGTTTAGTCTCTAGTTATGATGTAAGGGAGAACCGCTAGACAATTTTTAAATAGACACTTTGAAGCTGCTCTTTCTAAATAAGCGGTACCAAATATATTGTTCTATTCTTATATTACATCACTATTATTATGAAAACATTTATATTATTTAATACTGATTTTTATAATATAATATTTAGATTTTAGGAGATAGAGTTCAATGCAAGTTAAAATAGAACAAAGAATCTTGTTGAACATTTTATTAATATTTTAAACACATCACATTAGTATACATAATAAACAAATGCTCACTTATATAATAAATATGTAAAAACATAGTGATAGTATTAAATTAAACAGAAAACTAGCTCTATCATAAATGCTAGAACTATCCGCTTTCTTTATTCTCTTTAACACTAGCATATAGAAATACTATATATTATTTTTGTTGAAGATTCAACATTCATAACATTTCACATCACTTGATACTGCAAAAAAAATAAAATATAATAGGAAGATATACTATTATTTTTTATATACTAAAAAGTCATCACAACATTCAATGTATAAACATTATAAATAGATATTTTTATTTGTCTTCATTTGAAATCACATATAAAAGGAAATAATTTTCTCACGCATGCAACCACTTTTTGTCTATTCCATATTATTGATCAAATTTAGTATTGTTTGTTTTTCTCTATTTAAGTACTTTGTTTATTTTAAAAATCTAAATATAAAATAATTTAACTTTGTGCAAATAAATACGTCATAACTTTTACTCAAAAAAATATAGAACTCCTATTTGTTTCAAATAATATGTGGTACAATTAATTTGTATATGAGGCACGATTAATAGTTTTAATAAATTAAAATAAAATATTTTATTTTAATTATACACCAAAATAAAATTAAGCCAGAATAATATGAATCCATCTTTAAAATTAATTTGTGAGGTTTTATAATATAAAACACTTGATAAATAGCACATTTCAATAATTTCTATTTATTTACAAATTTAATTTACCAATTTTAAAAAATAGTTGGATCCCTTTTTATAAGAATTATATTATTTTCTATTTAGAATAAATATTTAGATGATGCATGTATACCTAGCACAATGTATGGAAGAAATGATCTTGTAAGGGATACTAGTCCCATATTTTCAAGGAACTGCAACAACATTGTCCACATTGATTGCTTTCATAGCAGCAGTGGTATACTTTGAGCAATCACAAGTTGCACGACAGTCAATATTGGTTTTAGCCACATTAACTAACCCTTTAATGCCTTAAAAACAACTTGGTGAAACAACACCACTGTTCTGAAGATAACGTAGGCAAGGCGCAAGGCTATTATAAACTTGTACACATGAATCTGCACCATAACAACATATGCTATCTTGAAGTTTCCAATGGTCAGAAATTATGAGATAAAAAGGATAGAAACGTTATTTAAAGTATTTTTACCAAAATAACACTCATGTTTTTTTATTGGTTTGTTAACATATTAAAGTATAATTTTGTAATGTCTCTATTCATTTCTTCTCCCAAAAACCTTTAAGAGTAGATAAGGTAATTGCAACTCTTAGTAGCCCTAACCAATTTATTTTCCTTACCAATCACTCCCTCAAAAGAAACACACACGATTGGACTTAAATTTAACCAAATAAGACCCCTTATTATCTCACTTAAATGATTTATATATAATTATGTTCTATTCCTTTGTCTTCTGTAAAAAAAAAAGTATTTGAAATCACTTATAATAAAAAAAATTTTATTATATATTTTAAAATTATATAAAATAAAAAATAACATATATAATCATGTAATAATTTCATTTTTTGATCATATCATAATTATGAATTAAAAAAATTAGCAATATATAATCATGTAGTAATTTTCTTTTTTGATCATATCATAATTATTAATTATTCATAAACTCATTCAATTTTAATATGGTGGAATTCATAAAATTCTTATGAACTAAGAAATCTTATGGCATGCTACAATTTATTTGATACATGTGAAAATGTTAATATGATAATTATTACTCTCTATTTTTTATAAATATCACTTTAAATATTTATACGCACTATATTTTATAATTCTATGGTTTTTTATATGCTAATTTTTGCATAAGAAATACAAAAAATATTTTAAAATAAACCGTACATAAATATTTTAAATTATTTCTATAAACTACAATAATTAAAAGTATTTTTAAATAAAATTCAGATGTGCAATATGTTTACTATCCTTTATTTTCTTAAAGGTATGAGAAAGAGAGTAAGATAAAAATTAAATAATTCTATTTAGTAACTAAATTTAAGCATAATCACTGTTTTTTTTAATTATATAACAACAAACACAAACCAAATATTTTATTAATATTGCACATATATAATAAATATGTAAAAAGTTAGTGATAGTCTTAAATATAAAAGAAAACTAGCTCTATCATAAATGCTAGAACTATCCTCTTTCTTTATTATCTTTCACACATGCATATAGCAATACCACATATTATTTTTGTTGAAGAATCAACATTCATAACATTTGACATGACTTGATACTGCAAAAAAAACACAATAAGAAGAAATAATGTTATTTTTTATATACTAAAAAGTCAACACAACATTCTACATATAAACATTATAAATAAATATTTTTATTTGTCTTCATTCGAAATTACATATAAAAGTAAATAATTTTCACATGCATGCTACCACTTTTTGTCTATTCCATATTATTGATCAAAATTAGTACGGTTTGTATTTCTCTATCTAAATACTTTGTCTATTTTAAAAATATAAATATAAACTAATTTAGTTTTGTGAAAATAAATACATCATAACTTTTACTGAAAAAGTATAAAATGTTCAACATAACAACATATGTTATCTTGAAGTTTCCCATGGTAAGAAATTAAGTGATATTGGATAGAGCGAATGTTACGTGTGAGTTTGATGCAAGGTGGTAGGAATTTATATAGTGACTTTTGAAAAATATTTTTAAGGTTTTTGAGTTTGGTTGTGGTTAATGTTTAATTTGAAATATGACCTTTATGTTTAGTCTCTAGTTATGATGTAAGGGAGAACCGCTAGACAATTTTTAAATAGACACTTTGAAGCTGCTCTTTCTAAATAAGCGGTACCAAATATATTGTTCTATTCTTATATTACATCACTATTATTATGAAAACATTTATATTATTTAATACTGATTTTTATTATATAATATTTAGATTTTAGGAGATAGAGTTCAATGCAAGTTAAAATAGAACAAAGAATCTTGTTGAACATTTTATTAATATTTTAAACACATCACATTAGTATACATAATAAACAAATGCTCACTTATATAATAAATATGTAAAAACATAGTGATAGTATTAAATTAAACAGAAAACTAGCTCTATCATAAATGCTAGAACTATCCGCTTTCTTTATTCTCTTTAACACTAGCATATAGAAATACTATATATTATTTTTGTTGAAGATTCAACATTCATAACATTTCACATCACTTGATACTGCAAAAAAAATAAAATATAATAGGAAGATATACTATTATTTTTTATATACTATAAAATCATCACAACATTCAATGTATAAACATTATAAATAAATATTTTTATTTGTCTTCATTTGAAATCACATATAAAAGGAAATAATTTTCTCACGCATGCAACCACTTTTATTCTATTCCATATTATTGATCAAATTTAGTATTGTTTGTTTTTCTCTATTTAAGTACTTTGTTTATTTTAAAAATCTAAATATAAAATAATTTAACTTTGTGCAAATAAATACGTCATAACTTTTACTCAAAAAAATATAGAACTCCTATTTGTTTCAAATAATATGTGGTACAATTAATTTGTATATGAGGCACGATTAATAGTTTTAATAAATTAAAATAAAATATTTTATTTTAATTATACACCAAAATAAAATTAAGCCAGAATAATATGAATCCATCTTTAAAATTAATTTGTGAGGTTTTATAATATAAAACACTTGATAAATAGCACATTTCAATAATTTCTATTTATTTACAAATTTAATTTACCAATTTTAAAAAATAGTTGGATCCCTTTTTATAAGAATTATATTATTTTCTATTTAGAATAAATATTTAGATGATGCATGTATACCTAGCACAGTGTATGGAAGAACTGATCTTGTAAGGGATACTAGTCCCATATTTTCAAGGAACTGCAACAACATTGTCCACATTGATTGCTTTCATAGCAGCAGTGGTATACTTTGAGCAATCACAAGTTGCACGACAGTCAATATTGGTTTTAGCCACATTAACTAACCCTTTAATGCCTTAAAAACAACTTGGTGAAACAACACCACTGTTCTGAAGATAACGTAGGCAAGGCGCAAGGCTATTATATGAATCTGCACCATAACAACATATGCTATCTTGAAGTTTCCAATGGTCAGAAATTATGAGATAAAAAGGATAGAAACGTTATTTAAAGTATTTTTACCAAAATAACACTCATGTTTTTTTATTGGTTTGTTAACATATTAAAGTATAATTTTGTAATGTCTCTATTCATTTCTTCTCCCAAAAACCTTTAAGAGTAGATAAGGTAATTGCAACTCTTAGTAGCCCTAACCAATTTATTTTCCTTACCAATCACTCCCTCAAAAGAAACACACACGATTGGACTTAAATTTAACCAAATAAGACCCCTTATTATCTCACTTAAATGATTTATATATAATTATGTTCTATTCCTTTGTCTTCTGTAAAAAAAAAAGTATTTGAAATCACTTATAATAAAAAAAATTTTATTATATATTTTGAAATTATATAAAATAAAAAATAACATATATAATCATGTAATAATTTCATTTTTGGATCATATCATAATTATGAATTAAAAAAATTAGCAATATATAATCATGTAGTAATTTTCTTTTTTGATCATATCATAATTATTAATTATTCATAAACTCATTCAATTTTAATATGGTGGAATTCATAAAATTCTTATGAACTAAGAAATCTTATGGCATGCTACAATTTATTTGATACATGTGAAAATGTTAATATGATAATTATTACTCTCTATTTTTTATAACTATCACTTTAAATATTTATACGCACTATATTTTATAATTCTATGGTTTTTTATATGCTAATTTTTGCATAAGAAATACAAAAAATATTTTAAAATAAACCGTACATAAATATTTTAAATTATTTCTATAAACTACAATAATTAAAAGTATTTTTAAATAAAATTCAGATGTGCAATATGTTTACTATCCTTTATTTTCTTAAAGGTATGAGAAAGAGAGTAAGATAAAAATTAAATAATTCTATTTAGTAACTAAATTTAAGCATAATCACTGTTTTTTTTAATTATATAACAACAAACACAAACCAAATATTTTATTAATATTGCACATATATAATAAATATGTAAAAAGTTAGTGATAGTCTTAAATATAAAAGAAAACTAGCTCTATCATAAATGCTAGAACTATCCTCTTTCTTTATCATCTTTCACACATGCATATAGCAATACCACATATTATTTTTGTTGAAGAATCAACATTCATAACATTTGACATGACTTGATACTGCAAAAAAAACACAATAAGAAGAAATAATGTTATTTTTTATATACTAAAAAGTCAACACAACATTCTACATATAAACATTATAAATAAATATTTTTATTTGTCTTCATTCGAAATTACATATAAAAGTAAATAATTTTCACATGCATGCTACCACTTTTTGTCTATTCCATATTATTGATCAAAATTAGTACGGTTTGTATTTCTCTATCTAAATACTTTGTCTATTTTAAAAATATAAATATAAACTAATTTAGTTTTGTGAAAATAAATACATCATAACTTTTACTGAAAAAGTATAAAATGTTCAACATAACAACATATGTTATCTTGAAGTTTCCCATGGTAAGAAATTAAGTGATATTGTATAGAGCGAATGTTACGTGTGAGTTTGATGCAAGGTGGTAGGAATTTATATAGTGACTTTTGAAAAATATTTTTAAGGTTTTTGAGTTTGGTTGTGGTTAATGTTTAATTTGAAATATGACCTTTATGTTTAGTCTCTAGTTATGATGTAAGGGAGAACCGCTAGACAATTTTTAAATAGACACTTTGAAGCTGCTCTTTCTAAATAAGCGGTACCAAATATATTGTTCTATTCTTATATTACATCACTATTATTATGAAAACATTTATATTATTTAATACTGATTTTTATAATATAATATTTAGATTTTAGGAGATAGAGTTCAATGCAAGTTAAAATAGAACAAAGAATCTTGTTGAACATTTTATTAATATTTTAAACACATCACATTAGTATACATAATAAACAAATGCTCACTTATATAATAAATATGTAAAAACATAGTGATAGTATTAAATTAAACAGAAAACTAGCTCTATCATAAATGCTAGAACTATCCGCTTTCTTTATTCTCTTTAACACTAGCATATAGAAATACTATATATTATTTTTGTTGAAGATTCAACATTCATAACATTTCACATCACTTGATACTGCAAAAAAAATAAAATATAATAGGAAGATATACTATTATTTTTTATATACTATAAAATCATCACAACATTCAATGTATAAACATTATAAATAAATATTTTTATTTGTCTTCATTTGAAATCACATATAAAAGGAAATAATTTTCTCACGCATGCAACCACTTTTATTCTATTCCATATTATTGATCAAATTTAGTATTGTTTGTTTTTCTCTATTTAAGTACTTTGTTTATTTTAAAAATCTAAATATAAAATAATTTAACTTTGTGCAAATAAATACGTCATAACTTTTACTCAAAAAAATATAGAACTCCTATTTGTTTCAAATAATATGTGGTACAATTAATTTGTATATGAGGCAAGATTAATAGTTTTAATAAATTAAAATAAAATATTTTATTTTAATTATACACCAAAATAAAATTAAGCCAGAATAATATGAATCCATCTTTAAAATTAATTTGTGAGGTTTTATAATATAAAACACTTGATAAATAGCACATTTCAATAATTTCTATTTATTTACAAATTTAATTTACCAATTTTAAAAAATAGTTGGATCCCTTTTTATAAGAATTATATTATTTTCTATTTAGAATAAATATTTAGATGATGCATGTATACCTAGCACAATGTATGGAAGAACTGATCTTGTAAGGGATACTAGTCCCATATTTTCAAGGAACTGCAACAACATTGTCCACATTGATTGCTTTCATAGCAGCAGTGGTATACTTTGAGCAATCACAAGTTGCACGACAGTCAATATTGGTTTTAGCCACATTAACTAACCCTTTAATGCCTTAAAAACAACTTGGTGAAACAACACCACTGTTCTGAAGATAACGTAGGCAAGGCGCAAGGCTATTATAAACTTGTACACATGAATCTGCACCATAACAACATATGCTATCTTGAAGTTTCCAATGGTCAGAAATTATGAGATAAAAAGGATAGAAACGTTATTTAAAGTATTTTTACCAAAATAACACTCATGTTTTTTTATTGGTTTGTTAACATATTAAAGTATAATTTTGTAATGTCTCTATTCATTTCTTCTCCCAAAAACCTTTAAGAGTAGATAAGGTAATTGCAACTCTTAGTAGCCCTAACCAATTTATTTTCCTTACCAATCACTCCCTCAAAAGAAACACACACAATTGGACTTAAATTTAACCAAATAAGACCCCTTATTATCTCACTTAAATGATTTATATATAATTATGTTCTATTCCTTTGTCTTCTGTAAAAAAAAAAGTATTTGAAATCACTTATAATAAAAAAAAATTTATTATATATTTTGAAATTATATAAAATAAAAAATAACATATATAATCATGTAATAATTTCATTTTTTGATCATATCATAATTATGAATTAAAAAAATTAGCAATATATAATCATGTAGTAATTTTCTTTTTTGATCATATCATAATTATTAATTATTCATAAACTCATTCAATTTTAATATGGTGGAATTCATAAAATTCTTATGAACTAAGAAATCTTATGGCATGCTACAATTTATTTGATACATGTGAAAATGTTAATATGATAATTATTACTCTCTATTTTTTATAACTATCACTTTAAATATTTATACGCACTATATTTTATAATTCTATGGTTTTTTATATGCTAATTTTTGCATAAGAAATACAAAAAATATTTTAAAATAAACCGTACATAAATATTTTAAATTATTTCTATAAACTACAATAATTAAAAGTATTTTTAAATAAAATTCAGATGTGCAATATGTTTACTATCCTTTATTTTCTTAAAGGTATGAGAAAGAGAGTAAGATAAAAATTAAATAATTCTATTTAGTAACTAAATTTAAGCATAATCACTGTTTTTTTTAATTATATAACAACAAACACAAACCAAATATTTTATTAATATTGCACATATATAATAAATATGTAAAAATTTAGTGATAGTCTTAAATATAAAAGAAAACTAGCTCTATCATAAATGCTAGAACTATCCTCTTTCTTTATTATCTTTCACACATGCATATAGCAATACCACATATTATTTTTGTTGAAGAATCAACATTCATAACATTTGACATGACTTGATACTGCAAAAAAAACACAATAAGAAGAAATAATGTTATTTTTTATATACTAAAAAGTCAACACAACATTCTACATATAAACATTATAAATAAATATTTTTATTTGTCTTCATTCGAAATTACATATAAAAGTAAATAATTTTCACATGCATGCTACCACTTTTTGTCTATTCCATATTATTGATCAAAATTAGTACGGTTTGTATTTCTCTATCTAAATACTTTGTCTATTTTAAAAATATAAATATAAACTAATTTAGTTTTGTGAAAATAAATACATCATAACTTTTACTGAAAAAGTATAAAATGTTCAACATAACAACATATGTTATCTTGAAGTTTCCCATGGTAAGAAATTAAGTGATATTGGATAGAGCGAATGTTACGTGTGAGTTTGATGCAAGGTGGTAGGAATTTATATAGTGACTTTTGAAAAATATTTTTAAGGTTTTTGAGTTTGGTTGTGGTTAATGTTTAATTTGAAATATGACTTTTATGTTTAGTCTCTAGTTATGATGTAAGGGAGAACCGCTAGACAATTTTTAAATAGACACTTTGAAGCTGCTCTTTCTAAATAAGCGGTACCAAATATATTGTTCTATTCTTATATTACATCACTATTATTATGAAAACATTTATATTATTTAATACTGATTTTTATAATATAATATTTAGAATTTAGGAGATAGAGTTCAATGCAAGTTAAAATAGAACAAAGAATCTTGTTGAACATTTTATTAATATTTTAAACACATCACATTAGTATACATAATAAACAAATGCTCACTTATATAATAAATATGTAAAAACATAGTGATAGTATTAAATTAAACAGAAAACTAGCTCTATCATAAATGCTAGAACTATCCGCTTTTTTTATTCTCTTTAACACTAGCATATAGAAATACTATATATTATTTTTGTTGAAGATTCAACATTCATAACATTTCACATCACTTGATACTGCAAAAAAAATAAAATATAATAGGAAGATATACTATTATTTTTTATATACTATAAAATCATCACAACATTCAATGTATAAACATTATAAATAAATATTTTTATTTGTCTTCATTTGAAATCACATATAAAAGGAAATAATTTTCTCACGCATGCAACCACTTTTTGTCTATTCCATATTATTGATCAAATTTAGTATTGTTTGTTTTTCTCTATTTAAGTACTTTGTTTATTTTAAAAATCTAAATATAAAATAATTTAACTTTGTGCAAATAAATACGTCATAACTTTTACTCAAAAAAATATAGAACTCCTATTTGTTTCAAATAATATGTGGTACAATTAATTTGTATATGAGGCAAGATTAATAGTTTTAATAAATTAAAATAAAATATTTTATTTTAATTATACACCAAAATAAAATTAAGCCAGAATAATATGAATCCATCTTTAAAATTAATTTGTGAGGTTTTATAATATAAAACACTTGATAAATAGCACATTTCAATAATTTCTATTTATTTACAAATTTAATTTACCAATTTTAAAAAATAGTTGGATCCCTTTTTATAAGAATTATATTATTTTCTATTTAGAATAAATATTTAGATGATGCATGTATACCTAGCACAATGTATGGAAGAACTGATCTTGTAAGGGATACTAGTCCCATATTTTCAAGGAACTGCAACAACATTGTCCACATTGATTGCTTTCATAGCAGCAGTGGTATACTTTGAGCAATCACAAGTTGCACGACAGTCAATATTGGTTTTAGCCACATTAACTAACCCTTTAATGCCTTAAAAACAACTTGGTGAAACAACACCACTGTTCTGAAGATAACGTAGGCAAGGCGCAAGGCTATTATAAACTTGTACACATGAATCTGCACCATAACAACATATGCTATCTTGAAGTTTCCAATGGTCAGAAATTATGAGATAAAAAGGATAGAAACGTTATTTAAAGTATTTTTACCAAAATAACACTCATGTTTTTTTATTGGTTTGTTAACATATTAAAGTATAATTTTGTAATGTCTCTATTCATTTCTTCTCCCAAAAACCTTTAAGAGTAGATAAGGTAATTGCAACTCTTAGTAGCCCTAACCAATTTATTTTCCTTACCAATCACTCCCTCAAAAGAAACACACACGATTGGACTTAAATTTAACCAAATAAGACCCCTTATTATCTCACTTAAATGATTTATATATAATTATGTTCTATTCCTTTGTCTTCTGTAAAAAAAAAAGTATTTGAAATCACTTATAATAAAAAAAAATTTATTATATATTTTGAAATTATATAAAATAAAAAATAACATATATAATCATGTAATAATTTCATTTTTTGATCATATCATAATTATGAATTAAAAAAATTAGCAATATATAATCATGTAGTAATTTTCTTTTTTGATCATATCATAATTATTAATTATTCATAAACTCATTCAATTTTAATATGGTGGAATTCATAAAATTCTTATGAACTAAGAAATCTTATGGCATGCTACAATTTATTTGATACATGTGAAAATGTTAATATGATAATTATTACTCTCTATTTTTTATAACTATCACTTTAAATATTTATACGCACTATATTTTATAATTCTATGGTTTTTTATATGCTAATTTTTGCATAAGAAATACAAAAAATATTTTAAAATAAACCGTACATAAATATTTTAAATTATTTCTATAAACTACAATAATTAAAAGTATTTTTAAATAAAATTCAGATGTGCAATATGTTTACTATCCTTTATTTTCTTAAAGGTATGAGAAAGAGAGTAAGATAAAAATTAAATAATTCTATTTAGTAACTAAATTTAAGCATAATCACTGTTTTTTTTAATTATATAACAACAAACACAAACCAAATATTTTATTAATATTGCACATATATAATAAATATGTAAAAAGTTAGTGATAGTCTTAAATATAAAAGAAAACTAGCTCTATCATAAATGCTAGAACTATCCTCTTTCTTTATTATCTTTCACACATGCATATAGCAATACCACATATTATTTTTGTTGAAGAATCAACATTCATAACATTTGACATGACTTGATACTGCAAAAAAAACACAATAAGAAGAAATAATGTTATTTTTTATATACTAAAAAGTCAACACAACATTCTACATATAAACATTATAAATAAATATTTTTATTTGTCTTCATTCGAAATTACATATAAAAGTAAATAATTTTCACATGCATGCTACCACTTTTTGTCTATTCCATATTATTGATCAAAATTAGTACGGTTTGTATTTCTCTATCTAAATACTTTGTCTATTTTAAAAATATAAATATAAACTAATTTAGTTTTGTGAAAATAAATACATCATAACTTTTACTGAAAAAGTATAAAATGTTCAACATAACAACATATGTTATCTTGAAGTTTCCCATGGTAAGAAATTAAGTGATATTGGATAGAGCGAATGTTACGTGTGAGTTTGATGCAAGGTGGTAGGAATTTATATAGTGACTTTTGAAAAATATTTTTAAGGTTTTTGAGTTTGGTTGTGGTTAATGTTTAATTTGAAATATGACTTTTATGTTTAGTCTCTAGTTATGATGTAAGGGAGAACCGCTAGACAATTTTTAAATAGACACTTTGAAGCTGCTCTTTCTAAATAAGCGGTACCAAATATATTGTTCTATTCTTATATTACATCACTATTATTATGAAAACATTTATATTATTTAATACTGATTTTTATAATATAATATTTAGAATTTAGGAGATAGAGTTCAATGCAAGTTAAAATAGAACAAAGAATCTTGTTGAACATTTTATTAATATTTTAAACACATCACATTAGTATACATAATAAACAAATGCTCACTTATATAATAAATATGTAAAAACATAGTGATAGTATTAAATTAAACAGAAAACTAGCTCTATTATAAATGCTAGAACTATCCGCTTTCTTTATTCTCTTTAACACTAGCATATAGAAATACTATATATTATTTTTGTTGAAGATTCAACATTCATAACATTTCACATCACTTGATACTGCAAAAAAAATAAAATATAATAGGAAGATATACTATTATTTTTTATATACTATAAAATCATCACAACATTCAATGTATAAACATTATAAATAAATATTTTTATTTGTCTTCATTTGAAATCACATATAAAAGGAAATAATTTTCTCACGCATGCAACCACTTTTTGTCTATTCCATATTATTGATCAAATTTAGTATTGTTTGTTTTTCTCTATTTAAGTACTTTGTTTATTTTAAAAATCTAAATATAAAATAATTTAACTTTGTGCAAATAAATACGTCATAACTTTTACTCAAAAAAATATAGAACTCCTATTTGTTTCAAATAATATGTGGTACAATTAATTTGTATATGAGGCACGATTAATAGTTTTAATAAATTAAAATAAAATATTTTATTTTAATTATACACCAAAATAAAATTAAGCCAGAATAATATGAATCCATCTTTAAAATTAATTTGTGAGGTTTTATAGTATAAAACACTTGATAAATAGCACATTTCAATAATTTCTATTTATTTACAAATTTAATTTACCAATTTTAAAAAATAGTTGGATCCCTTTTTATAAGAATTATATTATTTTCTATTTAGAATAAATATTTAGATGATGCATGTATACCTAGCACAATGTATGGAAGAACTGATCTTGTAAGGGATACTAGTCCCATATTTTCAAGGAACTGCAACAACATTGTCCACATTGATTGCTTTCATAGCAGCAGTGGTATACTTTGAGCAATCACAAGTTGCACGACAGTCAATATTGGTTTTAGCCACATTAACTAACCCTTTAATGCCTTAAAAACAACTTGGTGAAACAACACCACTGTTCTGAAGATAACGTAGGCAAGGCGCAAGGCTATTATAAACTTGTACACATGAATCTGCACCATAACAACATATGCTATCTTGAAGTTTCCAATGGTCAGAAATTATGAGATAAAAAGGATAGAAACGTTATTTAAAGTATTTTTACCAAAATAACACTCATGTTTTTTTATTGGTTTGTTAACATATTAAAGTATAATTTTGTAATGTCTCTATTCATTTCTTCTCCCAAAAACCTTTAAGAGTAGATAAGGTAATTGCAACTCTTAGTAGCCCTAACCAATTTATTTTCCTTACCAATCACTCCCTCAAAAGAAACACACACGATTGGACTTAAATTTAACCAAATAAGACCCCTTATTATCTCACTTAAATGATTTATATATAATTATGTTCTATTCCTTTGTCTTCTGTAAAAAAAAAAGTATTTGAAATCACTTATAATAAAAAAAATTTTATTATATATTTTGAAATTATATAAAATAAAAAATAACATATATAATCATGTAATAATTTCATTTTTTGATCATATCATAATTATGAATTAAAAAAATTAGCAATATATAATCATGTAGTAATTTTCTTTTTTGATCATATCATAATTATTAATTATTCATAAACTCATTCAATTTTAATATGGTGGAATTCATAAAATTCTTATGAACTAAGAAATCTTATGGCATGCTACAATTTATTTGATACATGTGAAAATGTTAATATGATAATTATTACTCTCTATTTTTTATAACTATCACTTTAAATATTTATACGCACTATATTTTATAATTCTATGGTTTTTTATATGCTAATTTTTGCATAAGAAATACAAAAAATATTTTAAAATAAACCGTACATAAATATTTTAAATTATTTCTATAAACTACAATAATTAAAAGTATTTTTAAATAAAATTCAGATGTGCAATATGTTTACTATCCTTTATTTTCTTAAAGGTATGAGAAAGAGAGTAAGATAAAAATTAAATAATTCTATTTAGTAACTAAATTTAAGCATAATCACTGTTTTTTTTAATTATATAACAACAAACACAAACCAAATATTTTATTAATATTGCACATATATAATAAATATGTAAAAAGTTAGTGATAGTCTTAAATATAAAAGAAAACTAGCTCTATCATAAATGCTAGAACTATCCTCTTTCTTTATTATCTTTCACACATGCATATAGCAATACCATATATTATTTTTGTTGAAGAATCAACATTCATAACATTTGACATGACTTGATACTGCAAAAAAAACACAATAAGAAGAAATAATGTTATTTTTTATATACTAAAAAGTCAACACAACATTCTACATATAAACATTATAAATAAATATTTTTATTTGTCTTCATTCGAAATTACATATAAAAGTAAATAATTTTCACATGCATGCTACCACTTTTTGTCTATTCCATATTATTGATCAAAATTAGTACGGTTTGTATTTCTCTATCTAAATACTTTGTCTATTTTAAAAATATAAATATAAACTAATTTAGTTTTGTGAAAATAAATACATCATAACTTTTACTGAAAAAGTATAAAATGTTCAACATAACAACATATGTTATCTTGAAGTTTCCCATGGTAAGAAATTAAGTGATATTGGATAGAGCGAATGTTACGTGTGAGTTTGATGCAAGGTGGTAGGAATTTATATAGTGACTTTTGAAAAATATTTTTAAGGTTTTTGAGTTTGGTTGTGGTTAATGTTTAATTTGAAATATGACCTTTATGTTTAGTCTCTAGTTATGATGTAAGGGAGAACCGCTAGACAATTTTTAAATAGACACTTTGAAGCTGCTCTTTCTAAATAAGCGGTACCAAATATATTGTTCTATTCTTATATTACATCACTATTATTATGAAAACATTTATATTATTTAATACTGATTTTTATTATATAATATTTAGATTTTAGGAGATAGAGTTCAATGCAAGTTAAAATAGAACAAAGAATCTTGTTGAACATTTTATTAATATTTTAAACACATCACATTAGTATACATAATAAACAAATGCTCACTTATATAATAAATATGTAAAAACATAGTGATAGTATTAAATTAAACAGAAAACTAGCTCTATCATAAATGCTAGAATTATCCGCTTTCTTTATTCTCTTTAACACTAGCATATAGAAATACTATATATTATTTTTGTTGAAGATTCAACATTCATAACATTTCACATCACTTGATACTGCAAAAAAAAAAAATATAATAGGAAGATATACTATTATTTTTTATATACTAAAAAATCATCACAACATTCAATGTATAAACATTATAAATAGATATTTTTATTTGTCTTCATTTGAAATCACATATAATAGGAAATAATTTTCTCACGCATGCAACCACTTTTTGTCTATTCCATATTATTGATCAAATTTAGTATTGTTTGTTTTTCTCTATTTAAGTACTTTGTTTATTTTAAAAATCTAAATATAAAATAATTTAACTTTGTGCAAATAAATACGTCATAACTTTTACTCAAAAAAATATAGAACTCCTATTTGTTTCAAATAATATGTGGTACAATTCATTTGTATATGAGGCACGATTAATAGTTTTAATAAATTAAAATAAAATATTTTATTTTAATTATACACCAAAATAAAATTAAGCCAGAATAATATGAATCCATCTTTAAAATTAATTTGTGAGGTTTTATAATATAAAACACTTGATAAATAGCACATTTCAATAATTTCTATTTATTTACAAATTTAATTTACCAATTTTAAAAAATAGTTGGATCCCTTTTTATAAGAATTATATTATTTTTTATTTAGAATAAATATTTAGATGATGCATGTATACCTAGCACAGTGTATGGAAGAACTGATCTTGTAAGGGATACTAGTCCCATATTTTCAAGGAACTGCAACAACATTGTCCACATTGATTGCTTTCATAGCAGCAGTGGTATACTTTGAGCAATCACAAGTTGCACGACAGTCAATATTGGTTTTAGCCACATTAACTAACCCTTTAATGCCTTAAAAACAACTTGGTGAAACAACACCACTGTTCTGAAGATAACGTAGGCAAGGCGCAAGGCTATTATAAACTTGTACACATGAATCTGCACCATAACAACATATGCTATCTTGAAGTTTCCAATGGTCAGAAATTATGAGATAAAAAGGATAGAAACGTTATTTAAAGTATTTTTACCAAAATAACACTCATGTTTTTTTATTGGTTTGTTAACATATTAAAGTATAATTTTGTAATGTCTCTATTCATTTCTTCTCCCAAAAACCTTTAAGAGTAGATAAGGTAATTGCAACTCTTAGTAGCCCTAACCAATTTATTTTCCTTACCAATCACTCCCTCAAAAGAAACACACACGACTGGACTTAAATTTAACCAAATAAGACCCCTTATTATCTCACTTAAATGATTTATATATAATTATGTTCTATTCCTTTGTCTTCTGTAAAAAAAAAAGTATTTGAAATCACTTATAATAAAAAAAAAATTTTATATATTTTGAAATTATATAAAATAAAAAATAACATATATAATCATGTAATAATTTCATTTTTTGATCATATCATAATTATGAATTAAAAAAATTAGCAATATATAATCATGTAGTAATTTTCTTTTTTGATCATATCATAATTATTAATTATTCATAAACTCATTCAATTTTAATATGGTGGAATTCATAAAATTCTTATGAACTAAGAAATCTTATGGCATGCTACAATTTATTTGATACATGTGAAAATGTTAATATGATAATTATTACTCTCTATTTTTTATAACTATCACTTTAAATATTTATACGCACTATATTTTATAATTCTATGGTTTTTTATATGCTAATTTTTGCATAAGAAATACAAAAAATATTTTAAAATAAACCGTACATAAATATTTTAAATTATTTCTATAAACTACAATAATTAAAAGTATTTTTAAATAAAATTCAGATGTGCAATATGTTTACTATCCTTTATTTTCTTAAAGGTATGAGAAAGAGAGTAAGATAAAAATTAAATAATTCTATTTAGTAACTAAATTTAAGCATAATCACTGTTTTTTTTAATTATATAACAACAAACACAAACCAAATATTTTATTAATATTGCACATATATAATAAATATGTAAAAAGTTAGTGATAGTCTTAAATATAAAAGAAAACTAGCTCTATCATAAATGCTAGAACTATCCTCTTTCTTTATTATCTTTCACACATGCATATAGCAATACCACATATTATTTTTGTTGAAGAATCAACATTCATAACATTTGACATGACTTGATACTGCAAAAAAAACACAATAAGAAGAAATAATGTTATTTTTTATATACTAAAAAGTCAACACAACATTCTACATATAAACATTATAAATAAATATTTTTATTTGTCTTCATTCGAAATTACATATAAAAGTAAATAATTTTCACATGCATGCTACCACTTTTTGTCTATTCCATATTATTGATCAAAATTAGTACGGTTTGTATTTCTCTATCTAAATACTTTGTCTATTTTAAAAATATAAATATAAACTAATTTAGTTTTGTGAAAATAAATACATCATAACTTTTACTGAAAAAGTATAAAATGTTCAACATAACAACATATGTTATCTTGAAGTTTCCCATGGTAAGAAATTAAGTGATATTGGATAGAGCGAATGTTACGTGTGAGTTTGATGCAAGGTGGTAGGAATTTATATAGTGACTTTTGAAAAATATTTTTAAGGTTTTTGAGTTTGGTTGTGGTTAATGTTTAATTTGAAATATGACCTTTATGTTTAGTCTCTAGTTATGATGTAAGGGAGAACCGCTAGACAATTTTTAAATAGACACTTTGAAGCTGCTCTTTCTAAATAAGCGGTACCAAATATATTGTTCTATTCTTATATTACATCACTATTATTATGAAAACATTTATATTATTTAATACTGATTTTTATAATATAATATTTAGATTTTAGGAGATAGAGTTCAATGCAAGTTAAAATAGAACAAAGAATCTTGTTGAACATTTTATTAATATTTTAAACACATCACATTAGTATACATAATAAACAAATGCTCACTTATATAATAAATATGTAAAAACATAGTGATAGTATTAAATTAAACAGAAAACTAGCTCTATCATAAATGCTAGAACTATCCGCTTTCTTTATTCTCTTTAACACTAGCATATAGAAATACTATATATTATTTTTGTTGAAGATTCAACATTCATAACATTTCACATCACTTGATACTGCAAAAAAAATAAAATATAATAGGAAGATATACTATTATTTTTTATATACTATAAAATCATCACAACATTCAATGTATAAACATTATAAATAGATATTTTTATTTGTCTTCATTTGAAATCACATATAAAAGGAAATAATTTTCTCACGCATGCAACCACTTTTTGTCTATTCCATATTATTGATCAAATTTAGTATTGTTTGTTTTTCTCTATTTAAGTACTTTGTTTATTTTAAAAATCTAAATATAAAATAATTTAACTTTGTGCAAATAAATACGTCATAACTTTTACTCAAAAAAATATAGAACTCCTATTTGTTTCAAATAATATGTGGTACAATTAATTTGTATATGAGGCACGATTAATAGTTTTAATAAATTAAAATAAAATATTTTATTTTAATTATACACCAAAATAAAATTAAGCCAGAATAATATGAATCCATCTTTAAAATTAATTTGTGAGGTTTTATAATATAAAACACTTGATAAATAGCACATTTCAATAATTTCTATTTATTTACAAATTTAATTTACCAATTTTAAAAAATAGTTGGATCCCTTTTTATAAGAATTATATTATTTTCTATTTAGAATAAATATTTAGATGATGCATGTATACCTAGCACAGTGTATGGAAGAACTGATCTTGTAAGGGATACTAGTCCCATATTTTCAAGGAACTGCAACAACATTGTCCATATTGATTGCTTTCATAGCAGCAGTGGTATACTTTGAGCAATCACAAGTTGCACGACAGTCAATATTGGTTTTAGCCACATTAACTAACCCTTTAATGCCTTAAAAACAACTTGGTGAAACAACACCACTGTTCTGAAGATAACGTAGGCAAGGCGCAAGGCTATTATAAACTTGTACACATGAATCTGCACCATAACAACATATGCTATCTTGAAGTTTCCAATGGTCAGAAATTATGAGATAAAAAGGATAGAAACGTTATTTAAAGTATTTTTACCAAAATAACACTCATGTTTTTTTATTGGTTTGTTAACATATTAAAGTATAATTTTGTAATGTCTCTATTCATTTCTTCTCCCAAAAACCTTTAAGAGTAGATAAGGTAATTGCAACTCTTAGTAGCCCTAACCAATTTATTTTCCTTACCAATCACTCCCTCAAAAGAAACACACACGACTGGACTTAAATTTAACCAAATAAGACCCCTTATTATCTCACTTAAATGATTTATATATAATTATGTTCTATTCCTTTGTCTTCTGTAAAAAAAAAGTATTTGAAATCACTTATAATAAAAAAAAATTTATTATATATTTTGAAATTATATAAAATAAAAAATAATATATATAATCATGTAATAATTTCATTTTTTGATCATATCATAATTATGAATTAAAAAAATTAGCAATATATAATTATGTAGTAATTTTCTTTTTTGATCATATCATAATTATTAATTATTCATAAACTCATTCAATTTTAATATGGTGGAATTCATAAAATTCTTATGAACTAAGAAATCTTATGGCATGCTACAATTTATTTGATACATGTGAAAATGTTAATATGATAATTATTACTCTCTATTTTTTATAACTATCACTTTAAATATTTATACGCACTATATTTTATAATTCTATGGTTTTTTATATGCTAATTTTTGCATAAGAAATACAAAAAATATTTTAAAATAAACCGTACATAAATATTTTAAATTATTTCTATAAACTACAATAATTAAAAGTATTTTTAAATAAAATTCAGATGTGCAATATGTTTACTATCCTTTATTTTCTTAAAGGTATGAGAAAGAGAGTAAGATAAAAATTAAATAATTCTATTTAGTAACTAAATTTAAGCATAATCACTGTTTTTTTTTAATTATATAACAACAAACACAAACCAAATATTTTATTAATATTGCACATATATAATAAATATGTAAAAAGTTAGTGATAGTCTTAAATATAAAAGAAAACTAGCTCTATCATAAATGCTATAACTATCCTCTTTCTTTATTATCTTTCACACATGCATATAGCAATACCACATATTATTTTTGTTGAAGAATCAACATTCATAACATTTGACATGAGTTGATACTGCAAAAAAAAACACAATAAGAAGAAATAATGTTATTTTTTATATACTAAAAAGTCAACACAACATTCTACATATAAACATTATAAATAAATATTTTTATTTGTCTTCATTCGAAATTACATATAAAAGTAAATAATGTTCACATGCATGCTACCACTTTTTGTCTATTCCATATTATTGATCAAAATTAGTACGGTTTGTATTTCTCTATCTAAATACTTTGTCTATTTTAAAAATATAAATATAAACTAATTTAGTTTTGTGAAAATAAATACATCATAACTTTTACTGAAAAAGTATAAAATGTTCAACATAACAACATATGTTATCTTGAAGTTTCCCATGGTAAGAAATTAAGTGATATTGGATAGAGCGAATGTTACGTGTGAGTTTGATGCAAGGTGGTAGGAATTTATATAGTGAGTTTTGAAAAATATTTTTAAGGTTTTTGAGTTTGGTTGTGGTTAATGTTTAATTTGAAATATGACCTTTATGTTTAGTCTCTAGTTATGATGTAAGGGAGAACCGCTAGACAATTTTTAAATAGACACTTTGAAGCTGCTCTTTCTAAATAAGCGGTACCAAATATATTGTTCTATTCTTATATTACATCACTATTATTATGAAAACATTTATATTATTTAATACTGATTTTTATAATATAATATTTAGATTTTAGGAGATAGAGTTCAATGCAAGTTAAAATAGAACAAAGAATCTTGTTGAACATTTTATTAATATTTTAAACACATCACATTAGTATACATAATAAACAAATGCTCACTTATATAATAAATATGTAAAAACATAGTGATAGTATTAAATTAAACAGAAAACTAGCTCTATCATAAATGCTAGAACTATCCGCTTTCTTTATTCTCTTTAACACTAGCATATAGAAATACTATATATTATTTTTGTTGAAGATTCAACATTCATAACATTTCACATCACTTGACACTGCAAAAAAAATAAAATATAATAGGAAGATATACTATTATTTTTTATATACTAAAAAGTCATCACAACATTCAATGTATAAACATTATAAATAGATATTTTTATTTGTCTTCATTTGAAATCACATATAAAAGGAAATAATTTTCTCACGCATGCAACCACTTTTTGTCTATTCCATATTATTGATCAAATTTAGTATTGTTTGTTTTTCTCTATTTAAGTACTTTGTTTATTTCAAAAATCTTAATATAAAATAATTTAGCTTTGTGCAAATAAATACATCATAACTTTTACTCAAAAAAATATAGAACTCCTATTTGTTTCAAATAATATGTGGTACAATTAATTTGGATATGAGGCACGATTAATAGTTTTAATAAATTAAAATAAAATATTTTATTTTAATTATACACCAAAAGAAAATTAAGCCATAATAATATGAATCCATCTTTAAAATTAATTTGTGAGGTTTTATAATATAAAACTCTTGATAAATAGCACATTTCAATAATTACTATTTATTTACAAATTTAATTTACCAATTTTAAAAAATAGTTGGATCCCTTTTTATAAGAATTATATTATTTTCTATTTAGAATAAATATTTAGATGATGCATGTATACCTAGCACAGTGTATGGAAGAACTGATCTTGTAAGGGATACTAGTCCCATATTATCAAGGAACTGCAACAACATTGTCCACATTGATTGCTTTCATAGCAGCAGTGGTATACTTCGAGCAATCACAAGTTGCACGACAGTCAATATTGGTTTTAGCCACATTAACTAACCCTTTAATGCCTTAAAAACAACTTGGCGAAACAACACACTTGTTCTGAAGATAACGTAGGCAAGGCGCAAGGCTATTATAAACTTGTACATATGAATCTGCACCATAACAACATATGCTATCTTGAAGTTTCCAATGGTCATAAATTATGAGATAAAAAGGATAGAAACGTTATTTAAAGTATTTTTACCAAAATAACACTCATGTTTTTTTATTGGTTTGTTATCATATTAAAGTATAATTCTTTAATGTCTCTATTCATTTCTTCTCCCAAAAACCTTTAAGAGTAGATAAGGTAATTGCAACTCTTAGTATCCCTAACCTATTTATTTTCCTTACCAATCACTCCCTCAAAAGAAACACACACGACTGGACTTAAATTTAACCAAATAAGACCCCTTATTATCTCACTTAAATGATTTATATATAATTATGTTCTATTCCTTTGTCTTCTGTAAAAAAAAAGTATTTGAAATCACTTATAATAAAAAAAAATTTATTATATAATTTGAAATTATATAAAATAAAAAATAATATATATAATCATGTAATAATTTCATTTTTTGATCATATCATAATTATGAATTAAAAAAATTAGCAATATATAATCATGTAGTAATTTTCTTTTTTGATCATATCATAATTATTAATTATTCATAAACTCATTCAATTTTAATATGGTGGAATTCATAAAATTCTTATGAACTAAGAAATCTTATGGCATGCTACAATTTATTTGATACATGTGAAAATGTTAATATGATAATTATTACTCTCTATTTTTTATAACTATCACTTTAAATATTTATACGCACTATATTTTATAATTTTATGGTTTTTTATATGCTAATTTTTGCATAAGAAATACAAAAAATATTTTAAAATAAACCGTACATAAATATTTTAAATTATTTCTATAAACTACAATAATTAAAAGTATTTTTAAATAAAATTCAGATGTGCAATATGTTTACTATCCTTTATTTTCTTAAAGGTATGAGAAAGAGAGTAAGATAAAAATTAAATAATTCTATTTAGTAACTAAATTTAAGCATAATCACTGTTTTTTTTAATTATATAACAACAAACACAAACCAAATATTTTATTAATATTGCACATATATAATAAATATGTAAAAAGTTAGTGATAGTCTTAAATATAAAAGAAAACTAGCTCTATCATAAATGCTAGAACTATCCTCTTTCTTTATCATCTTTCACACATGCATATAGCAATACCACATATTATTTTTGTTGAAGAATCAACATTCATAACATTTGACATGACTTGATACTGCAAAAAAAACACAATAAGAAGAAATAATGTTATTTTTTATATACTAAAAAGTCAACACAACATTCTACATATAAACATTATAAATAAATATTTTTATTTGTCTTCATTCGAAATTACATATAAAAGTAAATAATTTTCACATGCATGCTACCACTTTTTGTCTATTCCATATTATTGATCAAAATTAGTACGGTTTGTATTTCTCTATCTAAATACTTTGTCTATTTTAAAAATATAAATATAAACTAATTTAGTTTTGTGAAAATAAATACATCATAACTTTTACTGAAAAAGTATAAAATGTTCAACATAACAACATATGTTATCTTGAAGTTTCCCATGGTAAGAAATTAAGTGATATTGGATAGAGCGAATGTTACGTGTGAGTTTGATGCAAGGTGGTAGGAATTTATATAGTGACTTTTGAAAAATATTTTTAAGGTTTTTGAGTTTGGTTGTGGTTAATGTTTAATTTGAAATATGACCTTTATGTTTAGTCTCTAGTTATGATGTAAGGGAGAACCGCTAGACAATTTTTAAATAGACACTTTGAAGCTGCTCTTTCTAAATAAGCGGTACCAAATATATTGTTCTATTCTTATATTACATCACTATTATTATGAAAACATTTATATTATTTAATACTGATTTTTATAATATAATATTTAGATTTTAGGAGATAGAGTTCAATGCAAGTTAAAATAGAACAAAGAATCTTGTTGAACATTTTATTAATATTTTAAACACATCACATTAGTATACATAATAAACAAATGCTCACTTATATAATAAATATGTAAAAACATAGTGATAGTATTAAATTAAACAGAAAACTAGCTCTATCATAAATGCTAGAACTATCCGCTTTCTTTATTCTCTTTAACACTAGCATATAGAAATACTATATATTATTTTTGTTGAAGATTCAACATTCATAACATTTCACATCACTTGACACTGCAAAAAAATAAAATATAATAGGAAGATATACTATTATTTTTTATATACTAAAAAGTCATCACAACATTCAATGTATAAACATTATAAATAGATATTTTTATTTGTCTTCATTTGAAATCACATATAAAAGGAAATAATTTTCTCACGCATGCAACCACTTTTTGTCTATTCCATATTATTGATCAAATTTAGTATTGTTTGTTTTTCGCTATTTAAGTACTTTGTTTATTTCAAAAATCTTAATATAAAATAATTTAGCTTTGTGCAAATAAATACATCATAACTTTTACTCAAAAAAATATAGAACTCCTATTTGTTTCAAATAATATGTGGTACAATTAATTTGGATATGAGGAACGATTAATAGTTTTAATAAATTAAAATAAAATATTTTATTTTAATTATACACCAAAAGAAAATTAAGGCAAAATAATATGAATCCATCTTTAAACTTAATTTGTGAGGTTTTATAATATAAAACTCTTGATAAATAGCACATTTCAATAATTTCTATTTATTTACAAATTTAATTTACCAATTTTCAAAAAATAGTTGGATCCCTTTTTATAAGAATTATATTATTTTCTATTTAGAATAAATATTTAGATGATGCATGTATACCTAGCACAGTGTATGGAAGAACTGATCTTGTAAGGGATACTAGTCCCATATTTTCCAGGAACTGCAACAACATTGTCCACATTGATTGCTTTCATAGAAGCAGTGGTATACTTCGAGCAATCACAAGTTGCACGACAGTCAATATTGGTTTTAGCCACATTAACTAACCCTTTAATGCCTTAAAAACAACTTGGCGAAACAACACCACTGTTCTGAAGATAACGTAGGCAAGGCGCAAGGCTATTATAAACTTGTACACATGAATCTGCACCATAACAACATATGCTATCTTGAAGTTTCCAATGGTCAGAAATTATGAGATAAAAAGGATAGAAACGTTATTTAAAGTATTTTTACCAAAATAACACTCATGTTTTTTTATTGGTTTGTTAACATATTAAAGTATAATTTTGTAATGTCTCTATTCATTTCTTCTCCCAAAAACCTTTAAGAGTAGATAAGGTAATTGCAACTCTTAGTAGCCCTAACCAATTTATTTTCCTTACCAATCACTCCCTCAAAAGAAACACACACGACTGGACTTAAATTTAACCAAATAAGACCCCTTATTATCTCACTTAAATGATTTATATATAATTATGATCTATTCCTTTGTCTTCTGTAAAAAAAAAGTATTTGAAATCACTTATAATAAAATTTTTTTTATTATATATTTTGAAATTATATAAAATAAAAAATAATATATATAATCATGTAATAATTTCATTTTTTGATCATATCATAATTATGAATTAAAAAAATTAGCAATATATAATCATGTAGTAATTTTCTTTTTTGATCATATCATAATTATTAATTATTCATAAACTCATTCAATTTTAATATGGTGGAATTCATAAAATTCTTATGAACTAAGAAATCTTATGGCATGCTACAATTTATTTGATACATGTGAAAATGTTAATATGATAATTATTACTCTCTATTTTTTATAACTATCACTTTAAATATTTATACGCACTATATTTTATAATTCTATGGTTTTTTATATGCTAATTTTTGCATAAGAAATACAAAAAATATTTTAAAATAAACCGTACATAAATATTTTAAATTATTTCTATAAACTACAATAATTAAAAGTATTTTTAAATAAAATTCAGATGTGCAATATGTTTACTATCTGTAACACCCTCTAAAACCCGCATATAATTTTCGCAAATATTAAAAATTATAAACTCAGAGTACATGTAATAATCGAGGAATGCTACAATTCTCTTTTAATAAAATAAATTCCTGTCATGCATAATTTTAGTGGTAACTCATACATGTCTACACAGCGGAATAATTTATTTAATAAAATCAAATGTTATAAAAATTTCCAAGTCATCAGGGATTAACACCTGGAAAGTCAACATCATATTATAACAAATAAAAAAGGAATAAACGAGTCTGACTAAAGCAGCTCGACAACCAAACGTTCCCGGAGTTACAACTATCAGAGCATGACCCGGACATACTAAAACGAAACTAAACTAGACACGATAAGCCTTCGCCAAGCACCTGAGCGAGACTCCTCAATCTGAAATATTCAACAGTAAGGGTGAGCTTCTCAAATATACATTTGGTTATACATTCATAACAATCAATTCATGAAATCATAAGCATCACCCAATAATTAGCATATTTCATAGATTACAAAACCTTTACAATTCATATATCCATGACATATTGCCTTTCATATTTGCAAATATTCATCAAACATCATCAACCATTTATCAATCATACGTGCATACAAACAATCAAATATAACATTGGAAAAATCATCCATTCATGTTATATTCGAGTAATGCAACACACCCATGCATGTGGTACCACTACACCGCCCCATTAAATCGCGGGTCACGGATAACTCACCGTTCCATTATATCGCGGACACGGCTACCACCTCAACGTTCCATTAAATCGCGGACACGTATATTGGCCACCATGTTAATTCCACACAATGGGAATTAACAAATGCAACATGATATGTAAGTATGTAACACTCAGCATACTATGAACACCGATCAACATATCATGCACATCAATAATATCAAACATAACATGATATGAAATAGCATGTAACCACTCAGCATACCATTTAAACATCAATCATATCAAGTTACGGATAGCATGTAATCACTCAGCATACTATTCAAACATCAACCAATCACATCAATTATATCATATCCCATGCTCGATAACATAACTAAAAGCATGGCAATAAAATCCAACGTCAAAACACTGGAATCAAAAATTCAGAAACTCATCACAGCAGAGCAACACGGGCACCCGTGTTGTGCAACACGGCCCGTGTTGTGCAGAACGTCCAGAAAAATGCACATTTTAATTTTATCAGTACAGGGGCTCTGACACGGGTACCCGTGTTGTGCAACACGGCCCGTGTCGTGCAACCAGGAGCACACCCCTTCCAACTCAGAGGAGCAACACGGGCACCCGTGTTGTGCAACACGGCCCGTGTTGCTGAGCGCGCACAGGATTTTCCTGAACCTGCAGCAGCTCAGAAACAGCAGTCTAAAACGCGGGAAAACGCCCGCCAAACGCGTAATTCGGTACCTAACGACATCAGGTTTGTACAATTTACGACAACACCACCATATCCAAAAATACCAACAATCAATATAGTAACCTTAACCGGGGATTAACCGTCCCTTTGGGGAATTCTACTGACCCTGAGGTTATCCCTACAACTTCCAAGGTAAATTCACGATCATATCCCAATTCCTCATTTGGGACCTAAAACTCTTAATCGATACATAAGAATTGGGAACCTAACCCTTTTTCTAACAAGGTTCAGTCCTACGGTTATCGATCCCTAGAAACATCTAACAATTGGGATTTTCCTACAATTACCCGAATCAACCGTACATAAACCCATAAACAAATATAAATCGAGTATAAACCCCCCTTACCTTATCAATTAGCAGCTTTGAGTTCTTGGGCGATGTTCTTCGTTCTTCGTTCTTCAGAGCTCTATTTTCCCAATTCCAACTTCTGTTCTTACGTGAAAACCAAAAAATGAGAAAATGGCCTAAGTCCCAAACATAACTTTATTTCTCTGCACCCCCACTCTTTACTAATCCACATCTAAGCCCAATGACTTAAAAAAAATCTCAATATTCCTTATTTCTTTTATTTTCCTCAAATATTCCAAAATAAATAATTCTTTTTATTTTATTAATTCTAATAAAATAAATTCCCAAATTTAAATAAATCAATTAATTGAAAACGGGGTGTTACAACTCTCCCCCACTAAAAGAGTTTTCGTCCTCGAAAACATACCTTAGACGAACAGCTCCGGATAAGCCTCTTTCATCTGGCTCTCCAGCTCCCAAGTGATATTTCCATCTGCTGGACCTCCCCAAGCAACCTTCACTAATGCTATCTCTTTACCTCTTAACTGTTTCACTTCCCGATCTTCTATCCTCATAGGCAATGCTTCTACTGTCAGGTTATCTCTTACCTGTACATCATCTATTTGGATTACATGAGATGGGTCTGGAATGTATCTCCTCAACTGAGAAACATGAAAAACATCGTGCAAATTCGCAAGTCTCGGAGGTAAAGCAATGCGATAAGCAACTTCTCCCACTCTTTCCGTAATCTGAAACGGACCAATAAAACGCGGAGTCAACTTCTTAGACTTCAACGCCCGACCAATACCCGTCATCGGAGTAACTCTCATAAACACATGATCTCCAGCACTGAATTCTAAATTCTTTCTCCTCTTATCATGATAACTTTTCTGACGACTCTGAGAAGCTCTCATCTTCTCTTGAATCAATTTGATCTTTTCAGTAGTCTGTTGAACAATCTCTGGCCCAACTACCGAACTCTCTCCAGATTCATACCAACACAAAGGTGTTCTACACCGTCTACCATACAATGCCTCAAACGGAGCCATACCAATACTCGAATGGTAACTATTGTTATAAGTAAATTCAATCAATGGCAAATAGCTATCCCAAGCTCCACCTTGCTCTAAAACACAAGCACGCAATAAATCTTCTAACGATTGAATCGTCCTCTCCGTCTGTCCATCAGTCTGAGGATGGTAAGCTGAACTCAATCTCAACTTAGTACCCAAAGCCTTCTGCAATCCTTCCCAAAATTTCGAAGTGAACCTCGGATCTCTATCTGACACAATACTAGAAGGAACTCCATGCAAACTCACTATTTTCTCAATATATAACTGTGCCAATCTCTCCATCGAGTAATCCATTCGCACCGGTATAAAATGAGCAGACTTAGTCAACCTATCCACAACGACCCATATCGCTTCACAATTCATAGGAGTCCTTGGCAACCCAGATACGAAATCCATATAAATACTATCCCACTTCCATTCTGGAATAAACATCGGTTGCATAAACCCAGACGGCTTTTGATGCTCAATCTTCGATTTCTGACAGATTAAACATGCATACACAAATTCAGCTATTTCCTTTTTCATTCTCGGCCACCAAAACAATTTCTTCAAATCATGATACATTTTCGTGGCACCCGGATGAATGCTCATCCCACTGCGATGTCCTTCCTCTAATATACTCTTCTTGATTTCTGCGACATCAGGAACACAAACTCTATCGCCAAATCTCATAACATCATTTTCATCAATCCTAAACTCACCACCTTGACCTTGGTTGATCAATGTCAATTTATCAACTAAATTAACATCGGATTTCTGCCCGATCCTGATCTCTTCTAGAATACCACTAGTAAGTTTCAACATACCCAAACGAACACACTTCGGAGTACTTTCACAAACCAAACTCAAATCTCGGAATTGCTCAATTAAATCCAATTCACGAACCATCATCATAGACATATGCAAGGATTTCCTGCTCAAAGCATCTGCAACCACATTTGCCTTACCAGGATGGTAATTCAAACCAAAGTCATAATCTTTGAGAAATTCCAACCACCTTCTTTGCCTCATATTGAGCTCTTTCTGATCGAAAAGATACTTCAAACTCTTATGATCACTATACACTTCAAACCTCGAACCATACAGATAATGCCTCCACAATTTCAAGACAAACACAACTGCTGCCAACTCTAAGTCATGAGTAGGATAGTTCCTTTCATGAACCTTCAACTGTCTCGAAGCATACGCAACTACCTGCTGATTCTGCATTAAAACACCACCTAAACCCAACAGAGATGCATCACAATAAACCACAAAAGATTCCACCGGATTCGGCAAAATCAGAATAGGAGCACTAGTCAATCTCCGCTTCAGTTCTTGGAAACCTTTCTCACAATCAGAATCCCAAATAAACGCTTGTCCTTTACGAGTCAACTTCGTCAACGGCAATGCTAACTTTGAGAATCCTTCGATAAACTTTCTGTAATAACCTGCAAGACCAAGAAAACTTCTAATTTCAGAAACAGTCTTCGGCGCTTCCCACTGAGATACCGCTTCTACTTTCGCAGGATCCACTGCAATACCATTCTTAGAAATCACATGTCCAAGAAAACTAACTTCATTCAGCCAGAACTCACATTTGGACAACTTTGCATACAACTTCTTATCTTTCAACAACTCTAACACAATTCTGAGATGTTCCGCATGCTCTTTGTCATTCTTGGAATAAATCAGAATGTCATCAATAAAAACCACAACAAACTTATCCAGATATGGGTGAAAAATCCTATTCATATATTCCATGAAAACACCAGGTGCATTAGTAACCCCGAACGGCATAACAGAATATTCATAATGCCCATACCTCGTTCGAAAAGCAGTCTTCTGAATATCTTCCGCTTTCACACGAATCTGATGATATCCAGATCTCAAGTCAATCTTACTGAATACACTGGCTCCAATTAACTGATCCATTAAATCATCAATCCTCGGTAACGGGTACCGATTCTTAATGGTTACCTTGTTCAATTGCCTGTAATCAACACACAGTCTCATAGAGCCTTCTTTCTTCTTAACCAACAATACCGGAGCACCCCAAGGCGAAACACTTGGACGAATAAACTTCTTCTCCAGTAAATCTTCCAACTGACTCTTCAATTCAGCCAATTCAGACGCAGACATACGATATGGCGCCATCGACACCGGTCTCGTACCAGGAATTAAATCTATAGAAAATTCCACTTCTCTCTCAGGAGGTAACTCGCCAACATCATCAGGAAAGACTTCTGGAAAATCACACACCACTGGCAATTCACTACTCCTGACCTTTCCTGTTGCACCTAACGAAGCAAGTAACATAAACACATTAGCACCATCTTCCATTGCTTCTCGCACCTGCCTAGCAGTCATAGTCAAATTCTCGACACCAACTGCTTCTGGGAAAATCACTGTCTTAGCAAAGCAGTTCAGATGAACCCGGTTAAATTCCAACCAGTTCATCCCAAGGATAATATCAATTTGTTCAAGCGGTAGGCACACTAAATCCATACCGAAACTTCTACCAAAAATCTCAATAGGACAATTCCTACATACGAGTGAAGTTGTCACTGAACCCGATGCAGGAGTATCAACAACCATGCTACCTCGCATACCAGATATGTCCAGTTTCAACCTCTCAGCACAATCCAAAGAAATGAAAGAATGAGTTGCACCAGTATCAATAATTGCAACCAAAGGTGTGCCATGAATAAAACACGTACCTTTAATCAATCGATCCTCTGGGGTAGTCTCAGATCCAGACAAGGCAAACACTTTTCCACCTGACTGATCCTTCCTAGGCTTAGGACACTGCGGACGAATGTGACCTTCTTCGCCACAATTGTAACAAGTGACAGACTTCCCTTTGCAATCAATAGACAGATGACCAGCCTTTCCACATTTATAGCACTTCTTCTCATCACTCTTGCAATCTCGAATGTGATGACCAGACTCACCACACCTGTAGCATCTGATAGGAGCCTTAGAATCTCCCCCACTAGGCCTTTTCCAACCGCCTGATCTCTGGTTATCTCTACCATATGGCTTGCCACGGTCCATATGTTGCTTCCCTCTTTTATCAACAGCTCCACGAGAGTGAGACGACCGATTCTTGGTAATATCTTCTTCCAAGATTCTGCTACAATCCACCAAATCAGAAAATCTACGAATACGCTGGTACCTGATTCCCTGCTTAATCTCATCTCGGAGACCATTCTCAAATTTGATACATTTAGAGAATTCTCCAGCCTCATCATTGTTGTAGTGTGCATAATACTTTGCCAGCTCAGTGAACTTAGTAGCATACTCACTAACAGTCAGATTGCCCTGCTTAAGCTCCAAAAATTCAATTTCCTTTCTTCCCCGAACATCTTCAGGAAAGTACCTCCTCAGAAAAGCCCTTCTGAAGTTAGCCCAAGTCAGTGCCTCTCCATCCTGAACCATTTCAGTCCTTGTGGCAACCCACCAGTCGTCGGCCTCTTCTGCCAACATATGCGTACCATATCTGACTTTCAGATCTTCAGCACAATCGATCACACGGAAAATCCTTTCGATTTCCTTCAGCCACTTCTGAGCACCTTCGGGGTCATGTGTACCTTTGAACAACGGAGGATTGTTCCTTTGGAAATTTCCCAATTGCCTATCAGCACCAATCACGCCTCCAGTTGGGTTTCCAGCAAGTACACCAGCTAACATCCCCAAAGCCTCAGCTAGTGCAGCATCATTTCGTCCATTACCTCTTCCAGCCATATTCCTGAGAATTAAAACATACTCCACATCAGAATACAGTATCGACAGTGTTACCTTGCACTAGTCGCATACGAAAGGAATGACTGACTCAAGACTCTGGTCACAACGACCGACTATGCTCTGATACCACTATTGTAACACCCTCTAAAACCCGCATATAATTTTCGCAAATATTAAAAATTATAAACTCAGAGTACATGTAATAATCGAGGAATGCTACAATTCTCTTTTAATAAAATAAATTCCTGTCATGCATAATTTTAGTGGTAACTCATACATGTCTACACAGCGGAATAATTTATTTAATAAAATCAAATGTTATAAAAATTTCCAAGTCATCAGGGATTAACACCTGGAAAGTCAACATCATATTATAACAAATAAAAAAGGAATAAACGAGTCTGACTAAAGCAGCTCGACAACCAAACGTTCCCGGAGTTACAACTATCAGAGCATGACCCGGACATACTAAAACGAAACTAAACTAGACACGATAAGCCTTCGCCAAGCACCTGAGCGAGACTCCTCAATCTGAAATATTCAACAGTAAGGGTGAGCTTCTCAAATATACATTTGGTTATACATTCATAACAATCAATTCATGAAATCATAAGCATCACCCAATAATTAGCATATTTCATAGATTACAAAACCTTTACAATTCATATATCCATGACATATTGCCTTTCATATTTGCAAATATTCATCAAACATCATCAACCATTTATCAATCATACGTGCATACAAACAATCAAATATAACATTGGAAAAATCATCCATTCATGTTATATTCGAGTAATGCAACACACCCATGCATGTGGTACCACTACACCGCCCCATTAAATCGCGGGTCACGGATAACTCACCGTTCCATTATATCGCGGACACGGCTACCACCTCAACGTTCCATTAAATCGCGGACACGTATATTGGCCACCATGTTAATTCCACACAATGGGAATTAACAAATGCAACATGATATGTAAGTATGTAACACTCAGCATACTATGAACACCGATCAACATATCATGCACATCAATAATATCAAACATAACATGATATGAAATAGCATGTAACCACTCAGCATACCATTTAAACATCAATCATATCAAGTTACGGATAGCATGTAATCACTCAGCATACTATTCAAACATCAACCAATCACATCAATTATATCATATCCCATGCTCGATAACATAACTAAAAGCATGGCAATAAAATCCAACGTCAAAACACTGGAATCAAAAATTCAGAAACTCATCACAGCAGAGCAACACGGGCACCCGTGTTGTGCAACACGGCCCGTGTTGTGCAGAACGTCCAGAAAAATGCACATTTTAATTTTATCAGTACAGGGGCTCTGACACGGGTACCCGTGTTGTGCAACACGGCCCGTGTCGTGCAACCAGGAGCACACCCCTTCCAACTCAGAGGAGCAACACGGGCACCCGTGTTGTGCAACACGGCCCGTGTTGCTGAGCGCGCACAGGATTTTCCTGAACCTGCAGCAGCTCAGAAACAGCAGTCCAAAACGCCGGAAAACGCCCGCCAAACGCGTAATTCGGTACCTAACGACATCAGGTTTGTACAATTTACGACAACACCACCATATCCAAAAATACCAACAATCAATATAGTAACCTTAACCGGGGATTAACCGTCCCTTTGGGGAATTCTACTGACCCTGAGGTTATCCCTACAACTTCCAAGGTAAATTCACGATCATATCCCAATTCCTCATTTGGGACCTAAAACTCTTAATCGATACATAAGAATTGGGAACCTAACCCTTTTTCTAACAAGGTTCAGTCCTACGGTTATCGATCCCTAGAAACATCTAACAATTGGGATTTTCCTACAATTACCCGAATCAACCGTACATAAACCCATAAACAAATATAAATCGAGTATAAACCCCCCTTACCTTATCAATTAGCAGCTTTGAGTTCTTGGGCGATGTTCTTCGTTCTTCGTTCTTCAGAGCTCTATTTTCCCAATTCCAACTTCTGTTCTTACGTGAAAACCAAAAAATGAGAAAATGGCCTAAGTCCCAAACATAACTTTATTTCTCTGCACCCCCACTCTTTACTAATCCACATCTAAGCCCAATGACTTAAAAAAAATCTCAATATTCCTTATTTCTTTTATTTTCCTCAAATATTCCAAAATAAATAATTCTTTTTATTTTATTAATTCTAATAAAATAAATTCCCAAATTTAAATAAATCAATTAATTGAAAACGGGGTGTTACACTATCCTTTATTTTCTTAAAGGTATGAGAAAGAGAGTAAGATAAAAATTAAATAATTCTATTTAGTAACTAAATTTAAGCATAATCACTGTTTTTTTTAATTATATAACAACAAACACAAACCAAATATTTTATTAATATTGCACATATATAATAAATATGTAAAAAGTTAGTGATAGTCTTAAATATAAAAGAAAACTAGCTCTATCATAAATGCTAGAACTATCCTCTTTCTTTATTATCTTTCACACATGCATATAGCAATACCACATATTATTTTTGTTGAAGAATCAACATTCATAACATTTGACATGACTTGATACTGCAAAAAAAACACAATAAGAAGAAATAATGTTATTTTTTATATACTAAAAAGTCAACACAACATTCTACATATAAACATTATAAATAAATATTTTTATTTGTCTTCATTCGAAATTACATATAAAAGTAAATAATTTTCACATGCATGCTACCACTTTTTGTCTATTCCATATTATTGATCAAAATTAGTACGGTTTGTATTTCTCTATCTAAATACTTTGTCTATTTTAAAAATATAAATATAAACTAATTTAGTTTTGTGAAAATAAATACATCATAACTTTTACTGAAAAAGTATAAAATGTTCAACATAACAACATATGTTATCTTGAAGTTTCCCATGGTAAGAAATTAAGTGATATTGGATAGAGCGAATGTTACGTGTGAGTTTGATGCAAGGTGGTAGGAATTTATATAGTGACTTTTGAAAAATATTTTTAAGGTTTTTGAGTTTGGTTGTGGTTAATGTTTAATTTGAAATATGACCTTTATGTTTAGTCTCTAGTTATGATGTAAGGGAGAACCGCTAGACAATTTTTAAATAGACACTTTGAAGCTGCTCTTTCTAAATAAGCGGTACCAAATATATTGTTCTATTCTTATATTACATCACTATTATTATGAAAACATTTATATTATTTAATACTGATTTTTATTATATAATATTTAGATTTTAGGAGATAGAGTTCAATGCAAGTTAAAATAGAACAAAGAATCTTGTTGAACATTTTATTAATATTTTAAACACATCACATTAGTATACATAATAAACAAATGCTCACTTATATAATAAATATGTAAAAACATAGTGATAGTATTAAATTAAACAGAAAACTAACTCTATCATAAATGCTAGAACTATCCGCTTTCTTTATTCTCTTTAACACTAGCATATAGAAATACTATATATTATTTTTGTTGAAGATTCAACATTCATAACATTTCACATCACTTGACACTGCAAAAAAAAAAAAATATAATAGGAAGATATACTATTATTTTTTATATACTAAAAAGTCATCACAACATTCAATGTATAAACATTATAAATAGATATTTTTATTTGTCTTCATTTGAAATCACATATAAAAGGAAATAATTTTCTCACGCATGCAACCACTTTTTGTCTATTCCATATTATTGATCAAATTTAGTATTGTTTGTTTTTCTCTATTTAAGTACTTTGTTTATTTCAAAAATCTTAATATAAAATAATTTAGCTTTGTGCAAATAAATACATCATAACTTTTACTCAAAAAAATATAGAACTCCTATTTGTTTCAAATAATATGTGGTACAATTAATTTGGATATGAGGCACGATTAATAGTTTTAATAAATTAAAATAAAATATTTTATTTTAATTATACACCAAAAGAAAATTAAGCCAGAATAATATTAATCCATCTTTAAAATTAATTTGTGAGGTTTTATAATATAAAACTCTTGATAAATAGCACATTTCAATAATTACTATTTATTTACAAATTTAATTTACCAATTTTAAAAAATAGTTGGATCCCTTTTTATAAGAATTATATTATTTTCTATTTAGAATAAATATTTAGATGATGCATGTATACCTAGCACAGTGTATGGAAGAACTGATCTTGTAAGGGATACTAGTCCCATATTTTCGAGGAACTGCAACAACATTGTCCACATTGATTGCTTTCATAGCAGCAGTGGTATACTTCGAGCAATCACAAGTTGCACGACAGTCAATATTGGTTTTAGCCACATTAACTAACCCTTTAATGCCTTAAAAACAACTTGGCGAAACAACACCATTGTTCTGAAGATAACGTAGGCAAGGCGCAAGGCTATTATAAACTTGTACACATGAATCTGCACCATAACAACATATGCTATCTTGAAGTTTCCAATGGTCAGAAATTATGAGATAAAAAGGATAGAAACGTTATTTAAAGTATTTTTACCAAAATAACACTCATGTTTTTTTATTGGTTTGTTAACATATTAAAGTATAATTTTGTAATGTCTCTATTCATTTCTTCTCCCAAAAACCTTTAAGAGTAGATAAGGTAATTGCAACTCTTAGTAGCCCTAACCAATTTATTTTCCTTACCAATCACTCCCTCAAAAGAAACACACACGACTGGACTTAAATTTAACCAAATAAGACCCCTTATTATCTCACTTAAATGATTTATATATAATTATGATCTATTCCTTTGTCTTCTGTAAAAAAAAAGTATTTGAAATCACTTATAATAAAAAAAATTTTATTATATATTTTGAAATTATATAAAATAAAAAATAATATATATAATCATGTAATAATTTCATTTTTTGATCATATCATAATTATGAATTAAAAAAATTAGCAATATATAATCATGTAGTAATTTTCTTTTTTGATCATATCATAATTATTAATTATTCATAAACTCATTCAATTTTAATATGGTGGAATTCATAAAATTCTTATGAACTAAGAAATCTTATGGCATGCTACAATTTATTTGATACATGTGAAAATGTTAATATGATAATTATTACTCTCTATTTTTTATAACTATCACTTTAAATATTTATACGCACTATATTTTATAATTCTATGGTTTTTTATATGCTAATTTTTGCATAAGAAATACAAAAAATATTTTAAAATAAACCGTACATAAATATTTTAAATTATTTCTATAAACTACAATAATTAAAAGTATTTTTAAATAAAATTCAGATGTGCAATATGTTTACTATCCTTTATTTTCTTAAAGGTATGAGAAAGAGAGTAAGATAAAAATTAAATAATTCTATTTAGTAACTATATTTAAACATAATCACTGTTTTTTTTAATTATATAACAACAAACACAAACCAAATATTTTATTAATATTGCACATATATAATAAATATGTAAAAAGTTAGTGATAGTCTTAAATATAAAAGAAAACTAGCTCTATCATAAATGCTAGAACTATCCTCTTTCTTTATTATCTTTCACACATGCATATAGCAATACCACATATTATTTTTGTTGAAGAATCAACATTCATAACATTTGACATGACTTGATACTGCAAAAAAAACACAATAAGAAGAAATAATGTTATTTTTTATATACTAAAAAGTCAACACAACATTCTACATATAAACATTATAAATAAATATTTTTATTTGTCTTCATTCGAAATTACATATAAAAGTAAATAATTTTCACATGCATGCTACCACTTTTTGTCTATTCCATATTATTGATCAAAATTAGTACGGTTTGTATTTCTCTATCTAAATACTTTGTCTATTTTAAAAATATAAATATAAACTAATTTAGTTTTGTGAAAATAAATACATCATAACTTTTACTGAAAAAGTATAAAATGTTCAACATAACAACATATGTTATCTTGAAGTTTCCCATGGTAAGAAATTAAGTGATATTGGATAGAGCGAATGTTACGTGTGAGTTTGATGCAAGGTGGTAGGAATTTATATAGTGACTTTTGAAAAATATTTTTAAGGTTTTTGAGTTTGGTTGTGGTTAATGTTTAATTTGAAATATGACCTTTATGTTTAGTCTCTAGTTATGATGTAAGGGAGAACCGCTAGACAATTTTTAAATAGACACTTTGAAGCTGCTCTTTCTAAATAAGCGGTACCAAATATATTGTTCTATTCTTATATTACATCACTATTATTATGAAAACATTTATATTATTTAATACTGATTTTTATAATATAATATTTAGATTTTAGGAGATAGAGTTCAATGCAAGTTAAAATAGAACAAAGAATCTTGTTGAACATTTTATTAATATTTTAAACACATCACATTAGTATACATAATAAACAAATGCTCACTTATATAATAAATATGTAAAAACATAGTGATAGTATTAAATTAAACAGAAAACTAGCTCTATCATAAATGCTAGAACTATCCGCTTTCTTTATTCTCTTTAACACTAGCATATAGAAATACTATATATTATTTTTGTTGAAGATTCAACATTCATAACATTTCACATCACTTGACACTGCAAAAAAAATAAAATATAATAGGAAGATATACTATTATTTTTTATATAATAAAAAGTCATCACAACATTCAATGTATAAACATTATAAATAGATATTTTTATTTGTCTTCATTTGAAATCACATATAAAAGGAAATAATTTTCTCACGCATGCAACCACTTTTTGTCTATTCCATATTATTGATCAAATTTAGTATTGTTTGTTTTTCTCTATTTAAGTACTTTGTTTATTTCAAAAATCTTAATATAAAATAAATTAGCTTTGTGCAAATAAATACATCATAACTTTTACTCAAAAAAATATCGAACTCCTATTTGTTTCAAATAATATGTGGTACAATTAATTTGGATATGAGGCACGATTAATAGTTTTAATAAATTAAAATAAAATATTTTATTTTAATTATACACCAAAAGAAAATTAAGCCAGAATAATATGAATCCATCTTTAAAATTAATTTGTGAGGTTTTATAATATAAAACTCTTGATAAATAGCACATTTCAATAATTACTATTTATTTACAAATTTAATTTACCAATTTTAAAAAATAGTTGGATCCCTTTTTATAAGAATTATATTATTTTCTATTTAGAATAAATATTTAGATGATGCATGTATACCTAGCACAGTGTATGGAAGAACTGATCTTGTAAGGGATACTAGTCCCATATTATCAAGGAACTGCAACAACATTGTCCACATTGATTGCTTTCATAGCAGCAGTGGTATACTTCGAGCAATCACAAGTTGCACGACAGTCAATATTGGTTTTAGCCACATTAACTAACCCTTTAATGCCTTAAAAACAACTTGGCGAAACAACACACTTGTTCTGAAGATAACGTAGGCAAGGCGCAAGGCTATTATAAACTTGTACACATGAATCTGCACCATAACAACATATGCTATCTTGAAGTTTCCAATGGTCATAAATTATGAGATAAAAAGGATAGAAACGTTATTTAAAGTATTTTTACCAAAATAACACTCATGTTTTTTTATTGGTTTGTTATCATATTAAAGTATAATTCTTTAATGTCTCTATTCATTTCTTCTCCCAAAAACCTTTAAGAGTAGATAAGGTAATTGCAACTCTTAGTATCCCTAACCTATTTATTTTCCTTACCAATCACTCCCTCAAAAGAAACACACACGACTGGACTTAAATTTAACCAAATAAGACCCCTTATTATCTCACTTAAATGATTTATATATAATTATGTTCTATTCCTTTGTCTTCTGTAAAAAAAAAGTATTTGAAATCACTTATAATAAAAAAAAATTTATTATATAATTTGAAATTATATAAAATAAAAAATAATATATATAATCATGTAATAATTTCATTTTTTGATCATATCATAATTATGAATTAAAAAAATTAGCAATATATAATCATGTAGTAATTTTCTTTTTTGATCATATCATAATTATTAATTATTCATAAACTCATTCAATTTTAATATGGTGGAATTCATAAAATTCTTATGAACTAAGAAATCTTATGGCATGCTACAATTTATTTGATACATGTGAAAATGTTAATATGATAATTATTACTCTCTATTTTTTATAACTATCACTTTAAATATTTATACGCACTATATTTTATAATTTTATGGTTTTTTATATGCTAATTTTTGCATAAGAAATACAAAAAATATTTTAAAATAAACCGTATATAAATATTTTAAATTATTTCTATAAACTACAATAATTAAAAGTATTTTTAAATAAAATTCAGATGTGCAATATGTTTACTATCCTTTATTTTCTTAAAGGTATGAGAAAGAGAGTAAGATAAAAATTAAATAATTCTATTTAGTAACTAAATTTAAGCATAATCACTGTTTTTTTTAATTATATAACAACAAACACAAACCAAATATTTTATTAATATTGCACATATATAATAAATATGTAAAAAGTTAGTGATAGTCTTAAATATAAAAGAAAACTAGCTCTATCATAAATGCTAGAACTATCCTCTTTCTTTATCATCTTTCACACATGCATATAGCAATACCACATATTATTTTTGTTGAAGAATCAACATTCATAACATTTGACATGACTTGATACTGCAAAAAAAACACAATAAGAAGAAATAATGTTATTTTTTATATACTAAAAAGTCAACACAACATTCTACATATAAACATTATAAATAAATATTTTTATTTGTCTTCATTCGAAATTACATATAAAAGTAAATAATTTTCACATGCATGCTACCACTTTTTGTCTATTCCATATTATTGATCAAAATTAGTACGGTTTGTATTTCTCTATCTAAATACTTTGTCTATTTTAAAAATATAAATATAAACTAATTTAGTTTTGTGAAAATAAATACATCATAACTTTTACTGAAAAAGTATAAAATGTTCAACATAACAACATATGTTATCTTGAAGTTTCCCATGGTAAGAAATTAAGTGATATTGGATAGAGCGAATGTTATGTGTGAGTTTGATGCAAGGTGGTAGGAATTTATATAGTGACTTTTGAAAAATATTTTTAAGGTTTTTGAGTTTGGTTGTGGTTAATGTTTAATTTGAAATATGACCTTTATGTTTAGTCTCTAGTTATGATGTAAGGGAGAACCGCTAGACAATTTTTAAATAGACACTTTGAAGCTGCTCTTTCTAAATAAGCGGTACCAAATATATTGTTCTATTCTTATATTACATCATAACTTTTACTCAAAAAAATATAGAACTCCTACTTGTTTCAAATAATATGTGGTACAATTAATTTGGATATGAGGAACGATTTATTGTTTTAATAAATTAAAATAAAATACTTTATTTTAATTATACACCAAAAGAAAATTAAGCCAGAATAATATGAATCCATCTTTAAACTTAATTTGTGAGGTTTTATAATATAAAACTCTTGATAAATAGCACATTTCAATAATTTCTATTTATTTACAAATTTAATTTACCAATTTTAAAAAATAGTTGGATCCCTTTTTATAAGAATTATATTATTTTCTATTTAGAATAAATATTTAGATAATGCATGTATACCTAGCACAGTTGATGGAAGAACTGATCTTGTAAGGGATACTAGTCCCATATTTTCAAGGGACTGCAACAACATTGTCCACATTGATTGCTTTCATAGCAGAAGTGGTCGACTTCGAGCAATCACAAGTTGCACGACAGTCAATATTGGTTTTAGCCACATTAACTAACCCTTTAATGCCTTAAAAACAACTTGGCGAAACAACACCACTGTTCTGAAGATAACGTAGGCAAGGCGCAAGGCTATTATAAACTTGTACACATGAATCTGCACCATAACAACATATGCTATCTTGAAGTTTCCAATGGTCAGAAATTATGAGATAAAAAGGATAGAAACGTTATTTAAAGTATTTTTACCAAAATAACACTCATGTTTTTTTATTGGTTTGTTATCATATTAAAGTATAATTCTGTAATGTCTCTATTCATTTCTTCTCCCAAAAACCTTTAAGAGTAGATAAGGTAATTGCAACTCTTAGTAGCCCTAACCAATTTATTTTCCTTACCAATCACTCCCTCAAAAGAAACACACACGACTGGACTTAAATTTAACCAAATAAGACCCCTTATTATCTCACTTAAATGATTTATATATAATTATATTCGATTCCTTTGTCTTCTGTAAAAAAAATAATTTTAATCACCTATAATAAAATGTTTTTGATTATATATTTTGAAATTATATAAAATAAAAAATAATATATATTATCATGTAATAATTTCATTTTTTGATCATATCATAATTATGAATTAAAAAAATTAGCAATATGATAATTATTACTCTCTATTTTTTATAACTATCACTTTAAATATTTATACGCACTATATTTTATAATTCTATGGTTTTTTATATGCTAATTGTTTCATAAGAAATACAAAAAATATTTTAAAATAAACCGTACATAAATATTTTAAATTATTTCTATAAACTACAATAATTAAAAGTATTTTTAAATAAAATTCACCCGTGCAATAGGTTTACTATCCTTTATTTTCTTAAAGGTATGAGAAAGAGAGTAAGATAAAAATTAAATAATTCTATTTAGCAACTAAATTTAAGCATAATCACTATATTTTTAATTATAAAACAAAAAACACAAACCAAATATTTTATTAATATTGCACATATATAATAGATATGTAAAAACTTAGTAATAGTCTTAAATATAAAAGAAAACTAGCTCTATCATAAATGCTAGAACTATCCTCTTTCTTTATCATCTATCACACTAGCATATAGCAATACCACATATTGTTTTTGTTGAAGAATCAGCATTCATAACATTTGACATCACTTGATACTGCAAAAAAAACATAATAAGAAGAAATACTGTTATTTTTTATATACTAAAAAGTGAACACAACATTCTATATATAAATATTATAAATAAATATTTTTATTTGTCTTCATTCTAAATTACATATAAAAGTAAATAATTTTCACATGCATGCAACCAATTTTTTATCTATTCCATATTATTGATCAAATTTAGTACTATTTATATTTATATATCTAAGTAATTTGTCGATTTTAAATATATAAATATAAACTAATTTATTTTTGTGAAAATAAATACATCATAAGTTTTACTGAAAAAGTATAAAATGTTCAACATAACAACATATGTTATCTTGAAGTTTCCCATGGTAAGAAATTAAGTGATATTGGATAGAGTGAATGTTATGTGTGAGTTTGATGCAAGGTGGTAGGAATTTATATAGTGACTTTTCAAAAATATTTTTAAGGTTTTTGAGCTAGGTTGTGGTTAATGTTTAATTTGAAATATGAACTTTATGTTTAGTCTCTAGTTATGATGTAAGGGAGAACTGCTAGACAATTTTTAAATAGACACTTTGAAGCTGCTCTTTCTAAATAAGCGGTACTGAATATATTGTTCTATTCTTATGTTACATCACTATTATTATGAAAACATTTATATTATTTAATACTGATTTTTATAATATAATATTTAGATTTTAGGAGATAGAGTTCAATGCAAGTTAAAATAGAACAAAGAATCTTGTTGAACATTTTATTAATATTTTAAACATATCACATTAGTATACATAATAAACAAATGCGCACTTATATAATAGATATGTAAAAACATAGTGACAGTATTAAATTAAACAGAAAACTAGCTCTATCATAAATGCTAGAACTATCCTCTTTCTTTATTCTCTTTAACACTAGCATATAGCAATACTATATATTATTTTTGTTGAAGATTCAGCATTCATAACATTTCAATCACTTGATACTGCAAAAAAAATATATATAATAGGATGAAATACTATTATTTTTTATATACTAAAATGTCATCACAACATCCAATGTATAAACATTATAAATAAATATTTTTATTTGTCTTCATTTGAAATTACATATAAAAGTAAATAATTTTCACAGGCATGCAACCACTTTTTGTCTATTCCATATTATTGATCAAATTTAGTATTGTTTGTCTTTCTCTATCTAAGTACTTTGTTTATTTTAAAAATTTAAATATAAAATAATTTAGCTTTATGCAAATAAATACATCATAACTTTTACTCAAAAAAATATAGAACTCTTATTTGTTTCAAATAATATGTGGTACAATTAATTTGGATATGAGGAACGATTAATATTTTAAATAAATTAAAATAAAATATTTTATTTTAATTATACACCAAAATAAAATTAAGCCAGAATAATATGAATCCATCTTTAAACTTTATTTGTGAGGTTTTATAATTTAAAACACTTGATAAATAGTTGGATCCCTTTTTATAAGAATTAAATAATTTTCTATTTATAATTAATATTTAGATAATGCATGTATACCTAGCACAGTTGATGGAAGAACTGATCTTGTAAGGGATACTAGTCCCACATTTTCAAGGGACTGCAGCAGCATAGTCCACATTGATTGCTTTCATAGCAGCAGTGGTCGACTTCGAGCAATCACAAGTTGCACGACAATCAATATTGGTTTTAGCCGCATTAACTAACACTTTAATGCCCTAACAACAACTTGGCGAAACAACACCACTGTTCTGAAGATAACGTAGGCAAGGCGCAAGGCTATTATAAACTTGTACACATGAATCAGCACCATACCAACATATGCTATCTTGAAGTTTCCCATGGTAAGAAATTATGTGATAAAAAGGATAAAAACGTTATTTAAAGTTTTTTTACCAAAATAACACTCATGTTTTTTATTGTTTTATTATCATATTAAAGTATAATTTTGTAATGTCTCTATTCATTTCATCTCCCAAAAACCTTTAAGAGTAGATAAGGTAATTGCAACTCTTAGTAGCCCTAACAAATTTATTTTTCCTTACCAATCACTCCCTCAAAAGAAACACCCATGGCTGGACTTAAATTTAACCAAATAAGACCCCTTATTATCTCACTTAAATGATTTATATATAATTATGGTCTATTCCTTTGTCTTATGTAAAAAAAAAAAGTAATTTAATATCATAAAAAATAATATATATAATCATGTAATAATTTCATTTTTCGATCATATCATAATTATGAATTAAAAAAATTAGCAATATATAACCATGTAGTAATTTTCTTTTTTGATCATATCATAATTATGAATTATTCATAAAATCATTCAATTTTAATATTGTTGAATTCATAAAATCCTTATGAACTAAGAAATCTTATTGCATGCTACAATTTATTTGATACATGTGAAAATGTTAATATGACAATTATTACTCTCTATTTTTTATAACTATCACTTTAAATATTTATACGCACTATATTTTATAATTCTATGCTTTTTTATATGCTAATTTTTGCATAAGAAATACAAAAAATATTTTAAAATAAACCGTACATAAATATTTTAAATTATTTCTATAAACTACAATAATTAAAAGTATTTTTAAATAAAATTCACCCGTGCAATAGGTTTACTATCCTTTATATTCTTTAAGTTATGAGAAAGAGAGTAAGATAAAAATTAAATATTTCTATTTAGTAACTAAATTTAAGCATAATCACTATTTTTTTAATTATATAACAACAAACACAAACCAAATATTTTATTAATATTGCACATATATAATAGATATGTAAAAACTTAGTGATAGTCTTAAATATAAAAGAAAACTAGCTCTATCATAAATGCTAGAACTATCTTCTTTCTTTAACATCTTTCACACTAGCATATAGAAATACCACATATTATTTTTGTTGAAGAATCAGCATTCATAACATTTGACATCACTTGATACTGCAAAAAAAAACATAATAAGAAGAAATACTGTTATTTTTTATATACTAAAAAGTCAACACAACATTCTAGATATACACATTATAAATAAATATTTTTATTTGTCTTCATTCGAAATTACATATAAAAGTAAATAATTTTCACATGCGTGCAACCACTTTTTGTCTATTCCATATTATTGATCAAAATTAGTACGATTTGTATTTCTCTATCTAAGTACTTTGTCTATTTTAAAAATATAAATATAAACAATTTTTTTTTTGTGAAAATAAATAGATCACAACTTTTACTGAAAAAGTATAAAATGTTCAAGGTGGTAGGAATTTATATAGTGACTTTTGAAAAATATTTTTAAGGTTTTTGAGTTTGGTTGTGGTTAATGATTAATTTTAAATATGAGCTTTATGTTTAGTCTCTAGTTATGATGTAAGGGAGAACCGCTAGGCAATTTTTAAATAGACACTTTGAAGCTGCTCTTTCTAAATAAGCGGTACCGAATATATTGTTCTATTCTTATGTTACGTCACTATTATTAGGAAAACATTTATATTATTTAATACTAGTTTTTATAATATAATATTTAGATTTTAGGAGTTAGAGTTCAATGCAAGTTAAACTAGAACAAAGAATCTTGTTGAACATTTTATTAATATTTTAAACACATCACATTAGTATACATAATAAACAAATGCACACTTATATAATAGATATGTAAAAACATAGTGATAGTATTAAATTAAACAGAAAACTAGCTCTATCATAAATGCTAGAACTATCCTCTTTCTTTATTCTCTTTAACACTAGCATATAGCAATACTATATATTATTTTTGTTGAAGATTCAGCATTCATAACATTTCACATCAATTGATACTGCAAAAAAAAATATAATAGGAAGAAATACTATTATTTTTTATATACTAAAAAGTCATCACAACATTCAATGTACAAACATTATAAATAGATATTTTCATTTGTCTCATTTGAAATCACATTAAAAAGTAAATAATTTTCTCATGCATGCAACCACTTTTTGTCTATTCCATACTATTGATAAAATTTAGTATTGTTTGTTTTTCTCTATCTAAGTAGATTGTTTATTTTAAAAATCTAAATATAAAATAATTTAGCTTTGTGCAAATAAATACATGATAATGTTTGCTCAAAAAAATATAGAACTCCTATTTGTTTCAAATAATATGTGGTACAATTATTTTGGATATGAGGAATGATTAATATTTTCAATAAATTAAAATAAAATATTTTATTTTAATTATACACCAAAATAAAATTAAGTCAGAATAATATGAATCCATCTTTAAACTTTATTTGTGAGGTTTTATAATTTGAAACTATTGATAAATAGCACATTTCAATAATTTCTATTTATTTACAAATTTAATTTACCAATTTTAAAAATAGTTGGATCCCTTTTTATAAGAATTAAATTATTTTATATTTAGAATTAATATTTAGATAATGCATGTATACCTATCACAGTTGATCGAAGAACTGATCTTGTAAGGTATACTAGTCCCACATTTTCAAGAGACTGCAGCAGCATAGTCCACATTGATTGCTTTCATAGCAGCAGTGGTCGACTTCAAGAAATCAAAAGTTGCACGACAGTCAATATTGGATTTATCCGCATTAACTAACCCTTTAATGCCCTTACAACAACTTGGAGAAACAACACCACTGTTCTGAAGATAACTTAGGCAAGGCGCAAGGCTATTATAAACTTGTACACATGAATCTGCACCATATCAACATATGCTATCTTGAGTTTCTCATGGTAATAAATTATGTGATAAAAAGGATAAAAACGTTATTTAAAGTTTTTTTACCAAAATAACACTCATGTTTTTTTATTGGTTTGTTATCATATTAAAGTATAATTTTGTATTGTCTCTATTCATTTCTTCTCCCAAAAACCTTTAAGAGTAGATAAGGTAATTGCAACTCTTAGTAGCCCTAACCAATTTATTTTTCCTTACCAATCACTCCCTCAAAAGAAACACACACGACTGGACTTAAATTTAACCAAATAAGACCCCTTATTATCTCACTTAAATGATTTATATTTAATTATGTTCTATTCCTCTGTCTTCTGTAAAAAAATGTAATTTAAATCACTTATAATAAAGTGTTTTTGATTATATAATTTAAAATTATATAAAATAAAAAATAATATATATAATCATGTCATAATTTCATTTTTTGATCATATCATAATTATGAACTAAAAAAATTAGCAATATATAATCATGTAGCAATTTTCTTTTTTGATCATGTAATAATTATGAATTATTCATAAACTCATTCAATTTTAATATAGTTGAATTCATAAAATCCCTATGAACTAAGAAATCTTATTGCATGCTACAATTTATTTGATACATGTGAAAATGTTAATATGACAATTATTAATCTCTATTTTTTATAACTATCACTTTAAATATTTATACGCACTATATTTTATAATTCTATGCTTTTTTATATGCTAATTTTTGCATAAGAAATACAAAAAATATTTTAAAATAAACCGTACATAAATATTTTTAATTATTTCTATAAACTACAATAATAAAAAGTATTTTTAAATAAAATTCAACCTTGCAATAGGTTTACTATCCTTTATTTTCTTAAAGGTAAGAGAAAGAGAGTAAGATAAAAATTAAATAATTCTATTTAGTAACTTAATTTATGCATAATCACTGTTTTTTTAATTATATAAGAACAAACACAAACCAAATATTTTATTAATATTGCACATATATAGTAGATATGTAAAAACTTCGTGATAGTCTTAAATATAAAATAAAAATAGCTCTATCATAAATGCTAGAACTATCCTCTTTCTTTAACATCTTTCACACTAGCATATAGAAATACCACATATTATTTTTGTTGAAGAATCCGCATTCATAACATTTGACATCACTTGATACTGCAAAAAAACCTAACAAGAAAATTGGCAGATTGCGACAGGTATTTTTGTAGATTACGACGGTTAAAACCGTCGCAATTTGCTTTCCACGACGGTTGCTTTACCGTCGCAGAAGTGTGTGTCCCCAACCTATTTCGCGACGGTTACAAAAACTGTCGTTCAAGTTTACGACGGGTTGATACCGTCGTGACTATCTTTTGAGTTTCTTTTAATTATTGATGGCGACGGTTCGATACTGTCGTGAATATCTTTTGAAATTGATTAAATTGTTTTTGGCGACGGTTCGATACCGTCATGACTTTTGTTGATTACGACGGTTCGGTACTGTCGCCATGACTTTTGTTTATGTCTTGATTTTTTTTTATTTTTCTATTATATATATTTTTTATTTAAATTATTATCTATGTAAAAAATTTTAAATATAGTTTTTTTTTGTGTTATTTTTTTCTTTAAATTATTTCTTCTTTAATATATTTATTTATAGTATTATTTTTTGTTTTATTTTCTATCACTTTGTAATATAGTAAAAATAATTTCAATAAAAAATATTTAACATCAAATAAGCATTATAATATCCAAAAAAATGTGTATTCCATAATCATGTAAAATGCGAGTTCCATAATCATGTCAAGTAGTACAAAAAACCCAAAATATATCAATTCCTAATCTTATAATAATAAGTATCATTATGCCAAAAATACATGAGAAAGTTCACAATCTAATTATCTCGATCATAGCAAAGTCTAATTTGTCCCCCCTGAAGTTCCATTATCTCCAATACGGTAGCTAGACTCAACAGCAGACAACATCATCATTCCAAACGAAGCTCATTAAAAAAGGAGAAATGATATTTGTGATGGTTTTCCACAGTTCTTGAGACATTTCGATGAAGAATAGGATCCTCTATAATTGCATGAGTCAGTACAGCCAGAAGTTGGAGCGACGTATGTTGGCCAGTATCGTCCAATGCTCTGTCCATTCACCCAGGCTTCTCCTTTTCCCAGCCCCGTGAAATCAATTGCAACTGGGTTACTTCCAGAAGGAGCAATGAAGTTCGTCTAATATAACACATTGAGATTAGTCAGCTGAAGAAAAACATGAGAATTTTAACAAATGCTCTATTCTTATTAAGATTACCTTGTACCAAGTCAAAGGTTGATTTGTAGGTAAGTTAGATTGTGAATTCCACTGTCCAACACTTCCACTAGACAAACCTAAATCTTCACCTTGAAGACCAATCTGCATTCACAAAAATACAGACATGTAATCTATGACTTAATTAAAGAAACTCAGAAGGAGAAACAAAAACAGGCCTTAAGTTAAGCCAAGACTAACCTGGTATGTCCATTGCTGTGAGGAGAGATCAACAGTACTTCCATTTCTCAAACCTTTCAATGTTACTGGACCAGTGATCCCCGCACCCACTAGGTCGTAAAAAGCTCCATAGTTCTGTGGCACATAAAATTCACATTAGCTGAGAAATGAACACGTAGATGCATATTTTGTACTTTATAATCAGAAAATACGAACCTGTAGTCCCACTGTTAAACTCAGGAGATCAATTTTGTTCTTTCCAGATACAAGTGTAATAGGGATGTCCACCTTGACCTTAGCGTTTCCGCTGTTTCCTACTCCACTCCCTGAAAAAGTTCTCGGTATTAACGTATCGAAATTTCATTACATGATTCGTGAAACACGTCATTGAAGTAAAGAAAGATACCTGCAAGTTTCCCATTTATAAAAGCATGAAGGGCGTGACCAAGGGATTCAATGTGAAGAACAGGTTGAGCACCGGCAGTATCTTCAACATCAATGCTTCAAAACAATTTGAAAAAGGTTAACATGGGCACGGAAAAACAATCGTCAAGATAAAGCTATTTCAACCTTGAAATTCCTTATACCTTAATGAATACCACAGGTAGTCACTTCTATCTGCAGTCGTGTTTATTTGTTCAAGAAGTCCAGATTTTGTGAATGCATCATCCTTTGAAATACCGACCGGTTCACTAATCCAACTCCATCCTGAACTTGAACTCCCCAAAGAATCAACCTCTTCTTTTACAGATTCAGTTGCGAAGCTTGAAATCGTAGATGCAGAATTAATCTGTCGTACGAAAAAATAACTTTAGTTTATGCTACTTTGGAAAGAATAAATAGAAGAAAAGATATCACCAATAGATTGATTAATCACAAGAAGTTTAATAATTAGTTTAGTAAATTGAACTATATAGTGTGACTGGAAGTTGATGAGGCAAACCTTTGCAGTATTTAGAACAACACTCTTGCAATCTGGTAAAATGCTCACAGACCATCCAGGCAAGTGATATGAATTGCCGTTGAAGGTAACCGTTGCATCGTTCGTGCCGGTGTTAGCAAGGAAGGCCACACATGCAGATCCTGTCTTGTAAACTGAAGTCTGAGATTGAAAAGTAAATATTAAGAGATATAACGAAACCATTCATGTCAGTGATTAACTTAAAACTTAAACCAGCAAACTATGATGAAAGCTTCGAAGTGCCTATTATTTATTACCTCTAGATTTGGACCAGGAGATGAAATTGTTGGATCAGTAGCTATAAGTGCTTCTTCACAAAGTTTTATGGCCTTATGCAAATCTTTAAGATGCCCCCATTTGGGTTGTCTAATAATTCCTGCATCAGGCAATAACACGTTTTTCATTTTTGGAAACCTGTCTAATGAGTTGCTTGCATACTGGACTTATAGTATAGGATGAGAAGGAATTTCAAGTAGTAGAGTAAAGTTATGTAGTTAGTGGAATCAAGAATCCCATACTGCTAGTTACCAAGAGAACAATCAAAATGTGGTTACATTAAATCACTAATTACTGAATTAGTTGGCACGAACAGAAGAAGTCACAAACACTCGAAACATAAACCCAAGTCAACAAGTTAAACTAAATAGAAAACAACCAAAAAGAAATAAAAGCACATATCACCAAAACTCCATTTAATCACACACTTGAACCCACAATACCTTCACATATCTATTAACTGTCATTACTATGAATTTTGCCTAACTCGACCTTACAAAATTGGCTTGTAAGGTGGGATCCTCGTCTACAGATTCAAGTGTAATCTCAACTAGAAACATAGGTTCCAAGTGTATAGTGCTAACTTCTGGAGACATAGGTCATTTGCTCTATGATTAGAGTGTATGCTAGGGAAGATTTGTTTGTATAGTGTTTAACTGGTTAGATTTGTGTGTCAGTAAGCATAGGGGTGGGCAATGTAATAGTACGATTGATTAAAGATTAGCATGCTATTCTTCAATGACCACGGGCTAAAAGCAGACTGTGCCTTGTAAATGGCGTGGCCTCCCACCTTAAGAGCTAGCGGCTCATCATTCCAAATCTTACCACAGCACACAGAAGTAGATACTAAGCATAAGAGGTAAGGTGGTAAATCTACTCTATTTGCTTTCAGGAAATGCAGAGCCCTGTGCTTGACATGGCTTTCCTAACAAGTTAACATGTCTTCATGTCAAGGCACAGTTTTAAGATAGATCTCCAAAGCACAACGATATTTGATAAATCATATCTAAAATCTGCTAAAATTGATGTCTAAAGAAATAGTCCCATGTTTAGTTTCTACGTTTGGCGATTGCAATGATATAATGAAATAAGATGCATCAAAAAATGCAGAACAGCGCATTACAAACAAATCTTTATGAGGTAAGGAGGTAACATTATAAATGAACATTATAAATGAACCGTGCAAGTCCTCTTTATTCGAAGAAGAATCAAATTCATGAATTTGCAACTGAATTTTCCTCACAACCTACGATAAGTTTCGTCAAATAACCGAATAAATGAACAATTAAGCAACTACAGAAGATTAAACAACATTTTAAGATGAGAACCTGAAAAGAAGCGATTAGAATTTCCTTCTCGTTCCCTTTTCTCTTTGAAAAGAACGTGTTTGGTTCCTGAGGTACATGTAAAGCAGGTTTGGTTTAACGGATCAGTTAAGAAAGGAAATACTATAGTTGACTGTGAGAATAGCGAACAAAATGTGTAGGGGCTGAGAGACTCGTTGACACAGCGATAGTGGAAATTAGAATAAGTAATGCGAAAGAAAAGAAAAACATTATACTGGGTGGAAATTACTTCCAATATCACTGGGATCTTGGAAATCAAGTCTTCAGAGGTTGTTGTCCCCGCTACTGGATATGGCTCCTTTTCCCATACCTTTATGTAGAAGATAAAGATAATGTCAATAATATATTACAAACTAAATATGGCAGGAATATTATTGAATACTTGAGTTCAGACTGAGAAAACTACTTAATGGCATATCAATCTGCTCTCCAAGAATTAGTTGCTGCTCCTCAAAATAGAAGCATTGTATTTTATTAAAGTAAACCCTGGCCTGTACAAGAAAACTCTCAAATTGTCATGGTAGAAAATGATACTGATTCAAAATTGGATAAAGAAGACAAATGAACACAAAATATAATGATATGCAACTTTAGGTACTTGAACATTTCCATGTGGATCTCTTTCAAGAAGCAAATGTCTTGAATTGCTTGAGGTAAATAATCTAAAAGCTCCAATGACTGATCAATGAGTTTGTTTTTCCACAAACCAGCCTTATCTACAGTATCATTAGTCATAATTTCACTGACTTCTGCAATCAGATGCTGAACCTGCAAATAGAATAATAATATGTAAATAGAATAATAGCATGTACATAAACCCGAAATCGACGTCGAGTTACTCCAAACGTAGAGCCTGATGCAAATAAATGAAATATAAGATGATGTAATATACATTAAAAAATATTGTAAGCACAAGAAAGATTCATATGGTCATTGAACTATTATAATAAAACGAAACCCAACTGCTAATAATAGGAGCCAATAGCAGCAGTACCAATCCAACAACAAGACTAATGAGACGTCATTGCGAAAATCTGTATAATTTGTTTTAGAACAAATAAATTAACATTGGAAGTTTAAAAAATCACAGCAATAGAAAACAATAGAATAATATTCTGCATATTCTGATATGAAAGAAACAAACATTCTTTAAGGGCAACTGTAACTGAATCCAATATTTCTCGATCAATCTTGATATCAAGTAGGGCAGCAGAAGTTTTTGTTTTGAAATGCATCTTTACATTTTGATAAAGAAAAGAGGTGTAGTTGATAGTTTGAAAACATAAGACGTGTCATGTTGAAAACATAAGACGTGGCGTGTTGTGGAGCAATTAGGGCAATTTTGGCAGAATTATGGAGCAAGGAGTCCAACATACCACATGCTATGTTGCACATGCCATCAACCAATGAACTGACCTGCATCATAAATTATTTATAACAGTCAGGCATCATGTTTCAAAGCAATTGACATGACAAGTTGCAGTGTAAATATTGTGAATCAAATAGAGATTATGAAGAATCACTTATCTTTTAATATTCACGACGACACAGTGATTCAGAAGAAGGTGCAATGCATAAGTGGTAATGTAACTGGGGAAGATGAAAAAAATGCACAAGCAGGATTGTTGTCCGAGTTCAATGAGGCTCAAGCATTTCAGGGAAGTCATTTGCGAACCAATTTCTCCCATGGAGTCGCCATTTCTACCAAGGTAATCCAAGTAATATTGGTTGTTAGATGCTTAATACAACCATGCAGCAGGACATAGAAATTCATCATGTGCATTCAATTATAATTCGAATATTCATTTCAAATTTCAAATGTATAGTTTTTTTTATATTGATCCAGAATTGCATTGAACCAAAAAATCTTACATTATAGCCACTGATAGATATGTAGTACTTTTGTGCAACTATGATGTTGCTGTCATGTTTTCCTCTATATTTATCTGTAAAATCAAACTACTGCATTTCATCAAAACCAAATACAAATCAATTTAGTGATTCCATATGGAAATATAATAGTCCATTATCCACTATAAGTTACCATCATCAGATAGAAGATTTCTCCTAACTTATAACTATTTTTATCAAAAAGAGTGTAATTACTGATATTGGTACTTAGGGTATTAGATGTGCTCATTTATTAGGTGTCAACTAAAATACCTATAAACTGACGAAACCAGAGTCAGATCTAGAACAACAGTAAAATAGAATTTCAGAACCATCTTAGAAATTTTGTTCTTAATAACTCAACCTAGATTCTGAAATTGAATAGTAGAAGAAGTGATAAGATGAAAGAAAAGATGGAAAGTGATGCACTAATGAACATATGTATATGGGTAGAATAAGCATACCTCTTTGTTATGTCAAAGGATGTCATTCATTAGAGGAGTTTCACCAGCTCTATCAACATCATTTACATCCGCTCCTTCTTCAATTAAATATTCACATAACTAAGAATTTCTGGTGCTAGATGGCCAATGCAACAGAGTTCCACCAACCTGGGTATAAACTTAAATTTTTTGGAGTTACACCACTAACTCTTCTACCAACATACACTTGAAATAAGTGTAATGGCCTGATTCACTGCAACATAGGATAAGAACATCTAAAACGCGAAGAAGGAGATACCAGCGTTGTCGTTGAAGACGAAAAGAGAAAGAGCAATTAGGATTTAAACATCTAAAACCCTAATTGCTAATCACCGTAGCTTCGCCGCCGCTATTCCATTCGAACTCGCCAGAATCTACAAAGCAAGAGAGAAAGAAGATCAGAACAAATCGGACAGAAAGTCATAAAGCAACCGCGAAAGGGGTAAGATCTTTAGCTTTTTGTTTGTTTTTGGTGGTTGGGTTTTGATTGAGGGAGAACTGGGTACACCTTCGTCGCGAAGAGGATATGACGCTAGGGTTTGAAGGTTGGGGGGTGAGAGGCTGCGCGGGAGAGAGATGAAGGGTTCACTGTAAAAATAAAATTGTAACAAGAATAATGAAATGAATAAGAGATTTTTAAGAGCTTTTTAACTTTTTTATGGCGACGGGTGTTTTACCGTCGTGCCCATGAGAATTTTTAAAGGTTTTGGGTGCGACGGTTGTTTTACCGTCGTGAAATGAATTTTAGGACGGATAATTTTACCGTCGTGAAAGGTTTAAGGGTGCGACGGGTACTTTACCGTCGTGATATGCCTTTTAGGACGGTTAATTTTACCGTCGTGACTAGTTGTTGGTGAAAAATCAATGTTAAAAGTGTTAAATGGGGGCCGACGGTTGTTTTACCGTCGTAATAATAATATTATGATGGTTAAATATACCGTCGTAAAATAAATATTAGGGACGGTTGGTGTCAACTGTCGTAAACACTGTCGCTATATGTCAATTACGACAGTTATCACATAACTGTCGCAATTTTTGTGTCGTTAAACACTAATTTTCTTGTAGTGAGTGGTCGACTTCAAGAAATCAAAAGTTGCACGACAGTCAATATTGGATTTATCCGCATTAACTAACCCTTTAATGCCCTTACAACAACTTGGAGAAACAACACCACTGTTCTGAAGATAACTTAGGCAAGGCGCAAGGCTATTATAAACTTGTACACATGAATCTGCACCATATCAACATATGCTATCTTGAGTTTCTCATGGTAATAAATTATGTGATAAAAAGGATAAAAACGTTATTTAAAGTTTTTTTACCAAAATAACACTCATGTTTTTTTATTGGTTTGTTATCATATTAAAGTATAATTTTGTATTGTCTCTATTCATTTCTTCTCCCAAAAACCTTTAAGAGTAGATAAGGTAATTGCAACTCTTAGTAGCCCTAACCAATTTATTTTTCCTTACCAATCACTCCCTCAAAAGAAACACACACGACTGGACTTAAATTTAACCAAATAAGACCCCTTATTATCTCACTTAAATGATTTATATTTAATTATGTTCTATTCCTCTGTCTTCTGTAAAAAAATGTAATTTAAATCACTTATAATAAAGTGTTTTTGATTATATAATTTAAAATTATATAAAATAAAAAATAATATATATAATCATGTCATAATTTCATTTTTTGATCATATCATAATTATGAACTAAAAAAATTAGCAATATATAATCATGTAGCAATTTTCTTTTTTGATCATGTAATAATTATGAATTATTCATAAACTCATTCAATTTTAATATAGTTGAATTCATAAAATCCCTATGAACTAAGAAATCTTATTGCATGCTACAATTTATTTGATACATGTGAAAATGTTAATATGACAATTATTAATCTCTATTTTTTATAACTATCACTTTAAATATTTATACGCACTATATTTTATAATTCTATGCTTTTTTATATGCTAATTTTTGCATAAGAAATACAAAAAATATTTTAAAATAAACCGTACATAAATATTTTTAATTATTTCTATAAACTACAATAATAAAAAGTATTTTTAAATAAAATTCAACCTTGCAATAGGTTTACTATCCTTTATTTTCTTAAAGGTAAGAGAAAGAGAGTAAGATAAAAATTAAATAATTCTATTTAGTAACTTAATTTATGCATAATCACTGTTTTTTTAATTATATAAGAACAAACACAAACCAAATATTTTATTAATATTGCACATATATAGTAGATATGTAAAAACTTCGTGATAGTCTTAAATATAAAATAAAAATAGCTCTATCATAAATGCTAGAACTATCCTCTTTCTTTAACATCTTTCACACTAGCATATAGAAATACCACATATTATTTTTGTTGAAGAATCCGCATTCATAACATTTGACATCACTTGATACTGCAAAAAAACCTAATAAGAAGAAATACTGTTATTTTTTATATACTAAAAAGTCAACACAACATTCTACATATAAACATTATAAATAAATATTTTTATTTGTCCTCATTCGAAATTACATATAAAAGTAATTAATTTTCACATGCATGCAACCAGTTTTTGTCTATTCCATATTATTGATCAAAATTAGTAAGATTTGTATTTCTCTATCTAAGTACTTTGTCTATTTTAAAAATATAAATATAAACTAATTTTTTTTTGTGAAAATAAATACATCATAACTTTTACTGAAAAAGTATAAAATGTTCAACATAACAACATATGTTATCTTGAAGTTTTCCATGGTAAGAAATTAAGTGATATTGGATAGAGTGGATGTTATGTGTGAGTTTGATGCAAGGTGGTAGGAATTTATATGGTGACTTTTGAAAAATATATTTAAAGTTTTTGAGTTTGGTTGTGGTTAATGTTTAATTGGAAATATGAGCTTTATGTCTAGTCTCTAGTTATGATGTAAGGGAGAACCGCTAGACAATTTTTAGATAGACACTTTGAAGCTGCTCTTTCTAAATAAGCGGTACCGAATATATTGTTCTATTCTTATGTTACATCACTATTATTATGAAAACATTTATATTATTTAATACTGATTTTTATAAAATAATATTTATATTTTAGGAGTTAGAGTTCAATGCAAGTTAAAATAGAACAAAGAATCTTGTTGAACATTTTATTAATATTTTAAACACATCACATTAGTATACATAATAAACAAATGCAACTTATATAATAGATATGTAAAAACATAGTGATAGTATTAAATTAAACAGAGAACTAGCTCTATCATAAATGCTAGAACTATCCTCTTTCTTTATTCTCTTTAACACTAGCATATAACAATAATATATATTATTTTTGTTGAAGATTCATCATTCATAACATTTCACATCAATTGATACTGCAAAAAAAATATAATAGGAAGAAATACTATTATTTTTTATATACTAAAAAGTCATCACAACATTCAATGTACAAACATTATAAATAGATATTTTTATTTGTCTACATTTGAAATCACATATAAAAGTAAATAATTTTCTCATGCATGCAACCACTTATTGTCTATTCCATACTATTGATCAAATTTAGTATTGTTTGTTTTTCTCTATCTAAGTACATTGTTTATTTTAAAAATCTAAATATAAAATAATTTAGCTTTGTGCAAATAAATACATCATAACGTTTACTCAAAAAAATATAGAACTCCTATTTGTTTCAAATAATATGTGGTACAATTATTTTGGATATGAGGAACGATTAATATTTTCAATAAATTAAAATAAAATATTTTATTTTAATTATACACCAAAATAAAATTATGTCAGAATAATATGAATCCATCTTTAAACTTTATTTGTGAGGTTTTATAATTTGAAACTATTGATAAATAGCACATTTCAATAATTTCTATTTATTTACAAATTTAATTTACCAATTTTAAAAATAGTTGGATCCCTTTTTATAAGAATTAAATTATTTTATATTTAGAATTAATATTTAGATAATGCATGTATACCTATCACAGTTGATCGAAGAACTGATCTTGTAAGGTATACTAGTCCCACATTTTCAAGAGACTGCAGCAGCATAGTCCAAATTGATTGCTTTCATAGCAGCAGTGGTCGACTTCAAGAAATCAAAAGTTGCACGACAGTCAATATTGGTTTTATCCGCATTAACTAACCCTTTAATGCCCTTACAACAACTTGGCGAAACAACACCACTGTTCTGAAGATAACTTAGGCAAGGCGCAAGGCTATTATAAACTTGTACACATGAATCTGCACCATATCAACATATGCTATCTTGAGTTTCTCATGGTAATAAATTATGTGATAAAAAGGATAAAAACGTTATTTAAAGTTTTTTTACCAAAATAACACTCATGTTTTTTTATTGGTTTGTTATCATATTAAAGTATAATTTTGTATTGTCTCTATTCATTTCTTCTCCCAAAAACCTTTAAGAGTAGATAAGGTAATTGCAACTCTTAGTAGCCCTAACCAATTTATTTTTCCTTACCAATCACTCCCTCAAAAGAAACACACACGACTGGACTTAAATTTAACCAAATAAGACCCCTTATTATCTCACTTAAATGATTTATATTTAATTATGTTCTATTCCTCTGTCTTCTGTAAAAAAAGGTAATTTAAATCACTTATAATAAAGTGTTTTTGATTATATAATTTAAAATTATATAAAATAAAAAATAATATATATAATCATGTCATAATTTCATTTTTTGATCATATCATAATTATGAACTAAAAAAATTAGCAATATATAATCATGTAGCAATTTTCTTTTTTGATCATGTCATAATTATGAATTATTCATAAACTCATTCAATTTTAATATAGTTGAATTCATAAAATCCCTATGAACTAAGAAATCTTATTGCATGCTACAATTTATTTGATACATGTGAAAATGTTAATATGACAATTATTACTCTCTTATTTTTATAACTATCACTTTAAATATTTATACGCACTATATTTTATAATTCTATGCTTTTTTATATGCTAATTTTTACATAAGAAATACAAAAATTATTTTAAAATAAACCGTACATAAATATTTTAAATTATTTCTATAAACTACAATAATCAAAAGTATTTTTAAATAAAATTCAACCGTGCAATAGGTTTACTATCCTTTATTTTCTTAAAGGTATGAGAAAGAGAGTAAGATAAAAATTAAATAATTCTATTTAGTAACTTAATTTAAGCATAATCACTGTTTTGTTAATTATATAACAACAAACACAAACCAAATATTTTATTAATATTGCACATATATAGTAGATATGTAAAAACTTCGTGATAGTCTTAAATATAAAAGAAAATTAGCTCTATCATAAATGCTAGAACTATCCTCTTTCTTTAACATCTTTCACACTAGCATATAGAAATACCACATATTATTTTTGTTGAAGAATCAGCATTCATAACATTTGACATCACTTGATACTGCAAAAAAAACCTAATAAGAAGAAATACTGTTATTTTTTATATACTAAAAAGTCAACACAACATTCTACATATAAACATTATAAATAAATATTTTTATTTGTCCTCATTCGAAATTACATATAAAAGTAATTAATTTTCACATGCATGCAACCACTTTTTGTCTATTCCATATTATTGATCAAAATTAGTAAGATTTGTATTTCTCTATCTAAGTACTTTGTCTATTTTAAAAATATAAATATAAACTAATTTTTTTTTGTGAAAATAAATACATCATAACTTTTACTGAAAAAGTATAAAATGTTCAACATAACAACATATGTTATCTTGAAGTTTTCCATGGTAAGAAATTAAGTGATATTGGATAGAGTGGATGTTATGTGTGAGTTTGATGCAAGGTGGTAGGAATTTATATGGTGACTTTTGAAAAATATATTTAAAATTTTTTGAGTTTGGTTGTGGTTAATGTTTAATTGGAAATATGAGCTTTATGTTTAGTCTCTAGTTATGATGTAAGGGAGAACCGCTAGACAATTTTTAGATAGACACTTTGAAGCTGCTCTTTCTAAATAAGCGGTACCGAATATATTGTTCTATTCTTATGTTACATCACTATTATTATGAAAACATTTATATTATTTAATACTGATTTTTATAAAATAATATTTAGATTTTAGGAGTTAGAGTTCAATGCAAGTTAAAATAGAACAAAGAATCTTGTTGAACATTTTATTAATATTTTAAACACATCACATTAGTATACATAATAAACAAATGCCACTTATATAATAGATATGTAAAAACATAGTGATAATATTAAATTAAACAAAGAACTAGCTCTATCATAAATGCTAGAACTATCCTCTTTCTTTATTCTCTTTAACACTAGCATATAACAATACTATATATTATTTTTGTTGAAGATTCATCATTCATAACATTTCACATCAATTGATACTGCAAAAAAATATATAATAGGAAGAAATACTATTATTTTTTATATACTAAAAAGTCATCACAACATTCAATGTACAAACATTATAAATAGATATTTTTATTTGTCTACATTTGAAATCACATATAAAAGTAAATAATTTTCTCATGCATGCAACCACTTTTTGTCTATTCCATACTATTGATCAAATTTAGTATTGTTTGTTTTTCTCTATCTAAGTACATTGTTTATTTTAAAAATCTAAATATAAAATAATTTAGCTTTGTGCAAATAAATACATCATAACATTTACTCAAAAAAATTTAGAACTCCTATTTGTTTCAAATAATATGTGGTACAATTATTTTGGATATGAGGAACGATTAATATTTTCAATAAATTAAAATAAAATATTTTATTTTAATTATACACCAAAATAAAATTAAGTCAGAATAATATGAATCCATCTTTAAACTTTATTTGTGAGGTTTTATAATTTGAAACTATTAATAAATAGCACATTTCAATAATTTCTATTTATTTACAAATTTAATTTACCAATTTTAAAAATAGTTGGATCCCTTTTTATAAGAATTAAATTATTTTATATTTAGAATTAATATTTAGATAATGCATGTATACCTATCACAGTTGATCGAAGAACTAATCTTGTAAGGTATACTAGTCCCACATTTTCAAGAGACTGTAGCAGCATAGTCCACATTGATTGCTTTCATAGCAGCAGTGGTCGACTTCAAGCAATTAAAAGTTGCACGACAGTCAATATTGGTTTTATCCGCATTAACTAACCATTTAATGCCCTTACAACAACTTGGCGAAACAACACCACTGTTCTGAAGATAACTTAGGCAAGGCGCAAGGCTATTATAAACTTGTACACATGAATCTGCACCATATCAACATATGCTATCTTGAGTTTCTCATGGTAATAAATTATGTGATAAAAAGGATAAAAACGTTATTTAAAGTTTTTTTACCAAAATAACACTCATGTTTTTTTATTGGTTTGTTATCATATTAAAGTATAATTTTGTATTGTCTCTATTCATTTCTTCTCCCAAAAACCTTTAAGAGTAGATAAGGTAATTGCAACTCTTAGTAGCCCTAACCAATTTATTTTTCCTTACCAATCACTCCCTCAAAAGAAACACACACGACTGGACTTAAATTTAACCAAATAAGACCCCTTATTATCTCACTTAAATGATTTATATTTAATTATGTTCTATTCCTCTGTCTTCTGTAAAAAAAGTTAATTTAAATCACTTATAATAAAGTGTTTTTGATTATATAATTTAAAATTATATAAAATAAAAAATAATATATATAATCATGTCATAATTTCATTTTTTGATCATATCATAATTATGAACTAAAAAAATTAGCAATATATAATCATGTAGCAATTTTCTTTTTTGATCATGTCATAATTATGAATTATTCATAAACTCATTCAATTTTAATATAGTTGAATTCATAAAATCCCTATGAACTAAGAAATCTTATTGCATGCTACAATTTATTTGATACATGTGAAAATGTTAATATGACAATTATTACTCTCTTATTTTTATAACTATCACTTTAAATATTTATACGCACTATATTTTATAATTCTATGCTTTTTTATATGCTAATTTTTACATAAGAAATACAAAAATTATTTTAAAATAAACCGTACATAAATATTTTAAATTATTTCTATAAACTACAATAATCAAAAGTATTTTTAAATAAAATTCAACCGTGCAATAGGTTTACTATCCTTTATTTTCTTAAAGGTATGAGAAAGAGAGTAAGATAAAAATTAAATAATTCTATTTAGTAACTTAATTTAAGCATAATCACTGTTTTGTTAATTATATAACAACAAACACAAACCAAATATTTTATTAATATTGCACATATATAGTAGATATGTAAAAACTTCGTGATAGTCTTAAATATAAAAGAAAATTAGCTCTATCATAAATGCTAGAACTATCCTCTTTCTTTAACATCTTTCACACTAGCATATAGAAATACCACATATTATTTTTGTTGAAGAATCAGCATTCATAACATTTGACATCACTTGATACTGCAAAAAAAACCTAATAAGAAGAAATAATGTTATTTTTTATATACTAAAAAGTCAACACAACATTCTACATATAAACATTATAAATAAATATTTTTATTTGTCCTCATTCGAAATTACATATAAAAGTAATTAATTTTCACATGCATGCAACCACTTTTTGTCTATTCCATATTATTGATCAAAATTAGTAAGATTTGTATTTCTCTATCTAAGTACTTTGTCTATTTTAAAAATATAAATATAAACTAATTTTTTTTTGTGAAAATAAATACATCATAACTTTTACTGAAAAAGTATAAAATGTTCAACATAACAACATATATTATCTTGAATTTTTTCATGGTAAGAAATTAAGTGATATTGGATAGAGTGGATGTTATGTGTGAGTTTGATGCAAGGTGGTAGGAATTTATATAGTGGCTTTTTAAAAATATTTTTAAGGTTTTTGAGTTTGGTTGTGGTTAATGTTTAATTGGAAATATGAGCTTTATGTTTAGTCTCTAGTTATGATGTAAGGGAGAACCGCTAGACAATTTTTAGATAAACACTTTGAAGCTGCTCTTTCTAAATAAGCGGTACCGAATATATTGTTCTATTCTTATGTTACATCACTATTATTATGAAAACATTTATATTATTTAATACTGATTTTTATAAAATAATATTTAGATTTTAGGAGTTAGAGTTCAATGCAAGTTAAAATAGAACAAAGAATCTTGTTGAACATTTTATTAATATTTTAAACACATCACATTAGTATACATAATAAACAAATGCAACTTATATAATAGATATGTAAAAACATAGTGATAGTATTAAATTAAACAGAGAACTAGCTCTATCATAAATGCTAGAACTATCCTCTTTCTTTATTCTCTTTAACACTAGCATATAACAATACTATATATTATTTTTGTTGAAGATTCATCATTCATAACATTTCACATCAATTGATACTGCAAAAAAAAATATAATAGGAAGAAATACTATTATTTTTTATATACTAAAAAGTCATCACAACATTCAATGTACAAACATTATAAATAGATATTTTTATTTGTCTACATTTGAAATCACATATAAAAGTAAATAATTTTCTCATGCATGCAACCACTTTTTGTCTATTCCATACTATTGATCAAATTTAGTATTGTTTGTTTTTCTCTATCTAAGTACATTGTTTATTTTAAAAATCTAAATATAAAATAATTTAGCTTTGTGCAAATAAATACATCATAACGTTTACTCAAAAAAATATAGAACTCCTATTTGTTTCAAATAATATGTGGTACAATTATTTTGGATATGAGGAACGATTAATATTTTCAATAAATTAAAATAAAATATTTTATTTTAATTATACACCAAAATAAAATTAAGTCAGAATAATATGAATCCATCTTTAAACTTTATTTGTGAGGTTTTATAATTTGAAACTATTGATAAATAGCACATTTCAATAATTTCTATTTATTTACAAATTTAATTTACCAATTTTAAAAATAGTTGGATCCCTTTTTATAAGAATTAAATTATTTTATATTTAGAATTAATATTTAGATAATGCATGTATACCTATCACAGTTGATCGAAGAACTGATCTTGTAAGGTATACTAGTCCCACATTTTCAAGAGACTGCAGCAGCATAGTCCAAATTGATTGCTTTCATAGCAGCAGTGGTCGACTTCAAGAAATCAAAAGTTGCACGACAGTCAATATTGGTTTTATCCGCATTAACTAACCCTTTAATGCCCTTACAACAACTTGGCGAAACAACACCACTGTTCTGAAGATAACTTAGGCAAGGCGCAAGGCTATTATAAACTTGTACACATGAATCTGCACCATATCAACATATGCTATCTTGAGTTTCTCATGGTAATAAATTATGTGATAAAAAGGATAAAAATGTTATTTAAAGTTTTTTTACCAAAATAACACTCATGTTTTTTTATTGGTTTGTTATCATATTAAAGTATAATTTTGTATTGTCTCTATTCATTTCTTCTCCCAAAAACCTTTAAGAGTAGATAAGGTAATTGCAACACTTAGTAGCCCTAACCAATTTATTTTTCCTTACCAATCACTCCCTCAAAAGAAACACACACGACTGGACTTAAATTTAACCAAATAAGACCCCTTATTATCTCACTTAAATGATTTATATTTAATTATGTTCTATTCCTCTGTCTTCTGTAAAAAAAGGTAATTTAAATCACTTATAATAAAGTGTTTTTGATTATATAATTTAAAATTATATAAAATAAAAAATAATATATATAATCATGTCATAATTTCATTTTTTGATCATATCATAATTATGAACTAAAAAAATTAGCAATATATAATCATGTAGCAATTTTCTTTTTTGATCATGTCATAATTATGAATTATTCATAAACTCATTCAATTTTAATATAGTTGAATTCATAAAATCCCTATGAACTAAGAAATCTTATTGCATGCTACAATTTATTTGATACATGTGAAAATGTTAATATGACAATTATTACTCTCTATTTTTTATAACTATCACTTTAAATATTTATACGCACTATATTTTATAATTCTGTGCTTTTTTATATGCTAATTTTTGCATAAGAAATACAAAAAATATTTTAAAATAAACCGTACATAAATATTTTAAATTATTTCTATAAACTACAATAATCAAATGTATTTTTAAATAAAATTCAACCGTGCAATAGGTTTACTATCCTTTATTTTCTTAAAGGTATGAGAAAGAGAGTAAGATAAAAATTAAATAATTCTATTTAGTAACTTAATTTAAGCATAATCACTGTTTTTTTAATTATATAACAACAAACACAAACCAAATATTTTATTAATATTGCACATATATAGTAGATATGTAAAAACTTCGTGATAGTCTTAAATATAAAAGAAAAATAGCTCTATCATAAATGCTAGAACTATCCTCTTTCTTTAACATCTTTCACACTAGCATATAGAAATACCACATATTATTTTTGTTGAAGAATCAGCATTCATAACATTTGACATCACTTGATACTGCAAAAAAAACCTAATAAGAAGAAATACTGTTATTTTTTATATACTAAAAAGTCAACACAACATTCTACATATAAACATTATAAATAAATATTTTTATTTGTCCTCATTCGAAATTACATATAAAAGTAATTAATTTTCACATGCATGCAACCACTTTTTGTCTATTCCATATTATTGATCAAAATTAGTAAGATTTGTATTTCTCTATCTAAGTACTTTGTCTATTTTAAAAATATAAATATAAACTAATTTTTTTTGTGAAAATAAATACATCATAACTTTTACTGAAAAAGTATAAAATGTTCAACATAACAACATATATTATCTTGAAGTTTTCCATGGTAAGAAATTAAGTGATATTGGATAGAGTGGATGTTATGTGTGAGTTTGATGCAAGGTGGTAGGAATTTATATAGTGACTTTTTAAAAATATTTTTAAGGTTTTTGAGTTTGGTTGTGGTTAATGTTTAATTGGAAATATGAGCTTTATGTTTAGTCTCTAGTTATGATGTAAGGGAGAACCGCTAGACAATTTTTAGATAGACACTTTGAAGCTTCTCTTTCTAAATAAGCGGTACCGAATATATTGTTCTATTCTTATGTTACATCACTATTATTATGAAAACATTTATATTATTTAATACTGATTTTTATAAAATAATATTTAGATTTTAGGAGTTAGAGTTCAATGCAAGTTAAAATAGAACAAAGAATCTTGTTGAACATTTTATTAATATTTTAAACACATCACATTAGTATACATAATAAACAAATGCCACTAATATAATAGATATGTAAAAACATAGTGATAGTATTAAATTAAACAGAGAACTAGCTCTATCATAAATGCTAGAACTATCCTCTTTCTTTATTCTCTTTAACACTAGCATATAACAATACTATATATTATTTTTGTTGAAGATTCATCATTCATAACATTTCACATCAATTGATACTGCAAAAAAAAAAATATAATAGGAAGAAATACTATTATTTTTTATATACTAAAAAGTCATCACAACATTCAATGTACAAACATTATAAATAGATATTTTTATTTGTCTACATTTGAAATCACATATAAAAGTAAATAATTTTCTCATGCATGCAACCACTTTTTGTCTATTCCATACTATTGATCAAATTTAGTATTGTTTGTTTTTCTCTATCTAAGTACATTGTTTATTTTAAAAATCTAAATATAAAATAATTTAGCTTTGTGCAAATAAATACATCATAACGTTTACTCAAAAAAATATAGAACTCCTATTTGTTTCAAATAATATGTGGTACAATTATTTTGGATATGAGGAACGATTAATATTTTCAATAAATTAAAATAAAATATTTTATTTTAATTATACACCAAAATAAAATTAAGTCAGAATAATATGAATCCATCTTTAAACTTTATTTGTGAGGTTTTATAATTTGAAACTATTGATAAATAGCACATTTCAATAATTTCTATTTATTTACAAATTTAATTTACCAATTTTAAAAATAGTTGGATCCCTTTTTATAAGAATTAAATTATTTTATATTTAGAATTAATATTTAGATAATGCATGTATACCTATCACAGTTGATCGAAGAACTGATCTTGTAAGGTATACTAGTCCCACATTTTCAAGAGACTGCAGCAGCATAGTCCACATTGATTGATTTCATAGCAGCAGTGGTCGACTTCAAGAAATCAAAAGTTGCACGACAGTCAATATTGGTTTTATCCGCATTAACTAACCCTTTAATGCCCTTACAACAACTTGGCGAAACAACACCACTGTTCTGAAGATAACTTAGGCAAGGCGCAAGGCTATTATAAACTTGTACACATGAATCTGCACCATATCAACATATGCTATCTTGAGTTTCTCATGGTAATAAATTATGTGATAAAAAGGATAAAAACGTTATTTAAAGTTTTTTTACCAAAATAACACTCATGTTTTTTTATTGGTTTGTTATCATATTAAAGTATAATTTTGTATTGTCTCTATTCATTTCTTCTCCCAAAAACCTTTAAGAGTAGATAAGGTAATTGCAACACTTAGTAGCCCTAACCAATTTATTTTTCCTTACCAATCACTCCCTCAAAATAAACACACACGACTGGACTTAAATTTAACCAAATAAGACCCCTTATTATCTCACTTAAATGATTTATATTTAATTATGTTCTATTCCTCTGTCTTCTGTAAAAAAAGGTAATTTAAATCACTTATAATAAAGTGTTTTTGATTATATAATTTAAAATTATATAAAATAAAAAATAATATATATAATCATGTCATAATTTCATTTTTTGATCATATCATAATTATGAACTAAAAAAATTAGCAATATATAATCATGTAGCAATTTTCTTTTTTGATCATGTCATAATTATGAATTATTCATAAACTTATTCAATTTTAATATAGTTGAATTCATAAAATCCCTATGAACTAAGAAATCTTATTGCATGCTACAATTTATTTGATACATGTGAAAATGTTAATATGACAATTATTACTCTCTATTTTTTATAACTATCACTTTAAATATTTATACGCACTATATTTTATAATTCTGTGCTTTTTTATATGCTAATTTTTGCATAAGAAATACAAAAAATATTTTAAAATAAACCGTACATAAATATTTTAAATTATTTCTATAAAATACAATAATCAAATGTATTTTTAAATAAAATTCAACCGTGCAATAGGTTTACTATCCTATATTTTCTTAAAGGTATGAGAAAGAGAGTAAGATAAAAATTAAATAATTCTATTTAGTAACTTAATTTAAGCATAATCACTGTTTTTTTAATTATATAACAACAAACACAAACCAAATATTTTATTAATATTGCACATATATAGTAAATATGTAAAAACTTCGTGATAGTCTTAAATATAAAAGAAAAATAGCTCTATCATAAATGCTAGAACTATCCTCTTTCTTTAACATCTTTCACACTAGCATATAGAAATACCACATATTATTTTTGTTGAAGAATCAGCATTCATAACATTTGACATCACTTGATACTGCAAAAAAAACCTAATAAGAAGAAATACTGTTATTTTTTATATACTAAAAAGTCAACACAACATTCTACATATAAACATTATAAATAAATATTTTTATTTGTCCTCATTCGAAATTACATATAAAAGTAATTAATTTTCACATGCATGCAACCACTTTTTGTCTATTCCATATTATTGATCAAAATTAGTAAGATTTGTATTTCTCTATCTAAGTACTTTGTCTATTTTAAAAATATAAATATAAACTAATTTTTTTTGTGAAAATAAATACATCATAACTTTTACTGAAAAAGTATAAAATGTTCAACATAACAACATATATTATCTTGAAGTTTTCCATGGTAAGAAATTAAGTGATATTGGATAGAGTGGATGTTATGTGTGAGTTTGATGCAAGGTGGTAGGAATTTATATAGTGACTTTTTAAAAATATTTTTAAGGTTTTTGAGTTTGGTTGTGGTTAATGTTTAATTGGAAATATGAGCTTTATGTTTAGTCTCTAGTTATGATGTAAGGGAGAACCGCTAGACAATTTTTAGATAGACACTTTGAAGCTTCTCTTTCTAAATAAGCGGTACCGAATATATTGTTCTATTCTTATGTTACATCACTATTATTATGAAAACATTTATATTATTTAATACTGATTTTTATAAAATAATATTTAGATTTTAGGAGTTAGAGTTCAATGCAAGTTAAAATAGAACAAAGAATCTTGTTGAACATTTTATTAATATTTTAAACACATCACATTAGTATACATAATAAACAAATGCCACTAATATAATAGATATGTAAAAACATAGTGATAGTATTAAATTAAACAGAGAACTAGCTCTATCATAAATGCTAGAACTATCCTCTTTCTTTATTCTCTTTAACACTAGCATATAGCAATACTATATATTATTTTTGTTGAAGATTCATCATTCATAACATTTCACATCAATTGATACTGCAAAAAAAAAAATATAATAGGAAGAAATACTATTATTTTTTATATACTAAAAAGTCATCACAACATTCAATGTACAAACATTATAAATAGATATTTTTATTTGTCTACATTTGAAATCACATATAAAAGTAAATAATTTTCTCATGCATGCAACCACTTTTTGTCTATTCCATACTATTGATCAAATTTAGTATTGTTTGTTTTTCTCTATCTAAGTACATTGTTTATTTTAAAAATCTAAATATAAAATAATTTAGCTTTGTGCAAATAAATACATCATAACGTTTACTCAAAAAAATATAGAACTCCTATTTGTTTCAAATAATATGTGGTACAATTATTTTGGATATGAGGAACGATTAATATTTTCAATAAATTAAAATAAAATATTTTATTTTAATTATACACCAAAATAAAATTAAGTCAGAATAATATGAATCCATCTTTAAACTTTATTTGTGAGGTTTTATAATTTGAAACTATTGATAAATAGCACATTTCAATAATTTCTATTTATTTACAAATTTAATTTACCAATTTTAAAAATAGTTGGATCCCTTTTTATAAGAATTAAATTATTTTATATTTAGAATTAATATTTAGATAATGCATGTATACCTATCACAGTTGATCGAAGAACTGATCTTGTAAGGTATACTAGTCCCACATTTTCAAGAGACTGCAGCAGCATAGTCCACATTGATTGATTTCATAGCAGCAGTGGTCGACTTCAAGAAATCAAAAGTTGCACGACAGTCAATATTGGTTTTATCCGCATTAACTAACCCTTTAATGCCCTTACAACAACTTGGCGAAACAACACCACTGTTCTGAAGATAACTTAGGCAAGGCGCAAGGCTATTATAAACTTGTACACATGAATCTGCACCATATCAACATATGCTATCTTGAGTTTCTCATGGTAATAAATTATGTGATAAAAAGGATAAAAACGTTATTTAAAGTTTTTTTACCAAAATAACACTCATGTTTTTTTATTGGTTTGTTATCATATTAAAGTATAATTTTGTATTGTCTCTATTCATTTCTTCTCCCAAAAACCTTTAAGAGTAGATAAGGTAATTGCAACACTTAGTAGCCCTAACCAATTTATTTTTCCTTACCAATCACTCCCTCAAAATAAACACACACGACTGGACTTAAATTTAACCAAATAAGACCCCTTATTATCTCACTTAAATGATTTATATTTAATTATGTTCTATTCCTCCGTCTTCTGTAAAAAAAGGTAATTTAAATCACTTATAATAAAGTGTTTTTGATTATATAATTTAAAATTATATAAAATAAAAAATAATATATATAATCATGTCATAATTTCATTTTTTGATCATATCATAATTATGAACTAAAAAAATTAGCAATATATAATCATGTAGCAATTTTCTTTTTTGATCATGTCATAATTATGAATTATTCATAAACTTATTCAATTTTAATATAGTTGAATTCATAAAATCCCTATGAACTAAGAAATCTTATTGCATGCTACAATTTATTTGATACATGTGAAAATGTTAATATGACAATTATTACTCTCTATTTTTTATAACTATCACTTTAAATATTTATACGCACTATATTTTATAATTCTGTGCTTTTTTATATGCTAATTTTTGCATAAGAAATACAAAAAATATTTTAAAATAAACCGTACATAAATATTTTAAATTATTTCTATAAACTACAATAATCAAATGTATTTTTAAATAAAATTCAACCGTGCAATAGGTTTACTATCCTATATTTTCTTAAAGGTATGAGAAAGAGAGTAAGATAAAAATTAAATAATTCTATTTAGTAACTTAATTTAAGCATAATCACTGTTTTTTTAATTATATAACAACAAACACAAACCAAATATTTTATTAATATTGCACATATATAGTAAATATGTAAAAACTTCGTGATAGTCTTAAATATAAAAGAAAAATAGCTCTATCATAAATGCTAGAACTATCCTCTTTCTTTAACATCTTTCACACTAGCATATAGAAATACCACATATTATTTTTGTTGAAGAATCAGCATTCATAACATTTGACATCACTTGATACTGCAAAAAAAACCTAATAAGAAGAAATACTGTTATTTTTTATATACTAAAAAGTCAACACAACATTCTACATATAAACATTATAAATAAATATTTTTATTTGTCCTCATTCGAAATTACATATAAAAGTAATTAATTTTCACATGCATGCAACCACTTTTTGTCTATTCCATATTATTGATCAAAATTAGTAAGATTTGTATTTCTCTATCTAAGTACTTTGTCTATTTTAAAAATATAAATATAAACTAATTTTTTTTGTGAAAATAAATACATCATAACTTTTACTGAAAAAGTATAAAATGTTCAACATAACAACATATATTATCTTGAAGTTTTCCATGGTAAGAAATTAAGTGATATTGGATAGAGTGGATGTTATGTGTGAGTTTGATGCAAGGTGGTAGGAATTTATATAGTGACTTTTTAAAAATATTTTTAAGGTTTTTGAGTTTGGTTGTGGTTAATGTTTAATTGGAAATATGAGCTTTATGTTTAGTCTCTAGTTATGATGTAAGGGAGAACTGCTAGACAATTTTTAGATAGACACTTTGAAGCTTCTCTTTCTAAATAAGCGGTACCGAATATATTGTTCTATTCTTATGTTACATCACTATTATTATGAAAACATTTATATTATTTAATACTGATTTTTATAAAATAATATTTAGATTTTAGGAGTTAGAGTTCAATGCAAGTTAAAATAGAACAAAGAATCTTGTTGAACATTTTATTAATATTTTAAACACATCACATTAGTATACATAATAAACAAATGCCACTAATATAATAGATATGTAAAAACATAGTGATAGTATTAAATTAAACAGAGAACTAGCTCTATCATAAATGCTAGAACTATCCTCTTTCTTTATTCTCTTTAACACTAGCATATAGCAATACTATATATTATTTTTGTTGAAGATTCATCATTCATAACATTTCACATCAATTGATACTGCAAAAAAAAAAATATAATAGGAAGAAATACTATTATTTTTTATATACTAAAAAGTCATAACAACATTCAATGTACAAACATTATAAATAGATATTTTTATTTGTCTACATTTGAAATCACATATAAAAGTAAATAATTTTCTCATGCATGCAACCACTTTTTGTCTATTCCATACTATTGATCAAATTTAGTATTGTTTGTTTTTCTCTATCTAAGTACATTATTTATTTTAAAAATCTAAATATAAAATAATTTAGCTTTGTGCAAATAAATACATCATAACGTTTACTCAAAAAATATAGAAGTCCTATTTGTTTCAAATAATATGTGGTACAATTATTTTGGATATGAGGAACGATTAATATTTTCAATAAATTAAAATAAAATATTTTATTTTAATTATACACCAAAATAAAATTAAGTCAGAATAATATGAATCCATCTTTAAACTTTATTTGTGAGGTTTTATAATTTGAAACTCTTGATAAATAGCACATTTCAATAATTTCTATTTATTTACAAATTTAATTTACCAATTTTAAAAATAGTTGGATCCCTTTTTATAAGAATTAAATTATTTTATATTTAGAATTAATATTTAGATAATGCATGTATACCTATCACAGTTGATCGAAGAACTGATCTTGTAAGGTATACTAGTCCCACATTTTCAAGAGACTGCAGCAGCATAGTCCACATTGATTGATTTCATAGCAGCAGTGGTCGACTTCAAGAAATCAAAAGTTGCACGACAGTCAATATTGGTTTTATCCGCATTAACTAACCCTTTAATGCCCTTACAACAACTTGGCGAAACAACACCACTGTTCTGAAGATAACTTAGGCAAGGCGCAAGGCTATTATAAACTTGTACACATGAATCTGCACCATATCAACATATGCTATCTTGAGTTTCTCATGGTAATAAATTATGTGATAAAAAGGATAAAAACGTTATTTAAAGTTTTTTTACCAAAATAACACTCATGTTTTTTTATTGGTTTGTTATCATATTAAAGTATAATTTTGTATTGTCTCTATTCATTTCTTCTCCCAAAAACCTTTAAGAGTAGATAAGGTAATTGCAACACTTAGTAGCCCTAACCAATTTATTTTTCCTTACCAATCACTCCCTCAAAATAAACACACACGACTGGACTTAAATTTAACCAAATAAGACCCCTTATTATCTCACTTAAATGATTTATATTTAATTATGTTCTATTCCTCTGTCTTCTGTAAAAAAAGGTAATTTAAATCACTTATAATAAAGTGTTTTTGATTATATAATTTAAAATTATATAAAATAAAAAATAATATATATAATCATGTCATAATTTCATTTTTTGATCATATCATAATTATGAACTAAAAAAATTAGCAATATATAATCATGTAGCAATTTTCTTTTTTGATCATGTCATAATTATGAATTATTCATAAACTTATTCAATTTTAATATAGTTGAATTCATAAAATCCCTATGAACTAAGAAATCTTATTGCATGCTACAATTTATTTGATACATGTGAAAATGTTAATATGACAATTATTACTCTCTATTTTTTATAACTATCACTTTAAATATTTATACGCACTATATTTTATAATTCTGTGCTTTTTTATATGCTAATTTTTGCATAAGAAATACAAAAAATATTTTAAAATAAACCGTACATAAATATTTTAAATTATTTCTATAAACTACAATAATCAAATGTATTTTTAAATAAAATTCAACCGTGCAATAGGTTTACTATCCTATATTTTCTTAAAGGTATGAGAAAGAGAGTAAGATAAAAATTAAATAATTCTATTTAGTAACTTAATTTAAGCATAATCACTGTTTTTTTAATTATATAACAACAAACACAAACCAAATATTTTATTAATATTGCACATATATAGTAAATATGTAAAAACTTCGTGATAGTCTTAAATATAAAAGAAAAATAGCTCTATCATAAATGCTAGAACTATCCTCTTTCTTTAACATCTTTCACACTAGCATATAGAAATACCACATATTATTTTTGTTGAAGAATCAGCATTCATAACATTTGACATCACTTGATACTGCAAAAAAAACCTAATAAGAAGAAATACTGTTATTTTTTATATACTAAAAAGTCAACACAACATTCTACATATAAACATTATAAATAAATATTTTTATTTGTCCTCATTCGAAATTACATATAAAAGTAATTAATTTTCACATGCATGCAACCACTTTTTGTCTATTCCATATTATTGATCAAAATTAGTAAGATTTGTATTTCTCTATCTAAGTACTTTGTCTATTTTAAAAATATAAATATAAACTAATTTTTTTTGTGAAAATAAATACATCATAACTTTTACTGAAAAAGTATAAAATGTTCAACATAACAACATATATTATCTTGAAGTTTTCCATGGTAAGAAATTAAGTGATATTGGATAGAGTGGATGTTATGTGTGAGTTTGATGCAAGGTGGTAGGAATTTATATAGTGACTTTTTAAAAATATTTTTAAGGTTTTTGAGTTTGGTTGTGGTTAATGTTTAATTGGAAATATGAGCTTTATGTTTAGTCTCTAGTTATGATGTAAGGGAGAACTGCTAGACAATTTTTAGATAGACACTTTGAAGCTTCTCTTTCTAAATAAGCGGTACCGAATATATTGTTCTATTCTTATGTTACATCACTATTATTATGAAAACATTTATATTATTTAATACTGATTTTTATAAAATAATATTTAGATTTTAGGAGTTAGAGTTCAATGCAAGTTAAAATAGAACAAAGAATCTTGTTGAACATTTTATTAATATTTTAAACACATCACATTAGTATACATAATAAACAAATGCCACTAATATAATAGATATGTAAAAACATAGTGATAGTATTAAATTAAACAGAGAACTAGCTCTATCATAAATGCTAGAACTATCCTCTTTCTTTATTCTCTTTAACACTAGCATATAGCAATACTATATATTATTTTTGTTGAAGATTCATCATTCATAACATTTCACATCAATTGATACTGCAAAAAAAAAAATATAATAGGAAGAAATACTATTATTTTTTATATACTAAAAAGTCATAACAACATTCAATGTACAAACATTATAAATAGATATTTTTATTTGTCTACATTTGAAATCACATATAAAAGTAAATAATTTTCTCATGCATGCAACCACTTTTTGTCTATTCCATACTATTGATCAAATTTAGTATTGTTTGTTTTTCTCTATCTAAGTACATTATTTATTTTAAAAATCTAAATATAAAATAATTTAGCTTTGTGCAAATAAATACATCATAACGTTTACTCAAAAAATATAGAAGTCCTATTTGTTTCAAATAATATGTGGTACAATTATTTTGGATATGAGGAACGATTAATATTTTCAATAAATTAAAATAAAATATTTTATTTTAATTATACACCAAAATAAAATTAAGTCAGAATAATATGAATCCATCTTTAAACTTTATTTGTGAGGTTTTATAATTTGAAACTCTTGATAAATAGCACATTTCAATAATTTCTATTTATTTACAAATTTAATTTACCAATTTTAAAAATAGTTGGATCCCTTTTTATAAGAATTAAATTATTTTATATTTAGAATTAATATTTAGATAATGCATGTATACCTATCACAGTTGATCGAAGAACTGATCTTGTAAGGTATACTAGTCCCACATTTTCAAGAGACTGCAGTAGCATAGTCCACATTGATTGCTTTCATAGCACCAGTGGTCGACTTCAAGAAATCAAAACTTGCACGACAGTCAATATTGGTTTTATCCGCATTAACTAACCCTTTAATGCCCTTACAACAACTTGGCGAAACAACACCACTGTTTTGAAGATAACGTAGGCAAGGCGCAAGGCTATTATAAACTTGTACACATGAATCTGCACCATATCAACATATGCTATCTTGAGTTTCTCATGGTAATAAATTATGTGATAAAAAGGATAAAAACGTTATTTAAAGTTTTTTTACCAAAATAACACTCATGTTTTTTTATTGGTTTGTTATCATATTAAAGTATAATTTTGTATTGTCTCTATTAATTTCTTCTCCCAAAAACCTTTAAGAGTAGATAAGGTAATTGCAACTCTTAGTAGCCCTAACCAATTTATTTTTCCTTACCAATCACTCCCTCAAAAGAAACACACACAACTGGACTTAAATTTAACCAAATAAGACCCCTTATTATCTCACTTAAATGATTTATATTTAATTATGTTCTATTCCTCTGTCTTCTGTAAAAAAATGTAATTTAAATCACTTATAATAAAGTGTTTTTGATTATATAATTTAAAATTATATAAAATTTAAAATAATATAATAATCATGTCATAATTTCATTTTTGAATCATATCATAATTATGAACTAAAAAAATTAGCAATATATAATCATGTAGCAATTTTCTTTTTTGATCATGTCATAATTATGAATTATTCATAAACTCATTCAATTTTAATATAGTTGAATTCATAAAATCCCTATGAACTAAGAAATCTTATTGCATGCTACAATTTATTTGATACATGTGAAAATGTTAATATGACAATTATTACTCTCTATTTTTTATAACTATCACTTTAAATATTTATACGCCCTATATTTTATAATTCTATGCTTTTTTATATGCTAATTTTTGCATAAGAAATACAAAAAATATTTTAAAATAAATAGTACATAAATATTTTAAATTATTTCTATAAACTACAATAATCAAAAGTATTTTTAAATAAAATTCAACCGTGCAATAGGTTTACTATCCTTTATTTTCTTAAAGGTATGAGAAAGAGAGTAAGATAAAAATTAAATAATTCTATTTAGTAACTTAATTTAAGCATAATCACTGTTTTTTTAATTATATAACAACAAACACAAACCAAATATTTTATTAATATTGCACATATATAGTAGATATGTAAAAACTTCGTGATAGTCTTAAATATAAAAGAAAAATAGCTCTATCATAAATGCTAGAACTATCCTCTTTCTCTAACATCTTTCACACTAGCATATAGAAATACCACATATTATTTTTGTTGAAGAATCAACATTCATAACATTTGACATCACTTGATACTGCAAAAAAAACGTAATAAGAAGAAATACTGTTATTTTTTATATACTAAAAAGTCAACACAACATTCTACATATAAACATTATAAATAAATATTTTTATTTGTCCTCATTCGAAATTACATATAAAAGTAATTAATTTTCACATGCATGCAACCACTTTTTGTCTATTCCATATTATTGATCAAAATTAGTAAGATTTGTATTTCTCTATCTAAGTACTTTGTCTATTTTAAAAATATAAATATAAACTAATTTTTTTTTGTGAAAATAAATACATCATAACTTTTACTGAAAAAGTATAAAATGTTCAACATAACAACATATGTTATCTTGAAGTTTTCCATGGTAAGAAATTAAGTGATATTGGATAGAGTGGATGTTATGTGTGAGTTTGATGCAAGGTGGTAGGAATTTATATAGTGACTTTTGAAAAATATTTTTAAGGTTTTTGAGTTTGGTTGTGGTTAATGTTTAATTGGAAATATGAGCTTTATGTTTATTCTCTAGTTATGATGTAAGGGAGAACCACTAGACAATTTTTAGATAGACACTTTGAAGGTGCTCTTTCTAAATAAGCGGTACCGAATATATTGTTCTATTCTTATGTTACATCACTATTATTATGAAAACATTTATATTATTTAATACTGATTTTTATAAAATAATATTTAGATTTTAGGAGTTAGAGTTCAATGCAAGTTAAAATGGAACAAAGAATCTTGTTGAACATTTTATTAATATTTTAAACACATCACATTAGTATACATAATAAACAAATGCCACTTATATAATAGATATGTAAAAACATAGTGATAGTATTAAATTAAACAGAGAACTAGCTCTATCATAAATGCTAGAACTATCCTCTTTCTTTATTCTCTTTAACACTAGCATATAGCAATACCTTTATATTATTTTTGTTGAAGATTCATCATTCATAACATTTCACATCAATTGATACTGCAAAAAAAAAATATAATAGGAAGAAATACTATTATTTTTTATATACTAAAAAGTCATCACAACATTCAATGTACAAACATTATAAATAGATATTTTTATTTTTCTACATTTGAAATCACATATAAAAGTAAATAATTTTCTCATGCATGCAACCACTTTTTGTCTATTCCATACTATTGATCAAATTTAGTATTGTTTGTTTTTCTCTATCTAAGTACATTGTTTATTTTAAAAATCTAAATATAAAATAATTTAGCTTTGTGCAAATAAATACATCATAACGTTTACTCAAAAAAATATAGAACTCCTATTTGTTTCAAATAATATGTGGTACAATTATTTTGGATATGAGGAACGATTAATATTTTCAATAAATTAAAATAAAATATTTTATTTTAATTATACACCAAAATAAAATTAAGTCAGAATAATATGAATCCATCTTTAAACTTTATTTGTGAGGTTTTATAATTTGAAACTCTTGATAAATAGCACATTTCAATAATTTCTATTTATTTACAAATTTAATTTACCAGTTTTAAAAATAGTTGGATCCCTTTTTATAAGAATTAAATTATTTTATATTTAGAACTAATATTTAGATAATGCATGTATACCTATCACAGTTGATCGAAGAACTGATCTTGTAAGGTATACTAGTCCCACATTTTCAAGAGACTGCAGCAGCATAGTCCACATTGATTGCTTTCATAGCAGCAGTGGTCGACTTCGAGAAATCAAAACTTGCACGACAGTCAATATTGGTTTTATCCGCATTAACTAACCCTTTAATGCCCTTACAACAACTTGGCGAAACAACACCACTGTTTTGAAGATAATGTAGGCAAGGCGCAAGGCTATTATAAACTTGTACACATGAATCTGCACCATATCAACATATGCTATCTTGAGTTTCTCATGGTAATAAATTATGTGATAAAAAGGATAAAAACGTTATTTAAAGTTTTTTTGCCAAAATAACACTCATGTTTTTTTATTGGTTTGTTATCATATTAAAGTATAATTTTGTATTGTCTCTATTCATTTCTTCTCCCAAAAACCTTTAAGAGTAGATAAGGTAATTGCAACTCTTAGTAGCCCTAACCAATTAATTTTTCCATACCAATCACTCCCTCAAAAGAAACACACACAACTGGACTTAAATTTAACCAAATAAGACCCCTTATTATCTCACTTAAATGATTTATATTTAATTATGTTCTATTCCTCTGTCTTCTGTAAAAAAATGTAATTTAAATCAATTATAATAAAGTGTTTTTGATTATATAATTTAAAATTATATAAAATTAAAAATAATATATATAATCATGTCATAATTTCATTTTTTGATCATATCATAATTATGAACTAAAAAAATTAGCAATATATAATCATGTAGCAATTTTCTTTTTTGATCATGTCATAATTATGAATTATTCATAAACTCATTCAATTTTAATATAGTTGAATTCATAAAATCCCTATGAACTAAGAAATCTTATTGCATGCTACAATTTATTTGATACATGTGAAAATGTTAATATGACAATTATTACTCTCTATTTTTTATAACTATCACTTTAAATATTTATACGCACTATATTTTATAATTCTATGCTTTTTTATATGCTAATTTTTGCATAAGAAATACAAAAAATATTTTAAAATAAACAGTACATAAATATTTTAAATTATTTCTATAAACTACAATAATCAAAAGTATTTTTAAATAAAATTCAACCGTGCAATAGGTTTACTATCCTTTATTTTCTTAAAGGTATGAGAAAGAGAGTAAGATAAAAATGAAATAATTCTATTTAGTAACTTAATTTAAGCATAAACACTGTTTTTTTAATTATATAACAACAAACACAAACCAAATATTTTATTAATATTGCACATATATAGTAGATATGTAAAAACTTCGTGATAGTCTTAAATATAAAAGAAAAATAGCTCTATCATAAATGCTAGAACTATCCTCTTTCTTTAACATCTTTCACACTAGCATATAGAAATACCACATATTATTTTTGTTGAAGAATCAGCATTCATAACATTTGACATCACTTGATACTGCAAAAAACACCTAATAAGAAGAAATACTGTTATTTTTTATATACTAAAAAGTCAACACAACATTCTACATATAAACATTATAAATAAATATTTTTATTTGTCCTCATTCGAAATTACATAAAAAAGTAATTAATTTTCACATGCATGCAACCACTTTTTGTCTATTCCATATTATTGATCAAAATTAGTACGATTTGTATTTCTCTATCTAAGTACTTTGTCTATTTTAAAAATATAAATATAAACTAATTTTTTTTTTGTGAAAATAAATACATCATAACTTTTACTGAAAAAGTATAAAATGTTCAACATAACAACATATGTTATCTTGAAGTTTTCCATGGTAAGAAATTAAGTGATATTGGATAGAGTGGATGTTATGTGTGAGTTTGATGCAAGGTGGTAGGAATTTATATAGTGACTTTTGAAAAATATTTTTAAGGTTTTTGAGTTTGGTTGTCGTTAATGTTTAATTTGAAATATGAGCTTTATGTTTAGTCTCTAGTTATGATGTAAGTGAGAACCGCTAGACAATTTTTAAATAGAGACTTTGAAGTTGCTCTTTCTAAATAAGCGGTACCGAATATATTGTTCTATTCTTATGTTACATCACTATTATAAGGAAAACATTTATATTATTTAATACTTATTTTTATAATATAATATTTAGATTTTAGGAGTTAGAGTTCAATGCAAGTTAAAATAGAACAAAGTATCTTGTTGAATATTTTATTAATATTTTAAACACATCACATTAGTATACATAATAAACAAATGCGCACTTATATAATAGATATGTAAAAACATAGTGATAGTATTAAATTAAACAGAAAACTAGCTCTATCATAAATGCTAGAACTATCCTCTTTCTTTATTCTCTTTAACACTAGGATATAGCAATACTATATATTATTTTTGTTGAATATTCAGCATTCATAACATTTCACATCACTTGATACTGCAAAAAAAAATATAATAGGAAGAAATACTATTATTTTTTATATACTAAAAACTCATCACAACATTCAATGTATAAACATTATAAATAGATATTTTTATTTGTCTTCATTTGAAATCACATATAAAAGTAAATTATTTTCTCATACATGCAACCACTTTTTGTCTATTCCATACTATTGATCAAATTTAGTATTGTTTGTTTTTCTCTATCTAAGTATATTGTTTATTTTAAAAATCTAAATATAAAATAATTTAGCTTTGTGCAAATAAATACATCATAACGTTTACTCAAAAAAATATAGAACTCCTATATGTTTCAAATAATATGTGGTACAATTATTTTGGATATGAGGAACGATTAATATTTTTATTAAATTAAAATAAAATATTTTATTTTTATTTTACACCAAAATAAAATAAATCCAGAATAATATGAATCCATCTTTAAACTTTATTTGTGAGGTTTTATAATTTGAAACTCTTGATAAATAGCACGTTTCAATAATTTCTATTTATGTACAAATTTAAATTTACCAGTTTTAAAAATAGTTGGATCCCTTTTTATAAGAATTAAATTATTTTATATTTAGAATTAATATTTAGATAATGCATGTATACCTATCACAGTTGATCGAAGAACTGATCTTGTAAAGGATACTAGTCCCACATTTTCAAGGGACTGCAGTAGCATAGTCCACATTGATTGCTTTCATAGCAGCAGTAGTCGACTTCGAGAAATCAAAACTTGCACGACAGTCAATATTGGTTTTATCCGCATTAACTAACCCTTTAATGCCCTTACAACAACTTGGCGAAACAACACCACTGTTCTGAAGATAACGTAGGCAAGGCGCAAGGCTATTATAAACTTGTACACATGAATCTGCACCATATCAACATATGCTATCTTGAGTTTCTCATGGTAATAAATTATGTGATAAAAAGGATAAAAACATTATTTAATGTTTTTTTACCAAAATAACACTCATGTTTTTTTATTGGTTTGTTATCATATTAAAGTATAATTTTGTATTGTCTCTATTCATTTCTTCTCCCAAAAACCTTCAAGAGTAGATAAGGTAATTGCAACTCTTAGTAGCCCTAACCAATTTATTTTTCCTTACCAATCACTCCCTCAAAAGAAACACACACAACTGGACTTAAATTTAACCAAATAAGACCCCTTATTATCTCACTTAAATGATTTATATTTAATTATGTTCTATTCCTCTGTCTTCTGTAAAAAAATGTAATTTAAATCAATTATAATAAAGTGTTTTTGATTATATAATTTAAAATTATATAAAATTAAAAATAATATATATAATCATGTCATAATTTCATTTTTTGATCATATCATAATTATGAACTAAAAAAATTAGCAATATATAATCATGTAGCAATTTTCTTTTTTGATCATGTCATAATTATGAATTATTCATAAACTCATTCAATTTTAATATAGTTGAATTCATAAAATCCCTATGAACTAAGAAATCTTATTGCATGCTACAATTTATTTGATACATGTGAAAATGTTAATATGACAATTATTACTCTCTATTTTTTATAACTATCACTTTAAATATTTATACGCACTATATTTTATAATTCTATGCTTTTTTATATGCTAATTTTTGCATAAGAAATACAAAAAATATTTTAAAATAAACAGTACATAAATATTTTAAATTATTTCTATAAACTACAATAATCAAAAGTATTTTTAAATAAAATTCAACCGTGCAATAGGTTTACTATCCTTTATTTTCTTAAAGGTATGAGAAAGAGAGTAAGATAAAAATGAAATAATTCTATTTAGTAACTTAATTTAAGCATAAACACTGTTTTTTTAATTATATAACAACAAACACAAACCAAATATTTTATTAATATTGCACATATATAGTAGATATGTAAAAACTTCGTGATAGTCTTAAATATAAAAGAAAAATAGCTCTATCATAAATGCTAGAACTATCCTCTTTCTTTAACATCTTTCACACTAGCATATAGAAATACCACATATTATTTTTGTTGAAGAATCAGCATTCATAACATTTGACATCACTTGATACTGCAAAAAACACCTAATAAGAAGAAATACTGTTATTTTTTATATACTAAAAAGTCAACACAACATTCTACATATAAACATTATAAATAAATATTTTTATTTGTCCTCATTCGAAATTACATAAAAAAGTAATTAATTTTCACATGCATGCAACCACTTTTTGTCTATTCCATATTATTGATCAAAATTAGTACGATTTGTATTTCTCTATCTAAGTACTTTGTCTATTTTAAAAATATAAATATAAACTAATTTTTTTTTGTGAAAATAAATACATCATAACTTTTACTGAAAAAGTATAAAATGTTCAACATAACAACATATGTTATCTTGAAGTTTTCCATGGTAAGAAATTAAGTGATATTGGATAGAGTGGATGTTATGTGTGAGTTTGATGCAAGGTGGTAGGAATTTATATAGTGACTTTTGAAAAATATTTTTAAGGTTTTTGAGTTTGGTTGTCGTTAATGTTTAATTTGAAATATGAGCTTTATGTTTAGTCTCTAGTTATGATGTAAGTGAGAACCGCTAGACAATTTTTAAATAGAGACTTTGAAGTTGCTCTTTCTAAATAAGCGGTACCGAATATATTGTTCTATTCTTATGTTACATCACTATTATAAGGAAAACATTTATATTATTTAATACTTATTTTTATAATATAATATTTAGATTTTAGGAGTTAGAGTTCAATGCAAGTTAAAATAGAACAAAGTATCTTGTTGAATATTTTATTAATATTTTAAACACATCACATTAGTATACATAATAAACAAATGCGCACTTATATAATAGATATGTAAAAACATAGTGATAGTATTAAATTAAACAGAAAACTAGCTCTATCATAAATGCTAGAACTATCCTCTTTCTTTATTCTCTTTAACACTAGGATATAGCAATACTATATATTATTTTTGTTGAAGATTCAGCATTCATAACATTTCACATCACTTGATACTGCAAAAAAAAATATAATAGGAAGAAATACTATTATTTTTTATATACTAAAAACTCATCACAACATTCAATGTATAAACATTATAAATAGATATTTTTATTTGTCTTCATTTGAAATCACATATAAAAGTAAATTATTTTCTCATACATGCAACCACTTTTTGTCTATTCCATACTATTGATCAAATTTAGTATTGTTTGTTTTTCTCTATCTAAGTATATTGTTTATTTTAAAAATCTAAATATAAAATAATTTAGCTTTGTGCAAATAAATACATCATAACGTTTACTCAAAAAAATATAGAACTCCTATATGTTTCAAATAATATGTGGTACAATTATTTTGGATATGAGGAACGATTAATATTTTTATTAAATTAAAATAAAATATTTTATTTTTATTATACACCAAAATAAAATAAATCCAGAATAATATGAATCCATCTTTAAACTTTATTTGTGATGTTTTATAATTTGAAACTCTTGATAAATAGCACGTTTCAATAATTTCTATTTATGTACAAATTTAAATTTACCAGTTTTAAAAATAGTTGGATCCCTTTTTATAAGAATTAAATTATTTTATATTTAGAATTAATATTTAGATAATGCATGTATACCTATCACAGTTGATCGAAGAACTGATCTTGTAAAGGATACTAGTCCCACATTTTCAAGGGACTGCAGTAGCATAGTCCACATTGATTGCTTTCATAGCAGCAGTAGTCGACTTCGAGAAATCAAAACTTGCACGACAGTCAATATTGGTTTTATCCGCATTAACTAACCCTTTAATGCCCTTACAACAACTTGGCGAAACAACACCACTGTTCTGAAGATAACGTAGGCAAGGCGCAAGGCTATTATAAACTTGTACACATGAATCTGCACCATATCAACATATGCTATCTTGAGTTTCTCATGGTAATAAATTATGTGATAAAAAGGATAAAAACATTATTTAATGTTTTTTTACCAAAATAACACTCATGTTTTTTTATTGGTTTGTTATCATATTAAAGTATAATTTTGTATTGTCTCTATTCATTTCTTCTCCCAAAAACCTTCAAGAGTAGATAAGGTAATTGCAACTCTTAGTAGCCCTAACCAATTTATTTTTCCTTACCAATCACTCCCTCAAAAGAAACACACACAACTGGACTTAAATTTAACCAAATAAGACCCCTTATTATCTCACTTAAATGATTTATATTTAATTATGTTCTATTCCTCTGTCTTCTGTAAAAAAATGTAATTTAAATCAATTATAATAAAGTGTTTTTGATTATATAATTTAAAATTATATAAAATTAAAAATAATATATATAATCATGTCATAATTTCATTTTTTGATCATATCATAATTATGAACTAAAAAAATTAGCAATATATAATCATGTAGCAATTTTCTTTTTTGATCATGTCATAATTATGAATTATTCATAAACTCATTCAATTTTAATATAGTTGAATTCATAAAATCCCTATGAACTAAGAAATCTTATTGCATGCTACAATTTATTTGATACATGTGAAAATGTTAATATGACAATTATTACTCTCTATTTTTTATAACTATCACTTTAAATATTTATACGCACTATATTTTATAATTCTATGCTTTTTTATATGCTAATTTTTGCATAAGAAATACAAAAAATATTTTAAAATAAACAGTACATAAATATTTTAAATTATTTCTATAAACTACAATAATCAAAAGTATTTTTAAATAAAATTCAACCGTGCAATAGGTTTACTATCCTTTATTTTCTTAAAGGTATGAGAAAGAGAGTAAGATAAAAATGAAATAATTCTATTTAGTAACTTAATTTAAGCATAAACACTGTTTTTTTAATTATATAACAACAAACACAAACCAAATATTTTATTAATATTGCACATATATAGTAGATATGTAAAAACTTCGTGATAGTCTTAAATATAAAAGAAAAATAGCTCTATCATAAATGCTAGAACTATCCTCTTTCTTTAACATCTTTCACACTAGCATATAGAAATACCACATATTATTTTTGTTGAAGAATCAGCATTCATAACATTTGACATCACTTGATACTGCAAAAAACACCTAATAAGAAGAAATACTGTTATTTTTTATATACTAAAAAGTCAACACAACATTCTACATATAAACATTATAAATAAATATTTTTATTTGTCCTCATTCGAAATTACATAAAAAAGTAATTAATTTTCACATGCATGCAACCACTTTTTGTCTATTCCATATTATTGATCAAAATTAGTACGATTTGTATTTCTCTATCTAAGTACTTTGTCTATTTTAAAAATATAAATGTAAACTAATTTTTTTTTGTGAAAATAAATACATCATAACTTTTACTGAAAAAGTATAAAATGTTCAACATAACAACATATGTTATCTTGAAGTTTTCCATGGTAAGAAATTAAGTGATATTGGATAGAGTGGATGTTATGTGTGAGTTTGATGCAAGGTGGTAGGAATTTATATAGTGACTTTTGAAAAATATTTTTAAGGTTTTTGAGTTTGGTTGTCGTTAATGTTTAATTTGAAATATGAGCTTTATGTTTAGTCTCTAGTTATGATGTAAGTGAGAACCGCTAGACAATTTTTAAATAGAGACTTTGAAGTTGCTCTTTCTAAATAAGCGGTACCGAATATATTGTTCTATTCTTATGTTACATCACTATTATAAGGAAAACATTTATATTATTTAATACTTATTTTTATAATATAATATTTAGATTTTAGGAGTTAGAGTTCAATGCAAGTTAAAATAGAACAAAGTATCTTGTTGAATATTTTATTAATATTTTAAACACATCACATTAGTATACATAATAAACAAATGCGCACTTATATAATAGATATGTAAAAACATAGTGATAGTATTAAATTAAACAGAAAACTAGCTCTATCATAAATGCTAGAACTATCCTCTTTCTTTATTCTCTTTAACACTAGGATATAGCAATACTATATATTATTTTTGTTGAAGATTCAGCATTCATAACATTTCACATCACTTGATACTGCAAAAAAAAATATAATAGGAAGAAATACTATTATTTTTTATATACTAAAAACTCATCACAACATTCAATGTATAAACATTATAAATAGATATTTTTATTTGTCTTCATTTGAAATCACATATAAAAGTAAATTATTTTCTCATACATGCAACCACTTTTTGTCTATTCCATACTATTGATCAAATTTAGTATTGTTTGTTTTTCTCTATCTAAGTATATTGTTTATTTTAAAAATCTAAATATAAAATAATTTAGCTTTGTGCAAATAAATACATCATAACGTTTACTCAAAAAAATATAGAACTCCTATATGTTTCAAATAATATGTGGTACAATTATTTTGGATATGAGGAACGATTAATATTTTTATTAAATTAAAATAAAATATTTTATTTTTATTATACACCAAAATAAAATAAATCCAGAATAATATGAATCCATCTTTAAACTTTATTTGTGATGTTTTATAATTTGAAACTCTTGATAAATAGCACGTTTCAATAATTTCTATTTATGTACAAATTTAAATTTACCAGTTTTAAAAATAGTTGGATCCCTTTTTATAAGAATTAAATTATTTTATATTTAGAATTAATATTTAGATAATGCATGTATACCTATCACAGTTGATCGAAGAACTGATCTTGTAAAGGATACTAGTCCCACATTTTCAAGGGACTGCAGTAGCATAGTCCACATTGATTGCTTTCATAGCAGCAGTAGTCGACTTCGAGAAATCAAAACTTGCACGACAGTCAATATTGGTTTTATCCGCATTAACTAACCCTTTAATGCCCTTACAACAACTTGGCGAAACAACACCACTGTTCTGAAGATAACGTAGGCAAGGCGCAAGGCTATTATAAACTTGTACACATGAATCTGCACCATATCAACATATGCTATCTTGAGTTTCTCATGGTAATAAATTATGTGATAAAAAGGATAAAAACATTATTTAATGTTTTTTTACCAAAATAACACTCATGTTTTTTTATTGGTTTGTTATCATATTAAAGTATAATTTTGTATTGTCTCTATTCATTTCTTCTCCCAAAAACCTTCAAGAGTAGATAAGGTAATTGCAACTCTTAGTAGCCCTAACCAATTTATTTTTCCTTACCAATCACTCCCTCAAAAGAAACACACACAACTGGACTTAAATTTAACCAAATAAGACCCCTTATTATCTCACTTAAATGATTTATATTTAATTATGTTCTATTCCTCTGTCTTCTGTAAAAAAATGTAATTTAAATCAATTATAATAAAGTGTTTTTGATTATATAATTTAAAATTATATAAAATTAAAAATAATATATATAATCATGTCATAATTTCATTTTTTGATCATATCATAATTATGAACTAAAAAAATTAGCAATATATAATCATGTAGCAATTTTCTTTTTTGATCATGTCATAATTATGAATTATTCATAAACTCATTCAATTTTAATATAGTTGAATTCATAAAATCCCTATGAACTAAGAAATCTTATTGCATGCTACAATTTATTTGATACATGTGAAAATGTTAATATGACAATTATTACTCTCTATTTTTTATAACTATCACTTTAAATATTTATACGCACTATATTTTATAATTCTATGCTTTTTTATATGCTAATTTTTGCATAAGAAATACAAAAAATATTTTAAAATAAACAGTACATAAATATTTTAAATTATTTCTATAAACTACAATAATCAAAAGTATTTTTAAATAAAATTCAACCGTGCAATAGGTTTACTATCCTTTATTTTCTTAAAGGTATGAGAAAGAGAGTAAGATAAAAATGAAATAATTCTATTTAGTAACTTAATTTAAGCATAAACACTGTTTTTTTAATTATATAACAACAAACACAAACCAAATATTTTATTAATATTGCACATATATAGTAGATATGTAAAAACTTCGTGATAGTCTTAAATATAAAAGAAAAATAGCTCTATCATAAATGCTAGAACTATCCTCTTTCTTTAACATCTTTCACACTAGCATATAGAAATACCACATATTATTTTTGTTGAAGAATCAGCATTCATAACATTTGACATCACTTGATACTGCAAAAAACACCTAATAAGAAGAAATACTGTTATTTTTTATATACTAAAAAGTCAACACAACATTCTACATATAAACATTATAAATAAATATTTTTATTTGTCCTCATTCGAAATTACATAAAAAAGTAATTAATTTTCACATGCATGCAACCACTTTTTGTCTATTCCATATTATTGATCAAAATTAGTACGATTTGTATTTCTCTATCTAAGTACTTTGTCTATTTTAAAAATATAAATGTAAACTAATTTTTTTTTGTGAAAATAAATACATCATAACTTTTACTGAAAAAGTATAAAATGTTCAACATAACAACATATGTTATCTTGAAGTTTTCCATGGTAAGAAATTAAGTGATATTGGATAGAGTGGATGTTATGTGTGAGTTTGATGCAAGGTGGTAGGAATTTATATAGTGACTTTTGAAAAATATTTTTAAGGTTTTTGAGTTTGGTTGTCGTTAATGTTTAATTTGAAATATGAGCTTTATGTTTAGTCTCTAGTTATGATGTAAGTGAGAACCGCTAGACAATTTTTAAATAGAGACTTTGAAGTTGCTCTTTCTAAATAAGCGGTACCGAATATATTGTTCTATTCTTATGTTACATCACTATTATAAGGAAAACATTTATATTATTTAATACTTATTTTTATAATATAATATTTAGATTTTAGGAGTTAGAGTTCAATGCAAGTTAAAATAGAACAAAGTATCTTGTTGAATATTTTATTAATATTTTAAACACATCACATTAGTATACATAATAAACAAATGCGCACTTATATAATAGATATGTAAAAACATAGTGATAGTATTAAATTAAACAGAAAACTAGCTCTATCATAAATGCTAGAACTATCCTCTTTCTTTATTCTCTTTAACACTAGGATATAGCAATACTATATATTATTTTTGTTGAAGATTCAGCATTCATAACATTTCACATCACTTGATACTGCAAAAAAAAATATAATAGGAAGAAATACTATTATTTTTTATATACTAAAAACTCATCACAACATTCAATGTATAAACATTATAAATAGATATTTTTATTTGTCTTCATTTGAAATCACATATAAAAGTAAATTATTTTCTCATACATGCAACCACTTTTTGTCTATTCCATACTATTGATCAAATTTAGTATTGTTTGGTTTTCTCTATCTAAGTATATTGTTTATTTTAAAAATCTAAATATAAAATAATTTAGCTTTGTGCAAATAAATACATCATAACGTTTACTCAAAAAAATATAGAACTCCTATATGTTTCAAATAATATGTGGTACAATTATTTTGGATATGAGGAACGATTAATATTTTTATTAAATTAAAATAAAATATTTTATTTTTATTATACACCAAAATAAAATAAATCCAGAATAATATGAATCCATCTTTAAACTTTATTTGTGAGGTTTTATAATTTGAAACTCTTGATAAATAGCACGTTTCAATAATTTCTATTTATGTACAAATTTAAATTTACCAGTTTTAAAAATAGTTGGATCCCTTTTTATAAGAATTAAATTATTTTATATTTAGAATTAATATTTAGATAATGCATGTATACCTATCACAGTTGATCGAAGAACTGATCTTGTAAAGGATACTAGTCCCACATTTTCAAGGGACTGCAGTAGCATAGTCCACATTGATTGCTTTCATAGCAGCAGTAGTCGACTTCGAGAAATCAAAACTTGCACGACAGTCAATATTGGTTTTATCCGCATTAACTAACCCTTTAATGCCCTTACAACAACTTGGCGAAACAACACCACTGTTCTGAAGATAACGTAGGCAAGGCGCAAGGCTATTATAAACTTGTACACATGAATCTGCACCATATCAACATATGCTATCTTGAGTTTCTCATGGTAATAAATTATGTGATAAAAAGGATAAAAACATTATTTAATGTTTTTTTACCAAAATAACACTCATGTTTTTTTATTGGTTTGTTATCATATTAAAGTATAATTTTGTATTGTCTCTATTCATTTCTTCTCCCAAAAACCTTTAAGAGTAGATAAGGTAATTGCAACTCTTAGTAGCCCTAACCAATTTATTTTTCCTTACCAATCACTCCCTCAAAAGAAACACACACAACTGGACTTAAATTTAACCAAATAAGACCCCTTATTATCTCACTTAAATGATTTATATTTAATTATGTTCTATTCCTCTGTCTTCTGTAAAAAAATGTAATTTAAATCAATTATAATAAAGTGTTTTTGATTATATAATTTAAAATTATATAAAATTAAAAATAATATATATAATCATGTCATAATTTCATTTTTTGATCATATCATAATTATGAACTAAAAAAATTAGCAATATATAATCATGTAGCAATTTTCTTTTTTGATCATGTCATAATTATGAATTATTCATAAACTCATTCAATTTTAATATAGTTGAATTCATAAAATCCCTATGAACTAAGAAATCTTATTGCATGCTACAATTTATTTGATACATGTGAAAATGTTAATATGACAATTATTACTCTCTATTTTTTATAACTATCACTTTAAATATTTATACGCACTATATTTTATAATTCTATGCTTTTTTATATGCTAATTTTTGCATAAGAAATACAAAAAATATTTTAAAATAAACAGTACATAAATATTTTAAATTATTTCTATAAACTACAATAATCAAAAGTATTTTTAAATAAAATTCAACCGTGCAATAGGTTTACTATCCTTTATTTTCTTAAAGGTATGAGAAAGAGAGTAAGATAAAAATGAAATAATTCTATTTAGTAACTTAATTTAAGCATAAACACTGTTTTTTTAATTATATAACAACAAACACAAACCAAATATTTTATTAATATTGCACATATATAGTAGATATGTAAAAACTTCGTGATAGTCTTAAATATAAAAGAAAAATAGCTCTATCATAAATGCTAGAACTATCCTCTTTCTTTAACATCTTTCACACTAGCATATAGAAATACCACATATTATTTTTGTTGAAGAATCAGCATTCATAACATTTGACATCACTTGATACTGCAAAAAATACCTAATAAGAAGAAATACTGTTATTTTTTATATACTAAAAAGTCAACACAACATTCTACATATAAACATTATAAATAAATATTTTTATTTGTCCTCATTCGAAATTACATAAAAAAGTAATTAATTTTCACATGCATGCAACCACTTTTTGTCTATTCCATATTATTGATCAAAATTAGTACGATTTGTATTTCTCTATCTAAGTACTTTGTCTATTTTAAAAATATAAATGTAAACTAATTTTTTTTTGTGAAAATAAATACATCATAACTTTTACTGAAAAAGTATAAAATGTTCAACATAACAACATATGTTATCTTGAAGTTTTCCATGGTAAGAAATTAAGTGATATTGGATAGAGTGGATGTTATGTGTGAGTTTGATGCAAGGTGGTAGGAATTTATATAGTGACTTTTGAAAAATATTTTTAAGGTTTTTGAGTTTGGTTGTCGTTAATGTTTAATTTGAAATATGAGCTTTATGTTTAGTCTCTAGTTATGATGTAAGTGAGAACCGCTAGACAATTTTTAAATAGAGACTTTGAAGTTGCTCTTTCTAAATAAGCGGTACCGAATATATTGTTCTATTCTTATGTTACATCACTATTATAAGGAAAACATTTATATTATTTAATACTTATTTTTATAATATAATATTTAGATTTTAGGAGTTAGAGTTCAATGCAAGTTAAAATAGAACAAAGTATCTTGTTGAATATTTTATTAATATTTTAAACACATCACATTAGTATACATAATAAACAAATGCGCACTTATATAATAGATATGTAAAAACATAGTGATAGTATTAAATTAAACAGAAAACTAGCTCTATCATAAATGCTAGAACTATCCTCTTTCTTTATTCTCTTTAACACTAGGATATAGCAATACTATATATTATTTTTGTTGAAGATTCAGCATTCATAACATTTCACATCACTTGATACTGCAAAAAAAAATATAATAGGAAGAAATACTATTATTTTTTATATACTAAAAACTCATCACAACATTCAATGTATAAACATTATAAATAGATATTTTTATTTGTCTTCATTTGAAATCACATATAAAAGTAAATTATTTTCTCATACATGCAACCACTTTTTGTCTATTCCATACTATTGATCAAATTTAGTATTGTTTGTTTTTCTCTATCTAAGTATATTGTTTATTTTAAAAATCTAAATATAAAATAATTTAGCTTTGTGCAAATAAATACATCATAACGTTTACTCAAAAAAATATAGAACTCCTATATGTTTCAAATAATATGTGGTACAATTATTTTGGATATGAGGAACGATTAATATTTTTATTAAATTAAAATAAAATATTTTATTTTTATTATACACCAAAATAAAATAAATCCAGAATAATATGAATCCATCTTTAAACTTTATTTGTCATGTTTTATAATTTGAAACTCTTGATAAATAGCACGTTTCAATAATTTCTATTTATGTACAAATTTAAATTTACCAGTTTTAAAAATAGTTGGATCCCTTTTTATAAGAATTAAATTATTTTATATTTAGAATTAATATTTAGATAATGCATGTATACCTATCACAGTTGATCGAAGAACTGATCTTGTAAAGGATACTAGTCCCACATTTTCAAGGGACTGCAGTAGCATAGTCCACATTGATTGCTTTCATAGCAGCAGTAGTCGACTTCGAGAAATCAAAACTTGCACGACAGTCAATATTGGTTTTATCCGCATTAACTAACCCTTTAATGCCCTTACAACAACTTGGCGAAACAACACCACTGTTCTGAAGATAACGTAGGCAAGGCGCAAGGCTATTATAAACTTGTACACATGAATCTGCACCATATCAACATATGCTATCTTGAGTTTCTCATGGTAATAAATTATGTGATAAAAAGGATAAAAACATTATTTAAAGTTTTTTTACCAAAATAACACTCATGTTTTTTTATTGGTTTGTTATCATATTAAAGTATAATTTTGTATTGTCTCTATTCATTTCTTCTCCCAAAAACCTTTAAGAGTAGATAAGGTAATTGCAACTCTTAGTAGCCCTAACCAATTAATTTTTCCATACCAATCACTCCCTCAAAAGAAACACACACAACTGGACTTAAATTTAACCAAATAAGACCCCTTATTATCTCACTTAAATGATTTATATTTAATTATGTTCTATTCCTCTGTCTTCTGTAAAAAAATGTAATTTAAATCAATTATAATAAAGTGTTTTTGATTATATAATTTAAAATTATATAAAATTAAAAATAATATATATAATCATGTCATAATTTCATTTTTTGATCATATCATAATTATGAACTAAAAAAATTAGCAATATATAATCATGTAGCAATTTTCTTTTTTGATCATGTCATAATTATGAATTATTCATAAACTCATTCAATTTTAATATAGTTGAATTCATAAAATCCCTATGAACTAAGAAATCTTATTGCATGCTACAATTTATTTGATACATGTGAAAATGTTAATATGACAATTATTACTCTCTATTTTTTATAACTATCACTTTAAATATTTATACGCACTATATTTTATAATTCTATGCTTTTTTATATGCTAATTTTTGCATAAGAAATACAAAAAATATTTTAAAATAAACAGTACATAAATATTTTAAATTATTTCTATAAACTACAATAATCAAAAGTATTTTTAAATAAAATTCAACCGTGCAATAGGTTTACTATCCTTTATTTTCTTAAAGGTATGAGAAAGAGAGTAAGATAAAAATGAAATAATTCTATTTAGTAACTTAATTTAAGCATAAACACTGTTTTTTTAATTATATAACAACAAACACAAACCAAATATTTTATTAATATTGCACATATATAGTAGATATGTAAAAACTTCGTGATAGTCTTAAATATAAAAGAAAAATAGCTCTATCATAAATGCTAGAACTATCCTCTTTCTTTAACATCTTTCACACTAGCATATAGAAATACCACATATTATTTTTGTTGAAGAATCAGCATTCATAACATTTGACATCACTTGATACTGCAAAAAACACCTAATAAGAAGAAATACTGTTATTTTTTATATACTAAAAAGTCAACACAACATTCTACATATAAACATTATAAATAAATATTTTTATTTGTCCTCATTCGAAATTACATAAAAAAGTAATTAATTTTCACATGCATGCAACCACTTTTTGTCTATTCCATATTATTGATCAAAATTAGTACGATTTGTATTTCTCTATCTAAGTACTTTGTCTATTTTAAAAATATAAATATAAACTAATTTTTTTTTTGTGAAAATAAATACATCATAACTTTTACTGAAAAAGTATAAAATGTTCAACATAACAACATATGTTATCTTGAAGTTTTCCATGGTAAGAAATTAAGTGATATTGGATAGAGTGGATGTTATGTGTGAGTTTGATGCAAGGTGGTAGGAATTTATATAGTGACTTTTGAAAAATATTTTTAAGGTTTTTGAGTTTGGTTGTCGTTAATGTTTAATTTGAAATATGAGCTTTATGTTTAGTCTCTAGTTATGATGTAAGTGAGAACCGCTAGACAATTTTTAAATAGAGACTTTGAAGTTGCTCTTTCTAAATAAGCGGTACCGAATATATTGTTCTATTCTTATGTTACATCACTATTATAAGGAAAACATTTATATTATTTAATACTTATTTTTATAATATAATATTTAGATTTTAGGAGTTAGAGTTCAATGCAAGTTAAAATAGAACAAAGTATCTTGTTGAATATTTTATTAATATTTTAAACACATCACATTAGTATACATAATAAACAAATGCGCACTTATATAATAGATATGTAAAAACATAGTGATAGTATTAAATTAAACAGAAAACTAGCTCTATCATAAATGCTAGAACTATCCTCTTTCTTTATTCTCTTTAACACTAGGATATAGCAATACTATATATTATTTTTGTTGAATATTCAGCATTCATAACATTTCACATCACTTGATACTGCAAAAAAAAATATAATAGGAAGAAATACTATTATTTTTTATATACTAAAAACTCATCACAACATTCAATGTATAAACATTATAAATAGATATTTTTATTTGTCTTCATTTGAAATCACATATAAAAGTAAATTATTTTCTCATACATGCAACCACTTTTTGTCTATTCCATACTATTGATCAAATTTAGTATTGTTTGTTTTTCTCTATCTAAGTATATTGTTTATTTTAAAAATCTAAATATAAAATAATTTAGCTTTGTGCAAATAAATACATCATAACGTTTACTCAAAAAAATATAGAACTCCTATATGTTTCAAATAATATGTGGTACAATTATTTTGGATATGAGGAACGATTAATATTTTTATTAAATTAAAATAAAATATTTTATTTTTATTTTACACCAAAATAAAATAAATCCAGAATAATATGAATCCATCTTTAAACTTTATTTGTGAGGTTTTATAATTTGAAACTCTTGATAAATAGCACGTTTCAATAATTTCTATTTATGTACAAATTTAAATTTACCAGTTTTAAAAATAGTTGGATCCCTTTTTATAAGAATTAAATTATTTTATATTTAGAATTAATATTTAGATAATGCATGTATACCTATCACAGTTGATCGAAGAACTGATCTTGTAAAGGATACTAGTCCCACATTTTCAAGGGACTGCAGTAGCATAGTCCACATTGATTGCTTTCATAGCAGCAGTAGTCGACTTCGAGAAATCAAAACTTGCACGACAGTCAATATTGGTTTTATCCGCATTAACTAACCCTTTAATGCCCTTACAACAACTTGGCGAAACAACACCACTGTTCTGAAGATAACGTAGGCAAGGCGCAAGGCTATTATAAACTTGTACACATGAATCTGCACCATATCAACATATGCTATCTTGAGTTTCTCATGGTAATAAATTATGTGATAAAAAGGATAAAAACATTATTTAATGTTTTTTTACCAAAATAACACTCATGTTTTTTTATTGGTTTGTTATCATATTAAAGTATAATTTTGTATTGTCTCTATTCATTTCTTCTCCCAAAAACCTTCAAGAGTAGATAAGGTAATTGCAACTCTTAGTAGCCCTAACCAATTTATTTTTCCTTACCAATCACTCCCTCAAAAGAAACACACACAACTGGACTTAAATTTAACCAAATAAGACCCCTTATTATCTCACTTAAATGATTTATATTTAATTATGTTCTATTCCTCTGTCTTCTGTAAAAAAATGTAATTTAAATCAATTATAATAAAGTGTTTTTGATTATATAATTTAAAATTATATAAAATTAAAAATAATATATATAATCATGTCATAATTTCATTTTTTGATCATATCATAATTATGAACTAAAAAAATTAGCAATATATAATCATGTAGCAATTTTCTTTTTTGATCATGTCATAATTATGAATTATTCATAAACTCATTCAATTTTAATATAGTTGAATTCATAAAATCCCTATGAACTAAGAAATCTTATTGCATGCTACAATTTATTTGATACATGTGAAAATGTTAATATGACAATTATTACTCTCTATTTTTTATAACTATCACTTTAAATATTTATACGCACTATATTTTATAATTCTATGCTTTTTTATATGCTAATTTTTGCATAAGAAATACAAAAAATATTTTAAAATAAACAGTACATAAATATTTTAAATTATTTCTATAAACTACAATAATCAAAAGTATTTTTAAATAAAATTCAACCGTGCAATAGGTTTACTATCCTTTATTTTCTTAAAGGTATGAGAAAGAGAGTAAGATAAAAATGAAATAATTCTATTTAGTAACTTAATTTAAGCATAAACACTGTTTTTTTAATTATATAACAACAAACACAAACCAAATATTTTATTAATATTGCACATATATAGTAGATATGTAAAAACTTCGTGATAGTCTTAAATATAAAAGAAAAATAGCTCTATCATAAATGCTAGAACTATCCTCTTTCTTTAACATCTTTCACACTAGCATATAGAAATACCACATATTATTTTTGTTGAAGAATCAGCATTCATAACATTTGACATCACTTGATACTGCAAAAAACACCTAATAAGAAGAAATACTGTTATTTTTTATATACTAAAAAGTCAACACAACATTCTACATATAAACATTATAAATAAATATTTTTATTTGTCCTCATTCGAAATTACATAAAAAAGTAATTAATTTTCACATGCATGCAACCACTTTTTGTCTATTCCATATTATTGATCAAAATTAGTACGATTTGTATTTCTCTATCTAAGTACTTTGTCTATTTTAAAAATATAAATATAAACTAATTTTTTTTTGTGAAAATAAATACATCATAACTTTTACTGAAAAAGTATAAAATGTTCAACATAACAACATATGTTATCTTGAAGTTTTCCATGGTAAGAAATTAAGTGATATTGGATAGAGTGGATGTTATGTGTGAGTTTGATGCAAGGTGGTAGGAATTTATATAGTGACTTTTGAAAAATATTTTTAAGGTTTTTGAGTTTGGTTGTCGTTAATGTTTAATTTGAAATATGAGCTTTATGTTTAGTCTCTAGTTATGATGTAAGTGAGAACCGCTAGACAATTTTTAAATAGAGACTTTGAAGTTGCTCTTTCTAAATAAGCGGTACCGAATATATTGTTCTATTCTTATGTTACATCACTATTATAAGGAAAACATTTATATTATTTAATACTTATTTTTATAATATAATATTTAGATTTTAGGAGTTAGAGTTCAATGCAAGTTAAAATAGAACAAAGTATCTTGTTGAATATTTTATTAATATTTTAAACACATCACATTAGTATACATAATAAACAAATGCGCACTTATATAATAGATATGTAAAAACATAGTGATAGTATTAAATTAAACAGAAAACTAGCTCTATCATAAATGCTAGAACTATCCTCTTTCTTTATTCTCTTTAACACTAGGATATAGCAATACTATATATTATTTTTGTTGAAGATTCAGCATTCATAACATTTCACATCACTTGATACTGCAAAAAAAAATATAATAGGAAGAAATACTATTATTTTTTATATACTAAAAACTCATCACAACATTCAATGTATAAACATTATAAATAGATATTTTTATTTGTCTTCATTTGAAATCACATATAAAAGTAAATTATTTTCTCATACATGCAACCACTTTTTGTCTATTCCATACTATTGATCAAATTTAGTATTGTTTGTTTTTCTCTATCTAAGTATATTGTTTATTTTAAAAATCTAAATATAAAATAATTTAGCTTTGTGCAAATAAATACATCATAACGTTTACTCAAAAAAATATAGAACTCCTATATGTTTCAAATAATATGTGGTACAATTATTTTGGATATGAGGAACGATTAATATTTTTATTAAATTAAAATAAAATATTTTATTTTTATTATACACCAAAATAAAATAAATCCAGAATAATATGAATCCATCTTTAAACTTTATTTGTGATGTTTTATAATTTGAAACTCTTGATAAATAGCACGTTTCAATAATTTCTATTTATGTACAAATTTAAATTTACCAGTTTTAAAAATAGTTGGATCCCTTTTTATAAGAATTAAATTATTTTATATTTAGAATTAATATTTAGATAATGCATGTATACCTATCACAGTTGATCGAAGAACTGATCTTGTAAAGGATACTAGTCCCACATTTTCAAGGGACTGCAGTAGCATAGTCCACATTGATTGCTTTCATAGCAGCAGTAGTCGACTTCGAGAAATCAAAACTTGCACGACAGTCAATATTGGTTTTATCCGCATTAACTAACCCTTTAATGCCCTTACAACAACTTGGCGAAACAACACCACTGTTCTGAAGATAACGTAGGCAAGGCGCAAGGCTATTATAAACTTGTACACATGAATCTGCACCATATCAACATATGCTATCTTGAGTTTCTCATGGTAATAAATTATGTGATAAAAAGGATAAAAACATTATTTAATGTTTTTTTACCAAAATAACACTCATGTTTTTTTATTGGTTTGTTATCATATTAAAGTATAATTTTGTATTGTCTCTATTCATTTCTTCTCCCAAAAACCTTCAAGAGTAGATAAGGTAATTGCAACTCTTAGTAGCCCTAACCAATTTATTTTTCCTTACCAATCACTCCCTCAAAAGAAACACACACAACTGGACTTAAATTTAACCAAATAAGACCCCTTATTATCTCACTTAAATGATTTATATTTAATTATGTTCTATTCCTCTGTCTTCTGTAAAAAAATGTAATTTAAATCAATTATAATAAAGTGTTTTTGATTATATAATTTAAAATTATATAAAATTAAAAATAATATATATAATCATGTCATAATTTCATTTTTTGATCATATCATAATTATGAACTAAAAAAATTAGCAATATATAATCATGTAGCAATTTTCTTTTTTGATCATGTCATAATTATGAATTATTCATAAACTCATTCAATTTTAATATAGTTGAATTCATAAAATCCCTATGAACTAAGAAATCTTATTGCATGCTACAATTTATTTGATACATGTGAAAATGTTAATATGACAATTATTACTCTCTATTTTTTATAACTATCACTTTAAATATTTATACGCACTATATTTTATAATTCTATGCTTTTTTATATGCTAATTTTTGCATAAGAAATACAAAAAATATTTTAAAATAAACAGTACATAAATATTTTAAATTATTTCTATAAACTACAATAATCAAAAGTATTTTTAAATAAAATTCAACCGTGCAATAGGTTTACTATCCTTTATTTTCTTAAAGGTATGAGAAAGAGAGTAAGATAAAAATGAAATAATTCTATTTAGTAACTTAATTTAAGCATAAACACTGTTTTTTTAATTATATAACAACAAACACAAACCAAATATTTTATTAATATTGCACATATATAGTAGATATGTAAAAACTTCGTGATAGTCTTAAATATAAAAGAAAAATAGCTCTATCATAAATGCTAGAACTATCCTCTTTCTTTAACATCTTTCACACTAGCATATAGAAATACCACATATTATTTTTGTTGAAGAATCAGCATTCATAACATTTGACATCACTTGATACTGCAAAAAACACCTAATAAGAAGAAATACTGTTATTTTTTATATACTAAAAAGTCAACACAACATTCTACATATAAACATTATAAATAAATATTTTTATTTGTCCTCATTCGAAATTACATAAAAAAGTAATTAATTTTCACATGCATGCAACCACTTTTTGTCTATTCCATATTATTGATCAAAATTAGTACGATTTGTATTTCTCTATCTAAGTACTTTGTCTATTTTAAAAATATAAATGTAAACTAATTTTTTTTTGTGAAAATAAATACATCATAACTTTTACTGAAAAAGTATAAAATGTTCAACATAACAACATATGTTATCTTGAAGTTTTCCATGGTAAGAAATTAAGTGATATTGGATAGAGTGGATGTTATGTGTGAGTTTGATGCAAGGTGGTAGGAATTTATATAGTGACTTTTGAAAAATATTTTTAAGGTTTTTGAGTTTGGTTGTCGTTAATGTTTAATTTGAAATATGAGCTTTATGTTTAGTCTCTAGTTATGATGTAAGTGAGAACCGCTAGACAATTTTTAAATAGAGACTTTGAAGTTGCTCTTTCTAAATAAGCGGTACCGAATATATTGTTCTATTCTTATGTTACATCACTATTATAAGGAAAACATTTATATTATTTAATACTTATTTTTATAATATAATATTTAGATTTTAGGAGTTAGAGTTCAATGCAAGTTAAAATAGAACAAAGTATCTTGTTGAATATTTTATTAATATTTTAAACACATCACATTAGTATACATAATAAACAAATGCGCACTTATATAATAGATATGTAAAAACATAGTGATAGTATTAAATTAAACAGAAAACTAGCTCTATCATAAATGCTAGAACTATCCTCTTTCTTTATTCTCTTTAACACTAGGATATAGCAATACTATATATTATTTTTGTTGAAGATTCAGCATTCATAACATTTCACATCACTTGATACTGCAAAAAAAAATATAATAGGAAGAAATACTATTATTTTTTATATACTAAAAACTCATCACAACATTCAATGTATAAACATTATAAATAGATATTTTTATTTGTCTTCATTTGAAATCACATATAAAAGTAAATTATTTTCTCATACATGCAACCACTTTTTGTCTATTCCATACTATTGATCAAATTTAGTATTGTTTGTTTTTCTCTATCTAAGTATATTGTTTATTTTAAAAATCTAAATATAAAATAATTTAGCTTTGTGCAAATAAATACATCATAACGTTTACTCAAAAAAATATAGAACTCCTATATGTTTCAAATAATATGTGGTACAATTATTTTGGATATGAGGAACGATTAATATTTTTATTAAATTAAAATAAAATATTTTATTTTTATTATACACCAAAATAAAATAAATCCAGAATAATATGAATCCATCTTTAAACTTTATTTGTGATGTTTTATAATTTGAAACTCTTGATAAATAGCACGTTTCAATAATTTCTATTTATGTACAAATTTAAATTTACCAGTTTTAAAAATAGTTGGATCCCTTTTTATAAGAATTAAATTATTTTATATTTAGAATTAATATTTAGATAATGCATGTATACCTATCACAGTTGATCGAAGAACTGATCTTGTAAAGGATACTAGTCCCACATTTTCAAGGGACTGCAGTAGCATAGTCCACATTGATTGCTTTCATAGCAGCAGTAGTCGACTTCGAGAAATCAAAACTTGCACGACAGTCAATATTGGTTTTATCCGCATTAACTAACCCTTTAATGCCCTTACAACAACTTGGCGAAACAACACCACTGTTCTGAAGATAACGTAGGCAAGGCGCAAGGCTATTATAAACTTGTACACATGAATCTGCACCATATCAACATATGCTATCTTGAGTTTCTCATGGTAATAAATTATGTGATAAAAAGGATAAAAACATTATTTAATGTTTTTTTACCAAAATAACACTCATGTTTTTTTATTGGTTTGTTATCATATTAAAGTATAATTTTGTATTGTCTCTATTCATTTCTTCTCCCAAAAACCTTCAAGAGTAGATAAGGTAATTGCAACTCTTAGTAGCCCTAACCAATTTATTTTTCCTTACCAATCACTCCCTCAAAAGAAACACACACAACTGGACTTAAATTTAACCAAATAAGACCCCTTATTATCTCACTTAAATGATTTATATTTAATTATGTTCTATTCCTCTGTCTTCTGTAAAAAAATGTAATTTAAATCAATTATAATAAAGTGTTTTTGATTATATAATTTAAAATTATATAAAATTAAAAATAATATATATAATCATGTCATAATTTCATTTTTTGATCATATCATAATTATGAACTAAAAAAATTAGCAATATATAATCATGTAGCAATTTTCTTTTTTGATCATGTCATAATTATGAATTATTCATAAACTCATTCAATTTTAATATAGTTGAATTCATAAAATCCCTATGAACTAAGAAATCTTATTGCATGCTACAATTTATTTGATACATGTGAAAATGTTAATATGACAATTATTACTCTCTATTTTTTATAACTATCACTTTAAATATTTATACGCACTATATTTTATAATTCTATGCTTTTTTATATGCTAATTTTTGCATAAGAAATACAAAAAATATTTTAAAATAAACAGTACATAAATATTTTAAATTATTTCTATAAACTACAATAATCAAAAGTATTTTTAAATAAAATTCAACCGTGCAATAGGTTTACTATCCTTTATTTTCTTAAAGGTATGAGAAAGAGAGTAAGATAAAAATGAAATAATTCTATTTAGTAACTTAATTTAAGCATAAACACTGTTTTTTTAATTATATAACAACAAACACAAACCAAATATTTTATTAATATTGCACATATATAGTAGATATGTAAAAACTTCGTGATAGTCTTAAATATAAAAGAAAAATAGCTCTATCATAAATGCTAGAACTATCCTCTTTCTTTAACATCTTTCACACTAGCATATAGAAATACCACATATTATTTTTGTTGAAGAATCAGCATTCATAACATTTGACATCACTTGATACTGCAAAAAACACCTAATAAGAAGAAATACTGTTATTTTTTATATACTAAAAAGTCAACACAACATTCTACATATAAACATTATAAATAAATATTTTTATTTGTCCTCATTCGAAATTACATAAAAAAGTAATTAATTTTCACATGCATGCAACCACTTTTTGTCTATTCCATATTATTGATCAAAATTAGTACGATTTGTATTTCTCTATCTAAGTACTTTGTCTATTTTAAAAATATAAATGTAAACTAATTTTTTTTTGTGAAAATAAATACATCATAACTTTTACTGAAAAAGTATAAAATGTTCAACATAACAACATATGTTATCTTGAAGTTTTCCATGGTAAGAAATTAAGTGATATTGGATAGAGTGGATGTTATGTGTGAGTTTGATGCAAGGTGGTAGGAATTTATATAGTGACTTTTGAAAAATATTTTTAAGGTTTTTGAGTTTGGTTGTCGTTAATGTTTAATTTGAAATATGAGCTTTATGTTTAGTCTCTAGTTATGATGTAAGTGAGAACCGCTAGACAATTTTTAAATAGAGACTTTGAAGTTGCTCTTTCTAAATAAGCGGTACCGAATATATTGTTCTATTCTTATGTTACATCACTATTATAAGGAAAACATTTATATTATTTAATACTTATTTTTATAATATAATATTTAGATTTTAGGAGTTAGAGTTCAATGCAAGTTAAAATAGAACAAAGTATCTTGTTGAATATTTTATTAATATTTTAAACACATCACATTAGTATACATAATAAACAAATGCGCACTTATATAATAGATATGTAAAAACATAGTGATAGTATTAAATTAAACAGAAAACTAGCTCTATCATAAATGCTAGAACTATCCTCTTTCTTTATTCTCTTTAACACTAGGATATAGCAATACTATATATTATTTTTGTTGAAGATTCAGCATTCATAACATTTCACATCACTTGATACTGCAAAAAAAAATATAATAGGAAGAAATACTATTATTTTTTATATACTAAAAACTCATCACAACATTCAATGTATAAACATTATAAATAGATATTTTTATTTGTCTTCATTTGAAATCACATATAAAAGTAAATTATTTTCTCATACATGCAACCACTTTTTGTCTATTCCATACTATTGATCAAATTTAGTATTGTTTGGTTTTCTCTATCTAAGTATATTGTTTATTTTAAAAATCTAAATATAAAATAATTTAGCTTTGTGCAAATAAATACATCATAACGTTTACTCAAAAAAATATAGAACTCCTATATGTTTCAAATAATATGTGGTACAATTATTTTGGATATGAGGAACGATTAATATTTTTATTAAATTAAAATAAAATATTTTATTTTTATTATACACCAAAATAAAATAAATCCAGAATAATATGAATCCATCTTTAAACTTTATTTGTGAGGTTTTATAATTTGAAACTCTTGATAAATAGCACGTTTCAATAATTTCTATTTATGTACAAATTTAAATTTACCAGTTTTAAAAATAGTTGGATCCCTTTTTATAAGAATTAAATTATTTTATATTTAGAATTAATATTTAGATAATGCATGTATACCTATCACAGTTGATCGAAGAACTGATCTTGTAAAGGATACTAGTCCCACATTTTCAAGGGACTGCAGTAGCATAGTCCACATTGATTGCTTTCATAGCAGCAGTAGTCGACTTCGAGAAATCAAAACTTGCACGACAGTCAATATTGGTTTTATCCGCATTAACTAACCCTTTAATGCCCTTACAACAACTTGGCGAAACAACACCACTGTTCTGAAGATAACGTAGGCAAGGCGCAAGGCTATTATAAACTTGTACACATGAATCTGCACCATATCAACATATGCTATCTTGAGTTTCTCATGGTAATAAATTATGTGATAAAAAGGATAAAAACATTATTTAATGTTTTTTTACCAAAATAACACTCATGTTTTTTTATTGGTTTGTTATCATATTAAAGTATAATTTTGTATTGTCTCTATTCATTTCTTCTCCCAAAAACCTTTAAGAGTAGATAAGGTAATTGCAACTCTTAGTAGCCCTAACCAATTTATTTTTCCTTACCAATCACTCCCTCAAAAGAAACACACACAACTGGACTTAAATTTAACCAAATAAGACCCCTTATTATCTCACTTAAATGATTTATATTTAATTATGTTCTATTCCTCTGTCTTCTGTAAAAAAATGTAATTTAAATCAATTATAATAAAGTGTTTTTGATTATATAATTTAAAATTATATAAAATTAAAAATAATATATATAATCATGTCATAATTTCATTTTTTGATCATATCATAATTATGAACTAAAAAAATTAGCAATATATAATCATGTAGCAATTTTCTTTTTTGATCATGTCATAATTATGAATTATTCATAAACTCATTCAATTTTAATATAGTTGAATTCATAAAATCCCTATGAACTAAGAAATCTTATTGCATGCTACAATTTATTTGATACATGTGAAAATGTTAATATGACAATTATTACTCTCTATTTTTTATAACTATCACTTTAAATATTTATACGCACTATATTTTATAATTCTATGCTTTTTTATATGCTAATTTTTGCATAAGAAATACAAAAAATATTTTAAAATAAACAGTACATAAATATTTTAAATTATTTCTATAAACTACAATAATCAAAAGTATTTTTAAATAAAATTCAACCGTGCAATAGGTTTACTATCCTCTATTTTCTTAAAGGTATGAGAAAGAGAGTAAGATAAAAATGAAATAATTCTATTTAGTAACTTAATTTAAGCATAAACACTGTTTTTTTAATTATATAACAACAAACACAAACCAAATATTTTATTAATATTGCACATATATAGTAGATATGTAAAAACTTCGTGATAGTCTTAAATATAAAAGAAAAATAGCTCTATCATAAATGCTAGAACTATCCTCTTTCTTTAACATCTTTCACACTAGCATATAGAAATACCACATATTATTTTTGTTGAAGAATCAGCATTCATAACATTTGACATCACTTGATACTGCAAAAAATACCTAATAAGAAGAAATACTGTTATTTTTTATATACTAAAAAGTCAACACAACATTCTACATATAAACATTATAAATAAATATTTTTATTTGTCCTCATTCGAAATTACATAAAAAAGTAATTAATTTTCACATGCATGCAACCACTTTTTGTCTATTCCATATTATTGATCAAAATTAGTACGATTTGTATTTCTCTATCTAAGTACTTTGTCTATTTTAAAAATATAAATGTAAACTAATTTTTTTTTGTGAAAATAAATACATCATAACTTTTACTGAAAAAGTATAAAATGTTCAACATAACAACATATGTTATCTTGAAGTTTTCCATGGTAAGAAATTAAGTGATATTGGATAGAGTGGATGTTATGTGTGAGTTTGATGCAAGGTGGTAGGAATTTATATAGTGACTTTTGAAAAATATTTTTAAGGTTTTTGAGTTTGGTTGTCGTTAATGTTTAATTTGAAATATGAGCTTTATGTTTAGTCTCTAGTTATGATGTAAGTGAGAACCGCTAGACAATTTTTAAATAGAGACTTTGAAGTTGCTCTTTCTAAATAAGCGGTACCGAATATATTGTTCTATTCTTATGTTACATCACTATTATAAGGAAAACATTTATATTATTTAATACTTATTTTTATAATATAATATTTAGATTTTAGGAGTTAGAGTTCAATGCAAGTTAAAATAGAACAAAGTATCTTGTTGAATATTTTATTAATATTTTAAACACATCACATTAGTATACATAATAAACAAATGCGCACTTATATAATAGATATGTAAAAACATAGTGATAGTATTAAATTAAACAGAAAACTAGCTCTATCATAAATGCTAGAACTATCCTCTTTCTTTATTCTCTTTAACACTAGGATATAGCAATACTATATATTATTTTTGTTGAAGATTCAGCATTCATAACATTTCACATCACTTGATACTGCAAAAAAAAATATAATAGGAAGAAATACTATTATTTTTTATATACTAAAAACTCATCACAACATTCAATGTATAAACATTATAAATAGATATTTTTATTTGTCTTCATTTGAAATCACATATAAAAGTAAATTATTTTCTCATACATGCAACCACTTTTTGTCTATTCCATACTATTGATCAAATTTAGTATTGTTTGTTTTTCTCTATCTAAGTATATTGTTTATTTTAAAAATCTAAATATAAAATAATTTAGCTTTGTGCAAATAAATACATCATAACGTTTACTCAAAAAAATATAGAACTCCTATATGTTTCAAATAATATGTGGTACAATTATTTTGGATATGAGGAACGATTAATATTTTTATTAAATTAAAATAAAATATTTTATTTTTATTATACACCAAAATAAAATAAATCCAGAATAATATGAATCCATCTTTAAACTTTATTTGTCATGTTTTATAATTTGAAACTCTTGATAAATAGCACGTTTCAATAATTTCTATTTATGTACAAATTTAAATTTACCAGTTTTAAAAATAGTTGGATCCCTTTTTATAAGAATTAAATTATTTTATATTTAGAATTAATATTTAGATAATGCATGTATACCTATCACAGTTGATCGAAGAACTGATCTTGTAAAGGATACTAGTCCCACATTTTCAAGGGACTGCAGTAGCATAGTCCACATTGATTGCTTTCATAGCAGCAGTAGTCGACTTCGAGAAATCAAAACTTGCACGACAGTCAATATTGGTTTTATCCGCATTAACTAACCCTTTAATGCCCTTACAACAACTTGGCGAAACAACACCACTGTTCTGAAGATAACGTAGGCAAGGCGCAAGGCTATTATAAACTTGTACACATGAATCTGCACCATATCAACATATGCTATCTTGAGTTTCTCATGGTAATAAATTATGTGATAAAAAGGATAAAAACATTATTTAATGTTTTTTTACCAAAATAACACTCATGTTTTTTTATTGGTTTGTTATCATATTAAAGTATAATTTTGTATTGTCTCTATTCATTTCTTCTCCCAAAAACCTTCAAGAGTAGATAAGGTAATTGCAACTCTTAGTAGCCCTAACCAATTTATTTTTCCTTACCAATCACTCCCTCAAAAGAAACACACACAACTGGACTTAAATTTAACCAAATAAGACCCCTTATTATCTCACTTAAATGATTTATATTTAATTATGTTCTATTCCTCTGTCTTCTGTAAAAAAATGTAATTTAAATCAATTATAATAAAGTGTTTTTGATTATATAATTTAAAATTATATAAAATTAAAAATAATATATATAATCATGTCATAATTTCATTTTTTGATCATATCATAATTATGAACTAAAAAAATTAGCAATATATAATCATGTAGCAATTTTCTTTTTTGATCATGTCATAATTATGAATTATTCATAAACTCATTCAATTTTAATATAGTTGAATTCATAAAATCCCTATGAACTAAGAAATCTTATTGCATGCTACAATTTATTTGATACATGTGAAAATGTTAATATGACAATTATTACTCTCTATTTTTTATAACTATCACTTTAAATATTTATACGCACTATATTTTATAATTCTATGCTTTTTTATATGCTAATTTTTGCATAAGAAATACAAAAAATATTTTAAAATAAACAGTACATAAATATTTTAAATTATTTCTATAAACTACAATAATCAAAAGTATTTTTAAATAAAATTCAACCGTGCAATAGGTTTACTATCCTTTATTTTCTTAAAGGTATGAGAAAGAGAGTAAGATAAAAATGAAATAATTCTATTTAGTAACTTAATTTAAGCATAAACACTGTTTTTTTAATTATATAACAACAAACACAAACCAAATATTTTATTAATATTGCACATATATAGTAGATATGTAAAAACTTCGTGATAGTCTTAAATATAAAAGAAAAATAGCTCTATCATAAATGCTAGAACTATCCTCTTTCTTTAACATCTTTCACACTAGCATATAGAAATACCACATATTATTTTTGTTGAAGAATCAGCATTCATAACATTTGACATCACTTGATACTGCAAAAAACACCTAATAAGAAGAAATACTGTTATTTTTTATATACTAAAAAGTCAACACAACATTCTACATATAAACATTATAAATAAATATTTTTATTTGTCCTCATTCGAAATTACATAAAAAAGTAATTAATTTTCACATGCATGCAACCACTTTTTGTCTATTCCATATTATTGATCAAAATTAGTACGATTTGTATTTCTCTATCTAAGTACTTTGTCTATTTTAAAAATATAAATGTAAACTAATTTTTTTTTGTGAAAATAAATACATCATAACTTTTACTGAAAAAGTATAAAATGTTCAACATAACAACATATGTTATCTTGAAGTTTTCCATGGTAAGAAATTAAGTGATATTGGATAGAGTGGATGTTATGTGTGAGTTTGATGCAAGGTGGTAGGAATTTATATAGTGACTTTTGAAAAATATTTTTAAGGTTTTTGAGTTTGGTTGTCGTTAATGTTTAATTTGAAATATGAGCTTTATGTTTAGTCTCTAGTTATGATGTAAGTGAGAACCGCTAGACAATTTTTAAATAGAGACTTTGAAGTTGCTCTTTCTAAATAAGCGGTACCGAATATATTGTTCTATTCTTATGTTACATCACTATTATAAGGAAAACATTTATATTATTTAATACTTATTTTTATAATATAATATTTAGATTTTAGGAGTTAGAGTTCAATGCAAGTTAAAATAGAACAAAGTATCTTGTTGAATATTTTATTAATATTTTAAACACATCACATTAGTATACATAATAAACAAATGCGCACTTATATAATAGATATGTAAAAACATAGTGATAGTATTAAATTAAACAGAAAACTAGCTCTATCATAAATGCTAGAACTATCCTCTTTCTTTATTCTCTTTAACACTAGGATATAGCAATACTATATATTATTTTTGTTGAAGATTCAGCATTCATAACATTTCACATCACTTGATACTGCAAAAAAAAATATAATAGGAAGAAATACTATTATTTTTTATATACTAAAAACTCATCACAACATTCAATGTATAAACATTATAAATAGATATTTTTATTTGTCTTCATTTGAAATCACATATAAAAGTAAATTATTTTCTCATACATGCAACCACTTTTTGTCTATTCCATACTATTGATCAAATTTAGTATTGTTTGGTTTTCTCTATCTAAGTATATTGTTTATTTTAAAAATCTAAATATAAAATAATTTAGCTTTGTGCAAATAAATACATCATAACGTTTACTCAAAAAAATATAGAACTCCTATATGTTTCAAATAATATGTGGTACAATTATTTTGGATATGAGGAACGATTAATATTTTTATTAAATTAAAATAAAATATTTTATTTTTATTATACACCAAAATAAAATAAATCCAGAATAATATGAATCCATCTTTAAACTTTATTTGTGAGGTTTTATAATTTGAAACTCTTGATAAATAGCACGTTTCAATAATTTCTATTTATGTACAAATTTAAATTTACCAGTTTTAAAAATAGTTGGATCCCTTTTTATAAGAATTAAATTATTTTATATTTAGAATTAATATTTAGATAATGCATGTATACCTATCACAGTTGATCGAAGAACTGATCTTGTAAAGGATACTAGTCCCACATTTTCAAGGGACTGCAGTAGCATAGTCCACATTGATTGCTTTCATAGCAGCAGTAGTCGACTTCGAGAAATCAAAACTTGCACGACAGTCAATATTGGTTTTATCCGCATTAACTAACCCTTTAATGCCCTTACAACAACTTGGCGAAACAACACCACTGTTCTGAAGATAACGTAGGCAAGGCGCAAGGCTATTATAAACTTGTACACATGAATCTGCACCATATCAACATATGCTATCTTGAGTTTCTCATGGTAATAAATTATGTGATAAAAAGGATAAAAACATTATTTAATGTTTTTTTACCAAAATAACACTCATGTTTTTTTATTGGTTTGTTATCATATTAAAGTATAATTTTGTATTGTCTCTATTCATTTCTTCTCCCAAAAACCTTTAAGAGTAGATAAGGTAATTGCAACTCTTAGTAGCCCTAACCAATTTATTTTTCCTTACCAATCACTCCCTCAAAAGAAACACACACAACTGGACTTAAATTTAACCAAATAAGACCCCTTATTATCTCACTTAAATGATTTATATTTAATTATGTTCTATTCCTCTGTCTTCTGTAAAAAAATGTAATTTAAATCAATTATAATAAAGTGTTTTTGATTATATAATTTAAAATTATATAAAATTAAAAATAATATATATAATCATGTCATAATTTCATTTTTTGATCATATCATAATTATGAACTAAAAAAATTAGCAATATATAATCATGTAGCAATTTTCTTTTTTGATCATGTCATAATTATGAATTATTCATAAACTCATTCAATTTTAATATAGTTGAATTCATAAAATCCCTATGAACTAAGAAATCTTATTGCATGCTACAATTTATTTGATACATGTGAAAATGTTAATATGACAATTATTACTCTTTATTTTTTATAACTATCACTTTAAATATTTATACGCACTATATTTTATAATTCTATGCTTTTTTATATGCTAATTTTTGCATAAGAAATACAAAAAATATTTTAAAATAAACAGTACATAAATATTTTAAATTATTTCTATAAACTACAATAATCAAAAGTATTTTTAAATAAAATTCAACCGTGCAATAGGTTTACTATCCTTTATTTTCTTAAAGGTATGAGAAAGAGAGTAAGATAAAAATGAAATAATTCTATTTAGTAACTTAATTTAAGCATAAACACTGTTTTTTTAATTATATAACAACAAACACAAACCAAATATTTTATTAATATTGCACATATATAGTAGATATGTAAAAACTTCGTGATAGTCTTAAATATAAAAGAAAAATAGCTCTATCATAAATGCTAGAACTATCCTCTTTCTTTAACATCTTTCACACTAGCATATAGAAATACCACATATTATTTTTGTTGAAGAATCAGCATTCATAACATTTGACATCACTTGATACTGCAAAAAACACCTAATAAGAAGAAATACTGTTATTTTTTATATACTAAAAAGTCAACACAACATTCTACATATAAACATTATAAATAAATATTTTTATTTGTCCTCATTCGAAATTACATAAAAAAGTAATTAATTTTCACATGCATGCAACCACTTTTTGTCTATTCCATATTATTGATCAAAATTAGTACGATTTGTATTTCTCTATCTAAGTACTTTGTCTATTTTAAAAATATAAATATAAACTAATTTTTTTTTGTGAAAATAAATACATCATAACTTTTACTGAAAAAGTATAAAATGTTCAACATAACAACATATGTTATCTTGAAGTTTTCCATGGTAAGAAATTAAGTGATATTGGATAGAGTGGATGTTATGTGTGAGTTTGATGCAAGGTGGTAGGAATTTATATAGTGACTTTTGAAAAATATTTTTAAGGTTTTTGAGTTTGGTTGTCGTTAATGTTTAATTTGAAATATGAGCTTTATGTTTAGTCTCTAGTTATGATGTAAGTGAGAACCGCTAGACAATTTTTAAATAGAGACTTTGAAGTTGCTCTTTCTAAATAAGCGGTACCGAATATATTGTTCTATTCTTATGTTACATCACTATTATAAGGAAAACATTTATATTATTTAATACTTATTTTTATAATATAATATTTAGATTTTAGGAGTTAGAGTTCAATGCAAGTTAAAATAGAACAAAGTATCTTGTTGAATATTTTATTAATATTTTAAACACATCACATTAGTATACATAATAAACAAATGCGCACTTATATAATAGATATGTAAAAACATAGTGATAGTATTAAATTAAACAGAAAACTAGCTCTATCATAAATGCTAGAACTATCCTCTTTCTTTATTCTCTTTAACACTAGGATATAGCAATACTATATATTATTTTTGTTGAAGATTCAGCATTCATAACATTTCACATCACTTGATACTGCAAAAAAAAATATAATAGGAAGAAATACTATTATTTTTTATATACTAAAAACTCATCACAACATTCAATGTATAAACATTATAAATAGATATTTTTATTTGTCTTCATTTGAAATCACATATAAAAGTAAATTATTTTCTCATACATGCAACCACTTTTTGTCTATTCCATACTATTGATCAAATTTAGTATTGTTTGGTTTTCTCTATCTAAGTATATTGTTTATTTTAAAAATCTAAATATAAAATAATTTAGCTTTGTGCAAATAAATACATCATAACGTTTACTCAAAAAAATATAGAACTCCTATATGTTTCAAATAATATGTGGTACAATTATTTTGGATATGAGGAACGATTAATATTTTTATTAAATTAAAATAAAATATTTTATTTTTATTATACACCAAAATAAAATAAATCCAGAATAATATGAATCCATCTTTAAACTTTATTTGTGAGGTTTTATAATTTGAAACTCTTGATAAATAGCACGTTTCAATAATTTCTATTTATGTACAAATTTAAATTTACCAGTTTTAAAAATAGTTGGATCCCTTTTTATAAGAATTAAATTATTTTATATTTAGAATTAATATTTAGATAATGCATGTATACCTATCACAGTTGATCGAAGAACTGATCTTGTAAAGGATACTAGTCCCACATTTTCAAGGGACTGCAGTAGCATAGTCCACATTGATTGCTTTCATAGCAGCAGTAGTCGACTTCGAGAAATCAAAACTTGCACGACAGTCAATATTGGTTTTATCCGCATTAACTAACCCTTTAATGCCCTTACAACAACTTGGCGAAACAACACCACTGTTCTGAAGATAACGTAGGCAAGGCGCAAGGCTATTATAAACTTGTACACATGAATCTGCACCATATCAACATATGCTATCTTGAGTTTCTCATGGTAATAAATTATGTGATAAAAAGGATAAAAACATTATTTAATGTTTTTTTACCAAAATAACACTCATGTTTTTTTATTGGTTTGTTATCATATTAAAGTATAATTTTGTATTGTCTCTATTCATTTCTTCTCCCAAAAACCTTTAAGAGTAGATAAGGTAATTGCAACTCTTAGTAGCCCTAACCAATTTATTTTTCCTTACCAATCACTCCCTCAAAAGAAACACACACAACTGGACTTAAATTTAACCAAATAAGACCCCTTATTATCTCACTTAAATGATTTATATTTAATTATGTTCTATTCCTCTGTCTTCTGTAAAAAAATGTAATTTAAATCAATTATAATAAAGTGTTTTTGATTATATAATTTAAAATTATATAAAATTAAAAATAATATATATAATCATGTCATAATTTCATTTTTTGATCATATCATAATTATGAACTAAAAAAATTAGCAATATATAATCATGTAGCAATTTTCTTTTTTGATCATGTCATAATTATGAATTATTCATAAACTCATTCAATTTTAATATAGTTGAATTCATAAAATCCCTATGAACTAAGAAATCTTATTGCATGCTACAATTTATTTGATACATGTGAAAATGTTAATATGACAATTATTACTCTCTATTTTTTATAACTATCACTTTAAATATTTATACGCACTATATTTTATAATTCTATGCTTTTTTATATGCTAATTTTTGCATAAGAAATACAAAAAATATTTTAAAATAAATAGTACATAAATATTTTAAATTATTTCTATAAACTACAATAATCAAAAGTATTTTTAAATAAAATTCAACCGTGCAATAGGTTTACTATCCTTTATTTTCTTAAAGGTATGAGAAAGAGAGTAAGATAAAAATGAAATAATTCTATTTAGTAACTTAATTTAAGCATAAACACTGTTTTTTTAATTATATAACAACAAACACAAACCAAATATTTTATTAATATTGCACATATATAGTAGATATGTAAAAACTTCGTGATAGTCTTAAATATAAAAGAAAAATAGCTCTATCATAAATGCTAGAACTATCCTCTTTCTTTAACATCTTTCACACTAGCATATAGAAATACCACATATTATTTTTGTTGAAGAATCAGCATTCATAACATTTGACATCACTTGATACTGCAAAAAACACCTAATAAGAAGAAATACTGTTATTTTTTATATACTAAAAAGTCAACACAACATTCTACATATAAACATTATAAATAAATATTTTTATTTGTCCTCATTCGAAATTACATAAAAAAGTAATTAATTTTCACATGCATGCAACCACTTTTTGTCTATTCCATATTATTGATCAAAATTAGTACGATTTGTATTTCTCTATCTAAGTACTTTGTCTATTTTAAAAATATAAATACAAACTAATTTTTTTTTGTGAAAATAAATACATCATAACTTTTACTGAAAAAGTATAAAATGTTCAACATAACAACATATGTTATCTTGAAGTTTTCCATGGTAAGAAATTAAGTGATATTGGATAGAGTGGATGTTATGTGTGAGTTTGATGCAAGGTGGTAGGAATTTATATAGTGACTTTTGAAAAATACTTTTAAGGTTTTTGAGTTTGGTTGTCGTTAATGTTTAATTTGAAATATGAGCTTTATGTTTAGTCTCTAGTTATGATGTAAGTGAGAACCGCTAGACAATTTTTAAATAGAGACTTTGAAGTTGCTCTTTCTAAATAAGCGGTACCGAATATATTGTTCTATTCTTATGTTACATCACTATTATAAGGAAAACATTTATATTATTTAATACTTATTTTTATAATATAATATTTAGATTTTAGGAGTTAGAGTTCAATGCAAGTTAAAATAGAACAAAGTATCTTGTTGAATATTTTATTAATATTTTAAACACATCACATTAGTATACATAATAAACAAATGCGCACTTATATAATAGATATGTAAAAACATAGTGATAGTATTAAATTAAACAGAAAACTAGCTCTATCATAAATGCTAGAACTATCCTCTTTCTTTATTCTCTTTAACACTAAGATATAGCAATACTATATATTATTTTTGTTGAAGATTCAGCATTCATAACATTTCACATCACTTGATAGTGCAAAAAAAAATATAATAGGAAGAAATACTATTATTTTTTATATACTAAAAACTCATCACAACATTCAATGTATAAACATTATAAATAGATATTTTTATTTGTCTTCATTTGAAATCACATATAAAAGTAAATTATTTTCTCATACATGCAACCACTTTTTGTCTATTCCATACTATTGATCAAATTTAGTATTGTTTGTTTTTCTCTATCTAAGTATATTGTTTATTTTAAAAATCTAAATATAAAATAATTTAGCTTTGTGCAAATAAATACATCATAACGTTTACTCAAAAAAATATAGAACTCCTATATGTTTCAAATAATATGTGGTACAATTATTTTGGATATGAGGAACGATTAATATTTTTATTAAATTAAAATAAAATATTTTATTTTTATTATACACCAAAATAAAATAAATCCAGAATAATATGAATCCATCTTTAAACTTTATTTGTGAGGTTTTATAATTTGAAACTCTTGATAAATAGCACGTTTCAATAATTTCTATTTATTTACAAATTTAAATTTACCAGTTTTAAAAATAGTTGGATCCCTTTTTATAAGAATTAAATTATTTTATATTTAGAATTAATATTTAGATAATGCATGTATACCTATCACAGTTGATCGAAGAACTGATCTTGTAAAGGATACTAGTCCCACATTTTCAAGGGACTGCAGTAGCATAGTCCACATTGATTGCTTTCATAGCAGCAGTAGTCGACTTCGAGAAATCAAAACTTGCACGACAGTCAATATTGGTTTTATCCGCATTAACTAACCCTTTAATGCCCTTACAACAACTTGGCGAAACAACACCACTGTTCTGAAGATAACGTAGGCAAGGCGCAAGGCTATTATAAACTTGTACACATGAATCTGCACCATATCAACATATGCTATCTTGAGTTTCTCATGGTAATAAATTATGTGATAAAAAGGATAAAAACATTATTTAAAGTTTTTTTACCAAAATAACACTCATGTTTTTTTATTGGTTTGTTATCATATTAAAGTATAATTTTGTATTGTCTCTATTCATTTCTTCTCCCAAAAACCTTTAAGAGTAGATAAGGTAATTGCAACTCTTAGTAGCCCTAACCAATTTATTTTTCCTTACCAATCACTCCCTCAAAAGAAACACACACAACTGGACTTAAATTTAACCAAATAAGACCCCTTATTATCTCACTTAAATGATTTATATTTAATTATGTTCTATTCCTCTGTCTTCTGTAAAAAAATGTAATTTAAATCAATTATAATAAAGTGTTTTTGATTATATAATTTAAAATTATATAAAATTAAAAATAATATATATAATCATGTCATAATTTCATTTTTTGATCATATCATAATTATGAACTAAAAAAATTAGCAATATATAATCATGTAGCAATTTTCTTTTTTGATCATGTCATAATTATGAATTATTCATAAACTCATTCAATTTTAATATAGTTGAATTCATAAAATCCCTATGAACTAAGAAATCTTATTGCATGCTACAATTTATTTGATACATGTGAAAATGTTAATATGACAATTATTACTCTCTATTTTTTATAACTATCACTTTAAATATTTATACGCACTATATTTTATAATTCTATGCTTTTTTATATGCTAATTTTTGCATAAGAAATACAAAAAATATTTTAAAATAAACAGTACATAAATATTTTAAATTATTTCTATAAACTACAATAATCAAAAGTATTTTTAAATAAAATTCAACCGTGCAATAGGTTTACTATCCTTTATTTTCTTAAAGGTATGAGAAAGAGAGTAAGATAAAAATGAAATAATTCTATTTAGTAACTTAATTTAAGCATAAACACTGTTTTTTTAATTATATAACAACAAACACAAACCAAATATTTTATTAATATTGCACATATATAGTAGATATGTAAAAACTTCGTGATAGTCTTAAATATAAAAGAAAAATAGCTCTATCATAAATGCTAGAACTATCCTCTTTCTTTAACATCTTTCACACTAGCATATAGAAATACCACATATTATTTTTGTTGAAGAATCAGCATTCATAACATTTGACATCACTTGATACTGCAAAAAACACCTAATAAGAAGAAATACTGTTATTTTTTATATACTAAAAAGTCAACACAACATTCTACATATAAACATTATAAATAAATATTTTTATTTGTCCTCATTCGAAATTACATAAAAAAGTAATTAATTTTCACATGCATGCAACCACTTTTTGTCTATTCCATATTATTGATCAAAATTAGTACGATTTGTATTTCTCTATCTAAGTACTTTGTCTACTTTAAAAATATAAATATAAACTAATTTTTTTTTGTGAAAATAAATACATCATAACTTTTACTGAAAAAGTATAAAATGTTCAACATAACAACATATGTTATCTTGAAGTTTTCCATGGTAAGAAATTAAGTGATATTGGATAGAGTGGATGTTATGTGTGAGTTTGATGCAAGGTGGTAGGAATTTATATAGTGACTTTTGAAAAATATTTTTAAGGTTTTTGAGTTTGGTTGTCGTTAATGTTTAATTTGAAATATGAGCTTTATGTTTAGTCTCTAGTTATGATGTAAGTGAGAACCGCTAGACAATTTTTAAATAGAGACTTTGAAGTTGCTCTTTCTAAATAAGCGGTACCGAATATATTGTTCTATTATTATGTTACATCACTATTATAAGGAAAACATTTATATTATTTAATACTTATTTTTATAATATAATATTTAGATTTTAGGAGTTAGAGTTCAATGCAAGTTAAAATAGAACAAAGTATCTTGTTGAATATTTTATTAATATTTTAAACACATCACATTAGTATACATAATAAACAAATGCGCACTTATATAATAGATATGTAAAAACATAGTGATAGTATTAAATTAAACAGAAAACTAGCTCTATCATAAATGCTAGAACTATCCTCTTTCTTTATTCTCTTTAACACTAGGATATAGCAATACTATATATTATTTTTGTTGAAGATTCAGCATTCATAACATTTCACATCACTTGATACTGCAAAAAAAAATATAATAGGAAGAAATACTATTATTTTTTATATACTAAAAACTCATCACAACATTCAATGTATAAACATTATAAATAGATATTTTTATTTGTCTTCATTTGAAATCACATATAAAAGTAAATTATTTTCTCATACATGCAACCACTTTTTGTCTATTCCATACTATTGATCAAATTTAGTATTGTTTGTTTTTCTCTATCTAAGTATATTGTTTATTTTAAAAATCTAAATATAAAATAATTTAGCTTTGTGCAAATAAATACATCATAACGTTTACTCAAAAAAATATAGAACTCCTATATGTTTCAAATAATATGTGGTACAATTATTTTGGATATGAGGAACGATTAATATTTTTATTAAATTAAAATAAAATATTTGATTTTTATTATACACCAAAATAAAATAAATCCAGAATAATATGAATCCATCTTTAAACTTTATTTGTGAGGTTTTATAATTTGAAACTCTTGATAAATAGCACGTTTCAATAATTTCTATTTATTTACAAATTTAAATTTACCAGTTTTAAAAATAGTTGGATCCCTTTTTATAAGAATTAAATTATTTTATATTTAGAATTAATATTTAGATAATGCATGTATACCTATCACAGTTGATCGAAGAACTGATCTTGTAAAGGATACTAGTCCCACATTTTCAAGGGACTGCAGTAGCATAGTCCACATTGATTGCTTTCATAGCAGCAGTAGTCGACTTCGAGAAATCAAAACTTGCACGACAGTCAATATTGGTTTTATCCGCATTAACTAACCCTTTAATGCCCTTACAACAACTTGGCGAAACAACACCACTGTTCTGAAGATAACGTAGGCAAGGCGCAAGGCTATTATAAACTTGTACACATGAATCTGCACCATATCAACATATGCTATCTTGAGTTTCTCATGGTAATAAATTATGTGATAAAAAGGATAAAAACATTATTTAAAGTTTTTTTACCAAAATAACACTCATGTTTTTTTATTGGTTTGTTATCATATTAAAGTATAATTTTGTATTGTCTCTATTCATTTCTTCTCCCAAAAACCTTTAAGAGTAGATAAGGTAATTGCAACTCTTAGTAGCCCTAACCAATTTATTTTTCCTTACCAATCACTCCCTCAAAAGAAACACACACAACTGGACTTAAATTTAACCAAATAAGACCCCTTATTATCTCACTTAAATGATTTATATTTAATTATGTTCTATTCCTCTGTCTTCTGTAAAAAAATGTAATTTAAATCAATTATAATAAAGTGTTTTTGATTATATAATTTAAAATTATATAAAATTAAAAATAATATATATAATCATGTCATAATTTCATTTTTTGATCATATCATAATTATGAACTAAAAAAATTAGCAATATATAATCATGTAGCAATTTTCTTTTTTGATCATGTCATAATTATGAATTATTCATAAACTCATTCAATTTTAATATAGTTGAATTCATAAAATCCCTATGAACTAAGAAATCTTATTGCATGCTACAATTTATTTGATACATGTGAAAATGTTAATATGACAATTATTACTCTCTATTTTTTATAACTATCACTTTAAATATTTATACGCACTATATTTTATAATTCTATGCTTTTTTATATGCTAATTTTTGCATAAGAAATACAACAAATATTTTAAAATAAACAGTACATAAATATTTTAAATTATTTCTATAAACTACAATAATCAAAAGTATTTTTAAATAAAATTCAACCGTGCAATAGGTTTACTATCCTTTATTTTCTTAAAGGTATGAGAAAGAGAGTAAGATAAAAATGAAATAATTCTATTTAGTAACTTAATTTAAGCATAAACACTGTTTTTTAATTATATAACAACAAACACAAACCAAATATTTTATTAATATTGCACATATATAGTAGATATGTAAAAACTTCGTGATAGTCTTAAATATAAAAGAAAAATAGCTCTATCATAAATGCTAGAACTATCCTCTTTCTTTAACATCTTTCACACTAGCATATAGAAATACCACATATTATTTTTGTTGAAGAATCAGCATTCATAACATTTGACATCACTTGATACTGCAAAAAACACCTAATAAGAAGAAATACTGTTATTTTTTATATACTAAAAAGTCAACACAACATTCTACATATAAACATTATAAATAAATATTTTTATTTGTCCTCATTCGAAATTACATAAAAAAGTAATTAATTTTCACATGCATGCAACCACTTTTTGTCTATTCCATATTATTGATCAAAATTAGTACGATTTGTATTTCTCTATCTAAGTACTTTGTCTATTTTAAAAATATAAATATAAACTAATTTTTTTTTGTGAAAATAAATACATCATAACTTTTACTGAAAAAGTATAAAATGTTCAACATAACAACATATGTTATCTTGAAGTTTTCCATGGTAAGAAATTAAGTGATATTGGATAGAGTGGATGTTATGTGTGAGTTTGATGCAAGGTGGTAGGAATTTATATAGTGACTTTTGAAAAATATTTTTAAGGTTTTTGAGTTTGGTTGTCGTTAATGTTTAATTTGAAATATGAGCTTTATGTTTAGTCTCTAGTTATGATGTAAGTGAGAACCGCTAGACAATTTTTAAATAGAGACTTTGAAGTTGCTCTTTCTAAATAAGCGGTACCGAATATATTGTTCTATTCTTATGTTACATCACTATTATAAGGAAAACATTTATATTATTTAATACTTATTTTTATAATATAATATTTAGATTTTAGGAGTTAGAGTTCAATGCAAGTTAAAATAGAACAAAGTATCTTGTTGAATATTTTATTAATATTTTAAACACATCACATTAGTATACATAATAAACAAATGCGCACTTATATAATAGATATGTAAAAACATAGTGATAGTATTAAATTAAACAGAAAACTAGCTCTATCATAAATGCTAGAACTATCCTCTTTCTTTATTCTCTTTAACACTAGGATATAGCAATACTATATATTATTTTTGTTGAAGATTCAGCATTCATAACATTTCACATCACTTGATACTGCAAAAAAAAATATAATAGGAAGAAATACTATTATTTTTTATATACTAAAAACTCATCACAACATTCAATGTATAAACATTATAAATAGATATTTTTATTTGTCTTCATTTGAAATCACATATAAAAGTAAATTATTTTCTCATACATGCAACCACTTTTTGTCTATTCCATACTATTGATCAAATTTAGTATTGTTTGTTTTTCTCTATCTAAGTATATTGTTTATTTTAAAAATCTAAATATAAAATAATTTAGCTTTGTGCAAATAAATACATCATAACGTTTACTCGAAAAAATATAGAACTCCTATATGTTTCAAATAATATGTGGTACAATTATTTTGGATATGAGGAACGATTAATATTTTTATTAAATTAAAATAAAATATTTTATTTTTATTATACACCAAAATAAAATAAATCCAGAATAATATGAATCCATCTTTAAACTTTATTTGTGAGGTTTTATAATTTGAAACTCTTGATAAATAGCACGTTTCAATAATTTCTATTTATTTACAAATTTAAATTTACCAGTTTTAAAAATAGTTGGATCCCTTTTTATAAGAATTAAATTATTTTATATTTAGAATTAATATTTAGATAATGCATGTGTACCTATCACAGTTGATCGAAGAACTGATCTTGTAAAGGATACTAGTCCCACATTTTCAAGGGACTGCAGTAGCATAGTCCACATTGATTGCTTTCATAGCAGCAGTAGTCGACTTCGAGAAATCAAAACTTGCACGACAGTCAATATTGGTTTTATCCGCATTAACTAACCCTTTAATGCCCTTACAACAACTTGGCGAAACAACACCACTGTTCTGAAGATAACGTAGGCAAGGCGCAAGGCTATTATAAACTTGTACACATGAATCTGCACCATATCAACATATGCTATCTTGAGTTTCTCATGGTAATAAATTATGTGATAAAAAGGATAAAAACATTATTTAAAGTTTTTTTACCAAAATAACACTCATGTTTTTTTATTGGTTTGTTATCATATTAAAGTATAATTTTGTATTGTCTCTATTCATTTCTTCTCCCAAAAACATTTAAGAGTAGATAAGGTAATTGCAACTCTTAGTAGCCCTAACCAATTTATTTTTCCTTACCAATCACTCCCTCAAAAGAAACACACACAACTGGACTTAAATTTAACCAAATAAGACCCCTTATTATCTCACTTAAATGATTTATATTTAATTATGTTCTATTCCTCTGTCTTCTGTAAAAAAATGTAATTTAAATCAATTATAATAAAGTGTTTTTGATTATATAATTTAAAATTATATAAAATTAAAAATAATATATATAATCATGTCATAATTTCATTTTTTGATCATATCATAATTATGAACTAAAAAAATTAGCAATATATAATCATGTAGCAATTTTCTTTTTTGATCATGTCATAATTATGAATTATTCATAAACTCATTCAATTTTAATATAGTTGAATTCATAAAATCCCTAAGAACTAAGAAATCTTATTGCATGCTACAATTTATTTGATACATGTGAAAATGTTAATATGACAATTATTACTCTCTATTTTTTATAACTATCACTTTAAATATTTATACGCACTATATTTTATAATTCTATGCTTTTTTATATGCTAATTTTTGCATAAGAAATACAACAAATATTTTAAAATAAACAGTACATAAATATTTTAAATTATTTCTATAAACTACAATAATCAAAAGTATTTTTAAATAAAATTCAACCGTGCAATAGGTTTACTATCCTTTATTTTCTTAAAGGTATGAGAAAGAGAGTAAGATAAAAATGAAATAATTCTATTTAGTAACTTAATTTAAGCATAAACACTGTTTTTTTAATTATATAACAACAAACACAAACCAAATATTTTATTAATATTGCACATATATAGTAGATATGTAAAAACTTCGTGATAGTCTTAAATATAAAAGAAAAATAGCTCTATCATAAATGCTAGAACTATCCTCTTTCTTTAACATCTTTCACACTAGCATATAGAAATACCACATATTATTTTTGTTGAAGAATCAACATTCATAACATTTGACATCACTTGATACTGCAAAAAACACCTAATAAGAAGAAATACTGTTATTTTTTATATACTAAAAAGTCAACACAACATTCTACATATAAACATTATAAATAAATATTTTTATTTGTCCTGATTCGAAATTACATAAAAAAGTAATTAATTTTCACATGCATGCAACCACTTTTTGTCTATTCCATATTATTGATCAAAATTAGTACGATTTGTATTTCTCTATCTAAGTACTTTGTCTATTTTAAAAATATAAATATAAACTAATTTTTTTTTGTGAAAATAAATACATCATAACTTTTACTGAAAAAGTATAAAATGTTCAACATAACAACATATGTTATCTTGAAGTTTTCCATGGTAAGAAATTAAGTGATATTGGATAGAGTGGATGTTATGTGTGAGTTTGATGCAAGGTGGTAGGAATTTATATAGTGACTTTTGAAAAATATTTTTAAGGTTTTTGAGTTTGGTTGTCGTTAATGTTTAATTTGAAATATGAGCTTTATGTTTAGTCTCTAGTTATGATGTAAGTGAGAACCGCTAGACAATTTTTAAATAGAGACTTTGAAGTTGCTCTTTCTAAATAAGCGGTACCGAATATATTGTTCTATTCTTATGTTACATCACTATTATAAGGAAAACATTTATATTATTTAATACTTATTTTTATAATATAATATTTAGATTTTAGGAGTTAGAGTTCAATGCAAGTTAAAATAGAACAAAGTATCTTGTTGAACATTTTATTAATATTTTAAACACATCACATTAGTATACATAATAAACAAATGCGCACTTATATAATAGATATGTAAAAACATAGTGATAGTATTAAATTAAACAGAAAACTAGCTCTATCATAAATGCTAGAACTATCCTCTTTCTTTATTCTCTTTAACACTAGGATATAACAATACTATATATTATTTTTGTTGAAGATTCAGCATTCATACCATTTCACATCACTTGATACTGCAAAAAAAAATATAATAGGAAGAAATACTATTATTTTTTATATACTAAAAACTCATCAAAACATTAAATGTATAAACATTATAAATAGATATTTTTATTTGTCTTCATTTGAAATCACATATAAAAGTAAATTATTTTCTCATACATGCAACCACTTTTTGTCTATTCCATACTATTGATCAAATTTAGTATTGTTTGTTTTTCTCTATCTAAGTATATTGTTTATTTTAAAAATCTAAATATAAAATAATTTAGCTTTGTGCAAATAAATACATCATAACGTTTACTCAAAAAAATATAGAACTTCTATTTGTTTCAAATAATATGTGGTACAATTATTTTGGATATGAGGAACGATTAATATTTTTATTAAATTAAAATAAAATATTTTACTTTTATTATACACCAAAATAAAATAAAGCCAGAATAATATGAATCCATCTTTAAACTTTATTTGTGAGGTTTTATAATTTGAAACTCTTGATAAATAGCACGTTTCAATAATTTCTATTTATTTACAAATTTAAATTTACCAGTTTTAAAAATAGTTGGATCCCTTTTTATAAGAATTAAATTATTTTATATTTAGAATTAATATTTAGATAATGCATGTATACCTATCACAATTGATTGAAGAACTGATCTTGTAAAGGATACTAGTCCCACATTTTCAAGGGACTGCAGTAGCATAGTCCACATTGATTGCTTTCATAGCAGCAGTGGTCGACTTCGAAAAATCAAAACTTGCACGACAGTCAATATTGGTTTTATCCGCATTAACTAACCCTTTAATGCCCTTACAACAACTTGGCGAAACAACACCACTGTTCTGAAGATAACGTAGGCAAGGCGCAAGGCTATTATAAACTTGTACACATGAATCTGCACCATATCAACATATGCTATCTTGAGTTTCTCATGGTAATAAATTATGTGATAAAAAGGATAAAAACATTATTTAAAGTTTTTTTACCAAAATAACACTCATGTTTTTTTATTGGTTTGTTATCATATTAAAGTATAATTTTGTATTGTCTCTATTCATTTCTTCTCCCAAAAACCTTTAAGAGTAGATAATGTAATTGCAACTCTTAGTAGCCCTAACCAATTTGTTTTTCCTTACCAATCACTCCCTCAAAAGAAACACACACAACTGGACTTAAATTTAACCAAATAAGACCCCTTATTATCTCACTTAAATGATTTATATTTAATTATGTTCTATTCCTCTGTCTTCTGTAAAAAATGTAATTTAAATCAATTATAATAAAGTGTTTTTGATTATATAATTTAAAATTATATAAAATTATATAAAATTAAAAATAATATATATAATCATGTCATAATTTCATTTTTTGATCATATCATAATTATGAACTAAAAAAATTAGCAATATATAATCATGTAGCAATTTTCTTTTTTGATCATGTCATAATTATGAATTATTCATAAACTCATTCAATTTTAATATAGTTGAATTCATAAAATCCCTATGAACTAAGAAATCTTATTGCATGCTACAATTTATTTGATACATGTGAAAATGTTAATATGACAATTATTACTCTCTATTTTTTATAACTATCACTTTAAATATTTATACGCACTATATTTTATAATTCTATGCTTTTTTATATGCTAATTTTTGCATAAGAAATACAAAAAATATTTTAAAATAAACAGTACATAAATATTTTAAATTATTTCTATAAACTACAATAATCAAAAGTATTTTTAAATAAAATTCAACCGTGCAATAGGTTTACTATCCTTTATTTTCTTAAAGGTATGAGAAAGAGTGTAAGATAAAAATGAAATAATTCTATTTAGTAACTTATTTTAAGCATAAACACTGTTTTTTTAATTATATAACAACAAACACAAACCAAATATTTTATTAATATTGCACATATATAGTAGATATGTAAAAACTTCGTGATAGTCTTAAATATAAAAGAAAAATAGCTCTATCATAAATGCTAGAACTATCCTCTTTCTTTAACATCTTTCACACTAGCATATAGAAATACCACATATTATTTTTGTTGAAGAATCAACATTCATAACATTTGACATCACTTGATACTGCAAAAAACACCTAATAAGAAGAAATACTGTTATTTTTTATATACTAAAAAGTCAACACAACATTCTACATATAAACATTATAAATAAATATTTTTATTTGTCCTCATTCGAAATTACATAAAAAAGTAATTAATTTTCACATGCATGCAACCACTTTTTGTCTATTCCATATTATTGATCAAAATTAGTACGATTTGTATTTCTCTATCTAAGTACTTTGTCTATTTTAAAAATATAAATATAAACTAATTTTTTTTGTGAAAATAAATACATCATAACTTTTACTGAAAAAGTAAAAAATGTTCAACATAACAACATATGTTATCTTGAAGTTTTCCATGGTAAGAAATTAAGTGATATTGGATAGAGTGGATGTTATGTGTGAGTTTGATGCAAGGTGGTAGGAATTTATATAGTGACTTTTGAAAAATATTTTTAAGGTTTTTGAGTTTGGTTGTCGTTAATGTTTAATTTGAAATATGAGCTTTATGTTTAGTCTCTAGTTATGATGTAAGTGAGAACCGCTAGACAATTTTTAAATAGAGACTTTGAAGTTGCTCTTTCTAAATAAGCGGTACCGAATATATTGTTCTATTCTTATGTTACATCACTATTATAAGGAAAACATTTATATTATTTAATACTTATTTTTATAATATAATATTTAGATTTTAGGAGTTAGAGTTCAATGCAAGTTAAAATAGAACAAAGTATCTTGTTGAACATTTTATTAATATTTTAAACACATCACATTAGTATACATAATAAACAAATGCGCACTTATATAATAGATATGTAAAAACATAGTGATAGTATTAAATTAAACAGAAAACTAGCTCTATCATAAATGCTAGAACTATCCTCTTTCTTTATTCTCTTTAACACTAGGATATAACAATACTATATATTATTTTTGTTGAAGATTCAGCATTCATACCATTTCACATCACTTGATACTGCAAAAAAAAATATAATAGGAAGAAATACTATTATTTTTTATATACTAAAAACTCATCAAAACATTAAATGTATAAACATTATAAATAGATATTTTTATTTGTCTTCATTTGAAATCACATATAAAAGTAAATTATTTTCTCATACATGCAACCACTTTTTGTCTATTCCATACTATTGATCAAATTTAGTATTGTTTGTTTTTCTCTATCTAAGTATATTGTTTATTTTAAAAATCTAAATATAAAATAATTTAGCTTTGTGCAAATAAATACATCATAACGTTTACTCAAAAAAATATAGAACTTCTATTTGTTTCAAATAATATGTGGTACAATTATTTTGGATATGAGGAACGATTAATATTTTTATTAAATTAAAATAAAATATTTTACTTTTATTATACACCAAAATAAAATAAAGCCAGAATAATATGAATCCATCTTTAAACTTTATTTGTGAGGTTTTATAATTTGAAACTCTTGATAAATAGCACGTTTCAATAATTTCTATTTATTTACAAATTTAAATTTACCAGTTTTAAAAATAGTTGGATCCCTTTTTATAAGAATTAAATTATTTTATATTTAGAATTAATATTTAGATAATGCATGTATACCTATCACAGTTGATCGAAGAACTGATCTTGTAAAGGATACTTGTCCCACATTTTCAAGGGACTGCAGTAGCATAGTCCACATTGATTGCTTTCATAGCAGCAGTGGTCGACTTCGAAAAATCAAAACTTGCACGACAGTCAATATTGGTTTTATCCGCATTAACTAACCCTTTAATGCCCTTACAACAACTTGGCGAAACAACACCACTGTTCTGAAGATAACGTAGGCAAGGCGCAAGGCTATTATAAACTTGTACACATGAATCTGCACCATATCAACATATGCTATCTTGAGTTTCTCATGGTAATAAATTATGTGATAAAAAGGATAAAAACATTATTTAAAGTTTTTTTACCAAAATAACACTCATGTTTTTTTATTGGTTTGTTATCATATTAAAGTATAATTTTGTATTGTCTCTATTCATTTCTTCTCCCAAAAACCTTTAAGAGTAGATAATGTAATTGCAACTCTTAGTAGCCCTAACCAATTTATTTTTCCTTACCAATCACTCCCTCAAAAGAAACACACAAAACTGGACTTAAATTTAACCAAATAAGACCCCTTATTATCTCACTTAAATGATTTATATTTAATTATGTTCTATTCCTCTGTCTTCTGTAAAAAAATGTAATTTAAATCAATTATAATAAAGTGTTTTTGATTATATAATTTAAAATTATATAAAATTATATAAAATTAAAAATAATATATATAATCATGTCATAATTTCATTTTTTGATCATATCATAATTATGAACTAAAAAAATTAGCAATATATAATCATGTAGCAATTTTCTTTTTTGATCATGTCATAATTATGAATTATTCATAAACTCATTCAATTTTAATATAGTTGAATTCATAAAATCCCTATGAACTAAGAAATCTTATTGCATGCTACAATTTATTTGATACATGTGAAAATGTTAATATGACAATTATTACTCTCTATTTTTTATAACTATCACTTTAAATATTTATACGCACTATATTTTATAATTCTATGCTTTTTTATATGCTAATTTTTGCATAAGAAATACAAAAAATATTTTAAAATAAACAGTACATAAATATTTTAAATTATTTCTATAAACTACAATAATCAAAAGTATTTTTAAATAAAATTCAACCGTGCAATAGGTTTACTATCCTTTATTTTCTTAAAGGTATGAGAAAGAGAGTAAGATAAAAATGAAATAATTCTATTTAGTAACTTATTTTAAGCATAAACACTGTTTTTTTAATTATATAACAACAAACACAAACCAAATATTTTATTAATATTGCACATATATAGTAGATATGTAAAAACTTCGTGATAGTCTTAAATATAAAAGAAAAATAGCTCTATCATAAATGCTAGAACTATCCTCTTTCTTTAACATCTTTCACACTAGCATATAGAAATACCACATATTATTTTTGTTGAAGAATCAGCATTCATAACATTTGACATCACTTGATACTGCAAAAAACACCTAATAAGAAGAAATACTGTTATTTTTTATATACTAAAAAGTCAACACAACATTCTACATATAAACATTATAAATAAATATTTTTATTTGTCCTCATTCGAAATTACATAAAAAAGTAATTAATTTTCACATGCATGCAACCACTTTTTGTCTATTCCATATTATTGATCAAAATTAGTACGATTTGTATTTCTCTATCTAAGTACTTTGTCTATTTTAAAAATATAAATATAAACTAATTTTTTTTTGTGAAAATAAATACATCATAACTTTTACTGAAAAAGTATAAAATGTTCAACATAACAACATATGTTATCTTGAAGTTTTCCATGGTAAGAAATTAAGTGATATTGGATAGAGTGGATGTTATGTGTGAGTTTGATGCAAGGTGGTAGGAATTTATATAGTGACTTTTGAAAAATATTTTTAAGGTTTTTGAGTTTGGTTGTCGTTAATGTTTAATTTGAAATATGAGCTTTATGTTTAGTCTCTAGTTATGATGTAAGTGAGAACCGCTAGACAATTTTTAAATAGAGACTTTGAAGTTGCTCTTTCTAAATAAGCGGTACCGAATATATTGTTCTATTCTTATGTTACATCACTATTATAAGGAAAACATTTATATTATTTAATACTTATTTTTATAATATAATATTTAGATTTTAGGAGTTAGAGTTCAATGCAAGTTAAAATAGAACAAAGTATCTTGTTGAATATTTTATTAATATTTTAAACACATCACATTAGTATACATAATAAACAAATGCGCACTTATATAATAGATATGTAAAAACATAGTGATAGTATTAAATTAAACAGAAAACTAGCTCTATCATAAATGCTAGAACTATCCTCTTTCTTTATTCTCTTTAACACTAGGATATAGCAATACTATATATTATTTTTGTTGAAGATTCAGCATTCATAACATTTCACATCACTTGATACTGCAAAAAAAAATATAATAGGAAGAAATACTATTATTTTTTATATACTAAAAACTCATCACAACATTCAATGTATAAACATTATAAATAGATATTTTTATTTGTCTTCATTTGAAATCACATATAAAAGTAAATTATTTTCTCATACATGCAACCACTTTTTGTCTATTCCATACTATTGATCAAATTTAGTATTGTTTGTTTTTCTCTATCTAAGTATATTGTTTATTTTAAAAATCTAAATATAAAATAATTTAGCTTTGTGCAAATAAATACATCATAACGTTTACTCAAAAAAATATAGAACTCCTATATGTTTCAAATAATATGTGGTACAATTATTTTGGATATGAGGAACGATTAATATTTTTATTAAATTAAAATAAAATATTTTATTTTTATTATACACCAAAATAAAATAAATCCAGAATAATATGAATCCATCTTTAAACTTTATTTGTGAGGTTTTATAATTTGAAACTCTTGATAAATAGCACGTTTCAATAATTTCTATTTATTTACAAATTTAAATTTACCAGTTTTAAAAATAGTTGGATCCCTTTTTATAAGAATTAAATTATTTTATATTTAGAATTAATATTTAGATAATGCATGTATACCTATCACAGTTGATCGAAGAACTGATCTTGTAAAGGATACTAGTCCCACATTTTCAAGGGACTGCAGTAGCATAGTCCACATTGATTGCTTTCATAGCAGCAGTAGTCGACTTCGAGAAATCAAAACTTGCACGACAGTCAATATTGGTTTTATCCGCATTAACTAACCCTTTAATGCCCTTACAACAACTTGGCGAAACAACACCACTGTTCTGAAGATAACGTAGGCAAGGCGCAAGGCTATTATAAACTTGTACACATGAATCTGCACCATATCAACATATGCTATCTTGAGTTTCTCATGGTTATAAATTATGTGATAAAAAGGATAAAAACATTATTTAAAGTTTTTTTACCAAAATAACACTCATGTTTTTTTATTGGTTTGTTATCATATTAAAGTATAATTTTGTATTGTCTCTATTCATTTCTTCTCCCAAAAACCTTTAAGAGTAGATAAGGTAATTGCAACTCTTAGTAGCCCTATCCAATTTATTTTTCCTTACCAATCACTCCCTCAAAAGAAACACACACAACTGGACTTAAATTTAACCAAATAAGACCCCTTATTATCTCACTTAAATGATTTATATTTAATTATGTTCTATTCCTCTGTCTTCTGTAAAAAAATGTAATTTAAATCAATTATAATAAAGTGTTTTTGATTATATAATTTAAAATTATATAAAATTAAAAATAATATATATAATCATGTCATAATTTCATTTTTTGATCATATCATAATTATGAACTAAAAAAATTAGCAATATATAATCATGTAGCAATTTTCTTTTTTGATCATGTCATAATTATGAATTATTCATAAACTCATTCAATTTTAATATAGTTGAATTCATAAAATCCCTATGAACTAAGAAATCTTATTGCATGCTACAATTTATTTGATACATGTGAAAATGTTAATATGACAATTATTACTCTCTATTTTTTATAACTATCACTTTAAATATTTATACGCACTATATTTTATAATTCTATGCTTTTTTATATGCTAATTTTTGCATAAGAAATACAACAAATATTTTAAAATAAACAGTACATAAATATTTTAAATTATTTCTATAAACTACAATAATCAAAAGTATTTTTAAATAAAATTCAACCGTGCAATAGGTTTACTATCCTTTATTTTCTTAAAGGTATGAGAAAGAGAGTAAGATAAAAATGAAATAATTCTATTTAGTAACTTAATTTAAGCATAAACACTGTTTTTTTAATTATATAACAACAAACACAAACCAAATATTTTATTAATATTGCACATATATAGTAGATATGTAAAAACTTCGTGATAGTCTTAAATATAAAAGAAAAATAGCTCTATCATAAATGCTAGAACTATCCTCTTTCTTTAACATCTTTCACACTAGCATATAGAAATACCACATATTATTTTTGTTGAAGAATCAACATTCATAACATTTGACATCACTTGATACTGCAAAAAACACCTAATAAGAAGAAATACTGTTATTTTTTATATACTAAAAAGTCAACACAACATTCTACATATAAACATTATAAATAAATATTTTTATTTGTCCTCATTCGAAATTACATAAAAAAGTAATTAATTTTCACATGCATGCAACCACTTTTTGTCTATTCCATATTATTGATCAAAATTAGTACGATTTGTATTTCTCTATCTAAGTACTTTGTCTATTTTAAAAATATAAATATAAACTAATTTTTTTTTGTGAAAATAAATACATCATAACTTTTACTGAAAAAGTATAAAATGTTCAACATAACAACATATGTTATCTTGAAGTTTTCCATGGTAAGAAATTAAGTGATATTGGATAGAGTGGATGTTATGTGTGAGTTTGATGCAAGGTGGTAGGAATTTATATAGTGACTTTTGAAAAATATTTTTAAGGTTTTTGAGTTTGGTTGTCGTTAATGTTTAATTTGAAATATGAGCTTTATGTTTAGTCTCTAGTTATGATGTAAGTGAGAACAGCTAGACAATTTTTAAATAGAGACTTTGAAGTTGCTCTTTCTAAATAAGCGGTACCGAATATATTGTTCTATTCTTATGTTACATCACTATTATAAGGAAAACATTTATATTATTTAATACTTATTTTTATAATATAATATTTAGATTTTAGGAGTTAGAGTTCAATGCAAGTTAAAATAGAACAAAGTATCTTGTTGAACATTTTATTAATATTTTAAACACATCACATTAGTATACATAATAAACAAATGCGCACTTATATAATAGATATGTAAAAACATAGTGATAGTATTAAATTAAACAGAAAACTAGCTCTATCATAAATGCTAGAACTATCCTCTTTCTTTATTCTCTTTAACACTAGGATATAACAATACTATATATTATTTTTGTTGAAGATTCAGCATTCATAACATTTCACATCACTTGATACTGCAAAAAAAAATATAATAGGAAGAAATACTATTATTTTTTATATACTAAAAACTCATCACAACATTAAATGTATAAACATTATAAATAGATATTTTTATTTGTCTTCATTTGAAATCACATATAAAAGTAAATTATTTTCTCATACATGCAACCACTTTTTGTCTATTCCATACTATTGATCAAATTTAGTATTGTTTGTTTTTCTCTATCTAAGTATATTGTTTATTTTAAAAATCTAAATATAAAATAATTTAGCTTTGTGCAAATAAATACATCATAACGTTTACTCAAAAAAATATAGAACTTCTATTTGTTTCAAATAATATGTGGTACAATTATTTTGGATATGAGGAACGATTAATATTTTTATTAAATTAAAATAAAATATTTTATTTTTATTATACACCAAAATAAAATAAAGCCAGAATAATATGAATCCATCTTTAAACTTTATTTGTGAGGTTTTATAATTTGAAACTCTTGATAAATAGCACGTTTTAATAATTTCTATTTATTTACAAATTTAAATTTACCAGTTTTAAAAATAGTTGGATCCCTTTTTATAAGAATTAAATTATTTTATATTTAGAATTAATATTTAGATAATGCATGTATACCTATTACAGTTGATCGAAGAACTGATCTTGTAAAGGATACTAGTCCCACATTTTCAAGGGACTGCAGTAGCATAGTCCACATTGATTGCTTTCATAGCTGCAGTGGTCGACTTCGAAAAATCAAAACTTGCACGACAGTCAATATTGGTTTTATCCGCATTAACTAACCCTTTAATGCCCTTACAACAACTTGGCGAAACAACACCACTGTTCTGAAGATAACGTAGGCAAGGCGCAAGGCTATTATAAACTTGTACACATGAATCTGCACCATATCAACATACGCTATCTTGAGTTTCTCATGGTAATAAATTATGTGATAAAAAGGATAAAAACATTATTTAAAGTTTTTTTACCAAAATAACACTCATGTTTTTTTATTGGTTTGTTATCATATTAAAGTATAATTTTGTATTGTCTCTATTCATTTCTTCTCCCAAAAACCTTTAAGAGTAGATAAGGTAATTGCAACTCTTAGTAGCCCTAACCAATTTATTTTTCCTTACCAATCACTCCCTCAAAAGAAACACACACAACTGGACTTAAATTTAACCAAATAAGACCCCTTATTATCTCACTTAAATGATTTATATTTAATTATGTTCTATTCCTCTGTCTTCTGTAAAAAAATGTAATTTAAATCAATTATAATAAAGTGTTTTTGATTATATAATTTAAAATTATATAAAATTATATAAAATTAAAAATAATATATATAATCATGTCATAATTTCATTTTTTGATCATATCATAATTATGAACTAAAAAAATTACCAATATATAATCATGTAGCAATTTTCTTTTTTGATCTTGTCATAATTATGAATTATTCATAAACTCATTCAATTTTAATATAGTTGAATTCATAAAATCCCTATGAACTAAGAAATCTTATTGCATGCTACAATTTATTTGATACATGTGAAAATGTTAATATGACAATTATTACTCTCTATTTTTTATAACTATCACTTTAAATATTTATACACACTATATTTTATAATTCTATGCTTTTTTATATGCTAATTTTTGCATAAGAAATACAAAAAATATTTTAAAATAAACAGTACATAAATATTTTAAATTATTTCTATAAACTACAATAATCAAAAGTATTTTTAAATAAAATTCAACCGTGCAATAGGTTTACTATCCTTTATTTTCTTAAAGGTATGAGAAAGAGAGTAAGATAAAAATGAAATAATTCTATTTAGTAACTTATTTTAAGCATAAACACTGTTTTTTTAATTATATAACAACAAACACAAACCAAATATTTTATTAATATTGCACATATATAGTAGATATGTAAAAACTTCGTGATAGTCTTAAATATAAAAGAAAAATAGCTCTATCATAAATGCTAGAACTATCCTCTTTCTTTAACATCTTTCACACTAGCATATAGAAATACCACATATTATTTTTGTTGAAGAATCAGCATTCATAACATTTGACATCACTTGATACTGCAAAAAACACCTAATAAGAAGAAATACTGTTATTTTTTATATACTAAAAAGTCAACACAACATTCTACATATAAACATTATAAATAAATATTTTTATTTGTCCTCATTCGAAATTACATAAAAAAGTAATTAATTTTCACATGCATGCAACCACTTTTTGTCTATTCCATATTATTGATCAAAATTAGTACGATTTGTATTTCTCTATCTAAGTACTTTGTCTATTTTAAAAATATAAATATAAACTAATTTTTTTTTGTGAAAATAAATACATCATAACTTTTACTGAAAAAGTATAAAATGTTCAACATAACAACATATGTTATCTTGAAGTTTTCCATGGTAAGAAATTAAGTGATATTGGATAGAGTGGATGTTATGTGTGAGTTTGATGCAAGGTGGTAGGAATTTATATAGTGACTTTTGAAAAATATTTTTAAGGTTTTTGAGTTTGGTTGTCGTTAATGTTTAATTTGAAATATGAGCTTTATGTTTAGTCTCTAGTTATGATGTAAGTGAGAACCGCTAGACAATTTTTAAATAGAGACTTTGAAGTTGCTCTTTCTAAATAAGCGGTACCGAATATATTGTTCTATTCTTATGTTACATCACTATTATAAGGAAAACATTTATATTATTTAATACTTATTTTTATAATATAATATTTAGATTTTAGGAGTTAGAGTTCAATGCAAGTTAAAATAGAACAAAGTATCTTGTTGAATATTTTATTAATATTTTAAACACATCACATTAGTATACATAATAAACAAATGCGCACTTATATAATAGATATGTAAAAACATAGTGATAGTATTAAATTAAACAGAAAACTAGCTCTATCATAAATGCTAGAACTATCCTCTTTCTTTATTCTCTTTAACACTAGGATATAGCAATACTATATATTATTTTTGTTGAAGATTCAGCATTCATAACATTTCACATCACTTGATACTGCAAAAAAAAATATAATAGGAAGAAATACTATTATTTTTTATATACTAAAAACTCATCACAACATTCAATGTATAAACATTATAAATAGATATTTTTATTTGTCTTCATTTGAAATCACATATAAAAGTAAATTATTTTCTCATACATGCAACCACTTTTTGTCTATTCCATACTATTGATCAAATTTAGTATTGTTTGTTTTTCTCTATCTAAGTATATTGTTTATTTTAAAAATCTAAATATAAAATAATTTAGCTTTGTGCAAATAAATACATCATAACGTTTACTCAAAAAAATATAGAACTCCTATATGTTTCAAATAATATGTGGTACAATTATTTTGGATATGAGGAACGATTAATATTTTTATTAAATTAAAATAAAATATTTGATTTTTATTATACACCAAAATAAAATAAATCCAGAATAATATGAATCCATCTTTAAACTTTATTTGTGAGGTTTTATAATTTGAAACTCTTGATAAATAGCACGTTTCAATAATTTCTATTTATTTACAAATTTAAATTTACCAGTTTTAAAAATAGTTGGATCCCTTTTTATAAGAATTAAATTATTTTATATTTAGAATTAATATTTAGATAATGCATGTATACCTATCACAGTTGATCGAAGAACTGATCTTGTAAAGGATACTAGTCCCACATTTTCAAGGGACTGCAGTAGCATAGTCCACATTGATTGCTTTCATAGCAGCAGTAGTCGACTTCGAGAAATCAAAACTTGCACGACAGTCAATATTGGTTTTATCCGCATTAACTAACCCTTTAATGCCCTTACAACAACTTGGCGAAACAACACCACTGTTCTGAAGATAACGTAGGCAAGGCGCAAGGCTATTATAAACTTGTACACATGAATCTGCACCATATCAACATATGCTATCTTGAGTTTCTCATGGTAATAAATTATGTGATAAAAAGGATAAAAACATTATTTAAAGTTTTTTTACCAAAATAACACTCATGTTTATTTATTGGTTTGTTATCATATTAAAGTATAATTTTGTATTGTCTCTATTCATTTCTTCTCCCAAAAACCTTTAAGAGTAGATAAGGTAATTGCAACTCTTAGTAGCCCTAACCAATTTATTTTTCCTTACCAATCACTCCCTCAAAAGAAACACACACAACTGGACTTAAATTTAACCAAATAAGACCCCTTATTATCTCACTTAAATGATTTATATTTAATTATGTTCTATTCCTCTGTCTTCTGTAAAAAAATGTAATTTAAATCAATTATAATAAAGTGTTTTTGATTATATAATTTAAAATTATATAAAATTAAAAATAATATATATAATCATGTCATAATTTCATTTTTTGATCATATCATAATTATGAACTAAAAAAATTAGCAATATATAATCATGTAGCAATTTTCTTTTTTGATCATGTCATAATTATGAATTATTCATAAACTCATTCAATTTTAATATAGTTGAATTCATAAAATCCCTATGAACTAAGAAATCTTATTGCATGCTACAATTTATTTGATACATGTGAAAATGTTAATATGACAATTATTACTCTCTATTTTTTATAACTATCACTTTAAATATTTATACGCACTATATTTTATAATTCTATGCTTTTTTATATGCTAATTTTTGCATAAGAAATACAACAAATATTTTAAAATAAACAGTACATAAATATTTTAAATTATTTCTATAAACTACAATAATCAAAAGTATTTTTAAATAAAATTCAACCGTGCAATAGGTTTACTATCCTATATTTTCTTAAAGGTATGAGAAAGAGAGTAAGATGAAAATGAAATAATTCTATTTAGTAACTTAATTTAAGCATAAACACTGTTTTTTTAATTATATAACAACAAACAGAAACCAAATATTTTATTAATATTGCACATATATAGTAGATATGTAAAAACTTCGTGATAGTCTTAAATATAAAAGAAAAATAACTCTATCATAAATGCTAGAACTATCCTCTTTCTTTAACATCTTTCACACTAGCATATAGAAATACCACATATTATTTTTGTTGAAGAATCAACATTCATAACATTTGACATCACTTGATACTGCAAAAAACACCTAATAAGAAGAAATACTGTTATTTTTTATATACTAAAAAAGTCAACACAACATTCTACATATAAACATTATAAATAAATATTTTTATTTGTCCTCATTCGAAATTACATAAAAAAGTAATTAATTTTCACATGCATGCAACCACTTTTTGTCTATTCCATATTATTGATCAAAATTAGTACGATTTGTATTTCTCTATCTAAGTACTTTGTCTATTTTAAAAATATAAATATAAACTAATTTTTTTTTGTGAAAATAAATACATCATAACTTTTACTGAAAAAGTATAAAATGTTCAACATAACAACATATGTTATCTTGAAGTTTTCCATGGTAAGAAATTAAGTGATATTGGATAGAGTGGATGTTATGTGTGAGTTTGATGCAAGGTGGTAGGAATTTATATAGTGACTTTTGAAAAATATTTTTAAGGTTTTTGAGTTTGGTTGTCGTTAATGTTTAATTTCAAATATGAGCTTTATGTTTAGTCTCTAGTTATGATGTAAGTGAGAACCGCTAGACAATTTTTAAATAGAGACTTTGAAGTTGCTCTTTCTAAATAAGCGGTACCGAATATATTGTTCTATTCTTATGTTACATCACTATTATAAGGAAAACATTTATATTATTTAATACTTATTTTTATAATATAATATTTAGATTTTAGGAGTTAGAGTTCAATGCAAGTTAAAATAGAACAAAGTATCTTGTTGAACATTTTATTAATATTTTAAACACATCACATTAGTATACATAATAAACAAATGCGCACTTATATAATAGATATGTAAAAACATAGTGATAGTATTAAATTAAACAGAAAACTAGCTCTATCATAAATGCTAGAACTATCCTCTTTCTTTATTCTCTTTAACACTAGGATATAACAATACTATATATTATTTTTGTTGAAGATTCAGCATTCATAACATTTCACATCACTTGATACTGCAAAAAAAAATATAATAGGAAGAAATACTAAGATTTTTTATATACTAAAAACTCATCACAACATTCAATGTATAAACATTATAAATAGATATTTTTATTTGTCTTCATTCGAAATCACATATAAAAGTAAATTATTTTCTCATACATGCAACCACTTTTTGTCTATTCCATACTATTGATCAAATTTAGTATTGTTTGTTTTTCTCTATCTAAGTATATTGTTTATTTTAAAAATCTAAATATAAAATAATTTAGCTTTGTGCAAATAAATACATCATAACGTTTACTCAAAAAAATATAGAACTTCTATTTGTTTCAAATAATATGTGGTACAATTATTTTGGATATGAGGAACGATTAATATTTTTATTAAATTAAAATAAAATATTTTATTTTTATTATACACCAAAATAAAATAAAGCCAGAATAATATGAATCCATCTTTAAACTTTATTTGTGAGGTTTTATAATTTGAAACTCTTGATAAATAGCACGTTTCAATAATTTCTATTTATTTACAAATTTAAATTTACCAGTTTTAAAAATAGTTGGATCCCTTTTTATAAGAATTAAATTATTTTATATTTAGAATTAATATTTAGATAATGCATGTATACCTATCACAGTTGATCGAAGAACTGATCTTGTAAAGGATACTAGTCCCACATTTTCAAGGGACTGCAGTAGCATAGTCCACATTGATTGCTTTCATAGCAGCAGTGGTCGACTTCGAAAAATCAAAACTTGCACGACAGTCAATATTGGTTTTATCCGCATTAACTAACCCTTTAATGCCCTTACAACAACTTGGCGAAACAACACCACTGTTCTGAAGATAACGTAGGCAAGGCGCAAGGCTATTATAAACTTGTACACATGAATCTGCACCATATCAACATATGCCATCTTGAGTTTCTCATGGTAATAAATTATGTGATAAAAAGGATAAAAACATTATTTAAAGTTTTTTTACCAAAATAACACTCATGTTTTTTTATTGGTTTGTTATCATATTAAAGTATAATTTTGTATTGTCTCTATTCATTTCTTCTCCCAAAAACCTTTAAGAGTAGATAAGGTAATTGCAACTCTTAGTAGCCCTAACCAATTTATTTTTCCTTACCAATCACTCCCTCAAAAGAAACACACACAACTGGACTTAAATTTAACCAAATAAGACCCCTTATTATCTTACTTAAATGATTTATATTTAATTATGTTCTATTCCTCTGTCTTCTGTAAAAAATTGTAATTTAAATCAATTATAATAAAGTGTTTTTGATTATATAATTTAAAATTATATAAAATTATATAAAATTAAAAATAATATATATAATCATGTCATAATTTCATTTTTTGATCATATCATAATTATGAACTAAAAAAATTAGCAATATATAATCATGTAGCAATTTTCTTTTTTGATCATGTCATAATTATGAATTATTCATAAACTCATTCAATTTTAATATAGTTGAATTCATAAAATCCCTATGAACTAAGAAATCTTATTGCATGCTACAATTTATTTGATACATGTGAAAATGTTAATATGACAATTATTACTCTATATTTTTTATAACTATCACTTTAAATATTTATACGCACTATATTTTATAATTCTATGCTTTTTTATATGCTAATTTTTGCATAAGAAATACAAAAAATATTTTAAAATAAACAGTACATAAATATTTTAAATTATTTCTATAAACTACAATAATCAAAAGTATTTTTAAATAAAATTCAACCGTGCAATAGGTTTACTATCCTTTATTTTCTTAAAGGTATGAGAAAGAGAGTAAGATAAAAATTAAATAATTCTATTTAGTAACTTAATTTAAGCACAATCACTGTTTTTTTAATTATATAACAACAAACACAAACCAAATATTTTATTAATATTGCACATATATAGTAGATATGTAAAAACTTCGTGATAGTCTTAAATATAAAAGAAAAATAGCTCTATCATAAATGCTAGAACTATCCTCTTTCTTTAACATCTTTCACACTAGCATATAGAAATACCACATATTATTTTTGTTGAAGAATCAGCATTCATAACATTTGACATCACTTGATACTGCAAAAAACACCTAATAAGAAGAAATACTGTTATTGTTTATATACTAAAAAGTCAACACAACATTCTACATATAAACATTAGAAATAAATATTTTTATTTGTCCTCATTCGAAATTACATAAAAAAGTAATTAATTTTCACATGCATGCAACCACTTTTTGTCTATTCCATATTATTGATCAAAATTAGTACGATTTGTATTTCTCTATCTAAGTACTTTGTCTATTTTAAAAATATAAATATAAACTAATTTTTTTTTGTGAAAATAAATACATCATAACTTTTACTGAAAAAGTATAAAATGTTCAACATAACAACATATGTTATCTTGAAGTTTTCCATGGTAAGAAATTAAGTGATATTGGATAAAGTGGATGTTATGTGTGAGTTTGATGCAAGGTGGTAGGAATTTATATAGTGACTTTTGAAAAATATTTTTAAGGTTTTTGAGTTTGGTTGTCGTTAATGTTTAATTTGAAATATGAGCTTTATGTTTAGTCTCTAGTTATGATGTAAGTGAGAACCGCTAGACAAATTTTAAATAGAGACTTTGAAGTTGCTCTTTCTAAATAAGCGGTACCGAATATATTGTTCTATTCTTATGTTACATCACTATTATAAGGAAAACATTTATATTATTTAATACTTATTTTTATAATATAATATTTAGATTTTAGGAGTTAGAGTTCAATGCAAGTTAAAATAGAACAAAGAATCTTGTTGAACATTTTATTAATATTTTAAACACATCACATTAGTATACATAATAAAAAAATGCGCACTTATATAATAGATATGTAAAAACATAGTGATAGTATTAAATTAAACAGAAAACTAGCTCTATCATAAATGCTAGAACTATCCTCTTTCTTTATTCTCTTTAACACTAGGATATAGCAATACTATATATTATTTTTGTTGAAGATTCAGCATTCATAACATTTCACATCACTTGATACTGCAAAAAAAAATATAATAGGAAGAAATACTATTATTTTTTATATACTAAAAACTCATCACAACATTCAATGTATAAACATTATAAATAGATATTTTTATTTGTCTTCATTTGAAATCACATATAAAAGTAAATTATTTTCACATACATGCAACCACTTTTTGTCTATTCCATACTATTGATCAAATTTAGTATTGTTTGTTTTTCTCTATCTAAGTATATTGTTTATTTTAAAAATCTAAATATAAAATAATTTAGCTTTGTGCAAATAAATACATCATAACGTTTACTCAAAAAAATATAGAACTCCTATTTGTTTCAAATAATATGTGGTACAATTATTTTGGATATGAGGAACGATTAATATTTTTATTAAATTAAAATAAAATATTTTATTTTTATTATACACCAAAATAAAATAAATCCAGAATAATATGAATCCATCTTTAAACTTTATTTGTGAGGTTTTATAATTTGAAACTCTTGATAAATAGCACGTTTCAATAATTTCTATTTATTTACAAATTTAAATTTACCAGTTTTAAAAATAGTTGGATCCCTTTTTATAAGAATTAAATTATTTTATATTTAGAATTAATATTTAGATAATGCATGTATACCTATCACAGTTGATCGAAGAACTGATCTTGTAAAGGATACTAGTCCCACATTTTCAAGGGACTGCAGTAGCATAGTCCACATTGATTGCTTTCATAGTAGCAGTAGTCGACTTCGAGAAATCAAAACTTGCACGACAGTCAATATTGGTTTTATCCGCATTAACTAACCCTTTAATGCCCTTACAACAACTTGGCGAAACAACACCACTGTTCTGAAGATAACGTAGGCAAGGCGCAAGGCTATTATAAACTTGTACACATGAATCTGCACCATATCAACATATGCTATCTTGAGTTTCTCATGGTAATAAATTATGTGATAAAAAGGATAAAAACATTATTTAAAGTTTTTTTACCAAAATAACACTCATGTTTTTTTATTGGTTTGTTATCATATTAAAGTATAATTTTGTATTGTCTCTATTCATTTCTTCTCCCAAAAACCTTTAAGAGTAGATAAGGTAATTGCAACTCTTAGTAGCCCTAACCAATTTATTTTTCCTTACCAATCACTCCCTCAAAAGAAACACACACAACTGGACTTAAATTTAACCAAATAAGACCCCTTATTATCTCACTTAAATGATTTATATTTAATTATGTTCTATTCCTCTGTCTTCTGTAAAAAAATGTAATTTAAATCAATTATAATAAAGTGTTTTTGATTATATAATTTAAAATTATATAAAATTATATAAAATTAAAAATAATATATATAATCATGTCATAATTTCATTTTTTGATCATATCATAATTATGAACTAAAAAAATTAGCAATATATAATCATGTAGCAATTTTCTTTTTTGATCATGTCATAATTATGAATTATTCATAAACTCATTCAATTTTAATATAGTTGAATTCATAAAATCCCTATGAACTAAGAAATCTTATTGCATGCTACAATTTATTTGATACATGTGAAAATGTTAATATGACAATTATTACTCTCTATTTTTTATAACTATCACTTTAAATATTTATACGCACTATATTTTATAATTCTATGCTTTTTTATATGCTAATTTTTGCATAAGAAATACAAAAAATATTTTAAAATAAACAGTACATAAATATTTTAAATTATTTCTATAAACTACAATAATCAAAAGTATTTTTAAATAAAATTCAACCGTGCAATAGGTTTACTATCCTTTATTTTCTTAAAGGTATGAGAAAGAGAGTAAGATAAAAATTAAATAATTCTATTTAGTAACTTAATTTAAGCATAATCACTGTTTTTTTAATTATATAACAACAAACACAAACCAAATATTTTATTAATATTGCACATATATAGTAGATATGTAAAAACTTCGTGATAGTCTTAAATATAAAAGAAAAATAGCTCTATCATAAATGCTAGAACTATCCTCTTTCTTTAACATCTTTCACACTAGCATATAGAAATACCACATATTATTTTTGTTGAAGAATCAACATTCATAACATTTGACATCACTTGATACTGCAAAAAACACCTAATAAGAAGAAATACTGTTATTTTTTATATACTAAAAAGTCAACACAACATTCTACATATAAACATTATAAATAAATATTTTTATTTGTCCTCATTCGAAATTACATAAAAAAGTAATTAATTTTCACATGCATGCAACCACTTTTTGTCTATTCCATATTATTGATCAAAATTAGTACGATTTGTATTTCTCTATCTAAGTACTTTGTCTATTTTAAAAATATAAATATGAACTAATTTTTTTTTGTGAAAATAAATACATCATAACTTTTACTGAAAAAGTATAAAATGTTCAACATAACAACATATGTTATCTTGAAGTTTTCCATGGTAAGAAATTAAGTGATATTGGATAGAGTGGATGTTATGTGTGAGTTTAATGCAAGGTGGTAGGAATTTATATAGTGACTTTTGAAAAATATTTTTAAGGTTTTTGAGTTTGGTTGTCGTTAATGTTTAATTTGAAATATGAGCTTTATGTTTAGTCTCTAGTTATGATGTAAGTGAGAACCGCTAGACAATTTTTAAATAGAGACTTTGAAGTTGCTCTTTCTAAATAAGCGGTACCGAATATATTGTTCTATTCTTATGTTACATCACTATTATAAGGAAAACATTTATATTATTTAATACTTATTTTTATAATATAATATTTAGATTTTAGGAGTTAGAGTTCAATGCAAGTTAAAATAGAACAAAGAATCTTGTTGAACATTTTATTAATATTTTAAACACATCACATTAGTATACATAATAAAAAAATGCGCACTTATATAATAGATATGTAAAAACATAGTGATAGTATTAAATTAAACAGAAAACTAGCTCTATCATAAATGCTAGAACTATCCTCTTTCTTTATTCTCTTTAACACTAGGATATAGCAATACTATATATTATTTTTGTTGAAGATTCAGCATTCATAACATTTCACATCACTTGATACTGCAAAAAAAAATATAATAGGAAGAAATACTATTATTTTTTATATACTAAAAACTCATCACAACATTCAATGTATAATCATTATAAATAGATATTTTTATTTGTCTTCATTTGAAATCACATATAAAAGTAAATTATTTTCTCATACATGCAACCACTTTTTGTCTATTCCATACTATTGATCAAATTTAGTATTGTTTGTTTTTCTCTATCTAAGTATATTGTTTATTTTAAAAATCTAAATATAAAATAATTTAGCTTTGTGCAAATAAATACATCATAACGTTTACTCAAAAAAATATAGAACTCCTATTTGTTTCAAATAATATGTGGTACAATTATTTTGGATATGAGGAACGATTAATATTTTTATTAAATTAAAATAAAATATTTTATTTTTATTATACACCAAAATAAAATAAATCCAGAATAATATGAATCCATCTTTAAATTTATTTGTGAGGTTTTATAATTTGAAACTCTTGATAAATAGCACGTTTCAATAATTTCTATTTATTTACAAATTTAAATTTACCAGTTTTAAAAATAGTTGGATCCCTTTTTATAAGAATTAAATTATTTTATATTTAGAATTAATATTTAGATAATGCATGTATACCTATCACAGTTGATCGAAGAACTGATCTTGTAAAGGATACTAGTCCCACATTTTCAAGGGACTGCAGTAGCATAGTCCACATTGATTGCTTTCATAGCAGCAGTAGTCGACTTCGAGAAATCAAAACTTGCACGACAGTCAATATTGGTTTTATCCGCATTAACTAACCCTTTAATGCCCTTACAACAACTTGGCGAAACAACACCACTGTTCTGAAGATAACGTAGGCAAGGCGCAAGGCTATTATAAACTTGTACACATGAATCTGCACCATATCAACATATGCTATCTTGAGTTTCTCATGGTAATAAATTATGTGATAAAAAGGATAAAAACATTATTTAAAGTTTTTTTACCAAAATAACACTCATGTTTTTTTATTGGTTTGTTATCATATTAAAGTATAATTTTGTATTGTCTCTATTCATTTCTTCTCCCAAAAACCTTTAAGAGTAGATAAGGTAATTGCAACTCTTTGTAGCCCTAACCAATTTATTTTTCCTTACCAATCACTCCCTCAAAAGAAACACACACAACTGGACTTAAATTTAACCAAATAAGACCCTTTATTATCTCACTTAAATGATTTATATTTAATTATGTTCTATTCCTCTGTCTTCTGTAAAAAAATGTAATTTAAATCAATTATAATAAAGTGTTTTTGATTATATAATTTAAAATTATATAAAATTATATAAAATTAAAAATAATATATATAATCATGTCATAATTTCATTTTTTGATCATATCATAATTATGAACTAAAAAAATTAGCAATATATAATCATGTAGCAATTTTCTTTTTTGATCATGTCATAATTATGAATTATTCATAAACTCATTCAATTTTAATATAGTTGAATTCATAAAATCCCTATGAACTAAGAAATCTTATTGCATGCTACAATTTATTTGATACATGTGAAAATGTTAATATGACAATTATTACTTTCTATTTTTTATAACTATCACTTTAAATATTTATACGCACTATATTTTATAATTCTATGCTTTTTTATATGCTAATTTTTGCATAAGAAATACAAAAAATATTTTAAAATAAACAGTACATAAATATTTTAAATTATTTCTATAAACTACAATAATCAAAAATATTTTTAAATAAAATTCAACCGTGCAATAGGTTTACTATCCTTTATTTTCTTAAAGGTATGAGAAAGAGAGTAAGATAAAAATTAAATAATTCTATTTAGTAACTTAATTTAAGCATAATCACTGTTTTTTTAATTATATAACAACAAACACAAACAAAATATTTTATTAATATTGCACATATATAGTAGATATGTAAAAACTTCGTGATAGTCTTAAATATAAAAGAAAAATAGCTCTATCATAAATGCTAGAACTATCCTCTTTCTTTAACATCTTTCACACTAGCATATAGAAATACCACATATTATTTTTGTTGAAGAATCAGCATTCATAACATTTGACATCACTTGATACTGCAAAAAACACCTAATAAGAAGAAATACTGTTATTTTTTATATACTAAAAAGTCAACAAAACATTCTACATATAAACATTATAAATAAATATTTTTATTTGTCCTCATTCGAAATTACATAAAAAAGTAATTAATTTTCACATGCATGCAACCACTTTTTGTCTATTCCATATTATTGATCAAAATTAGTACGATTTGTATTTCTCTATCTAAGTACTTTTTCTATTTTAAAAATATAAATATGAACTAATTTTTTTTTGTGAAAATAAATACATCATAACTTTTACTGAAAAAGTATAAAATGTTCAACATAACAACATATGTTATCTTGAAGTTTTCCATGGTAAGAAATTAAGTGATATTGGATAGAGTGGATGTTATGTGTGAGTTTGATGCAAGGTGGTAGGAATTTATATAGTGACTTTTGAAAAATATTTTTAAGGTTTTTGAGTTTGGTTGTCGTTAATGTTTAATTTGAAATATGAGCTTTATGTTTAGTCTCTAGTTATGATGTAAGTGAGAACCGCTAGACAATTTTTAAATAGAGACTTTGAAGTTGCTCTTTCTAAATAAGCGGTACCGAATATATTATTCTATTCTTATGTTACATCACTATTATAAGGAAAACATTTATATTATTTAATACTTATTTTTATAATATAATATTTAGATTTTAGGAGCTAGAGTTCAATGCAAGTTAAAATAGAACAAAGAATCTTGTTGAACATTTTATTAATATTTTAAACACATCACATTAGTATACATAATAAACAAATGCGCACTTATATAATAGATATGTAAAAACATAGTGATAGTATTAAATTAAACAAAAAACTAGCTCTATCATAAATGCTACAACTATCCTCTTTCTTTATTCTCTTTAACACTAGGATATAGCAATACTATATATTATTTTTGTTGAAGATTCAGCATTCATAACATTTCACATCACTTGATACTGCAAAAAAAAATATAATAGGAAGAAATACTATTATTTTTTATATACTAAAAACTCATCACAACATTCAATGTATAAACATTATAAATAGATATTTTTATTTGTCTTCATTTGAAATCACATATAAAAGTAAATTATTTTCTCATACATGCAACCATTTTTTGTCTATTCCATACTATTGATCAAATTTAGTATTGTTTGTTTTTCTCTATCTAAGTATATTGTATATTTTAAAAATGTAAATATAAAATAATTTAGCTTTGTGCAAATAAATACATCATAACGTTTACTCAAAAAAATATAGAACTCCTATTTGTTTCAAATAATATGTGGTACAATTATTTTGGATATGAGGAACGATTAATATTTTTATTAAATTAAAATAAAATATTTTATTTTTATTATACACCAAAATAAAATAAAGCCAGAATAATATGAATCCATCTTTAAACCTTATTTGTGAGGTTTTATAATTTGAAACTCTTGATAAATAGCACGTTTCAATAATTTCTATTTATTTACAAATTTAAATTTACCAGTTTTAAAAATAGTTGGATCCCTTTTTATAAGAATTAAATTATTTTATATTTAGAATTAATATTTAGATAATGCATGTATACCTATCACAGTTGATCGAAGAACTGATCTTGTAAAGGATACTAGTCCCACATTTTCAAGGGACTGCAGTAGCATAGTCCACATTGATTGCTTTCATAGCAGTAGTGGTCGACTTCGAGAAATCAAAACTTGCACGACAGTCAATATTGGTTTTATCCGCATTAACTAACCCTTTAATGCCCTTACAACAACTTGGCGAAACAACACCACTGTTCTGAAGATAACGTAGGCAAGGCGCAAGGCTATTATAAACTTGTACACATGAATCTGCACCATATCAACATATGCTATCTTGAGTTTCTCATGGTAATAAATTATGTGATAAAAAGGATAAAAACATTATTTAAAGTTTTTTTACCAAAATAACACTCATGTTTTTTTATTGGTTTGTTATCATATTAAAGTATAATTTTGTATTGTCTCTATTCATTTCTTCTCCCAAAAACCTTTAAGAGTAGATAAAGTAATTGCAACTCTTTGTAGCCCTAACCAATTTATTTTTCCTTACCAATCACTCCCTCAAAAGAAACACACACAACTGGACTTAAATTTAACCAAATAAGACCCCTTATTATCTCACTTAAATGATTTATATTTAATTATGTTCTATTCCTCTGTCTTCTGTAAAAAAAATGTAATTTAAATCACTTATAATAAAGTGTTTTTGATTATATAATTTAAAATTATATAAAATTAAAAATAATATATATAATCATGTCATAATTTCATTTTTTGATCATATCATAATTATGAACTAAAAAAATTAGCAATATATAATCATGTAGCAATTTTCTTTTTTGATCATGTCATAATTATGAATTATTCATAAACTCATTCAATTTTAATATAGTTGAATTCATAAAATCCCTATGAACTAAGAAATCTTATTGCATGCTACAATTTATTTGATACATGTGAAAATGTAAATATGACAATTATTACTCTCTATTTTTTATAACTATCACTTTAAATATTTATACGCACTATATTTTATAATTCTATGCTTTTTTATATGCTAATTTTTGCATAAGAAATACAAAAAATATTTTAAAATAAACCGTACATAAATATTTTAAATTATTTCTATAAACTACAATAGTCAAAAGTATTTTTAAATAAAATTCAACCGTGCAATAGGTTTACTATCCTTTATTTTCTTAAAGGTATGAGAAAGAGAGTAAGATAAAAATTAAATAATTCTATTTAGTAACTTAATTTAAGCATAATCACTGTTTTTTTAATTATATAACAACAAACACAAACCAAATATTTTATTAATATTGCACATATATAGTAGATATGTAAAAACTTCGTGATAGTCTTAAATATAAAAGAAAAATAGCTCTATCATAAATGCTAGAATTATCCTCTTTCTTTAACATCTTTCACACTAGCATATAGAAATACCACATATTATTTTTGTTGAAGAATCAGCATTCATAACATTTGACATCACTTGATACTGCAAAAAAACACCTAATAAGAAGAAATACTGTTATTTTTTATATACTAAAAAGTCAACACAACATTCTACATATAAACATTACAAATAAATATTTTTATTTGTCCTCATTCGAAATTACATATAAAAGTAAATAATTTTCACATGCATGCAACCACTTTTTGTCTATTCCATATTATTGATCAAAATTAGTACGATTTGTATTTCTCTATCTAAGTACTTTGTCTATTTTAAAAATATAAATATAAACTAATTTTTTTTTGTGAAAATAAATACATCATAACTTTTACTGAAAAAGTATAAAATGTTCAACATAACAACATATGTTATCTTGAAGTTGTCCATGGTGAGAAATTAAGTGATATTGGATAGAGTGGATGTTATGTGTGAGTTTGATGCAAGGTGGTAGGAATTTATATAGTGACTTTTGAAAAATATTTTTAATGTTTTTGAGTTTGGTTGTCGTTAATGTTTAATTTGAAATATGAGCTTTATGTTTAGTCTCTAGTTATGATGTAAGTGAGAACCGCTAGACAATTTTTAAATAGACACTTTGAAGTTGCTCTTTCTAAATAAGCGGTACCGAATATATTGTTCTATTCTTATGTTACATCACTATTATAAGGAAAACATTTATATTATTTAATACTTATTTTTATAATATAATATTTAGATTTTAGGAGTTAGAGTTCAATGCAAGTTAAAATAGAACAAAGAATCTTGTTGAACATTTTATTAATATTTTAAACACATCACATTAGTATACATAATAAACAAATGCGCACTTATATAATAGATATGTAAAAACATAGTGATAGTATTAAATTAAACAGAAAACTAGCTCTATCATAAATGCTAGAACTATCCTCTTTCTTTATTCTCTTTAACACTAGGATATAGCAATACTATATATTATTTTTGTTGAAGATTCAGCATTCATAACATTTCACATCACTTGATACTGCAAAAAAATATATAATAGGAAGAAATACTATTATTTTTTATATACTAAAAATTCATCACAACATTCAATGTATAAACATTATAAATAGATATTTGTATTTGTCTTCATTTGAAATCACATATAAAAGTAAATAATTTTCTCATACATGCAACCACTTTTTGTCTATTCCATACTATTGATCAAATTTAGTATTGTTTGTTTTTCTCTATCTAAGTATATTGTTTATTTTAAAAATCTAAATATAAAATAGTTTAGCTTTGTGCAAATAAATATATCATAACGTTTACTCAAAAAAATATAGAACTCCTATTTGTTTCAAATAATATGTGGTACAATTATTTTGGATATGAGGAACGATTAATATTTTTATTAAATTAAAATAAAATATTTTATTTTTATTATACACAAAAATAAAATAAAGCCAGAATAATATGAATCCATCTTTAAACTTTATTTGTGAGGTTTTATAATTTGAAACTCTTGATAAATAGCACGTTTCAATAATTTCTATTTATTTACAAATTTAAATTTACCAATTTTAAAAATAGTTGGATCCCTTTTTATAAGAATTAAATTATTTTATATTTATAATTAATATTTAGATAATGCATGTATACCTATCATAGTTGATCGAAGAACTGATCTTGTAAAGGATACTAGTCCCACATTTTCAAGAGACTGCAGTAGCATAGTCCACATTGATTGCTTTCATAGCAGGAGTGGTCGACTTCAAGCAATCAAAAGTTCCACGACACTCAATATTGGTTTTATCCGCATTAACTAACCCTTTAATACCCTTACAACAACTTGGCGAAACAACACCGCTGTTCTGAAGATAACGTAGGCAAGGCGCAAGGCTATTATAAACTTGTACACATGAATCTGCACCATATCAACATATGCTATCTTGAGTTTCTCATGGTAATAAATTATGTGATAAAAAGGATAAAAACGTTATTTAAAGTTTTTTTACCAAAATAACACTCATGTTTTTTTATTGGTTTGTTATCATATTAAAGTATAATTTTTTAATGTCTCTATTCATTTTTTCTCCCAAAAACATTTAAGAGTAGATAAGGTAATTGCAACTCTTAGTAGCCCTAACCAATTTATTTTTCCTTACCAATCACTCCCTCAAAAGAAACACACACGACTGGACTTAAATTTAACCAAATAAGACCCCTTATTATCTCACTTAAATGATTTATATATAATTATGTTCTATTCCTCTGTCTTCTGTAAAAAAAAGTAATTTAAATCACTTATAATAAAGTGTTTTTGATTATATAATTTTAAATTATATAAATATATATATATATATATATATATATATATATATATATATATATATATATATATATATATATATATATATATATATATATATATATATATATATATATATAATCATGTCATAATTTCATTTTTTGATCATATCATAATTATGAACTAAAAAAATTAGCAATATATAATCATGTAGCAATTTTCTTTTTTGATCATGTCATAATTATGAATTATTCATAAACTCATTCAATTTTAATATAGGTGAATTCATAAAATCCCTATGAACTAAGAAATCTTATTGCATGCTACAATTTATTTGATACATGTGAAAATGTTAATATGACAATTATTACTCTCTATTTTTTATAACTATCACTTTAAATATTTATACGCACTATATTTTATAATTCTATGCTTTTTTATATGCTAATTTTTGCATAAGAAATACAAAAAATATTTTAAAATAAATCGTACATAAATATTTTAAATTATTTCTATAAACTACAATAATCAAAAGTATTTTTAAATAAAATTCACCCGTGCAATAGGTTTAATATCCTTTATTTTCTTAAAGGTATGAGAAAGAGAGTAAGATAAAAATTAAATAATTCTATTTAGTAACTAAATTTAAGCATAATCACTATTTTTTTAATTATATAACAACAAACACAAACCAAATATTTTATTAATATTGCACATATATAGTAGATATGTAAAACCATAGTGATAGTCTTAAATACAAAATAAAAATAGTTCTATCATAAATGCTAGAACTATCCTCTTTCTTTAACATCTTTCACACTAGCATATAGAAATATCACATATTATTTTTGTTGAAGAATCAGCATTCATAACATTTGACATCACTTGATACTGCAAAAAAAACCTAATAAGAAGAAATACTGTTATTTTTTATATACTAAAAAGTCAACACAACATTCTACATATAAACATTATAAATAAATATCTTTATTTGTCTTCATTCGAAATTACATATAAAAGTAAATAATTTTCACATGCATGCAACCACTTTTTGTCTATTCCATATTATTGATCAAAATTAGTACGGTTTGTATTTCTATATCTAAGTACTTTGTTTATTTTAAAAATATAAATATAAACTAATTTTTTTTTGTGAAAATAAATACATCATAACTTTTACTGAAAAAGTATAAAATGTTCAACATAACAACATATGTTATCTTGAAGTTTCATATGGTAAGAAATTAAGTGATATTGGATAGAGTGGATGTTATGTGTGAGTTTGACGCAAGGTGGTAGGAATTCATATAGTGACTTTTGAAAAATATTTTTAAGGTTTTTGAGTTTGGTTGTGGTTAATGTTTAATTTGAAATATGAGCTTTATATTTAGTCTCTAGTTAGGATGTAAGGGAGAACCGCTAGACAATTTTTAAATAGACACTTTGAAGCTGCTCTTTCTAAATAAGCGGTACCGAATATATTGTTCTATTCTTATGTTACATCACTATTATTAGGAAAACATTTATATTATTTAATATTTATTTTTATAATATAATATTTAGAATTTAGGAGTTAGAGTTCAATGCAAGTTAAAATAGAACAAAGAATCTAGTTGAACATTTTATTAATATTTTAAACACATCACATTAGTATACATAATAAACAAATGCGCACTTATATAATAGATATGTAAAAACATAATGATAGTATTAAATTAAACAGAAAACTAGCTCTATCATAAATGCTAGAACTATCCTCTTTCTTTATTCTCTTTAACACTAGGATATAGCAATACTATATATTATTTTTGTTGAAGATTCAACATTCATAACATTTCACATCACTTGATACTGCAAAAAAAAAATATAATAGGAAGTAATACTTTTATTTTTTATATACTAAAAAGTCATCACAACATTCAATGTATAAGCATTATAAATAGATATTTTTATTTGTCTTCATTTGAAATAACATATAAAAGTAAATAATTTTCACATGCATGCAACCACTTTTTGTCTATTCCATATTATTGATCAAAATTAGTACGATTTGTATTTCTCTATCTAAGTACTTTGTCTATTTTAAAAATATAAATATAAACTAATTTTTTTTTGTGAAAATAAATACATCATAACTTTTACTGAAAAAGTATAAAATGTTCAACATAACAACATATGTTATCTTGATGTTTTCCATGGTAAGAAATTAAGTGATATTGGATAGAGTGGATGTTATGTGTGAGTTTGATGCAAGGTGGTAGGAATTTATATAGTGACTTTTGAAAAATATTTTTAAGGTTTTTGAGTTTGGTTGTCGTTAATGTTTAATTTGAAATATGAGCTTTATGTTTAGTCTCTAGTTATGATGTAAATGAGAACCGCTAGACAATTTTTAAATACACACTTTGAAGTTGCTCTTTCTAAATAAGCGGTACCGAATATATTGTTCTATTCTTATGTTACATCACTATAATTAGGAAAACATTTATATTATTTAATACTTATTTTTATAATATATTATTTAGATTTTAAGAGTTAGAGTTCAATGCAAGTTAAAATAGAACAAAGAATCTTGTTGAACATTTTATTAATATTTTAAACACATCACATTAGTATACATAATAAACAAATGCGCACTTATATAATAGATATGTAAAAACATAATGATAGTATTAAATTAAACAGAAAACTAGCTCTATCATAAATGCTAGAACTATCCTCTTTCTTTATTCTCTTTAACACTAGGATATAACAATACTATATATTATTTTTGTTGAAGATTCAACATTCATAACATTTCACATCACTTGATACTGCAAAAAAAATATATAATAGGAAGTAATACTTTTATTTTTTATATACTAAAAAGTCATCACAACATTCAATGTATAAGCATTATAAATAGATATTTTTATTTGTCTTCATTTGAAATAACATATAACAGTAAATAATTTTCTCATGCATGCAACCACTTTTTGTCTATTCCATATTATTGATCAAATTTAGAACTGTTTGTTTTTCTCTATCTAAGTACTTTGTTTATTTTAAAAATCTAAATATAAAATAATTTAGCTTTGTGCAAATAAATACATCATAACGTTTACTCAAAAAAATATATTATGTGTGAGTTTGATGCAAGGTGGTAGGAATTTATATAGTGACTTTTAAAAAATATTTTTAAGATTTTTGAGTTTGGTTGTGGTTAATGTTTAATTTGAAATATGAGCTTTATGTTTAGTCTCTAGTTATGATGTAAGGGAGAAGCGCTAGAAAATTTTTAAATAGACACTTTGAAGCTGCTCTTTCTAAATAAACGGTGCCGAATATATTGTTTTATTCTTATGTTACATCACTATTATTATGAAAACATTTATATTATTTAAAACAGATTTTTATAATATAATATTTAGATTTTAGGAGATAGAGTTCAATGCAAGTTAAAATAGAACCAAGAATCTTGTTGAAATTTTTATTAATATTTTAAACACGTCACATTAGTATACATAATAAAAAAATGCGCACTTATATAATAAATATGTAAAAACCTAGTGATAGTATTAAATTAAACAGAAAACTAGCTCTATCATAAATGCTAGAACTATCCGCTTTCGTTATTCTCTTTAACACTAGCATACAATAATACTATATATTAATTTTGTTGAAGATTCAACATTCATAACATTTGACATCACTTGATACTGCAAAAAAAATATATATAATAGGAAGAAATACAATTATTTTTTATATAATAAAATGTCATCACAACATTCAATGTATAAACATTATAAATAAATATTTTTATTTGTCTTCATTTGAAATCACATATAAAAGTAAATAATTTTCTCATGCATGCAACCACTTTTTGTCTATTCCATATTATTGATCAAATTTAGTATTGTTTGTTTTTCTCTGTCTAAGTAATTTGTCTATTTTAAAAATATAAATATAAACTAATTAATTTTTGTGAAAATAAATACATCATAACTTTTACTGAAAAAGTATAAAATTTTCAACATAACAACATATGTTATCTTGAAGTTTCCCATGGTAAGAAATTAAGTGATATTGGATAGAGTGAATGTTATGTGTGAGTTCGATGCAAGGTGGTAGGAATTTATATAGTGACTTTTAAAAAATATTTTTAAGGTTTTTGAGTTTGGTTGTGGTTAATGTTTAATTTGAAATATGAGCTTTATGTTTAGTCTCTAGTTATGAGGTAAGGGAGAAGCGCTAGACAATTTTTAAATAGACACTTTGAAGCTGCACTTTCTAAATAAGCGGTACCGAATACATTGTTCTTTTCTTATGTTACATCACTATTATTATGAAAACATTTATATTATTTAAAACTGATTTTTATAATATAATATTTAGATTTTAGGAGATAGAGTTCAATGCAAGTTAAAATAGAACAAAGAATATTGTTGAACATTTTATTAATATTTTAAACGCATCACTTTAGTATACATAATAAACAAATGCGCACTTATATAATAGATATGTAAAAACCTAGTGATAATATTAAATTAAACAGAAAACTAGCTCTATCATAGTTCCTATTTTGTTATTCTCTTTAACACTAGCATATAGCAATACTATATATTATTTTTATTGAAGATTCAACATTCATAACATTTGACATCACTTGATACTGCAAAATATATATATATATAATTGGAAGGAATACTATTAATTTTTATATAATAAAAAGTCATCACAACAATTAATGTATAAACATTATAAATAGATATTTTTATTTGTCTTCATTTGAAATCACATATAAAAGTGAATAATTTTCTCATGCATGCAACCACTTTTTGTCTATTCCATATTATTGATCAAATTTAGTATTGTTTGTTTTTCTCTGTCTAAGTAATTTGTCTATTTTAAAAATATAAATATAAACTAATTTATTTTTGTGAAAAAAATACATCATAACTTTTACTGAAAAAGTATAAAATGTTCAACATAACAACATATGTTATCTTGAAGTTTCCCATGGTAAGAAGTTAAGTGATATTCGATAGAGTGAATGTTATGTGTGAGTTTGATGCAAGGTGGTAGGAATTTATATAGTGACTTTTAAAAAATATTTTTAAGATTTTTGAGTTTGGTTGTGGTTAATGTTTAATTTGAAATATGAGCTTTATGTTTAGTCTCTAGTTATGATGTAAGGGAGAAGCGCTAGACAATTTTTAAATAGACACTTTGATGCTGCTCTTTCTAAATAAGCGGTACCGAATATATTGTTTTATTCTTATGTTACATCACTATTATTATGAAAACATTTATATTATTTAAAACAGATTTTTATAACATAATATTTAGATTTTAGGAGATAGAGTTCAATGCAAGTTAAAATAGAACCAAGAATCTTGTTGAACATTTTATTAATATTTTAAACACATCACATTAGTATACCTAATAAACAAATGCGCACTTATATAATAAATATGTAAAAACCTAGTGATAGTATTAAATTAAACAGAAAACTAGCTCTATCATAAATGCTAGAACTATCCTCTTTCGTTATTCTCTTTAACACTAGCATACAATAATACTATATATTAATTTTGTTGAAGATTCAACATTCATAACATTTGACATCACTTGATACTGCAAAAAAAATATATATAATAGGAAGAAATACAATTATTTTTTATATAATAAAATGTCATCACAACATTCAATGTATAAACATTATAAATAAATATTTTTATTTGTCTTCATTTGAAATCACATATAAAAGTAAATAATTTTCTCATGCATGCAACCACTTTTTGTCTATTCCATATTATTGATCAAATTTAGTATTGTTTGTTTTTCTCTGTCTAAGTAATTTGTCTATTTTAAAAATATAAATATAAACTAATTAATTTTTGTGAAAATAAATACATCATAACTTTTACTGAAAAAGTATAAAATTTTCAACATAACAACATATGTTATCTTGAAGTTTCCCATGGTAAGAAATTAAGTGATATTGGATAGAGTGAATGTTATGTGTGAGTTCGATGCAAGGTGGTAGGAATTTATATAGTGACTTTTAAAAAATATTTTTAAGGTTTTTGAGTTTGGTTGTGGTTAATGTTTAATTTGAAATATGAGCTTTATGTTTAGTCTCTAGTTATGAGGTAAGGGAGAAGCGCTAGACAATTTTTAAATAGACACTTTGAAGCTGCACTTTCTAAATAAGCGGTACCGAATACATTGTTCTATTCTTATGTTACATCACTATTATTATGAAAACATTTATATTATTTAAAACTGATTTTTATAATATAATATTTAGATTTTAGGAGATAGAGTTCAATGCAAGTTAAAATAGAACAAAGAATATTGTTGAACATTTTATTAATATTTTAAACGCATCACTTTAGTATACATAATAAACAAATGCGCACTTATATAATAGATATGTAAAAACCTAGTGATAATATTAAATTAAACAGAAAACTAGCTCTATCATAGTTCCTATTTTGTTATTCTCTTTAACACTAGCATATAGCAATACTATATATTATTTTTATTGAAGATTCAACATTCATAACATTTGACATCACTTGATACTGCAAAAAATATATATATATAATTGGAAGGAATACTATTAATTTTTATATAATAAAAAGTCATCACAACAATTAATGTATAAACATTATAAATAGATATTTTTATTTGTCTTCATTTGAAATCACATATAAAAGTGAATAATTTTCTCATGCATGCAACCACTTTTTGTCTATTCCATATTATTGATCAAATTTAGTATTGTTTGTTTTTCTCTGTCTAAGTAATTTGTCTATTTTAAAAATATAAATATAAACTAATTTATTTTTGTGAAAAAAATACATCATAACTTTTACTGAAAAAGTATAAAATGTTCAACATAACAACATATGTTATCTTGAAGTTTCCCATGGTAAGAAGTTAAGTGATATTCGATAGAGTGAATGTTATGTGTGAGTTTGATGCAAGGTGGTAGGAATTTATATAGTGACTTTTAAAAAATATTTTTAAGATTTTTGAGTTTGGTTGTGGTTAATGTTTAATTTGAAATATGAGCTTTATGTTTAGTCTCTAGTTATGATGTAAGGGAGAAGCGCTAGACAATTTTTAAATAGACACTTTGATGCTGCTCTTTCTAAATAAGCGGTACCGAATATATTGTTTTATTCTTATGTTACATCACTATTATTATGAAAACATTTATATTATTTAAAACAGATTTTTATAATATAATATTTAGATTTTAGGAGATAGAGTTCAATGCAAGTTAAAATAGAACCAAGAATCTTGTTGAACATTTTATTAATATTTTAAACACATCACATTAGTATACCTAATAAACAAATGCGCACTTATATAATAAATATGTAAAAACCTAGTGATAGTATTAAATTAAACAGAAAACTAGCTCTATCATAAATGCTAGAACTATCCTCTTTCGTTATTCTCTTTAACACTAGCATACAATAATACTATATATTAATTTTGTTGAAGATTCAACATTCATAACATTTGACATCACTTGATACTGCAAAAAAAATATATATAATAGGAAGAAATACAATTATTTTTTATATAATAAAATGTCATCACAACATTCAATGTATAAACATTATAAATAAATATTTTTATTTGTCTTCATTTGAAATCACATATAAAAGTAAATAATTTTCTCATGCATGCAACCACTTTTTGTCTATTCCATATTATTGATCAAATTTAGTATTGTTTGTTTTTCTCTGTCTAAGTAATTTGTCTATTTTAAAAATATAAATATAAACTAATTAATTTTTGTGAAAATAAATACATCATAACTTTTACTGAAAAAGTATAAAATTTTCAACATAACAACATATGTTATCTTGAAGTTTCCCATGGTAAGAAATTAAGTGATATTGGATAGAGTGAATGTTATGTGTGAGTTCGATGCAAGGTGGTAGGAATTTATATAGTGACTTTTAAAAAATATTTTTAAGGTTTTTGAGTTTGGTTGTGGTTAATGTTTAATTTGAAATATGAGCTTTATGTTTAGTCTCTAGTTATGAGGTAAGGGAGAAGCGCTAGACAATTTTTAAATAGACACTTTGAAGCTGCACTTTCTAAATAAGCGGTACCGAATACATTGTTCTATTCTTATGTTACATCACTATTATTATGAAAACATTTATATTATTTAAAACTGATTTTTATAATATAATATTTAGATTTTAGGAGATAGAGTTCAATGCAAGTTAAAATAGAACAAAGAATATTGTTGAACATTTTATTAATATTTTAAACGCATCACTTTAGTATACATAATAAACAAATGCGCACTTATATAATAGATATGTAAAAACCTAGTGATAATATTAAATTAAACAGAAAACTAGCTCTATCATAGTTCCTATTTTGTTATTCTCTTTAACACTAGCATATAGCAATACTATATATTATTTTTATTGAAGATTCAACATTCATAACATTTGACATCACTTGATACTGCAAAAAATATATATATATAATTGGAAGGAATACTATTAATTTTTATATAATAAAAAGTCATCACAACAATTAATGTATAAACATTATAAATAGATATTTTTATTTGTCTTCATTTGAAATCACATATAAAAGTGAATAATTTTCTCATGCATGCAACCACTTTTTGTCTATTCCATATTATTGATCAAATTTAGTATTGTTTGTTTTTCTCTGTCTAAGTAATTTGTCTATTTTAAAAATATAAATATAAACTAATTTATTTTTGTGAAAAAAATACATCATAACTTTTACTGAAAAAGTATAAAATGTTCAACATAACAACATATGTTATCTTGAAGTTTCCCATGGTAAGAAGTTAAGTGATATTCGATAGAGTGAATGTTATGTGTGAGTTTGATGCAAGGTGGTAGGAATTTATATAGTGACTTTTAAAAAATATTTTTAAGATTTTTGAGTTTGGTTGTGGTTAATGTTTAATTTGAAATATGAGCTTTATGTTTAGTCTCTAGTTATGATGTAAGGGAGAAGCGCTAGACAATTTTTAAATAGACACTTTGATGCTGCTCTTTCTAAATAAGCGGTACCGAATATATTGTTTTATTCTTATGTTACATCACTATTATTATGAAAACATTTATATTATTTAAAACAGATTTTTATAATATAATATTTAGATTTTAGGAGATAGAGTTCAATGCAAGTTAAAATAGAACCAAGAATCTTGTTGAACATTTTATTAATATTTTAAACACATCACATTAGTATACCTAATAAACAAATGCGCACTTATATAATAAATATGTAAAAACCTAGTGATAGTATTAAATTAAACAGAAAACTAGCTCTATCATAAATGCTAGAACTATCCTCTTTCGTTATTCTCTTTAACACTAGCATACAATAATACTATATATTAATTTTGTTGAAGATTCAACATTCATAACATTTGACATCACTTGATACTGCAAAAAAAATATATATAATAGGAAGAAATACAATTATTTTTTATATAATAAAATGTCATCACAACATTCAATGTATAAACATTATAAATAAATATTTTTATTTGTCTTCATTTGAAATCACATATAAAAGTAAATAATTTTCTCATGCATGCAACCACTTTTTGTCTATTCCATATTATTGATCAAATTTAGTATTGTTTGTTTTTCTCTGTCTAAGTAATTTGTCTATTTTAAAAATATAAATATAAACTAATTAATTTTTGTGAAAATAAATACATCATAACTTTTACTGAAAAAGTATAAAATTTTCAACATAACAACATATGTTATCTTGAAGTTTCCCATGGTAAGAAATTAAGTGATATTGGATAGAGTGAATGTTATGTGTGAGTTCGATGCAAGGTGGTAGGAATTTATATAGTGACTTTTAAAAAATATTTTTAAGGTTTTTGAGTTTGGTTGTGGTTAATGTTTAATTTGAAATATGAGCTTTATGTTTAGTCTCTAGTTATGAGGTAAGGGAGAAGCGCTAGACAATTTTTAAATAGACACTTTGAAGCTGCACTTTCTAAATAAGCGGTACCGAATACATTGTTCTATTCTTATGTTACATCACTATTATTATGAAAACATTTATATTATTTAAAACTGATTTTTATAATATAATATTTAGATTTTAGGAGATAGAGTTCAATGCAAGTTAAAATAGAACAAAGAATATTGTTGAACATTTTATTAATATTTTAAACGCATCACTTTAGTATACATAATAAACAAATGCGCACTTATATAATAGATATGTAAAAACCTAGTGATAATATTAAATTAAACAGAAAACTAGCTCTATCATAGTTCCTATTTTGTTATTCTCTTTAACACTAGCATATAGCAATACTATATATTATTTTTATTGAAGATTCAACATTCATAACATTTGACATCACTTGATACTGCAAAAAATATATATATATAATTGGAAGGAATACTATTAATTTTTATATAATAAAAAGTCATCACAACAATTAATGTATAAACATTATAAATAGATATTTTTATTTGTCTTCATTTGAAATCACATATAAAAGTGAATAATTTTCTCATGCATGCAACCACTTTTTGTCTATTCCATATTATTGATCAAATTTAGTATTGTTTGTTTTTCTCTGTCTAAGTAATTTGTCTATTTTAAAAATATAAATATAAACTAATTTATTTTTGTGAAAAAAATACATCATAACTTTTACTGAAAAAGTATAAAATGTTCAACATAACAACATATGTTATCTTGAAGTTTCCCATGGTAAGAAGTTAAGTGATATTCGATAGAGTGAATGTTATGTGTGAGTTTGATGCAAGGTGGTAGGAATTTATATAGTGACTTTTAAAAAATATTTTTAAGATTTTTGAGTTTGGTTGTGGTTAATGTTTAATTTGAAATATGAGCTTTATGTTTAGTCTCTAGTTATGATGTAAGGGAGAAGCGCTAGACAATTTTTAAATAGACACTTTGATGCTGCTCTTTCTAAATAAGCGGTACCGAATATATTGTTTTATTCTTATGTTACATCACTATTATTATGAAAACATTTATATTATTTAAAACAGATTTTTATAATATAATATTTAGATTTTAGGAGATAGAGTTCAATGCAAGTTAAAATAGAACCAAGAATCTTGTTGAACATTTTATTAATATTTTAAACACATCACATTAGTATACCTAATAAACAAATGCGCACTTATATAATAAATATGTAAAAACCTAGTGATAGTATTAAATTAAACAGAAAACTAGCTCTATCATAAATGCTAGAACTATCCTCTTTCGTTATTCTCTTTAACACTAGCATACAACAATACTATATATTATTTTTGTTGAGGATTCAACATTCATAACATTTGACATCACTTGATACTGCAAAAAAAAATATATATAATAGGAAGAAATACAATTATTTTTTATATAATAAAAAGTCATCACAACATTCAATGTATAAACATTATAAATAGATATTTTTATTTGTCTTCATTTGAAATCACATATAAAAGTAAATAATTTTCTCATGCATGCAACCACTTTTTGTCTATTCCATATTATTGATCAAATTTAGTATTGTTTGTTTTTATCTGTCTAAGTAATTTGTCTATTTTAAAAATATAAATATAAACTAATTTATTTTTGTGAAAATAAATACATCATAACTTTTACTGAAAAAGTAAAAAATTTTCAACATAACAACATATGTTATCTTGAAGTTTCCCATGGTAAGAAATTAAGTGATATTGGATAGAGTGAATGTTATGTGTGAGTTTGATGCAAGGTGGTAGGAATTTATATATTGACTTTTAAAAAATATTTTTAAGATTTTTGAGTTTGGTTGTGGTTAATGTTTAATTTGAAATATGAGCTTTATGTTTAGTCTCTAGTTATGATGTAAGGGAGAAGCGCTAGAAAATTTTTAAATAGACACTTGAAGCTGCTCTTTCTAAATAAGCGGTGCCGAATATATTGTTTTATTCTTATGTTACATCACTATTATTATGAAAACATTTATATTATTTAAAACAGATTTTTATAATATAATATTTAGATTTTAGGAGATAGAGTTCAATAAAAGTTAAAATAGAACCAAGAATCTTGTTGAAATTTTTATTAATATTTTAAACACATCACATTAGTATACATAATAAACAAATGCGCACTTATATAATAAATATGTAAAAACCTAGTGATAGTATTAAATTAAACAGAAAACTAGCTCTATCATAAATGCTAGAACTATCCGCTTTCGTTATTCTCTTTAACACTAGCATACAATAATACTATATATTATTTTTGTTGAAGATTCAACATTCATAACATTTGACATCACTTGATACTGCAAAAAAAAAATATATAATAGGAAGAAATACAATTATTTTTTATATAATAAAAAGTCATCACAACATTCAATGTATAAACATTATAAATAAATATTTTTATTTGTCTTCATTTGAAATCACATATAAAAGTAAATAATTTTCTCATGCATGCAACCACTTTTTGTCTATTCCATATTATTGATCAAATTTAGTATTGTTTGTTTTTCTCTGTCTAAGTAATTTGTCTATTTTAAAAATATAAATATAAACTAATTAATTTTTGTGAAAATAAATACATCATAACTTTTACTGAAAAAGTATAAAATTTTCAACATAACAACATATGTTATCTTGAAGTTTCCCATGGTAAGAAATTAAGTGATATTGGATAGAGTGAATGTTATGTGTGAGTTCGATGCAAGGTGGTAGGAATTTATATAGTGACTTTTAAAAAATATTTTTAAGGTTTTTGAGTTTGGTTGTGGTTAATGTTTAATTTGAAATAAGAGCTTTATGTTTAGTCTCTAGTTATGAGGTAAGGGAGAAGCGCTAGACAATTTTTAAATAGACACTTTGAAGCTGCACTTTCTAAATAAGCGGTACCGAATACATTGTTCTATTCTTATGTTACATCACTATTATTATGAAAACATTTATATTATTTAAAACTGATTTTTATAATATAATATTTAGATTTTAGGAGATAGAGTTCAATGCAAGTTAAAATAGAACAAAGAATATTGTTGAACATTTTATTAATATTTTAAACGCATCACTTTAGTATACATAATAAACAAATGCGCACTTATATAATAGATATGTAAAAACCTAGTGATAATATTAAATTAAACAGAAAACTAGCTCTATCATAGTTCCTATTTTGTTATTCTCTTTAACACTAGCATATAGCAATACTATATATTATTTTTGTTGAAGATTCAACATTCATAACATTTGACATCACTTGATACTGCAAAAAATATATATATATATAATTGGAAGGAATACTATTAATTTTTATATAATAAAAAGTCATCACAACAATTAATGTATAAATATTATAAATAGATATTTTTATTTGTCTTCATTTGAAATCACATATAAAAGTGAATAATTTTCTCATGCATGCAACCACTTTTTGTCTATTCCATATTATTGATCAAATTTAGTATTGTTTGTTTTTCTCTGTCTAAGTAATTTGTCTATTTTAAAAATATAAATATAAACTAATTTATTTTTGTGAAAATAAATACATCATAACTTTTACTGAAAAAGTATAAAATGTTCAACATAACAACATATGTTATCTTGAAGTTTCCCATGGTAAGAAGTTAAGTGATATTCGATAGACTGAATGTTATGTGTGAGTTTGATGCAAGGTGGTAGGAATTTATATAGTGACTTTTAAAAAATATTTTTAAGATTTTTGAGTTTGGTTGTGGTTAATGTTTAATTTGAAATATGAGCTTTATGTTTAGTCTCTAGTTATGATGTAAGGGAGAAGCGCTAGACAATTTTTAAATAGACACTTTGATGCTGCTCTTTCTAAATAAGCGGTACCGAATATATTGTTTTATTCTTATGTTACATCACTATTATTATGAAAACATTTATATTATTTAAAACAGATTTTTATAATATAATATTTAGATTTTAGGAGATAGAGTTCAATGCAAGTTAAAATAGAACCAAGAATCTTGTTGAACATTTTATTAATATTTTAAACACATCACATTAGTATACCTAATAAACAAATGCGCACTTATATAATAAATATGTAAAAACCTAGTGATAGTATTAAATTAAACAGAAAACTAGCTCTATCATAAATGCTAGAACTATCCTCTTTCGTTATTCTCTTTAACACTAGCATACAACAATACTATATATTATTTTTGTTGAGGATTCAACATTCATAACATTTGACATCACTTGATACTGCAAAAAAAAATATATATATAATAGGAAGAAATACAATTATTTTTTATATAATAAAAAGTCATCACAACATTCAATGTATAAACATTATAAATAGATATTTTTATTTGTCTTCATTTGAAATCACATATAAAAGTAAATAATTTTCTCATGCATGCAACCACTTTTTGTCTATTCCATATTATTGATCAAATTTAGTATTGTTTGTTTTTATCTGTCTAAGTAATTTGTCTATTTTAAAAATATAAATATAAACTAATTTATTTTTGTGAAAATAAATACATCATAACTTTTACTGAAAAAGTAAAAAATTTTCAACATAACAACATATGTTATCTTGAAGTTTCCCATGGTAAGAAATTAAGTGATATTGGATAGAGTGAATGTTATGTGTGAGTTTGATGCAAGGTGGTAGGAATTTATATATTGACTTTTAAAAAATATTTTTAAGATTTTTGAGTTTGGTTGTGGTTAATGTTTAATTTGAAATATGAGCTTTATGTTTAGTCTCTAGTTATGATGTAAGGGAGAAGCGCTAGAAAATTTTTAAATAGACACTTTGAAGCTGCTCTTTCTAAATAAGCGGTGCCGAATATATTGTTTTATTCTTATGTTACATCACTATTATTATGAAAACATTTATATTATTTAAAACAGATTTTTATAATATAATATTTAGATTTTAGGAGATAGAGTTCAATAAAAGTTAAAATAGAACCAAGAATCTTGTTGAAATTTTTATTAATATTTTAAACACATCACATTAGTATACATAATAAACAAATGCGCACTTATATAATAAATATGTAAAAACCTAGTGATAGTATTAAATTAAACAGAAAACTAGCTCTATCATAAATGCTAGAACTATCCGCTTTCGTTATTCTCTTTAACACTAGCATACAATAATACTATATATTATTTTTGTTGAAGATTCAACATTCATAACATTTGACATCACTTGATACTGCAAAAAAAAAATATATAATAGGAAGAAATACAATTATTTTTTATATAATAAAAAGTCATCACAACATTCAATGTATAAACATTATAAATAAATATTTTTATTTGTCTTCATTTGAAATCACATATAAAAGTAAATAATTTTCTCATGCATGCAACCACTTTTTGTCTATTCCATATTATTGATCAAATTTAGTATTGTTTGTTTTTCTCTGTCTAAGTAATTTGTCTATTTTAAAAATATAAATATAAACTAATTAATTTTTGTGAAAATAAATACATCATAACTTTTACTGAAAAAGTATAAAATTTTCAACATAACAACATATGTTATCTTGAAGTTTCCCATGGTAAGAAATTAAGTGATATTGGATAGAGTGAATGTTATGTGTGAGTTCGATGCAAGGTGGTAGGAATTTATATAGTGACTTTTAAAAAATATTTTTAAGGTTTTTGAGTTTGGTTGTGGTTAATGTTTAATTTGAAATAAGAGCTTTATGTTTAGTCTCTAGTTATGAGGTAAGGGAGAAGCGCTAGACAATTTTTAAATAGACACTTTGAAGCTGCACTTTCTAAATAAGCGGTACCGAATACATTGTTCTATTCTTATGTTACATCACTATTATTATGAAAACATTTATATTATTTAAAACTGATTTTTATAATATAATATTTAGATTTTAGGAGATAGAGTTCAATGCAAGTTAAAATAGAACAAAGAATATTGTTGAACATTTTATTAATATTTTAAACGCATCACTTTAGTATACATAATAAACAAATGCGCACTTATATAATAGATATGTAAAAACCTAGTGATAATATTAAATTAAACAGAAAACTAGCTCTATCATAGTTCCTATTTTGTTATTCTCTTTAACACTAGCATATAGCAATACTATATATTATTTTTGTTGAAGATTCAACATTCATAACATTTGACATCACTTGATACTGCAAAAAAAATATATATATATAATTGGAAGGAATACTATTAATTTTTATATAATAAAAAGTCATCACAACAATTAATGTATAAACATTTTAAATAGATATTTTTATTTGTCTTCATTTGAAATCACATATAAAAGTGAATAATTTTCTCATGCATGCAACCACTTTTTGTCTATTCCATATTATTGATCAAATTTAGTATTGTTTGTTTTTCTCTGTCTAAGTAATTTGTCTATTTTAAAAATATAAATATAAACTAATTTATTTTTGTGAAAATAAATACATCATAACTTTTACTGAAAAAGTATAAAATGTTCAACATAACAACATATGTTATCTTGAAGTTTCCCATGGTAAGAAGTTAAGTGATATTCGATAGAGTGAATGTTATGTGTGAGTTTGATGCAAGGTGGTAGGAATTTATATAGTGACTTTTAAAAAATATTTTTAAGATTTTTGAGTTTGGTTGTGGTTAATGTTTAATTTGAAATATGAGCTTTATGTTTAGTCTCTAGTTATGATGTAAGGGAGAAGCGCTAGACAATTTTTAAATAGACACTTTGATGCTGCTCTTTCTAAATAAGCGGTACCGAATATATTGTTTTATTCTTATGTTACATCACTATTATTATGAAAACATTTATATTATTTAAAACAGATTTTTATAATATAATATTTAGATTTTAGGAGATAGAGTTCAATGCAAGTTAAAATAGAACCAAGAATCTTGTTGAACATTTTATTAATATTTTAAACACATCACATTAGTATACCTAATAAACAAATGCGCACTTATATAATAAATATGTAAAAACCTATTGATAGTATTAAATTAAACAGAAAACTAGCTCTATCATAAATGCTAGAAATATCCTCTTTCGTTATTCTATTTAACACTAGCATACAACAATACTATATATTATTTTTGTTGAGGATTCAACATTCATAACATTTGACATCACTTGATACTGCAAAAAAAAAATATATAATAGGAAGAAATACAATTATTTTTTATATAATAAAAAGTCATCACAACATTCAATGTATAAACATTATAAATAGATATTTTTATTTGTCTTCATTTGAAATCACATATAAAAGTAAATAATTTTCTCATGCATGCAACCACTTTTTGTCTATTCCATATTATTGATCAAATTTAGTATTGTTTGTTTTTATCTGTCTAAGTAATTTGTCTATTTTAAAAATATAAATATAAACTAATTTATTTTTGTGAAAATAAATACATCATAACTTTTACTGAAAAAGTATAAAATTTTCAACATAACAACATATGTTATCTTGAAGTTTCCCATGGTAAGAAATTAAGTGATATTGGATAGAGTGAATGTTATGTGTGAGTTTGATGCAAGGTGGGAGGAATTTATATATTGACTTTTAAAAAATATTTGTAAGATTTTTGAGTTTGGTTGTGGTTAATGTTTAATTTGAAATATGAGCTTTATGTTTAGTCTCTAGTTATGATGTAAGGGAGAAGCGCTAGAAAATTTTTAAATAGACACTTTGAAGCTACTCTTTCTAAATAAGCGGTGCCGAATATATTGTTTTATTCTTATGTTACATCACTATTATTATGAAAACATTTATATTATTTAAAACAGATTTTTATAATATAATATTTAGATTTTAGGAGATAGAGTTCAATAAAAGTTAAAATAGAACCAAGAATCTTGTTGAAATTTTTATTAATATTTTAAACACATCACATTAGTATACATAATAAACAAATGCGCACTTATATAATAAATATGTAAAAACCTAGTGATAGTATTAAATTAAACAGAAAACTAGCTCTATCATAAATGCTAGAACTATCCGCTTTCGTTATTCTCTTTAACACTAGCATACAATAATACTATATATTATTTTTGTTGAAGATTCAACATTCATAACATTTGACATCACTTGATACTGCAAAAAAAAATATATAATAGGAAGAAATACAATTATTTTTTATATAATAAAAAGTCATCACAACATTCAATGTATAAACATTATAAATAAATATTTTTATTTGTCTTCATTTGAAATCACATATAAAAGTGAATAATTTTCTCATGCATGCAACCACTTTTTGTCTATTCCATATTATTGATCAAATTTAGTATTGTTTGTTTTTCTCTGTCTAAGTAATTTGTCTATTTTAAAAATATAAATATAAACTAATTTATTTTTGTGAAAATAAATACATCATAACTTTTACTGAAAAAGTATAAAATGTTCAACATAACAACATATGTTATCTTGAAGTTTCCCATGGTAAGAAGTTAAGTGATATTCGATAGAGTGAATGTTATGTGTGAGTTTGATGCAAGGTGGTAGGAATTTATATAGTGACTTTTAAAAAATATTTTTAAGATTTTTGAGTTTGGTTGTGGTTAATGTTTAATTTGAAATATGAGCTTTATGTTTAGTCTCTAGTTATGATGTAAGGGAGAAGCGCTAGAAAATTTTTAAATAGACACTTTGAAGCTGCTCTTTCTAAATAAGCGGTGCCGAATATATTGTTTTATTCTTATGTTACATCACTATTATTATGAAAACATTTATATTATTTAAAACAGATTTTTATAATATAATATTTAGATTTTAGGAGATAGAGTTGAATGCAAGTTAAAATAGAACCAAGAATCTTGTTGAAATTTTTATTAATATTTTAAACACATCACATTAGTATACATAATAAACAAATGCGCACTTATATAATAAATATGTAAAAACCTAGTGATAGTATTAAATTAAACAGAAAACTAGCTCTATCATAAATGCTAGAACTATCCGCTTTCGTTATTCTCTTTAACACTAGCATACAATAATACTATATATTATTTTTGTTGAAGATTCAACATTCATAACATTTGACATCACTTGATACTGCAAAAAAAAAAATATAATAGGAAGAAATACAATTATTTTTTATATAATAAAAAGTCATCACAACATTCAATGTATAAACATTATAAATAAATATTTTTATTTGTCTTCATTTGAAATCACATATAAAAGTAAATAATTTTCTCATGCATGCAACCACTTTTTGTCTATTCCATATTATTGATCAAATTTAGTATTGTTTGTTTTTCTCTGTCTAAGTAATTTGTCTATTTTAAAAATATAAATATAAACTAATTAATTTTTGTGAAAATAAATACATCATAACTTTTACTGAAAAAGTATAAAATTTTCAACATAACAACATATGTTATCTTGAAGTTTCCCATGGTAAGAAATTAAGTGATATTGGATAGAGTGAATGTTATGTGTGAGTTCGATGCAAGGTGGTAGGAATTTATATAGTGACTTTTAAAAAATATTTTTAAGGTTTTTGAGTTTGGTTGTGGTTTATGTTTAATTTGAAATATGAGCTTTATGTTTAGTCTCTAGTTATGAGGTAAGGGAGAAGCGCTAGACAATTTTTAAATAGACACATTGAAGCTGCACTTTCTAAATAAGCGGTACCGAATACATTGTTCTATTCTTATGTTACATCACTATTATTATGAAAACATTTATATTATTTAAAACAGATTTTTATAATATAATATTTAGATTTTAGGAGATAGAGTTCAATGCAAGTTAAAATAGAACAAAGAATATTGTTGAACATTTTATTAATATTTTAAACGCATCACTTTAGTATACATAATAAACAAATGCGCACTTATATAATAGATATGTAAAACCTAGTGATAGGATTAAATTAAACAGAAAACTAGCTCTATCATAGTTCCTATTTTGTTATTCTCTTTAACACTAGCATATAGCAATACTATATATTATTTTTGTTGAAGATTCAACATTCATAACATTTGACATCACTTGATACTGCAAAAAATATATATATATATAATTGGAAGGAATACTATTAATTTTTATATAATAAAAAGTCATCACAACAATTAATGTATAAACATTATAAATAGATATTTTTATTTGTCTTCATTTGAAATCACATATAAAAGTGAATAATTTTCTCATACATGCAACCACTTTTTGTCTATTCCATATTATTGATCAAATTTAGTATTGTTTGTTTTTCTCTGTCTAAGTAATTTGTCTATTTTAAAAATATAAATATAAACTAATTTATTTTTGTGAAAATAAATACATCATAACTTTTACTGAAAAAGTATAAAATGTTCAACATAACAACATATGTTATCTTGAAGTTTCCCATGGTAAGAAATTAAGTGATATTCGATAGACTGAATGTTATGTGTGAGTTCGATGCAAGGTGGTAGGAATTTATATAGTGACTTTTAAAAAATATTTTTAAGGTTTTTGAGTTTGGTTGTGGTTTATGTTTAATTTGAAATATGAGCTTTATGTTTAGTCTCTAGTTATGAGGTAAGGGAGAAGCGCTAGACAATTTTTAAATAGACACATTGAAGCTGCACTTTCTAAATAAGCGGTACCGAATACATTGTTCTATTCTTATGTTACATCACTATTATTATGAAAACATTTATATTATTTAAAACAGATTTTTATAATATAATATTTAGATTTTAGGAGATAGAGTTCAATGCAAGTTAAAATAGAACAAAGAATATTGTTGAACATTTTATTAATATTTTAAACGCATCACTTTAGTATACATAATAAACAAATGCGCACTTATATAATAGATATGTAAAAACCTAGTGATAGGATTAAATTAAACAGAAAACTAGCTCTATCATAGTTCCTATTTTGTTATTCTCTTTAACACTAGCATATAGCAATACTATATATTATTTTTGTTGAAGATTCAACATTCATAACATTTGACATCACTTGATACTGCAAAAAATATATATATATAATTGGAAGGAATACTATTAATTTTTATATAATAAAAAGTCATCACAACAATTAATGTATAAACATTATAAATAGATATTTTTATTTGTCTTCATTTGAAATCACATATAAAAGTGAATAATTTTCTCATACATGCAACCACTTTTTGTCTATTCCATATTATTGATCAAATTTAGTATTGTTTGTTTTTCTCTGTCTAAGTAATTTGTCTATTTTAAAAATATAAATATAAACTAATTTATTTTTGTGAAAATAAATACATCATAACTTTTACTGAAAAAGTATAAAATGTTCAACATAACAACATATGTTATCTTGAAGTTTCCCATGGTAAGAAGTTAAGTGATATTCGATAGAGTGAATGTTATGTGTGAGTTTGATGCAAGGTGGTAGGAATTTATATAGTGACTTTTAAAAAATATTTTTAAGATTTTTGAGTTTGGTTGTGGTTAATGTTTAATTTGAAATATGAGCTTTATGTTTAGTCTCTAGTTATGATGTAAGGGAGAAGCGCTAGAAAATTTTTAAATAGACACTTTGAAGCTGCTCTTTCTAAATAAGCGGTGCCGAATATATTGTTTTATTCTTATGTTACATCACTATTATTATGAAAACATTTATATTATTTAAAACAGATTTTTATAATATAATATTTAGATTTTAGGAGATAGAGTTGAATGCAAGTTAAAATAGAACCAAGAATCTTGTTGAAATTTTTATTAATATTTTAAACACATCACATTAGTATACATAATAAACAAATGCGCACTTATATAATAAATATGTAAAAACCTAGTGATAGTATTAAATTAAACAGAAAACTAGCTCTATCATAAATGCTAGAACTATCCGCTTTCGTTATTCTCTTTAACACTAGCATACAATAATACTATATATTATTTTTGTTGAAGATTCAACATTCATAACATTTGACATCACTTGATACTGCAAAAAAAAATATATAATAGGAAGAAATACAATTATTTTTTATATAATAAAAAGTCATCACAACATTCAATGTATAAACATTATAAATAAATATTTTTATTTGTCTTCATTTGAAATCACATATAAAAGTAAATAATTTTCTCATGCATGCAACCACTTTTTGTCTATTCCATATTATTGATCAAATTTAGTATTGTTTGTTTTTCTCTGTCTAAGTAATTTGTCTATTTTAAAAATATAAATATAAACTAATTAATTTTTGTGAAAATAAATACATCATAACTTTTACTGAAAAAGTATAAAATTTTCAACATAACAACATATGTTATCTTGAAGTTTCCCATGGTAAGAAATTAAGTGATATTGGATAGAGTGAATGTTATGTGTGAGTTCGATGCAAGGTGGTAGGAATTTATATAGTGACTTTTAAAAAATATTTTTAAGGTTTTTGAGTTTGGTTGTGGTTTATGTTTAATTTGAAATATGAGCTTTATGTTTAGTCTCTAGTTATGAGGTAAGGGAGAAGCGCTAGACAATTTTTAAATAGACACATTGAAGCTGCACTTTCTAAATAAGCGGTACCGAATACATTGTTCTATTCTTATGTTACATCACTATTATTATGAAAACATTTATATTATTTAAAACAGATTTTTATAATATAATATTTAGATTTTAGGAGATAGAGTTCAATGCAAGTTAAAATAGAACAAAGAATATTGTTGAACATTTTATTAATATTTTAAACGCATCACTTTAGTATACATAATAAACAAATGCGCACTTATATAATAGATATGTAAAACCTAGTGATAGGATTAAATTAAACAGAAAACTAGCTCTATCATAGTTCCTATTTTGTTATTCTCTTTAACACTAGCATATAGCAATACTATATATTATTTTTGTTGAAGATTCAACATTCATAACATTTGACATCACTTGATACTGCAAAAAATATATATATATAATTGGAAGGAATACTATTAATTTTTATATAATAAAAAGTCATCACAACAATTAATGTATAAACATTATAAATAGATATTTTTATTTGTCTTCATTTGAAATCACATATAAAAGTGAATAATTTTCTCATACATGCAACCACTTTTTGTCTATTCCATATTATTGATCAAATTTAGTATTGTTTGTTTTTCTCTGTCTAAGTAATTTGTCTATTTTAAAAATATAAATATAAACTAATTTATTTTTGTGAAAATAAATACATCATAACTTTTACTGAAAAAGTATAAAATGTTCAACATAACAACATATGTTATCTTGAAGTTTCCCATGGTAAGAAATTAAGTGATATTCGATAGACTGAATGTTATGTGTGAGTTTGATGCAAGGTGGTAGGAATTTATATAGTGACTTTTAAAAAATATTTTTAAGATTTTTGTGTTTGGTTGTGGTTAATGTTTAATTTGAAATATAAGCTTTATCTTTAGTCTCTAGTTATGATGTAAGGGAGAAGCGCTAGACAATTTTTAAATAGACACTTTGATGCTGCTCTTTCTAAATAAGCGGGTACCGAATATATTGTTTTATTCTTATGTTACATCACTATTATTATGAAAACATTTATATTATTTAAAACAGATTTTTATAATATAATATTTAGATTTTAGGAGATAGAGTTCAATGCAAGTTAAAATAGAACCAAGAATCTTGTTGAACATTTTATTAATATTTTAAACACATCACATTAGTATACCTAATAAACAAATGCGCACTTATATAATAAATATGTAAAAACCTAGTGATAGTATTAAATTAAACAGAAAACTAGCTCTATCCTAAATGCTAGAACTATCCTCTTTCGTTATTCTCTTTAACACTAGTATACAACAATACTATATATTATTTTTGTTGAGGATTCAACATTCATAACATTTGACATCACTTGATACTGCAAAAAAAAATATATATAATAGGAAGAAATACAATTATTTTTTATATAATAAAAAGTCATCACAACATTCAATGTATAAACATTATAAATAGATATTTTTATTTGTCTTCATTTGAAATCACATATAAAAGTAAATAATTTTCTCATGCATGCAACCACTTTTTGTCTATTCCATATTATTGATCAAATTTAGTATTGTTTGTTTTTCTCTGTCTAAGTAATTTGTCTATTTTAAAAATATAAATATAAACTAATTTATTTTTGTGAAAATAAATACATCATAACTTTTACTGAAAAAGTATAAAATGTTCAACATAATAACATATGTTATCTTGAAGTTTCCCATGGTAAGAAATTAAGTGATATTGGATAGAGTGAATGTTATGTGTGAGTTTGATACAAGGTGGTAGGTATTTATATAGTGACTTTTAAAAAATATTTTTAAGATTTTTGAGTTTGGTTGTGGTTAATGTTTAATTTGAAATATGAGCTTTATGTTTAGTCTCTAGTTATGATGTAAGGGAGAAGCGCTAGACAATTTTTAAATAGACACTTTGAAGTTGCTCTTTCTAAATAAGCGGTACCGAATATATTGTTCTATTCTTATGTTACATCACTATTATTATGAAAACATTTATATTATTTAAAACTGATTTTTATAATATAATATTTAGATTTTAGGAGATAGAGTTCAATGCAAGTTAAAATAGAACAAAGAATATTGTTGAACATTTTATTAATATTTTAAGCACATCACTTTAGTATACATAATAAACAAATGCGCACTTATATAATAGATATGTAAAAACCTAGTGATAGTATTAAATTAAACATAAAACTAGCTCTATCATAGTTCCTATTTTGTTATTCTCTTTAACACTAGCATATAGCAATACTATATATTATTTTTGTTGAAGATTCAACATTCATAACATTTGACATCACTTGATACTGCAAAAAATATATATATAATTGGAAGGATCACTATTAATTTTTATATAATAAAAAGTCATCACAACAATTAATGTATAAACATTATAAATAGATATTTTTATTTGTCTTCATTTGAAATCACATATAAAAGTGAATAATTTTCTCATGCATGCAACCACTTTTTGTCTATTCCATATTATTGATCAAATTTAGTATTGTTTGTTTTTCTCTGTCTAAGTAATTTGTCTATTTTAAAAATATAAATATAAACTAATTTATTTTTGTGAAAATAAATACATCATAACTTTTACTGAAAAAGCATAAAATGTTCAACATAACAACATATGTTATCTTGAAGTTTCCCATGGTAAGAAATTAAGTGATATTCGATAGAGTGAATGTTATGTGTGAGTTTGATGCAAGGTGGTAGGAATTTATATAGTGACTTTTAAAAAATATTTTTAAGATTTTTGAGTTTGATTGTGGTTAATGTTTAATTTGAAATATGAGCTTTATGTTTAGTCTCTAGTTATGATGTAAGGGAGAAGGGCTAGACAATTTTTAAATAGACACTTTGAAGCTGCTCTTTCTAAATAAGCGGTGCCGAATATATTGTTTTATTCTTATGTTACATCACTATTATTATGAAAACATTTATATTATTTAAAATAGATTTTTTGTAATATAATATTTAGATTTTAGGAGATAGAGTTCAATGCAAGTTAAAATAGAACCAAGAATCTTGTTGAGCATTTTATTAATATTTTAAACACATCACATTAGTATACCTAATAAACAAATGCGCACTTATATAATAAATATGTAAAAACCTAGTGATAGTATTAAATTAAACTGAAAACTAGCTCTATCATAAATGCTAGAACTATCCTCTTTCGTTATTCTCTTTAACACTAGCATACAACAATACTATATATTATTTTTGTTGAGGATTCAACATTCATAACATTTGACATCACTTGATACTGCAAAAAAAAAAAATATATATAATAGGAAGAAATACAATTATTTTTTATATAATAAAAAGTCATCACAACATTCAATGTATAAACATTATAAATAAATATTTTTATTTGTCTTCATTTGAAATCACATATAAAAGTAAATAATTTTCTCATGCATGCAACCACTTTTTGTCTATTCCATATTATTGATCAAATTTAGTATTGTTTGTTTTTCTCTGTCTAAGTAATTTGTCTATTTTAAAAATATAAATATAAACTAATTTATTTTTGTGAAAATAAATACATCATAACTTTTACTGAAAAAGTATAAAATGTTCAACATAACAACATATGTTATCTTGAAGTTTCCCATGGTAAGAAATTAAGTGATATTCGATAGAGTGAATGTTATGTGTGAGTTTGATGCAAGGTGGTAGGAATTTATATAGTGACTTTTAAAAAATATTTTTAAGATTTTTGAGTTTGATTGTGGTTAATGTTTAATTTGAAATATGAGCTTTATGTTTAGTCTCTAGTTATGATGTAAGGGAGAAGGGCTAGACAATTTTTAAATAGACACTTTGAAGCTGCTCTTTCTAAATAAGCGGTGCCGAATATATTGTTTTATTCTTATGTTACATCACTATTATTATGAAAACATTTATATTATTTAAAATAGATTTTTTGTAATATAATATTTAGATTTTAGGAGATAGAGTTCAATGCAAGTTAAAATAGAACCAAGAATCTTGTTGAACATTTTATTAATATTTTAAACACATCACATTAGTATACCTAATAAACAAATGCGCACTTATATAATAAATATGTAAAAACCTAGTGATAGTATTAAATTAAACTGAAAACTAGCTTTATCATAAATGCTAGAACTATCCTCTTTCGTTATTCTCTTTAACACTAGCATACAACAATACTATATATTATTTTTGTTGAGGATTCAACATTCATAACATTTGACATCACTTGATACTGCAAAAAAAAAATATATATAATAGGAAGAAATACAATTATTTTTTATATAATAAAAAGTCATCACAACATTCAATGTATAAACATTATAAATAAATATTTTTATTTGTCTTCATTTGAAATCACATATAAAAGTAAATAATTTTCTCATGCATGCAACCACTTTTTGTCTATTCCATATTATTGATCAAATTTAGTATTGTTTGTTTTTCTCTGTCTAAGTAATTTGTCTATTTTAAAAATATAAATATAAACTAATTTATTTTTGTGAAAATAAATACATCATAACTTTTACTGAAAAAGTATAAAATTTTCAACATAACAACATATGTTATCTTGAAGTTTCCCATGGTAAGAAATTAAGTGATATTAGATAGAGTGAATGTTATGTGTGAGTTCGATGCAAGGTGGTATGAATTTATATAGTGACTTTTAAAAAATATTTTTAAGGTTTTTGAGTTTGGTTGTGGTTAATGTTTAATTTGAAATATGAGCTTTATGTTTAGTCTCTAGTTATGAGGTAAGGGAGAAGCGCTAGACAATTTTTAAATAGACACTTTGAAGCTGCACTTTCTAAATAAGCGGTACCGAATATATTGTTCTATTCTTATGTTACATCACTATTATTATGAAAACATTTATATTATTTAAAACTGATTTTTATAATATAATATTTAGATTTTAGGAGATAGAGTTCAATGCAAGTTAAAATAGAACAAAGAATATTGTTGACAATTTTATTAATATTTTAAACACATCACTTTAGTATACATAATAAACAAATGCGCACTTATATAATAGATATGTAAAAACCTAGTGATAGTATTAAATTAAACAGAAAACTAGCTCTATCATAGTTCCTATTTTGTTATTCTCTTTAACACTAGCATATAGCAATACTATATATTATTTTTGTTGAAGATTCAACATTCATAACATTTGACATCACTTGATACTGCAAAAAATATATATATAATTGGAAGGATCACTATTAATTTTTATATAATAAAAAGTCATCACAACAATTAATGTATAAACATTATAAATAGATATTTTTATTTGTCTTCATTTGAAATCACATATAAAAGTGAATAATTTTCTCATGCATGCAACCACTTTTTGTCTATTCCATATTATTGATCAAATTTAGTATTGTTTGTTTTTCTCTGTCTAAGTAATTTGTCTATTTTAAAAATATAAATATAAACTAATTTATTTTTGTGAAAATAAATACATCATAACTTTTACTGAAAAAGTATAAAATGTTCAACATAACAACATATGTTATCTTGAAGTTTCCCATGGTAAGAAATTAAGTGATATTGGATAGAGTGAATGTTATGTGTGAGTTTGATGCAAGGTGGTAGGAATTTATATAGTGACTTTTAAAAAATATTTTTAAGATTTTTGAGTTTGGTTGTGGTTAATGTTTAATTTGAAATATGAGCTTTATGTTTAGTCTCTAGTTATGATGTAAGGGAGAAGCGCTAGACAATTTTTAAATAGACACTTTGAAGCTGCTATTTCTAAATAAGCGGTACCGAATATATTGTTTTATTCTTATGTTACATCACTATTATTATGAAAACATTAATATTATTTAAAAAAGATTTTTATAATATAATATTTAGATTTTAGGAGATAGAGTTCAATGCAAGTTAAAATAGAACCAAGAATCTTGTTGAACATTTTATTAATATTTTAAACACATCACATTAGTATACCTAATAAACAAATGCGCACTTATATAATAAATATGTAAAAACCTAGTGATAGTATTAAATTAAACAGAAAACTAGCTCTATCATAAATGCTAGAACTATCCTCTTTCGTTATTCTCTTAAACACTAGCATACAACAATACTATATATTATTTTTGTTGAGGATTCAACATTGATAACATTTGACATCACTTGATACTACAAAAAAAAATATATATAATAGGAAGAAATACAATTATTTTTTATATAACAAAAAGTCATCACAACATTCAATGTATAAACATTATAAATAGATATTTTTATTTGTCTTCATTTGAAATCACATATAAAAGTAAATAATTTTCTCATGCATGCAACCACTTTTTGTCTATTCCATATTATTGATCAAATTTAGTATTGTTTGTTTTTCTCTGTCTAAGTAATTTGTCTATTTTAAAAATATAAATATAAACTAATTTATTTTTGTGAATATAAATACCTCATAACTTTTACTGAAAAAGTATAAAATGTTCAACATAATAACATATGTTATCTTTAAGTTTCCCATGGTAAGAAATTAAGTGATATTGGATAGAGTGAATGTTATGTGTGAGTTTGATGCAAGGTGGTAGGAATTTATATAGTGACTTTTAAAAAATATTTTTAAGATTTTTGAGTTTGGTTGTGGTTAATGTTTAATTTGAAATATGAGCTTTATGTTTAGTCTCTAGTTATGATGTAAGGGAGAAGCGCTAGACAATTTTTAAATAGACACTTTGAAGTTGCTCTTTCTAAATAAGCGGTGCCGAATATATTGTTTTATTCTTATGTTACATCACTATTATTATGAAAACATTTATATTATTTAAAAAAGATTTTTATAATATAATATTTAGATTTTAGGAGATAGAATTCAATGCAAGTTAAAATAGAACCAAGAATCTTGTTGAACATTTTATTAATATTTTAAACACATCACATTAGTATACATAATAAACAAATGCACACTTATATAATAAATATGTAAAAAACTAGTGATAGTATTAAATTAAACAGAAAACTAGCTCTATCATAAATGCTAGAACTATCCTCTTTTGTTATTCTCTTTAACACTAGCATACAACAATACTATGTATTATTTTTGTTGAGGATTCAACATTCATAACATTTGACATCACTTGATACTACAAAATATATATATATATATATATATATATATATATATATATATATATATATATATATATATATATATATATATATATATATATATATATATATATATATATATATATATATATATATATATATATATATATATATATATATATATATATATATATATATATATATATATATATATATATATAATAGGAAGAAATACAATTATTTTTTATATAATAAAAAGTCATCACAACATTCAATGTATAAACATTATAAATAGATATTTTTATTTGTCTTCATTTGAAATCACATATAAAAGTAAATAATTTTCTCATGCATGCAACCACTTTTTGTCTATTCCATATTATTGATCAAATTTAGTATTGTTTGTTTTTCTCTGTCTAAGTAATTTGTCTATTTTAAAAATATAAATATAAACTAATTTATTTTTGTGAAAATAAATACATCATAACTTTTACTGAAAAAGTATAAAATGTTCAACATAATAACATATGTTATCTTTAAGTTTCCCATGGTAAGAAATTAAGTGATATTGGTTAGAGTGAATGTTATGTGTGAGTTTGATGCAAGGTGGTAGGAATTTATATAGTGACTTTTAAAAAATATTTTTAAGATTTTTGAGTTTGGTTGTGGTTAATGTTTAATTTGAAATATGAGCTTTATGTTTAGTCTCTAGTTATGATGTAAGGGAGAAGCGCTAGACAATTTTTAAATAGACACTTTGAAGTTTCTCTTTCTAAATAAGCGGTGCCGAATATATTGTTTTATTCTTATGTTACATCACTATTATTATGAAAACATTTATATTATTTAAAAAAGATTTTTATAATATAATATTTAGATTTTAGGAGATAGAATTCAATGCAAGTTAAAATAGAACCAAGAATCTTGTTTAACATTTTATTAATATTTTAAACACATCACATTAGTATACATAATAAACAAATGCACACTTATATAATAAATATGTAAAAAACTAGTGATAGTATTAAATTAAACAGAAAACTAGCTCTATCATAAATGCTAGAACTATCCTCTTTTGTTATTCTCTTTAACACTAGCATACAACAATACTATGTATTATTTTTGTTGAGGATTCAACATTCATAACATTTGACATCACTTGATACTGCAAAATATATATATATATATATATATATATATATATATATATATATATATATATATATATATATATATATATATATATATATATATATATATATATATATATAATAGGAAGAAATACAATTATTTTTTATATAATAAAAAGTCATCACAACATTCAATGTATAAACATTATAAATTGATATTTTTATTTGTCTTCATTTGAAATCACATATAAAAGTAAATAATTTTCTCATGCATCCAACCACTTTTTGTCTATTCCATATTATTGATCAAATTTAGTATTGTTTGTTTTTCTCTGTCTAACTAATTTGTCTATTTTAAAAATATAAATATAAACTAATTTATTTTTGTGAAAATAAATACATCATAACTTTTACTGAAAAAGTATAAAATGTTCAACATAACAACATATGTTATCTTGAAGTTTCCCATGGTAAGAAATTAAGTGATATTGGATAGAGTGAATGTTATGTGTGAGTTTGATGCAAGGTGGTAGGAATTTATATAGTGACTTTTAAAAAATATTTTTAAGATTTTTGAGTTTTGTTGTGGTTAATGTTTAATTTGAAATATGAGCTTTATGTTTAGTCTCTAGTTATGATGTAAGGGAGAAGCGCTAGACAATTTTTAAATAGACACTTTGAAGTTGCTCTTTCTAAATAAGCGGTGCCGAATATATTGTTTAATTCTTATGTTACATCACTATTATTATGAAAACATTTATATTATTTAAAAAAGATTTTTATAATATAATATTTAGATTTTAGGAGATAGAGTTCAATGCAAGTTAAAATAGAACCAAGAATCTTGTGGAACATTTTATTAATATTTTAAACACATCACATTAGTATACATAATAAACAAATGCACACTTATATAATAAATATGTAAAAAACTAGTGATAGTATTAAATTAAACAGAAAACTAGCTCTATCATAAATGCTAGAACTATCCTCTTTTGTTATTCTCTTTAACACTAGCATACAACAATACTATGTATTATTTTTGTTGAGGATTCAACATTCATAACATTTGACATCACTTGATACTGGAAAAAATATATATATAATAGGAAGAAATACAATTATTTTTTATATAATAAAAAGTCATCACAACATTCAATGTATAAACATTATAAATAGATATTTTTATTTGTCTTCATTTGAAGTCACATATAAAAGTAAATAATTTTCTCATGCATCCAACCACTTTTTGTCTATTCCATATTATTGATCAAATTTAGTATTGTTTGTTTTTCTCTGTCTAAGTAATTTGTCTATTTTAAAAATATAAATATAAACTAATTTATTTTTGTGAAAATAAATACATCATAACTTTTACTGAAAAAGTATAAAATGTTCAACATAACAACATATGTTATCTTGAAGTTTCCCATGGTAAGAAATTAAGTGATATTGGATAGAGTGAATGTTATGTGTGAGTTTGATGCAAGGTGGTAAGAATTTATATAGTGACTTTTAAAAAATATTTTTAAGATTTTTGAGTTTGGTTGTGGTTAATGTTTAATTTGAAATATGAGCTTTATGTTTAGTCTCTAGTTATGATGTAAGGGATAAGCGCTAGACAATTTTTAAATAGACACTTTGAAGTTGCTCTTTCTAAATAAGCGGTGCCGAATATATTTTTTTATTCTTACGTTACATCACTATTATTATGAAAACATTTATATTATTTAAAAAAGATTTTTATAATATAATATTTAGATTTTAGGAGATAGAGTTCAATGCAAGTTAAAATAGAACCAAGAATCTTGTTGATCATTTTATTAATATTTTAAACACATCACATTAGTATACATAATAAACAAATGCACACTTATATAATAAATATGTAAAAAACTAGTGATAGTATTAAATTAAACAGAAAACTAGCTCTATCATAAATGCTAGAACTATCCTCTTTTGTTATTCTCTTTAACACTAGCATACAACAATACTATGTATTATTTTTGTTGAGGATTCAACATTCATAACATTTGACATCACTTGATACTGCAAAAAAAATATATATAATAGGAAGAAATACAATTATTTTTTATATAATAAAAAGTCATCACAACATTCAATGTATAAACATTATAAATAGATATTTTTATTTGTCTTCATTTGAAATCACATATAAAAGTAAATAATATTCTCATGCATCCAACCACTTTTTGTCTATTCCATATTATTGATCAAATTTAGTATTGTTTGTTTTTCTCTGTCTAAGTAATTTGTCTATTTTAAAAATATAAATATAAACTAATTTATTTTTGTGAAAATAAATACATCATAACTTTTACTTAAAAAGTATAAAATGTTCAACACAATAACATATGTTATCTTGAAGTTTCCCATGGTAAGAAATTAAGTGATGTTGGATAGAGTGAATGTTATGTGTGAGTTTGATGCAAGGTGGTAGGAATTTATATAGTGACTTTTAAAAAATATTTTATAGATTTTTGAGTTAGGTTGTGGTTAATGATTAATTTGAAATATGAGCTTTATGTTTAGTCTCTAGTTATGATGTAAGGGAGAAGCGCTAGACAATTTTTAAATAGACACTTTGAAGCTGCTCTTTCTAAATAAGCGGTGCCGAATATATTGTTTTATTGTTATGTTACATCACTATTATTATGAAAACATTTATATTATTTAAAACAACTTTTTATAATATAATATTTAGATTTTAGGAGATAGCGTTCGATGCAAGTTAAAATAGAACCAAGAATCTTGTTGAACATTTTATTAATATTTTAAACACATCACATTAGTATACATAATAAACAAATGCGCACTTATATAATAAATATGTAAAAACCTAGTGATAGTATTAAATTAAACAGAAAACTAGCTCTATCATAAATGCTAGAACTATCCTATTTTGTTATTCTCTTTAACACTAGCATATAGCAATACTATATATTATTTTTGTTGAAGATTCAACATTCATAACATTTGACATCACTTGATACTGCAAAAAATATATATATAATAGGAAGAAATACAATTATTTTTTATATAATAAAAAGTCATTACAACATTCAATGTATAAACATTATAAATAGATATTTTTATTTGTCTTCATTTGAAATCACATATAAAAGTAAATAATTTTCTCATGCATGCAACCACTTTTTGTCTATTCCATATTATTGATCAATTTTACTATTGTTTGTTTTTCTCTGTCTAAGTAATTTGTCTATTTTAAAAATATAAATATAAACTAATTTATTTTAGTGAAAATAAATACATCGTAACTTTTACAGAAAAAGTATAAAATGTTCAACATAAAAACATATGTTATCTTGAAGTTTCCCATGGTAAGAAATTAAGTGATATTGGATAGAGTGAATGTTATGTGTGAGTTCGATGCAAGGTGGTAGGAATTTATATAGTGACTTTTAAAAAATATTTTTAAGGTTTTTGAGTTTGGTTGTGGTTAATGTTTAATTTGAAATATGAGCTTTATGTTTAGTCTCTAGTTATGAGGTAAGGGAGAAGCGCTAGACAATTTTTAAATAGACACTTTGAAGCTGCTCTTTCTAAATAAGCGGTACCGAATATATTGTTTTATTCTTATGTTACATCACTATTATTATGAAAACATTTATATTATTTAAAACAGATTTTTATAATATAATATTTAGATTTTAGGAGATAGAGTTCAATGCAAGTTAAAATAGAACGAAGAATCTTGTTGAACATTTTATTAATATTTTAAACACATCACATTAGTATACATAATAAACAAATGTGCACTTATATAATAGATATGTAAAAATCTAGTGATAGTATTAAATTAAACAGAAAACTAGCTCTATCATAAATGCTAGAACTATCCTCTTTCGTTATTCTCTTTAACACTAGCATACAACAATACTATATATTATTTTTGTTGAGGATTCAACATTCATAACATTTGACATCACTTGATACTGCAAAAAATATATATATAATAGGAAGAAATAGAATTATTTTTTATATAATAAAAAGTCATCACAACATTCAATGTATAAACATTATAAATAGATATTTTTATTTGTCTTCATTTGAAATCACATATAAAAGTAAATAATTTTCTCATGCATCCAACCACTTTTTGTCTATTCCATATTATTGATCAAATTTAGTATTGTTTGTTTTTCTCTGTCTAAGTAATTTGTCTATTTTAAACATATAAATATAAACTAATTTATTTTTGTGAAAATAAATACATCATAACTTTTACTGAAAAAGTATAAAATGTTCAACATAACAACATATGTTATCTTGAAGTTTCCCATGGTAAGAAATTAAGTGATATTGGATAGAGTGAATGTTATGTGTGAGTTTCATGCTAGGTGGTAGGAATTTATATAGTGACTTTTAAAAAATATTTTTAAGATTTTTGAGTTTGGTTGTGGTTAATGATTAATTTGAAATATGAGCTTTATGTTTAGTCTCTAGTTATGATGTTAGGGAGAAGCGCTAGACAATTTTTAAATAGACACTTTGAAGCTGCTCTTTCTAAATAAGCGGTGCCGAATATATTGTTTTATTCTTATGTTACATCACTATTATTATGAAAACATTTATATTATTTAAAACAGATTTTTATAATATAATATTTAGATTTTAGGAGATAGAGTTCAATGCAAGTTAAAATAGAACCAAGAATCTTGTTGAACATTTTATTAATATTTTAAACACATCACATTAGTATACATAATAAACAAATGCGCACTTATATAATAAATATGTAAAAACCTAGTGATAGTGTTAAATTAAACAGAAAACTAGCTCTATCATAAATGCTAGAACTATACTATTTTGTTATTCTCTTTAACACTAGCATATAACAATAATATATATTATTTTTGTTGAGGATTCAACATTCATAACATTTGACATCACTTGATACTGCAAAAAATATATATATATAATAGGAAGAAATACAATTATTTTTTATATAATAAAAAGTCATCACAACATTCAATGTATAAACATTATAAATAGATATTTTTATTTGTCTTCATTTGAAATCACATATAAAAGTAAATAATTTTCTCATGCATGCAACCACTTTTTGTCTATTCCATATTATTGATCAAATTTAGTATTGTTTGTTTTTCTCTGTCTAAGTAATTTGTCTATTTTAAAAATATAAATATAAACTAATTTATTTTTGTGAAAATAAATACATCATAACTTTTACTGAAAAAGTATAAAATGTTCAACATAACAACATATGTTATCTTGAAGTTTCCCATGGTAAGAAATTAAGTGATATTGGATAGAGTGAATGTTATGTGTGAGTTTGATGCAAGGTGGTAGGAATTTATATAGTGACTTTTAAAAAATATTTTTAAGATTTTTGAGTTTGGTTGTGGTTAATGTTTAATTTGAAATATGAGCTTTATGTTTAGTCTCTAGTTATGATGTAAGGGAGAAGCGCTAGACAATTTTTAAATAGACACTTTGAAGCTGCTCTTTCTAAATAAGCGGTACCGAATATATTGTTTTATTCTTATGTTACATCACTATTATTATGAAAACATTTATATTATTTAAAACAGATTTTTATAATATAATATTTAGATTTTAGGAGATAGAGTTCAATGCAAGTTAAAATAGAACCAAGAATCTTGTTGAACATTTTATTAATATTTTAAACACATCACATTAGTATACATAATAAACAAATGTGCACTTATATAATAGATATGTGAAAACCTAGTGATAGTATTAAATTAAACAGAAAACTAGCTCTATCATAAATGCTAGAACTATCCTCTTTCGTTATTCTCTTTAACACTAGCATACAACAATACTATATATTATTTTTGTTGAGGATTCAACATTCATAACATTTGACATCACTTGATACTGAAAAAATATATATATATAATAGGAAGAAATACAATTATTTTTTATATAATAAAAAGTCATCACAACATTCAATGTATAAACATTATAAATAGATATTTTTATTTGTCTTCATTTGAAATCACATATAAAAGTAAATAATTTTCTCATGCATGCAACCACTTTTTGTCTATTCCATATTATTGATCAAATTTAGTATTGTTTGTTTTTCTCTGTCTAAGTAATTTGTCTATTTTAAAAATATAAATATAAACCAATTTATTTTTGTGAAAATAAATACATCATAACTTTTACAGAAAAAGTATAAAATGTTCAACATAACAACATATGTTATCTTGAAGTTTCCCATGGTAAGAAATTAAGTGATATTGGATAGAGTGAATGTTATGTGTGAGTTTGATGCAAGGTGGTAGGAATTTATATAGTGACTTTTAAAAAATATTTTTAAGATTTTTGAGTTTGGTTGTGGTTAATGTTTAATTTGAAATATGAGCTTTATGTTTAGTCTCTAGTTATGATGTAAGGGAGAAGCGCTAGACAATTTTTAAATAGACACTTTGAAGCTGCTCTTTCTAAATAAGCGGTACCGAATATATTGTTTTATTCTTATGTTACATCACTATTATTATGAAATAATTTATATTATTTAAAACAGATTTTTATAATATAATATTTAGATTTTAGGAGATAGAGTTCAATGCAAGTTAAAATAGAACGAAGAATCTTGTTGAACATTTTATTAATATTTTAAACACATCACATTAGTATACATAATAAACAAATGTGCACTTATATAATAGATATGTAAAAACCTAGTGATAGTATTAAATTAAACAGAAAACTAGCTCTATCATAAATGCTAGAACTATCCTCTTTCGTTATTCTCTTTAACACTAGCATACAACAATACTATATATTATTTTTGTTGAGGATTCAACATTCATAACATTTGACATCACTTGATACTGCAAAAAATATATATATAATAGGAAGAAATAGAATTATTTTTTATATAATATAAAGTCATCACAACATTCAATGTATAAACATTATAAATAGATATTTTTATTTGTCTTCATTTGAAATCACATATAAAAGTAAATAATTTTCTCATGCATCCAACCACTTTTTGTCTATTCCATATTATTGATCAAATTTAGTATTGTTTGTTTTTCTCTGTCTAAGTAATTTGTCTATTTTAAACATATAAATATAAACTAATTTATTTTTGTGAAAATAAATACATCATAACTTTTACTGAAAAAGTATAAAATGTTCAACATAACAACATATGTTATCTTGAAGTTTCCCATGGTAAGAAATTAAGTGATATTGGATAGAGTGAATGTTATGTGTGAGTTTCATGCTAGGTGGTAGGAATTTATATAGTGACTTTTAAAAAATATTTTTAAGATTTTTGAGTTTGGTTGTGGTTAATGATTAATTTGAAATATGAGCTTTATGTTTAGTCTCTAGTTATGATGTTAGGGAGAAGCGCTAGACAATTTTTAAATAGACACTTTGAAGCTGCTCTTTCTAAATAAGCGGTGCCGAATATATTGTTTTATTCTTATGTTACATCACTATTATTATGAAAACATTTATATTATTTAAAACAGATTTTTATAATATAATATTTAGATTTTAGGAGATAGAGTTCAATGCAAGTTAAAATAGAAACAAGAATCTTGTTGAACATTTTATTAATATTTTAAACACATCACATTAGTATACATAATAAACAAATGCGCACTTATATAATAAATATGTAAAAACCTAGTGATAGTGTTAAATTAAACAGAAAACTAGCTCTATCATAAATGCTAGAACTATACTATTTTGTTATTCTCTTTAACACTAGCATATAGGAATACTATATATTATTTTTGTTGAAGATTCAACATTCATAACATTTGACATCACTTGATACTGCAAAAAATATATATATAATTGGAAGAAATACATATATTTTTTATATAATAAAAAGTCATTACAACATTCAATGTATAAACATTATAAATAGATATTTTTATTTGTCTTCATTTGAAATCACATATAAAAATAAATAATTTTCTCATGCATGCAACCACTTTTTGTCTATTCCATATTATTGATCAATTTTACTATTGTTTGTTTTTCTCTGTCTAAGTAATTTGCCTATTTTAAAAATATAAATATAAACTAATTTATTTTAGTGAAAATAAATACATCATAACTTTTACAGAAAAAGTATAAAATGTTCAACATAACAACATATGTTATCTTGAAGTTTCCCATGGTAAGAAATTACGTGATATTGGATAGAGTGAATGTTATGTGTGAGTTCGATGCAAGGTGGTAGGAATTTATATAGTGACTTTTAAAAAATATTTTTAAGGTTTTTGAGTTTGGTTGTGGTTAATGTTTAATTTGAAATATGAGCTTTATGTTTAGTCTCTAGTTATGAGGTAAAGGAGAAGCGCTAGACAATTTTTAAATAGACACTTTGAAGCTGCTCTTTCTAAATAAGCGGTACCGAATATATTGTTTTATTCTTATGTTACATCACTATTATTATGAAAACATTTATATTATTTAAAACAGATTTTTATAATATAATATTTAGATTTTAGGAGATAGAGTTCAATGCAAGTTAAAATAGAACCAAAAATCTTGTCGAACATTTTATTAATATTTTAAACACATCACATTAGTATACATAATAAACAAATGTGCACTTATATAATAGATATGTAAAAACCTAGTGATAGTATTAAATTAAACAGAAAACTAGCTCTATCATAAATGCTAGAACTATCCTCTTTCGTTATTCTCTTTAACACTAGCATATAACAATAATATATATTATTTTTGTTGAGGATTCAACATTCATAACATTTGACATCACTTGATACTGCAAAAAATATATATATAATAGGAAGAAATACAATTATTTTTTATATAATAAAAAGTCATCACAACATTCAATGTATAAACATTATAAATAGATATTTTTATTTGTCTTCATTTGAAATCACATATAAAAGTAAATAATTTTCTCATGCATGCAACCACTTTTTGTCTATTCCATATTATTGATCAAATTTAGTATTGTTTGTTTTTCTCTGTCTAAGTAATTTGTCTATTTTAAAAATATAAATATAAACTAATTTATTTTTGTGAAAATAAATACATCATAACTTTTACTGAAAAAGTATAAAATGTTCAACATAACAACATATGTTATCTTGAAGTTTCCCATGGTAATAAATTAAGTGATATTGGATAGAGTGAATGTTATGTGTGAGTTTGATGCAAGGTGGTAGGAATTTATATAGTGACTTTTAAAAAATATTTTTAAGATTTTTGAGTTTGGTTGTGGTTAATGTTTAATTTGAAATATGAGCTTTATGTTTAGTCTCTAGTTATGATGTAAGGGAGAAGCGCTAGACAATTTTTAAATAGACACTTTGAAGCTGCTCTTTCTAAATAAGCGGTACCGAATATATTGTTTTATTCTTATGTTACATCACTATTATTATGAAAACATTTATATTATTTAAAACAGATTTTTATAATATAATATTTAGATTTTAGGAGATAGAGTTCAATGCAAGTTAAAATAGAACGAAGAATCTTGTTGAACATTTTATTAATATTTTAAACACATCACATTAGTATACATAATAAACAAATGTGCACTTATATAATAGATATGTAAAAACCTAGTGATAGTATTAAATTAAACAGAAAACTAGCTCTATCATAAATGCTAGAACTATCCTCTTTCGTTATTCTCTTTAACACTAGCATACAACAATACTATATATTATTTTTGTTGAGGATTCAACATTCATAACATTTGACATCACTTGATACTGCAAAAAATATATATATAATAGGAAGAAATAGAATTATTTTTTATATAATATAAAGTCATCACAACATTCAATGTATAAACATTATAAATAGATATTTTTATTTGTCTTCATTTGAAATCACATATAAAAGTAAATAATTTTCTCATGCATCCAACCACTTTTTGTCTATTCCATATTATTGATCAAATTTAGTATTGTTTGTTTTTCTCTGTCTAAGTAATTTGTCTATTTTAAACATATAAATATAAACTAATTTATTTTTGTGAAAATAAATACATCATAACTTTTACTGAAAAAGTATAAAATGTTCAACATAACAACATATGTTATCTTGAAGTTTCCCATGGTAAGAAATTAAGTGATATTGGATAGAGTGAATGTTATGTGTGAGTTTCATGCTAGGTGGTAGGAATTTATATAGTGACTTTTAAAAAATATTTTTAAGATTTTTGAGTTTGGTTGTGGTTAATGATTAATTTGAAATATGAGCTTTATGTTTAGTCTCTAGTTATGATGTTAGGGAGAAGCGCTAGACAATTTTTAAATAGACACTTTGAAGCTGCTCTTTCTAAATAAGCGGTGCCGAATATATTGTTTTATTCTTATGTTACATCACTATTATTATGAAAACATTTATATTATTTAAAACAGATTTTTATAATATAATATTTAGATTTTAGGAGATAGAGTTCAATGCAAGTTAAAATAGAACCAAGAATCTTGTTGAACATTTTATTAATATTTTAAACACATCACATTAGTATACATAATAAACAAATGCGCACTTATATAATAAATATGTAAAAACCTAGTGATAGTGTTAAATTAAACAGAAAACTAGCTCTATCATAAATGCTAGAACTATACTATTTTGTTATTCTCTTTAACATTAGCATATAGGAATACTATATATTATTTTTGTTGAAGATTCAACATTCATAACATTTGACATCACTTGATACTGCAAAAAATATATATATAATTGGAAGAAATACATATATTTTTTATATAATAAAAAGTCATTACAACATTCAATGTATAAACATTATAAATAGATATTTTTATTTGTCTTCATTTGAAATCACATATAAAAATAAATAATTTTCTCATGCATGCAACCACTTTTTGTCTATTCCATATTATTGATCAATTTTACTATTGTTTGTTTTTCTCTGTCTAAGTAATTTGCCTATTTTAAAAATATAAATATAAACTAATTTATTTTAGTGAAAATAAATACATCATAACTTTTACAGAAAAAGTATAAAATGTTCAACATAACAACATATGTTATCTTGAAGTTTCCCATGGTAAGAAATTACGTGATATTGGATAGAGTGAATGTTATGTGTGAGTTCGATGCAAGGTGGTAGGAATTTATATAGTGACTTTTAAAAAATATTTTTAAGGTTTTTGAGTTTGGTTGTGGTTAATGTTTAATTTGAAATATGAGCTTTATGTTTAGTCTCTAGTTATGAGGTAAGGGAGAAGCGCTAGACAATTTTTAAATAGACACTTTGAAGCTGCTCTTTCTAAATAAGCGGTACCGAATATATTGTTTTATTCTTATGTTACATCACTATTATTATGAAAACATTTATATTATTTAAAACAGATTTTTATAATGTAATATTTAGATTTTAGGAGATAGAGTTCAATGCAAGTTAAAATAGAACCAAAAATCTTGTCGAACATTTTATTAATATTTTAAACACATCACATTAGTATACATAATAAACAAATGTGCACTTATATAATAGATATGTAAAAACCTAGTGATAGTATTAAATTAAACAGAAAACTAGCTCTATCATAAATGCTAGAACTATCCTCTTTCGTTATTCTCTTTAACACTAGCATATAACAATAATATATATTATTTTTGTTGAGGATTCAACATTCATAACATTTGACATCACTTGATACTGCAAAAAATATATATATAATAGGAAGAAATACAATTATTTTTTATATAATAAAAAGTCATCACAACATTCAATGTATAAACATTATAAATAGATATTTTTATTTGTCTTCATTTGAAATCACATATAAAAGTAAATAATTTTCTCATGCATGCAACCACTTTTTGTCTATTCCATATTATTGATCAAATTTAGTATTGTTTGTTTTTCTCTGTCTAAGTAATTTGTCTATTTTAAAAATATAAATATAAACTAATTTATTTTTGTGAAAATAAATACATCATAACTTTTACTGAAAAAGTATAAAATGTTCAACATAACAACATATGTTATCTTGAAGTTTCCCATGGTAAGAAATTAAGTGATATTGGATAGAGTGAATGTTATGTGTGAGTTTGATGCAAGGTGGTAGGAATTTATATAGTGACTTTTAAAAAATATTTTTAAGATTTTTGAGTTTGGTTGTGGTTAATGTTTAATTTGAAATATGAGCTTTATGTTTAGTCTCTAGTTATGATGTAAGGGAGAAGCGCTAGACAATTTTTAAATAGACACTTTGAAGCTGCTCTTTCTAAATAAGCGGTACCGAATATATTGTTTTATTCTTATGTTACATCACTATTATTATGAAAACATTTATATTATTTAAAACAGATTTTTATAATATAATATTTAGATTTTAGGAGATAGAGTTCAATGCAAGTTAAAATAGAACCAAGAATCTTGTTGAACATTTTATTAATATTTTAAACACATCACATTAGTATACATAATAAACAAATGTGCACTTATATAATAGATATGTAAAAACCTAGTGATAGTATTAAATTAAACAGAAAACTAGCTCTATCATAAATGCTAGAACTATCCTCTTTCGTTATTCTCTTTAACACTAGCATACAACAATACTATATATTACTTTTGTTGAGGATTCAACATTCATAACATTTGACATCACTTGATACTGCAAAAAAAATATATATAATAGGAAGAAATACAATTATTTTTTATATAATAAAAAGTCATCACAACATTCAATGTATAAACATTATAAATATATATTTTTATTTGTCTTCATTTGAAATCACATATATAAGTATATAATTTTCTCATGCATACAACCACTTTTTGTCTATTCCATATTATTGATCAAATTTAGTATTGTTTGTTTTTCTCTGTCTAAGTAATTTGTCTATTTTAAAAATATAAATATAAACTAATTTATTTTAGTGAAAATAAATACATCATAACTTTTACTGAAAAAGTATAAAATGTTCAACATAACAACATATGATATCTTGAAGTTTCCCATGGTAAGAAATTAAGTGATATTGGATAGAGTGAATGTTATGTGTGAGTTTGATGCAAGGTGGTAGGAATTTATATAGTGACTTTTAAAAAATATTTTTAAGATTTTTGAGTTTGGTTGTGGTTAATGATTAATTTGAAATATGAGCTTTATGTTTAGTCTCTAGTTATGATGTTAGGGAGAAGCGCTAGACAATTTTTAAATAGACACTTTGAAGCTGCTCTTTCTAAATAAGCGGTGCCGAATATATTGTTTTATTCTTATGTTACATCACTATTATTATGAAAACATTTATATTATTTAAAACAGATTTTTATAATATAATATTTAGATTTTAGGAGATAGAGTTCAATGCAAGTTAAAATAGAAACAAGAATCTTGTTGAACATTTTATTAATATTTTAAACACATCACATTAGTATACATAATAAACAAATGCGCACTTATATAATAAATATGTAAAAACCTAGTGATAGTGTTAAATTAAACAGAAAACTAGCTCTATCATAAATGCTAGAACTATACTATTTTGTTATTCTCTTTAACACTAGCATATAGCAATACTATATATTATTTTTGTTGAAGATTCAACATTCATAACATTTGACATCACTTGATACTGCAAAATATATATATATAATAGGAAGAAATACATATATTTTTTATATAATAAAAAGTCATTACAACATTCAATGTATAAACATTATAAATAGATATTTTTATTTGTCTTCATTTGAAATCACATATAAAAGTAAATAATTTTCTCATGCATGCAACCACTTTTTGTCTATTCCATATTATTGATCAATTTTACTATTGTTTGTTTTTCTCTGTCTAAGTAATTTGCCTATATTAAAAATTTAAATATAAACTAATTTATTTTAGTGAAAATAAATACATCATAACTTTTACTGAAAAAGTATAAAATGTTCAACATAACAACATATGTTATCTTGAAGTTTCCCATGGTAAGAAATTAAGTGATATTGGATAGAGTGAATGTTATGTGTGAGTTCGATGCAAGGTGGTAGGAATTTATATAGTGACTTTTAAAAAATATTTTTAAGGTTTTTGAGTTTGGTTGTGGTTATTGTTTAATTTGAAATATGAGCTTTATGTTTAGTCTCTAGTTATGAGGTAAGGGAGAAGCCCTAGACAATTTTTAAATAGACACTTTGAAGCTGCTCTTTCTAAATAAGCGGTACCGAATATATTGTTTTATTCTTATGTTACATCACTATTATTATGAAAACATTTATATTATTTAAAACAGATTTTTATAATATAATATTTAGATTTTAGGAGATAGAGTTCAATGCAAGTTAAAATAGAACCAAGAATCTTGTCGAACATTTTATTAATATTTTAAACACATCACATTAGTATACATAATAAACAAATGTGCACTTATATAATAGATATGTAAAAACCTAGTGATAGTATTAAATTAAACAGAAAACTAGCTCTATCATAAATGCTAGAACTATCCTCTTTCGTTATTCTCTTTAACACTAGCATATAACAATACTATATATTATTTTTGTTGAGGATTCAACATTCATAACATTTAACATCACTTGATACTGCAAAAAATATATATATAATAGGAAGAAATACAATTATTTTTTATATAATAAAAAGTCATCACAACATTCAATGTATAAACATTATAAATAGATATTTTTATTTGTCTTCATTTGAAATCACATATAAAAGTAAATAACTTTCTCATGCATGCAACCACTTTTTGTCTATTCCATATTATTGATCAAATTTAGTATTGTTTGTTTTTCTCTGTCTAGGTAATTTGTCTATTTTAAAAATATAAATATAAACTAATTTATTTTTGTGAAAATAAATACATCATAACTTTTACTGAAAAAGTATAAAATGTTCAACATAACAACATATGTTATCTTGAAGTTTCCCATGGTAAGAAATTAAGTGATATTGGATAGAGTGAATGTTATGTGTGAGTTTGATGCAAGGTGGTAGGAATTTATATAGTGACTTTTAAAAAATATTTTTAAGATTTTTGAGTTTGGTTGTGGTTAATGTTTAATTTGAAATATGAGCTTTATGTTTAGTCTCTAGTTATGATGTAAGGGAGAAGCGCTAGACAATTTTTAAATAGACACTTTGAAGCTGCTCTTTCTAAATAAGTGGTACCGAATATATTGTTTTATTCTTATGTTACATCACTATTATTATGAAAACATTTATATTATTTAAAACAGATTTTTATAATATAATATTTAGATTTTAGGAGATAGAGTTCAATGCAAGTTAAAATAGAACCAAGAATCTTGTTGAACATTTTATTAATAATTTAAACACATCACATTAGTATACATAATAAACAAATGTGCACTTATATAATAGATATGTAAAAACCTAGTGATAGTATTAAATTAAACAGAAAACTAGCTCTATCATAAATGCTAGAACTATCCTCTTTCGTTATTCTCTTTAACACTAGCATACAACAATACTATATATTATTTTTGTTGAGGATTCAACATTCATAACATTTGACATCACTTGATACTGCAAAAAAAATATATATAATAGGAAGAAATACAATTATTTTTTATATAATAAAAAGTCATCACAACATTCAATGTATAAACATTATAAATAGATATTTTTATTTGTCTTCATTTGAAATCACATAAAAGTAAATAATTTTCTCATGCATACAACCACTTTTTGTCTATTCCATATTATTGATCAAATTTAGTATTGTTTGTTTTTCTCTGTCTAAGTAATTTGTCTATTTTAAAAATATAAATATAAACTAATTTATTTTAGTGAAAATAAATACATCATAACTTTTACAGAAAAAGTATAAAATGTTCAACATAACAACATATGTTATCTTGAAGTTTCCCATGGTAAGAAATTAAGTGATATTGGATAGAGTGAATGTTATGTGTGAGTTCGATGCAAGGTGGTAGGAATTTATATAGTGACTTTTAAAAAATATTTTTAAGGTTTTTGAGTTTGGTTGTGGTTAATGTTTAATTTGAAATATGAGCTTTATGTTTAGTCTCTAGTTATGAGGTAAGGGAGAAGCGCTAGACAATTTTTAAATAGACACTTTGAAGTTGCTCTTTGTAAATAAGCGGTACCGAATATATTGTTTTATTCTTATGTTACATCACTATTATTATGAAAACATTTATATTATTTAAAACAGATTTTTATAATATAATATTTAGATTTTAGGAGATAGAGTTCAATGCAAGTTAAAATAGAACCAATAATCTTTTTGAACATTTTATTAATATTTTAAACACATCACATTAGTATACATAATAAACAAATGTGCACTTATATAATAGATATGTAAAAACCTAGTGATAGTATTAAATTAAACAGAAAACTAGCTCTATCATAAATGCTAGAACTATCCTCTTTCGTTAATCTCTTTAACAATAGCATACAACAATACTATATATTATTTTTGTTGAGGATTCAACATTCATAACATTTGACATCACTTGATACTGCAAAAAAAATATATATAATAGGAAGAAATACAATTATTTTTTATATAATAAAAAGTCATCACAACATTCAATGTATAAACATTATAAATAGATATTTTTATTTGTCTTCATTTGAAATCACATATAAAAGTAAATAATTTTCTCATGCATACAACCACTTTTTGTCTATTCCATATTATTGATCAATTTTACTATTGTTTGTTTTTCTCTGTCTAAGTAATTTGCCTATTTTAAAAATATAAATATAAACTAATTTATTTTAGTGAAAATAAATACATCATAACTTTTACAGAAAAAGTATAAAATGTTCAACATAACAACATATGTTATCTTGAAGTTTCCCATGGTAAGAAATTAAGTGATATTGGATAGAGTGAATGTTATGTGTGAGTTCGATGCAAGGTGGTAGGAATTTATATAGTGACTTTTAAAAAATATTTTTAAGGTTTTTGAGTTTGGTTGTGGTTAATGTTTAATTTGAAATATGAGCTTTATGTTTAGTCTCTAGTTATGAGGTAAGGGAGAAGCGCTAGACAATTTTTAAATAGACACTTTGAAGCTGCTCTTTCTAAATAAGCGGTACCGAATATATTGTTTTATTCTTATGTTACATCACTATTATTATGAAAACATTTATATTATTTAAAACAGATTTTTATAATATAATATTTAGATTTTAGGAGATAGAGTTCAATGCAAGTTAAAATAGAACCAAGAATCTTGTCGAACATTTTATTAATATTTTAAACACATCACATTAGTATACATAATAAACAAATGTGCACTTATATAATAGATATGTAAAAACCTAGTGATAGTATTAAATTAAACAGAAAACTAGCTCTATCATAAATGCTAGAACTATCCTCTTTCGTTAATCTCTTTAACAATAGCATACAACAATACTATATATTATTTTTGTTGAGGATTCAACATTCATAACATTTGACATCACTTGATACTGCAAAAAAAATATATATAATAGGAAGAAATACAATTATTTTTTATATAATAAAAAGTCATCACAACATTCAATGTATAAACATTATAAATAGATATTTTTATTTGTCTTCATTTGAAATCACATATAAAAGTAAATAATTTTCTCATGCATACAACCACTTTTTGTCTATTCCATATTATTGATCAAATTTAGTATTGTTTGTTTTTCTCTGTCTAAGTAATTTGTCTATTTTAAAAATATAAATATAAACTAATTTATTTTAGTGAAAATAAATACATCATAACTTTTACTGAAAAAGTATAAAATGTTCAACATAACAACATATGTTATCTTGAAGTTTCCCATGGTAATAAATTAAGTGATATTGGATAGAGTGAATGTTATGTGTGAGTTTGATGCAAGGTGGTAGGAATTTATATAGTGACTTTTAAAAAATATTTTTAAGATTTTTGAGTTTGGTTGTGGTTAATGATTAATTTGAAATATGAGCTTTATGTTTAGTCTCTAGTTATGATGTTAGGGAGAAGCGCTAGACAATTTTTAAATAGACACTTTGAAGCTGCTCTTTCTAAATAAGCGGTGCCGAATATATTGTTTTATTCTTATGTTACATCACTATTATTATGAAAACATTTATATTATTTAAAATAGATTTTTATAATATAATATTTAGATTTTAGGAGATAGAGTTCAATGCAAGTTAAAATAGAACCAAGAATCTTGTTGAACATTTTATTAATATTTTAAACACATCACATTAGTATACATAATAAACAAATGCGCACTTATATAATAAATATGTAAAAACCTAGTGATAGTGTTAAATTAAACAGAAAACTAGCTCTATCATAAATGCTAGAACTATACTATTTTGTTATTCTCTTTAACACTAGCATATAGCAATACTATATATTATTTTTGTTGAAGATTCAACATTCATAACATTTGACATCACTTGATACTGCAAAAAATATATATATAATAGGAAGAAATACATATATTTTTTATATGATAAAAAGTCATTACAACATTCAATGTATAAACATTATAAATAGATATTTTTATTTGTCTTCATTTGAAATCACATATAAAAGTAAATAATTTTCTCATGCATGCAACCACTTTTTGTCTATTCCATATTATTGATCAATTTTACTATTGTTTGTTTTTCTCTGTCTAAGTAATTTTCCTATTTTAAAAATATAAATATAAACTAATTTATTTTAGTGAAAATAAATACATCATAACTTTTACAGAAAAAGTATAAAATGTTCAACATAACAACATATGTTATCTTGAAGTTTCCCATGGTAAGAAATTAAGTGATATTGGATAGAGTGAATGTTATGTGTGAGTTCGATGCAAGGTGGTAGGAATTTATATAGTGACTTTTAAAAAATATTTTTAAGGTTTTTGAGTTTGGTTGTGGTTAATGTTTAATTTGAAATATGAGCTTTATGTTTAGTCTCTAGTTATGAGGTAAGGGAGAAGCGCTAGACAATTTTTAAATAGACACTTTGAAGCTGCTCTTTCTAAATAATCGGTACCGAATATATTGTTTTATTCTTATGTTACATCACTATTATTATGAAAACATTTATATTATTTAAAACAGATTTTTATAATATAATATTTAGATTTTAGGAGATAGAGTTCAATGCAAGTTAAAATAGAACCAAGAATCTTGTCGAACATTTTATTAATATTTTAAACACATCACATTAGTATACATAATAAACAAATGTGCACTTATATAATAGATATGTAAAAACCTAGTGATAGTATTAAATTAAACAGAAAACTAGCTCTATCATAAATGCTAGAACTATCCTCTTTCGTTATTCTCTTTAACACTAGCATATAACAATACTATATATTATTTTTGCTGAGGATTCAACATTCATAACATTTGACATCACTTGATACTGCAAAAAAATATATATAATAGGAAGAAATACAATTATTTTTTATATAATAAAAAGTCATTACAACATTCAATGTATAAACATTATAAATAGATATTTTTAGTTGTCTTCATTTGAAATCACATATAAAAGTAAATAATTTTCTCATGCATGCAACCACTTTTTATCTATTCCATATTATTGATCAATTTTACTATTGTTTGTTTTTCTCTGTCTAAGTAATTTGCCTATTTTAAAAATATAAATATAAACTAATTTATTTTAGTGAAAATAAATACATCATAACTTTTACAGAAAAAGTATAAAATGTTTAACATAACAACATATGTTATCTTGAAGTTTCCCATGGTAAGAAATTAAGTGATATTGGATAGAGTGAATGTTATGTGTGAGTTCGATGCAAGGTGGTAGGAATTTATATAGTGACTTTTAAAAAATATTTTTAAGGTTTTTGAGTTTGGTTGTGGTTAATGTTTAATTTGAAATATGAGCTTTATGTTTAGTCTCTAGTTATGAGGTAAGGGAGAAGCGCTAGACAATTTTTAAATAGACACTTTGAAGCTGCTCTTTCTAAATAAGCGGTACCGAATATATTGTTTTATTCTTATGTTACATCACTATTATTATGAAAACATTTATATTATTTAAAACAGATTTTTATAATATAATATTTAGATTTTAGGAGATAGAGTTCAATGCAAGTTAAAATAGAACCAAGAATCTTGTCGAACATTTTATTAATATTTTAAACACATCACATTAGTATACATAATAAACAAATGTGCACTTATATAATAGATATGTAAAAACCTAGTGATAGTATTAAATTAAACAGAAAACTAGCTCTATCATAAATGCTAGAACTATCCTCTTTCGTTATTCTCTTTAACACTAGCATATAACAATACTATATATTATTTTTGTTGAGGATTCAACATTCATAACATTTGACATCACTTGATACTGCAAAAAAAATATATATAATAGGAAGAAATACAATTATTTTTTATATAATAAAAAGTCATCACAACATTCAATGTATAAACATTATAAATAGATATTTTTAGTTGTCTTCATTTGAAATCACATATAAAAGTAAATAATTTTCTCATGCATGCAACCACTTTTTGTCTATTCCATATTATTGATCAATTTTACTATTGTTTGTTTTTCTCTGTCTAAGTAATTTGCCTATTTTAAAAATATAAATATAAACTAATTTATTTTAGTGAAAATAAATACATCATAACTTTTACAGAAAAAGTATAAAATGTTCAACATAACAACATATGTTATCTTGAAGTTTCCCATGGTAAGAAATTAAGTGATATTGGATAGAGTGAATGTTATGTGTGAGTTCGATGCAAGGTGGTAGGAATTTATATAGTGACTTTTAAAAAATATTTTTAAGGTTTTTGAGTTTGGTTGTGGTTAATGTTTAATTTGAAATATGAGCTTTATGTTTAGTCTCTAGTTATGAGGTAAGGGAGAAGCGCTAGACAATTTTTAAATAGACACTTTGAAGCTGCTCTTTCTAAATAAGCGGTACCGAATATATTGTTTTATTCTTATGTTACATCACTATTATTATGAAAACATTTATATTATTTAAAATAGATTTTTATAATATAATATTTAGATTTTAGGAGATAGAGTTCAATGCAAGTTAAAATAGAACCAAGAATCTTGTCGAACATTTTATTAATATTTTAAACACATCACATTAGTATACATAATAAACAAATGTGCACTTATATAATAGATATGTAAAAACCTAGTGATAGTATTAAATTAAACAGAAAACTAGCTCTATCATAAATGCTAGAACTATCCTCTTTCGTTATTCTCTTTAACACTAGCATATAACAATACTATATATTATTTTTGTTGAGGATTCAACATTCATAACATTTGACATCACTTGATACTGCAAAAAAAAATATATAATAGGAAGAAATACAATTATTTTTTATATAATAAAAAGTCATCACAACATTCAATGTATAAACATTATAAATAGATATTTTTAGTTGTCTTCATTTGAAATCACATATAAAAGTAAATAATTTTCTCATGCATGCAACCACTTTTTGTCTATTCCATATTATTGATCAATTTTACTATTGTTTGTTTTTCTCTGTCTAAGTAATTTGCCTATTTTAAAAATATAAATATAAACTAATTTATTTTAGTGAAAATAAATACATCATAACTTTTACAGAAAAAGTATAAAATGTTTAACATAACAACATATGTTATCTTGAAGTTTCCCATGGTAAGAAATTAAGTGATATTGGATAGAGTGAATGTTATGTGTGAGTTCGATGCAAGGTGGTAGGAATTTATATAGTGACTTTTAAAAAATATTTTTAAGGTTTTTGAGTTTGGTTGTGGTTAATGTTTAATTTGAAATATGAGCTTTATGTTTAGTCTCTAGTTATGAGGTAAGGGAGAAGCGCTAGACAATTTTTAAATAGACACTTTGAAGCTGCTCTTTCTAAATAAGCGGTACCGAATATATTGTTTTATTCTTATGTTACATCACTATTATTATGAAAACATTTATATTATTTAAAACAGATTTTTATAATATAATATTTAGATTTTAGGAGATAGAGTTCAATGCAAGTTAAAATAGAACCAAGAATCTTGTCGAACATTTTATTAATATTTTAAACACATCACATTAGTATACATAATAAACAAATGTGCACTTATATAATAGATATGTAAAAACCTAGTGATAGTATTAAATTAAACAGAAAACTAGCTCTATCATAAATGCTAGAACTATCCTCTTTCGTTATTCTCTTTAACACTAGCATATAACAATACTATATATTATTTTTGTTTAGGATTCAACATTCATAACATTTGACATCACTTGATACTGCAAAAAATATATATATAATAGGAAGAAATACAATTATTTTTTATATAATAAAAAGTCATCACAACATTCAATGTATAAACATTATAAATAGATATTTTTATTTGTCTTCATTTGAAATCACATATAAAAGTAAATAATTTTCTCATGCATGCAACCACTTTTTGTCTATTCCATATTATTGATCAAATTTAGTATTGTTTGTTTTTCTCTGTCTAAGTAATTTGTCTATTATAAAAATATAAATATAAACTAATTTATTTTTGTGAAAATAAATACATCATAACTTTTACTGAAAAAGTATAAAATGTTCAACATAACAACATATGTTATCTTGAAGTTTCCCATGGTAAGAAATTAAGTGATATTGGATAGAGTGAATGTTATGTGTGAGTTTGATGCAAGGTGGTAGGAATTTATATAGTGACTTTTAAAAAATATTTTTAAGATTTTTGAGTTTGGTTGTGGTTAATGTTTAATTTGAAATATGAGCTTTATGTTTAGTCTCTAGTTATGATGTAAGGGAGAAGCGCTAGACAATTTTTAAATAGACACTTTGAAGCTGCTCTTTCTAAATAAGCGGTACCGAATATATTGTTTTATTCTTATGTTACATCACTATTATTATGAAAACATTTATATTATTTAAAACAGATTTTTATAATATAATATTTAGATTTTAGGAGATAGAGTTCAATGCAAGTTAAAATAGAACCAAGAATCTTGTTGAACATTTTATTAATAATTTAAACACATCACATTAGTATACATAATAAACAAATGTGCACTTATATAATAGATATGTAAAAACCTAGTGATAGTATTAAATTAAACAGAAAACTAGCTCTATCATAAATGCTAGAACTATCCTCTTTCGTTATTCTCTTTAACACTAGCATACAACAATACTATATATTATTTTTGTTGAGGATTCAACATTCATAACATTTGACATCACTTGATACTGCAAAAAAAATATATATAATAGGAAGAAATACAATTATTTTTTATATAATAAAAAGTCATCACAACATTCAATGTATAAACATTATAAATAGATATTTTTATTTGTCTTCATTTGAAATCACATAAAAGTAAATAATTTTCTCATGCATACAACCACTTTTTGTCTATTCCATATTATTGATCAAATTTAGTATTGTTTGTTTTTCTCTGTCTAAGTAATTTGTCTATTTTAAAAATATAAATATAAACTAATTTATTTTAGTGAAAATAAATACATCATAACTTTTACAGAAAAAGTATAAAATGTTCAACATAACAACATATGTTATCTTGAAGTTTCCCATGGTAAGAAATTAAGTGATATTGGATAGAGTGAATGTTATGTGTGAGTTCGATGAAAGGTGGTAGGAATTTATATAGTGACTTTTAAAAAATATTTTTAAGGTTTTTGAGTTTGGTTGTGGTTAATGTTTAATTTGAAATATGAGCTTTATGTTTAGTCTCTAGTTATGAGGTAAGGGAGAAGCGCTAGACAATTTTTAAATAGACACTTTGAAGCTGCTCTTTGTAAATAAGGGGTACCGAATATATTTTTTTATTCTTATGTTACATCACTATTATTATGAAAACATTTATATTATTTAAAACAGATTTTTATAATATAATATTTAGATTTTAGGAGATAGAGTTCAATGCAAGTTAAAATAGAACCAAGAATCTTTTTGAACATTTTATTAATATTTTAAACACATCACATTAGTATACATAATAAACAAATGTGCACTTATATAATAGATATGTAAAAACCTAGTGATAGTATTAAATTAAACAGAAAACTAGCTCTATCATAAATGCTAGAACTATCCTCTTTCGTTAATCTCTTTAACACTAGCATACAACAATACTATATATTATTTTTGTTGAGGATTCAACATTCATAACATTTGACATCACTTGATACTGCAAAAAATATATATATAATAGGAAGAAATACAATTATTTTTTATATAATAAAAAGTCATCACAACATTCAATGTATAAACATTATAAATAGATATTTTTATTTGTCTTCATTTGAAATCACATATAAAAGTAAATAATTTTCTCATGCATACAACCACTTTTTGTCTATTCCATATTATTGATCAATTTTACTATTGTTTGTTTTTCTCTGTCTAAGTAATTTGCCTATTTTAAAAATATAAATATAAACTAATTTATTTTAGTGAAAATAAATACATCATAACTTTTACAGAAAAAGTATAAAATGTTCAACATAACAACATATGTTATCTTGAAGTTTCCCATGGTAAGAAATTAAGTGATATTGGATAGAGTGAATGTTATGTGTGAGTTCGATGCAAGGTGGTAGGAATTTATATAGTGACTTTTAAAAAATATTTTTAAGGTTTTTGAGTTTGGTTGTGGTTAATGTTTAATTTGAAATATGAGCTTTATGTTTAGTCTCTAGTTATGAGGTAAGGGAGAAGAGCTAGACAATTTTTAAATAGACACTTTGAAGCTGCTCTTTCTAAATAAGCGGTACCGAATATATTGTTTTATTCTTATGTTACATCACTATTATTATGAAAACATTTATATTATTTAAAACAGATTTTTATAATATAATATTTAGATTTTAGGAGATAGAGTTCAATGCAAGTTAAAATAGAACCAAGAATCTTGTCGAACATTTTATTAGTATTTTAAACACATCACATTAGTATAAATAATAAACAAATGTGCACTTATATAATAGATATGTAAAAACCTAGTGATAGTATTAAATTAAACAGAAAACTAGCTCTATCATAAATGCTAGAACTATCCTCTTTCGTTATTCTCTTTAACACTAGCATATAACAATACTATATATTATTTATGTTGAGGATTCAACATTCATAACATTTGACATCACTTGATACTGCAAAAAAAATATATATAATAGGAAGAAATACAATTATTTTTTATATAATAAAAAGTCATCACAACATTCAATGTATAAACATTATAAATAGATATTTTTATTTGTCTTCATTTGAAATCACATATAAAAGTAAATAATTTTCTCATGCATACAACCACTTTTTGTCTATAACATATTATTGATCAAATTTAGTATTGTTTGTTTTTCTCTGTCTAAGTAATTTGTCTATTTTAAAAATATAAATATAAACTAATTTATTTTAGTGAAAATAAATACATCATAACTTTTACTGAAAAAGTATAAAATGTTCAACATAACAACATATGTTATCTTGAAGTTTCCCATGGTAAGAAATTAAGTGATATTGGATAGAGTGAATGTTATGTGTGAGTTTGATGCAAGGTGGTAGGAATTTATATAGTGACTTTTAAAAAATATTTTTAAGATTTTTGAGTTTGGTTGTGGTTAATGATTAATTTGAAATATGAGCTTTATGTTTAGTCTCTAGTTATGATGTTAGGGAGAAGCGCTAAACAATTTTTAAATAGACACTTTGAAGCTGCTCTTTCTAAATAAGCGGTGCCGAATATATTGTTTTATTCTTATGTTACATCACTATTATTATGAAAACATTTATATTATTTAAAACAGATTTTTATAATATAATATTTAGATTTTAGGAGATAGAGTTTAATGCAAGTTAAAATAGAACCAAGAATCTTGTTGAACATTTTATTAATATTTTAAACACATCACATTAGTATACATAATAAACAAATGCGCACTTATATAATAAATATGTAAAAACCTAGTGATAGTGTTAAATTAAACAGAAAACTAGCTCTATCATAAATGCTAGAACTATACTATTTTGTTATTCTCTTTAACACTAGCATATAGCAATACTATATATTATTTTTGTTGAAGATTCAACATTCATAACATTTGACATCACTTGATACTGCAAAAAATATATATATAATAGGAAGAAATACATATATTTTTTATATAATAAAAAGTCATTACAACATTCAATGTATAAACATTATAAATAGATATTTTTATTTGTCTTCATTTGAAATCACATATAAAAGGAAATAATTTTCTCATGCATGCAACCACTTTTTGTCTATTCCATATTATTGATCAATTTTACTATTTTTTGTTTTTCTCTGTCTAAGTAATTTGCCTATTTTAAAAATATAAATATAAACTAATTTATTTTAGTGAAAATAAATACATCATAACTTTTACAGAAAAAGTATAAAATGTTCAACATAACAACATATGTTATCTTGAAGTTTCCCATGGTAAGAAATTAAGTGATATTGGATAGAGTGAATGTTATGTGTGAGTTTGATGCAAGGTGGTAGGAATTTATATAGTGACTTTTAAAAAATATTTTTAAGATTTTTGAGTTTGGTTGTGGTTAATGATTAATTTAAAATATGAGCTTTATGTTTAGTCTCTAGTTATGATGTTAGGGAGAAGCGCTAGACAATTTTTAAATAGACACTTTGAAGCTGCTCTTTCTAAATAAGCGGTGCCGAATATATTGTTTTATTCTTATGTTACATCACTATTATTATGAAAACATTTATATTATTTAAAACAGATTTTTATAATATAATATTTAGATTTTAGGAGATAGAGTTCAATGCAAGTTAAAATAGAACCAAGAATCTTGTTGAACATTTTATTAATATTTTAAACACATCACATTAGTATACATAATAAACAAATGCGCACTTATATAATAAATATGTAAAAACCTAGTGACAGTGTTAAATTAAACAGAAAACTAGCTCTATCATAAATGCTAGAACTATACTATTTTGTTATTCTCTTTAACACTAGCATATAGCAATACTATATATTATTTTTGTTGAAGATTCAACATTCATAACATTTGACATCACTTGATACTGCAAAAAATATATATATAATAGGAAGAAATACATATATTTTTTATATAATAAAAAGTCATTACAACATTCAATGTATAAACATTATAAATAGATATTTTTATTTGTCTTCATTTGAAATCACATATAAAAGGAAATAATTTTCTCATGCATGTAACCACTTTTTGTCTATTCCATATTATTGATCAATTTTACTATTGTTTGTTTTTCTCTGTCTAAGTAATTTGCCTATTTTAAAAATATAAATATAAACTAATTTATTTTAGTGAAAATAAATACATCATAACTTTTACAGAAAAAGTATAAAATGTTCAACATAACAACATATGTTATCTTGAAGTTTCCCATGGTAAGAAATTAAGTGATATTGGATAGAGTGAATGTTATGTGTGAGTTCGATGCAAGGTGGTAGGAATTTATATAGTGACTTTTAAAAAATATTTTTAATGTTTTTGAGTTTGGTTGTGGTTAATGTTTAATTTGAAATATGAGCTTTATGTTTAGTCTCTAGTTATGAGGTAAGGGAGAAGCGCTAGACAATTTTTAAATAGACACTTTGAAGCTGCTCTTTCTAAATAAGCGGTACCGAATATATTGTTTTATTCTTATGTTACATCACTATTATTATGAAAACATTTATATTATTTAAAACAGATTTTTATAATATAATATTTAGATTTTAGGAGATAGAGTTCAATGCAAGTTAAAATAGAACCAAGAATCTTGTCGAACATTTTATTAATATTTTAAACACATCACATTAGTATACATAATAAACAAATGTGCACTTATATAATAGATATGTAAAAACCTAGTGATAGTATTAAATTAAACAGAAAACTAGCTCTATCATAAATGCTAGAACTATCCTCTTTCGTTATTCTCTTTAACACTAGCATATAACAATACTATATATTATTTTTGCTGAGGATTCAACATTCATAACATTTGACATCACTTGATACTGCAAAAAAAAATATATAATAGGAAGAAATACAATTATTTTTTATATAATAAAAAGTCATCACAACATTCAATGTATAAACATTATAAATAGATATTTTTAGTTGTCTTCATTTGAAATCACATATAAAAGTAAATAATTTTCTCATGCATGCAACCACTTTTTGTCTATTCCATATTATTGATCAATTTTACTATTGTTTGTTTTTCTCTGTCTAAGTAATTTGCCTATTTTAAAAATATAAATATAAACTAATTTATTTTAGTGAAAATAAATACATCATAACTTTTACAGAAAAAGTATAAAATGTTCAACATAACAACATATGTTATCTTGAAGTTTCCCATGGTAAGAAATTAAGTGATATTGGATAGAGTGAATGTTATGTGTGAGTTCGATGCAAGGTGGTAGGAATTTATATAGTGACTTTTAAAAAATATTTTTAAGGTTTTTGAGTTTGGTTGTGGTTAATGTTTAATTTGAAATATGAGCTTTATGTTTAGTCTCTAGTTATGAGGTAAGGGAGAAGCGTTAGACAATTTTTAAATAGACACTTTGAAGCTGCTCTTTCTAAATAAGCGGTACCGAATATATTGTTTTATTCTTATGTTACATCACTATTATTATGAAAACATTTATATTATTTAAAACAGATTTTTATAATATAATATTTAGATTTTAGGAGATAGAGTTCAATGCAAGTTAAAATAGAACCAAGAATCTTGTCGAACATTTTATTAATATTTTAAACACATCACATTAGTATACATAATAAACAAATGTGCACTTATATAATAGATATGTAAAAACCTAGTGATAGTATTAAATTAAACAGAAAACTAGCTCTATCATAAATGCTAGAACTATCCTCTTTCGTTATTCTCTTTAACACTAGCATATAACAATACTATATATTATTTTTGTTGAGGATTCAACATTCATAACATTTGACATCACTTGATACTGCAAAAAAAAATATATAATAGGAAGAAATACAATTATTTTTTATATAATAAAAAGTCATCACAACATTCAATGTATAAACATTATAAATAGATATTTTTAGTTGTCTTCATTTGAAATCACATATAAAAGTAAATAATTTTCTCATGCATGCAACCACTTTTTGTCTATTCCATATTATTGATCAATTTTACTATTGTTTGTTTTTCTCTGTCTAAGTAATTTGCCTATTTTAAAAATATAAATATAAACTAATTTATTTTAGTGAAAATAAATACATCATAACTTTTACAGAAAAAGTATAAAATGTTTAACATAACAACATATGTTATCTTGAAGTTTCCCATGGTAAGAAATTAAGTGATATTGGATAGAGTGAATGTTATGTGTGAGTTCGATGCAAGGTGGTAGGAATTTATATAGTGACTTTTAAAAAATATTTTTAAGGTTTTTGAGTTTGGTTGTGGTTAATGTTTAATTTGAAATATGAGCTTTATGTTTAGTCTCTAGTTATGAGGTAAGGGAGAAGCGCTAGACAATTTTTAAATAGACACTTTGAAGCTGCTCTTTCTAAATAAGCGGTACCGAATATATTGTTTTATTCTTATGTTACATCACTATTATTATGAAAACATTTATATTATTTAAAACAGATTTTTATAATATAATATTTAGATTTTAGGAGATAGAGTTCAATGCAAGTTAAAATAGAACCAAGAATCTTGTCGAACATTTTATTAATATTTTAAACACATCACATTAGTATACATAATAAACAAATGTGCACTTATATAATAGATATGTAAAAACCTAGTGATAGTATTAAATTAAACAGAAAACTAGCTCTATCATAAATGCTAGAACTATCCTCTTTCGTTATTCTCTTTAACACTAGCATATAACAATACTATATATTATTTTTGTTGAGGATTCAACATTCATAACATTTGACATCACTTGATACTGCAAAAAAAAATATATAATAGGAAGAAATACAATTATTTTTTATATAATAAAAAGTCATCACAACATTCAATGTATAAACATTATAAATAGATATTTTTAGTTGTCTTCATTTGAAATCACATATAAAAGTAAATAATTTTCTCATGCATGCAACCACTTTTTGTCTATTCCATATTATTGATCAATTTTACTATTGTTTGTTTTTCTCTGTCTAAGTAATTTGCCTATTTTAAAAATATAAATATAAACTAATTTATTTTAGTGAAAATAAATACATCATAACTTTTACAGAAAAAGTATAAAATGTTTAACATAACAACATATGTTATCTTGAAGTTTCCCATGGTAAGAAATTAAGTGATATTGGATAGAGTGAATGTTATGTGTGAGTTCGATGCAAGGTGGTAGGAATTTATATAGTGACTTTTAAAAAATATTTTTAAGGTTTTTGAGTTTGGTTGTGGTTAATGTTTAATTTGAAATATGAGCTTTATGTTTAGTCTCTAGTTATGAGGTAAGGGAGAAGCGCTAGACAATTTTTAAATAGACACTTTGAAGATGCTCTTTCTAAATAAGCGGTACCGAATATATTGTTTTATTCTTATGTTACATCACTATTATTATGAAAACATTTATATTATTTAAAACAGATTTTTATAATATAATATTTAGATTTTAGGAGATAGAGTTCAATGCAAGTTAAAATAGAACCAAGAATCTTGTCGAACATTTTATTAATATTTTAAACACATCACATTAGTATACATAATAAACAAATGTGCACTTATATAATAGATATGTAAAAACCTAGTGATAGTATTAAATTAAACAGAAAACTAGCTCTATCATAAATGCTAGAACTATCCTCTTTCGTTATTCTCTTTAACACTAGCATATAACAATACTATATATTATTTTTGTTGAGGATTCAACATTCATAACATTTGACATCACTTGATACTGCAAAAAATATATATATAATAGGAAGAAATAGAATTATTTTTTATATAATAAAAAGTCATCACAACATTCAATGTATAAACATTATAAATAGATATTTTTAGTTGTCTTCATTTGAAATCACATATAAAAGTAAATAATTTTCTCATGCATGCAACCACTTTTTGTCTATTCCATATTATTGATCAAATTTAGTATTGTTTGTTTTTCTCTGTCTAAGTAATTTGTCTATTTTAAAAATATAAATATAAACTAATTTATTTTTGTGAAAATAAATACATCATAACTTTTACTGAAAAAGTATAAAATGTTCAACATAACAACATATGTTATCTTGAAGTTTCCCATGGTAAGAAATTAAGTGATATTGGATAGAGTGAATGTTATGTGTGAGTTTGATGCAAGGTGGTAGGAATTTATATAGTGACTTTTAAAAAATATTTTTAAGATTTTTGAGTTTGGTTGTGGTTAATGTTTAATTTGAAATATGAGCTTTATGTTTAGTCTCTAGTTATGATGTAAGGGAGAAGCGCTAGACAATTTTTAAATAGACACTTTGAAGCTGCTCTTTCTAAATAAGCGGTACCGAATATATTGTTTTATTCTTATGTTACATCACTATTATTATGAAAACATTTATATTATTTAAAACAGATTTTTATAATATAATATTTAGATTTTAGGAGATAGAGTTCAATGCAAGTTAAAATAGAACCAAGAATCTTGTTGAACATTTTATTAATAATTTAAACACATCACATTAGTATACATAATAAACAAATGTGCACTTATATAATAGATATGTAAAAACCTAGTGATAGTATTAAATTAAACATAAAACTAGCTCTATCATAAATGCTAGAACTATCCTCTTTCGTTATTCTCTTTAACACTAGCATACAACAATACTATATATTATTTTTGTTGAGGATTCAACATTCATAACATTTGACATCACTTGATACTGCAAAAAAAATATATATAATAGGAAGAAATACAATTATTTTTTATATAATAAAAAGTCATCACAACATTCAATGTATAAACATTATAAATAGATATTTTTATTTGTCTTCATTTGAAATCACATAAAAGTAAATAATTTTCTCATGCATACAACCACTTTTTGTCTATTCCATATTATTGATCAAATTTAGTATTGTTTGTTTTTCTCTGTCTAAGTAATTTATCTATTTTAAAAATATAAATATAAACTAATTTATTTTAGTGAAAATAAATACATCATAACTTTTACAGAAAAAGTATAAAATGTTCAACATAACAACATATGTTATCTTGAAGTTTCCCATGGTAAGAAATTAAGTGATATTGGATAGAGTGAATGTTATGTGTGAGTTCGATGAAAGGTGGTAGGAATTTATATAGTGACTTTTAAAAAATATTTTTAAGGTTTTTGAGTTTGGTTGTGGTTAATGTTTAATTTGAAATATGAGCTTTATGTTTAGTCTCTAGTTATGAGGTAAGGGAGAAGCGCTAGACAATTTTTAAATAGACACTTTGAAGCTGCTCTTTGTAAATAAGCGGTACCGAATATATTTTTTTATTCTTATGTTACATCACTATTATTATGAAAACATTTATATTATTTAAAACAGATTTTTATAATATAATATTTAGATTTTAGGAGATAGAGTTCAATGCAAGTTAAAATAGAACCAAGAATCTTTTTGAACATTTTATTAATATTTTAAACACATCACATTAGTATACATAATAAACAAATGTGCACTTATATAATAGATATGTAAAAACCTAGTGATAGTATTAAATTAAACAGAAAACTAGCTCTATCATAAATGCTAGAACTATCCTCTTTCGTTATTCTCTTTAACACTAGCATATAACAATACTATATATTATTTATGTTGAGGATTCAACATTCATAACATTTGACATCACTTGATACTGCAAAAAAATTATATATAATAGGAAGAAATACAATTATTTTTTATATAATAAAAAGTCATCACAACATTCAATGTATAAACATTATAAATAGATATTTTTATTTGTCTTCATTTGAAATCACATATAAAAGTAAATAATTTTCTCATGCATACAACCACTTTTTGTCTATTCCATATTATTGATCAAATTTAGTATTGTTTGTTTTTCTCTGTCTAAGTAATTTGTCTATTTTAAAAATATAAATATAAACTAATTTATTTTAGTGAAAATAAATACATCATAACTTTTACTGAAAAAGTATAAAATGTTCAACATAACAACATATGTTATCTTGAAGTTTCCCATGGTAAGAAATTAAGTGATATTGGATAGAGTGAATGTTATGTGTGAGTTTGATGCAAGGTGGTAGGAATTTATATAGTGACTTTTAAAAAATATTTTTAAGATTTTTGAGTTTGGTTGTGGTTAATGATTAATTTGAAATATGAGCTTTATGTTTAGTCTCTAGTTATGATGTTAGGGAGAAGCGCTAAACAATTTTTAAATAGACACTTTGAAGCTGCTCTTTCTAAATAAGCGGTGCCGAATATATTGTTTTATTCTTATGTTACATCACTATTATTATGAAAACATTTATATTATTTAAAACAGATTTTTATAATATAATATTTAGATTTTAGGAGATAGAGTTTAATGCAAGTTAAAATAGAACCAAGAATCTTGTTGAACATTTTATTAATATTTTAAACACATCACATTAGTATACATAATAAACAAATGCGCACTTATATAATAAATATGTAAAAACCTAGTGATAGTGTTAAATTAAACAGAAAACTAGCTCTATCATAAATGCTAGAACTATACTATTTTGTTATTCTCTTTAACACTAGCATATAGCAATACTATATATTATTTTTGTTGAAGATTCAACATTCATAACATTTGACATCACTTGATACTGCAAAAAATATATATATAATAGGAAGAAATACATATATTTTTTATATAATAAAAAGTCATTACAACATTCAATGTATAAACATTATAAATAGATATTTTTATTTGTCTTCATTTGAAATCACATATAAAAGGAAATAATTTTCTCATGCATGCAACCACTTTTTGTCTATTCCATATTATTGATCAATTTTACTATTGTTTGTTTTTCTCTGTCTAAGTAATTTGCCTATTTTAAAAATATAAATATAAACTAATTTATTTTAGTGAAAATAAATACATCATAACTTTTACAGAAAAAGTATAAAATGTTCAACATAACAACATATGTTATCTTGAAGTTTCCCATGGTAAGAAATTAAGTGATATTGGATAGAGTGAATGTTATGTGTGAGTTTGATGCAAGGTGGTAGGAATTTATATAGTGACTTTTAAAAAATATTTTTAAGATTTTTGAGTTTGGTTGTGGTTAATGATTAATTTGAAATATGAGCTTTATGTTTAGTCTCTAGTTATGATGTTAGGGAGAAGCGCTAGACAATTTTTAAATAGACACTTTGAAGCTGCTCTTTCTAAATAAGCGGTGCCGAATATATTGTTTTATTCTTATGTTACATCACTATTATTATGAAAACATTTATATTATTTAAAACAGATTTTTATAATATAATATTTAGATTTTAGGAGATAGAGTTCAATGCAAGTTAAAATAGAACCAAGAATCTTGTTGAACATTTTATTAATATTTTAAACACATCACATTAGTATACATAATAAACAAATGCGCACTTATATAATAAATATGTAAAAACCTAGTGACAGTGTTAAATTAAACAGAAAACTAGCTCTATCATAAATGCTAGAACTATACTATTTTGTTATTCTCTTTAACACTAGCATATAGCAATACTATATATTATTTTTGTTGAAGATTCAACATTCATAACATTTGACATCACTTGATACTGCAAAAAATATATATATAATAGGAAGAAATACATATATTTTTTATATAATAAAAAGTCATTACAACATTCAATGTATAAACATTATAAATAGATATTTTTATTTGTCTTCATTTGAAATCACATATAAAAGGAAATAATTTTCTCATGCATGCAACCACTTTTTGTCTATTCCATATTATTGATCAATTTTACTATTGTTTGTTTTTCTCTGTCTAAGTAATTTGCCTATTTTAAAAATATAAATATAAACTAATTTATTTTAGTGAAAATAAATACATCATAACTTTTACAGAAAAAGTATAAAATGTTCAACATAACAACATATGTTATCTTGAAGTTTCCCATGGTAAGAAATTAAGTGATATTGGATAGAGTGAATGTTATGTGTGAGTTTGATGCAAGGTGGTAGGAATTTATATAGTGACTTTTAAAAAATATTTTTAAGATTTTTGAGTTTGGTTGTGGTTAATGATTAATTTGAAATATGAGCTTTATGTTTAGTCTCTAGTTATGATGTTAGGGAGAAGCGCTAGACAATTTTTAAATAGACACTTTGAAGCTGCTCTTTCTAAATAAGCGGTGCCGAATATATTGTTTTATTCTTATGTTACATCACTATTATTATGAAAACATTTATATTATTTAAAACAGATTTTTATAATATAATATTTAGATTTTAGGAGATAGAGTTCAATGCAAGTTAAAATAGAACCAAGAATCTTGTTGAACATTTTATTAATATTTTAAACACATCACATTAGTATACATAATAAACAAATGCGCACTTATATAATAAATATGTAAAAACCTAGTGATAGTGTTAAATTAAACAGAAAACTAGCTCTATCATAAATGCTAGAACTATACTATTTTGTTATTCTCTTTAACACTAGCATATAGCAATACTATATATTATTTTTGTTGAAGATTCAACATTCATAACATTTGACATCACTTGATACTGCAAAAAATATATATATAATAGGAAGAAATACATATATTTTTTATATAATAAAAAGTCATTACAACATTCAATGTATAAACATTATAAATAGATATTTTTATTTGTCTTCATTTGAAATCACATATAAAAGGAAATAATTTTCTCATGCATGCAACCACTTTTTGTCTATTCCAGATTATTGATCAATTTTACTATTGTTTGTTTTTCTCTGTCTAAGTAATTTGCCTATTTTAAAAATATAAATATAAACTAATTTATTTTAGTGAAAATAAATACATCATAACTTTTACAGAAAAAGTATAAAATGTTCAACATAACAACATATGTTATCTTGAAGTTTCCCATGGTAAGAAATTAAGTGATATTGGATAGAGTGAATGTTATGTGTGAGTTTGATGCAAGGTGGTAGGAATTTATATAGTGACTTTTAAAAAATATTTTTAAGATTTTTGAGTTTGGTTGTGGTTAATGATTAATTTGAAATATGAGCTTTATGTTTAGTCTCTAGTTATGATGTTAGGGAGAAGCGCTAGACAATTTTTAAATAGACACTTTGAAGCTGCTCTTTCTAAATAAGCGGTGCCGAATATATTGTTTTATTCTTATGTTACATCACTATTATTATGAAAACATTTATATTATTTAAAACTGATTTTTATAATATAATATTTAGATTTTAGGAGATAGAGTTCAATGCAAGTTAAAATAGAACCAAGAATCTTGTTGAACATTTTATTAATATTTTAAACACATCACATTAGTATACATAATAAACAAATGCGCACTTATATAATAAATATGTAAAAACCTAGTGATAGTGTTAAATTAAACAGAAAACTAGCTCTATCATAAATGCTAGAACTATACTATTTTGTTATTCTCTTTAACACTAGCATATAGCAATACTATATATTATTTTTGTTGAAGATTCAACATTCATAACATTTGACATCACTTGATACTGCAAAAAATATATATATAATAGGAAGAAATACATATATTTTTTATATAATAAAAAGTCATTACAACATTCAATGTATAAACATTATAAATAGATATTTTTATTTGTCTTCATTTGAAATCACATATAAAAGTAAATAATTTTCTCATGCATGCAACCACTTTTTGTCTATTCCATATTATTGATCAATTTTACTATTGTTTGTTTTTCTCTGTCTAAGTAATTTGCCTATTTTAAAAATATAAATATAAACTAATTTATTTTAGTGAAAATAAATACATCATAACTTTTACAGAAAAAGTATAAAATGTTCAACATAACAACATATGTTATCTTGAAGTTTCCCATGGTAAGAAATTAAGTGATATTGGATAGAGTGAATGTTATGTGTGAGTTCGATGCAAGGTGGTAGGAATTTATATAGTGACTTTTAAAAAATATTTTTAAGGTTTTTGAGTTTGGTTGTGGTTAATGTTTAATTTGAAATATGAGCTTTATGTTTAGTCTCTAGTTATGAGGTAAGGGAGAAGCGCTAGACAATTTTTAAATAGACACTTTGAAGCTGCTCTTTCTAAATAAGCAGTACCGAATATATTGTTTTATTCTTATGTTACATCACTATTATTATGAAAACATTTATATTATTTAAAACAGATTTTTATAATATAATATTTAGATTTTAGGAGATAGAGTTCAATGCAAGTTAAAATAGAACCAAGAATCTTGTTGAACATTTTATTAATATTTTAAACACATCACATTAGTATACATAATAAACAAATGCGCACTTATATAATAAATATTTAAAAACCTAGTGATAGTGTTAAATTAAACAGAAAACTAGCTCTATCATAAATGCTAGAACTATACTATTTTGTTATTCTCTTTAACACTAGCATATAGCAATACTATATATTATTTTTGTTGAAGATTCAACATTCATAACATTTGACATCACTTGATACTGCAAAAAATATATATATAATAGGAAGAAATACATATATTTTTTATATAATAAAAAGTCATTACAACATTCAATGTATAAACATTATAAATAGATATTTTTATTTGTCTTCATTTGAAATCACATATAAAAGTAAATAATTTTCTCATGCATGCAACCACTTTTTGTCTATTCCATATTATTGATCAATTTTACTATTGTTTGTTTTTCTCTGTCTAAGTAATTTTCCTATTTTAAAAATATAAATATAAACTAATTTATTTTAGTGAAAATAAATACATCATAACTTTTACAGAAAAAGTATAAAATGTTCAACATAACAACATATGTTATCTTGAAGTTTCCCATGGTAAGAAATTAAGTGATATTGGATAGAGTGAATGTTATGTGTGAGTTCGATGCAAGGTGGTAGGAATTTATATAGTGACTTTTAAAAAATATTTTTAAGGTTTTTGAGTTTGGTTGTGGTTAATGTTTAATTTGAAATATGTGCTTTATGTTTAGTCTCTAGTTATGAGGTAAGGGAGAAGCGCTAGACAATTTTTAAATAGACACTTTGAAGCTGCTCTTTCTAAATAAGCGGTACCGAATATATTGTTTTATTCTTATGTTACATCACTATTTTTATGAAAACATTTATATTATTTAAAACAGATTTTTATAATATAATATTTAGATTTTAGGAGATAGAGTTCAATGCAAGTTAAAATAGAACCAAGAATCTTGTCGAACATTTTATTAATATTTTAAACACATCACATTAGTATACATAATAAACAAATGTGCACTTATATAATAGATATGTAAAAACCTAGTGATAGTATTAAATTAAACAGAAAACTAGCTCTATCATAAATGCTAGAACTATCCTCTTTCGTTATTCTCTTTAACACTAGCATATAGCAATACTATATATTATTTTTGTTGAAGATTCAACATTCATAACATTTGACATCACTTGATACTGCAAAAAATATATATATAATAGGAAGAAATACATATATTTTTTATATAATAAAAAGTCATTACAACATTCAATGTATAAACATTATAAATAGATATTTTTATTTGTCTTCATTTGAAATCACATATAAAAGTAAATAATTTTCTCATGCATGCAACCACTTTTTGTCTATTCCATATTATTGATCAATTTTACTATTGTTTGTTTTTCTCTGTCTAAGTAATTTGCCTATTTTAAAAATATAAATATAAACTAATTTATTTTAGTGAAAATAAATACATCATAACTTTTACAGAAAAAGTATAAAATGTTCAACATAACAACATATGTTATCTTGAAGTTTCCCATGGTAAGAAATTAAGTGATATTGGATAGAGTGAATGTTATGTGTGAGTTCGATGCAAGGTGGTAGGAATTTATATAGTGACTTTTAAAAAATATTTTTAAGGTTTTTGAGTTTGGTTGTGGTTAATGTTTAATTTGAAATATGAGCTTTATGTTTAGTCTCTAGTTATGAGGTAAGGGAGAAGCGCTAGACAATTTTTAAATAGACACTTTGAAGCTGCTCTTTCTAAATAAGCAGTACCGAATATATTGTTTTATTCTTATGTTACATCACTATTATTATGAAAACATTTATATTATTTAAAACAGATTTTTATAATATAATATTTAGATTTTAGGAGATAGAGTTCAATGCAAGTTAAAATAGAACCAAGAATCTTGTTGAACATTTTATTAATATTTTAAACACATCACATTAGTATACATAATAAACAAATGCGCACTTATATAATAAATATTTAAAAACCTAGTGATAGTGTTAAATTAAACAGAAAACTAGCTCTATCATAAATGCTAGAACTATACTATTTTGTTATTCTCTTTAACACTAGCATATAGCAATACTATATATTATTTTTGTTGAAGATTCAACATTCATAACATTTGACATCACTTGATACTGCAAAAAATATATATATAATAGGAAGAAATACATATATTTTTTATATAATAAAAAGTCATTACAACATTCAATGTATAAACATTATAAATAGATATTTTTATTTGTCTTCATTTGAAATCACATATAAAAGTAAATAATTTTCTCATGCATGCAACCACTTTTTGTCTATTCCATATTATTGATCAATTTTACTATTGTTTGTTTTTCTCTGTCTAAGTAATTTTCCTATTTTAAAAATATAAATATAAACTAATTTATTTTAGTGAAAATAAATACATCATAACTTTTACAGAAAAAGTATAAAATGTTCAACATAACAACATATGTTATCTTGAAGTTTCCCATGGTAAGAAATTAAGTGATATTGGATAGAGTGAATGTTATGTGTGAGTTCGATGCAAGGTGGTAGGAATTTATATAGTGACTTTTAAAAAATATTTTTAAGGTTTTTGAGTTTGGTTGTGGTTAATGTTTAATTTGAAATATGTGCTTTATGTTTAGTCTCTAGTTATGAGGTAAGGGAGAAGCGCTAGACAATTTTTAAATAGACACTTTGAAGCTGCTCTTTCTAAATAAGCGGTACCGAATATATTGTTTTATTCTTATGTTACATCACTATTTTTATGAAAACATTTATATTATTTAAAACAGATTTTTATAATATAATATTTAGATTTTAGGAGATAGAGTTCAATGCAAGTTAAAATAGAACCAAGAATCTTGTCGAACATTTTATTAATATTTTAAACACATCACATTAGTATACATAATAAACAAATGTGCACTTATATAATAGATATGTAAAAACCTAGTGATAGTATTAAATTAAACAGAAAACTAGCTCTATCATAAATGCTAGAACTATCCTCTTTCGTTATTCTCTTTAACACTAGCATATAGCAATACTATATATTATTTTTGTTGAAGATTCAACATTCATAACATTTGACATCACTTGATACTGCAAAAAATATATATATAATAGGAAGAAATACATATATTTTTTATATAATAAAAAGTCATTACAACATTCAATGTATAAACATTATAAATAGATATTTTTATTTGTCTTCATTTGAAATCACATATAAAAGTAAATAATTTTCTCATGCATGCAACCACTTTTTGTCTATTCCATATTATTGATCAATTTTACTATTGTTTGTTTTTCTCTGTCTAAGTAATTTGCCTATTTTAAAAATATAAATATAAACTAATTTATTTTAGTGAAAATAAATACATCATAACTTTTACAGAAAAAGTATAAAATGTTCAACATAACAACATATGTTATCTTGAAGTTTCCCATGGTAAGAAATTAAGTGATATTGGATAGAGTGAATGTTATGTGTGAGTTCGATGCAAGGTGGTAGGAATTTATATAGTGACTTTTAAAAAATATTTTTAAGGTTTTTGAGTTTGGTTGTGGTTAATGTTTAATTTGAAATATGAGCTTTATGTTTAGTCTCTAGTTATGAGGTAAGGGAGAAGCGCTAGACAATTTTTAAATAGACACTTTGAAGCTGCTCTTTCTAAATAAGCAGTACCGAATATATTGTTTTATTCTTATGTTACATCACTATTATTATGAAAACATTTATATTATTTAAAACAGATTTTTATAATATAATATTTAGATTTTAGGAGATAGAGTTCAATGCAAGTTAAAATAGAACCAAGAATCTTGTTGAACATTTTATTAATATTTTAAACACATCACATTAGTATACATAATAAACAAATGCGCACTTATATAATAAATATTTAAAAACCTAGTGATAGTGTTAAATTAAACAGAAAACTAGCTCTATCATAAATGCTAGAACTATACTATTTTGTTATTCTCTTTAACACTAGCATATAGCAATACTATATATTATTTTTGTTGAAGATTCAACATTCATAACATTTGACATCACTTGATACTGCAAAAAATATATATATAATAGGAAGAAATACATATATTTTTTATATAATAAAAAGTCATTACAACATTCAATGTATAAACATTATAAATAGATATTTTTATTTGTCTTCATTTGAAATCACATATAAAAGTAAATAATTTTCTCATGCATGCAACCACTTTTTGTCTATTCCATATTATTGATCAATTTTACTATTGTTTGTTTTTCTCTGTCTAAGTAATTTTCCTATTTTAAAAATATAAATATAAACTAATTTATTTTAGTGAAAATAAATACATCATAACTTTTACAGAAAAAGTATAACATGTTCAACATAACAACATATGTTATCTTGAAGTTTCCCATGGTAAGAAATTAAGTGATATTGGATAGAGTGAATGTTATGTGTGAGTTCGATGCAAGGTGGTAGGAATTTATATAGTGACTTTTAAAAAATATTTTTAAGGTTTTTGAGTTTGGTTGTGGTTAATGTTTAATTTGAAATATGTGCTTTATGTTTAGTCTCTAGTTATGAGGTAAGGGAGAAGCGCTAGACAATTTTTAAATAGACACTTTGAAGCTGCTCTTTCTAAATAAGCGGTACCGAATATATTGTTTTATTCTTATGTTACATCACTATTTTTATGAAAACATTTATATTATTTAAAACAGATTTTTATAATATAATATTTAGATTTTAGGAGATAGAGTTCAATGCAAGTTAAAATAGAACCAAGAATCTTGTCGAACATTTTATTAATATTTTAAACACATCACATTAGTATACATAATAAACAAATGTGCACTTATATAATAGATATGTAAAAACCTAGTGATAGTATTAAATTAAACAGAAAACTAGCTCTATCATAAATGCTAGAACTATCCTCTTTCGTTATTCTCTTTAACACTAGCATATAACAATACTATATATTATTTATGTTGAGGATTCAACATTCATAACATTTGACATCACTTGATACTGCAAAAAAAATATATATAATAGGAAGAAATACAATTATTTTTTATATAATAAAAAGTCATCACAACATTCAATGTATAAACATTATAAATAGATATTTTTATTTGTCTTCATTTGAAATCACATATAAAAGTAAATAATTTTCTCATGCATACAACCACTTTTTGTCTATTCCATATTATTGATCAAATTTAGTATTGTTTGTTTTTCTCTGTCTAAGTAATTTGTCTATTTTAAAAATATAAATATAAACTAATTTATTTTAGTGAAAATAAATACATCATAACTTTTACTGAAAAAGTATAAAATGTTCAACATAACAACATATGTTATCTTGAAGTTTCCCATGGTAAGAAATTAAGTGATATTGGATAGAGTGAATGTTATGTGTGAGTTTGATGCAAGGTGGTAGGAATTTATATAGTGACTTTTAAAAAATATTTTTAAGATTTTTGAGTTTGGTTGTGGTTAATGATTAATTTGAAATATGAGCTTTATGTTTAGTCTCTAGTTATGATGTTAGGGATAAGCGCTAGACAATTTTTAAATAGACACTTTGAAGCTGCTCTTTCTAAATAAGCGGTGCCGAATATATTGTTTTATTCTTATGTTACATCACTATTATTATGAAAACATTTATATTATTTAAAACAGATTTTTATAATATAATATTTAGATTTTAGGAGATAGAGTTCAATGCAAGTTAAAATAGAACCAAGAATCTTGTTGAACATTTTATTAATATTTTAAACACATCACATTAGTATACATAATAAACAAATGCGCACTTATATAATAAATATGTAAAAACCTAGTGATAGTGTTAAATTAAACAGAAAACTGGCTCTATCATAAATGATAGAACTATACTATTTTGTTATTCTCTTTAACACTAGCATATAGCAATACTATATATTATTTTTGTTGAAGATTTAACATTCATAACATTTAACATCACTTGATACTGCAAAAAATATATATATATAATAGGAAGAAATATATATATTTTTTATATAATAAAAAGTCATTACAACATTCAATGTATAAACATTATAAATAGATATTTTTATTTGTTTTCATTTGAAATCACATATAAAAGTAAATAATTTTCTCATGCATGCAACCACTTTTTGTCTATTCCATATTATTGATCAATTTTACTATTGTTTGTTTTTCTCTGTCTAAGTAATTTGCCTATTTTAAAAATATAAATATAAACTAATTTATTTTAGTGAAAATAAATACATCATAACTTTTACAGAAAAAGTATAAAATGTTCAACATAACAACATATGTTATCTTGAAGTTTCCCATGGTAAGAAATTAAGTGATATTGGATAGAGTGAATGTTATGTGTGAGTTCGATGCAAGGTGGTAGGAATTTATATAGTGACTTTTAAAAAATATTTTTAAGGTTTTTGAGTTTGGTTGTGGTTAATGTTTAATTTGAAATATGTGCTTTATGTTTAGTCTCTAGTTATGAGGTAAGGGAAAAGCGCTAGACAATTTTTAAATAGACACTGTGAAGCTGCTCTTTCTAAATAAGCGGTGCCGAATATATTGTTTTATTCTTATGTTACATCACTATTTTTATGAAAACATTTATATTATTTAAAACAGATTTTTATAATATAATATTTAGATTTTAGGAGATAGAGTTCAATGCAAGTTAAAATAGAACCAAGAATCTTGTCGAACATTTTATTAATATTTTAAACACATCACATTAGTATACATAATAAACAAATGTGCACTTATATAATAGATATGTCAAAACCTAGTGATAGTGTTAAATTAAACAGAAAACTAGCTCTATCATAAATGCTAGAACTATCCTCTTTCGTTATTCTCTTTAACACTAGCATATAACAATACTATATATTATTTATGTTGAGGATTCAACATTCATAACATTTGACATCACTTGATACTGCAAAAAAAAAATATATAATAGGAAGAAATACAATTATTTTTTATATAATAAAAAGTCATCACAACATTCAATGTATAAACATTATAAATAGATATTTTTATTTGTCTTCATTTGAAATCACATATAAAAGTAAATAATTTTCTCATGCAAACAACCACTTTTTGTCTATTCCATATTATTAATCAAATTTAGTATTGTTTGTTTTTCTCTGTCTAAGTAATTTGTCTATTTTAAAAATATAAATATAAACTAATTTATTTTAGTGAAAATAAATACATCATAACTTTTACTGAAAAAGTATAAAATGTTCAACATAACAACATATGTTATCTTGAAGTTTCCCATGGTAAGAAATTAAGTGATATTGGATAGAGTGAATGTTATGTGTGAGTTTGATGCAAGGTGGTAGGAATTTATATAGTGACTTTTAAAAAATATTTTTAAGATTTTTGAGTTTGGTTGTGGTTAATAATTAATTTGAAATATGAGCTTTATGTTTAGTCTCTAGTTATGATGTTAGGGAGAAGCGCTAGACAATTTTTAAATAGACACTTTGAAGCTGCTCTTTCTAAATAAGCGGTGCCGAATATATTGTTTTATTCTTATGTTACATCACTATTATTATGAAAACATTTATATTATTTAAAACAGATTTTTATAATATAATATTTAGATTTTAGGAGATAGAGTTCAATGCAAGTTAAAATAGAACCAAGAATCTTGTTGAACATTTTATTAATATTTTAAACACATCACATTAGTATACATAATAAACAAATGTGCACTTATATAATAAATATGTAAAAACCTAGTGATAGTGTTAAATTAAACAGAAAACTAGCTCTATCATAAATGATAGAACTATACTATTTTGTTATTCTCTTTAACACTAGCATATAGCAATACTATATATTATTTTTGTTGAAGATTTAACATTCATAACATTTAACATCACTTGATACTGCAAAAAATATATATATAATAGGAAGAAATATATATATTTTTTATATAATAAAAAGTCATTACAACATTCAATGTATAAACATTATAAATAGATATTTTTATTTGTCTTCATTTGAAATCACATATAAAAGTAAATAATTTTCTCATGCATGCAACCACTTTTTGTCTATTCCATATTATTGATCAATTTTACTATTGTTTGTTTTTCTCTGTCTAAGTAATTTGCCTATTTTAAAAATATAAATATAAACTAATTTATTTTAGTGAAAATAAATACATTATAACTTTTACAGAAAAAGTATAAAATGTTCAACATAACAACATATGTTATCTTGAAGTTTCCCATGGTAAGAAATTAAGTGATATTGGATAGAGTGAATGTTATGTGTGAGTTCGATGCAAGGTGGTAGGAATTTATATAGTGACTTTTAAAAAATATTTTTAAGGTTTTTGAGTTTGGTTGTGGTTAATGTTTAATTTGAAATATGTGCTTTATGTTTAGTCTCTAGTTATGAGGTAAGGGAGAAGCGCTAGACAATTTTTAAATAGACACTGTGAAGCTGCTCTTTCTAAATAAGCGGTGCCGAATATATTGTTTTATTCTTATGTTACATCACTATTTTTATGAAAACATTTATATTATTTAAAACAGATTTTTATAATATAATATTTAGATTTTAGGAGATAGAGTTCAATGCAAGTTAAAATAGAACCAAGAATCTTGTCGAACATTTTATTAATATTTTAAACACATCACATTAGTATACATAATAAACAAATGTGCACTTATATAATACATATGTAAAAACCTAGTGATAGTGTTAAATTAAACAGAAAACTAGCTCTATCATAAATGCTAGAACTATCCTCTTTCGTTATTCTCTTTAACACTAGCATATAACAATACTATATATTATTTATGTTGAGGATTCAACATTCATAACATTTGACATCACTTGATACTGCAAAAAAAATATATATAATAGGAAGAAATACAATTATTTTTTATATAATAAAAAGTCATCACAACATTCAATGTATAAACATTATAAATAGATATTTTTATTTGTCTTCATTTGAAATCACATATAAAAGTAAATAATTTTCTCATGCATACAACCACTTTTTGTCTATTCCATATTATTGATCAAATTTAGTATTGTTTGTTTTTCTCTGTCTAAGTAATTTGTCTATTTTAAAAATATAAATATAAACTAATTTATTTTAGTGAAAATAAATACATCATAACTTTTACTGAAAAAGTATAAAATGTTCAACATAACAACATATGTTATCTTGAAGTTTCCCATGGTAAGAAATTAAGTGATATTGGATAGAGTGAATGTTGTAACACCCCGTTTTCAATTAATTGATTTATTTAAATTTGGGAATTTATTTTATTAGAATTAATAAAATAAAAAGAATTATTTATTTTGGAATATTTGAGGAAAATAAAAGAAATAAGGAATATTGAGATTTTTTTAAGTCATTGGGCTTAGATGTGGATTAGTAAAGAGTGGGGGTGCAGAGAAATAAAGTTATGTTTGGGACTTAGGCCATTTTCTCATTTTTGGTTTTCACGTAAGAACAGAAGTTGGAATTGGGAAAATAGAGCTCTGAAGAACGAAGAACGAAGAACATCGCCCAAGAACTCAAAGCTGCTAATTGATAAGGTAAGGGGGGTTTATACTCGATTTATATTTGTTTATGGGTTTATGTACGGTTGATTCGGGTAATTGTAGGAAAATCCCAATTGTTAGATGTTTCTAGGGATCGATAACCGTAGGACTGAACCTTGTTAGAAAAAGGGTTAGGTTCCCAATTCTTATGTATCGATTAAGGGTTTTAGGTCCCAAATGAGGAATTGGGATATGATCGTGAATTTACCTTGGAAGTTGTAGGGATAACCTCAGGGTCAGTAGAATTCCCCAAAGGGACGGTTAATCCCCGGTTAAGGTTACTATATTGATTGTTGGTATTTTTGGATATGGTGGTGTTGTCGTAAATTGTACAAACCTGATGTCGTTAGGTACCGAATTACGCGTTTGGCGGGCGTTTTCCCGCGTTTTGGACTGCTGTTTCTGAGCTGCTGCAGGTTCAGGAAAATCCTGTGCGCGCTCAGCAACACGGGCCGTGTTGCACAACACGGGTGCCCGTGTTGCTCCTCTGAGTTGGAAGGGGTGTGCTCCTGGTTGCACGACACGGGCCGTGTTGCACAACACGGGTACCCGTGTCAGAGCCCCTGTACTGATAAAATTAAAATGTGCATTTTTCTGGACGTTCTGCACAACACGGGCCGTGTTGCACAACACGGGTGCCCGTGTTGCTCTGCTGTGATGAGTTTCTGAATTTTTGATTCCAGTGTTTTGACGTTGGATTTTATTGCCATGCTTTTAGTTATGTTATCGAGCATGGGATATGATATAATTGATGTGATTGGTTGATGTTTGAATAGTATGCTGAGTGATTACATGCTATCCGTAACTTGATATGTTTGATGTTTAAATGGTATGCTGAGTGGTTACATGCTATTTCATATCATGTTATGTTTGATATTGTTGATGTGCATGATATGTTGATCGGTGTTCATAGTATGCTGAGTGTTACATACTTACATATCATGTTGCATTTGTTAATTCCCATTGTGTGGAATTAACATGGTGGCCAATATACGTGTCCGCGATTTAATGGAACGTTGAGGTGGTAGCCGTGTCCGCGATATAATGGAACGGTGAGTTATCTGTGACCCGCGATTTAATGGGGCAGTGTAGTGGTACCACATGCATGGGTGTGTTGCATTACTCGAATATAACATGAATGGATGATTTTTCCAATGTTATATTTGATTGTTTGTATGCACGTATGATTGATAAATGGTTGATGATGTTTGATGAATATTTGCAAATATGAAAGGCAATATGTCATGGATATATGAATTGTAAAGGTTTTGTAATCTATGAAATATGCTAATTATTGGGTGATGCTTATGATTTCATGAATTGATTGTTATGAATGTATAACCAAATGTATATTTGAGAAGCTCACCCTTACTGTTGAATATTTCAGATTGAGGAGTCTCGCTCAGGTGCTTGGCGAAGGCTTATCGTGTCTAGTTTAGTTTCGTTTTAGTATGTCCGGGTCATGCTCTGATAGTTGTAACTCCGGGAACGTTTGGTTGTCGAGCTGCTTTAGTCAGACTCGTTTATTCCTTTTTTATTTGTTATAATATGATGTTGACTTTCCAGGTGTTAATCCCTGATGACTTGGAAATTTTTATAACATTTGATTTTATTAAATAAATTATTCCGCTGTGTAGACATGTATGAGTTACCACTAAAATTATGCATGACAGGAATTTATTTTATTAAAAGAGAATTGTAGCATTCCTCGATTATTACATGTACTCTGAGTTTATAATTTTTAATATTTGCGAAAATTATATGCGGGTTTTAGAGGGTGTTACAATAGTGGTATCAGAGCATAGTCGGTCGTTGTGACCAGAGTCTTGAGTCAGTCATTCCTTTCGTATGCGACTAGTGCAAGGTAACACTGTCGATACTGTATTCTGATGTGGAGTATGTTTTAATTCTCAGGAATATGGCTGGAAGAGGTAATGGACGAAATGATGCTGCACTAGCTGAGGCTTTGGGGATGTTAGCTGGTGTACTTGCTGGAAACCCAACTGGAGGCGTGATTGGTGCTGATAGGCAATTGGGAAATTTCCAGAGGAACAATCCTCCGTTGTTCAAAGGTACACATGACCCCGAAGGTGCTCAGAAGTGGCTGAAGGAAATCGAAAGGATTTTCCGTGTGATCGATTGTGCTGAAGATCTGAAAGTCAGATATGGTACGCATATGTTGGCAGAAGAGGCCGACGACTGGTGGGTTGCCACAAGGACTGAAATGGTTCAGGATGGAGAGGCACTGACTTGGGCTAACTTCAGAAGGGCTTTTCTGAGGAGGTACTTTCCTGAAGATGTTCGGGGAAGAAAGGAAATTGAATTTTTGGAGCTTAAGCAGGGCAATCTGACTGTTAGTGAGTATGCTACTAAGTTCACTGAGCTGGCAAAGTATTATGCACACTACAACAATGATGAGGCTGGAGAATTCTCTAAATGTATCAAATTTGAGAATGGTCTCCGAGATGAGATTAAGCAGGGAATCAGGTACCAGCGTATTCGTAGATTTTCTGATTTGGTGGATTGTAGCAGAATCTTGGAAGAAGATATTACCAAGAATCGGTCGTCTCACTCTCGTGGAGCTGTTGATAAAAGAGGGAAGCAACATATGGACCGTGGCAAGCCATATGGTAGAGATAACCAGAGATCAGGCGGTTGGAAAAGGCCTAGTGGGGGAGATTCTAAGGCTCCTATCAGATGCTACAGGTGTGGTGAGTCTGGTCATCACATTCGAGATTGCAAGAGTGATGAGAAGAAGTGCTATAAATGTGGAAAGGCTGGTCATCTGTCTATTGATTGCAAAGGGAAGTCTGTCACTTGTTACAATTGTGGCGAAGAAGGTCACATTCGTCCGCAGTGTCCTAAGCCTAGGAAGGATCAGTCAGGTGGAAAAGTGTTTGCCTTGTCTGGATCTGAGACTACCCCAGAGGATCGATTGATTAAAGGTACGTGTTTTATTCATGGCACACCTTTGGTTGCAATTATTGATACTGGTGCAACTCATTCTTTCATTTCTTTGGATTGTGCTAAGAGGTTGAAACTGGACATATCTGGTATGCGAGGTAGCATGGTTGTTGATACTCCTGCATCGGGTTCAGTGACAACTTCACTCGTATGTAGGAATTGTCCTATTGAGATTTTTGGTAGAGGTTTCGGTATGGATTTAGTGTGCCTACCGCTTGAACAAATTGATATTATCCTTGGGATGAACTGGTTGGAATTTAACCGGGTTCATCTGAACTGCTTTGCTAAGACAGTGATTTTCCCAGAAGCAGTTGGTGTCGAGAATTTGACTATGACTGCTAGGCAGGTGCGAGAAGCAATGGAAGATGGTGCTAATGTGTTTATGTTACTTGCTTCGTTAGATGCAACAGGAAAGGTCAGGAGTAGTGAATTGCCAGTGGTGTGTGATTTTCCAGAAGTCTTTCCTGATGATGTTGGCGAGTTACCTCCTGAGAGAGAAGTGGAATTTTCTATAGATTTAATTCCTGGTACGAGACCGGTGTCGATGGCGCCATATCGTATGTCTGCGTCTGAATTGGCTGAATTGAAGAGTCAGTTGGAAGATTTACTGGAGAAGAAGTTTATTCGTCCAAGTGTTTCGCCTTGGGGTGCTCCGGTATTGTTGGTTAAGAAGAAAGAAGGCTCTATGAGACTGTGTGTTGATTACAGGCAATTGAACAAGGTAACCATTAAGAATCGGTACCCGTTACCGAGGATTGATGATTTAATGGATCAGTTAATTGGAGCCAGTGTATTCAGTAAGATTGACTTGAGATCTGGATATCATCAGATTCGTGTGAAAGCGGAAGATATTCAGAAGACTGCTTTTCGAACGAGGTATGGGCATTATGAATATTCTGTTATGCCGTTCGGGGTTACTAATGCACCTGGTGTTTTCATGGAATATATGAATAGGATTTTTCACCCATATCTGGATAAGTTTGTTGTGGTTTTTATTGATGACATTCTGATTTATTCCAAGAATGACAAAGAGCATGCGGAACATCTCAGAATTGTGTTAGAGTTGTTGAAAGATAAGAAGTTGTATGCAAAGTTGTCCAAATGTGAGTTCTGGCTGAATGAAGTTAGTTTTCTTGGACATGTGATTTCTAAGAATGGTATTGCAGTGGATCCTGCGAAAGTAGAAGCGGTATCTCAGTGGGAAGCGCCGAAGACTGTTTCTGAAATTAGAAGTTTTCTTGGTCTTGCAGGTTATTACAGAAAGTTTATCGAAGGATTCTCAAAGTTAGCATTGCCGTTGACGAAGTTGACTCGTAAAGGACAAGCGTTTATTTGGGATTCTGATTGTGAGAAAGGTTTCCAAGAATTGAAGCGGAGATTGACTAGTGCTCATATTCTGATTTTGCCGAATCCGGTGGAATCTTTCGTGGTCTATTGCGATGCATCTCTGTTGGGTTTAGGTGGTGTTTTAATGCAGAATCAGCAGGTAGTTGCGTATGCTTCGAGACAGTTGAAGGTTCATGAAAGGAACTATCCTACACATGACTTAGAGTTGGCAGCAGTTGTGTTTGTCTTGAAATTGTGGAGGCATTATCTGTATGGTTCGAGGTTTGAAGTGTATAGTGATCATAAGAGTTTGAAGTATCTTTTCGATCAGAAAGAGCTCAATATGAGGCAAAGAAGGTGGTTGGAATTTCTCAAAGATTATGATTTTGGTTTGAATTACCATCCTGGTAAGGCAAATGTGGTTGCAGATGCTTTGAGCAGGAAATCCTTGCATATGTCTATGATGATGGTTCGTGAATTGGATTTAATTGAGCAATTCCGAGATTTGAGTTTGGTTTGTGAAAGTACTCCGAAGTGTGTTCGTTTGGGTATGTTGAAACTTACTAGTGGTATTCTAGAAGAGATCAGGATCGGGCAGAAATCCGATGTTAATTTAGTTGATAAATTGACATTGATCAACCAAGGTCAAGGTGGTGAGTTTAGGATTGATGAAAATGATGTTATGAGATTTGGCGATAGAGTTTGTGTTCCTGATGTCGCAGAAATCAAGAAGAGTATATTAGAGGAAGGACATCGCAGTGGGATGAGTATTCATCCGGGTGCCACGAAAATGTATCATGATTTGAAGAAATTGTTTTGGTGGCCGAGAATGAAAAAGGAAATAGCTGAATTTGTGTATGCATGTTTAATCTGTCAGAAATCGAAGATTGAGCATCAGAAGCCGTCTGGATTTATGCAACCAATGTTTATTCCAGAATGGAAGTGGGATAGTATTTCTATGGATTTCGTATCTGGGTTGCCGAGGACTCCTATGAATTGTGAAGCGATATGGGTCGTTGTGGATAGGTTGACTAAGTCTGCTCATTTTATACCGGTGCGAATGGATTACTCAATGGAGAGATTGGCACAGTTATATATTGAGGAAATAGTGAGTTTGCATGGAGTTCCTTCTAGTATTGTGTCGGATAGAGATCCGAGGTTCACTTCGAAATTTTGGGAAGGATTGCAGAAGGCTTTGGGTACTAAGTTGAGATTGAGTTCAGCTTACCATCCTCAGACTGATGGACAGACAGAGAGGACGATTCAATCGTTGGAAGATTTATTGCGTGCTTGTGTTTTAGAGAAGGGTGGAGCTTGGGATAGCTATTTGCCATTGATTGAATTTACTTATAACAATAGTTACCATTCGAGTATTGGTATGGCTCCGTTTGAGGCATTGTATGGTAGACGGTGTAGAACGCCTTTGTGTTGGTATGAATCTGGAGAGAGTTCGGTAATTGGGCCAGAGATTGTTCAGCAGACTACCGAAAAGATCAAATTGATTCAAGAGAAGATGAGAGCTTCTCAGAGTCGTCAGAAAAGTTATCATGATAAGAGGAGAAAGAATTTAGAATTCAGTGCTGGAGATCATGTGTTTATGAGAGTTACTCCGATGACGGGTATTGGTCGAGCGTTGAAATCTAAGAAGTTGACTCCGCGTTTTATTGGTCCATTTCAGATTACGGAAAGAGTTGGAGAAGTTGCTTATCGTATTGCTTTACCTCCGAGACTTGCGAATTTGCACGATGTTTTTCATGTTTCTCAGTTGAGGAGATACATTCCAGACCCATCTCATGTAATCCAAATAGATGATGTACAGGTAAGAGATAACCTGACAGTAGAAGCATTGCCTATGAGGATAGAAGATCGGGAAGTGAAACAGTTAAGAGGTAAAGAGATAGCATTAGTGAAGGTTGCTTGGGGAGGTCCAGCAGATAGAAATATCACTTGGGAGCTGGAGAGCCAGATGAAAGAGGCTTATCCGGAGCTGTTCGTCTAAGGTATGTTTTCGAGGACGAAAACTCTTTTAGTGGGGGAGAGTTGTAACACCCCGTTTTCAATTAATTGATTTATTTAAATTTGGGAATTTATTTTATTAGAATTAATAAAATAAAAAGAATTATTTATTTTGGAATATTTGAGGAAAATAAAAGAAATAAGGAATATTGAGATTTTTTTAAGTCATTGGGCTTAGATGTGGATTAGTAAAGAGTGGGGGTGCAGAGAAATAAAGTTATGTTTGGGACTTAGGCCATTTTCTCATTTTTGGTTTTCACGTAAGAACAGAAGTTGGAATTGGGAAAATAGAGCTCTGAAGAACGAAGAACGAAGAACATCGCCCAAGAACTCAAAGCTGCTAATTGATAAGGTAAGGGGGGTTTATACTCGATTTATATTTGTTTATGGGTTTATGTACGGTTGATTCGGGTAATTGTAGGAAAATCCCAATTGTTAGATGTTTCTAGGGATCGATAACCGTAGGACTGAACCTTGTTAGAAAAAGGGTTAGGTTCCCAATTCTTATGTATCGATTAAGAGTTTTAGGTCCCAAATGAGGAATTGGGATATGATCGTGAATTTACCTTGGAAGTTGTAGGGATAACCTCAGGGTCAGTAGAATTCCCCAAAGGGACGGTTAATCCCCGGTTAAGGTTACTATATTGATTGTTGGTATTTTTGGATATGGTGGTGTTGTCGTAAATTGTACAAACCTGATGTCGTTAGGTACCGAATTACGCGTTTGGCGGGCGTTTTCCCGCATTTTGGACTGCTGTTTCTGAGCTGCTGCAGGTTCAGGAAAATCCTGTGCGCGCTCAGCAACACGGGCCGTGTTGCACAACACGGGTGCCCGTGTTGCTCCTCTGAGTTGGAAGGGGTGTGCTCCTGGTTGCACGACACGGGCCGTGTTGCACAACACGGGTACCCGTGTCAGAGCCCCTGTACTGATAAAATTAAAATGTGCATTTTTCTGGACGTTCTGCACAACACGGGCCGTGTTGCACAACACGGGTGCCCGTGTTGCTCTGCTGTGATGAGTTTCTGAATTTTTGATTCCAGTGTTTTGACGTTGGATTTTATTGCCATGCTTTTAGTTATGTTATCGAGCATGGGATATGATATAATTGATGTGATTGGTTGATGTTTGAATAGTATGCTGAGTGATTACATGTTATCCGTAACTTGATATGTTTGATGTTTAAATGGTATGCTGAGTGGTTACATGCTATTTCATATCATGTTATGTTTGATATTGTTGATGTGCATGATATGTTGATCGGTGTTCATAGTATGCTGAGTGTTACATACTTACATATCATGTTGCATTTGTTAATTCCCATTGTGTGGAATTAACATGGTGGCCAATATACGTGTCCGCGATTTAATGGAACGTTGAGGTGGTAGCCGTGTCCGCGATATAATGGAACGGTGAGTTATCCGTGACCCGCGATTTAATGGGGCGGTGTAGTGGTACCACATGCATGGGTGTGTTGCATTACTCGAATATAACATGAATGGATGATTTTTCCAATGTTATATTTGATTGTTTGTATGCACGTATGATTGATAAATGGTTGATGATGTTTGATGAATATTTGCAAATATGAAAGGCAATATGTCATGGATATATGAATTGTAAAGGTTTTGTAATCTATGAAATATGCTAATTATTGGGTGATGCTTATGATTTCATGAATTGATTGTTATGAATGTATAACCAAATGTATATTTGAGAAGCTCACCCTTACTGTTGAATATTTCAGATTGAGGAGTCTCGCTCAGGTGCTTGGCGAAGGCTTATCGTGTCTAGTTTAGTTTCGTTTTAGTATGTCCGGGTCATGCTCTGATAGTTGTAACTCCGGGAACGTTTGGTTGTCGAGCTGCTTTAGTCAGACTCGTTTATTCCTTTTTTATTTGTTATAATATGATGTTGACTTTCCAGGTGTTAATCCCTGATGACTTGGAAATTTTTATAACATTTGATTTTATTAAATAAATTATTCCGCTGTGTAGACATGTATGAGTTACCACTAAAATTATGCATGACAGGAATTTATTTTATTAAAAGAGAATTGTAGCATTCCTCGATTATTACATGTACTCTGAGTTTATAATTTTTAATATTTGCGAAAATTATATGCGGGTTTTAGAGGGTGTTACAAATGTTATGTGTGAGTTTGATGCAAGGTGGTAGGAATTTATATAGTGACTTTTAAAAAATATTTTTAAGATTTTTGAGTTTGGTTGTGGTTAATGATTAATTTGAAATATGAGCTTTATGTTTAGTCTCTAGTTATGATGTTAGGGAGAAGCGCTAGACAATTTTTAAATAGACACTTTGAAGCTGCTCTTTCTAAATAAGCGGTGCCGAATATATTGTTTTATTCTTATGTTACATCACTATTATTATGAAAACATTTATATTATTTAAAACAGATTTTTATAATATAATATTTAGATTTTAGGAGATAGAGTTCAATGCAAGTTAAAATAGAACCAAGAATCTTGTTGAACATTTTATTAATATTTTAAACACATCACTTTAGTATACATAATAAACAAATGCGCACTTATATAATAAATATGTAAAAACCTAGTGATAGTGTTAAATTAAACAGAAAACTAGCTCTATCATAAATGATAGAACTATACTATTTTGTTATTCTCTTTAACACTAGCATATAGCAATACTATATATTATTTTTGTTGAAGATTTAACATTCATAACATTTAACATCACTTGATACTGCAAAAAATATATATATAATAGGAAGAAATATATATATTTTTTATATAATAAAAAGTCATTACAACATTCAATGTATAAACATTATAAATAGATATTTTTATTTGTCTTCATTTGAAATCACATATAAAAGTAAATAATTTTCTCACGCATGCAACCACTTTTTGTCTATTCCATATTATTGATCAATTTTACTATTGTTTGTTTTTCTCTGTCTAAGTAATTTGCCTATTTTAAAAATATAAATATAAACTAATTTATTTTAGTGAAAATAAATACATCATAACTTTTACAGAAAAAGTATAAAATGTTCAACATAACAACATATGTTATCTTGAAGTTTCCCATGGTAAGAAATTAAGTGATATTGGATAGAGTGAATGTTATGTGTGAGTTCGATGCAAGGTGGTAGGAATTTATATAGTGACTTTTAAAAAATATTTTTAAGGTTTTTGAGTTTGGTTTTGGTTAATGTTTAATTTGAAATATGAGCTTTATGTTTAGTCTCTAGTTATGAGGTAAGGGAGAAGCGCTAGACAATTTTTAAATAGACACTTTGAAGCTGCTCTTTCTAAATAAGCGGTGCCGAATATATTGTTTTATTCTTATGTTACATCACTATTATTACGAAAACATTTATATTATTTAAAACAGATTTTTATAATATAATATTTAGATTTTAGGAGATAGAGTTCAATGCAAGTTAAAATAGAACCAAGAATCTTGTTGAACATTTTATTAATATTTTAAACACATCACATTAGTATACATAATAAACAAATGCGCACTTATATAATAAATATGTAAAAACCTAGTGATAGTGTTAAATTAAACAGAAAACTAGCTCTATCATAAATGCTAGAACTATACTATTTTGTTAATCTCTTTAACACTAGCATATAGCAATACTATATATTATTTTTGTTGAAGATTCAACATTCATAACATTTGACATCACTTGATACTGCAAAAAATATATATATATAATAGGAAGAAATACATATATTTTTTATATAATAAAAAGTCATTAGAACATTCAATGTATAAACATTATAAATAGATATTTTTATTTGTCTTCATTTGAAATCACATATAAAAGTAAATAATTTTCTCATGCATGCAACCACTTTTTGTCTATTCCATATTATTGATCAATTTTACTATTGTTTGTTTTTCTCTGTCTAAGTAATTTGCCTATTTTAAAAATATAAATATAAACTAATTTATTTTAGTGAAAATAAATACATCATAACTTTTACAGAAAAAGTATAAAATGTTCAACATAACAACATATGTTATCTTTAAGTTTCCCATGGTAAGAAATTAAGTGATATTGGATAGCGTGAATGTTATGTGTGAGTTCGATGCAAGGTGGTAGGAATTTATATAGTGTCTTTTAAAAAATATTTTTAAGGTTTTTGAGTTTGGTTGTGGTTAATGTTTAATTTGAAATATGAGCTTTATGTTTAGTCTCTAGTTATGAGGTAAGGGAGAAGCGTTAGACAATTTTTAAATAGACACTTTGAAGCTGCTCTTTCTAAATAAGCGGTGCCGAATATATTGTTTTATTCTTATGTTACATCACTATTATTATGAAAACATTTATATTATTTAAAACAGATTTTTATAATATAATATTTAGATTTTAGGAGATAGAGTTCAATGCAAGTTAAAATAGAACCAAGAATCTTGTTGAACATTTTATTAATATTTTAAACACATCACATTAGTATACATAATAAACAAATGCGCACTTATATAATAAATATGTAAAAACCTAGTGATAGTGTTAAATTAAACAGAAAACTAGCTCTATCATAAATGCTAGAACTATCCTCTTTCGTTATTCTCTTTAACACAAGCATACAACAATACTATATATTATTTTTGTTGAGGATTCAACATTCATAACATTTGACATCACTTGATACTGCAAAAAATATATATATAATAGGAAGAAATACAATTATTTTTTATATAATAAAAAGTCATCACAACATTCAATGTATAAACATTATAAATAGATATTTTTATTTGTCTTCATTTGAAATCACATATAAAAGTAAATAATTTTCTCATGCATGCAACCACTTTTTGTCTATTCCATATTATTGATCAAATTTAGTATTGTTTGTTTTTCTCTGTCTAAGTAATTTGTCTATTTTAAAAATATAAATATAAACTAATTTATTTTTGTGAAAATAAATACATCATAACTTTTACTGAAAAAGTATAAAATGTTCAACATAACAACATATGTTATCTTGAAGTTTCCCATGGTAAGAAATTAAGTGATATTGGATAGAGTGAATGTTATGTGTGAGTTTGATGCAAGGTTATAGGAATTTATATGGTGACTTTTAAAAAATATTATTAAGATTTTTGAGTTTGGTTGTGGTTAATGTTTAATTTGAAATATGAGCTTTATGTTTAGTCTCTAGTTATGATGTAAGGGAGAAGCGCTAGACAATTTTTAAATAGACACTTTGAAGCTTCTCTTTCTAAATAAGCGGTACCGAATATATTGTTTTATTCTTATGTTACATCACTATTATTATGAAAACATTTATATTATTTAATTACAAATTTTTATAATATAATATTTAGATTTTAGGAGATTGAGTTCAATGCAAGTTAAAATAGAACCAAGAATCTTGTTGAACATTTTATTAATATTTTAAACACATCACATTAGTATACATAATAAACAAATGTGCACTTATATAATAGATATGTAAAAACCTAGTGATAGTATTAAATTAAACAGAAAACTAGCTCTATCATAAATGCTAGAACTATCCTCTTTCGTTATTCTCTTTAACACTAGCATACAACAATACTATATATTATTTTTGTTGAGGATTCAACATTCATAACATTTGACATCACTTGATACTGCAAAAAATATATATATAATAGGAAGAAATACAATTATTTTTTATATAATAAAAAGTCATCACAACATTCAATGTATAAACATTATAAATAGATATTTTTATTTGTCTTCATTTGAAATCACATATAAAAGTAAATAATTTTCTCATGCATGCAACCACTTTTTGTCTATTCCATATTAATGATCAAATTTAGTATTGTTTGTTTTTCTCTGTCTAAGTAATTTGTCTATTTTAAAAATATAAATATAAACTAATTTATTTTAGTGAAAATAAATACATCATAACTTTTAGAGAAAAAGTATAAAATGTTCAACATAACAACATATGTTATCTTGAAGTTTCCCATGGTAAGAAATTAAGTGATATTGGATAGAGTGAATGTTATGTGTGAGTTCGATGCAAGGTGGTAGGAATTTATATAGTGACTTTTAAAAAATATTTTTAAGGTTTTTGAGTTTGGTTGTGGTTAATGTTTAATTTGAAATATGAGCTTTATGTTTAGTCTCTAGTTATGAGGTAATGGAGAAGCGCTAGACAATTTTTAAGTAGACACTTTGAAGCTGCTCTTTCTAAATAAGCGGTACCGAATATATTGTTTTATTCTTATGTTACATCACTATTATTATGAAAACATTTATATTATTTAAAACAGATTTTTATAATATAATATTTAGATTTTAGGAGATAGAGTTCAATGCAAGTTAAAATAGAACCAAGAATCTTGTTGAACATTTTATTAATATTTTAAACACATTACATTAGTATACATAATAAACAAATGTGCACTTATATAATAGATATGTAAAAACCTAGTGATAGTATTAAATTAAACAGAAAACTAGCTTTATCATAAATGGTAGAACTATCCTCTTTCGTTATTCTCTTTAACACTAGCATACAACAATACTATATATTATTTTTGTTGAGGATTCAACATTCATAACATTTGACATCACTTGATACTGCAAAAAAAATATATATAATAGGAAGAAAAAACAATTATTTTTTATATAATAAAAAGTCATCACAACATTCAATGTATAAACATTATAAATAGATATTTTTATTTGTCTTCATTTGAAATCACATATAAAAGTAAATAATTTTCTCATGCATGCAACCACTTTTTGTCTATTCCATATTATTGATCAAATTTAGTATTGTTTGTTTTTCTCTGTCTAAGTAATTTGTCTATTTTAAAAATATAAATATAAACTAATTTATTTTTGTGAAAATAAATACATCATAACTTTTACTGAAAAAGTATAAAATGTTCAACATAACAACATATGTTATCTTGAAGTTTCCCATGGTAAGAAATTAAGTGATATTGGATAGAGTGAATGTTATGTGTGAGTTCGATGCAAGGTGGTAGGAATTTATATAGTGACTTTTAAAAAATATTTTTAAGGTTTTTGAGTTTGGTTGTGGTTAATGTTTAATTTGAAATATGAGCTTTATGTTTAGTCTCTAGTTATGAGGTAATGGAGAAGCGCTAGACAATTTTTAAGTAGACACTTTGAAGCTGCTCTTTCTAAATAAGCGGTACCGAATATATTGTTTTATTCTTATGTTACATCACTATTATTATGAAAACATTTATATTATTTAAAACAGATTTTTATAATATAATATTTAGATTTTAGGAAATAGAGTTCAATGCAAGTTAAAATAGAACCAAGAATCTTGTTGAACATTTTATTAATATTTTAAACACATTACATTAGTATACATAATAAACAAATGTGCACTTATATAATAGATATGTAAAAACCTAGTGATAGTATTAAATTAAACAGAAAACTAGCTTTATCATAAATGGTAGAACTATCCTCTTTCGTTATTCTCTTTAACACTAGCATACAACAATACTATATATTATTTTTGTTGAGGATTCAACATTCATAACATTTGACATCACTTGATACTGCAAAAAAAATATATATAATAGGAAGAAATACAATTATTTTTTATATAATAAAAAGTCATCACAACATTCAATGCATAAACATTATAAATAGATATTTTTATTTGTCTTCATTTGAAATCACATATAAAAGTAAATAATTTTCTCATGCATGCAACCACTTTTTGTCTATTCCATATTATTGATCAAATTTAGTATTGTTTGTTTTTCTCTGTCTAAGTAATTTGTCTATTTTAAAAATATAAATATAAACTAATTTATTTTTGTGAAAATAAATACATCATAACTTTTACTGAAAAAGTATAAAATGTTCAACATAACAACATATGTTATTTTGAAGTTTCCCATGGTAAGAAATTAAGTGATATTGGATAGAGTGAATGTTATGTGTGAGTTTGATGCAAGGTGGTAGGAATTTATATAGTGACTTTTAAAAAATATTTTTAAGATTTTTGAGTTTGGTTGTGGTTAATGTTTAATTTGAAATATGAGCTTTATGTTTAGTCTCTAGTTATGATGTAAGGGAGAAGCGCTAGACAATTTTTAAATAGACACTTTGAAGCTTCTCTTTGTAAATAAGCGGTACCGAATATATTGTTTTATTCTTATGTTACATCACTATTATTATGAAAACATTTATATTATTTAAAACATATTTTTATAATATAATATTTAGATTTTAGGAGATAGAGTTCAATGCAAGTTAAAATAGAACCAAGAATCTTGTTGAACATTTTATTAATATTTTAAACACATCACATTAGTATACATAATAAACAAATGTGCACTTATATAATAGATATGTAAAAACCTAATGATAGTATTAAATTAAACAGAAAACTAGCTCTATCATAAATGCTAGAACTATCCTCTTTCGTTATTCTCTTTAACACAAGCATACAACAATACTATATATTATTTTTGTTGAGGATTCAACATTCATAACATTTGACATCACTTGATACTGCAAAAAATATATATATAATAGGAAGAAATACAATTATTTTTTATATAATAAAAAGTCATCACAACATTCAATGTATAAACATTATAAATAGATATTTTTATTTGTCTTCATTTGAAATCACATATAAAAGTAAATAATTTTCTCATGCATGCAACCACTTTTTGTCTACTCCATATTAATGATCAAATTTAGTATTGTTTGTTTTTCTATGTCTAAGTAATTTGTCTATTTTAAAAATATAAATATAAACTAATTTATTTTAGTGAAAATAAATACATCATAACTTTTACAGAAAAAGTATAAAATGTTCAACATAACAACATATGTTATCTTGAAGTTTCCCATGGTAAGAAATTAAGTGATATTGGATAAAGTGAATGTTATGTGTGAGTTCGATGCAAGGTGGTAGGAATTTATATAGTGACTTTTAAAAAATATTTTTAAGGTTTTTGAGTTTGGTTGTGGTTAATGTTTAATTTGAAATATGAGCTTTATGTTTAGTCTCTAGTTATGAGGTAATGGAGAAGCGCTAGACAATTTTTAAATAGACACTTTGAAGCTGCTCTTTCTAAATAAGCGGTACCGAATATATTGTTTTATTCTTATGTTACATCACTATTATTATGAAAACATTTATATTATTTAAAACAGATTTTTATAATATAATATTTAGATTTTAGGAGATAGAGTTCAATGCAAGTTAAAATAGAACCAAGAATCTTGTTGAACATTTTATTAATATTTTAAACACATCACATTAGTATACATAATAAACAAATGTGCACTTATATAATAGATATGTAAAAACCTAATGATAGTATTAAATTAAACAGAAAACTAGCTCTATCATAAATGCTAGAACTATCCTCTTTCGTTATTCTCTTTAACACAAGCATACAACAATACTATATATTATTTTTGTTGAGGATTCAACATTCATAACATTTGACATCACTTGATACTGCAAAAAATATATATATAATAGGAAGAAATACAATTATTTTTTATATAATAAAAAGTCATCACAACATTCAATGTATAAACATTATAAATAGATATTTTTATTTGTCTTCATTTGAAATCACATATAAAAGTAAATAATTTTCTCATGCATGCAACCACTTTTTGTCTACTCCATATTAATGATCAAATTTAGTATTGTTTGTTTTTCTATGTCTAAGTAATTTGTCTATTTTAAAAATATAAATATAAACTAATTTATTTTAGTGAAAATAAATACATCATAACTTTTACAGAAAAAGTATAAAATGTTCAACATAACAACATATGTTATCTTGAAGTTTCCCATGGTAAGAAATTAAGTGATATTGGATAGAGTGAATGTTATGTGTGAGTTCGATGCAAGGTGGTAGGAATTTATATAGTGACTTTTAAAAAATATTTTTAAGGTTTTTGAGTTTGGTTGTGGTTAATGTTTAATTTGAAATATGAGCTTTATGTTTAGTCTCTAGTTATGAGGTAATGGAGAAGCGCTAGACAATTTTTAAATAGACACTTTGAAGCTTCTCTTTGTAAATAAGCGGTACCGAATATATTGTTTTATTCTTATGTTACATCACTATTATTATGAAAACATTTATATTATTTAAAACATATTTTTATAATATAATATTTAGATTTTAGGAGATAGAGTTCAATGCAAGTTAAAATAGAACCAAGAATCTTGTTGAACATTTTATTAATATTTTAAACACATCACATTAGTATACATAATAAACAAATGTGCACTTATATAATAGATATGTAAAAACCTAATGATAGTATTAAATTAAACAGAAAACTAGCTCTATCATAAATGCTAGAACTATCCTCTTTCGTTATTCTCTTTAACACAAGCATACAACAATACTATATATTATTTTTGTTGAGGATTCAACATTCATAACATTTGACATCACTTGATACTGCAAAAAATATATATATAATAGGAAGAAATACAATTATTTTTTATATAATAAAAAGTCATCACAACATTCAATGTATAAACATTATAAATAGATATTTTTATTTGTCTTCATTTGAAATCACATATAAAAGTAAATAATTTTCTCATGCATGCAACCACTTTTTGTCTACTCCATATTAATGATCAAATTTAGTATTGTTTGTTTTTCTATGTCTAAGTAATTTGTCTATTTTAAAAATATAAATATAAACTAATTTATTTTAGTGAAAATAAATACATCATAACTTTTACAGAAAAAGTATAAAATGTTCAACATAACAACATATGTTATCTTGAAGTTTCCCATGGTAAGAAATTAAGTGATATTGGATAAAGTGAATGTTATGTGTGAGTTCGATGCAAGGTGGTAGGAATTTATATAGTGACTTTTAAAAAATATTTTTAAGGTTTTTGAGTTTGGTTGTGGTTAATGTTTAATTTGAAATATGAGCTTTATGTTTAGTCTCTAGTTATGAGGTAATGGAGAAGCGCTAGACAATTTTTAAATAGACACTTTGAAGCTGCTCTTTCTAAATAAGCGGTACCGAATATATTGTTTTATTCTTATGTTACATCACTATTATTATGAAAACATTTATATTATTTAAAACAGATTTTTATAATATAATATTTAGATTTTAGGAGATAGAGTTCAATGCAAGTTAAAATAGAACCAAGAATCTTGTTGAACATTTTATTAATATTTTAAACACATCACATTAGTATACATAATAAACAAATGTGCACTTATATAATAGATATGTAAAAACCTAGTGATAGTATTAAATTAAACAGAAAACTAGCTCTATCATAAATGGTAGAACTATCCTCTTTCGTTATTCTCTTTAACACTAGCATACAACAATACTATATATTATTTTTGTTGAGGATTCAACATTCATAACATTTGACATCACTTGATACTGCAAAAAAAATATATATAATAGGAAGAAATACAATTATTTTTTATATAATAAAAAGTCATCACAACATTCAATGTATAAACATTATAAATAGATATTTTTATTTGTCTTCATTTGAAATCACATATAAAAGTAAATAATTTTCTCATGCATGCAACCACTTTTTGTCTATTCCATATTATTGATCAAATTTAGTATTGTTTGTTTTTCTCTGTCTAAGTAATTTGTCTATTTTAAAAATATAAATATAAACTAATTTATTTTTGTGAAAATAAATACATCATAACTTTTACTGAAAAAGTATAAAATGTTCAACATAACAACATATGTTATTTTGAAGTTTCCCATGGTAAGAAATTAAGTGATATTGGATAGAGTGAATGTTATGTGTGAGTTTGATGCAAGGTGGTAGGAATTTATATAGTGACTTTTAAAAAATATTTTTAAGATTTTTGAGTTTGGTTGTGGTTAATGTTTAATTTGAAATATGAGCTTTATGTTTAGTCTCTAGTTATGATGTAAGGGAGAAGCGCTAGACAATTTTTAAATAGACACTTTGAAGCTTCTCTTTCTAAATAAGCGGTACCGAATATATTGTTTTATTCTTATGTTACATCACTATTATTATGAAAACATTTATATTATTTAAAACAGATTTTTATAATATAATATTTAGATTTTAGGAGATAGAGTTCAATGCAAGTTAAAATAGAACCAAGAATCTTGTTGAACATTTTATTAATATTTTAAACACATCACATTAGTATACATAATAAACAAATGTGCACTTATATAATAGATATGTAAAAACCTAATGATAGTATTAAATTAAACAGGAAACTAGCTCTATCATAAATGCTAGAACTATCCTCTTTCGTTATTCTCTTTAACACAAGCATACAACAATACTATATATTATTTTTGTTGAGGATTCAACATTCATAACATTTGACATCACTTGATACTGCAAAAAATATATATATAATAGGAAGAAATACAATTATTTTTTATATAATAAAAAGTCATCACAACATTCAATGTATAAACATTATAAATAGATATTTTTATTTGTCTTCATTTGAAATCACATATAAAAGTAAATAATTTTCTCATGCATGCAACCACTTTTTGTCTATTCCATATTAATGATCAAATTTAGTATTGTTTGTTTTTCTATGTCTAAGTAATTTGTCTATTTTAAAAATATAAATATAAACTAATTTATTTTAGTGAAAATAAATACATCATAACTTTTACAGAAAAAGTATAAAATGTTCAACATAACAACATATGTTATCTTGAAGTTTCCCATGGTATGAAATTAAGTGATATTGGATAAAGTGAATGTTATGTGTGAGTTCGATGCAAGGTGGTAGGAATTTATATAGTGACTTTTAAAAAATATTTTTAAGGTTTTTGAGTTTGGTTGTGGTTAATGTTTAATTTGAAATATGAGCTTTATGTTTAGTCTCTAGTTATGAGGTAATGGAGAAGCGCTAGACAATTTTTAAATAGACACTTTGAAGCTGCTCTTTCTAAATAAGCGGTACCGAATATATTGTTTTATTCTTATGTTACATCACTATTATTATGAAAACATTTATATTATTTAAAACAGATTTTTATAATATAATATTTAGATTTTAGGAGATAGAGTTCAATGCAAGTTAAAATAGAACCAAGAATCTTGTTGAACATTTTATTAATATTTTAAACACATCACATTAGTATACATAATAAACAAATGTGCACTTATATAATAGATATGTAAAAACCTAGTGATAGTATTAAATTAAACAGAAAACTAGCTCTATCATAAATGGTAGAACTATCCTCTTTCGTTATTCTCTTTAACACTAGCATACAACAATACTATATATTATTTTTGTTGAGGATTCAACATTCATAACATTTGACATCACTTGATACTGCAAAAAAAATATATATAATAGGAAGAAATACAATTATTTTTTATATAATTAAAAGTCATCACAACATTCAATGTATAAACATTATAAATAGATATTTTTATTTGTCTTCATTTGAAATCACATATAAAAGTAAATAATTTTCTCATGCATGCAACCACTTTTTGTCTATTCCATATTGTTGATCAAATTTAGTATTGTTTGTTTTTCTCTGTCTAAGTAATTTGTCTATTTTAAAAATATAAATATAAACTAATTTATTTTTGTGAAAATAAATACATCATAACTTTTACTGAAAAAGTATAAAATGTTCAACATAACAACATATGTTATTTTGAAGTTTCCCATGGTAAGAAATTAAGTGATATTGGATAGAGTGAATGTTATGTGTGAGTTTGATGCAAGGTGGTAGGAATTTATATAGTGACTTTTAAAAAATATTTTTAAGATTTTTGAGTTTGGTTGTGGTTAATGTTTAATTTGAAATATGAGCTTTATGTTTAGTCTCTAGTTATGATGTAAGGGAGAAGCGCTAGACAATTTTTAAATAGACACTTTGAAGCTTCTCTTTCTAAATAAGCGGTACCGAATATATTGTTTTATTCTTATGTTACATCACTATTATTATGAAAACATTTATATTATTTAAAACAGATTTTTATAATATAATATTTAGATTTTAGGAGATAGAGTTCAATGCAAGTTAAAATAGAACCAAGAATCTTGTTGAACATTTTATTAATATTTTAAACACATCACATTAGTATACATAATAAACAAATGTGCACTTATATAATAGATATGTAAAAACCTAATGATAGTATTAAATTAAACAGAAAACTAGCTCTATCATAAATGCTAGAACTATCCTCTTTCGTTATTCTCTTTAACACAAGCATACAACAATACTATATATTATTTTTGTTGAGGATTCAACATTCATAACATTTGACATCACTTGATACTGCAAAAAATATATATATAATAGGAAGAAATACAATTATTTTTTATATAATAAAAAGTCATCACAACATTCAATGTATAAACATTATAAATAGATATTTTTATTTGTCTTCATTTGAAATCACATATAAAAGTAAATAATTTTCTCATGCATGCAACCACTTTTTGTCTATTCCATATTATTGATCAAATTTAGTATTGTTTGTTTTTCTCTGTCTAAGTAATTTGTCTATTTTAAAAATATAAATATAAACTAATTTATTTTTGTGAAAATAAATACATCATAACTTTTACTGAAAAAGTATAAAATGTTCAACATAACAACATATGTTATTTTGAAGTTTCCCATGGTAAGAAATTAAGTGATATTGGATAGAGTGAATGTTATGTGTGAGTTTGATGCAAGGTGGTAGGAATTTATATAGTGACTTTTAAAAAATATTTTTAAGATTTTTGAGTTTGGTTGTGGTTAATGTTTAATTTGAAATATGAGCTTTATGTTTAGTCTCTAGTTATGATGTAAGGGAGAAGCGCTAGACAATTTTTAAATAGACACTTTGAAGCTTCTCTTTCTAAATAAGCGGTACCGAATATATTGTTTTATTCTTATGTTACATCACTATTATTATGAAAACATTTATATTATTTAAAACAGATTTTTATAATATAATATTTAGATTTTAGGAGATAGAGTTCAATGCAAGTTAAAATAGAACCAAGAATCTTGTTGAACATTTTATTAATATTTTAAACACATCACATTAGTATACATAATAAACAAATGTGCACTTATATAATAGATATGTAAAAACCTAATGATAGTATTAAATTAAACAGAAAACTAGCTCTATCATAAATGCTAGAACTATCCTCTTTCGTTATTCTCTTTAACACAAGCATACAACAATACTATATATTATTTTTGTTGAGGATTCAACATTCATAACATTTGACATCACTTGATACTGCAAAAAATATATATATAATAGGAAGAAATACAATTATTTTTTATATAATAAAAAGTCATCACAACATTCAATGTATAAACATTATAAATAGATATTTTTATTTGTCTTCATTTGAAATCACATATAAAAGTAAATAATTTTCTCATGCATGCAACCACTTTTTGTCTATTCCATATTAATGATCAAATTTAGTATTGTTTGTTTTTCTATGTCTAAGTAATTTGTCTATTTTAAAAATATAAATATAAACTAATTTATTTTAGTGAAAATAAATACATCATAACTTTTACAGAAAAAGTATAAAATGTTCAACATAACAACATATGTTATCTTGAAGTTTCCCATGGTATGAAATTAAGTGATATTGGATAAAGTGAATGTTATGTGTGAGTTCGATGCAAGGTGGTAGGAATTTATATAGTGACTTTTAAAAAATATTTTTAAGGTTTTTGAGTTTGGTTGTGGTTAATGTTTAATTTGAAATATGAGCTTTATGTTTAGTCTCTAGTTATGAGGTAATGGAGAAGCGCTAGACAATTTTTAAATAGACACTTTGAAGCTGCTCTTTCTAAATAAGCGGTACCGAATATATTGTTTTATTCTTATGTTACATCACTATTATTATGAAAACATTTATATTATTTAAAACAGATTTTTATAATATAATATTTAGATTTTAGGAGATAGAGTTCAATGCAAGTTAAAATAGAACCAAGAATCTTGTTGAACATTTTATTAATATTTTAAACACATCACATTAGTATACATAATAAACAAATGTGCACTTATATAATAGATATGTAAAAACCTAGTGATAGTATTAAATTAAACAGAAAACTAGCTCTATCATAAATGGTAGAACTATCCTCTTTCGTTATTCTCTTTAACACTAGCATACAACAATACTATATATTATTTTTGTTGAGGATTCAACATTCATAACATTTGACATCACTTGATACTGCAAAAAAAATATATATAATAGGAAGAAATACAATTATTTTTTATATAATAAAAAGTCATCACAACATTCAATGTATAAACATTATAAATAGATATTTTTATTTGTCTTCATTTGAAATCACATATAAAAGTAAATAATTTTCTCATGCATGCAACCACTTTTTGTCTATTCCATATTGTTGATCAAATTTAGTATTGTTTGTTTTTCTCTGTCTAAGTAATTTGTCTATTTTAAAAATATAAATATAAACTAATTTATTTTTGTGAAAATAAATACATCATAACTTTTACTGAAAAAGTATAAAATGTTCAACATAACAACATATGTTATTTTGAAGTTTCCCATGGTAAGAAATTAAGTGATATTGGATAGAGTGAATGTTATGTGTGAGTTTGATGCAAGGTGGTAGGAATTTATATAGTGACTTTTAAAAAATATTTTTAAGATTTTTGAGTTTGGTTGTGGTTAATGTTTAATTTGAAATATGAGCTTTATGTTTAGTCTCTAGTTATGATGTAAGGGAGAAGCGCTAGACAATTTTTAAATAGACACTTTGAAGCTTCTCTTTCTAAATAAGCGGTACCGAATATATTGTTTTATTCTTATGTTACATCACTATTATTATGAAAACATTTATATTATTTAAAACAGATTTTTATAATATAATATTTAGATTTTAGGAGATAGAGTTCAATGCAAGTTAAAATAGAACCAAGAATCTTGTTGAACATTTTATTAATATTTTAAACACATCACATTAGTATACATAATAAACAAATGTGCACTTATATAATAGATATGTAAAAACCTAATGATAGTATTAAATTAAACAGAAAACTAGCTCTATCATAAATGCTAGAACTATCCTCTTTCGTTATTCTCTTTAACACAAGCATACAACAATACTATATATTATTTTTGTTGAGGATTCAACATTCATAACATTTGACATCACTTGATACTGCAAAAAATATATATATAATAGGAAGAAATACAATTATTTTTTATATAATAAAAAGTCATCACAACATTCAATGTATAAACATTATAAATAGATATTTTTATTTGTCTTCATTTGAAATCACATATAAAAGTAAATAATTTTCTCATGCATGCAACCACTTTTTGTCTATTCCATATTAATGATCAAATTTAGTATTGTTTGTTTTTCTCTGTCTAAGTAATTTGTCTATTTTAAAAATATAAATATAAACTAATTTATTTTAGTGAAAATAAATACATCATAACTTTTACAGAAAAAGTATAAAATGTTCAACATAACAACATATGTTATCTTGAAGTTTCCCATGGTAAGAAATTAAGTGATATTGGATAAAGTGAATGTTATGTGTGAGTTCGATGCAAGGTGGTAGGAATTTATATAGTGACTTTTAAAAAATATTTTTAAGGTTTTTGAGTTTGGTTGTGGTTAATGTTTAATTTGAAATATGAGCTTTATGTTTAGTCTCTAGTTATGAGGTAATGGAGAAGCGCTAGACAATTTTTAAATAGACACTTTGAAGCTGCTCTTTCTAAATAAGCGGTACCGAATATATTGTTTTATTCTTATGTTACATCACTATTATTATGAAAACATTTATATTATTTAAAACAGATTTTTATAATATAATATTTAGATTTTAGGAGATAGAGTTCAATGCAAGTTAAAATAGAACCAAGAATCTTGTTGAACATTTTATTAATATTTTAAACACATCACATTAGTATACATAATAAACAAATGTGCACTTATATAATAGATATGTAAAAACCTAGTGATAGTATTAAATTAAACAGAAAACTAGCTCTATCATAAATGGTAGAACTATCCTCTTTCGTTATTCTCTTTAACACTAGCATACAACAATACTATATATTATTTTTGTTGAGGATTCAACATTCATAACATTTGACATCACTTGATACTGCAAAAAAAATATATATAATAGGAAGAAATACAATTATTTTTTATATAATAAAAAGTCATCACAACATTCATTGTATAAACATTATAAATAGATATTTTTATTTGTCTTCATTTGAAATCACATATAAAAGTAAATAATTTTCTCATGCATGCAACCACTTTTTGTCTATTCCATATTATTGATCAAATTTAGTATTGTTTGTTTTTCTCTGTCTAAGTAATTTGTCTATTTTAAAAATATAAATATAAACTAATTTATTTTTGTGAAAATAAATACATCATAACTTTTACTGAAAAAGTATAAAATGTTCAACATAACAACATATGTTATCTTGAAGTTTCCCTTGGTAAGAAATTAAGTGATATTGGATAGAGTGAATGTTATGTGTGAGTTTGATGCAAGGTGGTAGGAATTTATATAGTGACTTTTAAAAAATATTTTTAAGATTTTTGAGTTTGGTTGTGGTTAATGTTTAATTTGAAATATGAGCATTATGTTTAGTCTCTAGTTATGATGTAAGGGAGAAGCGCTAGACAATTTTTAAATAGACACTTTGAAGCTGCTCTTTCTAAATAAGCGGTACCGAATATATTGTTTTATTCTTATGTTACATCACTATTATTATGAAAACATTTATATTATTTAAAACAGATTTTTATAATATAATATTTAGATTTTAGGAGATAGAGTTCAATGCAAGTTAAAATAGAACCAAGAATCTTGTTGAACATTTTATTAATATTTTAAACACATCACATTAGTATACATAATAAACAAATGTGCACTTATATAATAGATATGTAAAAACCTAGTGATAGTATTAAATTAAACAGAAAACTAGCTCTATCATAAATGGTAGAACTATCCTCTTTCGTTATTCTCTTTAACACTAGCATACAACAATACTATATATTATTTTTGTTGAGGATTCAACATTCATAACATTTGACATCACTTGATACTGCAAAAAAAATATATATAATAGGAAGAAATACAATTATTTTTTATATAATAAAAAGTCATCACAACATTCATTGTATAAACATTATAAATAGATATTTTTATTTGTCTTCATTTGAAATCACATATAAAAGTAAATAATTTTCTCATGCATGCAACCACTTTTTGTCTATTCCATATTATTGATCAAATTTAGTATTGTTTGTTTTTCTCTGTCTAAGTAATTTGTCTATTTTAAAAATATAAATATAAACTAATTTATTTTTGTGAAAATAAATACATCATAACTTTTACTGAAAAAGTATAAAATGTTCAACATAACAACATATGTTATCTTGAAGTTTCCCTTGGTAAGAAATTAAGTGATATTGGATAGAGTGAATGTTATGTGTGAGTTTGATGCAAGGTGGTAGGAATTTATATAGTGACTTTTAAAAAATATTTTTAAGATTTTTGAGTTTGGTTGTGGTTAATGTTTAATTTGAAATATGAGCATTATGTTTAGTCTCTAGTTATGATGTAAGGGAGAAGCGCTAGACAATTTTTAAATAGACACTTTGAAGCTGCTCTTTCTAAATAAGCGGTACCGAATATATTGTTTTATTCTTATGTTACATCACTATTATTATGAAAACATTTATATTATTTAAAACAGATTTTTATAATATAATATTTAAATTTTAGGAGATAGAGTTCAATGCAAGTTAAAATAGAACCAAGAATCTTGTTGAACATTTTATTAATATTTTAAACACATCACATTAGTATACATAATAAACAAATGTGCACTTATATAATAGATATGTAAAAAGCTAGTGATAGTATTAAATTAAACAGAAAACTAGCTCTATCATAAATGCTAGAACTATCCTCTTTCGTTATTCTCTTTAACACTAGCATACAACAATACTATATATTATTTTTGTTGAGGATTCAACATTCATAACATTTGACATCACTTGATACGGCTAAAAAAATATATATAATAGGAAGAAATACAATTATTTTTTATATAATAAAAAGTCATCACAACATTCAATGTATAAACATTATAAATAGATATTTTTATTTGTCTTCATTTGAAATCACATATAAAAGTAAATAATTTTCTCATGCATGCAACTACTTTTTGTCTATTCCATATTATTGATCAAATTTAGTATTGTTTGTTTTTCTCTGTCTAAGTAATTTGTCTATTTTAAAAATATAAATATAAACTAATTTATTTTTGTGAAAATAAATACATCATAACTTTTACTGAAAAAGTATAAAATGTTCAACATAACAACATATGTTATCTTGAAGTTTCCCATGGTAAACAATTAAGTGATATTGGATAGAGTGAATGTTATGTGTGAGTTTGATGCAAGGTTATAGGAATTTATATGGTGACTTTTAAAAAATATTTTTAAGATTTTTGAGTTTGGTTGTGGTTAATGTTTAATTTGAAATATGAGCTTTATGTTTAGTCTCTAGTTATGATGTAAGGGAGAAGCGCTAGACAATTTTTAAATAGACACTTTGAAGCTGCTCTTTCTAAATAAGCGTTGCCGAATATATTGTTTTATTCTTATGTTACATCACTATTATTATGAAAACATTTATATTATTTAATTACAAATTTTTATAATATAATATTTAGATTTTAGGAGATTGAGTTCAATGCAAGTTAAAATAGAACCAAGAAACTTGTTGAACATTTTATTAATATTTTAAACAAATCACATTAGTATACATAATAAACAAATGCGCACTTGTATAATAAATATGTAAAAACCTAGTGATAGTATTAAATTAAATAGAAAACTAGCTCTATCATAAATGCTAGAACTATCCCCTTTCGTTATTCTCTTTAACACTAGCATACAACAATAATATATATTATTTTTGTTGAAGATTCAACATTCATAACATTTGACATCACTTGATACTGCAAAAAATAATATATATAATAGGAAGAAATACAATTATTTTTTATATAATAAAAAGTCATCACAACATTCAGTGTATAAACATTATAAATAGATATTTTTATTTGTCTTCATTTGAAATCACATATAAAAGTGAATAATTTTCTCATGCATGCAACCACTTTTTGTCTATTCCATATTATTGATCAAATTTAGTATTGTTTGTTTTTCTCTGTCTAAGTAATTTGTCTATTTTAAAAATGTATATATAAACTAATTTATTTTTGTGAAAATAAATACATCATAACTTTTACTGAAAAAGTATAAAATGTTCAACATAACAACATATGTTATCTTGAAGTTTCCCATGGTAAGAAATTAAGTGATATTGGATAGAGTGAATGTTATGTGTGAGTTTGATGCAAGGTGGTAGGAATTTATGTAGTGACTTTTAAAAAATATTTTTAAGGTTTTTGAGTTTGGTTGTGGTTAATGTTTAATTTGAAATATGAGCTTTATGTTTAGTCTCTAGTTATGAGGTAATGGAGAAGCGCTAGACAATTTTTAAGTAGACACTTTGAAGCTGCTCTTTCTAAATATGCGGTACCGAATATATTGTTTTATTCTTATGTTACATCACTATTATTATGAAAACATTTATATTATTTAAAACAGATTTTTATAATATAATATTTAGATTTTAGGAGATAGAGTTCAATGCAAGTTAAAATAGAAACAAGAATCTTGTTGAACATTTTATTAATATTTTAAACACATTACATTAGTATACATAATAAACAAATGTGCACTTATATAATAGATATGTAAAAACCTAGTGATAGTATTAAATTAAACAGAAAACTAGCTTTATCATAAATGGTAGAACTATCCTCTTTCGTTATTCTCTTTAACACTAGCATACAACAATACTATATATTATTTTTGTTGAGGATTCAACATTCATAACATTTGACATCACTTGATACTGCAAAAAAAATATATATAATAGGAAGAAATACAATTATTTTTTATATAATAAAAAGTCATCACAACATTCAATGTATAAACATTATAAATAGATATTTTTATTTGTCTTCATTTGAAATCACATATAAAAGTAAATAATTTTCTCATGCATGCAACCACTTTTTGTCTATTCCATATTAATGATCAAATTTAGTATTGTTTGTTTTTCTCTGTCTAAGTAATTTGTCTATTTTAAAAATATAAATATAAACTAATTTATTTTAGTGAAAATAAATACATCATAACTTTTACAGAAAAAGTATAAAATGTTCAACATAACAACATATGTTATCTTGAAGTTTCCCATGGTAAGAAATTAAGTGATATTGGATAGAGTGAATGTTATGTGTGAGTTCGATGCAAGGTGGTAGGAATTTATATAGTGACTTTTAAAAAATATTTTTAAGGTTTTTGAGTTTGGTTGTGGTTAATGTTTAATTTGAAATATGAGCTTTATGTTTAGTCTCTAGTTATGAGGTAATGGAGAAGCGCTACACAATTTTTAAATAGACACTTTGAAGCTGCTCTTTCTAAATAAGCGGTACCGAATATATTGTTTTATTCTTATGTTACATCACTATTATTATGAAAACATTTATATTATTTAAAACAGATTTTTATAATATAATATTTAGATTTTAGGAGATAGAGTTCAATGCAAGTTAAAATAGAACCAAGAATCTTGTTGAACATTTTATTAATATTTTAAACACATCACATTAGTATACATAAGAAACAAATGTGCACTTATATAATAGATATGTAAAAAGCTAGTGATAGTATTAAATTAAACAGAAAACTAGCTCTATCATAAATGCTAGAACTATCCTCTTTCGTTATTCTCTTTAACACTAGCATACAACAATACTATATATTATTTTTGTTGAGGAGTCAACATTCATAACATTTGACATCACTTGATACTGCAAAAAAAATATATATAATAGGAAGAAATACAATTATTTTTTATATAATAAAAAGTCATCACAACATTCAATGTATAAACATTATAAATAGATATTTTTATTTGTCTTCATTTGAAATCACATATAAAAGTAAATAATTTTCTCATGCATGCAACTACTTTTTGTCTATTCCATATTATTGATCAAATTTAGTATTGTTTGTTTTTCTCTGTCTAAGTAATTTGTCTATTTTAAAAATATAAATATAAACTAATTTATTTTTGTGAAAATAAATACATCATAACTTTTACTGAAAAAGTATAAAATGTTCAACATAACAACATATGTTATCTTGAAGTTTCCCATGGTAAAAAATTAAGTGATATTGGATAGAGTGAATGTTATGTGTGAGTTTGATGCAAGGTTATAGGAATTTATATGGTGACTTTTAAAAAATATTTTTAAGATTTTTGAGTTTGGTTGTGGTTAATGTTTAATTTGAAATATGAGCTTTATGTTTAGTCTCTAGTTATGATGTAAGGGAGAAGCGCTAGACAATTTTTAAATAGACACTTTGAAGATGCTCTTTCTAAATAAGCGTTGCCGAATATATTGTTTTATTCTTATGTTACATCACTATTATTATGAAAACATTTATATTATTTAATTACAAATTTTTATAATATAATATTTAGATTTTAGGAGATTGAGTTCAATGCAAGTTAAAATAGAACCAAGAATCTTGTTGAACATTTTATTAATATTTTAAACAAATCACATTAGTATACATAATAAACAAATGCGCACTTATATAATAAATATGTAAAAACCTAGTGATAGTATTAAATTAAACAGAAAACTAGCTCTATCATAAATGCTAGAACTATCCCCTTTCGTTATTCTCTTTAACACTAGCATACAACAATAATATATATTATTTTTGTTGAAGATTCAACATTTATAACATTTGACATCACTTGATACTGCAAAAAATATATATATATAATAGGAAGAAATACAATTATTTTTTATATAATAAAAAGTCATCACAACATTCAATGTATAAACATTATAAATACATATTTTTATTTGTCTTCATTTGAAATCACATATAAAAGTGAATAATTTTCTCATGCATGCAACCACTTTTTGTCTATTCCATATTATTGATCAAATTTAGTATTGTTTGTTTTTCTCTGTCTAAGTAATTTGTCTATTTTAAAAATATAACTATAAACTAATTTATTTTTGTGAAAATAAATACATCATAACTTTTACTGAAAAAGTATAAAATGTTCAACATAACAACATATGTTATCTTGAAGTTTCCCATGGTAAAAAATTAAGTGATATTGGATAGAGTGAATGTTATGTGTGAGTTTGATGCAAGGTTATAGGAATTTATATGGTGACTTTTAAAAAATATTTTTAAGATTTTTGAGTTTGGTTGTGGTTAATGTTTAATTTGAAATATGAGCTTTATGTTTAGTCTCTAGTTATGATGTAAGGGAGAAGCGCTAGACAATTTTTAAATAGACACTTTGAAGATGCTCTTTCTAAATAAGCGTTGCCGAATATATTGTTTTATTCTTATGTTACATCACTATTATTATGAAAACATTTATATTATTTAATTACAAATTTTTATAATATAATATTTAGATTTTAGGAGATTGAGTTCAATGCAAGTTAAAATAGAACCAAGAATCTTGTTGAACATTTTATTAATATTTTAAACAAATCACATTAGTATACATAATAAACAAATGCGCACTTATATAATAAATATGTAAAAACCTAGTGATAGTATTAAATTAAACAGAAAACTAGCTCTATCATAAATGCTAGAACTATCCCCTTTCGTTATTCTCTTTAACACTAGCATACAACAATAATATATATTATTTTTGTTGAAGATTCAACATTTATAACATTTGACATCACTTGATACTGCAAAAAATATATATATATAATAGGAAGAAATACAATTATTTTTTATATAATAAAAAGTCATCACAACATTCAATGTATAAACATTATAAATAGATATTTTTATTTGTCTTCATTTGAAATCACATATAAAAGTGAATAATTTTCTCATGCATGCAACCACTTTTTGTCTATTCCATATTATTGATCAAATTTAGTATTGTTTGTTTTTCTCTGTCTAAGTAATTTGTCTATTTTAAAAATATAACTATAAACTAATTTATTTTTGTGAAAATAAATACATCATAACTTTTACTGAAAAAGTATAAAATGTTCAACATAACAACATATGTTATCTTGAAGTTTCCCATGGTAAGAAATTAAGTGATATTGGATAGAGTGAATGTTATGTGTGAGTTTGATGCAAGGTGGTAGGAATTTATATAGTGACTTTTAAAAAATATTTTTAAGATTTTTGAGTTTGGTTGTGGTTAATGTTTAATTTGAAATATGAGCTTTATGTTTAGTCTCTAGTTATGATGTAAGGGAGAAGCGCTAGACAATTTTTAAATAGACACTTTGAAGCTGCTCTTTCTAAATAAGCGGTACCGAATATATTGTTTTATTCTTATGTTACATCACTATTATTATGAAAACATTTATATTATTTAAAACAGATTTTTATAATATAATATTTAAATTTTAGGAGATAGAGTTCAATGCAAGTTAAAATAGAACCAAGAATCTTGTTGAACATTTTATTAATATTTTAAACACATCACATTAGTATACATAATAAACAAATGTGCACTTATATAATAGATATGTAAAAAGCTAGTGATAGTATTAAATTAAACAGAAAACTAGCTCTATCATAAATGCTAGAACTATCCTCTTTCGTTATTCTCTTTAACACTAGCAAACAACAATACTATATATTATTTTTGTTGAGGATTCAACATTCATAACATTTGACATCACTTGATACTGCAAAAAAAATATATATAATAGGAAGAAATACAATTATTTTTTATATAATAAAAACTCATCACAACATTCAATGTATAAACATTATAAATAGATATTTTTATTTGTCTTCATTTGAAATCACATATAAAAGTAAATAATTTTCTCATGCATGCAACCACTTTTTGTCTATTCCATATTGTTGATCAAATTTAGTATTGTTTGTTTTTCTCTGTCTAAGTAATTTGTCTATTTTAAAAATATAAATATAAACTAATTTATTTTTGTGAAAATAAATACATCATAACTTTTACTGAAAAAGTATAAAATGTTCAACATAACAACATATGTTATTTTGAAGTTTCCCATGGTAAGAAATTAAGTGATATTGGATAGAGTGAATGTTATGTGTGAGTTTGATGCAAGGTGGTAGGAATTTATATAGTGACTTTTAAAAAATATTTTTAAGATTTTTGAGTTTGGTTGTGGTTAATGTTTAATTTGAAATATGAGCTTTATGTTTAGTCTCTAGTTATGATGTAAGGGAGAAGCGCTAGACAATTTTTAAATAGACACTTTGAAGATGCTCTTTCTAAATAAGCGGTACCGAATATATTGTTTTATTCTTATGTTACATCACTATTATTATGAAAACATTTATATTATTTAAAACAGATTTTTATAATATAATATTTAGATTTTAGGAGATTGAGTTCAATGCAAGTTAAAATAGAACCAAGAATCTTGTTGAACATTTTATTAATATTTTAAACAAATCACATTAGTATACATAATAAACAAATGCGCACTTATATAATAAATATGTAAAAACCTAGTGATAGTATTAAATTAAACAGAAAACTAGCTCTATCATAAATGCTAGAACTATCCCCTTTCGTTATTCTCTTTAACACTAGCATACAACAATAATATATATTATTTTTGTTGAAGATTCAACATTTATAACATTTGACATCACTTGATACTGCAAAAAATATATATATATAATAGGAAGAAATACAATTATTTTTTATATAATAAAAAGTCATCACAACATTCAATGTATAAACATTATAAATAGATATTTTTATTTGTCTTCATTTGAAATCACATATAAAAGTGAATAATTTTCTCATGCATGCAACCACTTTTTGTCTATTCCATATTATTGATCAAATTTAGTATTGTTTGTTTTTCTCTGTCTAAGTAATTTGTCTATTTTAAAAATATAACTATAAACTAATTTATTTTTGTGAAAATAAATACATCATAACTTTTACTGAAAAAGTATAAAATGTTCAACATAACAACATATGTTATCTTGAAGTTTCCCATGGTAAAAAATTAAGTGATATTGGATAGAGTGAATGTTATGTGTGAGTTTGATGCAAGGTTATAGGAATTTATATGGTGACTTTTAAAAAATATTTTTAAGATTTTTGAGTTTGGTTGTGGTTAATGTTTAATTTGAAATATGAGCTTTATGTTTAGTCTCTAGTTATGATGTAAGGGAGAAGCGCTAGACAATTTTTAAATAGACACTTTGAAGATGCTCTTTCTAAATAAGCGTTGCCGAATATATTGTTTTATTCTTATGTTACATCACTATTATTATGAAAACATTTATATTATTTAATTACAAATTTTTATAATATAATATTTAGATTTTAGGAGATTGAGTTCAATGCAAGTTAAAATAGAACCAAGAATCTTGTTGAACATTTTATTAATATTTTAAACAAATCACATTAGTATACATAATAAACAAATGCGCACTTATATAATAAATATGTAAAAACCTAGTGATAGTATTAAATTAAACAGAAAACTAGCTCTATCATAAATGCTAGAACTATCCCCTTTCGTTATTCTCTTTAACACTAGCATACAACAATAATATATATTATTTTTGTTGAAGATTCAACATTTATAACATTTGACATCACTTGATACTGCAAAAAATATATATATAATAGGAAGAAATACAATTATTTTTTATATAATAAAAAGTCATCACAACATTCAATGTATAAACATTATAAATAGATATTTTTATTTGTCTTCATTTGAAATCACATATAAAAGTGAATAATTTTCTCATGCATGCAACCACTTTTTGTCTATTCCATATTATTGATCAAATTTAGTATTGTTTGTTTTTCTCTGTCTAAGTAATTTGTCTATTTTAAAAATATAACTATAAACTAATTTATTTTTGTGAAAATAAATACATCATAACTTTTACTGAAAAAGTATAAAATGTTCAACATAACAACATATGTTATCTTGAAGTTTCCCATGGTAAGAAATTAAGTGATATTGGATAGAGTGAATGTTATGTGTGAGTTTGATGCAAGGTGGTAGGAATTTATATAGTGACTTTTAAAAAATATTTTTAAGATTTTTGAGTTTGGTTGTGGTTAATGTTTAATTTGAAATATGAGCTTTATGTTTAGTCTCTAGTTATGATGTAAGGGAGAAGCGCTAGACAATTTTTAAATAGACACTTTGAAGCTGCTCTTTCTAAATAAGCGGTACCGAATATATTGTTTTATTCTTATGTTACATCACTATTATTATGAAAACATTTATATTATTTAAAACAGATTTTTATAAATTAATATTTAAATTTTAGGAGATAGAGTTCAATGCAAGTTAAAATAGAACCAAGAATCTTGTTGAACATTTTATTAATATTTTAAACACATCACATTAGTATACATAATAAACAAATGTGCACTTATATAATAGATATGTAAAAAGCTAGTGATAGTATTAAATTAAACAGAAAACTAGCTCTATCATAAATGCTAGAACTATCCTCTTTCGTTATTCTCTTTAACACTAGCAAACAACAATACTATATATTATTTTTGTTGAGGATTCAACATTCATAACATTTGACATCACTTGATACTGCAAAAAAAATATATATAATAGGAAGAAATACAATTATTTTTTATATAATAAAAAGTCATCACAACATTCAATGTATAAACATTATAAATAGATATTTTTATTTGTCTTCATTTGAAATCACATATAAAAGTAAATAATTTTCTCATGCATGCAACTACTTTTTGTCTATTCCATATTATTGATCAAATTTAGTATTGTTTGTTTTTCTCTGTCTAAGTAATTTGTCTATTTTAAAAATATAAATATAAACTAATTTATTTTTGTGAAAATAAATACATCATAACTTTTACTGAAAAAGTATAAAATGTTCAACATAACAACATATGTTATCTTGAAGTTTCCCATGGTAAAAAATTAAGTGATATTGGATAGAGTGAATGTTATGTGTGAGTTTGATGCAAGGTTATAGGAATTTATATGGTGACTTTTAAAAAATATTTTTCAGATTTTTGAGTTTGGTTGTGGTTAATGTTTAATTTGAAATATGAGCTTTATGTTTAGTCTCTAGTTATGATGTAAGGGAGAAGCGCTAGACAATTTTTAAATAGACACTTTGAAGCTGCTCTTTCTAAATAAGCGTTGCCGAATATATTGTTTTATTCTTATGTTACATCACTATTATTATGAAAACATTTATATTATTTAATTACAAATTTTTATAATATAATATTTAGATTTTAGGAGATTGAGTTCAATGCAAGTTAAAATAGAACCAAGAATCTTGTTGAACATTTTATTAATATTTTAAACAAATCACATTAGTATACATAATAAACAAATGCGCACTTGTATAATAAATATGTAAAAACCTAGTGATAGTATTAAATTAAACAGAAAACTAGCTCTATCATAAATGCTAGAACTATCCCCTTTCGTTATTCTCTTTAACACTAGCATACAACAATAATATATATTATTTTTGTTGAAGATTCAACATTCATAACATTTGACATCACTTGATACTGCAAAAAATAATATATATAATAGGAAGAAATACAATTATTTTTTATATAATAAAAAGTCATCACAACATTCAATGTATAAACATTATAAATAGATATTTTTATTTGTCTTCATTTGAAATCACATATAAAAGTGAATAATTTTCTCATGCATGCAACCACTTTTTGTCTATTCCATATTATTGATCAAATTTAGTATTGTTTGTTTTTCTCTGTCTAAGTAATTTGTCTATTTTAAAAATATAACTATAAACTAATTTATTTTTGTGAAAATAAATACATCATAACTTTTACTGAAAAAGTATAAAATGTTCAACATAACAACATATGTTATCTTGAAGTTTCCCATGGTAAGAAATTAAGTGATATTGGATAGAGTGAATGTTATGTGTGAGTTTGATGCAAGGTGGTAGGAATTTATATAGTGACTTTTAAAAAATATTTTTAAGATTTTTGAGTTTGGTTGTGGTTAATGTTTAATTTGAAATATGAGCTTTATGTTTAGTCTCTAGTTATGATGTAAGGGAGAAGCGCTAGACAATTTTTAAATAGACACTTTGAAGCTGCTCTTTCTAAATAAGCGGTACCGAATATATTGTTTTATTCTTATGTTACATCACTATTATTATGAAAACATTTATATTATTTAAAACAGATTTTTATAATATAATATTTAAATTTTAGGAGATAGAGTTCAATGCAAGTTAAAATAGAACCAAGAATCTTGTTGAACATTTTATTAATATTTTAAACACATCACATTAGTATACATAATAAACAAATGTGCACTTATATAATAGATATGTAAAAAGCTAGTGATAGTATTAAATTAAACAGAAAACTAGCTCTATCATAAATGCTAGAACTATCCTCTTTCGTTATTCTCTTTAACACTAGCAAACAACAATACTATATATTATTTTTGTTGAGGATTCAACATTCATAACATTTGACATCACTTGATACTGCAAAAAAAATATATATAATAGGAAGAAATACAATTATTTTTTATATAATAAAAAGTCATCACAACATTCAATGTATAAACATTATAAATAGATATTTTTATTTGTCTTCATTTGAAATCACATATAAAAGTAAATAATTTTCTCATGCATGCAACTACTTTTTGTCTATTCCATATTATTGATCAAATTTAGTATTGTTTGTTTTTCTCTGTCTAAGTAATTTGTCTATTTTAAAAATATAAATATAAACTAATTTATTTTTGTGAAAATAAATACATCATAACTTTTACTGAAAAAGTATAAAATGTTCAACATAACAACATATGTTATCTTGAAGTTTCCCATGGTAAAAAATTAAGTGATATTGGATAGAGTGAATGTTATGTGTGAGTTTGATGCAAGGTTATAGGAATTTATATGGTGACTTTTAAAAAATATTTTTAAGATTTTTGAGTTTGGTTGTGGTTAATGTTTAATTTGAAATATGAGCTTTATGTTTAGTCTCTAGTTATGATGTAAGGGAGAAGCGCTAGACAATTTTTAAATAGACACTTTGAAGCTGCTCTTTCTAAATAAGCGTTGCCGAATATATTGTTTTATTCTTATGTTACATCACTATTATTATGAAAACATTTATATTATTTAATTACAAATTTTTATAATATAATATTTAGATTTTAGGAGATTGAGTTCAATGCAAGTTAAAATAGAACCAAGAATCTTGTTGAACATTTTATTAATATTTTAAACAAATCACATTAGTATACATAATAAACAAATGCGCACTTGTATAATAAATATGTAAAAACCTAGTGATAGTATTAAATTAAATAGAAAACTAGCTCTATCATAAATGCTAGAACTATCCCCTTTCGTTATTCTCTTTAACACTAGCATACAACAATAATATATATTATTTTTGTTGAAGATTCAACATTCATAACATTTGACATCACTTGATACTGCAAAAAATAATATATATAATAGGAAGAAATACAATTATTTTTTATATAATAAAAAGTCATCACAACATTCAATGTATAAACATTATAAATAGATATTTTTATTTGTCTTCATTTGAAATCACATATAAAAGTAAATAATTTTCTCATGCATGCAACTACTTTTTGTCTATTCCATATTATTGATCAAATTTAGTATTGTTTGTTTTTCTCTGTCTAAGTAATTTGTCTATTTTAAAAATATAAATATAAACTAATTTATTTTTGTGAAAATAAATACATCATAACTTTTACTGAAAAAGTATAAAATGTTCAACATAACAACATATGTTATCTTGAAGTTTCCCAGGGTAAAAAATTAAGTGATATTGGATAGAGTGAATGTTATGTGTGAGTTTGATGCAAGGTGGTAGGAATTTATATGGTGACTTTTAAAAAATATTTTTAAGATTTTTGAGTTTGGTTGTGGTTAATGTTTAATTTGAAATATGAGCTTTATGTTTAGTCTCTAGTTATGATGTAAGGGAGAAGCGCTAGAGAATTTTTAAATAGACACTTTGAAGCTGCTCTTTCTAAATAAGCGTTGCCGAATATATTGTTTTATTCTTATGTTACATCACTATTATTATGAAAACATTTATATTATTTAATTACAGATTTTTATAATATAATATTTAGGTTTTAGGAGATTGAGTTCAATGCAAGTTAAAATAGAACCAAGAATCTTGTTGAACATTTTATTAATATTTTAAACACATCACATTAGTATACATAATAAACAAATGCGCACTTATATAATAGATATGTAAAAACCTAGTGATAGTATTAAATTAAACAGAAAACTAGCTCTATCATAAATGCTAGAACTATCTTCTTTCGTTATTCTCTTTAACACTAGCATACAACAATAATATATATTATTTTTGTTGACGATTCAAAATTCATAACATTTGACATCACTTCATACTGCAAAAAAAAATATATATAATAGGAAGAAATACAATTATTTTTTATATAATAAAAAGTCATCACAACCTTCAATGTATAAACATTATAAATAGATATTTTTATTTGTCTTCATTTGAAATCACATATAAAAGTAAATAATTTTCTCATGCATGCAACCACTTTTTGTCTATTCCATATTATTGATCAATTTTACTATTGTTTGTTTTTCTCTTTCTAAGTAATTTGTCTATTTTAAAAATATAAATATAAAACAATTTATTTTTGTGAAAATAAATACATCATAACTTTTACTGAAAAAGTATAAAATGTCAAACATAACAACATATGTTATCTTGAAGTTTCCCATGGTATGAAATTAAGTAAAATTGGATAGAGTGAATGTTATGTGTGAGTTCGATGCAAGGTGGTAGGAATTTATATAGTGACTATTAAAAAATATTTTTATGGTTTTTGAGTTTGGTTGTGGTTAATGTTTAAATTGAAATATGAGCTTTATGTTTAGTCTCTAGTTATGAGGTAAGGGAGAAGCGCTAGACAATTTTTAAATAGACACTTTGAAGCTGCTCTTTCTAAATAAGCGGTACCGAATATATTGTTCTATTCTTATGTTACATCACTATTATTATGAAAACATTTATATTATTTAAAACTGATTTTTATAATATAATATTTAGATTTTAGGAGATAGAGTTCAATGCAAGTTAAAATAGAACAAAGAATCTTGTTGAACATTTTATTAATATTTTAAACACATCACTTTAGTATACATAATGAACAAATATGCACTTATATAATAGATATGTAAAAACCTAGTGATAGTATTAAATTAAACAGAAAACTAGCTCTATCATAAATGTTAGAACTATCCTCTTTCGTTATTCTCTTTAACACTAGCATATAGCAATACTATATATTATTTTTGTTGACGATTTAACATTCATAACATTTGACATCACTTGATACTGCAAAATATATATATATATATATATAATAGGAAGAAATACTATTATTTTTTATATACTAAAAAGTCATCACAACATTCAATGTATAAACATTATAAATAGATATTTTTATTTGTCTTCATTTGAAATCACATATAAAAGTGAATAATTTTCTCATGCATGCAACCACTTTTTGTCTATTCCATATTATTGATCAAATTTAGTATTGTTTGTTTTTCTCTGTCTAAGTAATTTGTCTATTTTAATAATATAAATATAAACTAATTTATTTTTGTGAAAATAAATACATCATAACTTTTACTGAAAAAGTATAAAATGTTCAACATAACAACATATGTTATCTTGAAGTTTCCCATGGTAAGAAATTAAGTGATATTGGATAGAGTGGATGTTATGTGTGAGTTTGATGCAAGGTGGTAGGAATTTATATAGTGACTTTTAAAAAATATTTTTAAGATTTTTGAGTTTGGTTGTGGTTAATGTTTAATTTGAAATATGAGCTTTATGTTTAGTCTCTAGTTATGATGTAAGGGAGAAGCGCTAGACAATTTTTAAATAGACACTTTGAAGCTGCTCTTTCTAAATAAGCGGTACCGAATATATTGTTTTATTCTTATGTTACATCACTATTATTATGAAAACATTTATATTATTTAAAACAGATTTTTATAATATAATATTTAGATTTTAGGAGATAGAGTTCAATGCAAGTTAAAATAGAACCAAGAATCTTCTTGAACATTTTATTAATATTTTAAACACATCACATTAGTATACATAATAAACAAATGCGCACTTATATAATAAATATGTAAAAACCTAGTGATAGTATTAAATTAAACAGAAAACTAGCTCTATCATAAATGCTAGAACTATCCTCTTTCGTTATTCTCTTTAACACTAGCATACAACAATAATATATATTATTTTTGTTGACGATTCAAAATTCATAACATTTGACATCACTTCATACTGCAAAAAAAAAAAATATATAATAGGAAGAAATACAATTATTTTTTATATAATAAAAAGTCATCACAACATTCAATGTATAAACATTATAAATAGATATTTTTATTTGTCTTCATTTGAAATCACATATAAAAGTAAATAATTTTATCATGCATGCAACCACTTTTTGTCTATTCCATATTATTGATCAATTTTACTATTGTTTGTTTTTCTCTTTCTAAGTAATTTGTCTATTTTAAAAATATAAATATAAAACAATTTATTTTTGTGAAAATAAATACATCATAACTTTTACTGAAAAAGTATAAAATGTCAAACATAACAACATATGTTATCTTGAAGTTTCCCATGGTAAGAAATTAAGTGATATTGGATAGAGTGAATGTTATGTGTGAGTTCGATCCAAGGTGGTAGGAATTTATATAGTGACTATTAAAAAATATTTTTATGGTTTTTGAGTTTGGTTGTGGTTAATGTTTAAATTGAAATATGAGCTTTATGTTTAGTCTCTAGTTATGAGGTAAGGGAGAAGCGCTAGACAATTTTTAAATAGACACTTTGAAGCTGCTCTTTCTAAATAAGCGGTACCGAATATATTGTTCTATTCTTATGTTACATCACTATTATTATGAAAACATTTATATTATTTAAAACTGATTTTTATAATATAATATTTAGATTTTAGGAGATAGAGTTCAATGCAAGTTAAAATAGAACAAAGAATCTTGTTGAACATTTTATTAATATTTTAAACACATCACTTTAGTATACATAATGAACATATACGCACTTATATAATCGATATGTAAAAACCTAGTGATAGTATTAAATTAAACAGAAAACTAGCTCTATCATAAATGTTAGAACTATCCTCTTTCGTTATTCACTTTAACACTAGCATATAGCAATACTATATATTATTTTTGTTGAAGATTCAACATTCATAACATTTGACATCACTTGATACTGCAAAAAATATATATATATATAATAGGAAGAAATACTATTATTTTTTATATACTAAAAAGTCATCACAACATTCAATGTATAAACATTATAAATAGATATTTTTATTTGTCTTCATTTGAAATCACATATAAAAGTGAATAATTTTCTCATGCATGCAACCACTTTTTGTCTATTCCATATTATTGATCAAATTTAGTATTGTTTGTTTTTCTCTGTCTAAGTAATTTGTCTATTTTAAAAATATAAATATAAACTAATTTATTTTTGTGAAAATAAATACATCATAACTTTTACTGAAAAAGTATAAAATGTTCAACATAACAACATATGTTATCTTGAAGTTTCCCATGGTAAGAAATTAAGTGATATTGGATAGAGTGGATGTTATGTGTGAGTTTGATGCAAGGTGGTAGGAATTTATATAGTGACTTTTAAAAAATATTTTTAAGATTTTTGAGTTTGGTTGTGGTTAATGTTTAATTTGAAATATGAGCTTTATGTTTAGTCTCTAGTTATGATGTAAGGGAGAAGCGCTAGACAATTTTTAAATAGACACTTTGAAGCAGCTCTTTCTAAATAAGCGGTACCGAATATATTGTTTTATTCTTATGTTACATCACTATTATTATGAAAACATTTATATTATTTAAAACAGATTTTTATAATATAATATTTAGATTTTAGGAGATAGAGTTCAATGCAAGTTAAAATATAACCAAAAATCTTGTTGAACATTTGATTAATATTTTAAACACATCACATTAGTATACATAATAAACAAATGCGCACTTATATAATAAATATGTAAAAACCTAGTGATAGTATTAAATTAAACAGAAAACTAGCTCTATCATAAATGCTAGAACTATCCTCTTTCGTTATTCTCTTTAACACTAGCATACAACAATAATATATATTATTTTTGTTGACGATTCAAAATTCATAACATTTGACATCACTTCATACTGCAAAAAAAAAAATATATAATAGGAAGAAATACATTTATTTTTTATATAATAAAAATTCATCACAACATTCAATGTATAAACATTATAAATAGATATTTTTATTTGTCTTCATTTGAAATCACATATAAAAGTAAATAATTTTCTCATGCATGCAACCACTTTTTGTCTATTCCATATTATTGATCAATTTTACTATTGTTTGTTTTTCTCTTTCTAAGTAATTTGTCTATTTTAAAAATATAAATATAAAACAATTTATTTTTGGGAAAATAAATACATCATAACTTTTACTGAAAAAGTATAAAATGTCAAACATAACAACATATGTTATCTTGAAGTTTCCCATGGTAAGAAATTAAGTGATATTGGATAGAGTGAATGTTATGTGTGAGTTCGATGCAAGGTGGTAGGAATTTATATAGTGACTATTAAAAAATATTTTTATGATTTTTGAGTTTGGTTGTGGTTAATGTTTAATTTGAAATATGAGCTTTATGTTTAGTCTCTAGTTATGATGTAAGGGAGAAGCGCTAGACAATTTTTAAATAGACACTTTGAAGCTGCTCTTTCTAAATAAGCGGTACCGAATATATTGTTCTATTCTTATGTTACATCACTATTATTATGAAAACATTTATATTATTTAAAACTGATTTTTATAATATAATATTTAGATTTTAGGAGATAGAGTTCAATGCAAGTTAAAATAGAACAAAGAATCTTGTTGAACATTTTATTAATATTTTAAACACATCACTTTAGTATACATAATGAACATATACGCACTTATATAATAGATATGTAAAAACCTAGTGATAGTATTAAATTAAACCGAAAACTAGCTCTATCATAAATGTTAGAACTATCCTCTTTCGTTATTCTCTTTAACACTAGCATATAGCAATACTATATATTATTTTTGTTGAAGATTCAACATTCATAACATTTGACATCACTTGATACTGCAAAAAATATATATATATAATAGGAAGAAATACTATTATTTTTTATATACTAAAAAGTCATCACAACATTCAATGTATAAACATTATAAATAGATATTTTTATTTGTCTTCATTTGAAATCACATATAAAAGTGAATAATTTTCTCATGCATGCAACCACTTTTTGTCTATTCCATATTATTGATCAAATTTAGTATTGTTTGTTTTTCTCTGTCTAAGTAATTTGTCTATTTTAAAAATATAAATATAAACTAATTTATTTTTGTGAAAATAAATACATCATAACTTTTACTGAAAAAGTATAAAATGTTCAACATAACAACATATGTTATCTTGAAGTTTCCCATGGTAAGAAATTAAGTGATATTGGATAGAGTGGATGTTATGTGTGAGTTTGGTGCAAGGTGGTAGGAATTTATATAGTGACTTTTAAAAAAAAATTTTAGATTTTTGAGTTTGGTTGTGGTTAATGTTTAATTTGAAATATGAGCTTTATGTTTAGTCTCTAGTTATGATGTAAGGGAGAAGCGCTAGACAATTTTTAAATAGACACTTTGAAGCTGCTCTTTCTAAATAAGCGGTACCAAATATATTGTTTTAATCTTATGTTACATCACTATTATTATGAAAACATTTATATTATTTAAAACAGATTTTTATAATATAATATTTAGATTTTAGGAGATAGAGTTCAATGCAAGTTAAAATAGAACCAAGAATCTTGTTGAACATTTTATTAATATTTTAAACACATCACATTAGTATACATAATAAACAAATGTGCACTTATATAATAGATATGTAAAAATCTAGTGATATTATTAAATTAAACAGAAAACTAGCTCTATCATAAATGCTAGAACTATCCTCTTTCGTTATTCTCTTTAACACTAGCATACAACAATACTATATATTATTTTTGTTGAGGATTCAACATTCATAACATTTGACATCACTTGATACTGCAAAAAAAATATATATAATAGGAAGAAATACAATTATTTTTTATATAATAAAAAGTCATCACAACATTCAATGTATAAACATTATAAATAGATATTTTTATTTGTCTTCATTTGAAATCACATATAAAAGTAAATAATTTTCTCATGCATGCAACCACTTTTTGTCTATTCCATATTATTGATCAAATTTAGTATTGTTTGTTTTTCTCTGTCTAAGTAATTTGTCTATTTTAAAAATATAAATATAAACTAATTTATTTTTGTGAAAATAAATACATCATAACTTTTACTGAAAAAGTATAAAATGTTCAACATAACAACATATGTTATCTTGAAGTTTCCCATGGTAAGAAATTAAGTGATATTGGATAGAGTGGATGTTATGTGTGAGTTTGATGCAAGGTGGTAGGAATTTATATAGTGACTTTTAAAAAATATTTTTAAGATTTTTGAGTTTGGTTGTGGTTAATGTTTAATTTGAAATATGAGCTTTATGTTTAGTCTCTAGTTATGATATAAGGGAGAAGCGCTAGACAATTTTTAAATAGACACTTTGAAGCTGCTCTTTCTAAATAAGCGTTGTCGAATATATTGTTTTATTCTTATGTTACATCACTATTATTATGAAAACATTTATATTATTTAAAACAGATTTTTATAATATAATATTTAGATTTTAGGAGATTGAGTTCAATGCAAGTTAAAATAGAACCAAGAATCTTGTTGAATATTTGATTAATATTTTAAACACATCACATTAGTATACATAATAAACAAATGCGCACTTATATATTAAATATGTAAAAACCTAGTGATAGTATTAAATTAAACAGAAAACTAGCTCTATCATAAATTCTAGAACTATCCTCTTTCATTATTCTCTTTAACACTAGCATACAACGATAATATATATTATTTTTGTTGAAGATTCAACATTCATAACATTTGACATCACTTGATACTGCAAAAAAAAATATAATAGGAAGAAATAAAATTATTTTTTATATAATAAAAAGTCATCACAACATTCAATGTATAAACATTATAAATAGATATTTTTATTTGTCTTCATTTGAAATCACATATAAAAGTAAATAATTTTCTCATGCATGCAACTACTTTTTGTCTATTCCATATTATTGATCAAATTTAGTATTGTTTGTTTTTCTCTGTCTAAGTAATTTGTCTATTTTAAAAATATAAATATAAACTAATTTATTTTTGTGAAAATAAATACATCATAACTTTTACTGAAAAAGTATAAAATGTTCAACATAACAACATATGTTATCTTGAAGTTTCCCATGGTAAAAAATTAAGTGATATTGGATAGAGTGAATGTTATGTGTGAGTTTGATGCAAGGTTATAGGAATTTATATGGTGACTTTTAAAAATTTTTTATAAGATTTTTGAGTTTGGTTGTGGTTAATGTTTAATTTGAAATATGAGCTTTATGTTTAGTCTCTAGTTATGATGTAAGGGAGAAGCGCTAGACAATTTTTAAATAGACACTTTGAAGATGCTCTTTCTAAATAAGCGTTGCCGAATATATTGTTTTATTCTTATGTTACATCACTATTATTATGAAAACATTTATATTATTTAATTACAAATTTTTATAATATAATATTTAGATTTTAGGAGATTGAGTTCAATGCAAGTTAAAATAGAACAAAGAATCTTGTTGAACATTTTATTAATATTTTAAACACATCACTTTAGTATACATAATGAACAAATACGCACTTATATAATAGATATGTAAAAACCTAGTGATAGTATTAAATTAAACAGAAAACTAGCTCTATCATAAATGTTAGAACTATCCTCTTTCGTTATTCTCTTTAACACTAGCATATAGCAATACTATATATTATTTTTGTTGAAGATTCAACATTCATAACATTTGACATCACTTGATACTGCAAAAAATATATATATATATATATATAATAGGAAGAAATACTATTATTTTTTATATACTAAAAAGTCATCACAACATTCAATGTATAAACATTATAAATAGATATTTTTATTTGTCTTCATTTGAAATCACATATAAAAGTGAATAATTTTCTCATGCATGCAACCACTTTTTGTCTATTCCATATTATTGATCAAATTTAGTATTGTTTGTTTTTCTCTGTCTAAGTAATTTGTCTATTTTAAAAATATAAATATAAACTAATTTATTTTTGTGAAAATAAATACATCATAACTTTTACTGAAAAAGTATAAAATGTTCAACATAACAACATATGTTATCTTGAAGTTTCCCATGGTAAGAAATTAAGTGATATTGGATAGAGTGGATGTTATGTGTGAGTTTGATGCAAGGTGGTAGGAATTTATATAGTGACTTTTAAAAAATATTTTTAAGATTTTTGAGTTTGGTTGTGGTTAATGTTTAATTTGAAATATGAGCTTTATGTTTAGTCTCTAGTTATGATGTAAGGGAGAAGCGCTAGACAATTTTTAAATAGACACTTTGAAGTTGCTCTTTCTAAATAAGCGGTACCGAATATATTGTTTTATTCTTATGTTACATCACTATTATTATGAAAACATTTATATTATTTAAAACAGATTTTTATAATATAATATTTAGATTTTAGGAGATAGAGTTCAATGCAAGTTAAAATAGAACCAAGAATCTTGTTTAACATTTTATTAATATTTTAAACACATCACATTAGTATACATAATAAACAAATGCGCACTTATATAATAAATATGTAAAAACCTAGTGATAGTATTAAATTAAACAGAAAACTAGCTCTATCATAAATGCTAGAACTATCCTCTTTCGTTATTCTCTTTAACACTAGCATACAACAATAATATATATTATTTTTGTTGACGATTAAAAATTCATAACATTTGACATCACTTCATACTGCAAAAAAAAATATATATAATAGGAAGAAATACAATTATTTTTTATATAATAAAAAGTCATCACAACATTCAATGTATAAACATTATAAATAGATATTTTTATTTGTCTTCATTTGAAATCACATATAAAAGTAAATAATTTTCTCATGCATGCAACCACTTTTTGTCTATTCCATATTATTGATCAATTTTACTATTGTTTGTTTTTCTCTTTCTAAGTAATTTGTCTATTTTAAAAATATAAATATAAAACAATTTATTTTTGTGAAAATAAATACATCATAACTTTTACTGAAAAAGTATAAAATGTCAAACATAACAACATATGTTATCTTGAAGTTTCCCATGGTAAGAAATTAAGTGATATTGGATAGAGTGAATGTTATGTGTGAGTTCGATGCAAGGTGGTAGAAATTTATATAGTGACTATTAAAAAATATTTTTATGGTTTTTGAGTTTGGTTGTGGTTAATGTTTAAATTGAAATATGAGGTTTATGTTTAGTCTCTAGTTATGAGGTAAGGGAGAAGCGCTAGACAATTTTTAAATAGACACTTTGAAGCTGCTCTTTCTAAATAAGCGGTACCGAATATATTGTTCTATTCTTATGTTACATCACTATTATTATGAAAACATTTATATTATTTAAAACTGATTTTTATAATATAATATTTAGATTTTAGGAGATAGAGTTCAATGCAAGTTAAAATAGAACAAAGAATCTTGTTGAACATTTTATTAATATTTTAAACACATCACTTTAGTATACATAATGAACATATACGCACTTATATAATAGATATGTAAAAACCTAGTGATAGTATTAAATTAAACAGAAAACTAGCTCTATCATAAATGTTAGAACTATCCTCTTTCGTTATTCACTTTAACACTAGCATATAGCAATACTATATATTATTTTTGTTGAAGATTCAACATTCATAACATTTGACATCACTTGATACTGCAAAAAATATATATATATAATAGGAAGAAATACAATTATTTTTTATATACTAAAAAGTCATCACAACATTCAATGTATAAACATTATAAATAGATATTTTTATTTGTCTTCATTTGAAATCACATATAAAAGTGAATAATTTTCTCATGCATGCAACCACTTTTTGTCTATTCCATATTATTGATCAAATTTAGTATTGTTTGTTTTTCTCTGTCTAAGTAATTTGTCTATTTTAAAAATATAAATATAAACTAATTTATTTTTGTGAAAATAAATACATCATAACTTTTACTGAAAAAGTATAAAATGTTCAACATAACAACATATGTTATCTTGAAGTTTCCCATGGTAAGAAATTAAGTGATATTGGATAGAGTGGATGTTATGTGTGAGTTTGATGCAAGGTGGTAGGAATTTATATAGTGACTTTTAAAAAATATTTTTAAGATTTTTGAGTTTGGTTGTGGTTAATGTTTAATTTGAAATATGAGCTTTATGTTTAGTCTCTAGTTATGATATAAGGGAGAAGCGCTAGACAATTTTTAAATAGACACTTTGAAGCTGCTCTTTCTAAATAAGCGTTGTCGAATATATTGTTTTATTCTTATGTTACATCACTATTATTATGAAAACATTTATATTATTTAAAACAGATTTTTATAATATAATATTTAGATTTTAGGAGATTGAGTTCAATGCAAGTTAAAATAGAACCAAGAATCTTGTTGAATATTTGATTAATATTTTAAACACATCACATTAGTATACATAATAAACAAATGCGCACTTATATAATAAATATGTAAAAACCTAGTGATAGTATTAAATTAAACAGAAAACTAGCTCTATCATAAATTCTAGAACTATCCTCTTTCATTATTCTCTTTAACACTAGCATACAACGATAATATATATTATTTTTGTTGAAGATTCAACATTCATAACATTTGACATCACTTGATACTGCAAAAAAAAATATAATAGGAAGAAATAAAATTATTTTTTATATAATAAAAAGTCATCACAACATTCAATGTATAAACATTATAAATAGATATTTTTATTTGTCTTCATTTGAAATCACATATAAAAGTAAATAATTTTCTCATGCATGCAACTACTTTTTGTCTATTCCATATTATTGATCAAATTTAGTATTGTTTGTTTTTCTCTGTCTAAGTAATTTGTCTATTTTAAAAATATAAATATGAACTAAATTATTTTTGTGAAAATAAATACATCATAACTTTTACTGAAAAAGTATAAAATGTTCAACATAACAACATATGTTATCTTGAAGTTTCCCATGGTAAAAAATTAAGTGATATTGGATAGAGTGAATGTTATGTGTGAGTTTGATGCAAGGTTATAGGAATTTATATGGTGACTTTTAAAACTTTTTTATAAGATTTTTGAGTTTGGTTGTGGTTAATGTTTAATTTGAAATATGAGCTTTATGTTTAGTCTCTAGTTATGATGTAAGGGAGAAGCGCTAGACAATTTTTAAATAGACACTTTGAAGATGCTCTTTCTAAATAAGCGTTGCCGAATATATTGTTTTATTCTTATGTTACATCACTATTATTATGAAAACATTTATATTATTTAATTACAAATTTTTATAATATAATATTTAGATTTTAGGAGATTGAGTTCAATGCAAGTTAAAATAGAACCAAGAATCTTGTTGAACATTTTATTAATATTTTAAACAAATCACATTAGTATACATAATAAACAAATGCGCACTTATATAATAAATATGTAAAAACCTAGTGATAGTATTAAATTAAACAAAAAACTAGCCCTATCATAAATGCTAGAACTATCCCCTTTCGTTATTCTCTTTAACACTAGCATACAACAATAATATATATTATTTTTGTTGAAGATTCAACATTCATAACATTTGACATCACTTGATACTGCAAAAAATAATATATATAATAGGAAGAAATACAATTATTTTTTATATAATAAAAAGTCATCACAACATTCAATGTATAAACATTATAAATAGATATTTTTATTTGTCTTCATTTGAAATCACATATAAAAGTAAATAATTTTCTCATGCATGCAACTACTTTTTGTCTATTCCATATTATTGATCAAATTTAGTATTGTTTGTTTTTCTCTGTCTAAGTAATTTGTCTATTTTAAAAATATAAATATGAACTAAATTATTTTTGTGAAAATAAATACATCATAACTTTTACTGAAAAAGTATAAAATGTTCAACATAACAACATATGTTATCTTGAAGTTTCCCATGGTAAAAAATTAAGTGATATTGGATAGAGTGAATGTTATGTGTGAGTTTGATGCAAGGTTATAGGAATTTATATGGTGACTTTTAAAACTTTTTTATAAGATTTTTGAGTTTGGTTGTGGTTAATGTTTAATTTGAAATATGAGCTTTATGTTTAGTCTCTAGTTATGATGTAAGGGAGAAGCGCTAGACAATTTTTAAATAGACACTTTGAAGATGCTCTTTCTAAATAAGCGTTGCCGAATATATTGTTTTATTCTTATGTTACATCACTATTATTATGAAAACATTTATATTATTTAATTACAAATTTTTATAATATAATATTTAGATTTTAGGAGATTGAGTTCAATGCAAGTTAAAATAGAACCAAGAATCTTGTTGAACATTTTATTAATATTTTAAACAAATCACATTAGTATACATAATAAACAAATGCGCACTTATATAATAAATATGTAAAAACCTAGTGATAGTATTAAATTAAACAAAAAACTAGCCCTATCATAAATGCTAGAACTATCCCCTTTCGTTATTCTCTTTAACACTAGCATACAACAATAATATATATTATTTTTGTTGAAGATTCAACATTCATAACATTTGACATCACTTGATACTGCAAAAAATAATATATATATAATAGGAAGAAATACAATTATTTTTTATATAATAAAAAGTCATCACAACATTCAATGTATAAACATTATAAATAGATATTTTTATTTGTCTTCATTTGAAATCACATATAAAAGTGAATAATTTTCCCATGCATGCAACCACTTTTTGTCTATTCCATATTATTGATCAAATTTAGTATTGTTTGTTTTTCTCTGTCTAAGTAATTTGTCTATTTTAAAAATGTAAATATAAACTAATTTATTTTTGTGAAAATAAATACATCATAACTTTTACTAAAAAAGTATAAAATGTTCAACATAACAACATATGTTATCTTGAAGTTTCCCATGGTAAGAAATTAAGTGATATTGGATAGAGTGAATGTTTTGTGTGAGTTTGATGCAAGGTGGTAGGAATTTATATGGTGACTTTTAAAAAATATTTTTAAAATTTTTGAGTTTGGTTGTGGTTAATGTTTAATTTGAAATATGAGCTTTATGTTTAGTCTCTAGTTATGATGTAAGGGAGAAGCGCTAGAGAATTTTTAAATAGACACTTTGAAGCTGCTCTTTCTAAATAAGCGTTGCCGAATATATTGTTTTATTCTTATGTTACATCACTATTATTATGAAAACATTTATATTATTTAATTACAGATTTTTATAATATAATATTTAGGTTTTAGGAGATTGAGTTCAATGCAAGTTAAAATAGAACCAAGAATCTTGTTGAACATTTTATTAATATTTTAAACACGTCACATTAGTATACATAATAAACAAATGCGCACTTATATAATAAATATGTAAAAACCTAGTGATAGTATAAATTAAACAGAAAACTAGCTCTATCATAAATGCTAGAACTATCTTCTTTCGTTATTCTCTTTAACACTAGCATACAACAATAATATATATTATTTTTGTTGACGATTCAAAATTCATAACATTTGACATCACTTCATACTGCAAAAAAAAATATATATAATAGGAAGAAATACAATTATTTTTTATATAATAAAAAGTCATCACAACATTCAATGTATAAACATTATAAATAGATATTTTTATTTGTCTTCATTTGAAATCACATATAAAAGTAAATAATTTTCTCATGCATGCAACCACTTTTTGTCTATTCCATATTATTGATCAATTTTACTATTGTTTGTTTTTCTCTTTCTAAGTAATTTGTCTATTTTAAAAATATAAATATAAAACAATTTATTTTTGTGAAAATAAATACATCATAACTTTTACTGAAAAAGTATAAAATGTCAAACATAACAACATATGTTATCTTGAAGTTTCCCATGGTAAGAAATTAAGTGATATTGGATAGAGTGAGTGTTATGTGTTAGTTCGATGCAAGGTGGTAGGAATTTATATAGTGACTATTAAAAAATATTTTTATGGTTTTTGAGTTTGGTTGTGGTTAATGTTTAAATTGAAATATGAGCTTTATGTTTAGTCTCTAGTTATGAGGTAAGGGAGAAGCGCTAGACAATTTTTAAATAGACACTTTGAAGCTGCTCTTTCTAAATAAGCGGTACCGAATATATTGTTCTATTCTTATGTTACATCACTATTATTATGAAAACATTTATATTATTTAAAACTGATTTTTATAATATAATATTTAGATTTTAGGAGATAGAGTTCAATGCAAGTTAAAATAGAACAAAGAATCTTGTTGAACATTTTATTAATATTTTAAACACATCACTTTAGTATACATAATGAACAAATACGCACTTATATAATAGATATGTAAAAACCTAGTGATAGTATTAAATTAAACAGAAAACTAGCTCTATCATAAATGTTAGAACTATCCTCTTTCGTTATTCTCTTTAACACTAGCATATAGCAATACTATATATTATTTTTGTTGAAGATTCAACATTCATAACATTTGACATCACTTGATACTGCAAAAAATATATATATATATAATAGGAAGAAATACTATTATTTTTTATATACTAAAAAGTCATCACAACATTCAATGTATAAACATTATAAATAGATATTTTTATTTGTCTTCATTTGAAATCACATATAAAAGTGAATAATTTTCTCATGCATGCAACCACTTTTTGTCTATTCCATATTATTGATCAAATTTAGTATTGTTTGTTTTTCTCTGTCTAAGTAATTTGTCTATTTTAAAAATATAAATATAAACTAATTTATTTTTGTGAAAATAAATACATCATAACTTTTACTGAAAAAGTATAAAATGTTCAACATAACAACATATGTTATCTTGAAGTTTCCCATGGTAAGAAATTAAGTGATATTGGATAGAGTGGATGTTATGTGTGAGTTTGATGCAAGGTGGTAGGAATTTATATAGTGACTTTTAAAAAATATTTTTAAGATTTTTGAGTTTGGTTGTGGTTAATGTTTAATTTGAAATATGAGCTTTATGTTTAGTCTCTAGTTATGATGTAAGGGAGAAGCGCTAGACAATTTTTAAATAGACACTTTGAAGCTGCTCTTTCTAAATAAGCGTTGCCGAATATATTGTTTTATTCTTATGTTACATCACTATTATTATGAAAACATTTATATTATTTAATTACAGATTTTTATAATATAATATTTAGGTTTTAGGAGATTGAGTTCAATGCAAGTTAAAATAGAACCAAGAATCTTGTTGAACATTTTATTAATATTTTAAACACGTCACATTAGTATACATAATAAACAAATGCGCACTTATATAATAAATATGTAAAAACCTAGTGATAGTATAAATTAAACAGAAAACTAGCTCTATCATAAATGCTAGAACTATCTTCTTTCGTTATTCTCTTTAAAACTAGCATACAACAATAATATATATTATTTTTGTTGACGATTCAAAATTCATAACATTTGACATCACTTCATACTGCAAAAAAAAAATATATATAATAGGAAGAAATACAATTATTTTTTATATAATAAAAAGTCATCACAACATTCAATGTATAAACATTATAAATAGATATTTTTATTTGTCTTCATTTGAAATCACATATAAAAGTAAATAATTTTCTCATGCATGCAACCACTTTTTGTCTATTCCATATTATTGATCAATTTTACTATTGTTTGTTTTTATCTTTCTAAGTAATTTGTCTATTTTAAAAATATAAATATAAAACAATTTATTTTTGTGAAAATAAATACATCATAACTTTTACTGAAAAAGTATAAAATGTCAAACATAACAACATATGTTATCTTGAAGTTTCCCATGGTAAGAAATTAAGTGATATTGGATAGAGTGAGTGTTATGTGTTAGTTCGATGCAAGGTGGTAGGAATTTATATAGTGACTATTAAAAAATATTTTTATGGTTTTTGAGTTTGGTTGTGGTTAATGTTTAAATTGAAATATGAGCTTTATGTTTAGTCTCTAGTTATGAGGTAAGGGAGAAGCGCTAGACAATTTTTAAATAGACACTTTGAAGCTGCTCTTTCTAAATAAGCGGTACCGAATATATTGTTCTATTCTTATGTTACATCACTATTATTATGAAAACATTTATATTATTTAAAACTGATTTTTATAATATAATATTTAGATTTTAGGAGATAGAGTTCAATGCAAGTTAAAATAGAACAAAGAATCTTGTTGAACATTTTATTAATATTTTAAACACATCACTTTAGTATACATAATGAACAAATACGCACTTATATAATAGATATGTAAAAACCTAGTGATAGTATTAAATTAAACAGAAAACTAGCTCTATCATAAATGTTAGAACTATCCTCTTTCGTTATTCTCTTTAACACTAGCATATAGCAATACTATATATTATTTTTGTTGAAGATTCAACATTCATAACATTTGACATCACTTGATACTGCAAAAAATATATATATATATATAATAGGAAGAAATACTATTATTTTTTATATACTAAAAAGTCATCACAACATTCAATGTATAAACATTATAAATAGATATTTTTATTTGTCTTCATTTGAAATCACATATAAAAGTGAATAATTTTCTCATGCATGCAACCACTTTTTGTCTATTCCATATTATTGATCAAATTTAGTATTGTTTGTTTTTCTCTGTCTAAGTAATTTGTCTATTTTAAAAATATAAATATAAACTAATTTATTTTTGTGAAAATAAATACATCATAACTTTTACTGAAAAAGTATAAAATGTTCAACATAACAACATATGTTATCTTGAAGTTTCCCATGGTAAGAAATTAAGTGATATTGGATAGAGTGGATGTTATGTGTGAGTTTGATGCAAGGTGGTAGGAATTTATATAGTGACTTTTAAAAAATATTTTTAAGATTTTTGAGTTTGGTTGTGGTTAATGTTTAATTTGAAATATGAGCTTTATGTTTAGTCTCTAGTTATGATGTAAGGGAGAAGCGCTAGACAATTTTTAAATAGACACTTTGAAGTTGCTCTTTCTAAATAAGCGGTACCGAATATATTGTTTTATTCTTATGTTACATCACTATTATTATGAAAACATTTATATTATTTAAAACAGATTTTTATAATATAATATTTAGATTTTAGGAGATAGAGTTCAATGCAAGTTAAAATAGAACCAAGAATCTTGTTGAACATTTTATTAATATTTTAAACACATCACATTAGTATACATAATAAACAAATGCGCACTTATATAATAAATATGTAAAAACCTAGTGATAGTATTAAATTAAACAGAAAACTAGCTCTATCATAAATGCTAGAACTATCCTCTTTCGTTATTCTCTTTAACACTAGCATACAACAATAATATATATTATTTTTGTTGACGATTCAAAATTCATAACATTTGACATCACTTCATACTGCAAAAAAAAATATATATAATAGGAAGAAATACAATTATTTTTTATATAATAAAAAGTCATCACAACATTCAATGTATAAACATTATAAATAGATATTTTTATTTGTCTTCATTTGAAATCACATATAAAAGTAAATAATTTTCTCATGCATGCAACCACTTTTTGTCTATTCCATATTATTGATCAATTTTACTATTGTTTGTTTTTCTCTTTCTAAGTAATTTGTCTATTTTAAAAATATAAATATAAAACAATTTATTTTTGTGAAAATAAATACATCATAACTTTTACTGAAAAAGTATAAAATGTCAAACATAACAACATATGTTATCTTGAAGTTTCCCATGGTAAGAAATTAAGTGATATTGGATAGAGTGAATGTTATGTGTGAGTTCGATGCAAGGTGGTAGGAATTTATATAGTGACTATTAAAAAATATTTTTATGGTTTTTGAGTTTGGTTGTGGTTAATGTTTAAATTGAAATATGAGCTTTATGTTTAGTCTCTAGTTATGAGGTAAGGGAGAAGCGCTAGACAATTTTTAAATAGACACTTTGAAGCTGCTCTTTCTAAATAAGCGGTACCGAATATATTGTTCTATTCTTATGTTACATCACTATTATTATGAAAACATTTATATTATTTAAAACTGATTTTTATAATATAATATTTAGATTTTAGGAGATAGAGTTCAATGCAAGTTAAAATAGAACAAAGAATCTTGTTGAACATTTTATTAATATTTTAAACACATCACTTTAGTATACATAATGAACATATACGCACTTATATAATAGATATGTAAAAACCTAGTGATAGTATTAAATTAAACAGAAAACTAGCTCTATCATAAATGTTAGAACTATCCTCTTTCGTTATTCTCTTTAACACTAGCATATAGCAATACTATATATTATTTTTGTTGAAGATTCAACATTCATAACATTTGACATCACTTGATACTGCAAAAAATATATATATATATATATAATAGGAAGAAATACTATTATTTTTTATATACTAAAAAGTCATCACAACATTCAATGTATAAACATTATAAATAGATATTTTTATTTGTCTTCATTTGAAATCACATATAAAAGTGAATAATTTTCTCATGCATGCAACCACTTTTTGTCTATTCCATATTATTGATCAAATTTAGTATTGTTTGTTTTTCTCTGTCTAAGTAATTTGTCTATTTTAAAAATATAAATATAAACTAATTTATTTTTGTGAAAATAAATACATCATAACTTTTACTGAAAAAGTATAAAATGTTCAACATAACAACATATGTTATCTTGAAGTTTCCCATGGTAAGAAATTAAGTGATATTGGATAGAGTGGATGTTATGTGTGAGTTTGATGCAAGGTGGTAGGAATTTATATAGTGACTTTTAAAAAATATTTTTAAGATTTTTGAGTTTGGTTGTGGTTAATGTTTAATTTGAAATATGAGCTTTATGTTTAGTCTCTAGTTATGATGTAAGGGAGAAGCGCTAGACAATTTTTAAATAGACACTTTGAAGCTGCTCTTTCTAAATAAGCGTTGCCGAATATATTGTTTTATTCTTATGTTACATCACTATTATTATGAAAACATTTATATTATTTAATTACAGATTTTTATAATATAATATTTAGGTTTTAGGAGATTGAGTTCAATGCAAGTTAAAATAGAACCAAGAATCTTGTTGAACATTTTATTAATATTTTAAACACGTCACATTAGTATACATAATAAACAAATGCGCACTTATATAATAAATATGTAAAAACCTAGTGATAGTATAAATTAAACAGAAAACTAGCTCTATCATAAATGCTAGAACTATCTTCTTTCGTTATTCTCTTTAAAACTAGCATACAACAATAATATATATTATTTTTGTTGACGATTCAAAATTCATAACATTTGACATCACTTCATACTGCAAAAAAAAATATATATAATAGGAAGAAATACAATTATTTTTTATATAATAAAAAGTCATCACAACATTCAATGTATAAACATTATAAATAGATATTTTTATTTGTCTTCATTTGAAATCACATATAAAAGTAAATAATTTTCTCATGCATGCAACCACTTTTTGTCTATTCCATATTATTGATCAATTTTACTATTGTTTGTTTTTCTCTTTCTAAGTAATTTGTCTATTTTAAAAATATAAATATAAAACAATTTATTTTTGTGAAAATAAATACATCATAACTTTTACTGAAAAAGTATAAAATGTCAAACATAACAACATATGTTATCTTGAAGTTTCCCATGGTAAGAAATTAAGTGATATTGGATAGAGTGAGTGTTATGTGTTAGTTCGATGCAAGGTGGTAGGAATTTATATAGTGACTATTAAAAAATATTTTTATGGTTTTTGAGTTTGGTTGTGGTTAATGTTTAAATTGAAATATGAGCTTTATGTTTAGTCTCTAGTTATGAGGTAAGGGAGAAGCGCTAGACAATTTTTAAATAGACACTTTGAAGCTGCTCTTTCTAAATAAGCGGTACCGAATATATTGTTCTATTCTTATGTTACATCACTATTATTATGAAAACATTTATATTATTTAAAACTGATTTTTATAATATAATATTTAGATTTTAGGAGATAGAGTTCAATGCAAGTTAAAATAGAACAAAGAATCTTGTTGAACATTTTATTAATATTTTAAACACATCACTTTAGTATACATAATGAACAAATACGCACTTATATAATAGATATGTAAAAACCTAGTGATAGTATTAAATTAAACAGAAAACTAGCTCTATCATAAATGTTAGAACTATCCTCTTTCGTTATTCTCTTTAACACTAGCATATAGCAATACTATATATTATTTTTGTTGAAGATTCAACATTCATAACATTTGACATCACTTGATACTGCAAAAAATATATATATATATATAATAGGAAGAAATACTATTATTTTTTATATACTAAAAAGTCATCACAACATTCAATGTATAAACATTATAAATAGATATTTTTATTTGTCTTCATTTGAAATCACATATAAAAGTGAATAATTTTCTCATGCATGCAACCACTTTTTGTCTATTCCATATTATTGATCAAATTTAGTATTGTTTGTTTTTCTCTGTCTAAGTAATTTGTCTATTTTAAAAATATAAATATAAACTAATTTATTTTTGTGAAAATAAATACATCATAACTTTTACTGAAAAAGTATAAATTGTTCAACATAACAACATATGTTATCTTTAAGTTTCCCATGGTAAGAAATTAAGTGATATTGGATAGAGTGGATGTTATGTGTGAGTTTGATGCAAGGTGGTAGGAATTTATATAGTGACTTTTAAAAAATATTTTTAAGATTTTTGAGTTTGGTTGTGGTTAATGTTTAATTTGAAATATGAGCTTTATGTTTAGTCTCTAGTTATGATGTAAGGGAGAAGCGCTAGACAATTTTTAAATAGACACTTTGAAGTTGCTCTTTCTAAATAAGCGGTACCGAATATATTGTTTTATTCTTATGTTACATCACTATTATTATGAAAACATTTATATTATTTAAAACAGATTTTTATAATATAATATTTAGATTTTAGGAGATAGAGTTCAATGCAAGTTAAAATAGAACCAAGAATCTTGTTGAACATTTTATTAATATTTTAAACACATCACATTAGTATACATAATAAACAAATGCGCACTTATATAATAAATATGTAAAAACCTAGTGATAGTATTAAATTAAACAGAAAACTAGCTCTATCATAAATGCTAGAACTATCCTCTTTCGTTATTCTCTTTAACACTAGCATACAACAATAATATATATTATTTTTGTTGACGATTCAAAATTCATAACATTTGACATCACTTCATACTGCAAAAAAAAATATATATAATAGGAAGAAATACAATTATTTTTTATATAATAAAAAGTCATCACGACATTCAATGTATAAACATTATAAATAGATATTTTTATTTGTCTTCATTTGAAATCACATATAAAAGTAAATAATTTTCTCATGCATGCAACCACTTTTTGTCTATTCCATATTATTGATCAATTTTACTATTGTTTGTTTTTCTCTTTCTAAGTAATTTGTCTATTTTAAAAATATAAATATAAAACAATTTATTTTTGTGAAAATAAATACATCATAACTTTTACTGAAAAAGTATAAAATGTCAAACATAACAACATATGTTATCTTGAAGTTTCCCATGGTAAGAAATTAAGTGATATTGGATAGAGTGAATGTTATGTGTGAGTTCGATGCAAGGTGGTAGGAATTTATATAGTGACTATTAAAAAATATTTTTATGGTTTTTGAGTTTGGTTGTGGTTAATGTTTAAATTGAAATATGAGCTTTATGTTTAGTCTCTAGTTATGAGGTAAGGGAGAAGCGCTAGACAATTTTTAAATAGACACTTTGAAGCTGCTCTTTCTAAATAAGCGGTACCGAATCTATTGTTCTATTCTTATGTTACATCACTATTATTATGAAAACATTTATATTATTTAAAACTGATTTTTATAATATAATATTTATATTTTAGGAGATAGAGTTCAATGCAAGTTAAAATAGAACAAAGAATCTTGTTGAACATTTTATTAATATTTTAAACACATCACTTTAGTATACATAATGAACATATACGCACTTATATAATAGATATGTAAAAACCTAGTGATAGTATTAAATTAAACAAAAAACTAGCTCTATCATAAATGTTAGAACTATCCTCTTTCGTTATTCTCTTTAACACTAGCATATAGCAATACTATATATTATTTTTGTTGAAGATTCAACATTCATAACATTTGACATCACTTGATACTGCAAAAAATATATATATATATATATATAATAGGAAGAAATACTATTATTTTTTATATACTAAAAAGTCATCACAACGTTCAATGTATAAACATTATAAATAGATATTTTTATTTGTCTTCATTTGAAATCACATATAAAAGTGAATAATTTTCTCATGCATGCAACCACTTTTTGTCTATTCCATATTATTGATCAAATTTAGTATTGTTTGTTTTTCTCTGTCTAAGTAATTTGTCTATTTTAAAAATATAAATATAAACTAATTTATTTTTGTGAAAATAAATACATCATAACTTTTACTGAAAAAGTATAAAATGTTCAACATAACAACATATGTTATCTTGAAGTTTCCCATGGTAAGAAATTAAGTGATATTGGATAGAGTGGATGTTATGTGTGAGTTTGATGCAAGGTGGTAGGAATTTATATAGTGACTTTTAAAAAATATTTTTAAGATTTTTGAGTTTGGTTGTGGTTAATGTTTAATTTGAAATATGAGCTTTATGTTTAGTCTCTAGTTATGATGTAAGGGAGAAGCGCTAGACAATTTTTAAATAGACACTTTGAAGCTGCTCTTTCTAAATAAGCGGTACCGAATATATTGTTTTATTCTTATGTTACATCACTATTATTATGAAAACATTTATATTATTTAAAACAGATTTTTATAATATAATATTTAGATTTTAGGAGATAGAGTTCAATGCAAGTTAAAATAGAACCAAGAATCTTGTTGAACATTTTATAAATATTTTAAACACATCACATTAGTATACATAATAAACAAATGCGCACTTATATAATAAATATGTAAAAACCTAGTGATAGTATTAAATTAAACAGAAAACTAGCTCTATCATAAATGCTAGAACTATCCTCTTTCGTTATTCTCTTTAACACTAGCATACAACAATAATATATATTATTTTTGTTGACGATTCAAAATTCATAACATTTGACATCACTTCATACTGCAAAAAAAAAAATATATATAATAGGAAGAAATACAATTATTTTTTATATAATAAAAAGTCATCACAACATTCAATGTATAAACATTATAAATAGATATTTTTATTTGTCTTCTTTTGAAATCACATATAAAAGTAAATAATTTTCTCATGCATGCAACCACTTTTTGTCTATTCCATATTATTGATCAATTTTACTATTGTTTGTTTTTCTCTTTCTAAGTAATTTGTCTATTTTAAAAATATAAATATAAAACAATTTATTTTTGTGAAAATAAATACATCATAACTTTTACTGAAAAAGTATAAAATGTCAAACATAACAACATATGTTATCTTGAAGTTTCCCATGGTAAGAAATTAAGTGATATTGGATAGAGTGAGTGTTATGTGTTAGTTCGATGCAAGGTGGTAGGAATTTATATAGTGACTATTAAAAAATATTTTTATGGTTTTTGAGTTTGGTTGTGGTTAATGTTTAAATTGAAATATGAGCTTTATGTTTAGTCTCTAGTTATGAGGTAAGGGAGAAGCGCTAGACAATTTTTAAATAGACACTTTGAAGCTGGTCTTTCTAAATAAGCGGTACCGAATATATTGTTCTATTCTTATGTTACATCACTATTATTATGAAAACATTTATATTATTTAAAACTGATTTTTATAATATAATATTTAGATTTTAGGAGATAGAGTTCAATGCAAGTTAAAATAGAACAAAGAATCTTGTTGAACATTTTATTAATATTTTAAACACATCACTTTAGTATACATAATGAACAAATACGCACTTATATAATAGATATGTAAAAACCTAGTGATAGTATTAAATTAAACAGAAAACTAGCTCTATCATAAATGTTAGAACTATCCTCTTTCGTTATTCTCTTTAACACTAGCATATAGCAATACTATATATTATTTTTGTTGAAGATTCAACATTCATAACATTTGACATCACTTGATACTGCAAAAAATATATATATATATATAATAGGAAGAAATACTATTATTTTTTATATACTAAAAAGTCATCACAACATTCAATGTATAAACATTATAAATAGATATTTTTATTTGTCTTCATTTGAAATCACATATAAAAGTGAATAATTTTCTCATGTATGCAACCACTTTTTGTCTATTCCATATTATTGATCAAATTTAGTATTGTTTGTTTTTCTCTGTCTAAGTAATTTGTCTATTTTAAAAATATAAATATAAACTAATTTATTTTTGTGAAAATAAATACATCATAACTTTTACTGAAAAAGTATAAAATGTTCAACATAACAACATATGTTATCTTGAAGTTTCCCATGGTAAGAAATTAAGTGATATTGGATAGAGTGGATGTTATGTGTGAGTTTGATGCAAGGTGGTAGGAATTTATATAGTGACTTTTAAAAAATATTTTTAAGATTTTTGAGTTTGGTTGTGGTTAATGTTTAATTTGAAATATGAGCTTTATGTTTAGTCTCTAGTTATGATGTAAGGGAGAAGCGCTAGACAATTTTTAAATAGACACTTTGAAGTTGCTCTTTCTAAATAAGCGGTACCGAATATATTGTTTTATTCTTATGTTACATCACTATTATTATGAAAACATTTATATTATTTAAAACAGATTTTTATAATATAATATTTAGATTTTAGGAGATAGAGTTCAATGCAAGTTAAAATAGAACCAAGAATCTTGTTGAACATTTTATTAATATTTTAAACACATCACATTAGTATACATAATAAACAAATGCGCACTTATATAATAAATATGTAAAAACCTAGTGATAGTATTAAATTAAACAGAAAACTAGCTCTATCATAAATGCTAGAACTATCCTCTTTCGTTATTCTCTTTAACACTAGCATACAACAATAATATATATTATTTTTGTTGACGATTCAAAATTCATAACATTTGACATCACTTCATACTGCAAAAAAAAATATATATAATAGGAAGAAATACAATTATTTTTTATATAATAAAAAGTCATCACAACATTCAATGTATAAACATTATAAATAGATATTTTTATTTGTCTTCATTTGAAATCACATATAAAAGTAAATAATTTTCTCATGCATGCAACCACTTTTTGTCTATTCCATATTATTGATCAATTTTACTATTGTTTGTTTTTCTCTTTCTAAGTAATTTGTCTATTTTAAAAATATAAATATAAAACAATTTATTTTTGTGAAAATAAATACATCATAACTTTTACTGAAAAAGTATAAAATGTCAAACATAACAACATATGTTATCTTGAAGTTTCCCATGGTAAGAAATTAAGTGATATTGGATAGAGTGAATGTTATGTGTGAGTTCGATGCAAGGTGGTAGGAATTTATATAGTGACTATTAAAAAATATTTGTATGGTTTTTGAGTTTGGTTGTGGTTAATGTTTAAATTGAAATATGAGCTTTATGTTTAGTCTCTAGTTATGAGGTAAGGGAGAAGCGCTAGACAATTTTTAAATAGACACTTTGAAGCTGCTCTTTCTAAATAAGCGGTACCGAATATATTGTTCTATTCTTATGTTACATCACTATTATTATGAAAACATTTATATTATTTAAAACTGATTTTTATAATATAATATTTAGATTTTAGGAGATAGAGTTCAATGCAAGTTAAAATAGAACAAAGAATCTTGTTGAACATTTTATTAATATTTTAAACACATCACTTTAGTATACATAATGAACATATACGCACTTATATAATAGATATGTAAAAACCTAGTGATAGTATTAAATTAAACAGAAAACTAGCTCTATCATAAATGTTAGAACTATCCTCTTTCGTTATTCACTTTAACACTAGCATATAGCAATACTATATATTATTTTTGTTGAAGATTCAACATTCATAACATTTGACATCACTTGATACTGCAAAAAATATATATATATAATAGGAAGAAATACTATTATTTTTTATATACTAAAAAGTCATCACAACATTCAATGTATAAACATTATAAATAGATATTTTTATTTGTCTTCATTTGAAATCACATATAAAAGTGAATAATTTTCTCATGCATGCAACCACTTTTTGTCTATTCCATATTATTGATCAAATTTAGTATTGTTTGTTTTTCTCTGTCTATGTAATTTGTCTATTTTAAAAATATAAATATAAACTAATTTATTTTTGTGAAAATAAATACATCATAACTTTTACTGAAAAAGTATAAAATGTTCAACATAACAACATATGTTATCTTGAAGTTTCCCATGGTAAGAAATTAAGTGATATTGGATAGAGTGGATGTTATGTGTGAGTTTGATGCAAGGTGGTAGGAATTTATATAGTGACTTTTAAAAAATATTTTTAAGATTTTTGAGTTTGGTTGTGGTTAATGTTTAATTTGAAATATGAGCTTTATGTTTAGTCTCTAGTTATGATGTAAGGGAGAAGCGCTAGACAATTTTTAAATAGACACTTTGAAGCTGCTCTTTCTAAATAAGCGGTACCGAATATATTGTTTTATTCTTATGTTACATCACTATTATTATGAAAACATTTATATTATTTAAAACAAATTTTTATAATATAATATTTAGATTTTAGGAGATAGAGTTCAATGCAAGTTAAAATAGAACCAAGAATCTTGTTGAACATTTTATTAATATTTTAAACACATCACATTAGTATACATAATAAACAAATGCGCACTTATATAATAAATATGTAAAAACCTAGTGATAGTATTAAATTAAACAGAAAACTAGCTCTATCATAAATGCTAGAACTATCCTCTTTCGTTATTCTCTTTAACACTAGCATACAACAATAATATATATTATTTTTGTTGACGATTCAAAATTCATAACATTTGACATCACTTCATACTGCAAAAAAAAAATATATATAATAGGAAGAAATACAATTATTTTTTATATAATAAAAAGTCATCACAACATTCAATGTATAAACATTATAAATAGATGTTTTTATTTGTCTTCTTTTGAAATCACATATAAAAGTAAATAATTTTCTCATGCATGCAACCACTTTTTGTCTATTCCATATTATTGATCAATTTTACTATTGTTTGTTTTTCTCTTTCTAAGTAATTTGTCTATTTTAAAAATATAAATATAAAACAATTTATTTTTGTGAAAATAAATACATCATAACTTTTACTGAAAAAGTATAAAATGTCAAACATAACAACATATGTTATCTTGAAGTTTCCCATGGTAAGAAATTAAGTGATATTGGATAGAGTGAATGTTATGTGTGAGTTCGATGCAAGGTGGTAGGAATTTATATAGTGACTATCAAAAAATATTTTTATGGTTTTTGAGTTTGGTTGTGGTTAATGTTTAAATTGAAATATGAGCTTTATGTTTAGTCTCTAGTTATGAGGTAAGGGAGAAGCGCTAGACAAATTTTAAATAGACACTTTGAAGCTGCTCTTTCTAAATAAGCGGTACCGAATATATTGTTCTATTCTTATGTTACATCACTATTATTATGAAAACATTTATATTATTTAAAACTGATTTTTATAATATAATATTTAGATTTTAGGAGATAGAGTTCAATGCAAGTTAAAATAGAACAAAGAATCTTGTTGAACATTTTATTAATATTTTAAACACATCACTTTAGTATACATAATGAACATATACGCACTTATATAATAGATATGTAAAAACCTAGTGATAGTATTAAATTAAACAGAAAACTAGCTCTATCATAAATGTTAGAACTATCCTCTTTCGTTATTCTCTTTAACACTAGCATATAGCAATACTATATATTATTTTTGTTGAAGATTCAACATTCATAACATTTGACATCACTTGATACTGCAAAAAATATATATATATAATAGGAAGAAATACTATTATTTTTTATATACTAAAAAGTCATCACAACATTCAATGTATAAACATTATAAATAGATATTTTTTGTCTTCATTTGAAATCACATATAAAAGTGAATAATTTTCTCATGCATGCAACCACTTTTTGTCTATTCCATATTATTGATCAAATTTAGTATTGTTTGTTTTTCTCTGTCTAAGTAATTTGTCTATTTTAAAAATATAAATATAAACTAATTTATTTTTGTGAAAATAAATACATCATAACTTTTACTGAAAAAGTATAAAATGTTCAACATAACAACATATGTTATCTTGAAGTTTCTCATGGTAAGAAATTAAGTGATATTGGATAGAGTGGATGTTATGTGTGAGTTTGGTGCAAGGTGGTAGGAATTTATATAGTGACTTTTAAAAAATATTTTTAAGATTTTTGAGTTTGGTTGTGGTTAATGTTTAATTTGAAATATGAGCTTTATGTTTAGTCTCTAGTTATGATGTAAGGGAGAAGTGCTAGACAATTTTTAAATAGACACTTTGAAGCTGCTCTTTCTAAATAAGCGGTACCAAATATATTGTTTTATTCTTATGTTACATCACTATTATTATGAAAACATTTATATTATTTAAAACAAATTTTTATAATATAATATTTAGATTTTAGGAGATAGAGTTCAATGCAAGTTAAAATAGAACCAAGAATCTTGTTGAACATTTTATTAATATTTTAAACACATCACATTAGTATACATAATAAACAAATGCGCACTTATATAATAAATATGTAAAAACCTAGTGATAGTATTAAATTAAACAGAAAACTAGCTCTATCATAAATGCTAGAACTATCCTCTTTCGTTATTCTCTTTAACACTAGCATACAACAATAATATATATTATTTTTGTTGACGATTCAAAATTCATAACATTTGACATCACTTCATACTGCAAAAAAAATATATATATAATAGGAAGAAATACAATTATTTTTTATATAATAAAAAGTCATCACAACATTCAATGTATAAACATTATAAATAGATGTTTTTATTTGTCTTCTTTTGAAATCACATATAAAAGTAAATAATTTTCTCATGCATGCAACCACTTTTTGTCTATTCCATATTATTGATCAATTTTACTATTGTTTGTTTTTCTCTTTCTAAGTAATTTGTCTATTTTAAAAATATAAATATAAAACAATTTATTTTTGTGAAAATAAATACATCATAACTTTTACTGAAAAAGTATAAAATGTCAAACATAACAACATATGTTATCTTGAAGTTTCCCATGGTAAGAAATTAAGTGATATTGGATAGAGTGAATGTTATGTGTGAGTTCGATGCAAGGTGGTAGGAATTTATATAGTGACTATTAAAAAATATTTTTATGGTTTTTGAGTTTGGTTGTGGTTAATGTTTAAATTGAAATATGAGCTTTATGTTTAGTCTCTAGTTATGAGGTAAGGGAGAAGCGCTAGACAATTTTTAAATAGACACTTTGAAGCTGCTCTTTCTAAATAAGCGGTACCGAATATATTGTTCTATTCTTATGTTACATCACTACTATTATGAAAACATTTATATTATTTAAAACTGATTTTTATAATATAATATTTAGATTTTAGGAGATAGAGTTCAATGCAAGTTAAAATAGAACAAAGAATCTTGTTGAACATTTTATTAATATTTTAAACACATCACTTTAGTATACATAATGAACATATACGCACTTATATAATAGATATGTAAAAACCTAGTGATAGTATTAAATTAAACAGAAAACTAGCTCTATCATAAATGTTAGAACTATCCTCTTTCGTTATTCTCTTTAACACTAGCATATAGCAATACTATATATTATTTTTGTTGAAGATTCAACATTCATAACATTTGACATCACTTGATACTGCAAAAAATATATATATATAATAGGAAGAAATACTATTATTTTTTATATACTAAAAAGTCATCACAACATTCAATGTATAAACATTATAAATAGATATTTTTTGTCTTCATTTGAAATCACATATAAAAGTGAATAATTTTCTCATGCATGCAACCACTTTTTGTCTATTCCATATTATTGATCAAATTTAGTATTGTTTGTTTTTCTCTGTCTAAGTAATTTGTCTATTTTAAAAATATAAATATAAACTAATTTATTTTTGTGAAAATAAATACATCATAACTTTTACTGAAAAAGTATAAAATGTTCAACATAACAACATATGTTATCTTGAAGTTTCCCATGGTAAGAAATTAAGTGATATTGGATAGAGTGGATGTTATGTGTGAGTTTGGTGCAAGGTGGTAGGAATTTATATAGTGACTTTTAAAAAATATTTTTAAGATTTTTGAGTTTGGTTGTGGTTAATGTTTAATTTGAAATATGAGCTTTATGTTTAGTCTCTAGTTATGATGTAAGGGAGAAGCGCTAGACAATTTTTAAATAGACACTTTGAAGCTGCTCTTTCTAAATAAGCGGTACCGAATATATTGTTTTATTCTTATGTTACATCACTATTATTATGAAAACATTTATATTATTTAAAACAAATTTTTATAATATAATATTTAGATTTTAGGAGATAGAGTTCAATGCAAGTTAAAATAGAACCAAGAATCTTGTTGAACATTTTATTAATATTTTAAACACATCACATTAGTATACATAATAAACAAATGTGCACTTATATAATAGATAAGTAAAAACCTAGTGATATTATTAAATTAAACAGAAAACTAGCTCTATCATAAATGCTAGAACTATCCTCTTTCGTTATTCTCTTTAACACTAGCATACAACAATAATATATATTATTTTTGTTGACGATTCAAAATTCATAACATTTGACATCACTTCATACTGCAAAAAAAAAAAATATAATAGGAAGAAATACAATTATTTTTTATATAATAAAAAGTCATCACAACATTCAATGTATAAACATTATAAATAGATATTTTTATTTGTCTTCATTTGAAATCACATATAAAAGTAAATAATTTTCTCATGCATGCAACCACTTTTTGTCTATTCCATATTATTGATCAAATTTAGTATTGTTTGTTTTTCTCTGTCTAAGTAATTTGTCTATTTTAAAAATATAAATATAAACTAATTTATTTTTGTGAAAATAAATACATCATAACTTTTACTGAAAAAGTATAAAATGTTCAACATAACAACATATGTTATCTTGAAGTTTCCCATGGTAAGAAATTAAGTGATATTGGATAGAGTGGATGTTATGTGTGAGTTTGATGCAAGGTGGTAGGAATTTATATAGTGACTTTTAAAAAATATTTTTAAGTTTGGTTGTGGTTAATGTTTAATTTGAAATATGAGCTTTATGTTTAGTCTCTAGTTATGATGTAAGGGAGAAGCGCTAGACAATTTTTAAATAGACACTTTGAAGCTGCTCTTTCTAAATAAGCGGTACCGAATATATTGTTTTATTCTTATGTTACATCACTATTATTATGAAAACATTTATATTATTTAAAACAGATTTTTATAATATAATATTTAGATTTTAGGAGATAGAGTTCAATGCAAGTTAAAATAGAACCAAGAATCTTGTTGAACATTTTATTAATATTTTAAACACATCACATTAGTATACATAATAAACAAATGCGCACTTATATAATAAATATGTAAAAACCTAGTGATAGTATTAAATTAAACAGAAAACTAGCTCTATCATAAATGCTAGAACTATCCTCTTTCGTTATTCTCTTTAACACTAGCATACAACAATAATATATATTATTTTTGTTGACGATTCAAAATTCATAACATTTGACATCACTTCATACTGCAAAAAAAAAATATATAATAGGAAGAAATACAATTATTTTTTATATAATAAAAAGTCATCACAACATTCAATGTATAAACATTATAAATAGATATTTTTATTTGTCTTCATTTGAAATCACATATAAAAGTAAATAATTTTCTCATGCATGCAACCACTTTTTGTCTATTCCATATTATTGATCAATTTTACTATTGTTTGTTTTTCTCTTTCTAAGTAATTTGTCTATTTTAAAAATATAAATATAAAATAATTTATTTTTGTGAAAATAAATACATCATAACTTTTACTGAAAAAGTATAAAATGTCAAACATAACAACATATGTTATCTTGATGTTTCCCATGGTAAGAAATTAAGTGATATTGGATAGAGTGAATGTTATGTGTGAGTTCGATGCAAGGTGGTAGGAATTTATATAGTGACTATTAAAAAATATTTTTATGGTTTTTGAGTTTGGTTGTGGTTAATGTTTAAATTGAAATATGAGCTTTATGTTTAGTCTCTAGTTATGAGGTAAGGGAGAAGCGCTAGACAATTTTTAAATAGACACTTTGAAGCTGCTCTTTCTAAATAAGCGGTACCGAATATATTGTTCTATTCTTATGTTACATCACTATTATTATGAAAACATTTATATTATTTAAAACTGATTTTTATAATATAATATTTAGATTTTAGGAGATAGAGTTCAATGCAAGTTAAAATAGAACAAAGAATCTTGTTGAACATTTTATTAATATTTTAAACACATCACTTTAGTATACATAATGAACATATACGCACTTATATAATAGATATGTAAAAACCTAGTGATAGTATTAAATTAAACAGAAAACTAGCTCTATCATAAATGTTAGAACTATCCTCTTTCGTTATTCACTTTAACACTAGCATATAGCAATACTATATATTATTTTTGTTGAAGATTCAACATTCATAACATTTGACATCACTTGATACTGCAAAAAATATATATATATAATAGGAAGAAATACTATTATTTTTTATATACTAAAAAGTCATCACAACATTCAATGTATAAACATTATAAATAGATATTTTTATTTGTCTTCATTTAAAATCACATATAAAAGTGAATAATTTTCTCATGCATGCAACCAGTTTTTGTCTATTCCATATTATTGATCAAATTTAGTATTGTTTGTTTTTCTCTGTCTAAGTAATTTGTCTATTTTAAAAATATAAATATAAACTAATTTATTTTTGTGAAAATAAATACATCATAACTTTTACTGAAAAAGTATAAAATGTTCAACATAACAACATATGTTATCTTGAAGTTTCCCATGGTAAGAAATTAAGTGATATTGGATAGAGTGGATGTTATGTGTGAGTTTGATGCAAGGTGGTAGGAATTTATATAGTGACTTTTAAAAAATATTTTTAAGATTTTTGAGTTTGGTTGTGGTTAATGTGTAATTTGAAATATGAGCTTTATGTTTAGTCTCTAGTTATGATGTAAGGGAGAAGCGCTAGACAATTTTTAAATAGACACTTTGAAGCTGCTCTTTCTAAATAAGCGGTACCGAATATATTGTTTTATTCTTATGTTACATCACTATTATTATGAAAACATTTATATTATTTAAAACAGATTTTTATAATATAATATTTAGATTTTAGGAGATAGAGTTCAATGCAAGTTAAAATAGAACCAAAAATCTTGTTGAACATTTTATTAATATTTTAAACACATCACATTAGTATACATAATAAACAAATGCGCACTTATATAATAAATATGTAAAAACCTAGTGATAGTATTAAATTAAACAGAAAACTAGCTTTATCATAAATGCTAGAACTATCCTCTTTCGTTATTCTCTTTAACACTAGCATACAACAATAATATATATTATTTTTGTTGACGATTCAAAATTCATAACATTTGACATCACTTCATACTGCAAAAAAAAAATATATATATAATAGGAAGAAATACAATTATTTTTTATATAATAAAAAGTCATCACAACATTCAATGTATAAACATTATAAATAAATATTTTTATTTGTCTTCTTTTGAAATCACATATAAAAGTAAATAATTTTCTCATGCATGCAACCACTTTTTGTCTATTCCATATTATTGATCAATTTTACTATTGTTTGTTTTTCTCTTTCTAAGTAATTTGTCTATTTTAAAAATATAAATATAAAACAATTTATTTTTGTGAAAATAAATACATCATAACTTTTACTGAAAAAGTATAAAATGTCAAACATAACAACATATGTTATCTTGAAGTTTCCCATGGTAAGAAATTAAGTGATATTGGATAGAGTGAATGTTATGTGTGAGTTCGATGCAAGGTGGTAGGAATTTATATAGTGACTATTAAAAAATATTTTTATGGTTTTTGAGTTTGGTTGTGGTTAATGTTTAAATTGAAATATGAGCTTTATGTTTAGTCTCTAGTTATGAGGTAAGGGAGAAGCGCTAGACAATTTTTAAATAGACACTTTGAAGCTGCTCTTTCTAAATAAGCGGTACCGAATCTATTGTTCTATTCTTATGTTACATCACTATTATTATGAAAACATTTATATTATTTAAAACTGATTTTTATAATATAATATTTATATTTTAGGAGATAGAGTTCAATGCAAGTTAAAATAGAACAAAGAATCTTGTTGAACATTTTATTAATATTTTAAACACATCACTTTAGTATACATAATGAACATATACGCACTTATATAATAGATATGTAAAAACCTAGTGATAGTATTAAATTAAACAAAAAACTAGCTCTATCATAAATGTTAGAACTATCCTCTTTCGTTATTCTCTTTAACACTAGCATATAGCAATACTATATATTATTTTTGTTGAAGATTCAACATTCATAACATTTGACATCACTTGATACTGCAAAAAATATATATATATATATAATAGGAAGAAATGCTATTATTTTTTATATACTAAAAAGTCATCACAACGTTCAATGTATAAACATTATAAATAGATATTTTTATTTGTCTTCATTTGAAATCACATATAAAAGTGAATAATTTTCTCATGCATGCAACCACTTTTTGTCTATTCCATATTATTGATCAAATTTAGTATTGTTTGTTTTTCTCTGTCTAAGTAATTTGTCTATTTTAAAAATATAAATATAAACTAATTTATTTTTGTGAAAATAAATACATCATAACTTTTACTGAAAAAGTATAAAATGTTCAACATAACAACATATGTTATCTTGAAGTTTCCCATGGTAAGAAATTAAGTGATATTGGATAGAGTGGATGTTATGTGTGAGTTTGATGCAAGGTGCTAGGAATTTATATAGTGACTTTTAAAAAATATTTTTAAGATTTTTGAGTTTGGTTGTGGTTAATGTTTAATTTGAAATATGAGCTTTATGTTTAGTCTCTAGTTATGATGTAAGGGAGAAGCGCTAGACAATTTTTAAATAGACACTTTGAAGCTGCTCTTTCTAAATAAGCGGTACCGAATATATTGTTTTATTCTTATGTTACATCACTATTATTATGAAAACATTTATATTATTTAAAACAGATTTTTATAATATAATATTTAGATTTTAGGAGATAGAGTTCAATGCAAGTTAAAATAGAACCAAAAATCTTGTTGAACATTTTATTAATATTTTAAACACATCACATTAGTATACATAATAAACAAATGCGCACTTATATAATAAATATGTAAAAACCTAGTGATAGTATTAAATTAAACAGAAAACTAGCTCTATCATAAATGCTAGAACTATCCTCTTTCGTTATTCTCTTTAACACTAGCATACAACAATAATATATATTATTTTTGTTGACGATTCAAAATTCATAACATTTGACATCACTTCATACTGCAAAAAAAATATATATATAATAGGAAGAAATACAATTATTTTTTATATAATAAAAAGTCATCACAACATTCAATGTATAAACATTATAAATAGATATTTTTATTTGTCTTCTTTTGAAATCACATATAAAAGTAAATAATTTTCTCATGCATGCAACCACTTTTTGTCTATTCCATATTATTGATCAATTTTACTATTGTTTGTTTTTCTCTTTCTAAGTAATTTGTCTATTTTAAAAATATAAATATAAAACAATTTATTTTTGTGAAAATAAATACATCATAACTTTTACTGAAAAAGTATAAAATGTCAAACATAACAACATATGTTATCTTGAAGTTTCCCATGGTAAGAAATTAAGTGATATTGGATAGAGTGAATGTTATGTGTGAGTTCGATGCAAGGTGGTAGGAATTTATATAGTGACTATTAAAAAATATTTTTATGGTTTTTGAGTTTGGTTGTGGTTAATGTTTAAATTGAAATATGAGCTTTATGTTTAGTCTCTAGTTATGAGGTAAGGGAGAAGCGCTAGACAATTTTTAAATAGACACTTTGAAGCTGCTCTTTCTAAATAAGCGGTACCGAATCTATTGTTCTATTCTTATGTTACATCACTATTATTATGAAAACATTTATATTATTTAAAACTGATTTTTATAATATAATATTTAGATTTTAGGAGATAGAGTTCAATGCAAGTTAAAATAGAACAAAGAATCTTGTTGAACATTTTATTAATATTTTAAACACATCACTTTAGTATACATAATGAACATATACGCACTTATATAATAGATATGTAAAAACCTAGTGATAGTATTAAATTAAATAGAAAACTAGCTCTATCATAAATGTTAGAACTATCCTCTTTCGTTATTCACTTTAACACTAGCATATAGCAATACTATATATTATTTTTGTTGAAGATTCAACATTCATAACATTTGACATCACTTGATACTGCAAAAAATATATATATATAATAGGAAGAAATACTATTATTTTTTATATACTAAAAAGTCATCACAACATTCAATGTATAAACATTATAAATAGATATTTTTATTTGTCTTCATTTGAAATCACATATAAAAGTGAATAATTTTCTCATGCATGCAACCAGTTTTTGTCTATTCCATATTATTGATCAAATTTAGTATTGTTTGTTTTTCTCTGTCTAAGTTGCTTGTCTAGTTTAAAAATATAAATATAAACTAATTTATTTTTGTGAAAATAAATACATCATAACTTTTACTGAAAAAGTATAAAATGTTCAACATAACAACATATGTTATCTTGAAGTTTCCCATGGTAAGAAATTAAGTGATATTGGATAGAGTGGATGTTATGTGTGAGTTTGATGCAAGGTGGTAGGAATTTATATAGTGACTTTTAAAAAATATTTTTAAGATTTTTGAGTTTGGTTGTGGTTAATGTTTAATTTGAAATATGAGCTTTATGTTTAGTCTCTAGTTATGATGTAAGGGAGAAGCGCTAGACAATTTTTAAATAGACACTTTGAAGCTGCTCTTTCTAAATAAGCGGTACCGAATATATTGTTTTATTCTTATCTTACATCACTATTATTATGAAAACATTTATATTATTTAAAACAGATTTTTATAATATAATATTTAGATTTTAGGAGATAGAGTTCAATGCAAGTTAAAATAGAACCAAAAATCTTGTTGAACATTTTATTAATATTTTAAACACATCACATTAGTATACATAATAAACAAATGCGCACTTATATAATAAATATGTAAAAACCTAGTGATAGTATTAAATTAAACAGAAAACTAGCTTTATCATAAATGCTAGAACTATCCTCTTTCGTTATTCTCTTTAACACTAGCATACAACAATAATATATATTATTTTTGTTGACGATTCAAAATTCATAACATTTGACATCACTTCATACTGCAAAAAAAAAAATATATATAATAGGAAGAAATACAATTATTTTTTATATAATAAAAAGTCATCACAACATTCAATGTATAAACATTATAAATAAATATTTTTATTTGTCTTCTTTTGAAATCACATATAAAAGTAAATAATTTTCTCATGCATGCAACCACTTTTTGTCTATTCCATATTATTGATCAATTTTACTATTGTTTGTTTTTCTCTTTCTAAGTAATTTGTCTATTTTAAAAATATAAATATAAAACAATTTATTTTTGTGAAAATAAATACATCATAACTTTTACTGAAAAAGTATAAAATGTCAAACATAACAACATATGTTATCTTGAAGTTTCCCATGGTAAGAAATTAAGTGATATTGGATAGAGTGAATGTTATGTGTGAGTTCGATGCAAGGTGGTAGGAATTTATATAGTGACTATTAAAAAATATTTTTATGGTTTTTGAGTTTGGTTGTGGTTAATGTTTAAATTGAAATATGAGCTTTATGTTTAGTCTCTAGTTATGAGGTAAGGGAGAAGCGCTAGACAATTTTTAAATAGACACTTTGAAGCTGCTCTTTCTAAATAAGCGGTACCGAATCTATTGTTCTATTCTTATGTTACATCACTATTATTATGAAAACATTTATATTATTTAAAACTGATTTTTATAATATAATATTTATATTTTAGGAGATAGAGTTCAATGCAAGTTAAAATAGAACAAAGAATCTTGTTGAACATTTTATTAATATTTTAAACACATCACTTTAGTATACATAATGAACATATACGCACTTATATAATAGATATGTAAAAACCTAGTGATAGTATTAAATTAAACAAAAAACTAGCTCTATCATAAATGTTAGAACTATCCTCTTTCGTTATTCTCTTTAACACTAGCATATAGCAATACTATATATTATTTTTGTTGAAGATTCAACATTCATAACATTTGACATCACTTGATACTGCAAAATATATATATATATATATAATAGGAAGAAATACTATTATTTTTTATATACTAAAAAGTCATCACAACGTTCAATGTATAAACATTATAAATAGATATTTTTATTTGTCTTCATTTGAAATCACATATAAAAGTGAATAATTTTCTCATGCATGCAACCACTTTTTGTCTATTCCATATTATTGATCAAATTTAGTATTGTTTGTTTTTCTCTGTCTAAGTAATTTGTCTATTTTAAAAATATAAATATAAACTAATTTATTTTTGTGAAAATAAATACATCATAACTTTTACTGAAAAAGTATAAAATGTTCAACATAACAACATATGTTATCTTGAAGTTTCCCATGGTAAGAAATTAAGTGATATTGGATAGAGTGGATGTTATGTGTGAGTTTGATGCAAGGTGGTAGGAATTTATATAGTGACTTTTAAAAAATATTTTTAAGATTTTTGAGTTTGGTTGTGGTTAATGTTTAATTTGAAATATGAGCTTTATGTTTAGTCTCTAGTTATGATGTAAGGGAGAAGCGCTAGACAATTTTTAAATAGACACTTTGAAGCTGCTCTTTCTAAATAAGCGGTACCGAATATATTGTTTTATTCTTATGTTACATCACTTTTATTATGAAAACATTTATATTATTTAAAACAGATTTTTATAATATAATATTTAGATTTTAGGAGATAGAGTTCAATGCAAGTTAAAATAGAACCAAAAATCTTGTTGAACATTTTATTAATATTTTAAACACATCACATTAGTATACATAATAAACAAATGCGCACTTATATAATAAATATGTAAAAACCTAGTGATAGTATTAAATTAAACAGAAAACTAGCTCTATCATAAATGCTAGAACTATCCTCTTTCGTTATTCTCTTTAACACTAGCATACAACAATAATATATATTATTTTTGTTGACGATTCAAAATTCATAACATTTGACATCACTTCATACTGCAAAAAAAATATATATATATAATAGGAAGAAATACAATTATTTTTTATATAATAAAAAGTCATCACAACATTCAATGTATAAACATTATAAATAGATATATTTATTTGTCTTCTTTTGAAATCACATATAAAAGTAAATAATTTTCTCATGCATGCAACCACTTTTTGTCTATTCCATATTATTGATCAATTTTACTATTGTTTGTTTTTCTCTTTCTAAGTAATTTGTCTATTTTAAAAATATAAATATAAAACAATTTATTTTTGTGAAAATAAATACATCATAACTTTTACTGAAAAAGTATAAAATGTCAAACATAACAACATATGTTATCTTGAAGTTTCCCATGGTAAGAAATTAAGTGATATTGGATAGAGTGAATGTTATGTGTGAGTTCGATGCAAGGTGGTAGGAATTTATATAGTGACTATTAAAAAATATTTTTATGGTTTTTGAGTTTGGTTGTGGTTAATGTTTAAATTGAAATATGAGCTTTATGTTTAGTCTCTAGTTATGAGGTAAGGGAGAAGCGCTAGACAATTTTTAAATAGACACTTTGAAGCTGCTCTTTCTAAATAAGCGGTACCGAATCTATTGTTCTATTCTTATGTTACATCACTATTATTATGAAAACATTTATATTATTTAAAACTGATTTTTATAATATAATATTTAGATTTTAGGAGATAGAGTTCAATGCAAGTTAAAATAGAACAAAGAATCTTGTTGAACATTTTATTAATATTTTAAACACATCACTTTAGTATACATAATGAACATATACGCACTTATATAATAGATATGTAAAAACCTAGTGATAGTATTAAATTAAACAAAAAACTAGCTCTATCATAAATGTTAGAACTATCCTCTTTCGTTATTCTCTTTAACACTAGCATATAGCAATACTATATATTATTTTTGTTGAAGATTCAACATTCATAACATTTGACATCACTTGATACTGCAAAATATATATATATATATATAATAGGAAGAAATACTATTATTTTTTATATACTAAAAAGTCATCACAACGTTCAATGTATAAACATTATAAATAGATATTTTTATTTGTCTTCATTTGAAATCACATATAAAAGTGAATAATTTTCTCATGCATGCAACCACTTTTTGTCTATTCCATATTATTGATCAAATTTAGTATTGTTTGTTTTTCTCTGTCTAAGTAATTTGTCTATTTTAAAAATATAAATATAAACTAATTTATTTTTGTGAAAATAAATACATCATAACTTTTACTGAAAAAGTATAAAATGTTCAACATAACAACATATGTTATCTTGAAGTTTCCCATGGTAAGAAATTAAGTGATATTGGATAGAGTGGATGTTATGTGTGAGTTTGATGCAAGGTGGTAGGAATTTATATAGTGACTTTTAAAAAATATTTTTAAGATTTTTGAGTTTGGTTGTGGTTAATGTTTAATTTGAAATATGAGCTTTATGTTTAGTCTCTAGTTATGATGTAAGGGAGAAGCGCTAGACAATTTTTAAATAGACACTTTGAAGCTGCTCTTTCTAAATAAGCGGTACCGAATATATTGTTTTATTCTTATGTTACATCACTTTTATTATGAAAACATTTATATTATTTAAAACAGATTTTTATAATATAATATTTAGATTTTAGGAGATAGAGTTCAATGCAAGTTAAAATAGAACCAAAAATCTTGTTGAACATTTTATTAATATTTTAAACACATCACATTAGTATACATAATAAACAAATGCGCACTTATATAATAAATATGTAAAAACCTAGTGATAGTATTAAATTAAACAGAAAACTAGCTCTATCATAAATGCTAGAACTATCCTCTTTCGTTATTCTCTTTAACACTAGCATACAACAATAATATATATTATTTTTGTTGACGATTCAAAATTCATAACATTTGACATCACTTCATACTGCAAAAAAAATATATATATATAATAGGAAGAAATACAATTATTTTTTATATAATAAAAAGTCATCACAACATTCAATGTATAAACATTATAAATAGATATATTTATTTGTCTTCTTTTGAAATCACATATAAAAGTAAATAATTTTCTCATGCATGCAACCACTTTTTGTCTATTCCATATTATTGATCAATTTTACTATTGTTTGTTTTTCTCTTTCTAAGTAATTTGTCTATTTTAAAAATATAAATATAAAACAATTTATTTTTGTGAAAATAAATACATCATAACTTTTACTGAAAAAGTATAAAATGTCAAACATAACAACATATGTTATCTTGAAGTTTCCCATGGTAAGAAATTAAGTGATATTGGATAGAGTGAATGTTATGTGTGAGTTCGATGCAAGGTGGTAGGAATTTATATAGTGACTATTAAAAAATATTTTTATGGTTTTTGAGTTTGGTTGTGGTTAATGTTTAAATTGAAATATGAGCTTTATGTTTAGTCTCTAGTTATGAGGTAAGGGAGAAGCGCTAGACAATTTTTAAATAGACACTTTGAAGCTGCTCTTTCTAAATAAGCGGTACCGAATATATTGTTCTATTCTTATGTTACATCACTATTATTATGAAAACATTTATATTATTTAAAACTGATTTTTATAATATAATATTTAGATTTTAGGAGATAGAGTTCAATGCAAGTTAAAATAGAACAAAGAATCTTGTTGAACATTTTATTAATATTTTAAACACATCACTTTAGTATACATAATGAACATATACGCACTTATATAATAGATATGTAAAAACCTAGTGATAGTATTAAATTAAACAGAAAACTAGCTCTATCATAAATGTTAGAACTATCCTCTTTCGTTATTCTCTTTAACACTAGCATATAGCAATACTATATATTATTTTTGTTGAAGATTCAACATTCATAACATTTGACATCACTTGATACTGCAAAAAATATATATATATATAATAGGAAGAAATACTATTATTTTTTATATACTAAAAAGTCATCACAACGTTCAATGTATAAACATTATAAATAGATATTTTTATTTGTCTTCATTTGAAATCACATATAAAAGTGAATAATTTTCTCATGCATGCAACCACTTTTTGTCTATTCCATATTATTGATCAAATTTAGTATTGTTTGTTTTTCTTTGTCTAAGTAATTTGTCTATTTTAAAAATATAAATATAAACTAATTTATTTTTGTGAAAATAAATACATCATAACTTTTACTGAAAAAGTATAAAATGTTCAACATAACAACATATGTTATCTTGAAGTTTCCCATGGTAAGAAATTAAGTGATATTGGATAGAGTGGATGTTATGTGTGAGTTTGATGCAAGGTGGTAGGAATTTATATAGTGACTTTTAAAAAATATTTTTAAGATTTTTGAGTTTGGTTGTGGTTAATGTTTAATTTGAAATATGAGCTTTATGTTTAGTCTCTAGTTATGATGTAAGGGAGAAGCGCTAGACAATTTTTAAATAGACACTTTGAAGCTGCTCTTTCTAAATAAGCGGTACCGAATATATTGTTTTATTCTTATGTTACATCACTATTATTATGAAAACATTTATATTATTTAAAACAAATTTTTATAATATAATATTTAGATTTTAGGAGATAGAGTTCAATGCAAGTTAAAATAGAACCAAGAATCTTGTTGAACATTTTATTAATATTTTAAACACATCACATTAGTATACATAATAAACAAATGTGCACTTATATAATAGATATGTAAAAACCTAGTGATATTATTAAATTAAACAGAAAACTAGCTCTATCATAAATGCTAGAACTATCCTCTTTCGTTATTCTCTTTAACACTAGCATACAACAATACTATATATTATTTTTGTTGAGGATTCAACATTCATAACATTTGACATCACTTGATACTGCAAAAAAAAAATATATAATAGGAAGAAATACAATTATTTTTTATATAATAAAAAGTCATCACAACATTCAATGTATAAACATTATAAATAGATATTTTTATTTGTCTTCATTTGAAATCACATATAAAAGTAAATAATTTTCTTATGCATGCAACCACTTTTTGTCTATTCCATATTATTGATCAAATTTAGTATTGTTTGTTTTTCTCTGTCTAAGTAATTTGGCTATTTTAAAAATATAAATATAAACTAATTTATTTTTGTGAAAATAAATACATCATAACTTTTACTGAAAAAGTATAAAATGTCCAACATAACAACATATGTTATCTTGAAGTTTCCCATGGTAAGAAATTAAGTAATATTGGATAGAGTGAATGTTATGTGTGAGTTCGATGCAAGGTGGTAGGAATTTATATAGTGACTATTAAAAAATATTTTTAAGGTTTTTGAGTTTGGTTGCGGTTAATGTTTAATTTGAAATATGAGCTTTATGTTTAGTCTCTAGTTATGAGGTAAGGTAGAAGCGCTAGACAATTTTTAAATAGACACTTTGAAGCTGCTCTTTCTAAATAAACGGTACCGAATATATTGTTCTATTCTTATGTTACATCACTATTATTATGAAAACATTTATATTATTTAAAACTGATTTTTATAATATAATATTTAGATTTTAGGAGATAGAGTTCAATGCAAGTTAAAATAGAACAAAGAATCTTGTTGAACATTTTATTAATATTTTAAACACATCACTTTAGTATACATAATAAACTAATGCGCACTTATATAATAGATATGTAAAAACCTAGTGATAGTATTAAATTAAACAGAAAACTAGCTCTATCATAAATGCTAGAACTATCCTTTTTCATTCTTCTCTTTAACACTAGCATACAACAATAATATATATTATTTTTGTTGAAGATTCAACATTCATAACATTTGACATCACTTGATACTGCAAAAAAAATATATATAATAGGAAGAAATACAATTATTTTTTATATAATAAAAAGTCATCACAACATTCAATGTATAAACATTATAAATAAATATTTTTATTTGTCTTCATTTGAAATCACATATAAAAGTAAATAATTTTCTCATGCATGCAACCACTTTTTGTCTATTCCATATTATTGATCAATTTTACTATTGTTTGTTTTTCTCTTTCTAAGTAATTTGTCTATTTTAAAAATATAAATATAAACCAATTTATTTTTGTGAAAATAAATACATCATAACTTTTACTGAAAAAGTATAAAATGTCCAACATAACAACATATGTTATCTTGAAGTTTCCCATGGTAAGAAATTAAGTGATATTGGATAGAGTGAATGTTATGTGTGAGTTTGGTTGCGGTTAATGTTTAATTTGAAATATGAGCTTTATGTTTAGTCTCTAGTTATGAGGTAAGGTAGAAGCGCTAGACAATTTTTAAATAGACACTTTGAAGCTGCTCTTTCTAAATAAACGGTACCGAATATATTGTTCTATTCTTATGTTACATCACTATTATTATGAAAACATTTATATTATTTAAAACTGATTTTTATAATATAATATTTAGATTTTAGGAGATAGAGTTCAATGCAAGTTAAAATAGAACAAAGAATCTTGTTGAACATTTTATTAATATTTTAAACACATCACTTTAGTATACATAATAAACAAATGCGCACTTATATAATAGATATGTAAAAACCTAGTGATAGTATTAAATTAAACAGAAAACTAGCTCTATCATAAATGCTAGAACTATCCTCTTTCGTTATTCTCTTTAACACTAGCATACAACAATAATATATATTATTTTTGTTGAAGATTCAAGATTCATAACATTTGACATCACTTGATACTGCAAAAAAAAAATATATAATAGGAAGAAATACAATTATTTTTTATATAATAAAAAGTCATCACAACATTCAATGTATAAACATTATAAATAGATATTTTTATTTGTCTTCATTTGAAATCACATATAAAAGTAAATAATTTTCTCATGCATGCAACCACTTTTTGTCTATTCCATATTATTGATCAATTTTACTATTGTTTGTTTTTCTCTTTCTAAGTAATTTGTCTATTTTAAAAATATAAATATAAACCAATTTATTTTTGTGAAAATAAATACATCATAACTTTTACTGAAAAAGTATAAAATGTCCAACATAACAACATATGTTATCTTGAAGTTTCCCATGGTAAGAAATTAAGTGATATTGGATAGAGTGAATGTTATGTGTGAGTTTGGTTGCGGTTAATGTTTAATTTGAAATATGAGCTTTATGTTTAGTCTCTAGTTTTGAGGTAAGGGAGAAGCGCTAGACAATTTTTAAATAGACACTTTGAAGCTGCTCTTTTTAAATAAGCGGTACCGAATATATTGTTCTATTCTTATGTTACATCACTATTATTATGAAAACATTTATATTATTTAAAACTGATTTTTATAATATAATATTTAGATTTTAGGAGATAAAGTTCAATGCAAGTTAAAATAGAACAAAGAATCTTGTTGAAGATTTTATTAATATTTTAAACACATCACTTTAGTATACATAATAAACAAATGCGCACTTATATAATAGATATGTAAAAACCTAGTGATAGTATTAAATTAAACAGAAAACTAGCTCTATCATAAATGTTAGAACTATCCTCTTTCGTTATTCTCTTTAACACAAGCATATATCAATACTATATATTATTTTTGTTGAAGATTCAACATTCATAACATTCGACATCACTTGATACTGCAAAAAAAAAATATAATAGGAAGAAATAAAATTATTTTTTATATAATAAAAAGTCATCACAACATTCAACGTATAAACATTATAAATAGATATTTTTATTTGTCTTCATCTGAAATCACATATAAAAGTAAATAATTTTCTCATGCATGCAACCACTTTTTGTCTATTCCATATTATTGATCAATTTTACTATTGTTTGTTTTTCTCTTTCTAAGTAATTTGTCTATTTTAAAAATATAAATATAAACCAATTTATTTTTGTGAAAATAAATACATCATAACTTTTACTGAAAAAGTATAAAATGTCCAACATAACAACATATGTTATCTTGAAGTTTCCCATGGTAAGAAATTAAGTGATATTGGATAGAGTGAATGTTATGTGTGAGTTCGATGCAAGGTGGTAGGAATTTATATAGTGACTATTAAAAAATATTTTTAAGGTTTTTGAGTTTGGTTGCGGTTAATGTTTAATTTGAAATATGAGCTTTATGTTTAGTCTCTAGTTATGAGGTAAGGGAGAAGCGCTAGACAATTTTTAAATAGACACTTTGAAGCTGCTCTTTCTAAATAAGCGGTACCGAATATATTGTTCTATTCTTATGTTACATCACTATTATTATGAAAACATTTATATTATTTAAAACTGATTTTTATAATATAACATTTAGATTTTAGGAGATAGAGTTCAATGCAAGTTAAATTAGAACAAAGAATCTTGTTGAACATTTTATTAATATTTTAAACACATCACTTTAGTATACATAATAAACAAATGCGCACTTATATAATAGATATGTAAAAACCTAGTGATAGTATTAAATTAAACAGAAAACTAGCTCTATCATAAATGCTAGAACTATCCTCTTTCGTTATTCTCTTTAACACTAGCATACAACAATAATATATATTATTTTTGTTGACGATTCAAAATTCATAACATTTGACATCACTTCATACTGCAAAAAAAAAATATATATATAATAGGAAGAAATACAATTATTTTTTATATAATAAAAAGTCATCACAACATTCAATGTATAAACATTATAAATAGATATTTTTATTTGTCTTCTTTTGAAATCACATATAAAAGTAAATAATTTTCTCATGCATGCAACCACTTTTTGTCTATTCCATATTATTGATCAATTTTACTATTGTTTGTTTTTCTCTTTCTAAGTAATTTGTCTATTTTAAAAATATAAATATAAAACAATTTATTTTTGTGAAAATAAATACATCATAACTTTTACTGAAAAAGTATAAAATGTCAAACATAACAACATATGTTATCTTGAAGTTTCCCATGGTAAGAAATTAAGTGATATTGGATAGAGTGAATGTTATGTGTGAGTTCGATGCAAGGTGGTAGGAATTTATATAGTGACTATTAAAAAATATTTTTATGGTTTTTGAGTTTGGTTGTGGTTAATGTTTAAATTGAAATATGAGCTTTATGTTTAGTCTCTAGTTATGAGGTAAGGGAGAAGCGCTAGACAATTTTTAAATAGACACTTTGAAGCTGCTCTTTCTAAATAAGCGGTACCGAATATATTGTTCTATTCTTATGTTACATCACTATTATTATGAAAACATTTATATTATTTAAAACTGATTTTTATAATATAATATTTAGATTTTAGGAGATAGAGTTCAATGCAAGTTAAAATAGAACAAAGAATCTTGTTGAACATTTTATTAATATTTTAAACACATCACTTTAGTATACATAATGAACATATACGCACTTATATAATAGATATGTAAAAACCTAGTGATAGTATTAAATTAAACAGAAAACTAGCTCTATCATAAATGTTAGAACTATCCTCTTTCGTTATTCTCTTTAACACTAGCATATAGCAATACTATATATTATTTTTGTTGAAGATTCAACATTCATAACATTTGACATCACTTGATACTGCAAAAAATATATATATATATATAATAGGAAGAAATACTATTATTTTTTATATACTAAAAAGTCATCACAACGTTCAATGTATAAACATTATAAATAGATATTTTTATTTGTCTTCATTTGAAATCACATATAAAAGTGAATAATTTTCTCATGCATGCAACCACTTTTTGTCTATTCCATATTATTGATCAAATTTAGTATTGTTTGTTTTTCTTTGTCTAAGTAATTTGTCTATTTTAAAAATATAAATATAAACTAATTTATTTTTGTGAAAATAAATACATCATAACTTTTACTGAAAAAGTATAAAATGTTCAACATAACAACATATGTTATCTTGAAGTTTCCCATGGTAAGAAATTAAGTGATATTGGATAGAGTGGATGTTATGTGTGAGTTTGATGCAAGGTGGTAGGAATTTATATAGTGACTTTTAAAAAATATTTTTAAGATTTTTGAGTTTGGTTGTGGTTAATGTTTAATTTGAAATATGAGCTTTATGTTTAGTCTCTAGTTATGATGTAAGGGAGAAGCGCTAGACAATTTTTAAATAGACACTTTGAAGCTGCTCTTTCTAAATAAGCGGTACCGAATATATTGTTTTATTCTTATGTTACATCACTATTATTATGAAAACATTTATATTATTTAAAACAAATTTTTATAATATAATATTTAGATTTTAGGAGATAGAGTTCAATGCAAGTTAAAATAGAACCAAGAATCTTGTTGAACATTTTATTAATATTTTAAACACATCACATTAGTATACATAATAAACAAATGTGCACTTATATAATAGATATGTAAAAACCTAGTGATATTATTAAATTAAACAGAAAACTAGCTCTATCATAAATGCTAGAACTATCCTCTTTCGTTATTCTCTTTAACACTAGCATACAACAATACTATATATTATTTTTGTTGAGGATTCAACATTCATAACATTTGACATCACTTGATACTGCAAAAAAAAAATATATAATAGGAAGAAATACAATTATTTTTTATATAATAAAAAGTCATCACAACATTCAATGTATAAACATTATAAATAGATATTTTTATTTGTCTTCATTTGAAATCACATATAAAAGTAAATAATTTTCTTATGCATGCAACCACTTTTTGTCTATTCCATATTATTGATCAAATTTAGTATTGTTTGTTTTTCTCTGTCTAAGTAATTTGGCTATTTTAAAAATATAAATATAAACTAATTTATTTTTGTGAAAATAAATACATCATAACTTTTACTGAAAAAGTATAAAATGTCCAACATAACAACATATGTTATCTTGAAGTTTCCCATGGTAAGAAATTAAGTAATATTGGATAGAGTGAATGTTATGTGTGAGTTCGATGCAAGGTGGTAGGAATTTATATAGTGACTATTAAAAAATATTTTTAAGGTTTTTGAGTTTGGTTGCGGTTAATGTTTAATTTGAAATATGAGCTTTATGTTTAGTCTCTAGTTATGAGGTAAGGTAGAAGCGCTAGACAATTTTTAAATAGACACTTTGAAGCTGCTCTTTCTAAATAAACGGTACCGAATATATTGTTCTATTCTTATGTTACATCACTATTATTATGAAAACATTTATATTATTTAAAACTGATTTTTATAATATAATATTTAGATTTTAGGAGATAGAGTTCAATGCAAGTTAAAATAGAACAAAGAATCTTGTTGAACATTTTATTAATATTTTAAACACATCACTTTAGTATACATAATAAACTAATGCGCACTTATATAATAGATATGTAAAAACCTAGTGATAGTATTAAATTAAACAGAAAACTAGCTCTATCATAAATGCTAGAACTATCCTCTTTCATTCTTCTCTTTAACACTAGCATACAACAATAATATATATTATTTTTGTTGAAGATTCAACATTCATAACATTTGACATCACTTGATACTGCAAAAAAAATATATATAATAGGAAGAAATACAATTATTTTTTATATAATAAAAAGTCATCACAACATTCAATGTATAAACATTATAAATAAATATTTTTATTTGTCTTCATTTGAAATCACATATAAAAGTAAATAATTTTCTCATGCATGCAACCACTTTTTGTCTATTCCATATTATTGATCAATTTTACTATTGTTTGTTTTTCTCTTTCTAAGTAATTTGTCTATTTTAAAAATATAAATATAAACCAATTTATTTTTGTGAAAATAAATACATCATAACTTTTACTGAAAAAGTATAAAATGTCCAACATAACAACATATGTTATCTTGAAGTTTCCCATGGTAAGAAATTAAGTGATATTGGATAGAGTGAATGTTATGTGTGAGTTTGGTTGCGGTTAATGTTTAATTTAAAATATGAGCTTTATGTTTAGTCTCTAGTTATGAGGTAAGGGAGAAGCGCTAGACAATTTTTAAATAGACACTTTGAAGCTTCTCTTTCTAAATAAGCGGTACCGAATATATTGTTCTATTCTTATGTTACATCACTATTATTATGAAAACATTTATATTATTTAAAACTGATTTTTATAACATAATATTTAGATTTTAGGAGATAAAGTTCAATGCAAGTTAAAATAGAACAAAGAATCTTGTTGAACATTTTATTAATATTTTAAACACATCACTTTAGTATACATAATAAACAAATGCGCACTTATATAATAGATATGTAAAAACCTAGTGATAGTATTAAATTAAACAGAAAACTAGCTCTATCATAAATGCTAGAACTATCCTCTTTCGTTATTCTCTTTAACACTAGCATACAACAATAATATATATTATTTTTGTTGAAGATTCAAGATTCATAACATTTGACATCACTTGATACTGCAAAAAAAATATATATAATAGGAAGAAATACAATTATTTTTTATATAATAAAAAGTCATCACAACATTCAATGTATAAACATTATAAATAGATATTTTTATTTGTCTTCATTTGAAATCACATATAAAAGTAAATAATTTTCTCATGCATGCAACCACTTTTTGTCTATTCCATATTATTGATCAATTTTACTATTGTTTGTTTTTCTCTTTCTAAGTAATTTGTCTATTTTAAAAATATAAATATAAACCAATTTATTTTTGTGAAAATAAATACATCATAACTTTTACTGAAAAAGTATAAAATGTCCAACATAACAACATATGTTATCTTGAAGTTTCCCATGGTAAGAAATTAAGTGATATTGGATAGAGTGAATGTTATGTGTGAGTTTGGTTGCGGTTAATGTTTAATTTGAAATATGAGCTTTATGTTTAGTCTCTAGTTTTGAGGTAAGGGAGAAGCGCTAGACAATTTTTAAATAGACACTTTGAAGCTGCTCTTTCTAAATAAGCGGTACCGAATATATTGTTCTATTCTTATGTTACATCACTATTATTATGAAAACATTTATATTATTTAAAACTGATTTTTATAATATAATATTTAGATTTTAGGAGATAAAGTTCAATGCAAGTTAAAATAGAACAAAGAATCTTGTTGAACATTTTATTAATATTTTAAACACATCACTTTAGTATACATAATAAACAAATGCGCACTTATATAATAGATATGTAAAAACCTAGTGATAGTATTAAATTAAACAGAAAACTAGCTCTATCATAAATGTTAGAACTATCCTCTTTCGTTATTCTCTTTAACACAAGCATATATCAATACTATATATTATTTTTGTTGAAGATTCAACATTCATAACATTCGACATCACTTGATACTGCAAAAAAAAAATATAATAGGAAGAAATAAAATTATTTTTTATATAATAAAAAGTCATCACAACATTCAACGTATAAACATTATAAATAGATATTTTTATTTGTCTTCATCTGAAATCACATATAAAAGTAAATAATTTTCTCATGCATGCAACCACTTTTTGTCTATTCCATATTATTGATCAATTTTACTATTGTTTGTTTTTCTCTTTCTAAGTAATTTGTCTATTTTAAAAATATAAATATAAACCAATTTATTTTTGTGAAAATAAATACATCATAACTTTTACTGAAAAAGTATAAAATGTCCAACATAACAACATATGTTATCTTGAAGTTTCCCATGGTAAGAAATTAAGTGATATTGGATAGAGTGAATGTTATGTGTGAGTTCGATGCAAGGTGGTAGGATATTATATAGTGACTATTAAAAAATATTTTTAAGGTTTTTGAGTTTGGTTGCGGTTAATGTTTAATTTGAAATATGAGCTTTATGTTTAGTCTCTAGTTATGAGGTAAGGGAGAAGCGCTAGACAATTTTTAAATAGACACTTTGAAGCTGCTCTTTCTAAATAAGCGGTACCGAATATATTGTTCTATTCTTATGTTACATCACTATTATTATGAAAACATTTATATTATTTAAAACTGATTTTTATAATATAACATTTAGATTTTAGGAGATAGAGTTCAATGCAAGTTAAATTAGAACAAAGAATCTTGTTGAACATTTTATTAATATTTTACACACATCACTTTAGTATACATAATAAACAAATGCGCACTTATATAATAGATATGTAAAAACCTAGTGATAGTATTAAATTAAACAGAAAACTAGCTCTATCATAAATGTTAGAACTATCCTCTTTCGTTATTCTCTTTAACACTAGCATATAGCAATACTATATATTATTTTTGTTGAAGATTCAACATTCATAACATTTGACATCACTTGATACTGCAAAAAAAAAATATAATAGGATGTGTTTAATTTATGTGTGAGTTCGATGCAAGGTGGTAGGAATTTATATAGTGACTATTAAAAAATATTTTTAAGGTTTTTGAGTTTGGTTGCGGTTAATGTTTAATTTGAAATATGAGCTTTATGTTTAGTCTCTAGTTATGAGGTAAGGGAGAAGCGCTAGACAATTTTTAAATAGACACTTTGAAGCTGCTCTTTCTAAATAAGCGGTACTGAATATATTGTTCTATTCTTATGTTACATCACTATTATTATGAAAACATTTATATTATTTAAAACTGATTTTTATAATATAATATTTAGATTTTAGGAGATAGAGTTCAATGCAAGTTAAAATAGAACAAAGAATCTTGTTGAACATTTTATTAATATTTTAAACACATCACTTTAGTATACATAATAAACAAATGCGCACTTATATAATAGATATGTAAAAACCTAGTGATAGTATTAAATTAAACAGAAAACTAGCTCTATCATAAATGTTAGAACTATCCTCTTTCGTTATTCTCTTTAACACTAGCATATAGCAATACTATATATTATTTTTGTTGAAGATTCAACATTCATAACATTTGACATCACTTGATACTGCAAAAAAAAAATATAATAGGATGTGTTTAATTTATGTGTGAGTTCGATGCAAGGTGGTAGGAATTTATATAGTGACTATTAAAAAATATTTTTAAGGTTTTTGAGTTTGGTTGCGGTTAATGTTTAATTTGAAATATGAGCTTTATGTTTAGTCTCTAGTTATGAGGTAAGGGAGAAGCGCTAGACAATTTTTAAATAGACACTTTGAAGCTGCTCTTTCTAAATAAGCGGTACCGAATATATTGTTCTATTCTTATGTTACATCACTATTATTATGAAAACATTTATATTATTTAAAACTGATTTTTATAATATAATATTTAGATTTTAGGAGATAGAGTTCAATGCAAGTTAAAATAGAACAAAGAATCTTGTTGAACATTTTATTAATATTTTAAACACATCACTTTAGTATACATAATAAACAAATGCGCACTTATATAATAGATATGTAAAAACCTAGTGATAGTATTAAATTAAACAGAAAACTAGCTCTATCATAAATGCTAGAACTATCCTCTTTCGTTATTCTCTTTAACACTAGCATACAACAATAATATATATTATTTTTGTTAAAGATTCAACATTCATAACATTTGACATCACTTGATACTGCAAAAAAATATATATATAATAGGAAGAAATACAATTATTTTTTATATAATAAAAAGTCATCACAACATTCAACGTATAAACATTATAAATAGATATTTTTATTTGTCTTCATCTGAAATCACATATAAAAGTAAATAATTTTCTCATGCATGCAACCACTTTTTGTCTATTCCATATTATTGATCAATTTTACTATTGTTTGTTTTTCTCTTTCTAAGTAATTTGTCTATTTTAAAAATATAAATATAAACCAATTTATTTTTGTGAAAATAAATACATCATAACTTTTACTGAAAAAGTATAAAATGTCCAACATAACAACATATGTTATCTTGAAGTTTCCCATGGTAAGAAATTAAGTGATATTGGATAGAGTGAATGTTATGTGTGAGTTCGATGCAAGGTGGTAGGAATTTATATAGTGACTATTAAAAAATATTTTTAAGGTTTTTGAGTTTGGTTGCGGTTAATGTTTAAATTGAAATATGAGCTTTATGTTTAGTCTCTAGTTATGAGGTAAGGGAGAAGCGCTAGACAATTTTTAAATAGACACTTTGAAGCTGCTCTTTCTAAATAAGCGGTACCGAATATATTGTTCTATTCTTATGTTACATCACTATTATTATGAAAACATTTATATTATTTAAAACTGATTTTTATAATATAATATTTAGATTTTAGGAGATAGAGTTCAATGCAAGTTAAAATAGAACAAAGAATCTTGTTGAACATTTTATTAATATTTTAAACACATCACTTTAGTATACATAATAAACAAATGCGCACTTATATAATAGATATGTAAAAACCTAGTGATAGTATTAAATTAAACAGAAAACTAGTTCTATCATAAATGCTAGAACTATCCTCTTTCGTTATTCTCTTTAACACTAGCATACAACAATAATATATATTATTTTTGTTAAAGATTCAACATTCATAACATTTGACATCACTTGATACTGCAAAAAAAATATATATAATAGGAAGAAATACAATTATTTTTTATATAATAAAAAGTCATCACAACATTCAATGTATAAACATTATAAATAGATATTTTTATTTGTCTTCATTTGAAATCACATATAAAAGTAAATAATTTTCTCATGTATGCAACCACTTTTTGTCTATTCCATATTATTGATCAATTTTACTATTGTTTGTTTTTCTCTTTCTAAGTAATTTGTCTATTTTAAAAATATAAATATAAACCAATTTATTTTTGTGAAAATAAATACATCATAACTTTTACTGAAAAAGTATAAAATGTCCAACATAACAACATATGTTATCTTGAAGTTTCCCATGGTAAGAAATTAAGTGATATTGGATAGAGTGAATGTTATGTGTGAGTTCGATGCAAGGTGGTAGGAATTTATATAGTGACTATTAAAAAATATTTTTAAGGTTTTTGAGTTTGGTTGTGGTTAATGTTTAAATTGAAATATGAGCTTTATGTTTAGTCTCTAGTTATGAGGTAAGGGAGAAGCGCTAGACAATTTTTAAATAGACACTTTGAAGCTGCTCTTACTAAATAAGCGGTACCGAATATATTGTTCTATTCTTATGTTACATCACTATTATTATGAAAACATTTATATTATTTAAAACTGATTTTTATAATATAATATTTAGATTTTAGGAGATAGAGTTCAATGCAAGTTAAAATAGAACAAAGAATCTTGTTGAACATTTTATTATTATTTTAAACACATCACTTTAGTATACATAATAAACAAATGCGCACTTATATAATAGATATGTAAAAACCTAGTGATAGTATTAAATTAAACAGAAAACTAGCTCTATCATAAATGTTAGAACTATCCTCTTTCGTTATTCTCTTTAACACTAGCATATAGCAATACTATATATTATTTTTGTTGAAGATTCAACATTCATAACATTTGACATCACTTGATACTGCAAAAAAAAAATATATAATAGGATGTGTTTAATTTATGTGTGAGTTCGATGCAAGGTGGTAGGAATTTATATAGTGACTATTAAAAAATATTTTTAAGGTTTTTGAGTTTGGTTGCGGTTAATGTTTAATTTGAAATATGAGCTTTATGTTTAGTCTCTAGTTATGAGGTAAGGGAGAAGTGCTAGACAATTTTTAAATAGACACTTTGAAGCTGCTCTTTCTAAATAAGCGATACCGAATATATTGTTCTATTCTTATGTTACATCACTATTATTATGAAAACATTTATATTATTTAAAACTGATTTTTATAATATAACATTTAGATTTTAGGAGATAGAGTTCAATGCAAGTTAAAATAGAACAAAGAATCTTGTTGAAAATTTTATTAATATTTTAAACACATCACATTAGTATACATAATAAACAAATGCGCACTTATATAATAGATATGTAAAAACCTAGTGATAGTATTAAATTAAACAGAAAACTAGCTCTATCATAAATGTTAGAACTATCCTCTTTCGTTATTCTCTTTAACACTAGCATATAGCAATACTATATATTATTTTTGTTGAATATTCAACATTCATAACATTTGACATCACTTGATACTGCAAAAAAAAATATAATAGGATGTGTTTAATTTATGTGTGAGTTCGATGCAAGGTGGTAGGAATTTATATAGTGACTATTAAAAAATATTTTTAAGGTTTTTGAGTTTGGTTGCGGTTAATGTTTAATTTGAAATATGAGCTTTATGTTTAGTCTCTAGTTATGAGGTAAGGGAGAAGCGCTAGACAATTTTTAAATAGACACTTTGAAGCTGCTCTTTCTAAATAAGCGGTACCGAATATATTGTTCTATTCTTATGTTACATCACTATTATTATGAAAACATTTATATTATTTAAAACTGATTTTTATAATATAATATTTAGATTTTAGGAGATAGAGTTCAATGCAAGTTAAAATAGAACAAAGAATCTTGTTGAACATTTTATTAATATTTTAAACACATCACTTTAGTATACATAATAAACAAATGCGCACTTATATAATAGATATGTAAAAACCTAGTGATAGTATTAAATTAAACAGAAAACTAGCTCTATCATAAATGTTAGAACTATCCTCTTTCGTTATTCTCTTTAACACTAGCATATAGCAATACTATATATTATTTTTGTTGAAGATTCAACATTCATAACATTTGACATCACTTGATACTGCAAAAAAAAATATATAATAGGATGTGTTTAATTTATGTGTGAGTTCGATGCAAGGTGGTAGGAATTTATATAGTGACTATTAAAAAATATTTTTAAGGTTTTTGAGTTTGGTTGCGGTTAATGTTTAATTTGAAATATGAGCTTTATGTTTAGTCTCTAGTTATGAAGTAAGGGAGAAGTGCTAGACAATTTTTAAATAGACACTTTGAAGCTGCTCTTTCTAAATAAGCGGTACCGAATATATTGTTCTATTCTTATGTTACATCACTATTATTATGAAAACATTTATATTATTTAAAACTGATTTTTATAATATAACATTTAGATTTTAGGAGATAGAGTTCAATGCAAGTTAAAATAGAACAAAGAATCTTGTTGAACATTTTATTAATATTTTAAACACATCACTTTAGTATACATAATAAACAAATGCGCACTTATATAATAGATATGTAAAAACCTAGTGATAGTATTAAATTAAACAGAAAACTAGCTCTATCATAAATGTTAGAACTATCCTCTTTCGTTATTCTCTTTAACACTAGCATATAGCAATACTATATATTATTTTTGTTGAATATTCAACATTCATAACATTTGACATCACTTGATACTGCAAAAAAAAAATATAATAGGATGTGTTTAATTTATGTGTGAGTTCGATGCAAGGTGGTAGGAATTTATATAATGACTATTAAAAAATATTTTTAAGGTTTTTGAGTTTGGTTGAGGTTAATGTTTAATTTGAAATATGAGCTTTATGTTTAGTCTCTAGTTATGAGGTAAGGGAGAAGCGCTAGACAATTTTTAAATAGACACTTTGAAGCCGCTCTTTCTAAATAAGCGGTACCGAATATATTGTTCTATTCTTATGTTACATCACTATTATTATGAAAACATTTATATTATTTAAAACTGATTTTTATAATATAATATTTAGATTTTAGGAGATAGAGTTCAATGCAAGTTAAAATAGAACAAAGAATCTTGTTGAACATTTTATTAATATTTTAAACACATCACTATAGTATACATAATAAACAAATGCGCACTTATATAATAGATATGTAAAAACCTAGTGATAGTATTAAATTAAACAGAAAACTAGCTCTATCATAAATGTTAGAACTATCCTCTTTCGTTATTTTCTTTAACACTAGCATATAGCAATACTATATATTATTTTTGTTGAAGATTCAACATTCATAACATTTGACATCACTTGATACTGCAAAAAAAAAATATAATAGGATGTGTTTAATTTATGTGTGAGTTCGATGCAAGGTGGTAGGAATTTATATAGTGACTATTAAAAAATATTTTTAAGGTTTTTGAGTTTGGTTGCGGTTAATGTTTAATTTGAAATATGAGCTTTATGTTTAGTCTCTAGTTATGAGGTAAGGGAGAAGCGCTAGACAATTTTTAAATAGACACTTTGAAGCTGCTCTTTCTAAATAAGTGGTACCGAATATATTGTTCTATTCTTATGTTACATCACTATTATTATGAAAACATTTATATTATTTAAAACTGATTTTTATAATATAATATTTAGATTTTAGGAGATAGAGTTCAATGCAAGTTAAAATAGAACAAAGAATCTTGTTGAACATTTTATTAATATTTTAAACACATCACATTAGTATACATAATAAACAAATGCGCACTTATATAATAGATATGTAAAAACCTAGTGATAGTATTAAATTAAACAGAAAACTAGCTCTATCATAAATGTTAGAACTATCCTCTTTCGTTATTCTCTTTAACACTAGCATATAGCAATACTATATATTATTTTTGTTGAATATTCAACATTCATAACATTTGACATCACTTGATACTGCAAAAAAAAAATATAATAGGATGTGTTTAATTTATGTGTGAGTTCGATGCAAGGTGGTAGGAATTTATATAGTGACTATTAAAAAATATTTTTAAGGTTTTTGAGTTTGGTTGCGGTTAATGTTTAATTTGAAATATGAGCTTTATGTTTAGTCTCTAGTTATGAGGTAAGGGAGAAGCGCTAGACAATTTTTAAATAGACACTTTGAAGCTGCTCTTTCTAAATAAGCGGTACCGAATATATTGTTCTATTCTTATGTTACATCACTATTATTATGAAAACATTTATATTATTTAAAACTGATTTTTATAATATAATATTTAGATTTTAGGAGATAGAGTTCAATGCAAGTTAAAATAGAACAAAGAATCTTGTTGAACATTTTATTAATATTTTAAACACATCACTTTAGTATACATAATAAACAAATGCGCACTTATATAATAGATATGTAAAAACCTAGTGATAGTATTAAATTAAACAGAAAACTAGCTCTATCATAAATGTTAGAACTATCCTCTTTCGTTATTCTCTTTAACACTAGCATATAGCCATACTATATATTATTTTTGTTGAAGATTCAACATTCATAACATTTGACATCACTTGATACTGCAAAAAAAAAATATATAATAGGATGTGTTTAATTTATGTGTGAGTTCGATGCAAGGTGGTAGGAATTTATATAGTGACTATTAAAAAATATTTTTAAGGTTTTTGAGTTTGGTTGCGGTTAATGTTTAATTTGAAATATGAGCTTTATGTTTAGTCTCTAGTTATGAAGTAAGGGAGAAGTGCTAGACAATTTTTAAATAGACACTTTGAAGCTGCTCTTTGTAAATAAGCGGTACCGAATATATTGTTCTATTCTTATGTTACATCACTATTATTATGAAAACATTTATATTATTTAAAACTGATTTTTATAATATAACATTTAGATTTTAGGAGATAGAGTTCAATGCAAGTTAAAATAGAACAAAGAATCTTGTTGAACATTTTATTAATATTTTAAACACATCACTTTAGTATACATAATAAACAAATGCGCACTTATATAATAGATATGTAAAAACCTAGTGATAGTATTAAATTAAACAGAAAACTAGCTCTATCATAAATGTTAGAACTATCCTCTTTCGTTATTCTCTTTAACACTAGCATATAGCAATACTATATATTATTTTTGTTGAATATTCAACATTCATAACATTTGACATCACTTGATACTGCAAAAAAAAAATATAATAGGATGTGTTTAATTTATGTGTGAGTTCGATGCAAGGTGGTAGGAATTTATATAGTGACTATTAAAAAATATTTTTAAGGTTTTTGAGTTTGGTTGCGGTTAATGTTTAATTTGAAATATGAGCTTTATGTTTAGTCTCTAGTTATGAGGTAAGGGAGAAGCGCTAGACAATTTTTAAATAGACACTTTGAAGCTGCTCTTTCTAAATAAGCGGTACCGAATATATTGTTCTATTCTTATGTTACATCACTATTATTATGAAAACATTTATATTATTTAAAACTGATTTTTATAATATAATATTTAGATTTTAGGAGATAGAGTTCAATGCAAGTTAAAATAGAACAAAGAATCTTGTTGAACATTTTATTAATATTTTAAACACATCACTTTAGTATACATAATAAACAAATGCGCACTTATATAATAGATATGTAAAAACCTAGTGATAGTATTAAATTAAACAGAAAACTAGCTCTATCATAAATGTTAGAACTATCCTCTTTCGTTATTCTCTTTAACACTAGCATATAGCAATACTATATATTATTTTTGTTGAAGATTCAACATTCATAACATTTGACATCACTTGATACTGCAAAAAAAAAATATAATAGGATGTGTTTAATTTATGTGTGAGTTCGATGCAAGGTGGTAGGAATTTATATAGTGACTATTAAAAAATATTTTTAAGGTTTTTGAGTTTGGTTGCGGTTAATGTTTAATTTGAAATATGAGCTTTATGTTTAGTCTCTAGTTATGAGGTAAGGGAGAAGCGCTAGACAATTTTTAAATAGACACTTTGAAGCTGCTCTTTCTAAATAAGTGGTACCGAATATATTGTTCTATTCTTATGTTACATCACTATTATTATGAAAACATTTATATTATTTAAAACTGATTTTTATAATATAATATTTAGATTTTAGGAGATAGAGTTCAATGCAAGTTAAAATAGAACAAAGAATCTTGTTGAACATTTTATTAATATTTTAAACACATCACTTTAGTATACATAATAAACAAATGCGCACTTATATAATAGATATGTAAAAACCTAGTGATAGTATTAAATTAAACAGAAAACTAGCTCTATCATAAATGCTATAACTATCCTCTTTCGTTATTCTCTTTAACACTAGCATACAACAATAATATATATTATTTTTGTTAAAGATTCAACATTCATAACATTTGACATCACTTGATACTGCAAAAAAAATATATATAATAGGAAGAAATACAATTATTTTTTATATAATAAAAAGTCATCACAACATTCAATGTATAAACATTATAAATAGATATTTTTATTTGTCTTCATTTGAAATCACATATAAAAGTAAATAATTTTCTCATGCATGCAACCACTTTTTGTCTATTCCATATTATTGATCAAATTTAGTATTGTTTGTTTTTCTATGTCTAAGTAATTTGTCTATTTTAAGAATATAAATATAAACTAATTTATTTTTGTGAAAATAAATACATCATAACTTTTACTGAAAAAGTATAAAATGTTCAACATAACAACATATGTTATCTTGAAGTTTCCCATGGTATGAAATTAAGTGATATTGGATAGAGTGAATGTTATGTGTGAGTTCGATGCAAGGTGGTAGGAATTTATATAGTGACTATTAAAAAATATTTTTAAGGTTTTTGAGTTTGGTTGTGGTTAATGTTTAATTTAAAATATGAGCTTTATGTTTAGTCTCTAGTTATGAGGTAAGGGAGAAGCGCTAGACAATTTTTAAATAGACACTTTGAACCTGCTCTTTCTAAATAAGCGGTACCGAATATATTGTTTTATTCTTATGTTAAATCACTATTATTATGAAAACATTTATATTATTTAAAACTGATTTTTATAATATAATATTTAGATTTTAGGAGATAGAGTTCAATGCAAGTTAAAATAGAACAAAGAATCTTGTTGAACATTTTATTAATATTTTAAACACATCACTTTAGTATACATAATAAACAAATGCGCACTTATATAATAGATATGTAAAAACCTAGTGATAGTATTAAATTAAACAGAAAACTAGCTCTATCATAAATGTTAGAACTATCCTCTTTCGTTATTCTCTTTAACACTAGCATATAGCCATACTATATATTATTTTTGTTGAAGATTCAACATTCATAACATTTGACATCACTTGATACTGCAAAAAATAAATATATAATAGGATGTGTTTAATTTATGTGTGAGTTCGATGCAAGGTGGTAGGAATTTATATAGTGACTATTAAAAAATATTTTTAAGGTTTTTGAGTTTGGTTGCGGTTAATGTTTAATTTGAAATATGAGCTTTATGTTTAGTCTCTAGTTATGAAGTAAGGGAGAAGTGCTAGACAATTTTTAAATAGACACTTTGAAGCTGCTCTTTCTAAATAAGCGGTACCGAATATATTGTTCTATTCTTATGTTACATCACTATTATTATGAAAACATTTATATTATTTAAAACTGATTTTTATAATATAACATTTAGATTTTAGGAGATAGAGTTCAATGCAAGTTAAAATAGAACAAAGAATCTTGTTGAACATTTTATTAATATTTTAAACACATCACTTTAGTATACATAATAAACAAATGCGCACTTATATAATAGATATGTAAAAACCTAGTGATAGTATTAAATTAAACAGAAAACTAGCTCTATCATAAATGTTAGAACTATCCTCTTTCGTTATTCTCTTTAACACTAGCATATAGCAATACTATATATTATTTTTGTTGAATATTCAACATTCATAACATTTGACATCACTTGATACTGCAAAAAAAAAATATAATAGGATGTGTTTAATTTATGTGTGAGTTCGATGCAAGGTGGTAGGAATTTATATAGTGACTATTAAAAAATATTTTTAAGGTTTTTGAGTTTGGTTGCGGTTAATGTTTAATTTGAAATATGAGCTTTATGTTTAGTCTCTAGTTATGAGGTAAGGGAGAAGCGCTAGACAATTTTTAAATAGACACTTTGAAGCTGCTCTTTCTAAATAAGCGGTACCGAATATATTGTTCTATTCTTATGTTACATCACTATTATTATGAAAACATTTATATTATTTAAAACTGATTTTTATAATATAATATTTAGATTTTAGGAGATAGAGTTCAATGCAAGTTAAAATAGAACAAAGAATCTTGTTGAACATTTTATTAATATTTTAAACACATCACTTTAGTATACATAATAAACAAATGCGCACTTATATAATAGATATGTAAAAACCTAGTGATAGTATTAAATTAAACAGAAAACTAGCTCTATCATAAATGTTAGAACTATCCTCTTTCGTTATTCTCTTTAACACTAGCATATAGCAATACTATATATTATTTTTGTTGAAGATTCAACATTCATAACATTTGACATCACTTGATACTGCAAAAAAAAAATATAATAGGATGTGTTTAATTTATGTGTGAGTTCGATGCAAGGTGGTAGGAATTTATATAGTGACTATTAAAAAATATTTTTAAGGTTTTTGAGTTTGGTTGCGGTTAATGTTTAATTTGAAATATGAGCTTTATGTTTAGTCTCTAGTTATGAGGTAAGGGAGAAGCGCTAGACAATTTTTAAATAGACACTTTGAAGCTGCTCTTTCTAAATAAGTGGTACCGAATATATTGTTCTATTCTTATGTTACATCACTATTATTATGAAAACATTTATATTATTTAAAACTGATTTTTATAATATAATATTTAGATTTTAGGAGATAGAGTTCAATGCAAGTTAAAATAGAACAAAGAATCTTGTTGAACATTTTATTAATATTTTAAACACATCACTTTAGTATACATAATAAACAAATGCGCACTTATATAATAGATATGTAAAAACCTAGTGATAGTATTAAATTAAACAGAAAACTAGCTCTATCATAAATGCTATAACTATCCTCTTTCGTTATTCTCTTTAACACTAGCATACAACAATAATATATATTATTTTTGTTAAAGATTCAACATTCATAACATTTGACATCACTTGATACTGCAAAAAAAATATATATAATAGGAAGAAATACAATTATTTTTTATATAATAAAAAGTCATCACAACATTCAATGTATAAACATTATAAATAGATATTTTTATTTGTCTTCATTTGAAATCACATATAAAAGTAAATAATTTTCTCATGCATGCAACCACTTTTTGTCTATTCCATATTATTGATCAATTTTACTATTGTTTGTTTTTCTCTTTCTAAGTAATTTGTCTATTTTAAAAATATAAATATAAACCAATTTATTTTTGTGAAAATAAATACATCATAACTTTTACTGAAAAAGTATAAAATGTCCAACATAACAACATATGTTATCTTGAAGTTTCCCATGGTAAGAAATTAAGTGATATTGGATAGAGTGAATGTTATGTGTGAGTTCGATGCAAGGTGGTAGGAATTTATATAGTGACTATTAAAAAATATTTTTAAGGTTTTTGAGTTTGGTTGTGGTTAATGTTTAATTTAAAATATGAGCTTTATGTTTAGTCTCTAGTTATGAGGTAAGGGAGAAGCGCTAGACAATTTTTAAATAGACACTTTGAAGCTGCTCTTTCTAAATAAGCGGTACCGAATATATTGTTCTATTCTTATGTTACATCACTATTATTATGAAAACATTTATATTATTTAAAACTGATTTTTATAATATAACATTTAGATTTTAGGAGATAGAGTTCAATGCAAGTTAAAATAGAACAAAGAATCTTGTTGAACATTTTATTAATATTTTAAACACATCACTTTAGTATACATAATAAACAAATGCACACTTATATAATAGATATGTAAAAACCTAGTGATAGTATTAAATTAAACAGAAAACTAGCTCTATCATAAATGTTAGAACTATCCTCTTTCGTTATTCTCTTTAACACTAGCATATAGCAATACTATATATTATTTTTGTTGAAGATTCAACATTCATAACATTTGACATCACTTGATACTGCAAAAAAAAAATATAATAGGATGTGTTTAATTTATGTGTGAGTTCGATGCAAGGTGGTAGGAATTTATATAGTGACTATTAAAAAATATTTTTAAGGTTTTTGAGTTTGGTTGCGGTTAATGTTTAATTTGAAATATGAGCTTTATGTTTAGTCTCTAGTTATGAGGTAAGGGAGAAGCGCTAGACAATTTTTAAATAGACACTTTGAAGCTGCTCTTTCTAAATAAGTGGTACCGAATATATTGTTCTATTCTTATGTTACATCACTATTATTATGAAAACATTTATATTATTTAAAACTGATTTTTATAATATAATATTTAGATTTTAGGAGATAGAGTTCAATGCAAGTTAAAATAGAACAAAGAATCTTGTTGAACATTTTATTAATATTTTAAACACATCACTTTAGTATACATAATAAACAAATGCGCACTTATATAATAGATATGTAAAAACCTAGTGATAGTATTAAATTAAACAGAAAACTAGCTCTATCATAAATGCTATAACTATCCTCTTTCGTTATTCTCTTTAACACTAGCATACAACAATAATATATATTATTTTTGTTAAAGATTCAACATTCATAACATTTGACATCACTTGATACTGCAAAAAAAATATATATAATAGGAAGAAATACAATTATTTTTTATATAATAAAAAGTCATCACAACATTCAATGTATAAACATTATAAATAGATATTTTTATTTGTCTTCATTTGAAATCACATATAAAAGTAAATAATTTTCTCATGCATGCAACCACTTTTTGTCTATTCCATATTATTGATCAATTTTACTATTGTTTGTTTTTCTCTTTCTAAGTAATTTGTCTATTTTAAAAATATAAATATAAACCAATTTATTTTTGTGAAAATAAATACATCATAACTTTTACTGAAAAAGTATAAAATGTCCAACATAACAACATATGTTATCTTGAAGTTTCCCATGGTAAGAAATTAAGTGATATTGGATAGAGTGAATGTTATGTGTGAGTTCGATGCAAGGTGGTAGGAATTTATATAGTGACTATTAAAAAATATTTTTAAGGTTTTTGAGTTTGGTTGTGGTTAATGTTTAATTTAAAATATGAGCTTTATGTTTAGTCTCTAGTTATGAGGTAAGGGAGAAGCGCTAGACAATTTTTAAATAGACACTTTGAAGCTGCTCTTTCTAAATAAGCGGTACCGAATATATTGTTCTATTCTTATGTTACATCACTATTATTATGAAAACATTTATATTATTTAAAACTGATTTTTATAATATAACATTTAGATTTTAGGAGATAGAGTTCAATGCAAGTTAAAATAGAACAAAGAATCTTGTTGAACATTTTATTAATATTTTAAACACATCACTTTAGTATACATAATAAACAAATGCACACTTATATAATAGATATGTAAAAACCTAGTGATAGTATTAAATTAAACAGAAAACTAGCTCTATCATAAATGTTAGAACTATCCTCTTTCGTTATTCTCTTTAACACTAGCATATAGCAATACTATATATTATTTTTGTTGAAGATTCAACATTCATAACATTTGACATCACTTGATACTGCAAAAAAAAAATATAATAGGATGTGTTTAATTTATGTGTGAGTTCGATGCAAGGTGGTAGGAATTTATATAGTGACTATTAAAAAATATTTTTAAGGTTTTTGAGTTTGGTTGCGGTTAATGTTTAATTTGAAATATGAGCTTTATGTTTAGTCTCTAGTTATGAGGTAAGGGAGAAGCGCTAGACAATTTTTAAATAGACACTTTTAAGCTGCTCTTTCTAAATAAGCGGTACCGAATATATTGTTCTATTCTTATGTTACATCACTATTATTATGAAAACATTTATATTATTTAAAACTGATTTTTATAATATAATATTTAGATTTTAGGAGATAGAGTTCAATGCAAGTTAAAATAGAACAAAGAATCTTGTTGAACATTTTATTAATATTTTAAACACATCACTTTAGTATACATAATAAACAAATGCGCACTTATATAATAGATATGTAAAAACCTAGTGATAGTATTAAATTAAACAGAAAACTAGCTCTATCATAAATGCTAGAACTATCCTTCTTCGTTATTCTCTTTAACACTAGCATATAGCAATACTATATATTATTTTTGTTGAAGATTCAACATTCATAACATTTGACATCACTTGATACTGCAAAAAAAAAATATAATAGGAAGAAATAAAATTATTTTTTATATAATAAAAAGTCATCACAACCTTCAACGTATAAACATTATAAATAGATATTTTTATTTGTCTTCATCTGAAATCACATATAAAAGTAAATAATTTTCTCATGCATGCAACCACCATTTGTCTATTCCATATTATTGATCAATTTTACTATTGTTTGTTTTTCTCTTTCTAAGTAATTTGTCTATTTTAAAAATATAAATATAAACCAATTTATTTTTGTGAAAATAAATACATCATAACTTTTACTGAAAAAGTATAAAATGTCCAACAGAACAACATATGTTATCTTGAAGTTTCCCATGGTAAGAAATTAAGTGATATTGGATAGAGTGAATGTTATGTGTGAGTTCGATGCAAGGTGGTAGGAATTTATATAGTGACTATTAAAAAATATTTTTAAGGTTTTTGAGTTTGGTTGTGGTTAATGTTTAAATTGAAATATGAGCTTTATGTTTAGTCTCTAGTTATGAGGTAAGGGAGAAGCGCTAGACAATTTTTAAATAGACACTTTGAAGCTGCTCTTACTAAATAAGCGGTACTGAATATATTGTTCTATTCTTATGTTACACCACTATTATTATGAAAACATTTATATTATTTAAAACTGATTTTTATAATATAATATTTAGATTTTAGGAGATAGAGTTCAATGCAAGTTAAAATAGAACAAAGAATCTTGTTGAACATTTTATTAATATTTTAAACACATCACTTTAGTATACATAATAAACAAATGCACACTTATATAATAGATATGTAAAAACCTAGTGATAGTATTAAATTAAACAGAAAACTAGCTCTATCATAAATGTTAGAACTATCCTCTTTCGTTATTCTCTTTAACACTAGCATATAGCAATACTATATATTATTTTTGTTGAAGATTCAACATTCATAACATTTGACATCACTTGATACTGCAAAAAAAATATATATAATAGGATGTGTTTAATTTATGTGTGAGTTCGATGCAAGGTGGTAGGAATTTATATAGTGACTATTAAAAAATATTTTTAAGGTTTTTGAGTTTGGTTGCGGTTAATGTTTAATTTGAAATATGAGCTTTATGTTTAGTCTCTAGTTATGAGGTAAGGGAGAAGCGCTAGACAATTTTTAAATAGACACTTTGAAGCTGCTCTTTCTAAATAAGCGGTACCGAATATATTGTTCTATTCTTATGTTACATCACTATTATTATGAAAACATTTATATTATTTAAAACTGATTTTTATAATATAACATTTAGATTTTAGGAGATAGAGTTCAATGCAAGTTAAATTAGAACAAAGAATCTTGTTGAACATTTTATTAATATTTTAAACACATCACTTTAGTATACATAATAAACAAATGCGCACTTATATAATAGATATGTAAAAACCTAGTGATAGTATTAAATTAAACAGAAAACTAGCTCTATCATAAATGTTAGAACTATCCTCTTTCGTTATTCTCTTTAATACTAGCATATAGCAATACTATATATTATTTTTGTTGAAGATTCAACATTCATAACATTCGACATCACTTGATACTGCAAAAAAAAAATATAATAGGAAGAAATAAAATTATTTTTTATATAATAAAAAGTCATCACAACATTCAACGTATAAACATTATAAATAGATATTTTTATTTGTCTTCATTTGAAATCACATATAAAAGTAAATAATTTTCTCATGCATGCAACCACTTTTTGTCTATTCCATATTATTGATCAATTTTACTATTGTTTGTTTTTCTCTTTCTAAGTAATTTGTCTATTTTAAAAATATAAATATAAACCAATTTATTTTTGTGAAAATAAATACATCATAACTTTTACTGAAAAAGTATAAAATGTCCAACATAACAACATATGTTATCTTGAAGTTTCCCATGGTAAGAAATTAAGTGATATAGGATAGAGTGAATGTTATGTGTGAGTTCGATGCAAGGTGGTAGGAATTTATATAGTGACTATTAAAAAATATTTTTAAGGTTTTTGAGTTTGGTTGCGGTTAATGTTTAATTTGAAATATGAGCTTTATGTTTAGTATCTAGTTATGAGGTAAGGGAGAAGCGCTAGACAATTTTTAAATAGACACTTTGAAGCTGCTCTTTCTAAATAAGCGGTACCGAATATATTGTTCTATTCTTATGTTAAATCATTATTATTATGAAAACATTTATATTATTTAAAACTGATTTTTATAATATAACATTTAGATTTTAGGAGATAGAGTTCAATGCAAGTTAAAATAGAACAAAGAATCTTGTTGAACATTTTATTAATATTTTAAACACATCGCTTTAGTATACATAATAAACAAATGCGCACTTATATAATAGATATGTAAAAACCTAGTGATAGTATTAAATTAAACAGAAAACTAGCTCTATCATAAATGTTAGAACTATCCTCTTTCGTTATTCTCTTTAACACTAGCATATAGCAATACTATATATTATTTTTGTTGAAGATTCAACATTCATAACATTTGACATCACTTGATACTGCAAAAAAAAAATATAATAGGATGTGTTTAATTTATGTGTGAGTTCGATGCAAGGTGGTAGGAATTTATATAGTGACTATTAAAAAATATTTTTAAGGTTTTTGAGTTTGGTTGTGGTTAATGTTTAATTTAAAATATGAGCTTTATGGTTAGTCTTTAGTTATGAGGTAAGGGACAAGCGCTAGACAATTTTTAAATAGACACTTTGAACCTGCTCTTTCTAAATAAGCGGTACCGAATATATTGTTCTATTCTTATGTTACATCACTATTATTATGAAAACATTTATATTACTTAAAACTGATTTTATAATATAATATTTAGATTTTAGGAGATAGAGTTCAATGCAAGTTAAAATAGAACAAAGAATCTTGTTGAACATTTTATTAATATTTTAAACACATCACTTTAGTATACATAATAAACAAATGCGCACTTATATAATAGATATGTAAAAACCTAGTGATAGTATTAAATTAAACAGAAAGCTAGCTATATCATAAATGCTAGAACTATCCTATTTTGTTATTCTCTTTAACACTAGCATATAGCAATACTATATATTATTTTTGTTGATGATTCAACATTCATAACATTTGACATCACTTGATACTGCAAAAAATATATATATATATATTTGGAAGAAATACTATTAATTTTTATATAATAAAAAGTCATCACAACAATTAATGTATAAACATTATAAATAGATATTTTTATTTGTCTTCATTTGAAATCACATATAAAAGTGAATAATTTTCTCATGCATGCAACCACTTTTTGTCTATTCAATATTATTGATCAAATTTAGTATTGTTTGTTTTTCTCTGTCTAAGTAATTTGTCTATTTTAAAAATATGAATATAAACTAATTTATTTTTGTGAAAACAAATACATCATAACTTTTACTGAAAAAGTATAAAATGTCCAACATAACAACATATGTTATCTTGAAGTTTCCCATGGTAAGAAATTAAGTGATATTGGATAGAGTGAATGTTATGTGTGAGTTCGATGCAAGGTGGTAGGAATTTATATAGTGACTATTAAAAAATATTTTTAAGGTTTTTGAGTTTGGTTGTGGTTAATGTTTAATTTAAAATATGAGCTTTATGTTTAGTCTCTAGTTATGAGGTAAGGGAGAAGCACTAGACAATTTTTAAATAGACACTTTGAACCTGCTCTTTCTAAATAAGCGGTACCGAATATATTGTTCTATACTTATGTTACATCACTATTATTATGAAAACATTTATATTATTTAAAACTGATTTTTATAATATAATATTTAGATTTTAGGAGATAGAGTTCAATGCAAGTTAAAATAGAACAAAGAATCTTGTTGAACATTTTATTAATATTTTAAACACATCACTTTAGTATACATAATAAACAAATGCGCACTTATATAATAGATATGTAAAAACCTAGTGATAGTATTAAATTAAACAGAAAGCTAGCTCTATCATAAATGCTAGAACTATCCTCTTTCGTTATTCTCTTTAACACTAGCATACAACAATAATATATATTATTTTTGTTGAAGATTCAACATTCATAACATTTGTCATCACTTGATACTGCAAAAAAAATATATATAATAGGAAGAAATACAATTATTTTTTATATAATAAAAAGTCATCACAACATTCAATGTATAAACATTATAAATAGATATTTTTATTTGTCTTCATTTGAAATCACATATAAAAGTAAATAATTTTGTCATGCATGCAACCACTTTTTGTCTATTCCATATTATTGATCAATTTTACTATTGTTTGTTTTTCTCTTTCTAAGTAATTTGTCTATTTTAAAAATATAAATATAAACCAATTTAGTTTTGTGAAAATATATACATCATAACTTTTACTGAAAAAGTATAAAATGTCCAACATAACAACATATGTTATCTTGAAGTTTCCCATGGTAAGAAATTAAGTGATATTGGATAGAGTGAATGTTATGTGTGAGTTCGATGCAAGGTGGTAGGAATTTATATAGTGACTATTAAAAAATATTTTTAAGGTTTTTGAGTTTGGTTGTGGTTAATGTTTAAATTGAAATATGAGCTTTATGTTTAGTCTCTAGTTATGAGGTAAGGGAGAAGCGCTAGACAATTTTTAAATAGACACTTTGAAGCTGCTCTTACTAAATAAGCGGTACCGAATATATTGTTCTATTCTTATGTTACATCACTATTATTATGAAAACATTTATATTATTTAAAACTGATTTTTATAATATAATATTTAGATTTTAGGAGATAGAGTTCAATGCAAGTTAAAATAGAACAAAGAATCTTGTTGAACATTTTATTAATATTTTAAACACATCACTTTAGTATACATAATAAACAAATGCGCACTTATATAATAGATATGTAAAAACCTAGTGATAGTATTAAATTAAACAGAAAACTAGCTCTATCATAAATGTTAGAACTATCCTCTTTCGTTATTCTCTTTAATACTAGCATATAGCAATACTATATATTATTTTTGTTGAAGATTCAACATTCATAACATTCGACATCACTTGATACTGCAAAAAAAAAATATAATAGGAAGAAATAAAATTATTTTTTATATAATAAAAAGTCATCACAACATTCAACGTATAAACATTATAAATAGATATTTTTATTTGTCTTCATTTGAAATCACATATAAAAGTAAATAATTTTCTCATGCATGCAACCACTTTTTGTCTATTCCATATTATTGATCAATTTTACTATTGTTTGTTTTTCTCTTTCTAAGTAATTTGTCTATTTTAAAAATATAAATATAAACCAATTTATTTTTGTGAAAATAAATACATCATAACTTTTACTGAAAAAGTATAAAATGTCCAACATAACAACATATGTTATCTTGAAGTTTCCCATGGTAAGAAATTAAGTGATATAGGATAGAGTGAATGTTATGTGTGAGTTCGATGCAAGGTGGTAGGAATTTATATAGTGACTATTAAAAAATATTTTTAAGGTTTTTGAGTTTGGTTGCGGTTAATGTTTAATTTGAAATATGAGCTTTATGTTTAGTATCTAGTTATGAGGTAAGGGAGAAGCGCTAGACAATTTTTAAATAGACACTTTGAAGCTGCTCTTTCTAAATAAGCGGTACCGAATATATTGTTCTATTCTTATGTTAAATCATTATTATTATGAAAACATTTATATTATTTAAAACTGATTTTTATAATATAACATTTAGATTTTAGGAGATAGAGTTCAATGCAAGTTAAAATAGAACAAAGAATCTTGTTGAACATTTTATTAATATTTTAAACACATCGCTTTAGTATACATAATAAACAAATGCGCACTTATATAATAGATATGTAAAAACCTAGTGATAGTATTAAATTAAACAGAAAACTAGCTCTATCATAAATGTTAGAACTATCCTCTTTCGTTATTCTCTTTAACACTAGCATATAGCAATACTATATATTATTTTTGTTGAAGATTCAACATTCATAACATTTGACATCACTTGATACTGCAAAAAAAAAATATAATAGGATGTGTTTAATTTATGTGTGAGTTCGATGCAAGGTGGTAGGAATTTATATAGTGACTATTAAAAAATATTTTTAAGGTTTTTGAGTTTGGTTGTGGTTAATGTTTAATTTAAAATATGAGCTTTATGGTTAGTCTTTAGTTATGAGGTAAGGGAGAAGCGCTAGACAATTTTTAAATAGACACTTTGAACCTGCTCTTTCTAAATAAGCGGTACCGAATATATTGTTCTATTCTTATGTTACATCACTATTATTATGAAAACATTTATATTACTTAAAACTGATTTTATAATATAATATTTAGATTTTAGGAGATAGAGTTCAATGCAAGTTAAAATAGAACAAAGAATCTTGTTGAACATTTTATTAATATTTTAAACACATCACTTTAGTATACATAATAAACAAATGCGCACTTATATAATAGATATGTAAAAACCTAGTGATAGTATTAAATTAAACAGAAAGCTAGCTATATCATAAATGCTAGAACTATCCTATTTTGTTATTCTCTTTAACACTAGCATATAGCAATACTATATATTATTTTTGTTGATGATTCAACATTCATAACATTTGACATCACTTGATACTGCAAAAAATATATATATATATATTTGGAAGAAATACTATTAATTTTTATATAATAAAAAGTCATCACAACAATTAATGTATAAACATTATAAATAGATATTTTTATTTGTCTTCATTTGAAATCACATATAAAAGTGAATAATTTTCTCATGCATGCAACCACTTTTTGTCTATTCAATATTATTGATCAAATTTAGTATTGTTTGTTTTTCTCTGTCTAAGTAATTTGTCTATTTTAAAAATATGAATATAAACTAATTTATTTTTGTGAAAACAAATACATCATAACTTTTACTGAAAAAGTATAAAATGTCCAACATAACAACATATGTTATCTTGAAGTTTCCCATGGTAAGAAATTAAGTGATATTGGATAGAGTGAATGTTATGTGTGAGTTCGATGCAAGGTGGTAGGAATTTATATAGTGACTATTAAAAAATATTTTTAAGGTTTTTGAGTTTGGTTATGGTTAATGTTTAATTTAAAATATGAGCTTTATGTTTAGTCTCTAGTTATGAGGTAAGGGAGAAGCACTAGACAATTTTTAAATAGACACTTTGAACCTGCTCTTTCTAAATAAGCGGTACCGAATATATTGTTCTATACTTATGTTACATCACTATTATTATGAAAACATTTATATTATTTAAAACTGATTTTTATAATATAATATTTAGATTTTAGGAGATAGAGTTCAATGCAAGTTAAAATAGAACAAAGAATCTTGTTGAACATTTTATTAATATTTTAAACACATCACTTTAGTATACATAATAAACAAATGCGCACTTATATAATAGATATGTAAAAACCTAGTGATAGTATTAAATTAAACAAAAAGCTAGCTCTATCATAAATGCTAGAACTATCCTCTTTCGTTATTCTCTTTAACACTAGCATACAACAATAATATATATTATTTTTGTTGAAGATTCAACATTCATAACATTTGTCATCACTTGATACTGCAAAAAAAATATATATAATAGGAAGAAATACAATTATTTTTTATATAATAAAAAGTCATCACAACATTCAATGTATAAACATTATAAATAGATATTTTTATTTGTCTTCATTTGAAATCACATATAAAAGTAAATAATTTTGTCATGCATGCAACCACTTTTTGTCTATTCCATATTATTGATCAATTTTACTATTGTTTGTTTTTCTCTTTCTAAGTAATTTGTCTATTTTAAAAATATAAATATAAACCAATTTAGTTTTGTGAAAATATATACATCATAACTTTTACTGAAAAAGTATAAAATGTCCAACATAACAACATATGTTATCTTGAAGTTTCCCATGGTAAGAAATTAAGTGATATTGGATAGAGTGAATGTTATGTGTGATTTCGATGCAAGGTGGTAGGAATTTATATAGTGACTATTAAAAAATATTTTTAAGGTTTTTGAGTTTGGTTGTGGTTAATGTTTAAATTGAAATATGAGCTTTATGTTTAGTCTCTAGTTATGAGGTAAGGGAGAAGCGCTAGACAATTTTTAAATAGACACTTTGAAGCTGCTCTTACTAAATAAGCGGTACCGAATATATTGTTCTATTCTTATGTTACATCACTATTATTATGAAAACATTTATATTATTTAAAACTGATTTTTATAATATAATATTTAGATTTTAGGAGATAGAGTTCAATGCAAGTTAAAATAGAACAAAGAATCTTGTTGAACATTTTATTAATATTTTAAACACATCACTTTAGTATACATAATAAACAAATGCGCACTTATATAATAGATATGTAAAAACCTAGTGATAGTATTAAATTAAACAGAAAACTAGCTCTATCATAAATGTTAGAACTATCCTCTTTCGTTATTCTCTTTAACACTAGCATATAGCAATACTATATATTATTTTTGTTGAAGATTCAACATTCATAACATTTGACATCACTTGATACTGCAAAAAAAAAAATATAATAGGAAGAAATAAAATTATTTTTTATATAATAAAAAGTCATCACAACCTTCAACGTATAGACATTATAAATAGATATTTTTATTTGTCTTCATCTGAAATCACATATAAAAGTAAATAATTTTCTCATGCATGCAACCACTTTTTGTCTATTCCATATTATTGATCAATTTTACTATTGTTTGTTTTTCTCTTTCTAAGTAATTTGTTTATTTTAAAAATATAAATATAAACCAATTTATTTTTGTAAAAATAAATACATCATAACTTTTACTGAAAAAGTATAAAATGTCCAACAGAACAACATATGTTATCTTGAAGTTTCCCATGGTAAGAAATTAAGTGATATTGGATAGAGTGAATGTTATGTGTGAGTTCGATGCAAGGTGGTAGGAATTTATATAGTGACTATTAAAAAATATTTTTAAGGTTTTTGAGTTTGGTTGCGGTTAATGTTTAATTTGAAATATGAGCTTTATGTTTAGTCTCTAGTTATGAGGTAAGGGAGAAGCGCTAGACAATTTTTAAATAGACACTTTGAAGCTGCTCTTTCTAAATAAGCGGTACCGAATATATTGTTCTATTCTTATGTTACATCATTATTATTATGAAAACATTTATATTATTTAAAACTGATTTTTATAATATAACATTTAGATTTTAGGAGATAGAGTTCAATGCAAGTTAAAATAGAACAAAGAATCTTGTTGAACATTTTATTAATATTTTAAACACATCACTTTAGTATACATAATAAACAAATGCGCACTTATATAATAGATATGTAAAAACCTAGTGATAATATTAAATTAAACAGAAAACTAGCTCTATCATAAATGTTAGAACTATCCTCTTTCGTTATTCTCTTTAACACTAGCATATAGCAATACTATATATTATTTTTGTTGATGATTCAACATTCATAACATTTGACATCACTTGATACTGCAAAAAAAAATAATAATAGGATGTGTTTAATTTATGTGTGAGTTCGATGCAAGGTGGTAGGAATTTATATAGTGACTATTAAAAAATATTTTTAAGGTTTTTGAGTTTGGTTGCGGTTAATGTTTAATTTGAAATATGAGCTTTATGTTTAGTCTCTAGTTATGAGGTAAGGGAGAAGCGCTAGACAATTTTTAAATAGACACTTTGAAGCTGCTCTTTCTAAATAAGCGGTACCGAATATATTGTTCTATTCTTATGTTACATCACTATTATTATGAAAACATTTATATTATTTAAAACTGATTTTTATAATATAATATTTAGATTTTAGGAGATAGAGTTCAATGCAAGTTAAAATAGAACAAAGAATCTTGTTGAACATTTTATTAATATTTTAAACACATCACTTTAGTATACATAATAAACAAATGCGCACTTATATAATAGATATGTAAAAACCTAGTGATAGTATTAAATTAAACAGAAAACTAGCTCTATCATAAATGCTAGAACTATCCTCTTTCGTTATTCTCTTTAACACTAGCATACAACAATAATATATATTATTTTTGTTGAAGATTCAACATTCATAACATTTGACATCACTTGATACTGCAAAAAAAATATATATAATAGGAAGAAATACAATTATTTTTTATATAATAAAAAGTCATCACAACATTCAATGTATAAACATTATAAATAGATATTTTTATTTGTCTTCATTTGAAATCACATATAAAAGTAAATAATTTTCTCATGCATGCAACCACTTTTTGTCTATTCCATATTATTGATCAATTTTACTATTGTTTGTTTTTCTCTTTCTAAGTAATTTGTCTATTTTAAAAATATAAATATAAACCAATTTATTTTTGTGAAAATAAACACATCATAACTTTTACTGAAAAAGTATAAAATGTTCAACATAACAACATATGTTATCTTGAAGTTTCCCATGGTAAGAAATTAAGTGATATTGGATAGAGTGAATGTTATGTGTGAGTTCGATGCAAGGTGGTAGGAATTTATATAGTGACTATTAAAAAATATTTTTAAGGTTTTTGAGTTTGGTTGCGGTTAATGTTTAATTTGAAATATGAGCTTTATGTTTAGTATCTAGTTATGAGGTAAGGGAGAAGCGCTAGACAATTTTTAAATAGACACTTTGAAGCTGCTCTTTCTAAATAAGCGGTACCGAATATATTGTTCTATTCTTATGTTACATCATTATTATTATGAAAACATTTATATTATTTAAAACTGATTTTTATAATATAACATTTAGATTTTAGGAGATAGAGTTCAATGCAAGTTAAAATAGAACAAAGAATCTTGTTGAACATTTTATTAATATTTTAAACACATCACTTTAGTATACATAATAAACAAATGCGCACTTATATAATAGATATGTAAAAACCTAGTGATAGTATTAAATTAAACAGAAAACTAGCTCTATCATAAATGTTAGAACTATCCTCTTTCGTTATTCTCTTTAACACTAGCATATAGCAATACTATATATTATTTTTGTTGAAGATTCAACATTCATAACATTTGACATCACTTGATACTGCAAAAAAAAAATAATAGGATGTGTTTAATTTATGTGTGAGTTCGATGCAAGGTGGTAGGAATTTATATAGTGACTATTAAAAAATATTTTTAAGGTTTTTGAGTTTGGTTGCGGTTAATGTTTAATTTGAAATATGAGCTTTATGTTTAGTCTCTAGTTATGAGGTAAGGGAGAAGCGCTAGACAATTTTTAAATAGACACTTTGAAGCTGCTCTTTCTAAATAAGCGGTACCGAATATATTGTTCTATTCTTATGTTACATCACTATTATTATGAAAACATTTATATTATTTAAAACTGATTTTTATAATATAATATTTAGATTTTAGGAGATAGAGTTCAATGCAAGTTAAAATAGAACAAAGAATCTTGTTGAACATTTTATTAATATTTTAAACACATCACTTTAGTATACATAATAAACAAATGCGCACTTATATAATAGATATGTAAAAACCTAGTGATAGTATTAAATTAAACAGAAAACTAGCTCTATCATAAATGTTAGAACTATCCTCTTTCGTTATTCTCTTTAACACTAGCATATAGCAATACTATATATTATTTTTGTTGAAGATTCAACATTCATAACATTTGACATCACTTGATACTGCAAAAAAAAAATAATAGGATGTGTTTAATTTATGTGTGAGTTCGATGCAAGGTGGTAGGAATTTATATAGTGACTATTAAAAAATATTTTTAAGGTTTTTGAGTTTGGTTGCGGTTAATGTTTAATTTGAAATATGAGCTTTATGTTTAGTCTCTAGTTATGAGGTAAGGGAGAAGCGCTAGACAATTTTTAAATAGACACTTTGAAGCTGCTCTTTCTAAATAAGCGGTACCGAATATATTGTTCTATTCTTATGTTACATCACTATTATTATGAAAACATTTATATTATTTAAAACTGATTTTTATAATATAATATTTAGATTTTAGGAGATAGAGTTCAATGCAAGTTAAAATAGAACAAAGAATCTTGTTGAACATTTTATTAATATTTTAAACACATCACTTTAGTATACATAATAAACAAATGCGCACTTATATAATAGATATGTAAAAACCTAGTGATAGTATTAAATTAAACAGAAAACTAGCTCTATCATAAATGCTAGAACTATCCTCTTTCGTTATTCTCTTTAACACTAGCATACAACAATAATATATATTATTTTTGTTGAAGATTCAACATTCATAACATTTGACATCACTTGATACTGCAAAAAAAATATATATAATAGGAAGAAATACAATTATTTTTTATATAATAAAAAGTCATCACAACATTCAATGTATAAACATTATAAATAGATATTTTTATTTGTCTTCATTTGAAATCACATATAAAAGTAAATAATGTTCTCATGCATGCAACCACTTTTTGTCTATTCCATATTATTGATCAATTTTACTATTGTTTGTTTTTCTCTTTCTAAGTAATTTGTCTATTTTAAAAATATAAATATAAACCAATTTATTTTTGTGAAAATAAATACATCATAACTTTTACTGAAAAAGTATAAAATGTTCAACATAACAACATATGTTATCTTGAAGTTTCCCATGGTAAGAAATTAAGTGATATTGGATAGAGTGAATGTTATGTGTGAGTTCGATGCAAGGTGGTAGGAATTTATATAGTGACTATTAAAAAATATTTTTAAGGTTTTTGAGTTTGGTTGCGGTTAATGTTTAATTTGAAATATGAGCTTTATGTTTAGTATCTAGTTATGAGGTAAGGGAGAAGCGCTAGACAATTTTTAAATAGACACTTTGAAGCTGCTCTTTCTAAATAAGCGGTACCGAATATATTGTTCTATTCTTATGTTACATCATTATTATTATGAAAACATTTATATTATTTAAAACTGATTTTTATAATATAACATTTAGATTTTAGGAGATAGAGTTCAATGCAAGTTAAAATAGAACAAAGAATCTTGTTGAACATTTTATTAATATTTTAAACACATCACTTTAGTATACATAATAAACAAATGCGCACTTATATAATAGATATGTAAAAACCTAGTGATAGTATTAAATTAAACAGAAAACTAGCTCTATCATAAATGTTAGAACTATCCTCTTTCGTTATTCTCTTTAACACTAGCATATAGCAATACTATATATTATTTTTGTTGAAGATTCAACATTCATAACATTTGACATCACTTGATACTGCAAAAAAAAAATAATAGGATGTGTTTAATTTATGTGTGAGTTCGATGCAAGGTGGTAGGAATTTATATAGTGACTATTAAAAAATATTTTTAAGGTTTTTGAGTTTGGTTGCGGTTAATGTTTAATTTGAAATATGAGCTTTATGTTTAGTCTCTAGTTATGAGGTAAGGGAGAAGCGCTAGACAATTTTTAAATAGACACTTTGAAGCTGCTCTTTCTAAATAAGCGGTACCGAATATATTGTTCTATTCTTATGTTACATCACTATTATTATGAAAACATTTATATTATTTAAAACTGATTTTTATAATATAATATTTAGATTTTAGGAGATAGAGTTCAATGCAAGTTAAAATAGAACAAAGAATCTTGTTGAACATTTTATTAATATTTTAAACACATCACTTTAGTATACATAATAAACAAATGCGCACTTATATAATAGATATGTAAAAACCTAGTGATAGTATTAAATTAAACAGAAAACTAGCTCTATCATAAATGCTAGAACTATCCTCTTTCGTTATTCTCTTTAACACTAGCATACAACAATAATATATATTATTTTTGTTGAAGATTCAACATTCATAACATTTGACATCACTTGATACTGCAAAAAAAATATATATAATAGGAAGAAATACAATTATTTTTTATATAATAAAAAGTCATCACAACATTCAATGTATAAACATTATAAATAGATATTTTTATTTGTCTTCATTTGAAATCACATATAAAAGTAAATAATTTTCTCATGCATGCAACCACTTTTTGTCTATTCCATATTATTGATCAATTTTACTATTGTTTGTTTTTCTCTTTCTAAGTAATTTGTCTATTTTAAAAATATAAATATAAACCAATTTATTTTTGTGAAAATAAATACATCATAACTTTTACTGAAAAAGTATAAAATGTCCAACATAACAACATATGTTATCTTGAAGTTTCCCATGGTAAGAAATTAAGTGATATTGGATAGAGTGAATGTTATGTGTGAGTTCGATGCAAGGTGGTAGGAATTTATATAGTGACTATTAAAAAATATTTTTAAGGTTTTTGAGTTTGGTTGCGGTTAATGTTTAATTTGAAATATGAGCTTTATGTTTAGTCTCTAGTTATGAGGTAAGGGAGAAGCGCTAGACAATTTTTAAATAGACACTTTGAAGCTGCTCTTTCTAAATAAGCGGTACCGAATATATTGTTCTATTCTTATGTTACATCACTATTATTATGAAAACATTTATATTATTTAAAACTGATTTTTATAATATAACATTTAGATTTTAGGAGATAGAGTTCAATGCAAGTTAAATTAGAACAAAGAATCTTGTTGAACATTTTATTAATATTTTAAACACATCACTTTAGTATACATAATAAACAAATGCGCACTTATATAATAGATATGTAAAAACCTAGTGATAGTATTAAATTAAACAGAAAACTAGCTCTATCATAAATGTTAGAACTATCCTCTTTCGTTATTCTCTTTAACACTAGCATATAGCAATACTATATATTATTTTTGTTGAAGATTCAACATTCATAACATTTGACATCACTTGATACTGCAAAAAAAAAATATAATAGGATGTGTTTAATTTATGTGTGAGTTCGATGCAAGGTGGTAGGAATTTATATAGTGACTATTAAAAAATATTTTTAAGGTTTTTGAGTTTGGTTGCGGTTAATGTTTAATTTGAAATATGAGCTTTATGTTTAGTCTCTAGTTATGAGGTAAGGGAGAAGCGCTAGACAATTTTTAAATAGACACTTTGAAGCTGCTCTTTCTAAATAAGCGGTACCGAATATATTGTTCTATTCTTATGTTACATCACTATTATTATGAAAACATTTATATTATTTAAAACTGATTTTTATAATATAATATTTAGATTTTAGGAGATAGAGTTCAATGCAAGTTAAAATAGAACAAAGAATCTTGTTGAACATTTTATTAATATTTTAAACACATCACTTTAGTATACATAATAAACAAATGCGCACTTATATAATAGATATGTAAAAACCTAGTGATAGTATTAAATTAAACAGAAAACTAGCTCTATCATAAATGCTAGAACTATCCTCTTTCGTTATTCTCTTTAACACTAGCATACAACAATAATATATATTATTTTTGTTGAAGATTCAACATTCATAACATTTGACATCACTTGATACTGCAAAAAAAATATATATAATAGGAAGAAATACAATTATTTTTTATATAATAAAAAGTCATCACAACATTCAATGTATAAACATTATAAATAGATATTTTTATTTGTCTTCATTTGAAATCACATATAAAAGTAAATAATTTTCTCATGCATGCAACCACTTTTTGTCTATTCCATATTATTGATCAATTTTACTATTGTTTGTTTTTCTCTTTCTAAGTAATTTGTCTATTTTAAAAATATAAATATAAACCAATTTATTTTTGTGAAAATAAATACATCATAACTTTTACTGAAAAAGTATAAAATGTCCAACATAATAACATATGTTATCTTGAAGTTTCCCATGGTAAGAAATTAAGTGATATTGGATAGAGTGAATGTTATGTGTGAGTTCGATGCAAGGTGGTAGGAATTTATATAGTGACTATTAAAAAATATTTTTAAGGTTTTTGAGTTTGGTTGCGGTTAATGTTTAATTTGAAATATGAGCTTTATGTTTAGTCTCTAGTTATGAGGTAAGGGAGAAGCGCTAGACAATTTTTAAATAGACACTTTGAAGCTGCTCTTTCTAAATAAGCGGTACCGAATATATTGTTCTATTCTTATGTTACATCACTATTATTATGAAAACATTTATATTATTTAAAACTGATTTTTATAATATAATATTTAGATTTTAGGAGATAGAGTTCAATGCAAGTTAAAATAGAACAAAGAATCTTGTTGAACATTTTATTAATATTTTAAACACATCACTTTAGTATACATAATAAACAAATGCGCACTTATATAATAGATATATAAAAACCTAGTGATAGTATTAAATTAAACAGAAAACTAGCTCTATCATAAATGCTAGAACTATCCTCTTTCGTTATTCTCTTTAACACTAGCATACAACAATAATATATATTATTTTTGTTGAAGATTCAACATTCATAACATTTGACATCACTTGATACTGCAAAAAAAATATATATAATAGGAAGAAATACAATTATTTTTTATATAATAAAAAGTCATCACAACATTCAATGTATAAACATTATAAATAGATATTTTTATTTGTCTTCATTTGAAATCACATATAAAAGTAAATAATTTTCTCATGCATGCAACCACTTTTTGTCTATTCCATATTATTGATCAATTTTACTATTGTTTGTTTTTCTCTTTCTAAGTAATTTGTCTATTTTAAAAATATAAATATAAACCAATTTATTTTTGTGAAAATAAATACATCATAACTTTTACTGAAAAAGTATAAAATGTCCAACATAACAACATATGTTATCTTGAAGTTTCCCATGGTAAGAAATTAAGTGATATTGGATAGAGTGAATGTTATGTGTGAGTTCGATGCAAGGTGGTAGGAATTTATATAGTGACTATTAAAAAATATTTTTAAGGTTTTTGAGTTTGGTTGCGGTTAATGTTTAATTTGAAATATGAGCTTTATGTTTAGTATCTAGTTATGAGGTAAGGGAGAAGCGCTAGACAATTTTTAAATAGACACTTTGAAGCTGCTCTTTCTAAATAAGCGGTACCGAATATATTGTTCTATTCTTATGTTACATCATTATTATTATGAAAACATTTATATTATTTAAAACTGATTTTTATAATATAACATTTAGATTTTAGGAGATAGAGTTCAATGCAAGTTAAAATAGAACAAAGAATCTTGTTGAACATTTTATTAATATTTTAAACACATCACTTTAGTATACATAATAAACAAATGCGCACTTATATAATAGATATGTAAAAACCTAGTGATAGTATTAAATTAAACAGAAAACTAGCTCTATCATAAATGTTAGAACTATCCTCTTTCGTTATTCTCTTTAACACTAGCATATAGCAATACTATATATTATTTTTGTTGAAGATTCAACATTCATAACATTTGACATCACTTGATACTGCAAAAAAAAAATATAATAGGATGTGTTTAATTTATGTGTGAGTTCGATGCAAGGTGGTAGGAATTTATATAGTGACTATTAAAAAATATTTTTAAGGTTTTTGAGTTTGGTTGCGGTTAATGTTTAATTTGAAATATGAGCTTTATGTTTAGTCTCTAGTTATGAGGTAAGGGAGAAGCGCTAGACAATTTTTAAATAGACACTTTGAAGCTGCTCTTTCTAAATAAGCGGTACCGAATATATTGTTCTATTCTTATGTTACATCACTATTATTATGAAAACATTTATATTATTTAAAACTGATTTTTATAATATAATATTTAGATTTTAGGAGATAGAGTTCAATGCAAGTTAAAATAGAACAAAGAATCTTGTTGAACATTTTATTAATATTTTAAACACATCACTTTAGTATACATAATAAACAAATGCGCACTTATATAATAGATATGTAAAAACCTAGTGATAGTATTAAATTAAACAGAAAACTAGCTCTATCATAAATGCTAGAACTATCCTCTTTCGTTATTCTCTTTAACACTAGCATACAACAATAATATATATTATTTTTGTTGAAGATTCAACATTCATAACATTTGACATCACTTGATACTGCAAAAAAAATATATATAATAGGAAGAAATACAATTATTTTTTATATAATAAAAAGTCATCACAACATTCAATGTATAAACATTATAAATAGATATTTTTATTTGTCTTCATTTGAAATCACATATAAAAGTAAATAATTTTCTCATGCATGCAACCACTTTTTGTCTATTCCATATTATTGATCAATTTTACTATTGTTTGTTTTTCTCTTTCTAAGTAATTTGTCTATTTTAAAAATATAAATATAAACCAATTTATTTTTGTGAAAATAAATACATCATAACTTTTACTGAAAAAGTATAAAATGTCCAACATAATAACATATGTTATCTTTAAGTTTCCCATGGTAAGAAATTAAGTGATATTGGATAGAGTGAATGTTATGTGTGAGTTCGATGCAAGGTGGTAGGAATTTATATAGTGACTATTAAAAAATATTTTTAAGGTTTTTGAGTTTGGTTGCGGTTAATGTTTAATTTGAAATATGAGCTTTATGTTTAGTCTCTAGTTATGAGGTAAGGGAGAAGCGCTAGACAATTTTTAAATAGACACTTTGAAGCTGCTCTTTCTAAATAAGCGGTACCGAATATATTGTTCTATTCTTATGTTACATCACTATTATTATGAAAACATTTATATTATTTAAAACTGATTTTTATAATATAATATTTAGATTTTAGGAGATAGAGTTCAATGCAAGTTAAAATAGAACAAAGAATCTTGTTGAACATTTTATTAATATTTTAAACACATCACTTTAGTATACATAATAAACAAATGCGCACTTATATAATAGATATATAAAAACCTAGTGATAGTATTAAATTAAACAGAAAACTAGCTCTATCATAAATGCTAGAACTATCCTCTTTCGTTATTCTCTTTAACACTAGCATACAACAATAATATATATTATTTTTGTTGAAGATTCAACATTCATAACATTTGACATCACTTGATACTGCAAAAAAAATATATATAATAGGAAGAAATACAATTATTTTTTATATAATAAAAAGTCATCACAACATTCAATGTATAAACATTATAAATAGATATTTTTATTTGTCTTCATTTTAAATCACATATAAAAGTAAATAATTTTCTCATGCATGCAACCACTTTTTGTCTATTCCATATTATTGATCAATTTTACTATTGTTTGTTTTTCTCTTTCTAAGTAATTTGTCTATTTTAAAAATATAAATATAAACCAATTTATTTTTGTGAAAATAAATACATCATAACTTTTACTGAAAAAGTATAAAATGTCCAACATAATAACATATGTTATCTTGAAGTTTCCCATGGTAAGAAATTAAGTGATATTGGATAGAGTGAATGTTATGTGTGAGTTCGATGCAAGGTGGTAGGAATTTATATAGTGACTATTAAAAAATATTTTTAAGGTTTTTGAGTTTGGTTGCGGTTAATGTTTAATTTGAAATATGAGCTTTATGTTTAGTCTCTAGTTATGAGGTAAGGGAGAAGCGCTAGACAATTTTTAAATAGACACTTTGAAGCTGCTCTTACTAAATAAGCGGTACCGAATATATTGTTCTATTCTTATGTTACATCACTATTATTATGAAAACATTTATATTATTTAAAACTGATTTTTATAATATAATATTTAGATTTTAGGAGATAGAGTTCAATGCAAGTTAAAATAGAACAAAGAATCTTGTTGAACATTTTATTAATATTTTAAACACATCACTTTAGTATACATAATAAACAAATGCGCACTTATATAATAGATATGTAAAAACCTAGTGATAGTATTAAATTAAACAGAAAACTAGCTCTATCATAAATGTTAGAACTATCCTCTTTCGTTATTCTCTTTAACACTAGCATATAGCAATACTATATATTATTTTTGTTGAAGATTCAACATTCATAACATTTGACATCACTTGATACTGCAAAAAAAAAAATATAATAGGAAGAAATAAAATTATTTTTTATATAATAAAAAGTCATCACAACCTTCAACGTATAGACTTTATAAATAGATATTTTTATTTGTCTTCATCTGAAATCACATATAAAAGTAAATAATTTTCTCATGCATGCAACCACTTTTTGTCTATTCCATATTATTGATCAATTTTACTATTGTTTGTTTTTCTCTTTCTAAGTAATTTGTCTATTTTAAAAATATAAAAATATAAACCAATTTATTTTTGTGAAAATAAATACATCATAACTTTTACTGAAAAAGTATAAAATGTCCAACAGAACAACATATGTTATCTTGAAGTTTCCCATGGTAAGAAATTAAGTGATATTTGATAGAGTGAATGTTATGTGTGAGTTCGATGCAAGGTGGTAGGAATTTATATAGTGACTATTAAAAAATATTTTTAAGGTTTTTGAGTTTGGTTGTGGTTAATGTTTAAATTGAAATATGAGCTTTATGTTTAGTCTCTAGTTATGAGGTAAGGGAGAAGCGCTAGACAATTTTTAAATAGACACTTTGAAGCTGCTCTTACTAAATAAGCGGTACTGAATATATTGTTCTATTCTTATGTTACATCACTATTATTATGAAAACATTTATATTATTTAAAACTGATTTTTATAATATAATATTTAGATTTTAGGAGATAGAGTTCAATGCAAGTTAAAATAGAACGAAGAATCTTGTTGAACATTTTATTAATATTTTAAACACATCACTTTAGTATACATAATAAACAAATGCGCACTTATATAATAGATATGTAAAAACCCAGTGATAGTATTAAATTAAACAGAAAACTAGCTCTATCATAAATGTTAGAACTATCCTCTTTCGTTATTCTCTTTAACACTAGCATATAGCAATACTATATATTATTTTTGTTGAAGATTCAACATTCATAACATTTGACATCACTTGATACTGCAAAAAAAAAAATATATAATAGGATGTGTTTAATTTATGTGTGAGTTCGATGCAAGGTGGTAGGAATTTATATAGTGACTATTAAAAAATATTTTTAAGGTTTTTGAGTTTGGTTGCGGTTAATGTTTAATTTGAAATATGAGCTTTATGTTTAGTCTCTAGTTATGAGGTAAGGGAGAAGCGCTAGACAATTTTTAAATAGACACTTTGAAGCTGCTCTTTCTAAATAAGCGGTACCGAATATATTGTTCTATTCTTATGTTACATCACTATTATTATGAAAACATTTATATTATTTAAAACTGATTTTTATAATATAACATTTAGATTTTAGGAGATAGAGTTCAATGCAAGTTAAATTAGAACAAAGAATCTTGTTGAACATTTTATTAATATTTTAAACACATCACTTTAGTATACATAATAAACAAATGCGCACTTATATAATAGATATGTAAAAACCTAGTGATAGTATTAAATTAAACAGAAAACTAGCTCTATCATAAATGTTAGAACTATCCTCTTTCGTTATTCTCTTTAACACTAGCATATAGCAATACTATATATTATTTTTGTTGAAGATTCAACATTCATAACATTTGACATCACTTGATACTGCAAAAAAAAAAATATAATAGGAAGAAATAAAATTATTTTTTATATAATAAAAAGTCATCACAACCTTCAACGTATAGACTTTATAAATAGATATTTTTATTTGTCTTCATCTGAAATCACATATAAAAGTAAATAATTTTCTCATGCATGCAACCACTTTTTGTCTATTCCATATTATTGATCAATTTTACTATTGTTTGTTTTTCTCTTTCTAAGTAATTTGTCTATTTTAAAAATATAAAAATATAAACCAATTTATTTTTGTGAAAATAAATACATCATAACTTTTACTGAAAAAGTATAAAATGTCCAACATAACAACATATGTTATCTTGAAGTTTCCCATGGTAAGAAATTAAGTGATATTGGATAGAGTGAATGTTATGTGTGAGTTCGATGCAAGGTGGTAGGAATTTATATAGTGACTATTAAAAAATATTTTTAAGGTTTTTGAGTTTGGTTGCGGTTAATGTTTAATTTGAAATATGAGCTTTATGTTTAGTATCTAGTTATGAGGTAAGGGAGAAGCGCTAGACAATTTTTAAATAGACACTTTGAAGCTGCTCTTTCTAAATAAGCGGTACCGAATATATTGTTCTATTCTTATGTTACATCATTATTATTATGAAAACATTTATATTATTTAAAACTGATTTTTATAATATAACATTTAGATTTTAGGAGATAGAGTTCAATGCAAGTTAAAATAGAACAAAGAATCTTGTTGAACATTTTATTAATATTTTAAACACATCACTTTAGTATACATAATAAACAAATGCGCACTTATATAATAGATATGTAAAAACCTAGTGATAGTATTAAATTAAACAGAAAACTAGCTCTATCATAAATGTTAGAACTATCCTCTTTCGTTATTCTCTTTAACACTAGCATATAGCAATACTATATATTATTTTTGTTGAAGATTCAACATTCATAACATTTGACATCACTTGATACTGCAAAAAAAAAATATAATAGGATGTGTTTAATTTATGTGTGAGTTCGATGCAAGGTGGTAGGAATTTATATAGTGACTATTAAAAAATATTTTTAAGGTTTTTGAGTTTGGTTGCGGTTAATGTTTAATTTGAAATATGAGCTTTATGTTTAGTCTCTAGTTATGAGGTAAGGGAGAAGCGCTAGACAATTTTTAAATAGACACTTTGAAGCTGCTCTTTCTAAATAAGCGGTACCGAATATATTGTTCTATTCTTATGTTACATCACTATTATTATGAAAACATTTATATTATTTAAAACTGATTTTTATAATATAATATTTAGATTTTAGGAGATAGAGTTCAATGCAAGTTAAAATAGAACAAAGAATCTTGTTGAACATTTTATTAATATTTTAAACACATCACTTTAGTATACATAATAAACAAATGCGCACTTATATAATAGATATGTAAAAACCTAGTGATAGTATTAAATTAAACAGAAAACTAGCTCTATCATAAATGCTAGAACTATCCTCTTTCGTTATTCTCTTTAACACTAGCATACAACAATAATATATATTATTTTTGTTGAAGATTCAACATTCATAACATTTGACATCACTTGATACTGCAAAAAAAATATATATAATAGGAAGAAATACAATTATTTTTTATATAATAAAAAGTCATCACAACATTCAATGTATAAACATTATAAATAGATATTTTTATTTGTCTTCATTTGAAATCACATATAAAAGTAAATAATTTTCTCATGCATGCAACCACTTTTTGTCTATTCCATATTATTGATCAATTTTACTATTGTTTGTTTTTCTCTTTCTAAGTAATTTGTCTATTTTAAAAATATAAATATAAACCAATTTATTTTTGTGAAAATAAATACATCATAACTTTTACTGAAAAAGTATAAAATGTCCAACATAATAACATATGTTATCTTGAAGTTTCCCATGGTAAGAAATTAAGTGATATTGGATAGAGTGAATGTTATGTGTGAGTTCGATGCAAGGTGGTAGGAATTTATATAGTGACTATTAAAAAATATTTTTAAGGTTTTTGAGTTTGGTTGTGGTTAATGTTTAAATTGAAATATGAGCTTTATGTTTAGTCTCTAGTTATGAGGTAAGGGAGAAGCGCTAGACAATTTTTAAATAGACACTTTGTAGCTGCTCTTACTAAATAAGTGGTACCGAATATATTGTTCTATTCTTATGTTACATCACTATTATTATGAAAACATTTATATTATTTAAAACTGATTTTTATAATATAATATTTAGATTTTAGGAGATAGAGTTCAATGCAAGTTAAAATAGAACAAAGAATCTTGTTGAACATTTTATTAATATTTTAAACACATCACTTTAGTATACATAATAAACAAATGCGCACTTATATAATAGATATGTAAAAACCTAGTGATAGTATTAAATTAAACAGAAAACTAGCTCTATCATAAATGTTAGAACTATCCTCTTTCATTATTCTCTTTAACACTAGCATATAGCAATACTATATATTATTTTTGTTGAAGATTCAACATTCATAACATTTGACATCACTTGATACTGCAAAAAAATAATATAATAGGAAGAAATAAAATTATTTTTTATATAATAAAAAGTCATCACAACATTCAACGTATAAACATTATAAATAGATATTTTTATTTGTCTTCATCTGAAATCACATATAAAAGTAAATAATTTTCTCATGCATGAAACCACTTTTTGTCTATTCCATATTATTGATCAATTTTACTATTGTTTGTTTTTCTCTTTCTAAGTAATTTGTCTATTTTAAAAATATAAATATAAACCAATTTATTTTTGTGAAAATAAATACATCATAACTTTTACTGAAAAAGTATAAAATGTCCAACATAACAACATATGTTATCTTGAAGTTTCCCATGGTAAGAAATTAAGTGATATTGGATAGAGTGAATGTTATATGTGAGTTCGATGCAAGGTGGTAGGAATTTATATAGTGACTATTAAAAAATATTTTTAAGGTTTTTGAGTTTGGTTGTGGTTAATGTTTAATTTAAAATATGAGCTTTATGTTTAGTCTCTAGTTATGAGGTAAGGGAGAAGCGCTAGACAATTTTTAAATAGACACTTTGAACCTGCTCTTTCTAAATAAGCGGTACCGAATATATTGTTCTATACTTATGTTACATCACTATTATTATGAAAACATTTATATTATTTAAAACTGATTTTTATAATATAATATTTAGATTTTAGGAGATAGAGTTCAATGCAAGTTAAAATAGAACAAAGAATCTTGTTGAACATTTTATTAATATTTTAAACACATCACTTTAGTATACATAATAAACAAATGCGCACTTATATAATAGATATGTAAAAACCTAGTGATAGTATTAAATTAAACAGAAAGCTAGCTATATCATAAATGCTAGAACTATCCTATTTTGTTATTCTCTTTAACACTAGCATATAGCAATACTATATATTATTTTTGTTGATGATTCAACATTCATAACATTTGACATCACTTGATACTGCAAAATATATATATATATATTTGGAAGAAATACTATTAATTTTTATATAATAAAAAGTCATCACAACAATTAATGTATAAACATTATAAATAGATATTTTTATTTGTCTTCATTTGAAATCACATATAAAAGTGAATAATTTTCTCATGCATGCAACCACTTTTTGTCTATTCAATATTATTGATCAAATTTAGTATTGTTTGTTTTTCTCTGTCTAAGTAATTTGTCTATTTTAAAAATATAAATATAAACTAATTTATTTTTGTGAAAATAAATACATCATAACTTTTACTGAAAAAGTATAAAATGTCCAACATAACAACATATGTTATCTTGAAGTTTCCCATGGTAAGAAATTAAGTGATATTGGATAGAGTGAATGTTATGTGTGAGTTCGATGCAAGGTGGTAGGAATTTATATAGTGACTATTAAAAAATATTTTTAAGGTTTTTGAGTTTGGTTGTGGTTAATGTTTAATTTAAAATATGAGCTTTATGTTTAGTCTCTAGTTATGAGGTAAGGGAGAAGCGCTAGACAATTTTTAAATAGACACTTTGAACCTGCTCTTTCTAAATAAGCGGTACCGAATATATTGTTCTATACTTATGTTACATCACTATTATTATGAAAACATTTATATTATTTAAAACTGATTTTTATAATATAATATTTAGATTTTAGGAGATAGAGTTCAATGCAAGTTAAAATAGAACAAAGAATCTTGTTGAACATTTTATTAATATTTTAAACACATCACTTTAGTATACATAATAAACAAATGCGCACTTATATAATAAATATGTAAAAACCTAGTGATAGTATTAAATTAAACAGAAAGCTAGCTCTATCATAAATGCTAGAACTATCCTATTTTGTTATTCTCTTTAACACTAGCATATAGCAATACTATATATTATTTTTGTTGATGATTCAACATTCATAACATTTGACATCACTTGATACTGCAAAAAATATATATATAATTGGAAGAAATACTATTAATTTTTATATAATAAAAAGTCATCACAACAATTAATGTATAAACATTATAAATAGATATTTTTATTTGTCTTCATTTGAAATCACATATAAAAGTGAATAATTTTCTCATGCATTCAACCACTTTGTGTCTATTCCATATTATTGATCAAATTTAGTATTGTTTGTTTTTCTCTGTCTAAGTAATTTGTCTATTTTAAAAATATAAATATAAACTAATTTATTTTTGTGAAAATAAATACATCATAACTTTTACTGAAAAAGTATAAAATGTTCAACATAACAACATATGTTATCTTGAAGTTTCCCATGGTAAGAAATTAAGTGATATTGGATAGAGTGAATGTTATGTGTGAGTTCGATGCAAGGTGGTAGGAATTTATATAGTGACTATTAAAAAATATTTTTAAGGTTTTTGAGTTTGGTTGTGGTTAATGTTTAATTTGAAATATGAGCTTTATGTTTAGTCTCTAGTTATGAGGTAAGGGAGAAGCGCTAGACAATTTTTAAATAGACACTATGAACCTGCTCTTTCTAAATAAGCGGTACCGAATATATTGTTCTATTCTTATGTTACATCACTATTATTATGAAAACATTTATATTACTTAAAACTGATTTTTATAATATAATATTTAGATTTTAGGAGATAGAGTTCAATGCAAGTTAAAATAGAACAAAGAATCTTGTTGAACATTTTATTAATATTTTAAACACATCACTTTAGTATACATAATAAACAAATGCGCACTTATATAATAGATATGTAAAAACCTAGTGATAGTATTAAATTAAACAGAAAGCTAGCTATATCATAAATGCTAGAACTATCCTATCTTGTTATTCTCTTTAACACTAGCATATAGCAATACTATATATTATTTTTGTTGATGATTCAACATTCATAACATTTGACATCACTTGATACTACAAAAAATATATATATATATAATTTGAAGAAATACTATTAATTTTTATATAATAAAAAGTCATCACAACAATTAATGTATAAACATTATAAATAGATATTTTTATTTGTCTTCATTGGAAATCACATATAAAAGTGAATAATTTTCTCATGCATGCAACCACTTTTTATCTATTCCATATTATTGATCAAATTTAGTATTGTTTGTTTTTCTCTGTCTAAGTAATTTGTCTATTTTAAAAATATAAATATAAACTAATTTATTTTTGTGAAAATAAATACATCATAACTTTTACTGAAAAAGTATAAAATGTTCAACATAACAACATATGTTATCTTGAAGTTTCCCATGGTAAGAAATTAAGTGATATTGGATAGAGTGAATGTTATGTGTGAGTTCGATGCAAGGTGGTAGGAATTTATATAGTGACTATTAAAAAATATTTTTAAGGTTTTTGAGTTTGGTTGCGGTTAATGTTTAATTTGAAATATGAGCTTTATGTTTAGTCTCTAGTTATGAGGTAAGGGAGAAGCGCTAGACAATTTTTAAATAGACACTTTGAAGCTTCTCTTTCTAAATAAGCGGTACCGAATATATTGTTCTATTCTTATGTTACATCACTATTATTATGAAAACATTTATATTATTTAAAACTAATTTTTATAATATAACATTTAGATTTTAGGAGATAGAGTTCAATGCAAGTTAAAATAGAACAAAGAATCTTGTTGAACATTTTATTAATATTTTAAACACATCACTTTAGTATACATAATAAACAAATGCGCACTTATATAATAGATATGTAAAAACCTAGTGATAGTATTAAATTAAACAGAAAACTAGCTCTATCATAAATGTTAGAACTATCCTCTTTCGTTATTCTCTTTAACACTAGCATATAGCAATACTATATATTATTTTTGTTGAAGATTCAACATTCATAACATTCGACATCACTTGATACTGCAAAAAAAATATATAATAGGAAGAAATAAAATTATTTTTTATATAATAAAAAGTCATCACAACATTCAACGTATAAACATTATAAATAGATATTTTTATTTGTCTTCATCTGAAATCACATATAAAAGTAAATAATTTTCTCATGCATGCAACCACTTTTTGTCTATTCCATATTATTGATCAATTTTACTATTGTTTGTTTTTCTCTTTCTAAGTAATTTGTCTATTTTAAAAATATAAATATAAACCAATTTATTTTTGTGAAAATAAATACATCATTACTTTTACTGAAAAAGTATAAAATGTCCAACATAACAACATATGTTATCTTGAAGTTTCCCATGGTAAGAAATTAAGTGATATTGGATAGAGTGAATGTTATGTGTGAGTTCGATGCAAGGTGGTAGGAATTTATATAGTGACTATTAAAAAATATTTTTAAGGTTTTTGAGTTTGGTTGCGGTTAATGTTTAATTTGAAATATGAGCTTTATGTTTAGTATCTAGTTATGAGGTAAGGGAGAAGCGCTAGACAATTTTTAAATAGACACTTTGAAGCTGCTCTTTCTAAATAAGCGGTACCGAATATATTGTTCTATTCTTATGTTACATCACTATTATTATGAAAACATTTATATTATTTAAAACTGATTTTTATAATATAACATTTAGATTTTAGGAGATAGAGTTCAATGCAAGTTAAAATAGAACAAAGAATGTTGTTGAACATTTTATTAATATTTTAAACACATCACTTTAGTATACATAATAAACAAATGCGCACTTATATAATAGATATGTAAAAACCTAGTGATAGTATTAAATTAAACAGAAAACTAGCTCTATCATAAATGTTAGAACTATCCTCTTTCGTTATTCTCTTTAACACTAGCATATAGCAATACTATATATTATTTTTGTTGAAGATTCAACATTCATAACATTTGACATCACTTGATACTGCAAAAAATATATATATAATAGGAAGAAATACAATTATTTTTTATATAATAAAAAGTCATCACAACATTCAATGTATAAAAATTATAAATAGATATTTTTATTTGTCTTCATTTGAAATCACATATAAAAGTAAATAATTTTCTCATGCATGCAACCACTTTTTGTCTATTCCATATTATTGATCAATTTTACTATTGTTTGTTTTTCTCTTTCTAAGTAATTTGTCTATTTTAAAAATATAAATATAAACCAATTTATTTTTGTGAAAATAAATACATCATAACTTTTACTGAAAAAGTATAAAATGTCCAACATAATAACATATGTTATCTTGAAGTTTCCCATGGTAAGAAATTAAGTGATATTGGATAGAGTGAATGTTATGTGTGAGTTCGATGCAAGGTGGTAGGAATTTATATAGTGACTATTAAAAAATATTTTTAAGGTTTTTGAGTTTGGTTGTGGTTAATGTTTAAATTGAAATATGAGCTTTATGTTTAGTCTCTAGTTATGAGGTAAGGGAGAAGCGCTAGACAATTTTTAAATAGACACTTTGAAGCTGCTCTTACTAAATAAGCGGTACCGAATATATTGTTCTATTCTTATGTTACATCACTATTATTATGAAAACATTTATATTATTTAAAACTGATTTTTATAATATAATATTTAGATTTTAGGAGATAGAGTTCAATGCAAGTTAAAATAGAACAAAGAATCTTGTTGAACATTTTATTAATATTTTAAACACATCACTTTAGTATACATAATAAACAAATGCGCACTTATATAATAGATATGTAAAAACCTAGTGATAGTATTAAATTAAACAGAAAACTAGCTCTATCATAAATGCTAGAACTATCCTCTTTCGTTATTCTCTTTAACACTAGCATATAGCAATACTATATATTATTTTTGTTGAAGATTCAACATTCATAACATTTGACATCACTTGATACTGCAAAAAAAAATATAATAGGAAGAAATAAAATTATTTTTTATATAATAAAAAGTCATCACAACATTCAACGTATAAACATTATAAATAGATATTTTTATTTGTCTTCATCTGAAATCACATATAAAAGTAAATAATTTTCTCATGCATGCAACCACTTTTTGTCTATTCCATATTATTGATCAATTTTACTATTGTTTGTTTTTCTCTTTCTAAGTAATTTGTCTATTTTAAAAATATAAATATAAACCAATTTATTTTTGAGAAAATAAATACATCATAACTTTTACTGAAAAAGTATAAAATGTCCAACATAACAACATATGTTATCTTGAAGTTTCCCATGGTAAGAAATTAAGTGATATTGGATAGAGTGAATGTTATGTGTGAGTTCGATGCAAGGTGGTAGGAATTTATATAGTGACTATTAAAAAATATTTTTAAGGTTTTTGAGTTTGGTTGTGGTTAATGTTTAATTTAAAATATGAGCTTTATGTTTAGTATCTAGTTATGAGGTAAGGGAGAAGCGCTAGACAATTTTTAAATAGACACTTTGAAGCTGCTCTTTCTAAATAAGCGGTACCGAATATATTGTTCTATTCTTATGTTACATCACTATTATTATGAAAACATTTATATTATTTAAAACTGATTTTTATAATATAACATTTAGATTTTAGGAGATAGAGTTCAATGCAAGTTAAAATAGAACAAAGAATGTTGTTGAACATTTTATTAATATTTTAAACACATCACTTTAGTATACATAATAAACAAATGCGCACTTATATAATAGATATGTAAAAACCTAGTGATAGTATTAAATTAAACAGAAAACTAGCTCTATCATAAATGTTAGAACTATCCTCTTTCGTTATTCTCTTTAACACTAGCATATAGCAATACTATATATTATTTTTGTTGAAGATTCAACATTCATAACATTTGACATCACTTGATACTGCAAAAAAAAAAAAAAATAGGATGTGTTTAATTTATGTGTGAGTTCGATGCAAGGTGGTAGGAATTTATTTAGTGACTATTAAAAAATATTTTTAAGGTTTTTGAGTTTGGTTGCGGTTAATGTTTAATTTGAAATATGAGCTTTATGTTTAGTCTCTAGTTATGAGGTAAGGGAGAAGCGCTAGACAATTTTTAAATAAACACTTTGAAGCTGCTCTTTCTAAATAAGCGGTACCGAATATATTGTTCTATTCTTATGTTACATCACTATTATTATGAAAACATTTATATTATTTAAAACTGATTTTTATAATATAATATTTAGATTTTAGGAGATAGAGTTCAATGCAAGTTAAAATAGAACAAAGAATCTTGTTGAACATTTTATTAATATTTTAAACACATCACTTTAGTATACATAATAAACAAATGCGCACTTATATAATAGATATGTAAAAACCTAGTGATAGTATTAAATTAAACAGAAAACTAGCTCTATCATAAATGCTAGAACTATCCTCTTTCGTTATTCTCTTTAACACTAGCATACAACAATAATATATATTATTTTTGTTGAAGATTCAACATTCATAACATTTGAAATCACTTGATACTGCAAAAAAAATATATATAATAGGAAGAAATACAATTATTTTTTATATAATAAAAAGTCATCACAACATTCAATGTATAAAAATTATAAATAGATATTTTTATTTGTCTTCATTTGAAATCACATATAAAAGTAAATAATTTTCTCATGCATGCAACCACTTTTTGTCTATTCCATATTATTGATCAATTTTACTATTGTTTGTTTTTCTCTTTCTAAGTAATTTGTCTATTTTAAAAATATAAATATAAACCAATTTATTTTTGTGAAAATAAATACATCATAACTTTTACTGAAAAAGTATAAAATGTCCAACATAATAACATATGTTATCTTGAAGTTTCCCATGGTAAGAAATTAAGTGATATTGGATAGAGTGAATGTTATGTGTGAGTTCGATGCAAGGTGGTAGGAATTTATATAGTGACTATTAAAAAATATTTTTAAGGTTTTTGAGTTTGGTTGTGGTTAATGTTTAAATTGAAATATGAGCTTTATGTTTAGTCTCTAGTTATGAGGTAAGGGAGAAGCGCTAGACAATTTTTAAATAGACACTTTGAAGCTGCTCTTACTAAATAAGCGGTACCGAATATATTGTTCTATTCTTATGTTACATCACTATTATTATGAAAACATTTATATTATTTAAAACTGATTTTTATAATATAATATTTAGATTTTAGGAGATAGAGTTCAATGCAAGTTAAAATAGAACAAAGAATCTTGTTGAACATTTTATTAATATTTTAAACACATCACTTTAGTATACATAATAAACAAATGCGCACTTATATAATAGATATGTAAAAACCTAGTGATAGTATTAAATTAAACAGAAAACTAGCTCTATCATAAATGCTAGAACTATCCTCTTTCGTTATTCTCTTTAACACTAGCATATAGCAATACTATATATTATTTTTGTTGAAGATTCAACATTCATAACATTTGACATCACTTGATACTGCAAAAAAAAATATAATAGGAAGAAATAAAATTATTTTTTATATAATAAAAAGTCATCACAACATTCAACGTATAAACATTATAAATAGATATTTTTATTTGTCTTCATCTGAAATCACATATAAAAGTAAATAATTTTCTCATGCATGCAACCACTTTTTGTCTATTCCATATTATTGATCAATTTTACTATTGTTTGTTTTTCTCTTTCTAAGTAATTTGTCTATTTTAAAAATATAAATATAAACCAATTTATTTTTGTGAAAATAAATACATCATAACTTTTACTGAAAAAGTATAAAATGTCCAACATAACAACATATGTTATCTTGAAGTTTCCCATGGTAAGAAATTAAGTGATATTGGATAGAGTGAATGTTATGTGTGAGTTCGATGCAAGGTGGTAGGAATTTATATAGTGACTATTAAAAAATATTTTTAAGGTTTTTGAGTTTGGTTGTGGTTAATGTTTAATTTAAAATATGAGCTTTATGTTTAGTCTCTAGTTATGAGGTAAGGGAGAAGCGCTAGACAATTTTTAAATAGACACTTTGAACCTCCTCTTTCTAAATAAGCGGTACCGAATATATTGTTCTATACTTATGTTACATCACTATTATTATGAAAACATTTATATTATTTAAAACTGATTTTTATAATATAATATTTAGATTTTAGGAGATAGAGTTCAATGCAAGTTAAAATAGAACAAAGAATCTTGTTGAACATTTTATTAATATTTTAAACACATCACTTTAGTATACATAATAAACAAATGCGCACTTATATAATAAATATGTAAAAACCTAGTGATAGTATTAAATTAAATAGAAAGCTAGCTCTATCATAAATGCTAGAACTATCCTATTTTGTTATTCTCTTTAACACTAGCATATAACAATACTATGTATTATTTTTGTTGATGATTCAACATTCATAACATTTGACATCACATGATACTGCAAAAAATATATATATAATTGGAAGAAATACTATTAATTTTTATATAATAAAAAGTCATCACAACAATTAATGTATAAACATTATAAATAGATATTTTTATTTGTCTTCATTTGAAATCACATATAAAAGTGAATAATTTTCTCATGCATGCAACCACTTTTTGTCTATTCCATATTATTGATCAAATTTAGTATTGTTTGTTTTTCTCTGTCTAAGTAATTTGTCTATTTTAAGAATATAAATATAAACTAATTTATTTTTGTGAAAATAAATACATCATAACTTTTACTGAAAAAGTATAAAATGTTCAACATAACAACATATGTTATCTTGAAGTTTCCCATGGTAAGAAATTAAGTGATATTGGATAGAGTGAATGTTATGTGTGAGTTCGATGCAAGGTGGTAGGAATTTATATAGTGACTATTAAAAAATATTTTTAAGGTTTTTGAGTTTGGTTGTGGTTAATGTTTAATTTAAAATATGAGCTTTATGGTTAGTCTCTAGTTATGAGGTAAGGGAGAAGCGCTAGACAATTTTTAAATAGACACTTTGAACCTGCTCTTTCTAAATAAGCAGTACCGAATATATTGGTCTATTCTTATGTTACATCACTATTATTATGAAAACATTTATATTACTTAAAACTGATTTTATAATATAATATTTAGATTTTAGGAGATAGAGTTCAATGCAAGTTAAAATAGAACAAAGAATCTTGTTGAACATTTTATTAATATTTTAAACACATCACTTTAGTATACATAATAAACAAATGCGCACTTATATAATGGATATGTAAAAACCTAGTGATAGTATTAAATTATACAGAAAGCTAGCTATATCATAAATGCTAGAACTATCCTATTTTGTTATTCTCTTTAACACTAGCATATAGCAATACTATATATTATTTTTGTTGATGATTCAACATTCATAACATTTGACATCACTTGATACTGCAAAAAATATATATATAATTGGAAGAAATACTATTAATTTTTATATAATAAAAAGTCATCACAACAATTAATGTATAAACATTATAAATAGATATTTTTATTTGTCTTCATTTGAAATCACATATAAAAGTGAATAATTTTCTCATGCATTCAACCACTTTTTGTCTATTCCATATTATTGATCAAATTTAGTATTGTTTGTTTTTCTCTGTCTAAGTAATTTGTCTATTTTAAGAATATAAATATAAACTAATTTATTTTTGTGAAAATAAATACATCATAACTTTTACTGAAAAAGTATAAAATGTTCAACATAACAACATATGTTATCTTGAAGTTTCCCATGGTAAGAAATTAAGTGATATTGGATAGAGTGAATGTTATGTGTGAGTTCGATGCAAGGTGGTAGGAATTTATATAGTGACTATTAAAAAATATTTTTAAGGTTTTTGAGTTTGGTTGTGGTTAATGTTTAATTTAAAATATGAGCTTTATGGTTAGTCTCTAGTTATGAGGTAAGGGAGAAGCGCTAGACAATTTTTAAATAGACACTTTGAACCTGCTCTTTCTAAATAAGCAGTACCGAATATATTGGTCTATTCTTATGTTACATCACTATTATTATGAAAACATTTATATTACTTAAAACTGATTTTATAATATAATATTTAGATTTTAGGAGATAGAGTTCAATGCAAGTTAAAATAGAACAAAGAATCTTGTTGAACATTTTATTAATATTTTAAACACATCACTTTAGTATACATAATAAACAAATGCGCACTTATATAATAGATATGTAAAAACCTAGTGATAGTATTAAATTATACAGAAAGCTAGCTATATCATAAATGCTAGAACTATCCTATTTTGTTATTCTCTTTAACACTAGCATATAGCAATACTATATATTATTTTTGTTGATGATTCAACATTCATAACATTTGACATCACTTGATACTGCAAAATATATATATATATATTTGGAAGAAATACTATTAATTTTTAAATAATAAAAAGTCATCACAACAATTAATGTATAAACATTATAAATAGATATTTTTATTTGTCTTCATTTGAAATCACATATAAAAGTGAATAATTTTCTCATGCATGCAACCACTTTTTGTCTATTAAATATTATTGATCAAATTTAGTATTGTTTGTTTTTCTCTGTCTAAGTAATTTGTCTATTTTAAAAATATAAATATAAACTAATTTATTTTTGTGAAAATAAATACATCATAACTTTTACTGAAAAAGTATAAAATGTCCAACATAACAACATATGTTATTTTGAAGTTTCCCATGGTAAGAAATTAAGTGATATTGGATAGAGTGAATGTTATGTGTGAGTTCGATGCAAGGTGGTAGGAATTTATATAGTGACTATTAAAAAATATTTTTAAGGTTTTTGAGTTTGGTTGTGGTTAATGTTTAATTTGAAATATGAGCTTTATGTTTAGTCTCTAGTTATGAGGTAAGGGAGAAGCGCTAGACAATTTTTAAATAGACACTTTGAACCTGCTCTTTCTAAATAAGCGGTACCGAATATATTGTTCTATTCTTATGTTACATCACTATTATTATGAAAACATTTATATTACTTAAAACTGTTTTTTATAATATAATATTTAGATTTTAGGAGATAGAGTTCAATGCAAGTTAAAATAGAACAAAGAATCTTGTTGAACATTTTATTAATATTTTAAACACATCACTTTAGTATACATAATAAACAAATGCGCACTTATATAATAGATATGTGAAAACCTAGTGATAGTATTAAATTAAACAGAAAGCTAGCTATATCATAAATGCTAGAACTATCCTATTTTGTTATTCTCTTTAACACTAGCATATAGCAATACTATATATTATTTTTGTTGATGATTCAACATTCATAACATTTGACATCACTTGATACTGCAAAATATATATATATATAATTGGAAGAAATACTATTAATTTTTATATAATAAAAAGTCATCACAACAATTAATGTATAAACATTATAAATAGATATTTTTATTTGTCTTCATTTGAAATCACATATAAAAGTGAATAATTTTCTCATGCATGCAACCACTTTTTGTCTATTCCATATTATTTGATCAAATTTAGTATTGTTTGTTTTTCTTTGTCTAAGTAATTTGTCTATTTTAAAAATATAAATATAAACTAATTTATTTTTGTGAAAATAAATACATCATAACTTTTACTGAAAAAGTATAAAATGTTCAACATAACAACATATGTTATCTTGAAGTTTCCCATGGTAAGAAATTAAGTGATATTGCATAGAGTGAATGTTATGTGTGAGTTCGATGCAAGGTGGTAGGAATTTATATAGTGACTATTAAAAAATATTTTTAAGGTTTTTGAGTTTGGTTGTGGTTAATGTTTAATTTGAAATATGAGCTTTATGTTTAGTCTCTAGTTATGAGGTAAGGGAGAAGCGCTAGACAATTTTTAAATAGACACTTTGAACCTGCTCTTTCTAAATAAGCGGTACCGAATATATTGTTCTATTCTTATGTTACATCACTATTATTATGAAAACATTTATATTATTTATAACTGATTTTTATAATATAATATTTAGATTTTAGGAGATAGAGTTCAATGCAAGTTAAAATAGAACAAAGAATCTTGTTGAACATTTTATTAATATTTTAAACACATCACTTTAGTATACATAATAAACAAATGCGCACTTATATAATAGATATGTAAAAACCTAGTGATAGTATTAAATTAAACAGAAAGCTAGCTCTACCATAAATGCTAGAACTATCCTATTTTGTTATTCTCTTTAACACTAGCATATAGCAATACTATATATTATTTTTGTTGATGATTCAACATTCATAACATTTGACATCACTTGATACTGCAAAAAATATATATATATATAATTGGAAGAAATACTATTAATTTTTATATAATAAAAAGTCATCACAACAATTATTGTATAAACATTATAAATAGATATTTTTATTTGTCTTCATTTGAAATCACATATAAAAGTGAATAATTTTCTCATGCATGCAACCACTTTTTGTCTATTCCATATTATTGATCAAATTTAGTATTGTTTGTTTTTCTCTGTCTAAGTAATTTGTCTATTTTAAGAATATAAATATAAACTAATTTATTTTTGTGAAAATAAATACATCATAACTTTTACTGAAAAAGTATAAAATGTTCAACATAACAACATATGTTATCTTGAAGTTTCCCATGGTAAGAAATTAAGTGATATTGGATAGAGTGAATGTTATGTGTGAGTTCGATGCAAGGTGGTAGGAATTTATATAGTGACTATTAAAAAATATTTTTAAGGTTTTTGAGTTTTGTTGTGGTTAATGTTTAATTTAAAATATGAGCTTTATGTTTAGTCTCTAGTTATGAGGTAAGGGAGAAGCGCTAGACAATTTTTAAATAGACACTTTGAAGCTGCTCTTTCTAAATAAGCGGTACCGAATATATTGTTCTATTCTTATGTTACATCACTATTATTATGAAAACATTTATATTATTTAAAACTGATTTTTATAATATAATATTTAGATTTTAGGAGATAGAGTTCAATGCAAGTTAAAATAGAACAAAGAATCTTGTTGAACATTTTATTAATATTTTAAACACATCACTTTAGTATACATAATAAACAAATGCGCACTTATATAATAGATATGTAAAAACCTAGTGATAGTATTAAATTAAACAGAAAGCTAGCTCTATCATAAATGCTAGAACTATCCTATTTTGTTATTCTCTTTAAAACTAGCGTATGTCAATACTATATATTATTTTTGTTGAAGATTCAACATTCATAACATTTGACATCACTTGATACTGCAAAAAATATATATATATATATAATTGGAAGAAATACTATTAATTTTTATATAATAAAAAGTCATCACAACAATTATTGTATAAACATTATAAATAGATATTTTTATTTGTCTTCATTTGAAATCACATATAAAAGTGAATAATTTTCTCATGCATGCAACCACTTTTTGTCTATTCCATATTATTGATCAAATTTAGTATTGTTTGTTTTTCTCTGTCTAAGAAATTTGTCTATTTTAAGAATATAAATATAAACTAATTTATTTTTGTGAAAATAAATACATCATAACTTTTCATGAAAAAGTATAAAATGTTCAACATAACAACATATGTTATCTTGAAGTTTCCCATGGTAAGAAATTAAGTGATATTGGATAGAGTGAATGTTATGTGTGAGTTCGATGCAAGGTGGTAGGAATTTATATAGTGACTATTAAAAAATATTTTTAAGGTATTTGAGTTTGGTTGTGGTTAATGTTTAATTTAAAATATGAGCTTTATGTTTAGTCTCTAGTTATGAGGTAAGGGAGAAGCGCTAGACATTTTTTAAATAGACACTTTGAACCTGCTCTTTCTAAATAAGCGGTACCGAATATATTGTTCTATTCTTATGTTACATCACTATTATTATGAAAACATTTATATTACTTAAAACTGATTTTTATAATATAATATTTAGATTTTAGGATATAGAGTTCAATGCAAGTTAAAATAGAACAAAGAATCTTGTTGAACATTTTATTAATATTTTAAACACATCACTTTAGTATACATAATAAACAAATGCGCACTTATATAATAGATATGTAAAAACCTAGTGATAGTATTAAATTAAACTGAAAGCTAGCTCTATCATAAATGCTAGAACTATCCTATTTTGTTATTCTCTTTAACACTAGCGTATAGCAATACTATATATTATTTTTGTTGAAGATTCAACATTCATAACATTTGACATCACTTGATACTGCAAAAAATATATATATAATTGGAAGAAATACTATTAATTTTTATATAATAAAAAGTCATCACAACAATTAATGTATAAACATTATAAATAGATATTTTTATTTGTCTTCATTTGAAATCACATATAAAAGTGAATAATTGTCTCTTGCATGCAACCACTTTTTGTCTATTCCATATTATTGATCAAATTTAGTATTGTTTGTTTTTATCTGTCTAAGTAATTTTTCTATTTTAAAAATATAAATATAAACTAATTTATTTTTGTGAAAATAAATACATCATAACTTGTACTGAAAAAGTATAAAATGTTCAACATAACAACATATGTTATCTTGAAGTTTCCCATGGTAAGAAATTAAGTGATATTGGATAGAGTGAATGTTATGTGTGAGTTCGATGCAAGGTGGTAGGAATTTATATAGTGACTATTAAAAAACATTTTTAAGGTTTTTGAGTTTGGTTGTGGTTAATGTTTAATTTAAAATATGAGCTTTATGTTTAGTCTCTAGTTATGAGGTAAGGGAGAAGCGCTAGACAATTTTTAAATAGACACTTTGAACCTGCTCTTTCTAAATAAGCGGTACCGAATATATTGTTCTATACTTATGTTACATCACTATTATTATGAAAACATTTATATTATTTAAAACTGATTTTTATAATATAATATTTAGATTTTAGGAGATAGAGTTCAATGCAAGTTAAAATAGAACAAAGAATCTTGTTGAACATTTTATTAATATTTTAAACACATCACTTTAGTATACATAATAAACAAATGCGCACTTATATAATAAATATGTAAAAACCTAGTGATAGTATTAAATTAAACAGAAAGCTAGCTCTATCATAAATGCTAGAACTATCCTATTTTGTTATTCTCTTTAACACTAGCATATAGCAATACTATATATTATTTTTGTTGATGATTCGACATTCATAACATTTGACGTCACTTGATACTGCAAAAAATATATATATAATTGGAAGAAATACTATTAATTTTTATATAATAAAAAGTCATCACAACAATTAATGTATAAACATTATAAATAGATATTTTTATTTGTCTTCATTTGAAATCACATATAAAATTGAATAATTTTCTCATGCATGCAACCACTTTTTGTCTATTCCATATTATTGATCAAATTTAGTATTGTTTGTTTTTCTCTATCTAAGTAATTTGTCTATTTTAAGAATATAAATATAAACTAATTTATTTTTGTGAAAATAAATACATCATAACTTTTACTGAAAAAGTATAAAATGTACAACATAACAACATATGTTATCTTGAAGTTTCCCATGGTAAGTAATTAAGTGATATTGGATAGAGTGAATGTTATGTGTGAGTTCGATACAAGGTGGTAGGAATTTATATAGTGACTATTAAAAAATATTTTTAAGGTTTTTGAGTTTGGTTGTGGTTAATGTTTAATTTAAAATATGAGCTTTATGTTTAGTCTCTAGTTATGAGGTAAGGGAGAAGCGCTAGACAATTTTTAAATAGACACTTTGAACCTGCTCTTTCTAAATAAGCGGTACCGAATATATTGTTCTATACTTATGTTACATCACTATTATTATGAAAACATTTATATTATTTAAAACTGATTTTTATAATATAATATTTAGATTTTAGGAGATAGAGTTCAATGCAAGTTAAAATAGAACAAAGAATCTTGTTGAACATTTTATTAATATTTTAAACACATCACTTTAGTATACATAATAAACAAATGCGCACTTATATAATAAATATGTAAAAACCTAGTGATAGTATTAAATTAAACAGAAAGCTAGATCTATCATAAATGCTAGAACTATCCTATTTTGTTATTCTCTTTAACACTAGCATATAGCAATACTATATATTATTTTTGTTGATGATTCGACATTCATAACATTTGACGTCACTTGATACTGCAAAAAATATATATATAATTGGAAGAAATACTATTAATTTTTATATAATAAAAAGTCATCACAACAATTAATGTATAAACATTATAAATAGATATTTTTATTTGTCTTCATTTGAAATCACATATAAAAGTGAATAATTTTCTCATGCATGCAACCACTTTTGGTCTATTCCATATTATTGATCAAATTTAGTATTGTTTGTTTTTCTCTGTCTAAGTAATTTGTCTATTTTAAAAATATAAATATAAACTAATTTATTTTTGTGAAAATAAATACATCATAACTTTTACTGAAAAAGTATAAAATGTTCAACATAACAACATATGTTATCTTGAAGTTTTCCATGGTAAGAAATTAAGTGATATTGGATAGAGTGAATGTTATGTGTGAGTTCGATGCAAGGTGGTAGGAATTTATATAGTGACTATTAAAAAATATTTCTAAGGTTTTTGAGTTTGGTTGTGGTTAATGTTTAATTTGAAATATGGGCTTTATGTTTAGTCTCTAGTTATGAGGTAAGGGAGAAGCGCTAGACAATTTTTAAATAGACACTTTGAACCTGCTCTTTCTAAATAAGCGGTACCGAATATATTGTTCTATTCTTATGTTACATCACTATTATTATGAAAACATTTATATTACTTAAAACTGATTTTTATAATATAATATTTAGATTTTAGGAGATAGAGTTCAATGCAAGTTAAAATAGAACAAAGAATCTTGTTGAACATTTTATTAATATTTTAAACACATCACTTTAGTATACATAATAAACAAATGCGCACTTATATAATAGATATGTAAAAACCTAGTGATAGTATTAAATTAAACAGAAAGCTAGCTATATCATAAATGCTAGAACTATCCTATTTTGTTATTCTCTTTAACACTAGCATATAGCAATACTATATATTATTTTTGTTGATGATTCAACATTCTTAACATTTGACATCACTTGATACTGCAAAAAATATAGATATATAATTGGAAGAAATACTATTAATTTTTATATAATAAAAAGTCATCACAACAATTAATGTATAAACATTATAAATAGATATTTTTATTTGTCTTCATTTGAAATCACATATAAAAGTGAATAATTTTCTCATGCATGCAACCACTTTTTGTCTATTCCATATTATTGATCAAATTTAGTATTGTTTGTTTTTCTTTGTCTAAGTAATTTGTCTATTTTAAAAATATAAATATAAACTAATTTATTTTTGTGAAAATAAATACATCATAACTTTTACTGAAAAAGTATAAAATGTTCAACATAACAACATATGTTATCTTGAAGTTTCCCATGGTAAGAAATTAAGTGATATTGCATAGAGTGAATGTTATGTGTGAGTTCGATGCAAGGTGGTAGGAATTTATATAGTGACTATTAAAAAATATTTTTAAGGTTTTTGAGTTTGGTTGTGGTTAATGTTTAATTTGAAATATGAGCTTTATGTTTAGTCTCTAGTTATGAGGTAAGGGAGAAGCGCTAGACAATTTTTAAATAGACACTTTGAAGCTGCTCTTTCTAAATAAGCGGTACCGAATATATTGTTCTATTCTTATGTTACATCACTATTATTATGAAAACATTTATATTATTTATAACTGATTTTTATAATATAATATTTAGATTTTAGGAGATAGAGTTCAATGCAAGTTAAAATAGAACAAAGAATCTTGTTGAACATTTTATTAATATTTTAAACACATCACTTTAGTATACATAATAAACAAATGCGCACTTATATAATAGATATGTAAAAACCTAGTGATAGTATTAAATTAAACAGAAAGCTAGCTCTATCATAAATGCTAGAACTATCCTATTTTGTTATTCTCTTTAACACTAGCATATAGCAATACTATATATTATTTTTGTTGATGATTCAACATTCATAACATTTGACATCACTTGATACTGCAAAAAATATATATATATATATATATAATTGGAAGAAATACTATTAATTTTTATATAATAAAAAGTCATCACAACAATTATTGTATAAACATTATAAATAGATATTTTTATTTGTCTTCATTTGAAATCACATATAAAAGTGAATAATTTTCTCATGCATGCAACCACTTTTTGTCTATTCCATATTATTGATCAAATTTAGTATTGTTTGTTTTTCTCTGTCTAAGTAATTTGTCTATTTTAAGAATATAAATATAAACTAATTTATTTTTGTGAAAATAAATACATCATAACTTTTACTGAAAAAGTATAAAATGTTCAACATAACAACATATGTTATCTTGAAGTTTCCCATGGTAAGAAATTAAGTGATATTGGATAGAGTGAATGTTATGTGTGAGTTCGATGCAAGGTGGTAGGAATTTATATAGTGACTATTAAAAAATATTTTTAAGGTTTTTGAGTTTTGTTGTGGTTAATGTTTAATTTAAAATATGAGCTTTATGTTTAGTCTCTAGTTATGAGGTAAGGGAGAAGCGCTAGACAATTTTTAAATAGACACTTTGAAGCTGCTCTTTCTAAATAAGCGGTACCGAATATATTGTTCTATTCTTATGTTACATCACTATTATTATGAAAACATTTATATTATTTAAAACTGATTTTTATAATATAATATTTAGATTTTAGGAGATAGAGTTCAATGCAAGTTAAAATAGAACAAAGAATCTTGTTGAACATTTTATTAATATTTTAAACACATCACTTTAGTATACATAATAAACAAATGCGCACTTATATAATAGATATGTAAAAACCTAGTGATAGTATTAAATTAAACAGAAAGCTAGCTCTATCATAAATGCTAGAACTATCCTATTTTGTTATTCTCTTTAAAACTAGCGTATATCAATACTATATATTATTTTTGTTGAAGATTCAACATTCATAACATTTGACATCACTTGATACTGCAAAAAAAATATATATATATATATATATATATAATTGGAAGAAATACTATTAATTTTTATATAATAAAAAGTCATCACAACAATTATTGTATAAACATTATAAATAGATATTTTTATTTGTCTTCATTTGAAATCACATATAAAAGTGAATAATTTTCTCATGCATGCAACCACTTTTTGTCTATTCCATATTATTGATCAAATTTAGTATTGTTTGTTTTTCTCTGTCTAAGAAATTTGTCTATTTTAAGAATATAAATATAAACTAATTTATTTTTGTGAAAATAAATACATCATAACTTTTCATGAAAAAGTATAAAATGTTCAACATAACAACATATGTTATCTTGAAGTTTCCCATGGTAAGAAATTAAGTGATATTGGATAGAGTGAATGTTATGTGTGAGTTCGATGCAAGGTGGTAGGAATTTATATAGTGACTATTAAAAAATATTTTTAAGGTATTTGAGTTTGGTTGTGGTTAATGTTTAATTTAAAATATGAGCTTTATGTTTAGTCTCTAGTTATGAGGTAAGGGAGAAGCGCTAGACATTTTTTAAATAGACACTTTGAACCTGCTCTTTCTAAATAAGCGGTACCGAATATATTGTTCTATTCTTATGTTACATCACTATTATTATGAAAACATTTATATTATTTAAAACTGATTTTTATAATATAATATTTAGATTTTAGGATATAGAGTTCAATGCAAGTTAAAATAGAACAAAGAATCTTGTTGAACATTTTATTAATATTTTAAACACATCACTTTAGTATACATAATAAACAAATGCGCACTTATATAATAGATATGTAAAAACCTAGTGATAATATTAAATTAAACTGAAAGCTAGCTTTATCATAAATGCTAGAACTATCCTATTTTGTTATTCTCTTTAACACTAGCGTATAGCAATACTATATATTATTTTTGTTGAAGATTCAACATTCATAACATTTGACATCACTTGATACTGCAAAAAATATATATATAATTGGAAGAAATACTATTAATTTTTATATAATAAAAAGTCATCACAACAATTAATGTATAAACATTATAAATAGATATTTTTATTTGTCTTCATTTGAAATCACATATAAAAGTGAATAATTGTCTCTTGCATGCAACCACTTTTTGTCTATTCCATATTATTGATCAAATTTAGTATTGTTTGTTTTTATCTGTCTAAGTAATTTTTCTATTTTAAAAATATAAATATAAACTAATTTATTTTTGTGAAAATAAATACATCATAACTTTTACTGAAAAAGTATAAAATGTTCAACATAACAACATATGTTATCTTGAAGTTTCCAATGGTAAGAAATTAAGTGATATTGGATAGAGTGAATGTTATGTGTGAGTTCGATGCAAGGTGGTAGGAATTTATATAGTGACTATTAAAAAATATTTTTAAGGTTTTTGAGTTTGGTTGTGGTTAATGTTTAATTTAAAATATGAGCTTTATGTTTAGTCTCTAGTTATGAGGTAAGGGAGAAGCGCTAGACAATTTTTAAATAGACACTTTGAACCTGCTCTTTCTAAATAAGCGGTACCGAGTATATTGTTCTATACTTATGTTACATCACTATTATTATGAAAACATTTATATTATTTAAAACTGATTTTTATAATATAATATTTAGATTTTAGGAGATAGAGTTCAATGCAAGTTAAAATAGAACAAAGAAACTTGTTGAACATTTTATTAATATTTTAAACACATCACTTTAGTATACATAATAAACAAATGCGCACTTATATAATAAATATGTAAAAACCTAGTGATAGTATTAAATTAAACAGAAAGCTAGCTCTATCATAAATGCTAGAACTATCCTATTTTGTTATTCTCTTTAACACTAGCATATAGCAATACTATATATTATTTTTGTTGATGATTCGACATTCATAACATTTGACGTCACTTGATACTGCAAAAAATATATATATAATTGGAAGAAATACTATTAATTTTTATATAATAAAAAGTCATCACAACAATTAATGTATAAACATTATAAATAGATATTTTTATTTGTCTTCATTTGAAATCACATATAAAAGTGAATAATTTTCTCATGCATGCAACCACTTTTTGTCTATTCCATATTATTGATCAAATTTAGTATTGTTTGTTTTTCTCTATCTAAGTAATTTGTCTATTTTAAGAATATAAATATAAACTAATTTATTTTTGTGAAAATAAATACATCATAACTTTTACTGAAAAAGTATAAAATGTACAACATAACAACATATCTTATCTTGAAGTTTCCCATGGTAAGTAATTAAGTGATATTGGATAGAGTGAATGTTATGTGTGAGTTCGACGCAAGGTGGTAGGAATTTATATAGTGACTATTAAAAATATTTTTAAGGTTTTTGAGTTTGGTTGTGGTTAATGTTTAATTTAAATTATGAGCTTTATGTTTAGTCTCTAGTTATGAGGTAAGGGAGAAGCGCTAGACAATTTTTAAATAGACACTTTGATCCTGCTCTTTCTAAATAAGCGGTACCGAATATATTGTTCTATTCTTATGTTACATCACTATTATTATGAAAACATTTATATTACTTAAAACTGATTTTTATAATATAATATTTAGATTTTAGGAGATAGAGTTCAATGCAAGTCAAAATAGAACAAAGAATCTTGTTGAACATTTTATTAATATTTTAAACACATCACTTTAGTATACATAATAAACAAATGCGCACTTATATAATAGATATGTAAAAACCTAGTGATAGTATTAAATTAAACAGAAAGCTAACTCTATCATAAATGCTAGAACTATCCTATTTTGTTATTCTCTTTAACACTAGCATATAGCAATACTATATATTATTTTTGTTGATGATTCGACATTCATAACATTTGACGTCACTTGATACTGCAAAAAATATAGATATATAATTGGAAGAAATACTATTAATTTTTATATAATAAAAAGTCATCACAACAATTAATGTATAAACATTATAAATAGATATTTTTATTTATCTTCATTTGAAATCACATATAAAAGTGAATAATTTTCTCATGCATGCAACCACTTTTGGTCTATTCCATATTATTGATCAAATTTAGTATTGTTTGTTTTTCTCTGTCTAAGTAATTTGTCTATTTTAAAAATATAAATATAAACTAATTTATTTTTGTGAAAATAAATACATCATAACTTTTACTGAAAAAGTATAAAATGTTCAACATAACAACATATGTTATCTTGAAGTTTCCCATGTTAAGAAATTAAGTGATATTGGATAGAGTGAATGTTATGTGTGAGTTCGATGCAAGGTGGTAGGAATTTATATAGTGACTATTAAAAAATATTTTTAAGGTTTTTGAGTTTGGTTGTGGTTAATGTTTAATTTGAAATATGAGCTTTATGTTTAGTCTCTAGTTATGAGGTAAGGGAGAAGCGCTAGACAATTTTTAAATAGACACTTTGAACCTGCTCTTTCTAAATAAGCGGTACCGAATATATTGTTCTATTCTTATGTTACATCACTATTATTATGAAAACATTTATATTACTTAAAACTGATTTTTATAATATAATATTTAGATTTTAGGAGATAGAGTTCAATGCAAGTTAAAATAGAACAAAGAATCTTGTTTAACATTTTATTAATATTTTAAACACATCACTTTAGTATACATAATAAACAAATGCGCACTTATATAATAGATATGTAAAAACCTAGTGATAGTATTAAATTAAACAGAAAGCTAGCTATATCATAAATGCTAGAACTATCCTATTTTGTTATTCTCTTTAACACTAGCATATAGCAATACTATATATTATTTTTGTTGATGATTCAACATTCATAACATTTGACATCACTTGATACTGCAAAAAAATATATATATATATATATATATAATTGGAAGAAATACTATTAATTTTTATATAATAAAAAGTCATCACAACAATTAATGTATAAACATTATAAATAGATATTTTTATTTGTCTTCATTTGAAATCACATATAAAAGTGAATAATTTTCTCATGCATGCAACCACTTTTTGTCTATTCCATATTATTGATCAAATTTAGTATTGTTTGTTTTTCTCTGTCTAAGTAATTTGTCTATTTTAAAAATATAAATATAAAGTAATTTATTTTTGTGAAAATAAATACATCATAACCTTTACTGAAAAAGTATAAAATGTCCAACATAACAACATATGTTATCTTGAAGTTTCCCATGGTAAGAAATTAAGTGATATTGGATAGAGTGAATGTTATGTGTGAGTTCGATGCAAGGTGGTAGGAATTTATATAGTGACTATTAAAAAATATTTTTAAGGTTTTTGAGTTTGGTTGTGGTTAATGTTTAATTTAAAATATGAGCTTTATGTTTAGTCTCTAGTTATGAGGTAAGGGAGAAGCGCTAGACAATTTTTAAATAGACACTTTGAAGCTTCTCTTTCTAAATAAGCGGTACCGAATATATTGTTCTATTCTTATGTTACATCACTATTATTATGAAAACATTTATATTATTTAAAACTGATTTTTATAATATAATATTTAGATTTTAGGAGATAGAGTTCAATGCAAGTTAAAATAGAACAAAGAATCTTGTTGAACATTTTATTAATATTTTAAACACATCACTTTAGTATACATAATAAACAAATGCGCACTTATATAATAGATATGTAAAAACCTAGTGATAGTATTAAATTAAATAGAAAGCTAGCTCTATCATAAATGCTAGAACTATCCTATTTTGTTATTCTCTTTAACACTAGCATATATCAATACTATATATTATTTTTGTTGAAGATTCAACATTCATAACATTTGACATCACTTGATACTGCAAAAAATATATATATAATTGGAAGAAATACTATTAATTTTTATATAATAAAAAGTCATCACAATAATTAATGTATAAACATTATAAATAGATATTTTTATTTTTCTTCATTTGAAATCACATATAAAAGTGAATAATTTTCTCTTGCATGCAACCACTTTTTGTCTATTCCATATTATTGATCAAATTTAGTATTGTTTATTTTTCTCTGTCTAAGTAATTTGTCTATTTTAAAAATATAAATATAAACTAATTTATTTTTGTGAAAATAAATACATCATAACTTTTACTGAAAAAGTATAAAATGTTCAACACAACAACATATGTTATCTTGAAGTTTCCCATGGTAAGAAATTAAGTGATATTGGATAGAGTGAATGTTATGTGTGAGTTCGATGCAAGGTGGTAGGAATTTATATAGTGACTATTAAAAAATATTTTTAAGGTTTTTGAGTTTGGTTGTGGTTAATGTTTAATTTGAAATATGAGCTTTATGTTTAGTCTCTAGTTATGAGGTAAGGGAGAAGCGCTAGACAATTTTTAAATAGACACTTTGAACCTGCTCTTTCTAAATAAGCGGTACCGAATATATTGTTTTATTCTTATGTTACATCACTATTATTATGAAAACATTTATATTATTTAAAACTGATTTTTATAATATAATATTTAGATTTTAGGAGATAGACTTCAATGCAAGTTAAAATAGAACAAAGAATCTTGTTGAACATTTTATTAATATTTTAAACACATAACTTTAGTATACATAATAAACAAATGCGCACTTATATAATAGATATGTAAAAACCTAGTGATAGTATTAAATTAAACAGAAAGCTAGCTCTATCATAAATGCTAGAACTATCCTATTTTGTTATTCTCTTTAACAGTAGCATATAGCAATACTATATATTATTTTTGTTGAAGATTCAACATTCATAACATTTGACATCACTTGATACTGCAAAAAATATATATATAATTGGAAGAAATACTATTAATTTTTATATAATAAAAAGTCATCACAATAATTAATGTATAAACATTATAAATAGATATTTTTATTTTTCTTCATTTGAAATCACATATAAAAGTGAATAATTTTCTCTTGCATGCAACCACTTTTTGTCTATTCCATATTATTGATCAAATTTAGTATTGTTTATTTTTCTCTGTCTAAGTAATTTGTCTATTTTAAAAATATAAATATAAACTAATTTATTTTTGTGAAAATAAATACATCATAACTTTTACTGAAAAAGTATAAAATGTTCAACACAACAACATATGTTATCTTGAAGTTTCCCATGGTAAGAAATTAAGTGATATTGGATAGAGTGAATGTTATGTGTGAGTTCGATGCAAGGTGGTAGGAATTTATATAGTGACTATTAAAAAATATTTTTAAGGTTTTTGAGTTTGGTTGTGGTTAATGTTTAATTTGAAATATGAGCTTTATGTTTAGTCTCTAGTTATGAGGTAAGGGAGAAGCGCTAGACAATTTTTAAATAGACACTTTGAACCTGCTCTTTCTAAATAAGCGGTACCGAATATATTGTTTTATTATTATGTTACATCACTATTATTATGAAAACATTTATATTATTTAAAACTGATTTTTATAATATAATATTTAGATTTTAGGAGATAGACTTCAATGCAAGTTAAAATAGAACAAAGAATCTTGTTGAACATTTTATTAATATTTTAAACACATAACTTTAGTATACATAATAAACAAATGCGCACTTATATAATAGATATGTAAAAACCTAGTGATAGTATTAAATTAAACAGAAAGCTAGCTCTATCATAAATGCTAGAACTATCCTATTTTGTTATTCTCTTTAACAGTAGCATATAGCAATACTATATATTATTTTTGTTGAAGATTCAACATTCATAACATTTGACATCACTTGATACTGCAAAAAATATATATATAATTGGAAGAAATACTATTAATTTTTTTATAATAAAAAGTCATCACAACAATTAATGTATAAACATCATAAATAGATATTTTTATTTGTCTTCATTTGAAATCACATATAAAAGTGAATAATTTGCTCTTGCATGCAACCACTTTTTGTCTATTCCATATTATTGATCAAATTTAGTATTGTTTGTTTTTCTCTGTCTAAGTAATTTGTCTATTTTAAAAATATAAATTAAAACTAATTTATTTTTGTGAAAATAAATACATCATAACCTTTACTGAAAAAGTATAAAATGTTCAACATAACAACATATGTTATCTTGAAGTTTCCCATGGTAAGAAATTAAGTGATATTGGATAGAGTGAATGTTATTTGTGAGTTCGATGCAAGGTGGTAGGAATTTATATAGTGACTATTAAAAAATATTTTTAAGGTTTTTGAGTTTGGTTGTGGTTAATGTTTAATTTGAAATATGAGCTTTATGTTTAGTCTCTAGTTATGAGGTAAGGGAGAAGCGCTAGACAATTTTTAAATAGGCACTTTGAACCTGCTCTTTCTAAATAAGCGGTACCGAATATATTGTTCTATTCTTATGTTACATCACTATTATTATGAAAACATTTATATTATTTAAAACTGATTTTTATAATATAATATTTAGATTTTAGGAGATAGAGTTCAATGCAAGTTAAAATAGAACAAAGAATCTTGTTGAACATTTTATTAATATTTTAAACACATCACTTTAGTATACATAATAAACAAATGCGCACTTATATAATAGATATGTAAAAACCTAGTGATAGTATTAAATTAAATAGAGAGCTAGCTCTATCATAAATGCTAGAACTATCCTATTTTGTTATTCTCTTTAACACTAGCATATAACAATACTATATATTATTTTTGTTGAAGATTCAACATTCATAACATTCGACATCACTTGATACTGCAAAAAATATATATATATATAATTGGAAGAAATACTATTAATTTTTATATAATAAAAAGTCATCACAATAATTATTGTATAAACATTATAAATAGATATTTTTATTTTTCTTCATTTGAAATCACATATAAAAGTGAATAATTTTCTCTTGCATGCAACCACTTTTTCTCTATTCCATATTATTGATCAAATTTAGTATTGTTTATTTTTCTCTGTCTAAGTAATTTGTCTATTTTAAAAATATAAATATAAACTAATTTATTTTTGTGAAAATAAATACATCATAACTTTTACTGAAAAAGTATAAAATGTTCAACACAACAACATATGTTATCTTGAAGTTTCCCATGGTAAGAAATTAAGTGATATTGGATAGAGTGAATGTTATGTGTGAGTTCGATGCAAGGTGGTAGGAATTTATATAGTGACTGTTAAAAAATATTTTTAAGGTTTTTGAGTTTGGTTGTGGTTAATGTTTAATTTAAAATATGAGCTTTATGTTTAGTCTCTAGTTATGAGGTAAGGGAGAAGCGCTAGACAATTTTTAAATAGACACTTTGAACCTGCTCTTTCTAAATAAGCGGTACCGAATATATTGTTTTATTCTTATGTTACATCACTATTATTATGAAAACATTTATATTATTTAAAACTGATTTTTATAATATAATATTTAGATTTTAGGAGATAGACTTCAATGCAAGTTAAAATAGAACAAAGAATCTTGTTGAACATTTTATTAATATTTTAAACACATAACTTTAGTATACATAATAAACAAATGCGCACTTATATAATAGATATGTAAAAACCTAGTGATAGTATTAAATTAAACAGAAAGCTAGCTCTATCATAAATGCTAGAACTATCCTATTTTGTTATTCTCTTTAACACTAGCATATAGCAATACTATATATTATTTTTGTTGAAGATTCAACATTCATAACATTTGACATCACTTGATACTGCAAAAAATATATATATAATTGGAAGAAATACTATTAATTTTTTTATAATAAAAAGTCATCACAACAATTAATGTATAAACATTATAAATAGATATTTTTATTTGTCTTCATTTGAAATCACATATAAAAGTGAATAATTTGCTCTTGCATGCAACCACTTTTTGTCTATTCCATATTATTGATCAAATTTAGTATTGTTTGTTTTTCTCTGTCTAAGTAATTTGTCTATTTTAAAAATATAAATTAAAACTAATTTATTTTTGTGAAAATAAATACATCATAACCTTTACTGAAAAAGTATAAAATGTTCAACATAACAACATATGTTATCTTGAAGTTTCCCATGGTAAGAAATTAAGTGATATTGGATAGAGTGAATGTTATTTGTGAGTTCGATGCAAGGTGGTAGGAATTTATATAGTGACTATTAAAAAATATTTTTAAGGTTTTTGAGTTTGGTTGTGGTTAATGTTTAATTTGAAATATGAGCTTTATGTTTAGTCTCTAGTTATGAGGTAAGGGAGAAGCGCTAGACAATTTTTAAATAGGCACTTTGAACCTGCTCTTTCTAAATAAGCGGTACCGAATATATTGTTCTATTCTTATGTTACATCACTATTATTATGAAAACATTTATATTATTTAAAACTGATTTTTATAATATAATATTTAGATTTTAGGAGATAGAGTTCAATGCAAGTTAAAATAGAACAAAGAATCTTGTTGAACATTTTATTAATATTTTAAACACATCACTTTAGTATACATAATAAACAAATGCGCACTTATATAATAGATATGTAAAAACCTAGTGATAGTATTAAATTAAATAGAGAGCTAGCTCTATCATAAATGCTAGAACTATCCTATTTTGTTATTCTCTTTAACACTAGCATATAACAATACTATATATTATTTTTGTTGAAGATTCAACATTCATAACATTCGACATCACTTGATACTGCAAAAAATATATATATATATAATTGGAAGAAATACTATTAATTTTTATATAATAAAAAGTCATCACAATAATTATTGTATAAACATTATAAATAGATATTTTTATTTTTCTTCATTTGAAATCACATATAAAAGTGAATAATTTTCTCTTGCATGCAACCACTTTTTCTCTATTCCATATTATTGATCAAATTTAGTATTGTTTATTTTTCTCTGTCTAAGTAATTTGTCTATTTTAAAAATATAAATATAAACTAATTTATTTTTGTGAAAATAAATACATCATAACTTTTACTGAAAAAGTATAAAATGTTCAACACAACAACATATGTTATCTTGAAGTTTCCCATGGTAAGAAATTAAGTGATATTGGATAGAGTGAATGTTATGTGTGAGTTCGATGCAAGGTGGTAGGAATTTATATAGTGACTGTTAAAAAATATTTTTAAGGTTTTTGAGTTTGGTTGTGGTTAATGTTTAATTTAAAATATGAGCTTTATGTTTAGTCTCTAGTTATGAGGTAAGGGAGAAGCGCTAGACAATTTTTAAATAGACACTTTGAACCTGCTCTTTCTAAATAAGCGGTACCGAATATATTGTTTTATTCTTATGTTACATCACTATTATTATGAAAACATTTATATTATTTAAAACTGATTTTTATAATATAATATTTAGATTTTAGGAGATAGACTTCAATGCAAGTTAAAATAGAACAAAGAATCTTGTTGAACATTTTATTAATATTTTAAACACATAACTTTAGTATACATAATAAACAAATGCGCACTTATATAATAGATATGTAAAAACCTAGTGATAGTATTAAATTAAACAGAAAGCTAGCTCTATCATAAATGCTAGAACTATCCTATTTTGTTATTCTCTTTAACAGTAGCATATAGCAATACTATATATTATTTTTGTTGAAGATTCAACATTCATAACATTTGACATCACTTGATACTGCAAAAAATATATATATAATTGGAAGAAATACTATTAATTTTTTTATAATAAAAAGTCATCACAACAATTAATGTATAAACATTATAAATAGATATTTTTATTTGTCTTCATTTGAAATCACATATAAAAGTGAATAATTTTCTCATGCATGCAACCACTTTTTGTCTATTCCATATTATTGATCAAATTTAGTATTGTTTGTTTTTCTCTGTCTAAGTAATTTGTCTATTTTAAAAATATAAATATAAACAAATTTATTTTTGTGAAAATAAATACATCATAACTTTTACTGAAAAAGTATAAAATGTTCAACATAACAACATATGTTATCTTGAAGTTTCCCATGGTAAGAAATTAAGTGATATTGGATAGAGTGAATGTTATTTGTGAGTTCGATGCAAGGTGGTAGGAATTTATATAGTGACTATTAAAAAATATTTTTAAGTTTTTTGAGTTTGGTTGTGGTTAATGTTTAATTTAAAATATGAGCTTTATTTTTAGTCTCTAGTTATGAGGTAAGGGAGAAGCGCTAGACAATTTTTAAATAGACACTTTGAACCTGCTCTTTCTAAATAAGCGGTACCGAATATATTGTTCTATTCTTATATTACATCACTATTATTATGAAAACATTTATATTATTTAAAACTGATTTTTATAATATAATATTTAGATTTTAGGAGATAGAGTTCAATGCAAGTTAAAATAGAACAAAGAATCTTGTTGAACATTTTATTAATATTTTAAACACATAACTTTAGTATACATAATAAACAAATGCGCACTTATATAATAGATATGTAAAAACCTAGTGATAGTATTAAATTAAACAGAAAGCTAGCTATATCATAAATGCTAAAACTATCCTATTTTGTTATTCTCTTTAACACTAGCATATAGCAATACTATATATTATTTTTGTTGATGATTCAACATTCATAACATTTGACATCACTTGATACTGCAAAAAATATATATATATAATTGGAAGAAATACTATTAATTTTTATATAATAAAAAGTCATCACAACAATTAATGTATAAACATTATAAATAGATATTTTTATTTGTCTTCATTTGAAATCACATATAAAAGTGAATAATTTTCTCATGCATGCAACCACTTTTTGTCTATTCCATATTATTGATCAAATTTAGTATTGTTTGTTTTTCTCTGTCTAAGTAATTTGTCTATTTTAAAAATATAAATATAAACTAATTTATTTTTGTGAAAATAAATACATCATAACTTTTACTGAAAAAGTATAAAATGTTCAACACAACAACATATGTTATCTTGAAGTTTCCCATGGTAAGAAATTAAGTGATATTGGATAGAGTGAATGTTATGTGTGAGTTCGATGCAAGGTGGTAGGAATTTATATAGTGACTATTAAAAAATATTTTTAAGGTTTTTGAGTTTGGTTGTGGTTAATGTTTAATTTGAAATATGAGCTTTATGTTTAGTCTCTAGTTATGAGGTAAGGGAGAAGCGCTAGACAATTTTTAAATAGGCACTTTGAACCTGCTCTTTCTAAATAAGCGGTACCGAATATATTGTTCTATTCTTATGTTACATCACTATTATTATGAAAACATTTATATTATTTAAAACTTATTTTTATAATATAATATTTAGATTTTAGGAGATAGAGTTCAATGCAAGTTAAAATAGAACAAAGAATCTTGTTGAACATTTTATTAATATTTTAAACACATCACTTTAGTATACATAATAAACAAATGCGCACTTATATAATAGATATGTAAAAACCTAGTGATAGTATTAAATTAAACAGAAAGCTAGCTCTATCATAAATGCTAGAACTATCCTATTTTGTTATTCTCTTTAACACTAGCATATAGCAATACTATATATTATTTTTGTTGATGATTCAACATTCATAACATTCGACATCACTTGATACTGCAAAAAATATATATATATATATATATAATTGGAAGAAATACTATTAATTTTTATATAGTAAAAAGTCATCACAACAATTATTGTATAAACATTATAAATAGATATTTTTATTTGTCTTCATTTGAAATCACATATAAAAGTGAATAATTTTCTCATGCATGCAACCACTTTTTGTCTATTCCATATTATTGATCAAATTTAGTATTGTTTGTTTTTCTCTGTCTAAGTAATTTGTCTATTTTAAAAATATAAATATAAACTAATTTATTTTTGTGAAAATAAATACATCATAACTTTTACTGAAAAAGTATAAAATGTTCAACACAACAACATATGTTATCTTGAAGTTTCCCATGGTAAGAAATTAAGTGATATTGGATAGAGTGAATGTTATGTGTGAGTTCGATGCAAGGTGGTAGGAATTTATATAGTGACTATTAAAAAATATTTTTAAGGTTTTTGAGTTTGGTTGTGGTTAATGTTTAATTTGAAATATGAGCTTTATGTTTAGTCTCTAGTTATGAGGTAAGGGAGAAGCGCTAGACAATTTTTAAATAGGCACTTTGAACCTGCTCTTTCTAAATAAGCGGTACCGAATATATTGTTCTATTCTTATGTTACATCACTATTATTATGAAAACATTTATATTATTTAAAACTTATTTTTATAATATAATATTTAGATTTTAGGAGATAGAGTTCAATGCAAGTTAAAATAGAACAAAGAATCTTGTTGAACATTTTATTAATATTTTAAACACATCACTTTAGTATACATAATAAACAAATGCGCACTTATATAATAGATATGTAAAAACCTAGTGATAGTATTAAATTAAACAGAAAGCTAGCTCTATCATAAATGCTAGAACTATCCTATTTTGTTATTCTCTTTAACACTAGCATATAGCAATACTATATATTATTTTTGTTGATGATTCAACATTCATAACATTCGACATCACTTGATACTGCAAAAAATATATATATATATATATATAATTGGAAGAAATACTATTAATTTTTATATAGTAAAAAGTCATCACAACAATTATTGTATAAACATTATAAATAGATATTTTTATTTGTCTTCATTTGAAATCACATATAAAAGTGAATAATTTTCTCATGCATGCAACCACTTTTTGTCTATTCCATATTATTGATCAAATTTAGTATTGTTTGTTTTTCTCTGTCTAAGTAATTTGTCTATTTTAAATATATAAATATAAACTAATTTATTTTTGTGAAAATAAATACATCATAACTTTTACTGAAAAAGTATAAAATGTTCAACACAACAACATATGTTATCTTGAAGTTTCCCATGGTAAGAAATTAAGTGATATTGGATAGAGTGAATGTTATGTGTGAGTTCGATGCAAGGTGGTAGGAATTTATATAGTGACTATTAAAAAATATTTTTAAGGTTTTTGAGTTTGGTTGTGGTTAATGTTTAATTTAAAATATGAGCTTTATGTTTAGTCTCTAGTTATGAGGTAAGAGAGAAGCGCTAGACAATTTTTAAATAGACACTTTGAAGCTGCTCTTTCTAAATAAGCGGTACCGAATATATTGTTCTATTCTTATGTTACATCACTATTATTATGAAAACATTTATATTATTTAAAACTGATTTTTATAATATAATATTTAGATTTTAGGAGATAGAGTTCAATGCAAGTTAAAATAGAACAAAAAATCTTGTTGAACATTTTATTAATATTTTAAACACATAACTTTAGTATACATAATAAACAAATGCGCACTTATATAATAGATATGTAAAAACCTAGTGATAGTATTAAATTAAATAGAAAGCTAGCTCTATCATAAATGCTAGAACTATCCTATTTTGTTATTCTCTTTAACACTAGCATATAGCAATACTATATATTATTTTTGTTGAAGATTCAACATTCATAACATTTGACATCACTTGATACTGCAAAAAATATATATATAATTGGAAGAAATACTTTTAATTTTTATATAATAAAAAGTCATCACAATAATTAATGTATAAACATTATAAATAGATATTTTTATTTGTCTTCATTTGAAATCACATATAAAAGTGAATAATTTTCTCTTGCATGCAACCACTTTTTGTCTATTCCATATTATTGATCAAATTTAGTATTGTTTATTTTTCTCTGTCTAAGTAATTTGTCTATTTTAAAAATATAAATATAAACTAATTTATTTTTGTGAAAATAAATACATCATAACTTTTACTGAAAAAGTATAAAATGTTCAACACAACAACATATGTTATCTTGAAGTTTCCCATGGTAAGAAATTAAGTGATATTGGATAGAGTGAATGTTATGTGTGAGTTCGATGCAAGGTGGTAGGAATTTATATAGTGACTATTAAAAAATATTTTTAAGGTTTTTGAGTTTGGTTGTGGTTAATGTTTAATTTGAAATATGAGCTTTATGTTTAGTCTCTAGTTATGAGGTAAGGGAGAAGCGCTAGAAAATTTTTAAATAGACACTTTGAACCTGCTCTTTCTAAATAAGCGGTACCGAATATATTGTTCTATTCTTATGTTACATCACTATTATTATGAAAACATTTATATTATTTAAAACTTATTTTTATAATATAATATTTAGATTTTAGGAGATAGACTTCAATGCAAGTTAAAATAGAACAAAGAATCTTGTTGAACATTTTATTAATATTTTAAACACATAACTTTAGTATACATAATAAACAAATGCGCACTTATATAATAGATATGTAAAAACCTAGTGATAGTATTAAATTAAACAGAAAGCTAGCTCTATCATAAATGCTAGAACTATCCTATTTTGTTATTCTCTTTAACACTAGCATATAGCAATACTATATATTATTTTTGTTGAAGATTCAACATTCATACATTTGACATCACTTGATACTGCAAAAAATATATATATAATTGGAAGAAATACTATTAATTTTTATATAATAAAAAGTCATCACAACAATTAATGTATAAACATTATAAATAGATATTTTTATTTGTCTTCATTTGAAATCACATATAAAAGTGAATAATTTTCTCTTGCATGCAACCACTTTTTGTCTATTCCATATTATTGATCAAATTTAGTATTGTTTATTTTTCTCTGTCTAAGTAATTTGTCTATTTTAAAAATATAAATATAAACTAATTTATTTTTGTGAAAATAAATACATCATAAATTTTACTGAAAAAGTATAAAATGTTCAACATAACAACATATGTTATCTTGAAGTTTCCCATGGTAAGAAATTAAGTGATATTGGATAGAGTGAATGTTATGTGTGAGTTCGATGCAAGGTGGTAGGAATTTATATAGTGACTATTAAAAAACTATTTTTAAGGTTTTTGAGTTTGGTTGTGGTTAATGTTTAATTTAAAATATGAGCTTTATGTTTAGTCTCTAGTTATGAGGTAAGGGAGAAGCGCTAGACAATTTTTAAATAGACACTTTGAACCTGCTCTTTCTAAATAAGCGGTACCGAATATATTGTTCTATTCTTATGTTACATCACTATTATTATGAAAACATTTATATTATTTAAAACTGATTTTTATAATATAATATTTAGATTTTAGGAGATAGAGTTCAATGCAAGTTAAAATAGAACAAAGAATCTTGTTGAACATTTTATTAATATTTTAAACACATCACTTTAGTATACATAATAAACAAATGCGCAATTATATAATAGATATGTAAAAACCTAGTGATAGTATTAAATTAAACAGAAAGCTAGCTATATCATAAATGCTAGAACTATCCTATTTTGTTATTCTCTTTAACACTAGCATATAGCAATACTATATATTATTTTTGTTGATGATTCAACATTCATAACATTTGACATCACTTGATACTGCAAAAAATATATATATATAATTGGAAGAAATACTATTAATTTTTATATAGTAAAAAGTCATCACAACAATTATTGTATAAACATTATAAATAGATATTTTTATTTTTCTTCATTTGAAATCACATATAAAAGTGAATAATTTTCTCATGCATGCAACCACTTTTTGTCTATTCCATATTATTGATCAAATTTAGTATTGTTTGTTTTTCTCTGTCTAAGTAATTTGTCTATTTTAAATATATAAATATAAACTAATTTATTTTTGTGAAAATAAATACATCATAACTTTTATTGAAAAAGTATAAAATGTTCAACATAACAACATATGTTATCTTGAAGTTTCCCATGGTAAGAAATTAAGTGATATTGGATAGAGTGAATGTTATGTGTGAGTTCGATGCAAGGTGGTAGGAATTTATATAGTGACTATTAAAAAATATTTTTAAGGTTTTTGAGTTTGGTTGTGGTTAATGTTTAATTTAAAATATGAGCTTTATGTTTAGTCTCTAGTTATGAGGTAAGGGAGAAGTGCTAGACAATTTTTAAATAGACACTTTGAACCTGCTCTTTCTAAATAAGCGGTACCGAATATATTGTTCTATTCTTATGTTACATCACTATTATTATGAAAACATTTATATTATTTAAAACTGATTTTTATAATATAATATTTAGATTTTACGAGATAGAGTTCAATGCAAGTTAAAATAGAACAAAGAATCTTGTTGAACATTTTATTAATATTTTAAACACATCACTTTAGTATACATAATAAACAAATGCGCACTTATATAATAGATATGTAAAAACCTAGTGATAGTATTAAATTAAACAGAAAGCTAGCTATATCATAAATGCTAGAACTATCCTATTTTGTTATTCTCTTTAACACTAGCATATAGCAATACTATATATTATTTTTGTTGATGATTCAACATTCATAACATTTGACATCACTTGATACTGCAAAATATATATATATATAATTGGAAGAAATACTATTAATTTTTATATAGTAAAAAGTCATCACAACAATTATTGTATAAACATTATAAATAGATATTTTTATTTGTCTTCATTTGAAATCACATATAAAAGTGAATAATTTTCTCATGCATGCAACCACTTTTTGTCTATTCCATATTATTGATCAAATTTAGTATTGTTTGTTTTTCTCTGTCTAAGTAATTTGTCTATTTTAAATATATAAATATAAACTAATTTATTTTTGTGAAAATAAATACATCATAACTTTTACTGAAAAAGTATAAAATGTTCAACATAACAACATATGTTATCTTGAAGTTTCCCATGGTAAGAAATTAAGTGATATTGGATAGAGTGAATGTTATGTGTGAGTTCGATGCAAGGTGGTAGGAATTTATATAGTTACTATTAAAAAATATTTTTAAGGTTTTTTAGTTTGGTTGTGGTTAATGTTTAATTTGAAATTTGAGCTTTATGTTTAGTCTCTAGTTATGAGGTAAGGGAGAAGCGCTAGACAATTTTTAAATAGACACTTTGAAGCTGCTATTTCTTAATAAGCGGTACCGAATATATTGTTCTATTCTTATCTTACATCACTATTATTATGAAAACATTTATATTATTTAAAACTGATTTTTATAATATAATATTTAGATTTTAGGAGATAGAGTTCAATGCAAGTTAAAATAGAACAAAGAATCTTGTTGAACATTTTATTAATATTTTAAACACATCACTTTAGTATACATAATAAACAAATGCGCACTTATATAATAGATATGTAAAAACCTAGTGATAGTATTAAATTAAACAGAAAGCTAGCTCTATCATAAATGCTAGAACTATCCTATTTTGTTATTCTCTTTAACACTAGCATATAGCAATACTATATATTATTTTTGTTGAAGATTCAACATTCATAACATTTGACATCACTTGATACTGCAAAAAATATATATATAATTGGAAGAAATACTAATAATTTTTATATAATAAAAAGTCATCACAACAATTAATGTATAAACATTATAAATAGATATTTTTATTTGTCTTCATTTGAAATCACATATAAAAGTGAATAATTTTCTCATGCATGCAACCACTTTTTGTCTATTCCATATTATTGTTCAAATTTAGTATTGTTTGTTTTTCTCTGTCTAAGTAATTTGTCTATTTTAAAAATATAAATATAAACTAATTTAATTTTGTGAAAATAAATACATCATAACTTTTACTGAAAAAGTATAAAATGTTCAACATAACAACATATGTTATCTTGAAGTTTCCCATGGTAAGAAATTAAGTGATATTGGATAGAGTGAATGTTATGTGTGAGTTTGATGCAAGGTGGTAGGAATTTATATAGTGACTTTTAAAAAATATTTTTAAGATTTTTGAGTTTTGTTGGGGTTAATGTTTAATTTGAAATATGAGCTTTATGTTTAGTCTCTAGTTATGATGTAAGGGAGAAGCGCTAGACAATTTTTAAATAGACACTTTAAAGATGCTCTTTCTAAATAAGCGGTACCGAATATATTGTTTTATTCTTATGTTACATCACTATTATTATGAAAACATTTTTATTATTTAAAACTGATTTTTATAATATAATATTTAGATTTTAGGAGATAAAGTTTAATGCAAGTTAAAATAGAACCAAGAATCTTGTTGAACATTTTATTAATATTTTAAACACATCACATTAGTATACATAATAAACAAATGCGCAATTATATAATAGATATGTAAAAACCTAGTGATAGTATTAAATTAAACAGAAAGCTAGCTCTATCATAAATGGTAGAACTATCCTATTTTGTTATTCTCTTTAACACTTGCATATAGCAATACTATATATTATTTTTGTTGAAGATTCAACATTCATAACATTTGACATCACTTGATACTACAAAAAATATATATATAATTGGAAGAAATACTATTAATTTTTAATATTAAAAAGTCATCACAACAATTAATGTATAAACATTATAAATAGATATTTTTATTTGTCTTCATTTGAAATCACATATAAAAGTGAATAATTTTCTCATGCATGCAACCATTTTTTGTCTATTCCATATTATTGATCAAATTTAGATTTTGTTTCTTTTTCTCTGTCTAAGTAATTTGTCTATTTTAAAAATATAAATATAAAATAATTTATTTTTGTAAAAATAAATACATCATAACTTTTACTGAAAAAGTATAAAATGTTCAACATAACAACATATGTTATCTTGAAGTTTCCCATGGTAAGAAATTAAGTGATATTGGATAGAGTGAATGTTATGTGTGAGTTCGATGCAAGGTGGTAGGAATTTATATAGTGACTATTAAAAAACATTTTTAAGGTTTTTGAGTTTGGTTGTGGTTAATGTTTAATTTAAAATACGAGCTTTATGTTTAGTCTCTAGTTATGAGGTAAGGGAGAAGCACTAGACAATTTTTAAATAGACACTTTGAAACTGCTCTTTCTAAATAAGCGGTACCGAATATATTGTTCTATTCTTATGTTACATCACTATTATTATGAAAACATTTATATTATTTAAAACTGATTTTTATAATATAATATTTAGATTTTAGGAGATAGAGTTCAATGCAAGTTAAAATAGAACAAAGAATCTTGTTGAACATTTTATTAATATTTTAAACACATCACTTTAGTATACATAATAAACAAATGCGCTCTTATATAATAGATATGTAAAAACCTAGTGATAGTATTAAATTAAACAGAAAGCTAGCTATATCATAAATGCTAGAACTATCCTATTTTGTTATTCTCTTTACCACTAGCATATATCAATACTATATATTATTTTTGTTGATGATTCAATATTAATAACATTTGACATCACTTGATACTGCAAAAAATATATATATAATTGGAAGAAATACTATTAGTTTTTATATAATAAAAAGTCATCACAACAATTAATGTATAAACATTATAAATAGATATTTTTATTTGTCTTCATTTGAAATCACATATAAAAGTGAATAATTTTCTCATGCATGCAACCACTTTTTGTCTATTCCATATTATTGATCAAATTTAGTATTGTTTGTTTTTCTCTGTCTAAGTAATTTGTCTATTTTAGAAATATAAATATAAACTAATTTATTTTTGTGAAAATAAATACATCATAACTTTTACTGAAAAAGTATAAAATGTTCAACATAACAACATATGTTATCTTGAAGTTTCCCATGGTAAGAAATTAAGTGATATTGGATAGAGTGAATGTTCTGTGTGAGTTCGATGCAAGGTGGTAGGAATTTATATAGTGACTATTAAAAAATATTTTTAAGGTTTTTGAGTTTGGTTGTGGTTAATGTTTAATTAAAAATATGAGCTTTATGTTTAGTCTCTAGTTATGAGGTAAGGGAGAAGCGCTAGACAATTTTTAAATAAACACTTTGAACCTGCTCTTTCTAAATAAGCGGTACCGAATATATTGTTCTATTCTTATGTTACATCACTATTATTATGAAAACATTTATATTATTTAAAACTGATTTTTATAATATAATATTTAGATTTTAGGAGATAGAGTTCAATGCAAGTTAAAATAGAACAAAGAATCTTGTTGAACATTTTATTAATATTTTTAACACATCACTTTAGTATACATAATAAACAAATGCGCACTTATATAATAGATATGTAAAAACCTAGTGATAGTATTAAATTAAACAGAAAGCTAGCTCTATCATAAATGCTAGAACTATCCTATTTTGTTATTCTCTTTAACACTAGCATATAGCAATACTATATATTATTTTTGTTGATGATTCAACATTCATAACATTTGACATCACTTGATACTGCAAAAAATATATATATAATTGGAAGAAATACTATTAATTTTTATATAATAAAAAGTCATCACAACAATTAATGTATAAACATTATAAATAGATATTTTTATTTGTCTTCATTTGAAATCACATATAAAAGTGAATAATTTTCTCATGCATGCAACCACTTTTTGTCTATTCCATATTATTGATCAAATTTAGTATTGTTTGTTTTTCTCTGTCTAAGTAATTTGTCTATTTTAAAAATATAAATATAAAATAATTTATTTTTGTGAAAATAAATACATCATAACTTTTACTGAAAAAGTATAAAATGTTCAACATAACAACATATGTTATCTTGAAGTTTCGCATGGTAAGAAATTAAGTGATATTGGATAGAGTGAATGTTATGTGTGAGTTCGATGCAAGGTGGTAGGAATTTATATAGTGACTATTAAAAAATATTTTTAAGGTTTTTGAGTTTGGTTGTGGTTAATGTTTAATTTAAAATATGAGCTTTATGTTTAGTCTCTAGTTATGAGGTAAGGGAGAAGTGCTAGACAATTTTTAAATAGACACTTTGAACCTGCTCTTTCTAAATAAGCGGTACCGAATATATTGTTCTATTCTTATGTTACATCACTATTATTATGAAAACATTTATATTATTTAAAACTGATTTTTATAATATAATATTTAGATTTTACGAGATAGAGTTCAATGCAAGTTAAAATAGAACAAAGAATATTGTTGAACATTTTATTAATATTTTAAACACATCACTTTAGTATACATAATAAACAAATGCGCACTTATATAATAGATATGTAAAAACCTAGTGATAGTATTAAATTAAACAGAAAGCTAGCTATATCATAAATGCTAGAACTATCCTATTTTGTTATTCTCTTTAACACTAGCATATAGCAATACTATATATTATTTTTGTTGATGATTCAACATTCATAACATTTGACATCACTTGATACTGCAAAATATATATATATATAATTGGAAGAAATACTATTAATTTTTATATAGTAAAAAGTCATCACAACAATTATTGTATAAACATTATAAATAGATATTTTTATTTGTCTTCATTTGAAATCACATATAAAAGTGAATAATTTTCTCATGCATGCAACCACTTTTTGTCTATTCCATATTATTGATCAAATTTAGTATTGTTTGTTTTTCTCTGTCTAAGTAATTTGTCTATTTTAAATATATAAATATAAACTAATTTATTTTTGTGAAAATAAATACATCATACATTTTACTGAAAAAGTATAAAATGTTCAACATAACAACATATGTTATCTTGAAGTTTCCCATGGTAAGAAATTAAGTGATATTGGATAGAGTGAATGTTATGTGTGAGTTCGATGCAAGGTGGTAGGAATTTATATAGTTACTATTAAAAAATATTTTTAAGGTTTTTTAGTTTAGTTGTGGTTAATGTTTAATTTGAAATTTGAGCTTTATGTTTAGTCTCTAGTTATGAGGTAAGGGAGAAGCGCTAGACAATTTTTAAATAGACACTTTGAAGCTGCTATTTCTTAATAAGCGGTACCGAATATATTGTTCTATTCTTATGTTACATCACTATTATTATGAAAACATTTATATTATTTAAAACTGATTTTTATAATATAATATTTAGATTTTAGGAGATAGAGTTCAATGCAAGTTAAAATAGAACAAAGAATCTTGTTGAACATTTTATTAATATTTTAAACACATCACTTTAGTATACATAATAAACAAATGCGCACTTATATAATAGATATGTAAAAACCTAGTGATAGTATTAAATTAAACAGAAAGCTAGCTCTATCATAAATGCTAGAACTATCCTATTTTGTTATTCTCTTTAACACTAGCATATAGCAATACTATATATTATTTTTGTTGAAGATTCAACATTCATAACATTTGACATCACTTGATACTGCAAAAAATATATATATAATTGGAAGAAATACTAATAATTTTTATATAATAAAAAGTCATCACAACAATTAATGTATAAACATTATAAATAGATATTTTTATTTGTCTTCATTTGAAATCACATATAAAAGTGAATAATTTTCTCATGCATGCAACCACTTTTTGTCTATTCCATATTATTGTTCAAATTTAGTATTGTTTGTTTTTCTCTGTCTAAGTAATTTGTCTATTTTAAAAATATAAATATAAACTAATTTAATTTTGTGAAAATAAATACATCATAACTTTTACTGAAAAAGTATAAAATGTTCAACATAACAACATATGTTATCTTGAAGTTTCCCATGGTAAGAAATTAAGTGATATTGGATAGAGTGAATGTTATGTGTGAGTTTGATGCAAGGTGGTAGGAATTTATATAGTGACTTTTAAAAAATATTTTTAAGATTTTTGAGTTTTGTTGTGGTTAATGTTTAATTTGAAATATGAGCTTTATGTTTAGTCTCTAGTTATGATGTAAGGGAGAAGCGCTAGACAATTTTTAAATAGACACTTTAAAGATGCTCTTTCTAAATAAGCGGTACCGAATATATTGTTCTATTCTTATGTTACATCACTATTATTATGAAAACATTTATATTATTTAAAACTGATTTTTATAATATAATATTTAGATTTTACGAGATAGAGTTCAATGCAAGTTAAAATAGAACAAAGAATCTTGTTGAACATTTTATTAATATTTTAAACACATCACTTTAGTATACATAATAAACAAATGCGCACTTATATAATAGATATGTAAAAACCTAGTGATAGTATTAAATTAAACAGAAAGCTAGCTATATCATAAATGCTAGAACTATCCTATTTTGTTATTCTCTTTAACACTAGCATATAGCAATACTATATATTATTTTTGTTGATGATTCAACATTCATAACATTTGACATCACTTGATACTGCAAAAAATATATATATATATAATTGGAAGAAATACTATTAATTTTTATATAGTAAAAAGTCATCACAACAATTATTGTATAAACATTATAAATGGATATTTTTATTTGTCTTCATTTGAAATCACATATAAAAGTGAATAATTTTCTCATGCATGCAACCACTTTTTGTCTATTCCATATTATTGATCAAATTTAGTATTGTTTGTTTTTCTCTGTCTAAGTAATTTGTCTATTTTAAATATATAAATATAAACTAATTTATTTTTGTGAAAATAAATACATCATACATTTTACTGAAAAAGTATAAAATGTTCAACATAACAACATATGTTATCTTGAAGTTTCCCATGGTAAGAAATTAAGTGATATTGGATAGAGTGAATGTTATGTGTGAGTTCGATGCAAGGTGGTAGGAATTTATATAGTTACTATTAAAAAATATTTTTAAGGTTTTTTAGTTTAGTTGTGGTTAATGTTTAATTTGAAATTTGAGCTTTATGTTTAGTCTCTAGTTATGAGGTAAGGGAGAAGCGCTAGACAATTTTTAAATAGACACTTTGAAGCTGCTATTTCTTAATAAGCGGTACCGAATATATTGTTCTATTCTTATGTTACATCACTATTATTATGAAAACATTTATATTATTTAAAACTGATTTTTATAATATAATATTTAGATTTTAGGAGATAGAGTTCAATGCAAGTTAAAATAGAACAAAGAATCTTGTTGAACATTTTATTAATATTTTAAACACATCACTTTAGTATACATAATAAACAAATGCGCACTTATATAATAGATATGTAAAAACCTAGTGATAGTATTAAATTAAACAGAAAGCTAGCTCTATCATAAATGCTAGAACTATCCTATTTTGTTATTCTCTTTAACACTAGCATATAGCAATACTATATATTATTTTTGTTGAAGATTCAACATTCATAACATTTGACATCACTTGATACTGCAAAAAATATATATATAATTGGAAGAAATACTAATAATTTTTATATAATAAAAAGTCATCACAACAATTAATGTATAAACATTATAAATAGATATTTTTATTTGTCTTCATTTGAAATCACATATAAAAGTGAATAATTTTCTCATGCATGCAACCACTTTTTGTCTATTCCATATTATTGTTCAAATTTAGTATTGTTTGTTTTTCTCTGTCTAAGTAATTTGTCTATTTTAAAAATATAAATATAAACTAATTTAATTTTGTGAAAATAAATACATCATAACTTTTACTGAAAAAGTATAAAATGTTCAACATAACAACATATGTTATCTTGAAGTTTCCCATGGTAAGAAATTAAGTGATATTGGATAGAGTGAATGTTATGTGTGAGTTTGATGCAAGGTGGTAGGAATTTATATAGTGACTTTTAAAAAATATTTTTAAGATTTTTGAGTTTTGTTGTGGTTAATGTTTAATTTGAAATATGAGCTTTATGTTTAGTCTCTAGTTATGATGTAAGGGAGAAGCGCTAGACAATTTTTAAATAGACACTTTAAAGATGCTCTTTCTAAATAAGCGGTACCGAATATATTGTTCTATTCTTATGTTACATCACTATTATTATGAAAACATTTATATTATTTAAAACTGATTTTTATAATATAATATTTAGATTTTACGAGATAGAGTTCAATGCAAGTTAAAATAGAACAAAGAATCTTGTTGAACATTTTATTAATATTTTAAACACATCACTTTAGTATACATAATAAACAAATGCGCACTTATATAATAGATATGTAAAAACCTAGTGATAGTATTAAATTAAACAGAAAGCTAGCTATATCATAAATGCTAGAACTATCCTATTTTGTTATTCTCTTTAACACTAGCATATAGCAATACTATATATTATTTTTGTTGATGATTCAACATTCATAACATTTGACATCACTTGATACTGCAAAAAATATATATATATATAATTGGAAGAAATACTATTAATTTTTATATAGTAAAAAGTCATCACAACAATTATTGTATAAACATTATAAATGGATATTTTTATTTGTCTTCATTTGAAATCACATATAAAAGTGAATAATTTTCTCATGCATGCAACCACTTTTTGTCTATTCCATATTATTGATCAAATTTAGTATTGTTTGTTTTTCTCTGTCTAAGTAATTTGTCTATTTTAAATATATAAATATAAACTAATTTATTTTTGTGAAAATAAATACATCATAACTTTTACTGAAAAAGTATAAAATGTTCAACATAACAACATATGTTATCTTGAAGTTTCCCATGGTAAGAAATTAAGTGATATTGGATAGAGTGAATGTTATGTGTGAGTTCGATGCAAGGTGGTAGGAATTTATATAGTTACTATTAAAAAATATTTTTAAGGTTTTTTAGTTTGGTTGTGGTTAATGTTTAATTTGAAATTTGAGCTTTATGTTTAGTCTCTAGTTATGAGGTAAGGGAGAAGCGCTAGACAATTTTTAAATAGACACTTTGAAGCTGCTATTTCTTAATAAGCGGTACCGAATATATTGTTCTATTCTTATGTTACATCACTATTATTATGAAAACATTTATATTATTTAAAACTGATTTTTATAATATAATATTTAGATTTTAGGAGATAGAGTTCAATGCAAGTTAAAATAGAACAAAGAATCTTGTTGAACATTTTATTAATATTTTAAACACATCACTTTAGTATACATAATAAACAAATGCGCACTTATATAATAGATATGTAAAAACCTAGTGATAGTATTAAATTAAAGAGAAAGCTAGCTATATCATAAATGCTAGAACTATCCTATTTTGTTATTCTCTTTAACACTAGCATATATCAATACTATATATTATTTTTGTTGATGATTCAACATTCATAACATTTGACATCACTTGATACTGCAAAAAATATATATATAATTGGAAGAAATACTATTAGTTTTTATATAATAAAAAGTCATCACAACAATTAATGTATAAACATTATAAATAGATATTTTTATTTGTCTTCATTTGAAATCACATATAAAAGTTAATAATTTTCTCATGCATGCAACCACTTTTTGTCTATTCCATATTATTGATAAAATTTAGTATTGTTTGTTTTTCTCTGTCTAAGTAATTTGTCTATTTTAAAAATATAAATATAAAATAATTTATTTTTGTGAAAATAAATACATCATAACTTTTACTGAAAAAGTATAAAATGTTCAACATAACAACATATGTTATCTTGAAGTTTCCCATGGTAAGAAATTAAGTGATATTGGATAGAGTGAATGTTCGGTGTGAGTTCGATGCAAGGTGGTAGGAATTTATATAGTGACTATTAAAAAATATTTTAAGGTTTTTGAGTTTGGTTGTGGTTAATGTTTAATTAAAAATATGAGCTTTATGTTTAGTCTCTAGTTATGAGGTAAGGGAGAAGCGCTAGACAATTTTTAAATAGACACTTTGAACCTGCTCTTTCTAAATAAGCGGTACAGAATATATTGTTCTATTCTTATGTTACATCACTATTATTATGAAAACATTTATATTATTTAAAACTGATTTTTATAATATAATATTTAGATTTTAGGAGATAGAGTTCAATGCAAGTTAAAATAGAACAAAGAATCCTGTTGAACATTTTATTAATATTTTTAACACATCACTTTAGTATACATAATAAACAAATGCGCACTTATATAATAGATATGTAAAAACCTAGTGATAGTATTAAATTAAACAGAAAGCTAGCTCTATCATAAATGCTAGAACTATCCTATTTTGTTATTCTCTTTAACACTAGCATATAGCAATACTATATATTATTTTTGTTGATGATTCAACATTCATAACATTTGACATCACTTGATACTGCAAAAAATATATATATAATTGGAAGAAATACTATTAATTTTTATATAATAAAAAGTCATCACAACAATTAATGTATAAACATTATAAATAGATATTTTTATTTGTCTTCATTTGAAATCACATATAAAAGTGAATAATTTTCTCATGCATGCAACCACTTTTTGTCTATTCCATATTATTGATCAAATTTAGTATTGTTTGTTTTTCTCTGTCTAAGTAATTTGTCTATTTTAAAAATATAAATATAAAATAATTTATTTTTGTGAAAATAAATACATCATAACTTTTACTGAAAAAGTATAAAATGTTCAACATAACAACATATGTTATCTTGAAGTTTCGCATGGTAAGAAATTAAGTGATATTGGATAGAGTGAATGTTATGTGTGAGTTCGATGCAAGGTGGTAGGAATTTATATAGTGACTATTAAAAAATATTTTTAAGGTTTTTGAGTTTGGTTGTGGTTAATGTTTAATTTGAAATATGAGCTTTATGTTTAGTCTCTAGTTATGAGGTAAGGGAGAAGCGCTAGACAATTTTTAAATAGACACTTTGAACCTGCTCTTTCTAAATAAGCGGTACAGAATATATTGTTCTATTCTTATGTTACATCACTATTATTATGAAAACATTTATATTATTTAAAACTGATTTTTATAATATAATATTTAGATTTTAGGAGATAGAGTTCAATGCAAGTTAAAATAGAACAAAGAATCTTGTTGAACATTTTATTAATATTTTTAACACATCACTTTAGTATACATAATAAACAAATGCGCACTTATATAATAGATATGTAAAAACCTAGTGATAGTATTAAATTAAACAGAAAGCTAGCTCTATCATAAATGCTAGAACTATCCTATTTTGTTATTCTCTTTAACACTAGCATATAGCAATACTATATATTATTTTTGTTGATGATTCAACATTCATAACATTTGACATCACTTGATACTGCAAAAAATATATATATATAATTGGAAGAATACTATTAATTTTTATATAGTAAAAAGTCATCACAACAATTATTGTATAAACATTATAAATAGATATTTTTATTTGTCTTCATTTGAAATCACATATAAAAGTAAATAATTTTCTCATGCATGCAACCACTTTTTGTCTATTCCATATTATTGATCAAATTTAGTATTGTTTGTTTTTCTCTGTCTAAGTAATTTGTCTATTTTAAATATATAAATATAAACTAATTTATTTTTGTGAAAATAAATACATCATAACTTTTACTTAAAAAGTATAAAATGTTCAACATAACAACATTTGTTATCTTGAAGTTTTGCATGGTAAGAAATTAAGTGATATTGGATAGAGTGAATGTTATGTGTGAGTTCGATGCAAGGTGGTAGGAATTTATATAGTGACTATTAAAAAATATTTTTAAGGTTTTTGAGTTTGGTTGTGGTTAATGTTTAATTTAAAATATGAACTTTATGTTTAGTCTCTAGTTATGAGGTAAGGGAGAAGCGCTAGACAATTTTTAAATAGACACTTTGAACCTGCTCTTTCTAAATAAGCGGTACAGAATATATTGTTCTATTCTTATGTTACATCACTATTATTATGAAAACATTTATATTATTTAAAACTGATTTTTATAATATAATATTTAGATTTTAGGAGATAGAGTTCAATGCAAGTTAAAATAGAACAAAGAATCCTGTTGAACATTTTATTAATATTTTTAACACATCACTTTAGTATACATAATAAACAAATGCGCACTTATATAATAGATATGTAAAAACCTAGTGATAGTATTAAATTAAACAGAAAGCTAGCTCTATCATAAATGCTAGAACTATCCTATTTTGTTATTCTCTTTAACACTAGCATATAGCAATACTATATATTATTTTTGTTGATGATTCAACATTCATAACATTTGACATCACTTGATACTGCAAAAAATATATATATATAATTGGAAGAAATACTATTAATTTTTATATAGTAAAAAGTCATCACAACAATTATTGTATAAACATTATAAATAGATATTTTTATTTGTCTTCATTTGAAATCACATATAAAAGTAAATAATTTTCTCATGCATGCAACCACTTTTTGTCTATTCCATATTATTGATCAAATTTAGTATTGTTTGTTTTTCTCTGTCTAAGTAATTTGTCTATTTTAAATATATAAATATAAACTAATTTATTTTTGTGAAAATAAATACATCATAACTTTTACTGAAAAAGTATAAAATGTTCAACATAACAACATTTGTTATCTTGAAGTTTCGCATGGTAAGAAATTAAGTGATATTCGATAGAGTGAATGTTATGTGTGAGTTCGATGCAAGGTGGTAGGAATTTATATAGTGACTATTAAAAAATATTTTTAAGGTTTTTGAGTTTGGTTGTGGTTAATGTTTAATTTAAAATATGAACTTTATGTTTAGTCTCTAGTTATGAGGTAAGGGAGAAGCGCTAGACAATTTTTAAATAGACACTTTGAACCTGCTCTTTCTAAATAAGCGGTACAGAATATATTGTTCTATTCTTATGTTACATCACTATTATTATGAAAACATTTATATTATTTAAAACTGATTTTTATAATATAATATTTAGATTTTAGGAGATAGAGTTCAATGCAAGTTAAAATAGAACAAAGAATCTTGTTGAACATTTTATTAATATTTTTAACACATCACTTTAGTATACATAATAAACAAATGCGCACTTATATAATAGATATGTAAAAACCTAGTGATAGTATTAAATTAAACAGAAAGCTAGCTCTATCATAAATGCTAGAACTATCCTATTTTGTTATTCTCTTTAACACTAGCATATAGCAATACTATATATTATTTTTGTTGATGATTCAACATTCATAACATTTGACATCACTTGATACTGCAAAAAATATATATATATAATTGGAAGAATACTATTAATTTTTATATAGTAAAAAGTCATCACAACAATTATTGTATAAACATTATAAATAGATATTTTTATTTGTCTTCATTTGAAATCACATATAAAAGTAAATAATTTTCTCATGCATGCAACCACTTTTTGTCTATTCCATATTATTGATCAAATTTAGTATTGTTTGTTTTTCTCTGTCTAAGTAATTTGTCTATTTTAAATATATAAATATAAACTAATTTATTTTTGTGAAAATAAATACATCATAACTTTTACTTAAAAAGTATAAAATGTTCAACATAACAACATTTGTTATCTTGAAGTTTCGCATGGTAAGAAATTAAGTGATATTGGATAGAGTGAATGTTATGTGTGAGTTCGATGCAAGGTGGTAGGAATTTATATAGTGACTATTAAAAAATATTTTTAAGGTTTTTGAGTTTGGTTGTGGTTAATGTTTAATTTAAAATATGAACTTTATGTTTAGTCTCTAGTTATGAGGTAAGGGAGAAGCGCTAGACAATTTTTAAATAGACACTTTGAACCTGCTCTTTCTAAATAAGCGGTACAGAATATATTGTTCTATTCTTATGTTACATCACTATTATTATGAAAACATTTATATTATTTAAAACTGATTTTTATAATATAATATTTAGATTTTAGGAGATAGAGTTCAATGCAAGTTAAAATAGAACAAAGAATCCTGTTGAACATTTTATTAATATTTTTAACACATCACTTTAGTATACATAATAAACAAATGCGCACTTATATAATAGATATGTAAAAACCTAGTGATAGTATTAAATTAAACAGAAAGCTAGCTCTATCATAAATGCTAGAACTATCCTATTTTGTTATTCTCTTTAACACTAGCATATAGCAATACTATATATTATTTTTGTTGATGATTCAACATTCATAACATTTGACATCACTTGATACTGCAAAAAATATATATATATAATTGGAAGAAATACTATTAATTTTTATATAGTAAAAAGTCATCACAACAATTATTGTATAAACATTATAAATAGATATTTTTATTTGTCTTCATTTGAAATCACATATAAAAGTAAATAATTTTCTCATGCATGCAACCACTTTTTGTCTATTCCATATTATTGATCAAATTTAGTATTGTTTGTTTTTCTCTGTCTAAGTAATTTGTCTATTTTAAATATATAAATATAAACTAATTTATTTTTGTGAAAATAAATACATCATAACTTTTACTGAAAAAGTATAAAATGTTCAACATAACAACATTTGTTATCTTGAAGTTTCGCATGGTAAGAAATTAAGTGATATTGGATAGAGTGAATGTTATGTGTGAGTTCGATGCAAGGTGGTAGGAATTTATATAGTGACTATTAAAAAATATTTTTAAGGTTTTTGAGTTTGGTTGTGGTTAATGTTTAATTTAAAATATGAACTTTATGTTTAGTCTCTAGTTATGAGGTAAGGGAGAAGCGCTAGACAATTTTTAAATAGACACTTTGAACCTGCTCTTTCTAAATAAGCGGTACAGAATATATTGTTCTATTCTTATGTTACATCACTATTATTATGAAAACATTTATATTATTTAAAACTGATTTTTATAATATAATATTTAGATTTTAGGAGATAGAGTTCAATGCAAGTTAAAATAGAACAAAGAATCTTGTTGAACATTTTATTAATATTTTTAACACATCACTTTAGTATACATAATAAACAAATGCGCACTTATATAATAGATATGTAAAAACCTAGTGATAGTATTAAATTAAACAGAAAGCTAGCTCTATCATAAATGCTAGAACTATCCTATTTTGTTATTCTCTTTAACACTAGCATATAGCAATACTATATATTATTTTTGTTGATGATTCAACATTCATAACATTTGACATCACTTGATACTGCAAAAAATATATATATATAATTGGAAGAATACTATTAATTTTTATATAGTAAAAAGTCATCACAACAATTATTGTATAAACATTATAAATAGATATTTTTATTTGTCTTCATTTGAAATCACATATAAAAGTAAATAATTTTCTCATGCATGCAACCACTTTTTGTCTATTCCATATTATTGATCAAATTTAGTATTGTTTGTTTTTCTCTGTCTAAGTAATTTGTCTATTTTAAATATATAAATATAAACTAATTTATTTTTGTGAAAATAAATACATCATAACTTTTACTGAAAAAGTATAAAATGTTCAACATAACAACATTTGTTATCTTGAAGTTTCGCATGGTAAGAAATTAAGTGATATTGGATAGAGTGAATGTTATGTGTGAGTTCGATGCAAGGTGGTAGGAATTTATATAGTGACTATTAAAAAATATTTTTAAGGTTTTTGAGTTTGGTTGTGGTTAATGTTTAATTTAAAATATGAACTTTATGTTTAGTCTCTAGTTATGAGGTAAGGGAGAAGCGCTAGACAATTTTTAAATAGACACTTTGAACCTGCTCTTTCTAAATAAGCGGTACAGAATATATTGTTCTATTCTTATGTTACATCACTATTATTATGAAAACATTTATATTATTTAAAACTGATTTTTATAATATAATATTTAGATTTTAGGAGATAGAGTTCAATGCAAGTTAAAATAGAACAAAGAATCTTGTTGAACATTTTATTAATATTTTAAACACATCACTTTAGTATACATAATAAACAAATGCGCTCTTATATAATAGATATGTAAAAACCTAGTGATAGTATTAAATTAAACAGAAAGCTAGCTATATCATAAATGCTAGAACTATCCTATTTTGTTATTCTCTTTAACACTAGCATATATCAATACTATATATTATTTTTGTTGATAATTCAACATTCATAACATTTGACATCACTTGATACTGCAAAAAATATATATATAATTGGAAGAAATACTATTAGTTTTTATATAATAAAAAGTCATCACAACAATTAATGTATAAACATTATAAATAGATATTTTTATTTGTCTTCATTTGAAATCACATATAAAAGTGAATAATTTTCTCAAGCATGCAACCACTTTTTGTCTATTCCATATTATTGATCAAATTTAGTATTGTTTGTTTTTCTTTGTCTAAGTAATTTGTCTATTTTAAAAATATAAATATAAAATAATTTATTTTTGTGAAAATAAATACATCATAACTTTTACTGAAAAAGTATAAAATGTTCAACATAACAACATATGTTATCTTGAAGTTTCCCATGGTAAGAAATTAAGTGATATTGGATAGAGTGAATGTTATGTGTGACTTCGATGCAAGGTGGTAGGAATTTATATAGTGACTATTAAAAAATATTTTTAAGGTTTTTGAGTTTGGTTGTGGTTAATGTTTAATTTAAAATATGAACTTTATGTTTAGTCTCTAGTTATGAGGTAAGGGAGAAGCGCTAGACAATTTTTAAATAGACACTTTGAACCTGCTCTTTCTAAATAAGCGGTACCGAATATATTGTTCTATTCTTATGTTACATCACTATTATTATGAAAACATTTATATTATTTAAAACTGATTTTTATAATATAATATTTAGATTTTAGGAGATAGAGTTCAATGCAAGTTAAAATAGAACAAAGAATCTTGTTGAACATTTTATTAATATTTTAAACACATCACTTTAGTATACATAATAAACAAATGCGCTCTTATATAATAGATATGTAAAAACCTAGTGATAGTATTAAATTAAACAGAAATTTAGCTATATCATAAATGCTAGAACTATCCTATTTTGTTATTCTCTTTAACACTAGCATATATCAATACTATATATTATTTTTGTTGATGATTCAACATTCATAACATTTGACATCACTTGATACTGCAAAAAATATATATATAATTGGAAGAAATACTATTAGTTTTTATATAATAAAAAGTCATCACAACAATTAATGTATAAACATTATAAATAGATATTTTTATTTGTCTTCATTTGAAATCATATATAAAAGTGAATAATTTTCTCAAGCATGCAACCACTTTTTGTCTATTCCATATTATTGATCAAATTTAGTATTGTTTGTTTTTCTCTGTCTAAGTAATTTGTCTATTTTAAAAATATAAATATAAAATAATTTATTTTTGTGAAAATAAATACATCATAACTTTTACTGAAAAAGTATAAAATGTTCAACATAACAACATATGTTATCTTGAAGTTTCCCATGGTAAGAAATTAAGTGATATTGGATAGAGTGAATGTTATGTGTGAGTTCGATGCAAGGTGGTAGGAATTTATATAGTGACTATTAAAAAATATTTTTAAGGTTTTTGAGTTTGGTTGTGGTTAATGTTTAATTTAAAATATGAACTTTATGTTTAGTCTCTAGTTATGAGGTAAGGGAGAAGCGCTAGACAATTTTTAAATAGACACTTTGAACCTGCTCTTTCTAAATAAGCGGTACCGAATATATTGTTCTATTCTTATGTTACATCACTATTATTATGAAAACATTTATATTATTTAAAACTGATTTTTATAATATAATATTTAGATTTTAGGAGATAGAGTTCAATGCAAGTTAAAATAGAACAAAGAATCTTGTTGAACATTTTATTAATATTTTAAACACATCACTTTAGTATACATAATAAACAAATGCGCTCTTATATAATAGATATGTAAAAACCTAGTGATAGTATTAAATTAAACAGAAAGCTAGCTATATCATAAATGCTAGAACTATCCTATTTTGTTATTCTCTTTAACACTAGCATATATCAATACTATATATTATTTTTGTTGATGATTCAACATTCATAACATTTGACATCACTTGATACTGCAAAAAATATATATATAATTGGAAGAAATACTATTAATTTTTATATAGTAAAAAGTCATCACAACAATTATTGTATAAACATTATAAATAGATATTTTTATTTGTCTTCATTTGAAATCACATATAAAAGTAAATAATTTTCTCATGCATGCAACCACTTTTTGTCTATTCCATATTATTGATCAAATTTAGTATTGTTTGTTTTTCTCTGTCTAAGTAATTTGTCTATTTTAAATATATAAATATAAACTAATTTATTTTTGTGAAAATAAATACATCATAACTTTTACTGAAAAAGTATAAAATGTTCAACATAACAACATTTGTTATCTTGAAGTTTCGCATGGTAAGAAATTAAGTGATATTGGATAGAGTGAATGTTATGTGTGAGTTCGATGCAAGGTGGTAGGAATTTATATAGTGACTATTAAAAAATATTTTTAAGGTTTTTGAGTTTGGTTGTGGTTAATGTTTAATTTAAAATATGAACTTTATGTTTAGTCTCTAGTTATGAGGTAAGGGAGAAGCGCTAGACAATTTTTAAATAGACACTTTGAACCTGCTCTTTCTAAATAAGCGGTACAGAATATATTGTTCTATTCTTATGTTACATCACTATTATTATGAAAACATTTATATTATTTAAAACTGATTTTTATAATATAATATTTAGATTTTAGGAGATAGAGTTCAATGCAAGTTAAAATAGAACAAAGAATCTTGTTGAACATTTTATTAATATTTTTAACACATCACTTTAGTATACATAATAAACAAATGCGCACTTATATAATAGATATGTAAAAACCTAGTGATAGTATTAAATTAAACAGAAAGCTAGCTCTATCATAAATGCTAGAACTATCCTATTTTGTTATTCTCTTTAACACTAGCATATAGCAATACTATATATTATTTTTGTTGATGATTCAACATTCATAACATTTGACATCACTTGATACTGCAAAAAATATATATATATAATTGGAAGAAATACTATTAATTTTTATATAGTAAAAAGTCATCACAACAATTATTGTATAAACATTATAAATAGATATTTTTATTTGTCTTCATTTGAAATCACATATAAAAGTAAATAATTTTCTCATGCATGCAACCACTTTTTGTCTATTCCATATTATTGATCAAATTTAGTATTGTTTGTTTTTCTCTGTCTAAGTAATTTGTCTATTTTAAATATATAAATATAAACTAATTTATTTTTGTGAAAATAAATACATCATAACTTTTACTGAAAAAGTATAAAATGTTCAACATAACAACATTTGTTATCTTGAAGTTTCGCATGGTAAGAAATTAAGTGATATTGGATAGAGTGAATGTTATGTGTGAGTTCGATGCAAGGTGGTAGGAATTTATATAGTGACTATTAAAAAATATTTTTAAGGTTTTTGAGTTTGGTTGTGGTTAATGTTTAATTTAAAATATGAACTTTATGTTTAGTCTCTAGTTATGAGGTAAGGGAGAAGCGCTAGACAATTTTTAAATAGACACTTTGAACCTGCTCTTTCTAAATAAGCGGTACAGAATATATTGTTCTATTCTTATGTTACATCACTATTATTATGAAAACATTTATATTATTTAAAACTGATTTTTATAATATAATATTTAGATTTTAGGAGATAGAGTTCAATGCAAGTTAAAATAGAACAAAGAATCTTGTTGAACATTTTATTAATATTTTAAACACATCACTTTAGTATACATAATAAACAAATGCGCTCTTATATAATAGATATGTAAAAACCTAGTGATAGTATTAAATTAAACAGAAAGCTAGCTATATCATAAATGCTAGAACTATCCTATTTTGTTATTCTCTTTAACACTAGCATATATCAATACTATATATTATTTTTGTTGATGATTCAACATTCATAACATTTGACATCACTTGATACTGCAAAAAATATATATATAATTGGAAGAAATACTATTAGTTTTTATATAATAAAAAGTCATCACAACAATTAATGTATAAACATTATAAATAGATATTTTTATTTGTCTTCATTTGAAATCACATATAAAAGTGAATAATTTTCTCAAGCATGCAACCACTTTTTGTCTATTCCATATTATTGATCAAATTTAGTATTGTTTGTTTTTCTTTGTCTAAGTAATTTGTCTATTTTAAAAATATAAATATAAAATAATTTATTTTTGTGAAAATAAATACATCATAACTTTTACTGAAAAAGTATAAAATGTTCAACATAACAACATATGTTATCTTGAAGTTTCCCATGGTAAGAAATTAAGTGATATTGGATAGAGTGAATGTTATGTGTGACTTCGATGCAAGGTGGTAGGAATTTATATAGTTACTATTAAAAAATATTTTTAAGGTTTTTGAGTTTGGTTGTGGTTAATGTTTAATTTGAAATATGAGCTTTATGTTTAGTCTCTAGTTATGAGGTAAGGGAGAAGCGCTAGACAATTTTTAAATAGACACTTTGAACCTGCTCTTTCTTAATAAGCGGTACCGAATATATTGTTCTATTCTTATGTTACATCACTATTATTATGAAAACATTTATATTATTTTAAACTGATTTTTATAATATAATATTTAGATTTTAGGAGATAGAGTTCAATGCAAGTTAAAATAGAACAAAGAATCTTGTTGAACATTTTATTAATATTTTAAACACATCACTTTAGTATACATAATAAACAAATGCGCTCTTATATAATAGATATGTAAAAACCTAGTGATAGTATTAAATTAAACAGAAATTTAGCTATATCATAAATGCTAGAACTATCCTATTTTGTTATTCTCTTTAACACTAGCATATATCAATACTATATATTATTTTTGTTGATGATTCAACATTCATAACATTTGACATCACTTGATACTGCAAAAAATATATATATAATTGGAAGAAATACTATTAGTTTTTATATAATAAAAAGTCATCACAACAATTAATGTATAAACATTATAAATAGATATTTTTATTTGTCTTCATTTGAAATCATATATAAAAGTGAATAATTTTCTCAAGCATGCAACCACTTTTTGTCTATTCCATATTATTGATCAAATTTAGTATTGTTTGTTTTTCTCTGTCTAAGTAATTTGTCTATTTTAAAAATATAAATATAAAATAATTTATTTTTGTGAAAATAAATACATCATAACTTTTACTGAAAAAGTATAAAATGTTCAACATAACAACATATGTTATCTTGAAGTTTCCCATGGTAAGAAATTAAGTGATATTGGATAGAGTGAATGTTATGTGTGAGTTCGATGCAAGGTGGTAGGAATTTATATAGTGACTATTAAAAAATATTTTTAAGGTTTTTGAGTTTGGTTGTGGTTAATGTTTAATTTAAAATATGAACTTTATGTTTAGTCTCTAGTTATGAGGTAAGGGAGAAGCGCTAGACAATTTTTAAATAGACACTTTGAACCTGCTCTTTCTAAATAAGCGGTACCGAATATATTGTTCTATTCTTATGTTACATCACTATTATTATGAAAACATTTATATTATTTAAAACTGATTTTTATAATATAATATTTAGATTTTAGGAGATAGAGTTCAATGCAAGTTAAAATAGAACAAAGAATCTTGTTGAACATTTTATTAATATTTTAAACACATCACTTTAGTATACATAATAAACAAATGCGCTCTTATATAATAGATATGTAAAAACCTAGTGATAGTATTAAATTAAACAGAAAGCTAGTTATATCATAAATGCTAGAACTATCCTATTTTGTTATTCTCTTTAACACCAGCATATATCAATACTATATATTATTTTTGTTGATGATTCAACATTCATAACATTTGACATCACTTGATACTGCAAAAAATATATATATAATTGGAAGAAATACTATTAGTTTTTATATAATAAAAAGTCATCACAACAATTAATGTATAAACATTATAAATAGATATTTTTATTTGTCTTCATTTGAAATCACATATAAAAGTGAATAATTTTCTCATGCATGCAACCACTTTTTGTCTATTCCATATTATTGATCAAATTTAGTATTGTTTGTTTTTCTCTGTCTAAGTAATTTGTCTATTTTAAAAATATAAATATAAAATAATTTATTTTTGTGAAAATAAATACATCATAACTTTTACTGAAAAAGTATAAAATGTTCAACATAACAACATATGTTATCTTGAAGTTTCCCATGGTAAGAAATTAAGTGATATTGGATAGAGTGAATGTTATGTGTGAGTTCGATGCAAGGTGGTAGGAATTTATATAGTTACTATTAAAAAATATTTTTAAGGTTTTTGAGTTTGGTTGTGGTTAATGTTTAATTTGAAATATGAGCTTTATGTTTAGTCTCTAGTTATGAGGTAAGGGAGAAGCGCTAGACAATTTTTAAATAGACACTTTGAACCTGCTCTTTCTTAATAAGCGGTACCGAATATATTGTTCTATTCTTATGTTACATCACTATTATTATGAAAACATTTATATTATTTAAAACTGATTTTTATAATATAATATTTAGATTTTAGGAGATAGAGTTCAATGCAAGTTAAAATAGAACAAAGAATCTTGTTGAACATTTTATTAATATTTTAAACACATCACTTTAGTATACATAATAAACAAATGCGCACTTATATAATAGATATGTAAAAACCTAGTGATAGTATTAAATTAAACAGAAAGCTAGCTCTATCATAAATGCTAGAACTATCCTATTTTGTTATTCTCTTTAACACTAGCATATAGCAATACTATATATTATTTTTGTTGAAGATTCAACATTCATAACATTTGACATCACTTGATACTGCAAAAACTATATATATAATTGGAAGAAATACTATTAATTTTTATATAATAAAAAGTCATCACAACAATTAATGTATAAACATTATAAATAGATATTTTCATTTGTCTTCATTTGAAATCACATATAAAAGTGAATAATTTTCTCATGCATGCAACCACTTTTTGTCTATTCCATATTATTGATCAAATTTAGTATTGTTTGTTTTTCTCTGTCTAAGTAATTTGTCTATTTTAAAAATATAAATCTAAACTAATTTATTTTTGTGAAAATAAATACATCATAACTTTTACTGAAAAAGTATAAAATGTTCAACATAACAACATATGTTATCTTGAAGTTTCCCATGGTAAGAAATTAAGTGATATTGGATAGAGTGAATGTTATGTGTGAGTTCGATGCAAGGTGGTAGGAATTTATATAGTGACTATTAAAAAATATTTTTAAGGTTTTTGAGTTTGGTTGTGGTTAATGTTTAATTTAAAATATGAACTTTATGTTTAGTCTCTAGTTATGAGGTAAGGGAGAAGCGCTAGACAATTTTTAAATAGACACTTTGAACCTGCTCTTTCTAAATAAGCGGTACCGAATATATTGTTCTATTCTTATGTTACATCACTATTATTATGAAAACATTTATATTATTTAAAACTGATTTTTATAATATAATATTTAGATTTTAGGAGATAGAGTTCAATGCAAGTTAAAATAGAACAAAGAATCTTGTTGAACATTTTATTAATATTTTAAACACATCACTTTAGTATACATAATAAACAAATGCGCTCTTATATAATAGATATGTAAAAACCTAGTGATAGTATTAAATTAAACAGAAATTTAGCTATATCATAAATGCTAGAACTATCCTATTTTGTTATTCTCTTTAACACTAGCATATATCAATACTATATATTATTTTTGTTGATGATTCAACATTCATAACATTTGACATCACTTGATACTGCAAAAAATATATATATAATTGGAAGAAATACTATTAGTTTTTATATAATAAAAAGTCATCACAACAATTAATGTATAAACATTATAAATAGATATTTTTATTTGTCTTCATTTGAAATCATATATAAAAGTGAATAATTTTCTCAAGCATGCAACCACTTTTTGTCTATTCCATATTATTGATCAAATTTAGTATTGTTTGTTTTTCTCTGTCTAAGTAATTTGTCTATTTTAAAAATATAAATATAAAATAATTTATTTTTGTGAAAATAAATACATCATAACTTTTACTGAAAAAGTATAAAATGTTCAACATAACAACATATGTTATCTTGAAGTTTCCCATGGTAAGAAATTAAGTGATATTGGATAGAGTGAATGTTATGTGTGAGTTCGATGCAAGGTGGTAGGAATTTATATAGTGACTATTAAAAAATATTTTTAAGGTTTTTGAGTTTGGTTGTGGTTAATGTTTAATTTAAAATATGAACTTTATGTTTAGTCTCTAGTTATGAGGTAAGGGAGAAGCGCTAGACAATTTTTAAATAGACACTTTGAACCTGCTCTTTCTAAATAAGCGATACCGAATATATTGTTCTATTCTTATGTTACATCACTATTATTATGAAAACATTTATATTATTTAAAACTGATTTTTATAATATAATATTTAGATTTTAGGAGATAGAGTTCAATGCAAGTTAAAATAGAACAAAGAATCTTGTTGAACATTTTATTAATATTTTAAACACATCACTTTAGTATACATAATAAACAAATGCGCTCTTATATAATAGATATGTAAAAACCTAGTGATAGTATTAAATTAAACAGAAAGCTAGTTATATCATAAATGCTAGAACTATCCTATTTTGTTATTCTCTTTAACACTAGCATATATCAATACTATATATTATTTTTGTTGATGATTCAACATTCATAACATTTGACATCACTTGATACTGCAAAAAATATATATATAATTGGAAGAAATACTATTAGTTTTTATATAATAAAAAGTCATCACAACAATTAATGTATAAACATTATAAATAGATATTTTTATTTGTCTTCATTTGAAATCACATATAAAAGTGAATAATTTTCTCATGCATGCAACCACTTTTTGTCTATTCCATATTATTGATCAAATTTAGTATTGTTTGTTTTTCTTTGTCTAAGTAATTTGTCTATTTTAAAAATATAAATATAAAATAATTTATTTTTGTGAAAATAAATACATCATAACTTTTACTGAAAAAGTATAAAATGTTCAACATAACAACATATGTTATCTTGAAGTTTCCCATGGTAAGAAATTAAGTGATATTGGATAGAGTGAATGTTATGTGTGAGTTCGATGCAAGGTGGTAGGAATTTATATAGTTACTATTAAAAAATATTTTTAAGGTTTTTGAGTTTGGTTGTGGTTAATGTTTAATTTGAAATATGAGCTTTATGTTTAGTCTCTAGTTATGAGGTAAGGGAGAAGCGCTAGACAATTTTTAAATAGACACTTTGAACCTGCTCTTTCTTAATAAGCGGTACCGAATATATTGTTCTATTCTTATGTTACATCACTATTATTATGAAAACATTTATATTATTTAAAACTGATTTTTATAATATAATATTTAGATTTTAGGAGATAGAGTTCAATGCAAGTTAAAATAGAACAAAGAATCTTGTTGAACATTTTATTAATATTTTAAACACATCACTTTAGTATACATAATAAACAAATGCGCACTTATATAATAGATATGTAAAAACCTAGTGATAGTATTAAATTAAACAGAAAGCTAGCTCTATCATAAATGCTAGAACTATCCTATTTTGTTATTCTCTTTAACACTAGCATATAGCAATACTATATATTATTTTTGTTGAAGATTCAACATTCATACATTTGACATCACTTGATACTGCAAAAAATATATATATAATTGGAAGAAATACTATTAGTTTTTATATAATAAAAAGTCATCACAACAATTAATGTATAAACATTATAAATAGATATTTTTATTTGTCTTCATTTGAAATCACATATAAAAGTGAATAATTTTCTCAAGCATGCAACCACTTTTTGTCTATTCCATATTATTGATCAAATTTAGTATTGTTTGTTTTTCTTTGTCTAAGTAATTTGTCTATTTTAAAAATATAAATATAAAATAATTTATTTTTGTGAAAATAAATACATCATAACTTTTACTGAAAAAGTATAAAATGTTCAACATAACAACATATGTTATCTTGAAGTTTCCCATGGTAAGAAATTAAGTGATATTGGATAGAGTGAATGTTATGTGTGAGTTCGATGCAAGGTGGTAGGAATTTATATAGTGACTATTAAAAAATATTTTTAAGGTTTTTGAGTTTGGTTGTGGTTAATGTTTAATTTAAAATATGAACTTTATGTTTAGTCTCTAGTTATGAGGTAAGGGAGAAGCGCTAGACAATTTTTAAATAGACACTTTGAACCTGCTCTTTCTAAATAAGCGGTACAGAATATATTGTTCTATTCTTATGTTACATCACTATTATTATGAAAACATTTATATTATTTAAAACTGATTTTTATAATATAATATTTAGATTTTAGGAGATAGAGTTCAATGCAAGTTAAAATAGAACAAAGAATCTTGTTGAACATTTTATTAATATTTTAAACACATCACTTTAGTATACATAATAAACAAATGCGCTCTTATATAATAGATATGTAAAAACCTAGTGATAGTATTAAATTAAACAGAAAGCTAGCTATATCATAAATGCTAGAACTATCCTATTTTGTTATTCTCTTTAACACTAGCATATATCAATACTATATATTATTTTTGTTGATGATTCAACATTCATAACATTTGACATCACTTGATACTGCAAAAAATATATATATAATTGGAAGAAATACTATTAGTTTTTATATAATAAAAAGTCATCACAACAATTAATGTATAAACATTATAAATAGATATTTTTATTTGTCTTCATTTGAAATCACATATAAAAGTGAATAATTTTCTCAAGCATGCAACCACTTTTTGTCTATTCCATATTATTGATCAAATTTAGTATTGTTTGTTTTTCTTTGTCTAAGTAATTTGTCTATTTTAAAAATATAAATATAAAATAATTTATTTTTGTGAAAATAAATACATCATAACTTTTACTGAAAAAGTATAAAATGTTCAACATAACAACATATGTTATCTTGAAGGTTCCCATGGTAAGAAATTAAGTGATATTGGATAGAGTGAATGTTATGTGTGACTTCGATGCAAGGTGGTAGGAATTTATATAGTTACTATTAAAAAATATTTTTAAGGTTTTTGAGTTTGGTTGTGGTTAATGTTTAATTTGAAATATGAGCTTTATGTTTAGTCTCTAGTTATGAGGTAAGGGAGAAGCGCTAGACAATTTTTAAATAGACACTTTGAACCTGCTCTTTCTTAATAAGCGGTACCGAATATATTGTTCTATTCTTATGTTACATCACTATTATTATGAAAACATTTATATTATTTTAAACTGATTTTTATAATATAATATTTAGATTTTAGGAGATAGAGTTCAATGCAAGTTAAAATAGAACAAAGAATCTTGTTGAACATTTTATTAATATTTTAAACACATCACTTTAGTATACATAATAAACAAATGCGCTCTTATATAATAGATATGTAAAAACCTAGTGATAGTATTAAATTAAACAGAAATTTAGCTATATCATAAATGCTAGAACTATCCTATTTTGTTATTCTCTTTAACACTAGCATATATCAATACTATATATTATTTTTGTTGATGATTCAACATTCATAACATTTGACATCACTTGATACTGCAAAAAATATATATATAATTGGAAGAAATACTATTAGTTTTTATATAATAAAAAGTCATCACAACAATTAATGTATAAACATTATAAATAGATATTTTTATTTGTCTTCATTTGAAATCATATATAAAAGTGAATAATTTTCTCAAGCATGCAACCACTTTTTGTCTATTCCATATTATTGATCAAATTTAGTATTGTTTGTTTTTCTCTGTCTAAGTAATTTGTCTATTTTAAAAATATAAATATAAAATAATTTATTTTTGTGAAAATAAATACATCATAACTTTTACTGAAAAAGTATAAAATGTTCAACATAACAACATATGTTATCTTGAAGTTTCCCATGGTAAGAAATTAAGTGATATTGGATAGAGTGAATGTTATGTGTGAGTTCGATGCAAGGTGGTAGGAATTTATATAGTGACTATTAAAAAATATTTTTAAGGTTTTTGAGTTTGGTTGTGGTTAATGTTTAATTTAAAATATGAACTTTATGTTTAGTCTCTAGTTATGAGGTAAGGGAGAAGCGCTAGACAATTTTTAAATAGACACTTTGAACCTGCTCTTTCTAAATAAGCGGTACCGAATATATTGTTCTATTCTTATGTTACATCACTATTATTATGAAAACATTTATATTATTTAAAACTGATTTTTATAATATAATATTTAGATTTTAGGAGATAGAGTTCAATGCAAGTTAAAATAGAACAAAGAATCTTGTTGAACATTTTATTAATATTTTAAACACATCACTTTAGTATACATAATAAACAAATGCGCTCTTATATAATAGATATGTAAAAACCTAGTGATAGTATTAAATTAAACAGAAAGCTAGTTATATCATAAATGCTAGAACTATCCTATTTTGTTATTCTCTTTAACACCAGCATATATCAATACTATATATTATTTTTGTTGATGATTCAACATTCATAACATTTGACATCACTTGATACTGCAAAAAATATATATATAATTGGAAGAAATACTATTAGTTTTTATATAATAAAAAGTCATCACAACAATTAATGTATAAACATTATAAATAGATATTTTTATTTGTCTTCATTTGAAATCACATATAAAAGTGAATAATTTTCTCATGCATGCAACCACTTTTTGTCTATTCCATATTATTGATCAAATTTAGTATTGTTTGTTTTTCTCTGTCTAAGTAATTTGTCTATTTTAAAAATATAAATATAAAATAATTTATTTTTGTGAAAATAAATACATCATAACTTTTACTGAAAAAGTATAAAATGTTCAACATAACAACATATGTTATCTTGAAGTTTCCCATGGTAAGAAATTAAGTGATATTGGATAGAGTGAATGTTATGTGTGAGTTCGATGCAAGGTGGTAGGAATTTATATAGTTACTATTAAAAAATATTTTTAAGGTTTTTGAGTTTGGTTGTGGTTAATGTTTAATTTGAAATATGAGCTTTATGTTTAGTCTCTAGTTATGAGGTAAGGGAGAAGCGCTAGACAATTTTTAAATAGACACTTTGAACCTGCTCTTTCTTAATAAGCGGTACCGAATATATTGTTCTATTCTTATGTTACATCACTATTATTATGAAAACATTTATATTATTTAAAACTGATTTTTATAATATAATATTTAGATTTTAGGAGATAGAGTTCAATGCAAGTTAAAATAGAACAAAGAATCTTGTTGAACATTTTATTAATATTTTAAACACATCACTTTAGTATACATAATAAACAAATGCGCACTTATATAATAGATATGTAAAAACCTAGTGATAGTATTAAATTAAACAGAAAGCTAGCTCTATCATAAATGCTAGAACTATCCTATTTTGTTATTCTCTTTAACACTAGCATATAGCAATACTATATATTATTTTTGTTGAAGATTCAACATTCATAACATTTGACATCACTTGATACTGCAAAAACTATATATATAATTGGAAGAAATACTATTAATTTTTATATAATAAAAAGTCATCACAACAATTAATGTATAAACATTATAAATAGATATTTTCATTTGTCTTCATTTGAAATCACATATAAAAGTGAATAATTTTCTCATGCATGCAACCACTTTTTGTCTATTCCATATTATTGATCAAATTTAGTATTGTTTGTTTTTCTCTGTCTAAGTAATTTGTCTATTTTAAAAATATAAATCTAAACTAATTTATTTTTGTGAAAATAAATACATCATAACTTTTACTGAAAAAGTATAAAATGTTCAACATAACAACATATGTTATCTTGAAGTTTCCCATGGTAAGAAATTAAGTGATATTGGATAGAGTGAATGTTATGTGTGAGTTCGATGCAAGGTGGTAGGAATTTATATAGTGACTATTAAAAAATATTTTTAAGGTTTTTGAGTTTGGTTGTGGTTAATGTTTAATTTAAAATATGAACTTTATGTTTAGTCTCTAGTTATGAGGTAAGGGAGAAGCGCTAGACAATTTTTAAATAGACACTTTGAACCTGCTCTTTCTAAATAAGCGGTACCGAATATATTGTTCTATTCTTATGTTACATCACTATTATTATGAAAACATTTATATTATTTAAAACTGATTTTTATAATATAATATTTAGATTTTAGGAGATAGAGTTCAATGCAAGTTAAAATAGAACAAAGAATCTTGTTGAACATTTTATTAATATTTTAAACACATCACTTTAGTATACATAATAAACAAATGCGCTCTTATATAATAGATATGTAAAAACCTAGTGATAGTATTAAATTAAACAGAAATTTAGCTATATCATAAATGCTAGAACTATCCTATTTTGTTATTCTCTTTAACACTAGCATATATCAATACTATATATTATTTTTGTTGATGATTCAACATTCATAACATTTGACATCACTTGATACTGCAAAAAATATATATATAATTGGAAGAAATACTATTAGTTTTTATATAATAAAAAGTCATCACAACAATTAATGTATAAACATTATAAATAGATATTTTTATTTGTCTTCATTTGAAATCATATATAAAAGTGAATAATTTTCTCAAGCATGCAACCACTTTTTGTCTATTCCATATTATTGATCAAATTTAGTATTGTTTGTTTTTCTCTGTCTAAGTAATTTGTCTATTTTAAAAATATAAATATAAAATAATTTATTTTTGTGAAAATAAATACATCATAACTTTTACTGAAAAAGTATAAAATGTTCAACATAACAACATATGTTATCTTGAAGTTTCCCATGGTAAGAAATTAAGTGATATTGGATAGAGTGAATGTTATGTGTGAGTTCGATGCAAGGTGGTAGGAATTTATATAGTGACTATTAAAAAATATTTTTAAGGTTTTTGAGTTTGGTTGTGGTTAATGTTTAATTTAAAATATGAACTTTATGTTTAGTCTCTAGTTATGAGGTAAGGGAGAAGCGCTAGACAATTTTTAAATAGACACTTTGAACCTGCTCTTTCTAAATAAGCGGTACCGAATATATTGTTCTATTCTTATGTTACATCACTATTATTATGAAAACATTTATATTATTTAAAACTGATTTTTATAATATAATATTTAGATTTTAGGAGATAGAGTTCAATGCAAGTTAAAATAGAACAAAGAATCTTGTTGAACATTTTATTAATATTTTAAACACATCACTTTAGTATACATAATAAACAAATGCGCTCTTATATAATAGATATGTAAAAACCTAGTGATAGTATTAAATTAAACAGAAAGCTAGTTATATCATAAATGCTAGAACTATCCTATTTTGTTATTCTCTTTAACACTAGCATATATCAATACTATATATTATTTTTGTTGATGATTCAACATTCATAACATTTGACATCACTTGATACTGCAAAAAATATATATATAATTGGAAGAAATACTATTAGTTTTTATATAATAAAAAGTCATCACAACAATTAATGTATAAACATTATAAATAGATATTTTTATTTGTCTTCATTTGAAATCACATATAAAAGTGAATAATTTTCTCATGCATGCAACCACTTTTTGTCTATTCCATATTATTGATCAAATTTAGTATTGTTTGTTTTTCTTTGTCTAAGTAATTTGTCTATTTTAAAAATATAAATATAAAATAATTTATTTTTGTGAAAATAAATACATCATAACTTTTACTGAAAAAGTATAAAATGTTCAACATAACAACATATGTTATCTTGAAGTTTCCCATGGTAAGAAATTAAGTGATATTGGATAGAGTGAATGTTATGTGTGAGTTCGATGCAAGGTGGTAGGAATTTATATAGTTACTATTAAAAAATATTTTTAAGGTTTTTGAGTTTGGTTGTGGTTAATGTTTAATTTGAAATATGAGCTTTATGTTTAGTCTCTAGTTATGAGGTAAGGGAGAAGCGCTAGACAATTTTTAAATAGACACTTTGAACCTGCTCTTTCTTAATAAGCGGTACCGAATATATTGTTCTATTCTTATGTTACATCACTATTATTATGAAAACATTTATATTATTTAAAACTGATTTTTATAATATAATATTTAGATTTTAGGAGATAGAGTTCAATGCAAGTTAAAATAGAACAAAGAATCTTGTTGAACATTTTATTAATATTTTAAACACATCACTTTAGTATACATAATAAACAAATGCGCACTTATATAATAGATATGTAAAAACCTAGTGATAGTATTAAATTAAACAGAAAGCTAGCTCTATCATAAATGCTAGAACTATCCTATTTTGTTATTCTCTTTAACACTAGCATATAGCAATACTATATATTATTTTTGTTGAAGATTCAACATTCATAACATTTGACATCACTTGATACTGCAAAAACTATATATATAATTGGAAGAAATACTATTAATTTTTATATAATAAAAAGTCATCACAACAATTAATGTATAAACATTATAAATAGATATTTTCATTTGTCTTCATTTGAAATCACATATAAAAGTGAATAATTTTCTCATGCATGCAACCACTTTTTGTCTATTCCATATTATTGATCAAATTTAGTATTGTTTGTTTTTCTCTGTCTAAGTAATTTGTCTATTTTAAAAATATAAATCTAAACTAATTTATTTTTGTGAAAATAAATACATCATAACTTTTACTGAAAAAGTATAAAATGTTCAACATAACAACATATGTTATCTTGAAGTTTCCCATGGTAAGAAATTAAGTGATATTGGATAGAGTGAATGTTATGTGTGAGTTCGATGCAAGGTGGTAGGAATTTATATAGTGACTATTAAAAAATATTTTTAAGGTTTTTGAGTTTGGTTGTGGTTAATGTTTAATTTAAAATATGAACTTTATGTTTAGTCTCTAGTTATGAGGTAAGGGAGAAGCGCTAGACAATTTTTAAATAGACACTTTGAACCTGCTCTTTCTAAATAAGCGGTACCGAATATATTGTTCTATTCTTATGTTACATCACTATTATTATGAAAACATTTATATTATTTAAAACTGATTTTTATAATATAATATTTAGATTTTAGGAGATAGAGTTCAATGCAAGTTAAAATAGAACAAAGAATCTTGTTGAACATTTTATTAATATTTTAAACACATCACTTTAGTATACATAATAAACAAATGCGCTCTTATATAATAGATATGTAAAAACCTAGTGATAGTATTAAGTTAAACAGAAAGCTAGTTATATCATAAATGCTAGAACTATCCTATTTTGTTATTCTCTTTAACACTAGCATATATCAATACTATATATTATTTTTGTTGATGATTCAACATTCATAACATTTGACATCACTTGATACTGCAAAAAATATATATATAATTGGAAGAAATACTATTAGTTTTTATATAATAAAAAGTCATCACAACAATTAATGTATAAACATTATAAATAGATATTTTTATTTGTCTTCATTTGAAATCACATATAAAAGTGAATAATTTTCTCATGCATGCAACCACTTTTTGTCTATTCCATATTATTGATCAAATTTAGTATTGTTTGTTTTTCTCTGTCTAAGTAATTTGTCTATTTTAAAAATATAAATATAAAATAATTTATTTTTGTGAAAATAAATACATCATAACTTTTACTGAAAAAGTATAAAATGTTCAACATAACAACATATGTTATCTTGAAGTTTCCCATGGTAAGAAATTAAGTGATATTGGATAGAGTGAATGTTATGTGTGAGTTCGATGCAAGGTGGTAGGAATTTATATAGTTACTATTAAAAAATATTTTTAAGGTTTTTGAGTTTGGTTGTGGTTAATGTTTAATTTGAAATATGAGCTTTATGTTTAGTCTCTATTTATGAGGTAAGGGAGAAGCGCTAGACAATTTTTAAATAGACACTTTGAACCTGCTCTTTCTTAATAAGCGGTACCGAATATATTGTTCTATTCTTATGTTACATCACTATTATTATGAAAACATTTATATTATTTAAAAATGATTTTTATAATATAATATTTAGATTTTAGGAGATAGAGTTCAATGCAAGTTAAAATAGAACAAAGAATCTTGTTGAACATTTTATTAATATTTTAAACACATCACTTTAGTATACATAATAAACAAATGCGCACTTATATAATAGATATGTAAAAACCTAGTGATAGTATTAAATTAAACAGAAAGCTAGCTCTATCATAAATGCTAGAACTATCCTATTTTGTTATTCTCTTTAACACTAGCATATAGCAATACTATATATTATTTTTGTTGAAGATTCAACATTCATAACATTTGACATCACTTGATACTGCAAAAACTATATATATAATTGGAAGAAATACTATTAATTTTTATATAATAAAAAGTCATCACAACAATTAATGTATAAACATTATAAATAGATATTTTCATTTGTCTTCATTTGAAATCACATATAAAAGTGAATAATTTTCTCATGCATGCAACCACTTTTTGTCTATTCCATATTATTGATCAAATTTAGTATTGTTTGTTTTTCTCTGTCTAAGTAATTTGTCTATTTTAAAAATATAAATCTAAACTAATTTATTTTTGTGAAAATAAATACATCATAACTTTTACTGAAAAAGTATAAAATGTTCAACATAACAACATATGTTATCTTGAAGTTTCCCATGGTAAGAAATTAAGTGATATTGGATAGAGTGAATTTTATGTGTGAGTTCGATGCAAGGTGGTAGGAATTTATATAGTTACTATTAAAAAATATTTTTAAGGTTTTTGAGTTTGGTTGTGGTTAATGTTTAATTTGAAATATGAGCTTTATGTTTAGTCTCTAGTTATGAGGTAAGGGAGAAGCGCTAGACAATTTTTAAATAGACACTTTGAACCTGCTCTTTCTTAATAAGCGGTACCGAATATATTGTTCTATTCTTATGTTACATCACTATTATTATGAAAACATTTATATTATTTAAAACTGATTTTTATAATATAATATTTAGATTTTAGGAGATAGAGTTCAATGCAAGTTAAAATAGAACAAAGAATCTTGTTGAACATTTTATTAATATTTTAAACACATCACTTTAGTATACATAATAAACAAATGCGCTCTTATATAATAGATATGTAAAAACCTAGTGATAGTATTAAATTAAACAGAAAGCTAGCTATATCATAAATGCTAGAACTATCCTATTTTGTTATTCTCTTTAACACTAGCATATATCAATACTATATATTATTTTTGTTGATGATTCAACATTCATAACATTTGACATCACTTGATACTGCAAAAAATATATATATAATTGGAAGAAATACTATTAGTTTTTATATAATAAAAAGTCATCATAACAATTAATGTATAAACATTATAAATAGATATTTTTATTTGTCTTCATTTGAAATCACATATAAAAGTGAATAATTTTCTCATGCATGCAACCACTTTTTGTCTATTCCATATTATTGATCAAATTTAGTATTGTTTGTTTTTCTCTGTCTAAGTAATTTGTCTATTTTAAAAATATAAATATAAAATAATTTATTTTTGTGAAAATAAATACATCATAACTTTTACTGAAAAAGTATAAAATGTTCAACATAACAACATATGTTATCTTGAAGTTTCCCATGGTAAGAAATTAAGTGATATTGGATAGAGTGAATGTTATGTGTGAGTTCGATGCAAGGTGGTAGGAATTTATATAGTTACTATTAAAAAATATTTTTAAGGTTTTTGAGTTTGGTTGTGGTTAATGTTTAATTTGAAATATGAGCTTTATGTTTAGTCTCTAGTTATGAGGTAAGGGAGAAGCGCTAGACAATTTTTAAATAGACACTTTGAACCTGCTCTTTCTTAATAAGCGGTACCGAATATATTGTTCTATTCTTATGTTACATCACTATTATTATGAAAACATTTATATTATTTAAAACTGATTTTTATAATATAATATTTAGATTTTAGGAGATAGAGTTCAATGCAAGTTAAAATAGAACAAAGAATCTTGTTGAACATTTTATTAATATTTTAAACACATCACTTTAGTATACATAATAAACAAATGTGCACTTATATAATAGATATGTAAAAACCTAGTGATAGTATTAAATTAAACAGAAAGCTAGCTCTATCATAAATGCTAAAACTATCCTATTTTGTTATTCTCTTTAACACTAGCATATAGCAATACTATATATTATTTTTGTTGAAGATTCAACATTCATAACATTTGACATCACTTGATACTGCAAAAACTATATATATAATTGGAAGAAATACTATTAATTTTTATATAATAAAAAGTCATCACAACAATTAATGTATAAACATTATAAATAGATATTTTCATTTGTCTTCATTTGAAATCACATATAAAAGTGAATAATTTTCTCATGCATGCAACCACTTTTTGTCTATTCCATATTATTGATCAAATTTAGTATTGTTTGTTTTTCTCTGTCTAAGTAATTTGTCTATTTTAAAAATATAAATCTAAACTAATTTATTTTTGTGAAAATAAATACATCATAACTTTTACTGAAAAAGTATAAAATGTTCAACATAACAACATATGTTATCTTGAAGTTTCCCATGGTAAGAAATTAAGTGATATTGGATAGGGTGAATGTTATGTGTGAGTTCGATGCAAGGTGGTAGGAATTTATATAGTGACTATTAAAAAATATTTTTAAGGTTTTTGAGTTTGGTTGTGGTTAATGTTTAATTTGAAATATGAGCTTTATGTTTAGTCTCTAGTTATGAGGTAAGGGAGAAGCGCTAGACAATTTTTAAATAGACACTTTGAAGCTGCTCTTTCTAAATAAGCGGTACCGAATATATTGTTCTATTCTTATGTTACATCACTATTATTATGAGAACATTTATATTATTTAAAACTGATTTTTATAATATAATATTTAGATTTTAGGAGATAGAGTTCAATGCAAGTTAAAATAGAACAAAGAATCTTGTTGAACATTTTATTAATATTTTTAACACATCACTTTAGTATACATAATAAACAAATGCGCACTTATATAATAGATATGTAAAAACCTAGTGATAGTATTAAATTAAACAGAAAGCTAGCTCTATCATAAATGCTAGAACTATCCTATTTTGTTATTCTCTTTAACACTAGCATATAGCAATACTATATATTATTTTTGTTGATGATTCAACATTCATAACATTTGACATCACTTGATACTGCAAAATATATATATATAATTGGAAGAAATACTATTAATTTTTATATAATAAAAAGTCATCACAACAATTAATGTATAAACATTATAAATAGATATTTTTATTTGTCTTCATTTGAAATCACATATAAAAGTGAATAATTTTCTCATGCATGCAACCACTTTTTGTCTATTCCATATTATTGATCAAATTTAGTATTGTTTGTTTTTCTCTGTCTAAGTAATTTGTCTATTTTAAAAATATAAATATAAACTAATTTATATTTGTGAAAATAAATACATCATAACTTTTACTGAAAAAGTATAAAATGTTTAACATAACAACATATGTTATATTGAAGTTTCCCATGGTAAGAAATTAAGTGATATTGGATAGAATGGATGTTATGTGTGAGTTCGATGCAAGGTGGTAGGAATTTATATAGTGACTATTAAAAAATATTTTTAAGGTTTTTGAGTTTGGTTGTGGTTAATGTTTAATTTAAAATATGAGCTTTATGTTTAGTCTCTAGTTATGAGGAAAGGGAGAAGCGCTAGACAATTTTTAAATAGACACTTTGAAGCTGCTCTTTCTAAATAAGCGGTACCGAATATATTGTTCTATTCTTATGTTACATCACTATTATTATGAAAACATTTATATTATTTAAAAATGATTTTTATAATATAATATTTAGATTTTAGGAGATAGAGTTCAATGCAAGTTAAAATAGAACAAAGAATCTTGTTGAACATTTTATTAATATTTTAAACACATCACTTTAGTATACATAATAAACAAATGCGCACTTATATAATAGATATGTAAAAACCTAGTGATAGTATTAAATTAAACAGAAAGCTAGCTCTATCATAAATGCTAGAACTATCCTATTTTGTTATTCTCTTTAACACTAGCATATAGCAATACTATATATTATTTTTGTTGAAGATTCAACATTCATAACATTTGACATCACTTGATACTGCAAAAAATATATATATAATTGGAAGAAATACTATTAATTTTTATATAATAAAAAGTCATCACAACAATTAATGTATAAACATTATAAATAGATATTTTTATTTGTCTTCATTTGAAATCACATATAAAAGTGAATAATTTTCTCATGCATGCAACCACTTTTTGTCTATTCCATATTATTGATCAAATTTAGTATTATTTGTTTTTCTCTGTCTAAGTAATTTGTCTATTTTAAAAATATAAATATAAAATAATTTATTTTTGTGAAAATAAATACATCATAACTTTTACTGAAAAAGTATAAAATGTTCAACATAACAACATATGTTATCTTGAAGTTTCCCATGGTAAGAAATTAAGTGATATTGGATAGAGTGAATGTTATGTGTGAGTTCGATGCAAGGTTGTAGGAATTTATATAGTGACTATTAAAAAATATTTTTAAGGTTTTTGAGTTTGGTTGTGGTTAATGTTTAATTTAAAATATGAGCTTTATGTTTAGTCTCTAGTTATGAGGTAAGGGAGAAGCGCTAGACAATTTTTAAATAGACACTTTGAAGCTGCTCTTTCTAAATAAGCGGTACCGAATATATTGTTCTATTCTTATGTTACATCACTATTATTATGAAAACATTTATATTATTTAAAACTTATTTTTATAATATAATATTTAGATTTTAGGAGATAGAGTTCAATGCAAGTTAAAATAGAACAAAGAATCTTGTTGAAAATTTTATTAATATTTTAAACACATCACTTTAGTATACATAATAAACAAATGCGCACTTATATAATAGATATGTAAAAACCTAGTGATAGTATTAAATTAAACAGAAAGCTAGCTCTATCATAAATGCTAGAACTATCCTATTTTGTTATTCTCTTTAACACTAGCATATAGCAATACTATATATTATATTTGTTGATGATTCAACATTCATAACATTTGACATCACTTGATACTGCAAAAAATATATATATAATTGGAAGAAATACTATTAATTTTTATATAATAAAAAGTCATCACAACAATTAATGTATAAACATTATAAATAGATATTTTTATTTGTCTTCATTTGAAATCACATATAAAAGTGAATAATTTTCTCATGCATGCAACCACTTTTTGTCTATTCCATATTATTGATCAAATTTAGTATTGTTTGTTTTTCTCTGTCTAAGTAATTTGTCTATTTTAAAAATATAAATATAAAATAATTTATTTTTGTGAAAATAAATACATCATAACTTTTACTGAAAAAGTATAAAATGTTCAACATAACAACATATGTTATCTTGAAGTTTCCCATGGTAAGAAATTAAGTGATATTGGATAGAGTGAATGTTATGTGTGAGTTCGATGCAAGGTGGTAGGAATTTATATAGTTACTATTAAAAAATATTTTTAAGGTTTTTGAGTTTGGTTGTGGTTAATGTTTAATTTGAAATATGAGCTTTATGTTTAGTCTCTAGTTATGAGGTAAGGGAGAAGCGCTAGACAATTTTTAAATAGACACTTTGAAGTTGCTCTTTCTAAATAAGCGGTACCGAATATATTGTTCTATTCTTATGTTACATCACTATTATTATGAAAACATTTATAATATTTAAAACTGATTTTTATAATATAATATTTAGATTTTAGGAGATAGAGTTCAATGCAAGTTAAAATAGAACAAAGAATCTTGTTGAACATTTTATTAATATTTTAAACACATCACTTTAGTATACATAATAAACAAATGCGCACTTATATAATAGATATGTAAAAACCTAGTGATAGTATTAAATTAAACAGAAAGCTAGCTCTATCATAAATGCTAGAACTATCCTATTTTGTTATTCTCTTTAACACTAGCATATAGCAATACTATATATTATTTTTGTTGATGATTCAACATTCATAACATTTGACATCACTTGATACTGCAAAAAATATATATATAATTGGAAGAAATACTATTAATTTTTATATAATAAAAAGTCATCACAACAATTAATGTATAAACATTATAAATAGTTATTTTTATTTGTCTTCATTTGAAATCACATATAAAAGTGAATAATTTTCTCATGCATGCAACCACTTTTTGTCTATTCCATATTATTGATCAAATTTAGTATTGTTTGTTTTTCTCTGTCTAAGTAATTTGTCTATTTTAAAAATATAAATATAAACTAATTTATTTTTGTGAAAATAAATACATCATACCTTTTACTGAAAAAGTAAAAAATGTTCAACATAACAACATATGTTATCTTGAAGTTTCCCATGGTAAGAAATTAAGTGATATTGGATAGAGTGAATGTTATGTGTGAGTTCGATGCAAGGTGGTAGGAATTTATATAGTTACTATTAAAAAATATTTTTAAGGTTTTTGAGTTTGGTTGTGGTTAATGTTTAATTTCAAATATGAGCTTTATGTTTAGTCTCTAGTTATGAGGTAAGGGAGAAGCGCTAGACAATTTTTAAATAGACACTTTGAAGCTGCTCTTTCTAAATAAGCGGTACCGAATATATTGTTCTATTCTTATGTTACATCACTATTATTATGAAAACATTTATATTATTTAAAACTGATTTTTATAATATAATATTTAGATTTTAGGAGATAGAGTTCAATGCAAGTTAAAATAGAACAAAGAATCTTGTTGAACATTTTATTAATATTTTAAACACATCACTTTAGTATAAATAATAAACAAATGCGCACTTATATAATAGATATGTAAAAACCTAGTGATAGTATTAAATTAAACAGAAAGCTAGCTCTATCATAAATGCTAGAACTATTCTATTTTGTTATTCTCTTTAACACTAGCATATAGCAATACCATATATTATTTTTGTTGAAGATTCAACATTCATAACATTTGACATCACTTGATACTGCAAAAAATATATATATATAATTGGAAGAAATACTATTAATTTTTATATAATAAAAAGTCATCACAACAATTAATGTATAAACATTATAAATAGATATTTTTATTTGTCTTCATTTGAAATCACATATAAAAGTGAATAATTTTCTCATGCATGCAACCACTTTTTGTCTATTCCATATTATTGATCAAATTTAGTATTGTTTGTTTTTCTCTGTCTAAGTAATTTGTCTATTTTAAAAATATAAATATAAAATAATTTATTTTTGTGAAAATAAATACATCATAACTTTTACTGAAAAAGTAAAAAATGTTCAACATAACAACATATGTTATCTTGAAGTTTCCCATGGTAAGAAATTAAGTGATATTGGATAGAGTGAATGTTATGTGTGAGTTCGATGCAAGGTTGTAGGAATTTATATAGTGACTATTAAAAAATATTTTTAAGGTTTTTGAGTTTGGTTGTGGTTAATGTTTAATTTAAAATATGAGCTTTATGTTTAGTCTCTAGTTATGAGGTAAGGGAGAAGCGCTAGACAATTTTTAAATAGACACTTTGAAGCTGCTCTTTCTAAATAAGCGGTACCGAATATATTGTTCTATTCTTATGTTACATCACTATTATTATGAAAACATTTATATTATTTAAAACTGATTTTTATAATATAATATTTAGATTTTAGGAGATAGAGTTCAATGCAAGTTAAAATAGAACAAAGAATCTTGTTGAACATTTTATTAATATTTTAAACACATCACTTTAGTATACATAATAAACAAATGCGCACTTATATAATAGATATGTAAAAACCTAGTGATAGTATTAAATTAAACAGAAAGCTAGCTCTATCATATATGCTAGAACTATCCTATTTTGTTATTCTCTTTAACACTAGCATATAGCAATACTATATATTATTTTTGTTGATGATTCAACATTCATAACATTTGACATCACTTGATACTGCAAAAAAAATATATATAATTGGAAGAAATACTATTAATTTTTATATAATAAAAAGTCATCACAACAATTAATGTATAAACATTATAAATAGTTATTTTTATTTGTCTTCATTTGAAATCACATATAAAAGTGAATAATTTTCTCATGCATGCAACCACTTTTTGTCTATTCCATATTATTGATCAAATTTAGTATTGTTTGTTTTTCTCTGTCTAAGTAATTTGTCTATTTTAAAAATATAAATATAAACTAATTTATTTTTGTGAAAATAAATACATCATACCTTTTACTGAAAAAGTATAAAATGTTCAACATAACAACATATGTTATCTTGAAGTTTCCCATGGTAAGAAATTAAGTGATATTGGATAGAGTGAATGTTATGTGTGAGTTCGATGCAAGGTGGTAGGAATTTATATAGTTACTATTAAAAAATATTTTTAAGGTTTTTGAGTTTGATTGTGGTTAATGTTTAATTTCAAATATGAGCTTTATGTTTAGTCTCTAGTTATGAGGTAAGGGAGAAGCGCTAGACAATTTTTAAATAGACACTTTGAAGCTGCTCTTTCTAAATAAGCGGTACCGAATATATTGTTCTATTCTTATGTTACATCACTATTATTATGAAAACATTTATATTATTTAAAACTGATTTTTATAATATAATATTTAGATTTTAGGAGATAGAGTTCAATGCAAGTTAAAATAGAACAAAGAATCTTGTTGAACATTTTATTAATATTTTAAACACATCACTTTAGTATAAATAATAAACAAATGCGCACTTATATAATAGATATGTAAAAACCTAGTGATAGTATTAAATTAAACAGAAAGCTAGCTCTATCATAAATGCTAGAACTATCCTATTTTGTTATTCTCTTTAACACTAGCATATAGCAATACCATATATTATTTTTGTTGAAGATTCAACATTCATAACATTTGACATCACTTGATACTGCAAAAAATATATATATAATTGGAAGAAATACTATTAATTTTTATATAATAAAAAGTCATCACAACAATTAATGTATAAACATTATAAATAGATATTTTTATTTGTCTTCATTTGAAATCACATATAAAAGTGAATTATTTTCTCATGCATGCAACCACTTTTTGTCTATTCCATATTATTGATAAAATTTAGTATTGTTTGTTTTTCTCTGTCTAAGTAATTTGTCTATTTTAAAAATATAAATATAAACTAATTTAATTTTGTGAAAATAAATACATCATAACTTTTACTGAAAAAGTATAAAATGTTCAACATAACAACATATGTTATCTTGAAGTTTCTCATGGTAAGAAATTAAGTGATATTGGATAGAGTGAATGTTATGTGTGAGTTTGATGCAAGGTTGTAGGAATTTATATAGTGACTTTTAAAATATATTTTTAAGATTTTTGAGTTTGATTGTGGTCAATGTTTAATTTGAAATATGAGCTTTATGTTTAGTCTCTAGTTATGATGTAAGGGAGAAGCGCTAGACAATTTTTAAATAGACACTTTGAAGCTGCTCTTTCTAAATAAGCGGTACCGAATATATTGTTTTATTCTTATGTTACATCACTATTATTATGAAAACATTTATATTATTTAAAACTGATTTTTATAATATAATATTTAGATTTTAGGAGATAGAGTTTAATGCAAGTTAAAATAGAACAAAGAATCCTGTTGAACAATTTATTAATATTTTAAACACATCACTTTAGTATACATAATAAACAAATGCGCACTTATATAATAGATATGTAAAAACCTAGTGATAATATTAAATTAAACACAAAACTAGCTCTATCATAAATGCTAGAACTATCCTATTTTGTTATTCTCTTTAACACTAGCATATAGCAATACTATATATTATTTTTGTTGAAGATTCAACATTCATAACATTTGACATCACTTGATACTGCAAAAAATATATATATAATTGGATGAAATACTATTAATTTTAAAATAATAAAAAGTCATCACAACAATTAATGTATAAACATTATAAATAGATATTTTTATTTGTCTTCATTTGAAATCACATATAAAAGTGAATAATTTTCTCATGCATGCAACCACTTTTTGTCTATTCCATATTATTGATCAAATTTAGTATTGTTTGTTTTTCTCTGTCTAAGTAATTTGTCTATTTTAAAAATATAAATATAAACTAATTTAATTTTGTGAAAATAAATACATCATAACTTTTATTGAAAAAGTATAAAATGTTCAACATAACAACATATGTTATCTTGAAGTTTCCCATGGTAAGAAATTAAGTGATATTGGATAGAGTGAATGTTATGTGTGAGTTTGATGCAAGGTGGTCAGAATTTATATGGTGACTTTTAAAAAATATTTTTAAGATTTTTGAGTTTGGTTGTGGTTAATGTTTAATTTGAAATATGAGCTTTATGTTTAGTCTCTAGTTATGATGTAAGGGAGAAGCGCTAGAGAATTTTTAAATAGACACTTTGAAGCTGCCCTTTCTAAATAAGCGTTGCCGAATATATTGTTTTATTCTTATGTTACATCACTATTATTATGAAAACATTTATATTATTTAATTACAGATTTTTATAATATAATATTTAGATTTTAGGAGATTGAGTTCAATGCAAGTTAAAATAGAACCAAGAATCTTGTTGAACATTTTATTAATATTTTAAACACATCACATTAGTATACATAATAAACAAATGCGCACTTATATAATAAATATGTAAAAACCTAGTGATAGTATTAAATTAAACAGAAAACTAGCTCTATCATAAATGCTAGAACTATCCTCTTTCGTTATTCTCTTTAACACTAGCATACAACAATAATATATATTATTTTTGTTGAAGATTCAAAATTCATAACATTTGACATCACTTCATACTGCAAAAAAAATATATATAATAGGAAGAAATGCAATTATTTTTTATATAATAAAAAGTCATCACAACATTCAATGTATAAACATTATAAATAGATATTTTTATTTGTCTTCATTTGAAATCACATATAAAAGTAAATAATTTTCTCATGCATGCAACCACTTTTTGTCTATTCCATATTATTGATCAATTTTACTATTGTTTGTTTTTCTCTTTCTAAGTAATTTGTCTATTTTAAAAATATAAATATAAAACAATTTATTTTTGTGAAAATAAATACATCATAAGTTTTACTGAAAAAGTATAAAATGTCCAACATAACAACATATGTTATCTTGAAGTTTCCCATGGTAAGAAATTAAGTGATATTGGATAGAGTGAATGTTATGTGTGAGTTCGATGCAAGGTGATAGGAATTTATATAGTGACTATTAAAAAATATTTTTATGGTTTTTGAGTTTGGTTGTGGTTAATGTTTAAATTGAAATATGAGCTTTATGTTTAGTCTCTAGTTATGAGGTAAGGGAGAAGCGCTAGACAATTTTTAAATAGACACTTTGAAGCTGCTCTTTCTAAATAAGCGGTACCGAATATATTGTTCTATTCTTATGTTACATCACTATTATTATGAAAACATTTATATTATTTAAAACTGATTTTTATAATATAATATTTAGATTTTAGGAGATAGAGTTCAATGCAAGTTAAAATAGAACAAAGAATCTTGTTGAACATTTTATTAATATTTTAAACACATCACTTTAGTATACATAATAAACAAATACGCACTTATATAATAGATATGTAAAAACCTAGTGATAGTATTAAATTAAACAGAAAACTAGCTCTATCATAAATGTTAGAACTATCCTATTTCGTTATTCTCTTTAACACTAGCATATAGCAATACTATATATTATTTTTGTTGAAGATTCAACATTCATAACATTTGACATCACTTGATACTGCAAAAAATATATATATATAATAGGAAGAAATACTATTATTTTTTATATACTAAAAAGTCATCACAACATTCAATGTATAAACATTATAAATAGATATTTTTATTTGTCTTCATTTGAAATCACATATAAAAGTAAATAATTTTCTCATGCATGCAACCACTTTTTGTCTATTCCATATTATTGATCAAATTTAGTATTGTTTGTTTTTCTCTGTCTAAGTAATTTGTCTATTTTAAAAATATAAATATAAACTAATTTATTTTTGTGAAAATAAATACATCATAACTTTTACTGAAAAAGTATAAAATGTTCAACATAACAACATATGTTATCTTGAAGTTTCCCATGGTAAGAAATTAAGTGATATTGGATAGAGTGAATGTTATGTGTGAGTTTGATGCAAGGTTGTAGGAATTTATATAGTGACTTTTAAAAAATATTTTTAAGATTTTTGAGTTTGATTGTGGTCAATGTTTAATTTGAAATATGAGCTTTATGTTTAGTCTCTAGTTATGATGTAAGGGAGAAGCGCTAGACAATTTTAAAATAGACACTTTGAAGCTGCTCTTTCTAAATAAGCGGTACCGAATATATTGTTTTATTCTTATGTTACATCACTATTATTATGAAAACATTTATATTATTTAAAACTGATTTTTATAATATAATATTTAGATTTTAGGAGATAGAGTTTAATGTAAGTTAAAATAGAACAAAGAATCCTGTTGAACAATTTATTAATATTTTAAACACATCACATTAGTATACATAATAAACAAATGCGCACTTATATAATAAATATTTAAAAACCTAGTGATAGTATTAAATTAAACAGAAAACTAGCTCTATCATAAATGCTAGAACTATCCTCTTTCGTTATTCTCTTTAACAGTAGCATACAACAATAATATATATTATTTTTGTTGAAGATTCAAAATTCATAACATTTGACATCACTTCATATTGCAAAAAAAATATATATAATAGGAAGAAATACAATTATTTTTTATATAATAAAAAGTCATCACAACATTCAATGTATAAACATTATAAATAGATATTTTTATTTGTCTTCATTTGAAATCACATATAAAAGTAAATAATTTTCTCATGCATACAACCACTTTTTGTCTATTCCATATTATTGATCAATTTTACTATTGTTTGTTTTTCTCTTTCTAAGTAATTTGTCTATTTTAAAAATATAAATATAAAACAATTTATTTTTGTGAAAATAAATACATCATAACTTTTACTGAAAAAGTATAAAATGTCCAACATAACAACATATGTTATCTTGAAGTTTCCCATGGTAAGAAATTAAGTGATATTGGATAGAGTGAATGTTATGTGTGAGTTCGATGCAAGGTGGTAGGAATTTATATAGTGACTATTAAAAAATATTTTTAAGATTTTTGAGTTTGATTATGGTCAATGTTTAATTTGAAATATGAGCTTTATGTTTAGTCTCTAGTTATGATGTAAGGGAGAAGCGCTAGACAATTTTTAAATAGACACTTTGAAGCTGCTCTTTCTAAATAAGCGGTACCGAATATATTGTTTTATTCTTATGTTACATCACTATTATTATGAAAACATTTATATTATTTAAAACTGATTTTTATAATATAATATTTAGATTTTAGGAGATAGAGTTTAATGCAAGTTAAAATAGAACAAAGAATCCTGTTGAACAATTTATTAATATTTTAAACACATCACATTAGTATACATAATAAACAAATGCGCACTTATATAATAAATATTTAAAAACCTAGTGATAGTATTAAATTAAACAGAAAACTAGCTCTATCATAAATGCCAGAACTATCCTCTTTCGTTATTCTCTTTAACACTAGCATACAACAATAATATATATTATTTTTGTTGAAGATTCAAAATTCATAACATTTGACATCACTTCATACTGCAAAAAAAATATACATAATAGGAAGAAATACAATTATTTTTTATATAATAAAAAGTCATCACAACATTCAATGTATAAACATTATAAATAGATATTTTTATTTGTCTTCATTTGAAATCACATATAAAAGTAAATAATTTTCTCATGCATGCAACCACTTTTTGTCTATTCCATATTATTGATCAATTTTACTATTGTTTGTTTTTCTCTTTCTAAGTAATTTGTCTATTTTAAAAATATAAATATAAAACAATTTATTTTTGTGAAAATAAATACATCATAACTTTTACTGAAAAAGTATAAAATGTCCAACATAACAACATATGTTATCTTGAAGTTTCCCATGGTAAGAAATTAAGTGATATTGGATAGAGTGAATGTTATGTGTGAGTTCGATGCAAGGTGGTAGGAATTTATATAGTGACTATTAAAAAATATTTTTATGGTTTTTGAGTTTGGTTGTGGTTAATGTTTAAATTGAAATATGAGCTTTATGTTTAGTCTCTAGTTATGAGGTAAGGGAGAAGCCTAGACAATTTTTAAATAGACACTTTGAAGCTGCTCTTTCTAAATAAGCGGTACCGAATATATTGTTCTATTCTTATGTTACATCACTATTATTATGAAAACATTTATATTATTTAGAACTAATTTTTATAATATAATATTTAGATTTTAGGAGATAGAGTTCAATGCAAGTTAAAATAGAACAAAGAATCTTGTTGAACATTTTATTAATATTTTAAACACATCACTTTAGTATACATAATAAACAAATACGCACTTATATAATAGATATGTAAAAACCTAGTGATAGTATTAAATTAAACAGAAAACTAGCTCTATCATAAATGTTAGAACTATCCTCTTTCGTTATTCTCTTTAACACTAGCATATAGCAATACTATATATTATTTTTGTTGAAGATTCAACATTCATAACATTTGACATCACTTGATACTGCAAAAAATATATATATATATTAGGAAGAAATACTATTATTTTTTATATACTAAAAATTCATCACAACATTCAATGTATAAACATTATAAATAGATATTTTTATTTGTCTTCATTTGAAATCACATATAAAAGTGAATAATTTTCTCATGCATGCAACCACTTTTTGTCTATTCCATATTATTGATCAGATTTAGTATTGTTTGTTTTTCTCTGTCTAAGTAATTTGACTATTTTAAAAATATAAATATAAACTAATTTATTTTTGTGAAAATAAATACATCATAACTTTTACTGAAAAAGTATAAAATGTTCAACATAACAACATATGTTATTTTGAAGTTTCCCATGGTAAGAAATTAAGTGATATTGGATAGAGTGGATGTTATGTGTGAGTTTGATGCAAGGTGGTAGGAATTTATATAGTGACTTTTAAAAAATATTTTTAAGATTTTTGAGTTTGGTTGTGGTTAATGTTTAATTTGAAATATGAGCTTTATGTTTAGTCTCTAGTTATGATATAAGGGAGAAGCGCTATACAATTTTTAAATAGACACTTTGAAGCTGCTCTTTCTAAATAAGCGTTGCCGAATATATTGTTTTATTCTTATGTTACATCACTATTATTATGAAAACATTTATATTATTTAAAACAGATTTTTATAATATAATATTTAGATTTTAGGAGATTGAGTTCAATGCAAGTTAAAATAGAACCAAGAATCTTGTTGAATATTTTATTAATATTTTAAACACATCACATTAGTATACATAATAAACAAATGCGCACTTATATAATAAATATTTAAAAACCTAGTGATAGTATTAAATTAAACAGAAAACTAGCTCTATCAAAAATTCTAGAACTATCCTCTTTCATTATTCTCTTTAACACTAGCATACAACAATAATATATATTATTTTTGTTGAAGATTCAACGTTCATAACATTTGACATCACTTCATACTGCAAAAAAAAAATATAATAGGAAGAAATAAAATTATTTATTTTATAATAAAAAGTCATCACAACATTCAATGTATAAACATTATAAATAGATATTTTTATTTGTCTTCATTTGAAATCACATATAAAAGTAAATAATTTTCTCATGCATGCAACCACTTTTTGTCTATTCCATATTATTGATCAATTTTACTATTGTTTGTTTTTCTCTTTCTAAGTAATTTGTCTATTTTAAAAATACAAATATAAAACAATTTATTTTTGTGAAAATAAATACATCATAACTTTTACTGAAAAAGTATAAAATGTCCAACATAACAACATATGTTATCTTGAAGTTTCCCATGGTAAGAAATTAAGTGATATTGGATAGAGTGAATGTTATGTGTGAGTTCGATGCAAGGTGGTAGGAATTTATATAGTGACTATTAAAAAATATTTTTATGGTTTTTGAGTTTGGTTGTGGTTAATGTTTAAATTGAAATATGAGCTTTATGTTTAGTCTCTAGTTATGATGTAAGGGAGAAGCGCTAGACAATTTTTAAATAGACACTTTGAAGCTGCTCTTTCTAAATAAGCGGTACCGAATATATTGTTTTATTCTTATGTTACATCACTATTATTATGAAAACATTTATATTATTTAAAACTGATTTTTATAATATAATATTTAGATTTTAGGAGATAGAGTTTAATGCAAGTTAAAATAGAACAAAGAATCCTGTTGAACAATTTATTAATATTTTAAACACATCACATTAGTATACATAATAAACAAATGCGCACTTATATAATAAATATTTAAAAACCTAGTGATAGTATTAAATTAAACAGAAAACTAGCTCTATCATAAATGCTAGAACTATCCTCTTTCATTATTCTCTTTAACAGTAGCATACAACAATAATATATATTATTTTTGTTGAAGATTCAAAATTCATAAACATTGACATCACTTCATACTGCAAAAAAAATATATATAATAGGAAGAAATACAATTATTTTTTATATAATAAAAATTCATCACAACATTCAATGTATAAACATTATAAATAGATATTTTTATTTGTCTTCATTTGAAATCACATATAAAAGTAAATAATTTTCTCATGCATGCAACCACTTTTTGTCTATTCCATATTATTGATCAATTTTACTATTGTTTGTTTTTCTATTTCTAAGTAATTTGTCTATTTTAAAAATATAAATATAAAACAATTTATTTTTGTGAAAATAAATACATCATAACTTTTACTGAAAAAGTATAAAATGTCCAACATAACAACATATGTTATCTTGAAGTTTCCCATGGTAAGAAATTAAGTGATATTGGATAGAGTGAATGTTATGTGTGAGTTCGATGCAAGGTGGTAGGAATTTATATAGTGAATATTAAAAAATATTTTTAAGATTTTTGAGTTTGATTGTGGTCAATGTTTAATTTGAAATATGAGCTTTATGTTTAGTCTCTAGTTATGATGTAAGGGAGAAGCGCTAGACAATTTTTAAATAGACACTTTGAAGCTGCTCTTTCTAAATAAGCGGTACCGAATATATTGTTTTATTCTTATGTTACATCACTATTATTATGAAAACATTTATATTATTTAAAACTGATTTTTCTAATATAATATTTAGATTTTAGGAGATAGAGTTTAATGCAAGTTAAAATAGAACAAAGAATCCTGTTGAACAATTTATTAATATTTTAAACACATCACATTAGTATACATAATAAACAAATGCGCACTTATATAATAAATATTTAAAAACCTAGTGATAGTATTAAATTAAACAGAAAACTAGCTCTATCATAAATGCTAGAACTATCCTCTTTCGTTATTCTCTTTAACAGTAGCATACAACAATAATATATATTATTTTTGTTGAAGATTCAAAATTCATAACATTTGACATCACTTCATATTGAAAAAAAAATATATATAATAGGAAGAAATACAATTATTTTTTATATAATAAAAAGTCATCACAACATTCAATGTATAAACATTATAAATAGATATTTTTATTTGTCTTCATTTGAAATCACATATAAAAGTAAATAATTTTCTCATGCATGCAACCACTTTTTGTCTATTCCATATTATTGATCAATTTTACTATTGTTTGTTTTTCTCTTTCTAAGTAATTTGTCTATTTTAAAAATATAAATATAAAACAATTTATTTTTGTGAAAATAAATACATCATAACTTTTACTGAAAAAGTATAAAATGTCCAACATAACAACATATGTTATCTTGAAGTTTCCCATGGTAAGAAATTAAGTGATATTGGATAGAGTGAATGTTATGTGTGAGTTCGATGTAAGGTGGTAGGAATTTATATAGTGACTATTAAAAAATATTTTTAAGATTTTTGAGTTTGATTGTGGTCAATGTTTAATTTGAAATATGAGCTTTATGTTTAGTCTCTAGTTATGATGTAAGGGAGAAGCGCTAGACAATTTTTAAATAGACACTTTGAAGCTGCTCTTTCTCAATAAGCGGTACCGAATATATTGTTTTATTCTTATGTTACATCACTATTATTATGAAAACATTTATATTATTTAAAACTGATTTTTATAATATAATATTTAGATTTTAGGAGATAGAGTTTAATGCAAGTTAAAATAGAACAAAGAATCCTGTTGAACAATTTATTAATATTTTAAACACATCACATTAGTATACATAATAAACAAATGCGCACTTATATAATAAATATTTAAAAACCTAGTGATAGTATTAAATTAAACAGAAAACTAGCTCTATCATAAATGCCAGAACTATCCTCTTTCGTTATTCTCTTTAACACTAGCATACAACAATAATATATATTATTTTTGTTGAAGATTCAAAATTCATAACATTTGACATCACTTCATACTGCAAAAAATATATATATAATAGGAAGAAATACAATTATTTTTTATATAATAAAAAGTCATCACAACATTCAATGTATAAACATTATAAATAGATATTTTTATTTGTCTTCATTTGAAATCACATATAAAAGTAAATAATTTTCTCATGCATGCAACCACTTTTTGTCTATTCCATATTATTGATCAATTTTACTATTGTTTGTTTTTCTCTTTCTAAGTAATTTGTCTATTTTAAAAATATAAATATAAAACAATTTATTTTTGTGAAAATAAATACATCATAACTTTTACTGAAAAAGTATAAAATGTCCAACATAACAACATATGTTATCTAGAAGTTTCCCATGGTAAGAAATTAAGTGATATTGGATAGAGTGAATGTTATGTGTGAGTTCGATGCAAGGTTGTAGGAATTTATATAGTGACTATTAAAAAATATTTTTATGGTTTTTGAGTTTGGTTGTGGTTAATGTTTAAATTGAAATATGAGCTTTATGTTTAGTCTCTAGTTATGAGGTAAGGGAGAAGCGCTAGACAATTTTTAAATAGACACTTTGAAGCTGCTCTTTCTAAATAAGCGGTACCGAATATATTATTCTATTCTTATGTTACATCACTATTATTATGAAAACATTTATATTATTTAAAACTAATTTTTATAATATAATATTTAGATTTTAGGAGATAGAGTTCAATGCAAGTTAAAATAGAACAAAGAATCTTGTTGAACATTTTATTAATATTTTAAACACATCACTTTAGTATACATAATAAACAAATACGCACTTATATAATAGATATGTAAAAACCTAGTGATAGTATTAAATTAAACAGAAAACTAGCTCTATCATAAATGTTAGAACTATCCTCTTTCGTTATTCTCTTTAACACTAGCATATAGCAAGACTATATATTATTTTTGTTGAATATTCAACATTCATAACATTTGACATCACTTGATACTGCAAAATATATATATATATAATAGGAAGAAATACTATTATTTTTTATATACTAAAAATTCATCACAACATTCAATGTATAAACATTATAAATAGATATTTTTATTTGTCTTCATTTGAAATCACATATAAAAGTGAATAATTTTCTCATGCATGCAACCACTTTTTGTCTATTCCATATTATTGATCAGATTTAGTATTGTTTGTTTTTCTCTGTCTAAGTAATTTGTCTATTTTAAAAATATAAATATAAACTAATTTATTTTTGTGAAAATAAATACATCATAACTTTTACTGAAAAAGTATAAAATGTCCAACATAACAACATATGTTATCTTGAAGTTTCCCATGGTAAGAAATTAAGTGATATTGGATAGAGTGAATGTTATGTGTGAGTTCGATGCAAGGTGGTAGGAATTTATATAGTGACTATTAAAAAATATTTTTATGGTTTTTGAGTTTGGTTGTGGTTAATGTTTAAATTTAAATATGAGCTTTATGTTTAGTCTCTAGTTATGAGGTAAGGGAGAAGCGCTAGACAATTTTTAAATAGACACTTTGAAGCTGCTCTTTCTAAATAAGCGGTACCGAATATATTGTTCTATTCTTATGTTACATCACTATTATTATGAAAACATTTATATTATTTAAAACTAATTTTTATAATATAATATTTAGATTTTAGGAGATAGAGTTCAATGCAAGTTAAAATAGAACAAAGAATCTTGTTGAACATTTTATTAATATTTTAAACACATCACTTTAGTATACATAATAAACAAATACGCACTTATATAATAGATATGTAAAAACCTAGTGATAGTATTAAATTAAACAGAAAACTAGCTCTATCATAAATGTTAGAACTATCCTCTTTCGTTATTCTCTTTAACACTAGCATATAGCAATACTATATATTATTTTTGTTGAAGATTCAACATTCATAACATTTGACATCACTTGATACTGCAAAAAATATATATATATAATAGGAAGAAATACTATTATTTTTTATATACTAAAAATTCATCACAACATTCAATGTATAAACATTATAAATAGATATTTTTATTTGTCTTCATTTGAAATCACATATAAAAGTGAATAATTTTCTCATGCATGCAACCACTTTTTGTCTATTCCATATTATTGATCAAATTTAGTATTGTTTGTTTTTCTCTGTCTAAGTAATTTGTCTATTTTAAGGGAGAAGCGCTATACAATTTTTAAATAGACACTTTGAAGCTGCTCTTTCTAAATAAGCGGTACCGAATATATTGTTCTATTCTTATGTTACATCACTATTATTATGAAAACATTTATATTATTTAAAACAGATTTTTATAATATAATATTTAGATTTTAGGAGATAGAGTTCAATGCAAGTTAAAATAGAACAAAGAATCTTGTTGAACATTTTATTAATATTTTAAACACATCACTTTAGTATACATAATAAACAAATACGCACTTATATAATAGATATGTAAAAACCTAGTGATAGTATTAAATTAAACAGAAAACTAGCTCTATCATAAATGTTAGAACTATCCTCTTTCGTTATTCTCTTTAACACTAGCATACAACAATAATATATATTATTTTTGTTGAAGATTCAACGTTCATAACATTTGACATCACTTCATACTGCAAAAAATATATATATATAATAGGAAGAAATACTATTATTTTTTATATACTAAAAATTCATCACAACATTCAATGTATAAACATTATAAATAGATATTTTTATTTGTCTTCATTTGAAATCACATATAAAAGTGAATAATTTTCTCATGCATGCAACCACTTTTTGTCTATTCCATATTATTGATCAAATTTAGTATTGTTTGTTTTTCTCTGTCTAAGTAATTTGTCTATTTTAAAAATATAAATATAAACTAATTTATTTTTGTGAAAATAAATACATCATAACTTTTACTGAAAAAGTATAAAATGTTCAACATAACAACATATGTTATTTTGAAGTTTCCCATGGTAAGAAATTAAGTGATATTGGATAGAGTGGATGTTATGTGTGAGTTTGATGCAAGGTGGTAGGAATTTATATAGTGACTTTTAAAAAATATTTTTAAGATTTTTGAGTTTGGTTGTGGTTAATGTTTAATTTGAAATATGAGCTTTATGTTTAGTCTCTAGTTATGATATAAGGGAGAAGCGCTATACAATTTTTAAATAGACACTTTGAAGCTGCTCTTTCTAAATAAGCGTTGCCGAATATATTGTTTTATTCTTATGTTACATCACTATTATTATGAAAACATTTATATTATTTAAAACAGATTTTTATAATATAATATTTAGATTTTAGGAGATTGAGTTCAATGCAAGTTAAAATAGAACCAAGAATCTTGTTGAATATTTTATTAATATTTTAAACACATCACATTAGTATACATAATAAACAAATGCGCACTTATATAATAAATATTTAAAAACCTAGTGATAGTATTAAATTAAACAGAAAACTAGCTCTATCAAAAATTCTAGAACTATCCTCTTTCATTATTCTCTTTAACACTAGCATACAACAATAATATATATTATTTTTGTTGAAGATTCAACGTTCATAACATTTGACATCACTTCATACTGCAAAAAAAAATATAATAGGAAGAAATAAAATTATTTATTTTATAATAAAAAGTCATCACAACATTCAATGTATAAACATTATAAATAGATATTTTTATTTGTCTTCATTTGAAATCACATATAAAAGTAAATAATTTTCTCATGCATGCAACCACTTTTTGTCTATTCCATATTATTGATCAATTTTACTATTGTTTGTTTTTCTCTTTCTAAGTAATTTGTCTATTTTAAAAATATAAATATAAAACAATTTATTTTTGTGAAAATAAATACATCATAACTTTTACTGAAAAAGTATAAAATGTCCAACATAACAACATATGTTATCTTGAAGTTTCCCATGGTAAGAAATTAAGTGATATTGGATAGAGTGAATGTTATGTGTGAGTTCGATGCAAGGTGGTAGGAATTTATATAGTGACTATTAAAAAATATTTTTATGGTTTTTGAGTTTGGTTGTGGTTAATGTTTAAATTGAAATATGAGCTTTATGTTTAGTCTCTAGTTATGAGGTAAGGGAGAAGCGCTAGACAATTTTTAAATAGACACTTTGAAGCTGCTCTTTCTAAATAAGCGGTACCGAATATATTGTTCTATTCTTATGTTACATCACTATTATTATGAAAACATTTATATTATTTAAAACTAATTTTTATAATATAATATTTAGATTTTAGGAGATAGAGTTCAATGGAAGTTAAAATAGAACAAAGAATCTTGTTGAACATTTTATTAATATTTTAAACACATCACTTTAGTATACATAATAAACAAATACGCACTTATATAATAGATATGTAAAAACCTAGTGATAGTATTAAATTAAACAGAAAACTAGCTCTATCATAAATGTTAGAACTATCCTATTTCGTTATTCTCTTTAACACTAGCATATAGCACTACTATATATTATTTTTGTTGAAGATCCAACATTCATAACATTTGACATCACTTGATACTGCAAAAAATATATATATATAATAGGAAGAAATACTATTATTTTTTATATACTAAATAGTCATCACAACATTCAATGTATAAACATTATAAATAGATATTTTTATTTGTCTTCATTTGAAATCACATATAAAAGTGAATAAATTTCTCATGCATGCAACCATTTTTTGTCTATTCCATATTATTGATCAAATTTAGTATTGTTTGTTTTTCTCTGTCTAAGTAATTTGTCTATTTTAAAAATATAAATATAAACTAATTTATTTTTGTGAAAATAAATACATCATAACTTTTACTGAAAAAGTATAAAATGTTCAACATAACAACATATGTTATCTTGAAGTTTCCCATGGTAAGAAATTAAGTGATATTGGATAGAGTGAATGTTATGTGTGAGTTTGATGCAAGGTTGTAGGAATTTATATAGTGACTTTTAAAAAATATTTTTAAGATTTTTGAGTTTGATTGTGGTCAATGTTTAATTTGAAATATGAGCTTTATGTTTAGTCTCTAGTTATGATGTAAGGGAGAAGCGCTAGACAATTTTTAAATAGACACTTTGAAGCTGCTCTTTCTAAATAAGCGGTACCGAATATATTGTTTTATTCTTATGTTACATCACTATTATTAAGAAAACATTTATATTATTTAAAACTGATTTTTATAATATAATATTTAGATTTTAGGAGATAGAGTTTAATGCAAGTTAAAATAGAACAAAGAATCCTGTTGAACAATTTATTAATATTTTAAACACATCACATTAGTATACATAATAAACAAATGCTCACTTATATAATAAATATTTAAAAACCTAGTGATAGTATTAAATTAAACAGAAAACTAGCTCTATCATAAATGCTAGAACTATCCTCTTTCGTTATTCTCTTTAACAGTAGCATACAACAATAATATATATTATTTTTGTTGAAGATTCAAAATTCATAACATTTGACATCACTTCATACTGCAAAAAAAATATATATAATAGGAAGAAATACAATTATTTTTTATATAATAAAAAGTCATCACAACATTCAATGTATAAACATTATAAATAGATATTTTTATTTGTCTTCATTTGAAATCACATATAAAAGTAAATAATTTTCTCATGCATGCAACCACTTTTTGTCTATTCCATATTATTGATCAATTTTACTATTGTTTGTTTTTCTCTTTCTAAGTAATTTGTCTATTTTAAAAATATAAATATAAAACAATTTATTTTTGTGAAAATAAATACATCATAACTTTTACTGAAAAAGTATAAAATGTCCAACATAACAACATATGTTATCTTGAAGTTTCCCATGGTAAGAAATTAAGTGATATTGGATAGAGTGAATGTTATGTGTGAGTTCGATGCAAGGTGGTAGGAATTTATATAGTGACTATTAAAAAATATTTTTAAGATTTTTGAGTTTGATTGTGGTCAATGTTTAATTTGAAATATGAGCTTTATGTTTAGTCTCTAGTTATGAGGTAAGGGAGAAGCGCTAGACAATTTTTAAATAGACACTTTGAAGCTGCTCTTTCTAAATAAGCGGTACCGAATATATTGTTCTATTCTTATGTTACATCACTATTATTATGAAAACATTTATATTATTTAAAACTAATTTTTATAATATAATATTTAGATTTTAGGAGATAGAGTTCAATGCAAGTTAAAATAGAACAAAGAATCTTGTTGAACATTTTATTAATATTTTAAACACATCACTTTAGTATACATAATAAACAAATACGCACTTATATAATAGATATGTAAAAACCTAGTGATAGTATTAAATTAAACAGAAAACTAGCTCTATCATAAATGTTAGAACTATCCTCTTTCGTTATTCTCTTTAACACTAGCATATAGCAATACTATATATTATTTTTGTTGAAGATTTAACATTCATAACATTTGACATCACTTGATACTGCAAAAAATATATATATATATAATAGGAAGAAATACTATTATTTTTTATATACTAAAAAGTCATCACAACATTCAATGTATAAACATTATAAATAGATATTTTTATTTGTCTTCATTTGAAATCACATATAAAAGTAAATAATTTTCTCATGCATGCAACCACTTTTTGTCTATTGCATATTATTGATCAATTTTACTATTGTTTGTTTTTCTCTTTCTAAGTAATTTGTCTATTTTAAAAATATAAATATAAACCAATTTATTTTTGGGAAAATAAATACATCATAACTTTTACTGAAAAAGTATAAAATGTCCAACATAACAACATATGTTATCTTGAAGTTTCCCATGGTAAGAAATTAAGTGATATTGGATAGAGTGAATGTTATGTGTGAGTTCGATGCAAGGTGGTAGGAATTTATATAGTGACTATTAAAAAATGTTTTTATGGTTTTTGAGTTTGGTTGTGGTTAATGTTTAAATTGAAATATGAGCTTTATGTTTAGTCTCTAGTTATGAGGTAAGGGAGAAGCGCTAGACAATTTTTAAATAGACACTTTGAAGCTGCTCTTTCTAAATAAGCGGTACCGAATATATTGTTCTATTCTTATGTTACATCACTATTATTATGAAAACATTTATATTATTTAAAACTAATTTTTATAATATAATATTTAGATTTTAGGAGATAGAGTTCAATGCAAGTTAAAATAGAACAAAGAATCTTGTTGAACATTTTATTAATATTTTAAACACATCACTTTAGTATACATAATAAACAAATACGCACTTATATAATAGATATGTAAAAACCTAGTGATAGTATTAAATTAAACAGAAAACTAGCTCTATCATAAATGTTAGAACTATCCTATTTCGTTATTCTCTTTAACACTAGCATATAGCAATACTATATATTATTTTTGTTGAAGATTCAACATTCATAACATTTGACATCACTTGATACTGCAAAAAATATATATATATAATAGGAAGAAATACTATTATTTTTTATATACTAAAAAGTCATCACAACATTCAATGTATAAACATTATAAATAGATATTTTTATTTGTCTTCATTTGAAATCACATATAAAAGTGAATAATTTTCTCATGCATGCAACCATTTTTTGTCTATTCCATATTATTGATCAAATTTAGTATTGTTTGTTTTTCTCTGTCTAAGTAATTTGTCTATTTTAAAAATATAAATATAAACTAATTTATTTTTGTGAAAATAAATACATCATAACTTTTACTGAAAAAGTATAAAATGTTCAACATAACAACATATGTTATCTTGAAGTTTCCCATGGTAAGAAATTAAGTGATATTGGATAGAGTGAATGTTATGTGTGAGTTTGATGCAAGGTTGTAGGAATTTATATAGTGACTTTTAAAAAATATTTTTAAGATTTTTGAGTTTGATTGTGGTCAATGTTTAATTTGAAATATGAGCTTTATGTTTAGTCTCTAGTTATGATGTAAGGGAGAAGCGCTAGACAATTTTTAAATAGACACTTTGAAGCTGCTCTTTCTAAATAAGCGGTACCGAATATATTGTTTTATTCTTATGTTACATCACTATTATTAAGAAAACATTTATATTATTTAAAACTGATTTTTATAATATAATATTTAGATTTTAGGAGATAGAGTTTAATGCAAGTTAAAATAGAACAAAGAATCCTGTTGAACAATTTATTAATATTTTAAACACATCACATTAGTATACATAATAAACAAATGCTCACTTATATAATAAATATTTAAAAACCTAGTGATAGTATTAAATTAAACAGAAAACTAGCTCTATCATAAATGCTAGAACTATCCTCTTTCGTTATTCTCTTTAACAGTAGCATACAACAATAATATATATTATTTTTGTTGAAGATTCAAAATTCATAACATTTGACATCACTTCATACTGCAAAAAAAATATATATAATAGGAAGAAATACAATTATTTTTTATATAATAAAAATTCATCACAACATTCAATGTATAAACATTATAAATAGATATTTTTATTTGTCTTCATTTGAAATCACATATAAAAGTAAATAATTTTCTCATGCATGCAACCACTTTTTGTCTATTCCATATTATTGATCAATTTTACTATTGTTTGTTTTTCTCTTTCTAAGTAATTTGTCTATTTTAAAAATATAAATATAAAACAATTTATTTTTGTGAAAATAAATACATCATAACTTTTACTGAAAAAGTATAAAATGTCCAACATAACAACATATGTTATCTTGAAGTTTCCCATGGTAAGAAATTAAGTGATATTGGATAGAGTGAATGTTATGTGTGAGTTCGATGCAAGGTGGTAGGAATTTATATAGTGACTATTAAAAAATATTTTTAAGATTTTTGAGTTTGATTGTGGTCAATGTTTAATTTGAAATATGAGCTTTATGTTTAGTCTCTAGTTATGAGGTAAGGGAGAAGCGCTAGACAATTTTTAAATAGACACTTTGAAGCTGCTCTTTCTAAATAAGCGGTACCGAATATATTGTTCTATTCTTATGTTACATCACTATTATTATGAAAACATTTATATTATTTAAAACTAATTTTTATAATATAATATTTAGATTTTAGGAGATAGAGTTCAATGCAAGTTAAAATAGAACAAAGAATCTTGTTGAACATTTTATTAATATTTTAAACACATCACTTTAGTATACATAATAAACAAATACGCACTTATATAATAGATATGTAAAAACCTAGTGATAGTATTAAATTAAACAGAAAACTAGCTCTATCATAAATGTTAGAACTATCCTCTTTCGTTATTCTCTTTAACACTAGCATATAGCAATACTATATATTATTTTTGTTGAAGATTCAACATTCATAACATTTGACATCACTTGATACTGCAAAAAATATATATATATATATATATATAATAGGAAGAAATACTATTATTTTTTATATACTAAAAAGTCATCACAACATTCAATGTATAAACATTATAAATAGATATTTTTATTTGTCTTCATTTGAAATCACATATAAAAGTAAATAATTTTCTCATGCATGCAACCACTTTTTGTCTATTCCATATTATTGATCAATTTTACTATTGTTTATTTTTCTCTTTCTAAGTAATTTGTCTATTTTAAAAATATAAATATAAACCAATTTATTTTTGGGAAAATAAATACATCATAACTTTTACTGAAAAAGTATAAAATGTCCAACATAACAACATATGTTATCTTGAAGTTTCCCATGGTAAGAAATTAAGTGATATTGGATAGAGTGAATGTTATGTGTGAGTTTGGTTGCGGTTACTGTTTAATTTGAAATATGAGCTTTATGTTTAGTCTCTAGTTATGAGGTAAGGGAGAAGCGCTAGACAATTTTTAAATAGACACTTTGAAGCTGCTCTTTCTAAATAAGCGGTACCGAATATATTGTTCTATTCTTATGTTACATCACTATTATTATGAAAACATTTATATTATTTAAAACTGATTTTTATAATATAATATTTAGATTTTAGGAGATAAAGTTCAATGCAAGTTAAAATAGAACAAAGAATCTTGTTGAACATTTTATTAATATTTTAAACACATCACTTTAGTATACATAATAAACAAATGCGCACTTATATAATAGATATGTAAAAACCTAGTGATAGTATTAAATTAAACAGAAAACTAGCTCTATCATAAATGCTAGAACTATCCTCTTTCGTTATTCTCTTTAACACTCGCATACAACAATAATATATATTATTTTTGTTGAAGATTCAACATTCATAACATTTGACATCACTTGATACTGCAAAAAAAATATATATAATAGGAAGAAATACAATTATTTTTTATATAATAAAAAGTCATCACAACATTCAATGTATAAACATTATAAATAGATATTTTTATTTGTCTTCATTTGAAATCACATATAAAAGTAAATAATTTTCTCATGCATGCAACCACTTTTTGTCTATTCCATATTATTGATCAATTTTACTATTGTTTGTTTTTCTCTTTCTAAGTAATTTGTCTATTTTAAAAATATAAATATAAACCAATTTATTTTTGTGAAAATAAATACATCATAACTTTTACTGAAAAAGTATAAAATGTCCAACATAACAACATATGTTATCTTGAAGTTTCCCATGGTAAGAAATTAAGTGATATTGGATAGAGTGAATGTTATGTGTGAGTTTGGTTGCGGTTAATGTTTAATTTGAAATATCAGCTTTATGTTTAGTCTCTAGTTATGAGGTAAGGGAGAAGCGCTAGACAATTTTTAAATAGACACTTTGAAGCTGCTCTTTCTAAATAAGCGGTACCGAATATATTGTTCTATTCTTATGTTACATCACTATTATTATGAAAACATTTATATTATTTAAAACTGATTTTTATAATATAATATTTAGATTTTAGGAGATAAAGTTCAATGCAAGTTAAAATAGAACAAAGAATCTTGTTGAACATTTTATTAATATTTTAAACACATCACTTTAGTATACATAATAAACAAATGCGCACTTATATAATAGATATGTAAAAACCTAGTGATAGTATTAAATTAAACAGAAAACTAGCTCTATCATAAATGCTAGAACTATCCTCTTTCGTTATTCTCTTTAACACTCGCATACAACAATAATATATATTATTTTTGTTGAAGATTCAACATTCATAACATTTGACATCACTTGATACTGCAAAAAAAATATATATAATAGGAAGAAATACAATTATTTTTTATATAATAAAAAGTCATCACAACATTCAATGTATAAACATTATAAATAGATATTTTTATTTGTCTTCATTTGAAATCACATATAAAAGTAAATAATTTTCTCATGCATGCAACCACTTTTTGTCTATTCCATATTATTGATCAATTTTACTATTGTTTGTTTTTCTCTTTCTAAGTAATTTGTCTATTTTAAAAATATAAATATAAACCAATTTATTTTTGTGAAAATAAATACATCATAACTTTTACTGAAAAAGTATAAAATGTCCAACATAACAACATATGTTATCTTGAAGTTTCCCATGGTAAGAAATTAAGTGATATTGGATAGAGTGAATGTTATGTGTGAGTTTGGTTGCGGTTAATGTTTAATTTGAAATATCAGCTTTATGTTTAGTCTCTAGTTATGAGGTAAGGGAGAAGCGCTAGACAATTTTTAAATAGACACTTTGAAGCTGCTCTTTCTAAATAAGCGGTACCGAATATATTGTTCTATTCTTATGTTACATCACTATTATTATGAAAACATTTATATTATTTAAAACTGATTTTTATAATATAATATTTAGATTTTAGGAGATAAAGTTCAATGCAAGTTAAAATAGAACAAAGAATCTTGTTGAACATTTTATTAATATTTTAAACACATCACTTTAGTATACATAATAAACAAATGCGCACTTATATAATAGATATGTAAAAACCTAGTGATAGTATTAAATTAAACAGAAAACTAGCTCTATCATAAATGCTAGAACTATCCTCTTTCGTTATTCTCTTTAACACTCGCATACAACAATAATATATATTATTTTTGTTGAAGATTCAACATTCATAACATTTGACATCACTTGAAACTGCAAAAAATATATATATAATAGGAAGAAATACAATTATTTTTTATATAATAAAAAGTCATCACAACATTCAATGTATAAACATTATAAATAGATATTTTTATTTGTCTTCATTTGAAATCACATATAAAAGTAAATAATTTTCTCATGCATGCAACCACTTTTTGTCTATTCCATATTATTGATCAATTTTACTATTGTTTGTTTTTCTCTTTCTAAGTAATTTGTCTATTTTAAAAATATAAATATAAACCAATTTATTTTTGTGAAAATAAATACATCATAACTTTTACTGAAAAAGTATAAAATGTCCAACATAACAACATATGTTATCTTGAAGTTTCCCATGGTAAGAAATTAAGTGATATTGGATAGAGTGAATGTTATGTGTGAGTTCGATGCAAGGTGGTAGGAATTTATATAGTGACTATTAAAAAATATTTTTAAGATTTTTGAGTTTGATTGTGGTCAATGTTTAATTTGAAATATGAGCTTTATGTTTAGTCTCTAGTTATGATGTAAGGGAGAAGCGCTAGACAATTTTTAAATAGACACTTTGAAGCTGCTCTTTCTAAATAAGCGGTACCGAATATATTGTTCTATTCTTATGTTACATCACTATTATTATGAAAACATTTATATTATTTAAAACTGATTTTTATAATATAATATTTAGATTTTAAGAGATAGAGTTCAATGCAAGTTAAAATAGAACAAAGAATCTTGTTGAACATTTTATTAATATTTTAAACACATCACTTTAGTATACATAATAAACAAATGCGCACTTATATAATAGATATGTAAAAACCTAGTGATAGTATTAAATTAAACAGAAAACTAGCTCTATCATAAATTCTAGAACTATCCTCTTTCATTATTCTCTTTAACACTAGCATACAACAATAATATATATTATTTTTGTTGAAGATTCAACATTCATAACATTTGACATCACTTGATACTGCAAAAAAAATATATATAATAGGAAGAAATACAATTATTTTTTATATAATAAAAAGTCATCACAACATTCAATGTATAAACATTATAAATAGATATTTTTATTTGTCTTCATTTGAAATCACATATAAAAGTAAATAATTTTCTCATGCATGCAACCACTTTTTGTCTATTCCATATTATTGATCAATTTTACTATTGTTTGTTTTTCTCTTTCTAAGTAATTTGTCTATTTTAAAAATATAAATATAAACCAATTTATTTTTGTGAAAATAAATACATCATAACTTTTACTGAAAAAGTATAAAATGTCCAACATAACAACATATGTTATCTTGAAGTTTCCCATGCTAAGAAATTAAGTGATATTGGATAGAGTGAATGTTATGTGTGAGTTTGGTTGCGGTTAATGTTTAATTTGAAATATGAGCTTTATGTTTAGTCTCTAGTTATGAGGTAAGGGAGAAGCGCTAGACAATTTTTAAATAGACACTTTGAAGCTGCTCTTTCTAAATAAGCGGTACCGAATATATTGTTCTATTCTTATGTTACATCACTATTATTATGAAAACATTTATATTATTTAAAACTGATTTTTATAATATAATATTTAGATTTTAGGAGATAAAGTTCAATGCAAGTTAAAATAGAACAAAGAATCTTGTTGAACATTTTATTAATATTTTAAACACATCACTTTAGTATACATAATAAACAAATGCGCACTTATATAATAGATATGTAAAAACCTAGTGATAGTATTAAATTAAACAGAAAACTAGCTCTATCATAAATGCTAGAACTATCCTCTTTCGTTATTCTCTTTAACACTAGCATACAACAATAATATATATTATTTTTGTTGAAGATTCAACATTCATAACATTTGACATCACTTGATACTGCAAAATATATATATACATATAATAGGAAGAAATACTATTATTTTTTATATACTAAAAAGTCATCACAACATTCAATGTATAAACATTATAAATAGATATTTTTATTTGTCTTCATTTGAAATCACATATAAAAGTGAATAATTTTCTCATGCATGCAACCACTTTTTGTCTATTCCATATTATTGATCAAATTTAGTATTGTTTGTTTTTCTCTGTCTAAGTAATTTGTCTATTTTAAAAATATAAATATAAACTAATTTATTTTTGTGAAAATAAATACATCATAACTTTTACTGAAAAAGTATAAAATGTTCAACATAACAACATATGTTATCTTGAAGTTTCCCATGGTAAGAAATTAAGTGATATTAGATAGAGTGGATGTTATGTGTGAGTTTGATGCAAGGTGGTAGGAATTTATATAGTGACTTTTAAAAAATATTTTTAAGATTTTTGAGTTTGGTTGTGGTTAATGTTAATTTGAAATATGAGCTTTATGTTTAGTCTCTAGTTATGATATAAGGGAGAAGCGCTAGACAATTTTTAAATAGACACTTTGAAGCTGCTCTTTCTAAATAAGCTTTGTCGAATATATTGTTTTTTTCTTATGTTACATCACTATTATTATGAAAACATTTATATTATTTAAAACAGATTTTTATAATATAATATTTAGATTTTAGGAGATTGAGTTCAATGCAAGTTAAAATAGAACCAAGAATCTTGTTGAACATTTTATTAATATTTTAAACACATCACATTAGTATACATAATAAACAAATGCGCACTTATATAATAAATATGTAAAAAACTAGTGATAGTATTAAATTAAACAGAAAACTAGCTCTATCATAAATTCTAGAACTATCCTCTTTCATTATTCTCTTTAACACTAGCATACAACAATAATATATATTATTTTTGTTGAAGATTCAACATTCATAACATTTGACATCACTTGATACTGCAAAAAAAATATATAATAGGAAGAAATAAAATTATTTTTTATATAATAAAAAGTCATCACAACATTCAATGTATAAACATTATAAATAGATATTTTTATTTGTCTTCATTTGAAATCACATATAAAAGTAAATAATTTTCTCATGCATGCAACCACTTTTTGTCTATTCCATATTATTTATAAATTTTACTATTGTTTGTTTTTCTCTTTCTAAGTAATTTGTCTATTTTAAAAATATAAATATAAACCAATTTATTTTTGTGAAAATAAATACATCATAACTTTTACTGAAAAAGTATAAAATGTCCAACATAACAACATATGTTATCTTGAAGTTTCCCATGGTAAGAAATTAAGTGATATTGGATAGAGTGAATGTTATGTGTGAGTTCGATGCAAGGTGGTAGGAATTTATATAGTGACTATTAAAAAATATTTTTAAGGTTTTTGAGTTTGGTTGCGGTTAATGTTTAATTTGAAATATGAGCTTTATGTTTAGTCTCTAGTTATGAGGTAATGGAGAAGCGCTAGACAATTTTTAAATAGACACTTTGAAGCTGCTCTTTCTAAATAAGCGGTACCGAATATATTGTTCTATTCTTATGTTACATCACTATTATTATGAAAACATTTATATTATTTAAAACTGATTTTTATAATATAATATTTAGATTTTAGGAGATAGAGTTCAATGCAACTTAAAATAGAACAAAGAATCTTGTTGAACATTTTATTAATATTTTAAACACATCACTTTAGTATACATAATAAACAAATGCGCACTTATATAATAGATATGTAAAAACCTAGTGACAGTATTAAATTAAACAGAAAACTAGCTCTATCATAAATGCTAGAACTATCCTCTTTCGTTATTCTCTTTAACACTAGCATACAACAATAATATATATTATTTTTGTTGAAGATTCAACATTCATAACATTTGACATCACTTGATACTGCAAAAAAAATATATATAATAGGAAGAAATACAATTATTTTTTATATAATAAAAAGTCATCACAACATTCAATGTATAAACATTATAAATAGATATTTTTATTTGTCTTCATTTGAAATCACATATAAAAGTAAATAATTTTCTCATGCATGCAGCCACTTTTTGTCTATTCCATATTATTGATCAATTTTACTATTGTTTGTTTTTCTCTTTCTAAGTAATTTGTCTATTTTAAAAATATAAATATAAACCAATTTATTTTTGTGAAAATAAATACATCATATTACTGAAAAAGTATACAATGTCCAACATAACAACATATGTTATCTTGAAGTTTCCCATGGTAAGAAATTAAGTGATATTGGATAGAGTGAATGTTATGTGTGAGTTCGATGCAAGGTGGTAGGAATTTATATAGTGACTATTAAAAAATATTTTTAAGGTTTTTGAGTTTGGTTGTGGTTAATGTTTAAATTGAAATATGAGCTTTATGTTTAGTCTCTAGTTATGAGGTTAGGGAGAAGCGCTAGACAATTTTTAAATAGACACTTTGAAGCTGCTCTTTCTAAATAAGCGGTACCGAATATATTGTTCTATTCTTATGTTACATCACTATTATTATGAAAACATTTATATTATTTAAAACTGATTTTTATAATATAATATTTAGATTTTAGGAGATAGAGTTCAATGCAAGTTAAAATAGAACAAAGAATCTTGTTGAACATTTTATTAATATTTTAAACACATCACTTTAGTATACATAATAAACAAATGCGCACTTATATAATAGATATGTAAAACCTAGTGATAGTATTAAATTAAACAAAAAACTAGCTCTATCATAAATGTTAGAACTATCTTCTTTCGTTATTCTCTTTAACACTAGCATATAGCAATACTATATATTATTTTTGTTGAAGATTCAACATTCATAACATTTGACATCACTTGGTACTGCAAAAAATATATATATATAATAGGAAGAAATACTATTATTTTTTATATACTAAAAAGTCATCACAACATTCAATGTATAAACATTATAAATAGATATTTTTATTTGTCTTCATTTGAAATCACATATAAAAGTGAATAATTTTCTCATGCATGCAACCACTTTTTGTCTATTCCATATTATTGATCAAATTTAGTATTGTTTGTTTTTCTCTGTCTAAGTAATTTGTCTATTTTAAAAATATAAATATAAACTAATTTATTTTTGTGAAAATAAATACATCATAACTTTTACTGAAAAAGTATAAAATGTTCAACATAACAACATATGTTATCTTGAAGTTTCCAATGGTAAGAAATTAAGTGATATTGGATAGAGTGGATGTTATGTGTGAGTTTGATGCAAGGTGGTAGGAATTTATATAGTGACTTTTAAAAAATATTTTTAAGATTTTTGAGTTTGGTTGTGGTTAATGTTTAATTTGAAATATGAGCTTTATGTTTAGTCTCTAGTTATGATATAAGGGAGAAGCGCTAGACAATTTTTAAATAGACACTTTGAAGCTGCTCTTTCTAAATAAGCGTTGCCGAATATATTATTTTTTTCTTATGTTACATCACTATTATTATGAAAACATTTATATTATTTAAAACAGATTTTTATAATATAATATTTAGATTTTAGGAGATTGAGTTCAATGCAAGTTAAAATAGAACCAAGAATCTTGTTGAACATTTTATTAATATTTTAAACACATCACATTAGTATACATAATAAACAAATGCGCACTTATATAATAAATATGTAAAAACCTAGTGATAGTATTAAATTAAACAGAAAACTAGCTCTATCATAAATTCTAGAACTATCCTCTTTCATTATTCTCTTTAACACTAGCATACAACAATAATATATATTATTTTTGTTGAAGATTCAACATTCATAACATTTGACATCACTTGATACTGCAAAAAAAAAATATAATAGGAAGAAATAAAATTATTTTTTATATAATAAAAAGTCATCACAACATTCAATGTATAAACATTATAAATAGATATTTTTATTTGTCTTCATTTGAAATCACATATAAAAGTAAATAATTTTCTCATGCATGCAACCACTTTTTGTCTATTCCATATTATTGATCAATTTTACTATTGTTTGTTTTTCTCTTTCTAAGTAATTTGTCTATTTTAAAAATATAAATATAAACCAATTTATTTTTGTGAAAATAAATACATCATAACATTTACTGAAAAAGTATAAAATGTCCAACATAACAACATATGTTATCTTGAAGTTTCCCATGGTAAGAAATTAAGTGATATTGGATAGAGTGAATGTTATGTGTGAGTTCGATGCAAGGTGGTAGGAATTTATATAGTGACTATTAAAAAATATTTTTAAGGTTTTTGAGTTTGGTTGTGGTTAATGTTTAAATTGAAATATGAGCTTTATGTTTAGTCTCTAGTTATGAGGTTAGGGAGAAGCGCTAGACAATTTTTAAATAGACACTTTGATGCTGCTCTTTCTAAATAAGCGGTACCGAATATATTGTTCTATTCTTATGTTACATCACTATTATTATGAAAACATTTATATTATTTAAAACTGATTTTTATAATATGATATTTAGATTTTAGGAGATAGAGTTCAATGCAAGTTAAAATAGAACAAAGAATCTTGTTGAAAATTTTATTAATATTTTAAACACATCACTTTAGTATACATAATAAACAAATGCGCACTTATATAATAGATATGTAAAAACCTAGTGATAGTATTAAATTAAACAGAAAACTAGCTCTATCATAAATGTTAGAACTATCTTTTTTCGTTATTCTCTTTAACAATAGCATATAGCAATACTATATATTATTTTTGTTGAAGATTCAACATTCATAACATTTGACATCACTTGATACTGCAAAAAATATATATATATATAATAGGAAGAAATACTATTATTTTTTATATACTAAAAAGTCATCACAACATTCAATGTATAAACATTATAAATAGATATTTTTATTTGTCTTCATTTGAAATCACATATAAAAGTGAATAATTTTCTCATGCATGCAACCACTTTTTGTCTATTCCATATTATTGATCAAATTTAGTATTGTTTGTTTTTCTCTGTCTAAGTAATTTGTCTATTTTAAAAATATCAATATAAACTAATTTATTTTTGTGAAAATAAATACATCATAACTTTTACTGAAAAAGTATAAAATGTTCAACATAACAACATATGTTATCTTGAAGTTTCCCATGGTAAGAAATTAAGTGATATTGGATAGAGTGGATGTTATGTGTGAGTTTGATGCAAGGTGGTAGGAATTTATATAGTGACTTTTAAAAAATATTTTTAAGATTTTTGAGTTTGGTTGTGGTTAATGTTTAATTTGAAATATGAGCTTTATGTTTAGTCTCTAGTTATGATATAAGGGAGAAGCGCTAGACAATTTTTAAATAGACACTTTGAAGCTGCTCTTTCTAAATAAGCGTTGCCGAATATATTGTTTTATTCTTATGTTACATCACTATTATTATGAAAACATTTATATTATTTAAAACTGATTTTTATAATATAATATTTAGATTTTAGGAGATTGAGTTCAATGCAAGTTAAAATAGAACCAAGAATCTTGTTGAACATTTTATTAATATTTTAAACACATCACATTAGTATACATAATAAACAAATGCGCACTTATATAATAAATATGTAAAAACCTAGTGATAGTATTAAATTAAACAGAAAACTAGCTCTATCATAAATTCTAGAACTATCCTCTTTCATTATTCTCTTTAACACTAGCATACAACAATAATATATATTATTTTTGTTGAAGATTCAACATTCATAACATTTGACATCACTTGATACTGCAAAAAAAAAAAATATAATAGGAAGAAATACAATTATTTTTTATATAATAAAAAGTCATCACAACATTCAATGTATAAACATTATAAATAGATATTTTTATTTGTCTTCATTTGAAATCACATATAAAAGTAAATAATTTTCTCATGCATGCAACCACTTTTTGTCTATTCCATATTATTGATCAATTTTACTATTGTTTGTTTTTCTCTTTCTAAGTAATTTGTCTATTTTAAAAATATAAATATAAACCAATTTATTTTGGTGAAAATAAATACATCATAACTTTTACTGAAAAATGTCCAACATAACAACATATGTTATCTTGAAGTTTCCCATGGTACGAAATTAAGTGATATTGGATAGAGTGAATGTTATGTGTGAGTTAGATGCAAGGTGGTAGGAATTTATATAGTGACTATTAAAAAATATTTTTAAGGTTTTTGAGTTTGGTTGCGGTTAATGTTTAATTTGAAATATGAGCTTTATGTTTAGTCTCTAGTTATGAGGTAAGGGAGAAGCGCTAGACAATTTTTAAATAGATACTTTGAAGCTGCTCTTTCTAAATAAGCGGTACCGAATATATAGTTCTATTCTTATGTTACATCACTATTATTATGAAAACATTTATATTATTTAAAACTGATTTTTATAATATAATATTTAGATTTTAGGAGATAGAGTTCAATGCAAGTTAAAATAGAACAAAGAATCTTGTTGAACATCTTATTAATATTTTAAACACATCACTTTAGTATACATAATAAACAAATGCGCACTTATATAATAGATATGTAAAAACCTAGTGATAGTATTAAATTAAACAGAAAACTAGCTCTATCATAAATGTTAGAACTATCCTCTTTCGTTATTCTCTTTAACACTAGCATATAGCAATACTATATATTATTTTTGTTGAAGATTCAACATTCATAACATTTGACATCACTTGATACTACAAAAAAAAATATATATAATAGGAAGAAATAAAATTATTTTTTATATAATAAAAAGTCACCACAACATTCAACGTATAAACATTATAAATAGATATTTTTATTTGTCTTCATCTGAAATCACATATAAAAGTAAATAATTTTCTCATGCATGCAACCACTTTTTGTCTATTCCATATTATTGATCAATTTTACTATTGTTTCTTTTTCTCTTTCTAAGTAATTTGTCTATTTTAAAAATATAAATATAAACCAATTTATTTTTGTGAAAATAAATACATCATAACTTTTACTAAAAAAGTATAAAATGTCCAACATAACAACATATGTTATCTTGAAGTTTCCCATGGTAAGAAATTAAGTGATATTGGATAGAGTGAATGTTATGTGTGAGTTCGATGCAAGGTGGTAGGAATTTATATAGTGACTATTAAAAAATATTTTTAAGGTTTTTGAGTTTGGTTGCGGTTAATGTTTAATTTGAAATATGAGCTTTATGTTTAGTCTCTAGTTATGAGGTAAGGGAGAAGCGCTAGACAATTTTTAAATAGACACTTTGAAGCTGCTCTTTCTAAATAAGCGGTACCGAATATATTGTTCTATTCTTATGTTACATCACTATTATTATGAAAACATTTATATTATTTAAAACTGATTTTTATAATATAACATTTAGATTTTAGGAGATAGAGTTCAATGCAAGTTAAAATAGAACAAAGAATCTTGTTGAACATTTTATTAATATTTTAAACACATCACTTTAGTATACATAATAAACAAATGCGCACTTATATAATAGATATGTAAAAACCTAGTGATAGTATTAAATTAAACAAAAAACTAGCTCTATCATAAATGTTAGAACTATCCTCTTTCGTTATTCTCTTTAACACTAGCATATAGCAATACTATATATTATTTTTGTTGAAGATTCAACATTCATAACATTTGACATCACTTGATACTGCAAAAAAAAAAATATAATAGGAAGAAATAAAATTATTTTTTATATAATAAAAAGTCATCACAACATTCAACGTATAAACATTATAAATAGATATTTTTATTTGTCTTCATCTGAAATCACATATAAAAGTAAATAATTTTCTCATGCATGCAACCACTTTTTGTCTATTCCATATTATTGATCAATTCTACTATTGTTTGTTTTTCTCTTTCTAAGTAATTTGTCTATTTTAAAAATATAAATATAAACCAATTTATTTTTGTGAAAATAAATACATCATAACTTTTACTGAAAAAGTATAAAATGTCCAACATAACAACATATGTTATCTTGAAGTTTCCCATGGTAAGAAATTAAGTGATATTGGATAGAGTGAATGTTATGTGTGAGTTCCGATGCAAGGTGGTATGAATTTATATAGTGACTATTAAAAAATATTTTTAAGGTTTTTGAGTTTGGTTGCGGTTAATGTTTAATTTGAAATATGAGCTTTATGTTTAGTCTCTAGTTATGAGGTAAGGGAGAAGCGCTAGACAATTTTTAAATAGACACTTTGAAGTTGCTCCTTCTAAATAAGTGGTACCGAATATATTGTTCTATTCTTATGTTACATCACTATTATTATGAAAACATTTATATTATTTAAAACTTATTTTTATAATATAACATTTAGATTTTAGGAGATAGAGTTCAATGCAAGTTAAAATAGAACAAAGAATCTTGTTGAACATTTTATTAATATTTTAAACACATCACTTTAGTATACATAATAAACAAATGCGCACTTATATAATAGATATGTAAAAACCTAGTGATAGTATTAAATTAAACAGAAAACTAGCTCTATCATAAATGTTAGAACTATCCTCTTTCGTTATTCTCTTTAACACTAGCATATAGCAATAATATATATTATTTTTGTTGAAGATTCAACATTCATAACATTTGACATCACTTGATACTGCAAAAAAAAAATATAATAGGAAGAAATAAAATTATTTTTTATATAATAAAAAGTCATCACAACATTCAACGTATAAACATTATAAATAGATATTTTTATTTGTCTTCATCTGAAATCACATATAAAAGTAAATAATTTTCTCATGCATGCAACCACTTTTTGTCTATTCCATATTATTGATCAATTCTACTATTGTTTGTTTTTCGCTTTCTAAGTAATTTGTCTATTTTAAAAATATAAATATAAACCAATTTATTTTTGTGAAAATAAATACATCATAACATTTACTGAAAAAGTATAAAATGTCCAACATAACAACATATGTTATCTTGAAGTTTCCCATGGTAAGAAATTAAGTGATATTGGATAGAGTGAATGTTATGTGTGAGTTCGACGCAAGGTGGTAGGAATTTATATAGTGACTATTAAAAAATATTTTTAAGGTTTTTGAGTTTGGTTGTGGTTAATGTTTAAATTGAAATATGAGCTTTATGTTTAGTCTCTAGTTATGAGGTTAGGGAGAAGCGCTAGACAATTTTTAAATAGACACTTTGATGCTGCTCTTTCTAAATAAGCGGTACCGAATATATTGTTCTATTCTTATGTTACATCACTATTATTATGAAAACATTTATATTATTTAAAACTGATTTTTATAATATAATATTTAGATTTTAGGAGATAGAGTTCAATGCAAGTTAAAATAGAACAAAGAATCTTGTTGAAAATTTTATTAATATTTTAAACACATCACTTTAGTATACATAATAAACAAATGCGCACTTATATAATAGATATGTAAAAACCTAGTGATAGTATTAAATTAAACAGAAAACTAGCTCTATCATAAATGTTAGAACTATCTTCTTTCGTTATTCTCTTTAACAATAGCATATAGCAATACTATATATTATTTTTGTTGAAGATTCAACATTCATAACATTTGACATCACTTGATACTGCAAAAAATATATATATATAATAGGAAGAAATACTATTATTTTTTATATACTAAAAAGTCATCACAACATTCAATGTATAAACATTATAAATAGATATTTTTATTTGTCTTCATTTGAAATCACATATAAAAGTGAATAATTTTCTCATGCATGCAACCACTTTTTGTCTATTCCATATTATTGATCAAATTTCGTATTGTTTGTTTTTCTCTATCTAAGTAATTTGTCTATTTTAAAAATATAAATATAAACTAATTTATTTTTGTGAAAATAAATACATCATAACTTTTACTGAAAAAGTATAAAATGTTCAACATAACAACATATGTTATCTTGAAGTTTCCCATGGTAAGAAATTAAGTTATATTGGATAGAGTGGATGTTATGTGTGAGTTTGATGCAAGGTGGTAGGAATTTATATAGTGACTTTTAAAAAATATTTTTAAGGTTTTTGAGTTTGGTTGCGGTTAATGTTTAATTTGAAATATGAGCTTTATGTTTAGTCTCTAGTTATGAGGTAAGGGAGAAGCGCTAGACAATTTTTAAATAGACACTTTGAAGCTTCTCTTTCTAAATAAGCGTTGCCGAATATATTGTTTTATTCTTATGTTACATCACTATTATTATGAAAACATTTATATTATTTAAAACAGATTTTTATAATATAATATTTAGATTTTAGGAGATTGAGTTCAATGCAAGTTAAAATAGAACCAAGAATCTTGTTGAACATTTTATTAATATTTTAAACACATCACATTAGTATACATAATAAACAAATGCGCACTTATATAATAAATATGTAAAAACCTAGTGATAGTATTAAATTAAACAGAAAACTAGCTCTATCATAAATTCTAGAACTATCCTCTTTCATTATTCTCTTTAACACTAGCATACAACAATAATATATATTATTTTTGTTGAAGATTCAACATTCATAACATTTGACATCACTTGATACTGCAAAAAATATATATATAATAGGAAGAAATACAATTATTTTTTATATAATAAAAAGTCATCACAACATTCAATGTATAAACATTATAAATAGATATTTTTATTTGTCTTCATCTGAAATCACATATAAAAGTAAATAATTTTCTCATGCATGCGACCACTTTTTGTCTATTCCATATTATTGATCAATTTTACTATTGTTTGTTTTTCTCTTTCTAAGTAATTTGTCTATTTTAAAAATATAAATATAAACCAATTTATTTTTGTGAAAATAAATACATCATAAATTTTACTGAAAAAGTATAAAATGTCCAACATAACAACATATGTTATCTTGAAGTTTCCCATGGTAAGAAATTAAGTGATATTGGATAGAGTGAATGTTATGTGTGAGTTCGATGCAAGGTGGTAGGAATTTATATAGTGACTATTAAAAAATATTTTTAAGGTTTTTGAGTTTGGTTGCTGTTAATGTTTAATTTGAAATATGAGCTTTATGTTTAGTCTCTAGTTATGAGGTAAGGGAGAAGCGCTAGACAATTTTTAAATAGACACTTTGAAGCTGCTCTTTCTAAATAAGCGGTACCGAATATATTGTTCTATTCTTATGTTACATCACTATTATTATGAAAACATTTATATTATTTAAAACTGATTTTTATAATATAATATTTAGATTTTAGGAGATAGAGTTCAATGAAAGTTAAAATAGAACAAATAATCTTGTTGAACATTTTATTAATATTTTAAACACATCACTTTAGTATACATAATAAACAAATGCGCACTTATATAATAGATATGTTAAAACCTAGTTATAATATTAAATTAAACAGAAAACTAGCTCTATCATAAATGCTAGAACTATCCTATTTTGTTATTCTCTTTAACACTAGCATATAGCAATACTATATATTATTTTTGTTGAAGATTCAACATTCATAACATTTGACATCACTTGATACTGCAAAATATATATATATAATTGGAAGAAATACTATTAATTTTTATATAATAAAAAGTCTTCACAATAATTAATGTATAAACATTATAAATAGATATTTTTATCTGTCTTCATTTGAAATCACATATAAAAGTGAATAATTTTCTCATGCATGCAACCACTTTTTGTCTATTCCATATTATTGATCAAATTTAGTATTGTTTGTTTTTCTCTGTCTAAGTAATTTGTCTATTTTAAAAATATAAATATAAACTAATTTATTTTTGTGAAAATAAATACATCATAACTTTTACTGAAAAAGTATAAAATGTTCAACATAACAACATATGTTATCTTGAAGTTTCCCATGGTAAGAAATTAAGTTATATTGGATAGAGTGGATGTTATGTGTGAGTTTGATGCAAGGTGGTAGGAATTTATATAGTGACTTTTAAAAAATATTTTTAAGGTTTTTGAGTTTGGTTGCGGTTAATGTTTAATTTGAAATATGAGCTTTATGTTTAGTCTCTAGTTATGAGGTAAGGGAGAAGCGCTAGACAATTTTTAAATAGACACTTTGAAGCTTCTCTTTCTAAATAAGCGTTGCCGAATATATTGTTTTATTCTTATGTTACATCACTATTATTATGAAAACATTTATATTATTTAAAACAGATTTTTATAATATAATATTTAGATTTTAGGAGATTGAGTTCAATGCAAGTTAAAATAGAACCAAGAATCTTGTTGAACATTTTATTAATATTTTAAACACATCACATTAGTATACATAATAAACAAATGCGCACTTATATAATAAATATGTAAAAACCTAGTGATAGTATTAAATTAAACAGAAAACTAGCTTTATCATAAATTCTAGAACTATCCTCTTTCATTATTCTCTTTAACACTAGCATACAACAATAATATATATTATTTTTGTTGAAGATTCAACATTCATAACATTTGACATCACTTGATACTGCAAAAAATATATATATAATAGGAAGAAATACAATTATTTTTTATATAATAAAAAGTCATCACAACATTCAATGTATAAACATTATAAATAGATATTTTTATTTGTCTTCATCTGAAATCACATATAAAAGTAAATAATTTTCTCATGCATGCGACCACTTTTTGTCTATTCCATATTATTGATCAATTTTACTATTGTTTGTTTTTCTCTTTCTAAGTAATTTGTCTATTTAAAAATATAAATATAAACCAATTTATTTTTGTGAAAATAAATACATCATAACTTTTACTGAAAAAGTATAAAATGTCCAACATAACAACATATGTTATCTTGAAGTTTCCCATGGTAAGAAATTAAGTGATATTGGATAGAGTGAATGTTATGTGTGAGTTCGATGCAAGGTGGTAGGAATTTATATAGTGACTATTAAAAAATATTTTTAAGGTTTTTGAGTTTGGTTGCTGTTAATGTTTAATTTGAAATATGAGCTTTATGTTTAGTCTCTAGTTATGAGGTAAGGGAGAAGCGCTAGACAATTTTTAAATAGACACTTTGAAGCTGCTCTTTCTAAATAAGCGGTACCGAATATATTGTTCTATTCTTATGTTACATCACTATTATTATGAAAACATTTATATTATTTAAAACTGATTTTTATAATATAATATTTAGATTTTAGGAGATAGAGTTCAATGAAAGTTAAAATAGAACAAATAATCTTGTTGAACATTTTATTAATATTTTAAACACATCACTTTAGTATACATAATAAACAAATGCGCACTTATATAATAGATATGTAAAAACCTAGTTATAATATTAAATTAAACAGAAAACTAGCTCTATCATAAATGCTAGAACTATCCTATTTTGTTATTCTCTTTAACACTAGCATATAGCAATACTATATATTATTTTTGTTGAAGATTCAACATTCATAACATTTGACATCACTTGATACTGCAAAATATATATATATAATTGGAAGAAATACTATTAATTTTTATATAATAAAAAGTCTTCACAATAATTAATGTATAAACATTATAAATAGATATTTTTATCTGTCTTCATTTGAAATCACATATAAAAGTGAATAATTTTCTCATGCACGCAACCACTTTTTGTCTATTCCATATTATTGATCAAATTTAGTATTGTTTGTTTTTCTCTGTCTAAGTAATTTGTCTATTTTAAAAATATAAATATAAACTAATTTATTTTTGTGAAAATAAATACATCATAACTTTTACTGAAAAAGTATAAAATGTTCAACATAACAACATATGTTATCTTGAAGTTTCCCATGGTAAGAAATTAAGTTATATTGGATAGAGTGGATGTTATGTGTGAGTTTGATGCAAGGTGGTAGGAATTTATATAGTGACTTTTAAAAAATATTTTTAAGGTTTTTGAGTTTGGTTGCGGTTAATGTTTAATTTGAAATATGAGCTTTATGTTTAGTCTCTAGTTATGAGGTAAGGGAGAAGCGCTAGACAATTTTTAAATAGACACTTTGAAGCTTCTCTTTCTAAATAAGCGTTGCCAAATATATTGTTTTATTCTTATGTTACATCACTATTATTATGAAAACATTTATATTATTTAAAACAGATTTTTATAATATAATATTTAGATTTTAGGAGATTGAGTTCAATGCAAGTTAAAATAGAACCAAGAATCTTGTTGAACATTTTATTAATATTTTAAACACATCACATTAGTATACATAATAAACAAATGCGCACTTATATAATAAATATGTAAAAACCTAGTGATAGTATTAAATTAAACAGAAAACTAGCTCTATCATAAATTCTAGAACTATCCTCTTTCATTATTCTCTTTACACTAGCATACAACAATAATATATATTATTTTTGTTGAAGATTCAACATTCATAACATTTGACATCACTTGATACTGCAAAAAATATATATATAATAGGAAGAAATACAATTATTTTTTATATAATAAAAAGTCATCACAACATTCAATGTATAAACATTATAAATAGATATTTTTATTTGTCTTCATCTGAAATCACATATAAAAGTAAATAATTTTCTCATGCATGCGACCACTTTTTGTCTATTCCATATTATTGATCAATTTTACTATTGTTTGTTTTTCTCTTTCTAAGTAATTTGTCTATTTTAAAAATATAAATATAAACCAATTTATTTTTGTGAAAATAAATACATCATAACTTTTACTGAAAAAGTATAAAATGTCCAACATAACAACATATGTTATCTTGAAGTTTCCCATGGTAAGAAATTAAGTGATATTGGATAGAGTGAATGTTATGTGTGAGTTCGATGCAAGGTGGTAGGAATTTATATAGTGACTATTAAAAAATATTTTTAAGGTTTTTGAGTTTGGTTGCTGTTAATGTTTAATTTGAAATATGAGCTTTATGTTTAGTCTCTAGTTATGAGGTAAGGGAGAAGCGCTAGACAATTTTTAAATAGACACTTTGAAGCTGCTCTTTCTAAATAAGCGGTACCGAATATATTGTTCTATTCTTATGTTACATCACTATTATTATGAAAACATTTATATTATTTAAAACTGATTTTTATAATATAATATTTAGATTTTAGGAGATAGAGTTCAATGAAAGTTAAAATAGAACAAATAATCTTGTTGAACATTTTATTAATATTTTAAACACATCACTTTAGTATACATAATAAACAAATGCGCACTTATATAATAGATATGTAAAAACCTAGTTATAATATTAAATTAAACAGAAAACTAGCTCTATCATAAATGCTAGAACTATCATATTTTGTTATTCTCTTTAACACTAGCATATAGCAATACTATATATTATTTTTGTTGAAGATTCAACATTCATAACATTTGACATCACTTGATACTGCAAAAAATATATATATAATTGGAAGAAATACTATTAATTTTTATATAATAAAAAGTCATCACAACAATTAATGTATAAACATTATAAATAGATATTTTTATTTGTCTTCATTTGAAATCACATATAAAAGTAAATAATTTTCTCATGCATGCAACCACTTTTTATCTATTCCATATTATTGATCAATTTTACTATTGTTTGTTTTTCTCTGTCTAAGTAATTTGTCTATTTTAAAAATATAAATATAAACCAATTTATTTTTGTGAAAATAAATACATCATAACTTTTACTGAAAAAGTATAAAATGTCCAACATAACAACATATGTTATCTTTAAGTTTCCCATGGTAAGAAATTAAGTGATATTGGATAGAGTGAATGTTATGTGTGAGTTCGATGCAAGGTGGTAGGAATTTATATAGTGACTATTAAAAAATATTTTTAGGGTTTTTGACTTTGGTTGCGGTTAATGTTTAATTTGAAATATGAGCTTTATGTTTAGTCTCTAGTTATGAGGTAAGGGAGAAGCGCTAGACAATTTTTAAATAGACACTTTGAAGCTGCTCTTTCTAAATAAGCGGTACCGAATATATTGTTCTATTTTTATGTTACATCACTATTATTATGAAAACATTTATATTATTTAAAACTGATTTTTATAATATAACATTTAGATTTTAGGAGATAGAGTTCAATGCAAGTTAAAATAGAACAAAGAATCTTGTTGAACATTTTATTAATATTTTAAACACATCACTTTAGTATACATAATAAACAAATGCGCACTTATATAATAGATATGTAAAAACCTAGTGATAATATTAAATTAAACAGAAAACTAGCTCTATCATAAATGCTAGAACTATCCTATTTTGTTATTCTCTTTAACACTAGCATATAGCAATACTATATATTATTTTTGTTGAAGATTCAACATTCATAACATTTGACATCACTTGATACTGCAAAAAATATATATATAATTGGAAGAAATACTATTAATTTTTATATAATAAAAAGTCATCACAACAATTAATGTATAAACATTATAAATAGATATTTTTTTTTGTCTTCATTTGAAATCACATATAAAAGTGAATAATTTTCTCATGCATGCAACCACTTTTTGTCTATTCCATATTTTTGATCAAATTTAGTATTGTTTGTTTTTCTCTGTCTAAGTAATTTTTCTATTTTAAAAATATAAATATAAACTAATTTATTTTTGTGAAAATAAATAAATCATAACTTTTATTGAAAAAGTATAAAATGTTCAACATAACAACATATGTTATCTTGAAGTTTCCCATGGTAAGAAATTAAGTGATATTGGATAGAGTGAATGTTATGTGTGAGTTCGATGCAAGTTAAAATAGAACAAAGAATCTTGTTGAATATTTTATTAATATTTTAAACACATCACTTTAGTATACATAATAAACAAATGCGCACTTATATAATAGATATGTAAAAACCTAGTGATAGTATTAAATTAAACAGAAAACCAGCTCTATCATAAATGTTAGAACTATCATCTTTCGTTATTCTCTTTAACACTAGCATATAGCAATACTATATATTATTTTTGTTGAAGATTCAACATTCATAACATTTGACATCACTTGATACTGCAAAAAAAAAAATATAATAGGAAGAAATAAAATTATTTTTTATATAATAAAAAGTCATCACAACATTCAATGTATAAACATTATAAATAGATATTTTTATCTGTCTTCATTTGAAATCACATATAAAAGTAAATAATTTTCTCATGCACGCAACCACTTTTTGTCTATTCCATATTATTGATCAAATTTAGTATTGTTTGTTTTTCTCTGTCTAAGTAATTTGTCTATTTTAAAAATATAAATATAAACTAATTTATTTTTGTGAAAATAAATACATCATAACTTTTACTGAAAAAGTATAAAATGTTCAACATAACAACATATGTTATCTTGAAGTTTCCCATGGTAAGAAATTAAGTGATATTGGATAGAGTGAATGTTATGTGTGAGTTCGATGCAAGGTGGTAGGAATTTATATAGTGACTATTAAAAAATATTTTTAAGGTTTTTGAGTTTGGTTGCGGTTAATGTTTAATTTGAAATATGAGCTTTATGTTTAGTCTCTAGTTATGAGGTAAGGGAGAAGCGCTAGACAATTTTTAAATAGACACTTTGAAGTTGCTCTTTCTAAATAAGCGGTACCGGATATATTGTTCTATTCTTATGTTACATCACTATTATTATGAAAACATTTATATTATTTAAAACTGATTTTTATAATATAACATTTAGATTTTAGGAGATAGAGTTAAATGCAAGTTAAAATAGAACAAAGAATCTTGTTGAACATTTTATTAATATTTTAAACACATCACTTTAGTATACATAACAAACAAATGCGCACTTATATAATAGATATGTAAAAACCTAGTTATAGTATTAAATTAAACAGAAAACTAGCTCTATCATAAATGCTAGAACTATCCTATTTTGTTATTCTCTTTAACACTAGCATATAGCAATACTATATATTATTTTTGTTGAAGATTCAACATTCATAACATTTGACATCACTTGATACTGCAAAAAATATATATATAATTGGAAGAAATACTATTAATTTTTATATAATAAAAAGTCTTCACAATAATTAATGTATAAACATTATAAATAGATATTTTTATCTGTCTTCATTTGAAATCACATATAAAAGTGAATAATTTTCTCATGCATGCAACCACTTTTTGTCTATTCCATATTATTGATCAAATTTAGTATTGTTTGTTTTTCTTTGTCTAAGTAATTTGTCTATTTTAAAAATATAAATATAAACTAATTTATTTTTGTGAAAATAAATACATCATAACTTTTACTGAAAAAGTATAAAAAGTTCAACATAACAACATATGTTATCTTGAAGTTTCCCATGGTAAGAAATTAAGTTATATTGGATAGAGTGGATGTTATGTGTGGGTTTGATGCAAGGTGGTAGGAATTTATATAGTGACTTTTAAAAAATATTTTTAAGGTTTTTGAGTTTGGTTGCGGTTAATGTTTAATTTGAAATATGAGCTTTATGTTTAGTCTCTAGTTATGAGGTAAGGTAGAAGCGCTAGACAATTTTTAAATAGACACTTTGAAGCTTCTCTTTCTAAATAAGTGTTGCCGAATATATTGTTTTATTCTTATGTTACATCACTATTATTATGAAAACATTTATATTATTTAAAACAGATTTTTATAATATAATATTTAGATTTTAGGAGATTGAGTTCAATTCAAGTTAAAATAGAACCAAGAATCTTGTTTAACATTTTATTAATATTTTAAACACATCACATTAGTATACATAAAAAACAAATGCGCACTTATATAATAAATATGTAAAAACCTAGTGATAGTATTAAATTAAACAGAAAACTAGCTCTATCATAAATTCTAGAACTATCCTCTTTCATTATTCTCTTTAACACTAGCATACAACAATAATATATATTATTTTTGTTGAAGATTCAACATTCATAACATTTGACATCACTTGATACTGCAAAAAAAATATATATGATAGGAAGAAATACAATTATTTTTTATATAATAAAAAGTCATCACAACATTCAATGTATAAACATTATAAATAGATATTTTTATTTGTCTTCATCTGAAATCACATATAAAAGTAAATAATTTTCTCATGCATGCGACCACTTTTTGTCTATTCCATATTATTGATCAATTTTACTATTGTTTGTTTTTCTCTTTCTAAGTAATTTGTCTATTTTAAAAATATAAATATAAACCAATTTATTTTTGTGAAAATAAATACATCATAACTTTTACTGAAAAAGTATAAAATGTCCAACATAACAACATATGTTATCTTGAAGTTTCCCATGGTAAGAAATTAAGTGATATTGGATAGAGTGAATGTTATGTGTGAGTTTGATGCAAGGTGGTAGGAATTTATATAGTGACTATTAAAAAATATTTTTAAGGTTTTTGAGTTTGGTTGCGGTTAATGTTTAATTTGAAATATGAGCTTTATGTTTAGTCTCTAGTTATGAGGTAAGGGAGAAGCGCTAGACAATTTTTAAATAGACACTTTGAAGCTGCTCTTTCTAAATAAGCGGTACCGAATATATTGTTCTATTCTTATGTTACATCACTATTATTATGAAAACATTTATATTATTTAAAACTGATTTTTATAATATAATATTTAGATTTTAGGAGATAGAGTTCAATGCTAGTTAAAATAGAACAAATAATCTTGTTGAATATTTTATTAATATTTTAAACACATCACTTTAGTATACATAATAAACAAATGCGCACTTATATAATAGATATGTAAAAACCTAGTGATAGTATTAAATTAAACAGAAAACTAGCTCTATCATAAATGTTAGAACTATCATCTTTCGTTATTCTCTTTAACACTAGCATATAGCAATACTATATATTATTTTTGTAGAAGATTCAACATTCATAACATTTGACATCACTTGATACTGCAAAAAATATATATATAATTGGAAGAAATACTATTAATTTTTATATAATAAAAAGTCTTCACAATAATTAATGTATAAACATTATAAATAGATATTTTTATCTGTCTACATTTGAAATCACATATAAAAGTGAATAATTTTCTCATGCACGCAACCACTTTTTGTCTATTCCATATTATTGATCAAATTTAGTATTGTTTGTTTTTCTCTGTCTAAGTAATTTGTCTATTTTAAAAATATAAATATAAACTAATTTATTTTTGTGAAAATAAATACATCATAACTTTTACTGAAAAAGTATAAAATGTTCAACATAACAACATATGTTATCTTGAAGTTTCCCATGGTAAGAAATTAAGTTATATTGGATAGAGTGGATGTTATGTGTGAGTTTGATGCAAGGTGGTAGGAATTTATATAGTGACTTTTAAAAAATATTTTTAAGGTTTTTGAGTTTGGTTGCGGTTAATGTTTAATTTGAAATATGAGCTTTATGTTTAGTCTCTAGTTATGAGGTAAGGGAGAAGCGTTAGACAATTTTTAAATAGACACTTTGAAGCTTCTCTTTCTAAATAAGCGTTGCCGAATATATTGTTTTATTCTTATGTTACATCACTATTATTATAAAAACATTTATATTATTTAAAACAGATTTTTATAATATAATATTTAGATTTTAGGAGATTGAGTTCAATGCAAGTTAAAATAGAACCAAGAATCTTGTTTAACATTTTATTAATATTTTAAACACATCACATTAGTATACATAATAAACAAATGCGCACTTATATAATAAATATGTAAAAACCTAGTGATAGTATTAAATTAAACAGAAAACTAGCTCTATCATAAATTCTAGAACTATCCTCTTTCATTATTCTCTTTAACACTAGCATACAACAATAATATATATTATTTTTGTTGAAGATTCAACATTCATAACATTTGACATCACTTGATACTGCAAAAAAAATATATATGATAGGAAGAAATACAATTATTTTTTATATAATAAAAAGTCATCACAACATTCAATGTATAAACATTATAAATAGATATTTTTATTTGTCTTCATCTGAAATCACATATAAAAGTAAATAATTTTCTCATGCATGCGACCACTTTTTGTCTATTCCATATTATTGATCAATTTTACTATTGTTTGTTTTTCTCTTTCTAAGTAATTTGTCTATTTTAAAAATATAAATATAAACCAATTTATTTTTGTGAAAATAAATACATCATAACTTTTACTGAAAAAGTATAAAATGTCCAACATAACAACATATGTTATCTTGAAGTTTCCCATGGTAAGAAATTAAGTGATATTGGATAGAGTGAATGTTATGTGTGAGTTCGATGCAAGGTGGTAGGAATTTATATAGTGACTATTAAAAAATATTTTTAAGGTTTTTGAGTTTGGTTGCGGTTAATGTTTAATTTGAAATATGAGCTTTATGTTTAGTCTCTAGTTATGAGGTAAGGGAGAAGCGATAGACAATTTTTAAATAGACACTTTGAAGCTTCTCTTTCTAAATAAGTGTTGCCGAATATATTGTTTTATTCTTATGTTACATCACTATTATTATGAAAACATTTATATTATTTAAAACTGATTTTTATAATATAATATTTAGATTTTAGGAGATAGAGTTCAATGCTAGTTAAAATAGAACAAAGAATCTTGTTGAATATTTTATTAATATTTTAAACACATCACTTTAGTATACATAATAAACAAATGCGCACTTATATAATAGATATGTAAAAACCTAGTGATAGTATTAAATTAAACAGAAAACTAGCTCTATCATAAATGTTAGAACTATCATCTTTCGTTATTCTCTTTAACACTAGCATATAGCAATACTATATATTATTTTTGTTGAAGATTCAACATTCATAACATTTGACATCACTTGATACTGCAAAAAATATATATATAATTGGAAGAAATACTATTAATTTTTATATAATAAAAAGTCTTCACAATAATTAATGTATAAACATTATAAATAGATATTTTTATCTGTCTTCATTTGAAATCACATATAAAAGTGAATAATTTTCTCATGCATGCAACCACTTTTTGTCTATTCCATATTATTGATCAAATTTAGTATTGTTTGTTTTTCTTTGTCTAAGTAATTTGTCTATTTTAAAAATATAAATATAAACTAATTTATTTTTGTGAAAATAAATACATCATAACTTTTACTGAAAAAGTATAAAAAGTTCAACATAACAACATATGTTATCTTGAAGTTTCCCATGGTAAGAAATTAAGTTATATTGGATAGAGTGGATGTTATGTGTGGGTTTGATGCAAGGTGGTAGGAATTTATATAGTGACTTTTAAAAAATATTTTTAAGGTTTTTGAGTTTGGTTGCGGTTAATGTTTAATTTGAAATATGAGCTTTATGTTTAGTCTCTAGTTATGAGGTAAGGGAGAAGCGCTAGACAATTTTTAAATAGACACTTTGAAGCTTCTCTTTCTAAATAAGTGTTGCCGAATATATTGTTTTATTCTTATGTTACATCACTATTATTATGAAAACATTTATATTATTTAAAACAGATTTTTATAATATAATATTTAGATTTTAGGAGATTGAGTTCAATTCAAGTTAAAATAGAACCAAGAATCTTGTTTAACATTTTATTAATATTTTAAACACATCACATTAGTATACATAAAAAACAAATGCGCACTTATATAATAAATATGTAAAAACCTAGTGATAGTATTAAATTAAACAGAAAACTAGCTCTATCATAAATTCTAGAACTATCCTCTTTCATTATTCTCTTTAACACTAGCATACAACAATAATATATATTATTTTTGTTGAAGATTCAACATTCATAACATTTGACATCACTTGATACTGCAAAAAAAATATATATGATAGGAAGAAATACAATTATTTTTTATATAATAAAAAGTCATCACAACATTCAATGTATAAACATTATAAATAGATATTTTTATTTGTCTTCATCTGAAATCACATATAAAAGTAAATAATTTTCTCATGCATGCGACCACTTTTTGTCTATTCCATATTATTGATCAATTTTACTATTGTTTGTTTTTCTCTTTCTAAGTAATTTGTCTATTTTAAAAATATAAATATAAACCAATTTATTTTTGTGAAAATAAATACATCATAACTTTTACTGAAAAAGTATAAAATGTCCAACATAACAACATATGTTATCTTGAAGTTTCCCATGGTAAGAAATTAAGTGATATTGGATAGAGTGAATGTTATGTGTGAGTTCGATGCAAGGTGGTAGGAATTTATATAGTGACTATTAAAAAATATTTTTAAGGTTTTTGAGTTTGGTTGCGGTTAATGTTTAATTTGAAATATGAGCTTTATGTTTAGTCTCTAGTTATGAGGTAAGGGAGAAGCGCTAGACAATTTTTAAATAGACACTTTGAAGCTGCTCTTTCTAAATAAGCGGTACCGAATATATTGTTCTATTCTTATGTTACATCACTATTATTATGAAAACATTTATATTATTTAAAACTGATTTTTATAATATAATATTTAGATTTTAGGAGATAGAGTTCAATGCTAGTTAAAATAGAACAAATAATCTTGTTGAATATTTTATTAATATTTTAAACACATCACTTTAGTATACATAATAAACAAATGCGCACTTATATAATAGATATGTAAAAACCTAGTGATAGTATTAAATTAAACAGAAAACTAGCTCTATCATAAATGTTAGAACTATCATCTTTCGTTATTCTCTTTAACACTAGCATATAGCAATACTATATATTATTTTTGTAGAAGATTCAACATTCATAACATTTGACATCACTTGATACTGCAAAAAATATATATATAATTGGAAGAAATACTATTAATTTTTATATAATAAAAAGTCTTCACAATAATTAATGTATAAACATTATAAATAGATATTTTTATCTGTCTACATTTGAAATCACATATAAAAGTGAATAATTTTCTCATGCACGCAACCACTTTTTGTCTATTCCATATTATTGATCAAATTTAGTATTGTTTGTTTTTCTCTGTCTAAGTAATTTGTCTATTTTAAAAATATAAATATAAACTAATTTATTTTTGTGAAAATAAATACATCATAACTTTTACTGAAAAAGTATAAAATGTTCAACATAACAACATATGTTATCTTGAAGTTTCCCATGGTAAGAAATTAAGTTATATTGGATAGAGTGGATGTTATGTGTGAGTTTGATGCAAGGTGGTAGGAATTTATATAGTGACTTTTAAAAAATATTTTTAAGGTTTTTGAGTTTGGTTGCGGTTAATGTTTAATTTGAAATATGAGCTTTATGTTTAGTCTCTAGTTATGAGGTAAGGGAGAAGCGCTAGACAATTTTTAAATAGACACTTTGAAGCTTCTCTTTCTAAATAAGCGTTGCCGAATATATTGTTTTATTCTTATGTTACATCACTATTATTATGAAAACATTTATATTATTTAAAACAGATTTTTATAATATAATATTTAGATTTTAGGAGATTGAGTTCAATGCAAGTTAAAATAGAACCAAGAATCTTGTTTAACATTTTATTAATATTTTAAACACATCACATTAGTATACATAATAAACAAATGCGCACTTATATAATAAATATGTAAAAACCTAGTGATAGTATTAAATTAAACAGAAAACTAGCTCTATCATAAATTCTAGAACTATCCTCTTTCATTATTCTCTTTAACACTAGCATACAACAATAATATATATTATTTTTGTTGAAGATTCAACATTCATAACATTTGACATCACTTGATACTGCAAAAAAAATATATATGATAGGAAGAAATACAATTATTTTTTATATAATAAAAAGTCATCACAACATTCAATGTATAAACATTATAAATAGATATTTTTATTTGTCTTCATCTGAAATCACATATAAAAGTAAATAATTTTCTCATGCATGCGACCACTTTTTGTCTATTCCATATTATTGATCAATTTTACTATTGTTTGTTTTTCTCTTTCTAAGTAATTTGTCTATTTTAAAAATATAAATATAAACCAATTTATTTTTGTGAAAATAAATACATCATAACTTTTACTGAAAAAGTATAAAATGTCCAACATAACAACATATGTTATCTTGAAGTTTCCCATGGTAAGAAATTAAGTGATATTGGATAGAGTGAATGTTATGTGTGAGTTCGATGCAAGGTGGTAGGAATTTATATAGTGACTATTAAAAAATATTTTTAAGGTTTTTGAGTTTGGTTGCGGTTAATGTTTAATTTGAAATATGAGCTTTATGTTTAGTCTCTAGTTATGAGGTAAGGGAGAAGCGATAGACAATTTTTAAATAGACACTTTGAAGCTTCTCTTTCTAAATAAGTGTTGCCGAATATATTGTTTTATTCTTATGTTACATCACTATTATTATGAAAACATTTATATTATTTAAAACTGATTTTTATAATATAATATTTAGATTTTAGGAGATAGAGTTCAATGCTAGTTAAAATAGAACAAAGAATCTTGTTGAATATTTTATTAATATTTTAAACACATCACTTTAGTATACATAATAAACAAATGCGCACTTATATAATAGATATGTAAAAACCTAGTGATAGTATTAAATTAAACAGAAAACTAGCTCTATCATAAATGTTAGAACTATCATCTTTCGTTATTCTCTTTAACACTAGCATATAGCAATACTATATATTATTTTTGTTGAAGATTCAACATTCATAACATTTGACATCACTTGATACTGCAAAAAATATATATATAATTGGAAGAAATACTATTAATTTTTATATAATAAAAAGTCTTCACAATAATTAATGTATAAACATTATAAATAGATATTTTTATCTGTCTTCATTTGAAATCACATATAAAAGTGAATAATTTTCTCATGCATGCAACCACTTTTTGTCTATTCCATATTATTGATCAAATTTAGTATTGTTTGTTTTTCTTTGTCTAAGTAATTTGTCTATTTTAAAAATATAAATATAAACTAATTTATTTTTGTGAAAATAAATACATCATAACTTTTACTGAAAAAGTATAAAAAGTTCAACATAACAACATATGTTATCTTGAAGTTTCCCATGGTAAGAAATTAAGTTATATTGGATAGAGTGGATGTTATGTGTGGGTTTGATGCAAGGTGGTAGGAATTTATATAGTGACTTTTAAAAAATATTTTTAAGGTTTTTGAGTTTGGTTGCGGTTAATGTTTAATTTGAAATATGAGCTTTATGTTTAGTCTCTAGTTATGAGGTAAGGGAGAAGCGCTAGACAATTTTTAAATAGACACTTTGAAGCTTCTCTTTCTAAATAAGTGTTGCCGAATATATTGTTTTATTCTTATGTTACATCACTATTATTATGAAAACATTTATATTATTTAAAACAGATTTTTATAATATAATATTTAGATTTTAGGAGATTGAGTTCAATTCAAGTTAAAATAGAACCAAGAATCTTGTTTAACATTTTATTAATATTTTAAACACATCACATTAGTATACATAAAAAACAAATGCGCACTTATATAATAAATATGTAAAAACCTAGTGATAGTATTAAATTAAACAGAAAACTAGCTCTATCATAAATTCTAGAACTATCCTCTTTCATTATTCTCTTTAACACTAGCATACAACAATAATATATATTATTTTTGTTGAAGATTCAACATTCATAACATTTGACATCACTTGATACTGCAAAAAAAATATATATGATAGGAAGAAATACAATTATTTTTTATATAATAAAAAGTCATCACAACATTCAATGTATAAACATTATAAATAGATATTTTTATTTGTCTTCATCTGAAATCACATATAAAAGTAAATAATTTTCTCATGCATGCGACCACTTTTTGTCTATTCCATATTATTGATCAATTTTACTATTGTTTGTTTTTCTCTTTCTAAGTAATTTGTCTATTTTAAAAATATAAATATAAACCAATTTATTTTTGTGAAAATAAATACATCATAACTTTTACTGAAAAAGTATAAAATGTCCAACATAACAACATATGTTATCTTGAAGTTTCCCATGGTAAGAAATTAAGTGATATTGGATAGAGTGAATGTTATGTGTGAGTTCGATGCAAGGTGGTAGGAATTTATATAGTGACTATTAAAAAATATTTTTAAGGTTTTTGAGTTTGGTTGCGGTTAATGTTTAATTTGAAATATGAGCTTTATGTTTAGTCTCTAGTTATGAGGTAAGGGAGAAGCGCTAGACAATTTTTAAATAGACACTTTGAAGCTGCTCTTTCTAAATAAGCGGTACCGAATATATTGTTCTATTCTTATGTTACATCACTATTATTATGAAAACATTTATATTATTTAAAACTGATTTTTATAATATAATATTTAGATTTTAGGAGATAGAGTTCAATGCTAGTTAAAATAGAACAAATAATCTTGTTGAATATTTTATTAATATTTTAAACACATCACTTTAGTATACATAATAAACAAATGCGCACTTATATAATAGATATGTAAAAACCTAGTGATAGTATTAAATTAAACAGAAAACTAGCTCTATCATAAATGTTAGAACTATCATCTTTCGTTATTCTCTTTAACACTAGCATATAGCAATACTATATATTATTTTTGTAGAAGATTCAACATTCATAACATTTGACATCACTTGATACTGCAAAAAATATATATATAATTGGAAGAAATACTATTAATTTTTATATAATAAAAAGTCTTCACAATAATTAATGTATAAACATTATAAATAGATATTTTTATCTGTCTACATTTGAAATCACATATAAAAGTGAATAATTTTCTCATGCACGCAACCACTTTTTGTCTATTCCATATTATTGATCAAATTTAGTATTGTTTGTTTTTCTCTGTCTAAGTAATTTGTCTATTTTAAAAATATAAATATAAACTAATTTATTTTTGTGAAAATAAATACATCATAACTTTTACTGAAAAAGTATAAAATGTTCAACATAACAACATATGTTATCTTGAAGTTTCCCATGGTAAGAAATTAAGTTATATTGGATAGAGTGGATGTTATGTGTGAGTTTGATGCAAGGTGGTAGGAATTTATATAGTGACTTTTAAAAAATATTTTTAAGGTTTTTGAGTTTGGTTGCGGTTAATGTTTAATTTGAAATATGAGCTTTATGTTTAGTCTCTAGTTATGAGGTAAGGGAGAAGCGCTAGACAATTTTTAAATAGACACTTTGAAGCTTCTCTTTCTAAATAAGCGTTGCCGAATATATTGTTTTATTCTTATGTTACATCACTATTATTATGAAAACATTTATATTATTTAAAACAGATTTTTATAATATAATATTTAGATTTTAGGAGATTGAGTTCAATGCAAGTTAAAATAGAACCAAGAATCTTGTTTAACATTTTATTAATATTTTAAACACATCACATTAGTATACATAATAAACAAATGCGCACTTATATAATAAATATGTAAAAACCTAGTGATAGTATTAAATTAAACAGAAAACTAGCTCTATCATAAATTCTAGAACTATCCTCTTTCATTATTCTCTTTAACACTAGCATACAACAATAATATATATTATTTTTGTTGAAGATTCAACATTCATAACATTTGACATCACTTGATACTGCAAAAAAAATATATATGATAGGAAGAAATACAATTATTTTTTATATAATAAAAAGTCATCACAACATTCAATGTATAAACATTATAAATAGATATTTTTATTTGTCTTCATCTGAAATCACATATAAAAGTAAATAATTTTCTCATGCATGCGACCACTTTTTGTCTATTCCATATTATTGATCAATTTTACTATTGTTTGTTTTTCTCTTTCTAAGTAATTTGTCTATTTTAAAAATATAAATATAAACCAATTTATTTTTGTGAAAATAAATACATCATAACTTTTACTGAAAAAGTATAAAATGTCCAACATAACAACATATGTTATCTTGAAGTTTCCCATGGTAAGAAATTAAGTGATATTGGATAGAGTGAATGTTATGTGTGAGTTCGATGCAAGGTGGTAGGAATTTATATAGTGACTATTAAAAAATATTTTTAAGGTTTTTGAGTTTGGTTGCGGTTAATGTTTAATTTGAAATATGAGCTTTATGTTTAGTCTCTAGTTATGAGGTAAGGGAGAAGCGATAGACAATTTTTAAATAGACACTTTGAAGCTTCTCTTTCTAAATAAGTGTTGCCGAATATATTGTTTTATTCTTATGTTACATCACTATTATTATGAAAACATTTATATTATTTAAAACTGATTTTTATAATATAATATTTAGATTTTAGGAGATAGAGTTCAATGCTAGTTAAAATAGAACAAAGAATCTTGTTGAATATTTTATTAATATTTTAAACACATCACTTTAGTATACATAATAAACAAATGCGCACTTATATAATAGATATGTAAAAACCTAGTGATAGTATTAAATTAAACAGAAAACTAGCTCTATCATAAATGTTAGAACTATCATCTTTCGTTATTCTCTTTAACACTAGCATATAGCAATACTATATATTATTTTTGTTGAAGATTCAACATTCATAACATTTGACATCACTTGATACTGCAAAAAATATATATATAATTGGAAGAAATACTATTAATTTTTATATAATAAAAAGTCTTCACAATAATTAATGTATAAACATTATAAATAGATATTTTTATCTGTCTTCATTTGAAATCACATATAAAAGTGAATAATTTTCTCATGCATGCAACCACTTTTTGTCTATTCCATATTATTGATCAAATTTAGTATTGTTTGTTTTTCTTTGTCTAAGTAATTTGTCTATTTTAAAAATATAAATATAAACTAATTTATTTTTGTGAAAATAAATACATCATAACTTTTACTGAAAAAGTATAAAAAGTTCAACATAACAACATATGTTATCTTGAAGTTTCCCATGGTAAGAAATTAAGTTATATTGGATAGAGTGGATGTTATGTGTGGGTTTGATGCAAGGTGGTAGGAATTTATATAGTGACTTTTAAAAAATATTTTTAAGGTTTTTGAGTTTGGTTGCGGTTAATGTTTAATTTGAAATATGAGCTTTATGTTTAGTCTCTAGTTATGAGGTAAGGGAGAAGCGCTAGACAATTTTTAAATAGACACTTTGAAGCTTCTCTTTCTAAATAAGTGTTGCCGAATATATTGTTTTATTCTTATGTTACATCACTATTATTATGAAAACATTTATATTATTTAAAACAGATTTTTATAATATAATATTTAGATTTTAGGAGATTGAGTTCAATTCAAGTTAAAATAGAACCAAGAATCTTGTTTAACATTTTATTAATATTTTAAACACATCACATTAGTATACATAAAAAACAAATGCGCACTTATATAATAAATATGTAAAAACCTAGTGATAGTATTAAATTAAACAGAAAACTAGCTCTATCATAAATTCTAGAACTATCCTCTTTCATTATTCTCTTTAACACTAGCATACAACAATAATATATATTATTTTTGTTGAAGATTCAACATTCATAACATTTGACATCACTTGATACTGCAAAAAAAATATATATGATAGGAAGAAATACAATTATTTTTTATATAATAAAAAGTCATCACAACATTCAATGTATAAACATTATAAATAGATATTTTTATTTGTCTTCATCTGAAATCACATATAAAAGTAAATAATTTTCTCATGCATGCGACCACTTTTTGTCTATTCCATATTATTGATCAATTTTACTATTGTTTGTTTTTCTCTTTCTAAGTAATTTGTCTATTTTAAAAATATAAATATAAACCAATTTATTTTTGTGAAAATAAATACATCATAACTTTTACTGAAAAAGTATAAAATGTCCAACATAACAACATATGTTATCTTGAAGTTTCCCATGGTAAGAAATTAAGTGATATTGGATAGAGTGAATGTTATGTGTGAGTTCGATGCAAGGTGGTAGGAATTTATATAGTGACTATTAAAAAATATTTTTAAGGTTTTTGAGTTTGGTTGCGGTTAATGTTTAATTTGAAATATGAGCTTTATGTTTAGTCTCTAGTTATGAGGTAAGGGAGAAGCGCTAGACAATTTTTAAATAGACACTTTGAAGCTGCTCTTTCTAAATAAGCGGTACCGAATATATTGTTCTATTCTTATGTTACATCACTATTATTATGAAAACATTTATATTATTTAAAACTGATTTTTATAATATAATATTTAGATTTTAGGAGATAGAGTTAAATGCTAGTTAAAATAGAACAAATAATCTTGTTGAATATTTTATTAATATTTTAAACACATCACTTTAGTATACATAATAAACAAATGCGCACTTATATAATAGATATGTAAAAACCTAGTGATAGTATTAAATTAAACAGAAAACTAGCTCTATCATAAATGTTAGAACTATCATCTTTCGTTATTCTCTTTAACACTAGCATATAGCAATACTATATATTATTTTTGTTGAAGATTCAACATTCATAACATTTGACATCACTTGATACTGCAAAAAATATATATATAATTGGAAGAAATACTATTAATTTTTATATAATAAAAAGTCTTCACAATAATTAATGTATAAACATTATAAATAGATATTTTTATCTGTCTTCATTTGAAATCACATATAAAAGTGAATAATTTTCTCATGCATGCAACCACTTTTTGTCTATTCCATATTATTGATCAAATTTAGTATTGTTTGTTTTTCTTTGTCTAAGTAATTTGTCTATTTTAAAAATATAAATATAAACTAATTTATTTTTGTGAAAATAAATACATCATAACTTTTACTGAAAAAGTATAAAAAGTTCAACATAACAACATATGTTATCTTGAAGTTTCCCATGGTAAGAAATTAAGTTATATTGGATAGAGTGGATGTTATGTGTGGGTTTGATGCAAGGTGGTAGGAATTTATATAGTGACTTTTAAAAAATATTTTTAAGGTTTTTGAGTTTGGTTGCGGTTAATGTTTAATTTGAAATATGAGCTTTATGTTTAGTCTCTAGTTATGAGGTAAGGGAGAAGCGCTAGACAATTTTTAAATAGACACTTTGAAGCTTCTCTTTCTAAATAAGTGTTGCCGAATATATTGTTTTATTCTTATGTTACATCACTATTATTATGAAAACATTTATATTATTTAAAACAGATTTTTATAATATAATATTTAGATTTTAGGAGATTGAGTTCAATTCAAGTTAAAATAGAACCAAGAATCTTGTTTAACATTTTATTAATATTTTAAACACATCACATTAGTATACATAAAAAACAAATGCGCACTTATATAATAAATATGTAAAAACCTAGTGATAGTATTAAATTAAACAGAAAACTAGCTCTATCATAAATTCTAGAACTATCCTCTTTCATTATTCTCTTTAACACTAGCATACAACAATAATATATATTATTTTTGTTGAAGATTCAACATTCATAACATTTGACATCACTTGATACTGCAAAAAAAATATATATGATAGGAAGAAATACAATTATTTTTTATATAATAAAAAGTCATCACAACATTCAATGTATAAACATTATAAATAGATATTTTTATTTGTCTTCATCTGAAATCACATATAAAAGTAAATAATTTTCTCATGCATGCGACCACTTTTTGTCTATTCCATATTATTGATCAATTTTACTATTGTTTGTTTTTCTCTTTCTAAGTAATTTGTCTATTTTAAAAATATAAATATAAACCAATTTATTTTTGTGAAAATAAATACATCATAACTTTTACTGAAAAAGTATAAAATGTCCAACATAACAACATATGTTATCTTGAAGTTTCCCATGGTAAGAAATTAAGTGATATTGGATAGAGTGGATGTTATGTGTGAGTTCGATGCAAGGTGGTAGGAATTTATATAGTGACTATTAAAAAATATTTTTAAGGTTTTTGAGTTTGGTTGCGGTTAATGTTTAATTTGAAATATGAGCTTTATGTTTAGTCTCTAGTTATGAGGTAAGGGAGAAGCGCTAGACAATTTTTAAATAGACACTTTGAAGCTGCTCTTTCTAAATAAGCGGTACCGAATATATTGTTCTATTCTTATGTTACATCACTATTATTATGAAAACATTTATATTATTTAAAACTGATTTTTATAATATAATATTTAGATTTTAGGAGATAGAGTTCAATGCTAGTTAAAATAGAACAAAGAATCTTGTTGAATATTTTATTAATATTTTAAACACATCACTTTAGTATACATAATAAACAAATGCGCACTTATATAATAGATATGTAAAAACCTAGTGATAGTATTAAATTAAACAGAAAACTAGCTCTATCATAAATGTTAGAACTATCATCTTTCGTTATTCTCTTTAACACTAGCATATAGCAATACTATATATTATTTTTGTTGAAGATTCAACATTCATAACATTTGACATCACTTGATACTGCAAAAAATATATATATAATAGGAAGAAATAAAATTATTTTTTATATAATAAAAAGTCATCACAACATTCAACGTATAAGCATTATAAATAGATATTTTTATTTGTCTTCATCTGAAATCACATATAAAAGTAAATAATTTTCTCATGCATGCAACCACTTTTTGTCTATTCCATATTATTGATCAATTTTACTATTGTTTGTTTTTCTCTTTCTAAGTAATTTGTCTATTTTAAAAATATAAATATAAACCAATTTATTTTTGTGAAAATAAATACATCATAACTTTTACTGAAAAAGTATAAAATGTCCAACATAACAACATATGTTATCTTGAAGTTTCCCATGGTAAGAAATTAAGTGATATTGGATAGAGTGAATGTTATGTGTGAGTTCGATGCAAGGTGGTAGGAATTTATATAGTGACTATTAAAAAATATTTTTAAGGTTTTTGAGTTTGGTTGCGGTTAATGTTTAATTTGAAATATGAGCTTTATGTTTAGTCTCTAGTTATGAGGTAAGGGAGAAGCGCTAGACAATTTTTAAATAGACACTTTGAAGTTTCTCTTTCTAAATAAGCGGTACCGGATATATTGTTCTATTCTTATGTTACATCACTATTATTATGAAAACATTTATATTATTTAAAACTGATTTTTATAATATAACATTTAGATTTTAGGAGATAGAGTTCAATGCAAGTTAAAATAGAACAAAGAATCTTGTTGAACATTTTATTAATATTTTAAACACATCACTTTAGTATACATAATAAACAAATGCGCACTTATATAATAGATATGTAAAAACCTAGTTATAGTATTAAATTAAACAGAAAACTAGCTCTATCATAAATGCTAGAACTATCCTATTTTTTTATTCTCTTTAACACTAGCATATAGCAATACTATATATTATTTTTGTTGAAGATTCAACATTCATAACATTTGACATCACTTGATACTGCAAAAAATATATATATAATTGGAAGAAATACTATTAATTTTTATATAATAAAAAGTCTTCACAATAATTAATGTATAAACATTATAAATAGATATTTTTATCTGTCTTCATTTGAAATCACATATAAAAGTGAATAATTTTCTCATGCATGCAACCACTTTTTGTCTATTCCATATTATTGATCAAATTTAGTATTGTTTGTTTTTCTCTGTCTAAGTAATTTGTCTATTTTAAAAATATAAATATAAACTAATTTATTTTTGTGAAAATAAATACATCATAACTTTTACTGAAAAAGTATAAAATGTTCAACATAACAACATATGTTATCTTGAAGTTTCCCATGGTAAGAAATTAAGTTATATTGGATAGAGTGGATGTTATGTGTGAGTTTGATGCAAGGTGGTAGGAATTTATATAGTGACTTTTAAAAAATATTTTTAAGGTTTTTGAGTTTGGTTGCGGTTAATGTTTAATTTGAAATATGAGCTTTATGTTTAGTCTCTAGTTATGAGGTAAGGGAGAAGCGCTAGACAATTTTTAAATAGACACTTTGAAGCTTCTCTTTCTAAATAAGCGTTGCCGAATATATTGTTTTATTCTTATGTTACATCACTATTATAATAAAAACATTTATATTATTTAAAACAGATTTTTATAATATAATATTTAGATTTTAGGAGATTGAGTTCAATGCAAGTTAAAATAGAACCAAGAATCTTGTTTAACATTTTATTAATATTTTAAACACATCACATTAGTATACATAAAAAACAAATGCGCACTTATATAATAAATATGTAAAAACCTAGTGATAGTATTAAATTAAACAGAAAACTAGCTCTATCATAAATTCTAGAACTATCCTCTTTCATTATTCTCTTTAACACTAGCATACAACAATAATATATATTATTTTTGTTGAAGATTCAACATTCATAACATTTGACATCACTTGATACTGCAAAAAAAATATATATGATAGGAAGAAATACAATTATTTTTTATATAATAAAAAGTCATCACAACATTCAATGTATAAACATTATAAATAGATATTTTTATTTGTCTTCATCTGAAATCACATATAAAAGTAAATAATTTTCTCATGCATGCGACCACTTTTTGTCTATTCCATATTATTGATCAATTTTACTATTGTTTGTTTTTCTCTTTCTAAGTAATTTGTCTATTTTAAAAATATAAATATAAACCAATTTATTTTTGTGAAAATAAATACATCATAACTTTTACTGAAAAAGTATAAAATGTCCAACATAACAACATATGTTATCTTGAAGTTTCCCATGGTAAGAAATTAAGTGATATTGGATAGAGTGAATGTTATGTGTGAGTTCGATGCAAGGTGGTAGGAATTTATATAGTGACTATTAAAAAATATTTTTAAGGTTTTTGAGTTTGGTTGCGGTTAATGTTTAATTTGAAATATGAGCTTTATGTTTAGTCTCTAGTTATGAGGTAAGGGAGAAGCGCTAGACAATTTTTAAATAGACACTTTGAAGCTGCTCTGTCTAAATAAGCGGTACCGAATATATTGTTCTATTCTTATGTTACATCACTATTATTATGAAAACATTTATATTATTTAAAACTGATTTTTATAATATAATATTTAGATTTTAGGAGATAGAGTTCAATGCTAGTTAAAATAGAACAAATAATCTTGTTGAATATTTTATTAATATTTTAAACACATCACTTTAGTATACATAATAAACAAATGCGCACTTATATAATAGATATGTAAAAACCTAGTGATAGTATTAAATTAAACAGAAAACTAGCTCTATCATAAATGTTAGAACTATCATCTTTCGTTATTCTCTTTAACACTAGCATATAGCAATACTATATATTATTTTTGTAGAAGATTCAACATTCATAACATTTGACATCACTTGATACTGCAAAAAATATATATATAATTGGAAGAAATACTATTAATTTTTATATAATAAAAAGTCTTCACAATAATTAATGTATAAACATTATAAATAGATATTTTTATCTGTCTACATTTGAAATCACATATAAAAGTGAATAATTTTCTCATGCACGCAACCACTTTTTGTCTATTCCATATTATTGATCAAATTTAGTATTGTTTGTTTTTCTCTGTCTAAGTAATTTGTCTATTTTAAAAATATAAATATAAACTAATTTATTTTTGTGAAAATAAATACATCATAACTTTTACTGAAAAAGTATAAAATGTTCAACATAACAACATATGTTATCTTGAAGTTTCCCATGGTAAGAAATTAAGTTATATTGGATAGAGTGGATGTTATGTGTGAGTTTGATGCAAGGTGGTAGGAATTTATATAGTGACTTTTAAAAAATATTTTTAAGGTTTTTGAGTTTGGTTGCGGTTAATGTTTAATTTGAAATATGAGCTTTATGTTTAGTCTCTAGTTATGAGGTAAGGGAGAAGCGCTAGACAATTTTTAAATAGACACTTTGAAGCTTCTCTTTCTAAATAAGCGTTGCCGAATATATTGTTTTATTCTTATGTTACATCACTATTATTATAAAAACATTTATATTATTTAAAACAGATTTTTATAATATAATATTTAGATTTTAGGAGATTGAGTTCAATGCAAGTTAAAATAGAACCAAGAATCTTGTTTAACATTTTATTAATATTTTAAACACATCACATTAGTATACATAATAAACAAATGCGCACTTATATAATAAATATGTAAAAACCTAGTGATAGTATTAAATTAAACAGAAAACTAGCTCTATCATAAATTCTAGAACTATCCTCTTTCATTATTCTCTTTAACACTAGCATACAACAATAATATATATTATTTTTGTTGAAGATTCAACATTCATAACATTTGACATCACTTGATACTGCAAAAAAAATATATATGATAGGAAGAAATACAATTATTTTTTATATAATAAAAAGTCATCACAACATTCAATGTATAAACATTATAAATAGATATTTTTATTTGTCTTCATCTGAAATCACATATAAAAGTAAATAATTTTCTCATGCATGCGACCACTTTTTGTCTATTCCATATTATTGATCAATTTTACTATTGTTTGTTTTTCTCTTTCTAAGTAATTTGTCTATTTTAAAAATATAAATATAAACCAATTTATTTTTGTGAAAATAAATACATCATAACTTTTACTGAAAAAGTATAAAATGTCCAACATAACAACATATGTTATCTTGAAGTTTCCCATGGTAAGAAATTAAGTGATATTGGATAGAGTGAATGTTATGTGTGAGTTCGATGCAAGGTGGTAGGAATTTATATAGTGACTATTAAAAAATATTTTTAAGGTTTTTGAGTTTGGTTGCGGTTAATGTTTAATTTGAAATATGAGCTTTATGTTTAGTCTCTAGTTATGAGGTAAGGGAGAAGCGCTAGACAATTTTTAAATAGACACTTTGAAGCTGCTCTTTCTAAATAAGCGGTACCGAATATATTGTTCTATTCTTATGTTACATCACTATTATTATGAAAACATTTATATTATTTAAAACTGATTTTTATAATATAATATTTAGATTTTAGGAGATAGAGTTCAATGCTAGTTAAAATAGAACAAAGAATCTTGTTGAATATTTTATTAATATTTTAAACACATCACTTTAGTATACATAATAAACAAATGCGCACTTATATAATAGATATGTAAAAACCTAGTGATAGTATTAAATTAAACAGAAAACTAGCTCTATCATAAATGTTAGAACTATCATCTTTCGTTATTCTCTTTAACACTAGCATATAGCAATACTATATATTATTTTTGTTGAAGATTCAACATTCATAACATTTGACATCACTTGATACTGCAAAAAATATATATATAATAGGAAGAAATAAAATTATTTTTTATATAATAAAAAGTCATCACAACATTCAACGTATAAGCATTATAAATAGATATTTTTATTTGTCTTCATCTGAAATCACATATAAAAGTAAATAATTTTCTCATGCATGCAACCACTTTTTGTCTATTCCATATTATTGATCAATTTTACTATTGTTTGTTTTTCTCTTTCTAAGTAATTTGTCTATTTTAAAAATATAAATATAAACCAATTTATTTTTGTGAAAATAAATACATCATAACTTTTACTGAAAAAGTATAAAATGTCCAACATAACAACATATGTTATCTTGAAGTTTCCCATGGTAAGAAATTAAGTGATATTGGATAGAGTGAATGTTATGTGTGAGTTCGATGCAAGGTGGTAGGAATTTATATAGTGACTATTAAAAAATATTTTTAAGGTTTTTGAGTTTGGTTGCGGTTAATGTTTAATTTGAAATATGAGCTTTATGTTTAGTCTCTAGTTATGAGGTAAGGGAGAAGCGCTAGACAATTTTTAAATAGACACTTTGAAGTTGCTCTTTCTAAATAAGCGGTACCGGATATATTGTTCTATTCTTATGTTACATCACTATTATTATGAAAACATTTATATTATTTTAAACTGATTTTTATAATATAACATTTAGATTTTAGGAGATAGAGTTCAATGCAAGTTAAAATAGAACAAAGAATCTTGTTGAACATTTTATTAATATTTTAAACACATCACTTTAGTATACATAATAAACAAATGCGCACTTATATAATAGATATGTAAAAACCTAGTTATAGTATTAAATTAAACAGAAAACTAGCTCTATCATAAATGCTAGAACTATCCTATTTTTTTATTCTCTTTAACACTAGCATATAGCAATACTATATATTATTTTTGTTGAAGATTCAACATTCATAACATTTGACATCACTTGATACTGCAAAAAATATATATATAATTGGAAGAAATACTATTAATTTTTATATAATAAAAAGTCTTCACAATAATTAATGTATAAACATTATAAATAGATATTTTTATTTGTCTTCATTTGAAATCACATATAAAAGTGAATAATTTTCTCATGCATGCAACCACTTTTTGTCTATTCCATATTATTGATCAAATTTCGTATTGTTTGTTTTTCTCTATCTAAGTAATTTGTCTATTTTAAAAATATAAATATAAACTAATTTATTTTTGTGAAAATAAATACATCATAACTTTTACTGAAAAAGTATAAAATGTTCAACATAACAACATATGTTATCTTGAAGTTTCCCATGGTAAGAAATTAAGTTATATTGGATAGAGTGGATGTTATGTGTGAGTTTGATGCAAGGTGGTAGGAATTTATATAGTGACTTTTAAAAAATATTTTTAAGGTTTTTGAGTTTGGTTGCGGTTAATGTTTAATTTGAAATATGAGCTTTATGTTTAGTCTCTAGTTATGAGGTAAGGGAGAAGCGCTAGACAATTTTTAAATAGACACTTTGAAGCTTCTCTTTCTAAATAAGCGGTACCGAATATATTGTTCTATTCTTATGTTACATCACTATTATTATGAAAACATTTATATTATTTAAAACTGATTTTTATAATATAATATTTAGATTTTAGGAGATAGAGTTCAATGAAAGTTAAAATAGAACAAATAATCTTGTTGAACATTTTATTAATATTTTAAACACATCACTTTAGTATACATAATAAACAAATGCGCGCTTATATAATAGATATGTAAAAACCTAGTGATAATATTAAATTAAACAGAAAACTAGCTCTATCATAAATGCTAGAACTATCCTATTTTGTTATTCTCTTTAACACTAGCATATAGCAATACTATATATTATTTTTGTTGAAGATTCAACATTCATAACATTTGACATCACTTGATACTGCAAAAAATATATATATAATTGGAAGAAATACTATTAATTTTTATATAATAAAAAGTCATCACAACATTCAATGTATAAACATTATAAATAGATATTTTTATTTGTCTTCATTTGAAATCACATATAAAAGTAAATAATTTTCTCATGCATGCAACCACTTTTTGTCTATTCCATATTATTGATCAATTTTACTATTGTTTGTTTTTCTCTGTCTAAGTAATTTGTCTATTTTAAAAATATAAATATAAACCAATTTATTTTTGTGAAAATAAATACATCATAACTTTTACTGAAAAAGTATAAAATGTCCAACATAACAACATATGTTATCTTGAAGTTTCCCATGGTAAGAAATTAAGTGATATTGGATAGAGTGAATGTTATGTGTGAGTTCGATGCAAGGTGGTAGGAATTTATATAGTGACTATTAAAAAATGTTTTTAGGGTTTTTGAGTTTGGTTGCGGTTAATGTTTAATTTGAAATATGAGCTTTATGTTTAGTCTCTAGTTATGAGGTAAGGGAGAAGCGCTAGACAATTTTTAAATAGACACTTTGAAGCTGCTCTTTCTAAATAAGCGGTACCGAATATATTGTTCTATTCTTATGTTACATCACTATTATTATGAAAACATTTATATTATTTAAAACTGATTTTTATAATATAATATTTAGATTTTAGGAGATAGAGTTCAATGAAAGTTAAAATAGAACAAATAATCTTGTTGAACATTTTATTAATATTTTAAACACATCACTTTAGTATACATAATAAACAAATGCGCACTTATATAATAGATATGTAAAAACCTAGTGATAATATTAAATTAAACAGAAAACTAGCTCTATCATAAATGCTAGAACTATCCTATTTTGTTATTCTCTTTAACACTAGCATATAGCAATACTATATATTATTTTTGTTGAAGATTCAACATTCATAACATTTGACATCACTTGATACTGCAAAAAATATATATATAATTGGAAGAAATACTATTAATTTTTATATAATAAAAAGTCATCACAACAATTAATGTATAAACATTATAAATAGATATTTTTATTTGTCTTCATTTGAAATCAGATATAAAAGTGAATAATTTTCTCATGCATACAACCACTTTTTGTCTATTCCATATTTTTGATCAAATTAGTATTGTTTGTTTTTCTCTGTCTAAGTAATTTTTCTATTTTAAAAATATAAATATAAACTAATTTATTTTTGTGAAAATAAATAAATCATAACTTTTACTGAAAAAGTATAAAATGTTCAACATAACAACATATGTTATCTTGAAGTTTCCCATGGTAAGAAATTAAGTGATATTGGATAGAGTGAATGTTATGTGTGAGTTTGATGCAAGGTGGTAGGAATTTATATAGTGACTTTTAAAAAATATTTTTAACATTTTTGAGTTTGGTTGCGGTTAATGTTTAATTTGAAATATGAGCTTTATGTTTAGTCTCTAGTTATGAGGTAAGGGAGAAGCGCTAGACAATTTTTAAATAGACACTTTGAAGCTTCTCTTTCTAAATAAGCGGTACCGAATATATTGTTCTATTCTTATGTTACATCACTATTATTATGAAAACATTTATATTATTTAAAACTGATTTTTATAATATAATATTTAGATTTTAGGAGATAGAGTTCAAAGAAAGTTAAAATAGAACAAATAATCTTGTTGAACATTTTATTAATATTTTAAACACATCACTTTAGTATACATAATAAACAAATGCGCGCTTATATAATAGATATGTAAAAACCTAGTGATAATATTAAATTAAACAGAAAACTAGCTCTATCATAAATGCTAGAACTATCCTATTTTGTTATTCTCTTTAACACTAGCATATAGCAATACTATATATTATTTTTGTTGAAGATTCAACATTCATAACATTTGACATCACTTGATACTGCAAAAAATATATATATAATTGGAAGAAATACTATTAATTTTTATATAATAAAAAGTCATCACAACATTCAATGTATAAACATTATAAATAGATATTTTTATTTGTCTTCATTTGAAATCACATATAAAAGTAAATAATTTTCTCATGCATGCAACCACTTTTTCTCTATTCCATATTATTGATCAATTTTACTATTGTTTGTTTTTCTCTGTCTAAGTAATTTGTCTATTTTAAAAATATAAATATAAACCAATTTATTTTTGTGAAAATAAATACATCATAACTTTTACTGAAAAAGTATAAAATGTCCAACATAACAACATATGTTATCTTGAAGTTTCCCATGGTAAGAAATTAAGTGATATTGGATAGAGTGAATGTTATGTGTGAGTTCGATGCAAGGTGGTAGGAATTTATATAGTGACTATTAAAAAATATTTTTAGGGTTTTTGAGTTTGATTGCCGTTAATGTTTAATTTGAAATATGAGCTTTATGTTTAGTCTCTAGTTATGAGGTAAGGGAGAAGCGCTAGACAATTTTTAAATAGACACTTTGAAGCTGCTCTTTCTAAATAAGCGGTACCGAATATATTGTTCTATTCTTATGTTACATCACTATTATTATGAAAACATTTATATTATTTAAAACTGATTTTTATAATATAATATTTAGATTTTAGGAGATAGAGTTCAATGAAAGTTAAAATAGAACAAATAATCTTGTTGAACATTTTATTAATATTTTAAACACATCACTTTAGTATACATAATAAACAAATGCGCACTTATATAATAGATATGTAAAAACCTAGTGATAGTATTAAATTAAACAGAAAACTAGCTCTATCATAAATGCTAGAACTATCCTATTTTGTTATTCTCTTTAACACTAGCATATAGCAATACTATATATTATTTTTGTTGAAGATTCAACAGTCATAACATTTGACATCACTTGATACTGCAAAAAATATATATATAATAGGAAGAAATACTATTAATTTTTATATAATAAAAAGTCATCACAACAATTAATGTATAAACATTATAAATAGATATTTTTATTTGTCTTCATTTGAAATCACATATAAAAGTGAATAATTTTCTCATGCATACAACCACTTTTTGTCTATTCCATATTTTTGATCAAATTAGTATTGTTTGTTTTTCTCTGTCTAAGTAATTTTTCTATTTTAAAAATATAAATATAAACTAATTTATTTTTGTGAAAATAAATAAATCATAACTTTTACTGAAAAAGTATAAAATGTTCAACATAACAACATATGTTATCTTGAAGTTTCCCATGGTAAGAAATTAAGTGATATTGGATAGAGTGAATGTTATGTGTGAGTTTGATGCAAGGTGGTAGGAATTTATATAGTGACTTTTAAAAAATATTTTTAACATTTTTGAGTTTGGTTGGGGTTAATGTTTAATTTGAAATATGAGCTTTATGTTTAGTCTCTAGTTATGAGGTAAGGGAGAAGCGCTAGACAATTTTTAAATAGACACTTTGAAGCTTCTCTTTCTAAATAAGCGGTACCGAATATATTGTTCTATTCTTATGTTACATCACTATTATTATGAAAACATTTATATTATTTAAAACTGATTTTTATAATATAATATTTAGATTTTAGGAGATAGAGTTCAATGAAAGTTAAAATAGAACAAATAATCTTGTTGAACATTTTATTAATATTTTAAACACATCACTTTAGTATACATAATAAACAAATGCGCGCTTATATAATAGATATGTAAAAACCTAGTGATAATATTAAATTAAACAGAAAACTAGCTCTATCATAAATGCTAGAACTATCCTATTTTGTTATTCTCTTTAACACTAGCATATAGCAATACTATATATTATTTTTGTTGAAGATTCAACATTCATAACATTTGACATCACTTGATACTGCAAAAAATATATATATAATTGGAAGAAATACTATTAATTTTTATATAATAAAAAGTCATCACAACATTCAATGTATAAACATTATAAATAGATATTTTTATTTGTCTTCATTTGAAATCACATATAAAAGTAAATAATTTTCTCATGCATGCAACCACTTTTTCTCTATTCCATATTATTGATCAATTTTACTATTGTTTGTTTTTCTCTGTCTAAGTAATTTGTCTATTTTAAAAATATAAATATAAACCAATTTATTTTTGTGAAAATAAATACATCATAACTTTTACTGAAAAAGTATAAAATGTCCAACATAACAACATATGTTATCTTGAAGTTTCCCATGGTAAGAAATTAAGTGATATTGGATAGAGTGAATGTTATGTGTGAGTTCGATGCAAGGTGGTAGGAATTTATATAGTGACTATTAAAAAATATTTTTAGGGTTTTTGAGTTTGATTGCCGTTAATGTTTAATTTGAAATATGAGCTTTATGTTTAGTCTCTAGTTATGAGGTAAGGGAGAAGCGCTAGACAATTTTTAAATAGACACTTTGAAGCTGCTCTTTCTAAATAAGCGGTACCGAATATATTGTTCTATTCTTATGTTACATCACTATTATTATGAAAACATTTATATTATTTAAAACTGATTTTTATAATATAATATTTAGATTTTAGGAGATAGAGTTCAATGAAAGTTAAAATAGAACAAATAATCTTGTTGAACATTTTATTAATATTTTAAACACATCACTTTAGTATACATAATAAACAAATGCGCACTTATATAATAGATATGTAAAAACCTAGTGATAGTATTAAATTAAACAGAAAACTAGCTCTATCATAAATGCTAGAACTATCCTATTTTGTTATTCTCTTTAACACTAGCATATAGCAATACTATATATTATTTTTGTTGAAGATTCAACAGTCATAACATTTGACATCACTTGATACTGCAAAAAATATATATATAATAGGAAGAAATACTATTAATTTTTATATAATAAAAAGTCATCACAACAATTAATGTATAAACATTATAAATAGATATTTTTATTTGTCTTCATTTGAAATCACATATAAAAGTGAATAATTTTCTCATGCATACAACCACTTTTTGTCTATTCCATATTTTTGATCAAATTAGTATTGTTTGTTTTTCTCTGTCTAAGTAATTTTTCTATTTTAAAAATATAAATATAAACTAATTTATTTTTGTGAAAATAAATAAATCATAACTTTTACTGAAAAAGTATAAAATGTTCAACATAACAACATATGTTATCTTGAAGTTTCCCATGGTAAGAAATTAAGTGATATTGGATAGAGTGAATGTTATGTGTGAGTTTGATGCAAGGTGGTAGGAATTTATATAGTGACTTTTAAAAAATATTTTTAACATTTTTGAGTTTGGTTGGGGTTAATGTTTAATTTGAAATATGAGCTTTATGTTTAGTCTCTAGTTATGAGGTAAGGGAGAAGCGCTAGACAATTTTTAAATAGACACTTTGAAGCTTCTCTTTCTAAATAAGCGGTACCGAATATATTGTTCTATTCTTATGTTACATCACTATTATTATGAAAACATTTATATTATTTAAAACTGATTTTTATAATATAATATTTAGATTTTAGGAGATAGAGTTCAATGAAAGTTAAAATAGAACAAATAATCTTGTTGAACATTTTATTAATATTTTAAACACATCACTTTAGTATACATAATAAACAAATGCGCGCTTATATAATAGATATGTAAAAACCTAGTGATAATATTAAATTAAACAGAAAACTAGCTCTATCATAAATGCTAGAACTATCCTATTTTGTTATTCTCTTTAACACTAGCATATAGCAATACTATATATTATTTTTGTTGAAGATTCAACATTCATAACATTTGACATCACTTGATACTGCAAAAAATATATATTTAATTGGAAGAAATACTATTAATTTTTATATAATAAAAAGTCATCACAACATTCAATGTATAAACATTATAAATAGATATTTTTATTTGTCTTCATTTTAAATCACATATAAAAGTAAATAATTTTCTCATGCATGCAACCACTTTTTCTCTATTCCATATTATTGATCAATTTTACTATTGTTTGTTTTTCTCTGTCTAAGTAATTTGTCTATTTTAAAAATATAAATATAAACCAATTTATTTTTGTGAAAATAAATACATCATAACTTTTACTGAAAAAGTATAAAATGTCCAACATAACAACATATGTTATCTTGAAGTTTCCCATGGTAAGAAATTAAGTGATATTGGATAGAGTGAATGTTATGTGTGAGTTCGATGCAAGGTGGTAGGAATTTATATAGTGACTATTAAAAAATATTTTTAGGGTTTTTGAGTTTGGTTGCGGTTAATGTTTAATTTGAAATATGAGCTTTATGTTTAGTCTCTAGTTATGAGGTAAGGGAGAAGCGCTAGACAATTTTTAAATAGACACTTTGAAGCTGCTCTTTCTAAATAAACGGTACCGAATATATTGTTCTATTCTTATGTTACATCACTATTATTATGAAAACATTTAAATTATTTAAAACTGATTTTTATAATATAATATTTAGATTTCAGGAGATAGAGTTCAATGAAAGTTAAAATAGAACAAATAATCTTGTTGAACATTTTATTAATATTTTAAACACATCACTTTAGTATACATAATAAACAAATGCGCACTTATATAATTGATATGTAAAAACCTAGTGATAGTATTAAATTAAACAGAAAACTAGCTCTATCATAAATGCTAGAACTATCCTATTTTGTTATTCTCTTTAACACTAGCATATAGCAATACTATATATTATTTTTGTTGAAGATTCAACATTCATAACAGTTGACATCACTTGATACTGCAAAAAATATATATATAATTGGAAGAAATACTATTAATTTTTATATAATAAAAAGTCATCACAACAATTAATGTATAAACATTATAAATAGATATTTTTATTTGTCTTCATTTGAAATCACATATAAAAGTGAATAATTTTCTCATGCATGCAACCACTTTTTGTCTATTCCATATTTTTGATCAAATTTAGTATTGTTTGTTTTTCTCTGTCTAAGTAATTTTTCTATTTTAAAAATATAAATATAAACTAATTTATTTTTGTGAAAATAAATAAATCATAACTTTTACTGAAAAAGTATAAAATGTTCAACATAACAACATATGTTATCTTGAAGTTTCCAATGGTAAGAAATTAAGTGATATTGGATAGAGTGAATGTTATGTGTGAGTTTGATGCAAGGTGGTAGGAATTTATATAGTGACTTTTAAAAAATATTTTTAACATTTTTGAGTTTGGTTGCGGTTAATGTTTAATTTGAAATATGAGCTTTATGTTTAGTCTCTAGTTATGAGGTAAGGGAGAAGCGCTAGACAATTTTTAAATAGACACTTTGAAGCTTCTCTTTCTAAATAAGCGGTACCGAATATATTGTTCTATTCTTATGTTACATCACTATTATTATGAAAACATTTATATTATTTAAAACTGATTTTTATAATATAATATTTAGATTTTAGGAGATACAGTTTAATGCAAGTTAAAATAGAACAAAGAATCTTGTTGAACATTTTATTAATATTTTAAACACATCACTTTAGTATACATAATAATCAAATGCGCACTTATATAATAGATATGTAAAAACCTTGTGATAATATTAAATTAAACAGAAAACTAGCTCTATCATAAATGCTAGAACTATCATATTTTGTTATTCTCTTTAACACTAGCATATAGCAATACTATATATTATTTTTGTTGAAGATTCAACATTCATAACATTTGACATCACTTGATACTGCAAAAAATATATATATAATTGGAAGAAATACTATTAATTTTTATATAATAAAAAGTCATCACAACATTCAATGTATAAACATTATAAATAGATATTTTTATTTGTCTTCATTTGAAATCACATATAAAAGTAAATAATTTTCTCATGCATGCAACCACTTTTTCTCTATTCCATATTATTGATCAATTTTACTATTGTTTGTTTTTCTCTGTCTAAGTAATTTGTCTATTTTAAAAATATAAATATAAACCAATTTATTTTTGTGAAAATAAATACATCATAACTTTTACTGAAAAAGTATAAAATGTCCAACATAACAACATATGTTATCTTGAAGTTTCCCATGGTAAGAAATTAAGTGATATTGGATAGAGTGAATGTTATGTGTGAGTTCGATGCAAGGTGGTAGGAATTTATATAGTGACTATTAAAAAATATTTTTAGGGTTTTTGAGTTTGATTGCCGTTAATGTTTAATTTGAAATATGAGCTTTATGTTTAGTCTCTAGTTATGAGGTAAGGGAGAAGCGCTAGACAATTTTTAAATAGACACTTTGAAGCTTCTCTTTCTAAATAAGCGGTACCGAATATATTGTTCTATTCTTATGTTACATCACTATTATTATGAAAACATTTATATTATTTAAAACTGATTTTTATAATATAATATTTAGATTTTAGGAGATAGAGTTCAATGAAAGTTAAAATAGAACAAATAATCTTGTTGAACATTTTATTAATATTTTAAACACATCACTTTAGTATACATAATAAACAAATGCGCACTTATATAATAGATATGTAAAAACCTAGTGATAGTATTAAATTAAACAGAAAACTAGCTCTATCATAAATGCTAGAACTATCCTATTTTGTTATTCTCTTTAACACTAGCATATAGCAATACTATATATTATTTTTGTTGAAGATTCAACATTCATAACATTTGACATCACTTGATACTGCAAAAAATATATATATAATAGGAAGAAATACTATTAATTTTTATATAATAAAAAGTCATCACAACAATTAATGTATAAACATTATAAATAGATATTTTTATTTGTCTTCATTTGAAATCACATATAAAAGTGAATAATTTTCTCATGCATACAACCACTTTTTGTCTATTCCATATTTTTGATCAAATTAGTATTGTTTGTTTTTCTCTGTCTAAGTAATTTTTCTATTTTAAAAATATAAATATAAACTAATTTATTTTTGTGAAAATAAATAAATCATAACTTTTACTGAAAAAGTATAAAATGTTCAACATAACAACATATGTTATCTTGAAGTTTCCCATGGTAAGAAATTAAGTGATATTGGATAGAGTGAATGTTATGTGTGAGTTTGATGCAAGGTGGTAGGAATTTATATAGTGACTTTTAAAAAATATTTTTAACATTTTTGAGTTTGGTTGCGGTTAATGTTTAATTTGAAATATGAGCTTTATGTTTAGTCTCTAGTTATGAGGTAAGGGAGAAGCGCTAGACAATTTTTAAATAGACACTTTGAAGCTTCTCTTTCTAAATAAGCGGTACCGAATATATTGTTCTATTCTTATGTTACATCACTATTATTATGAAAACATTTATATTATTTAAAACTGATTTTTATAATATAATATTTAGATTTTAGGAGATAGAGTTTAATGCAAGTTAAAATAGAACAAAGAATCTTGTTGAACATTTTATTAATATTTTAAACACATCACTTTAGTATACATAATAAACAAATGCGCACTTATATAATAGATATGTAAAAACCTAGTGATAATATTAAATTAAACAGAAAACTAGCTCTATCATAAATGCTAGAACTATCCTATTTTGTTATTCTCTTTAACACTAGCATATAGCAATACTATATATAATTTTTGTTGAAGATTCAACATTCATAACATTTGACATCACTTGATACTGCAAAAAATATATATATAATTGGAAGAAATACTATTAATTTTTATATAATAAAAAGTCATCACAACATTCAATGTATAAACATTATAAATAGATATTTTTATTTGTCTTCATTTGAAATCACATATAAAAGTAAATAATTTTCTCATGCATGCAACCACTTTTTCTCTATTCCATATTATTGATCAATTTTACTATTGTTTGTTTTTCTCTGTCTAAGTAATTTGTCTATTTTAAAAATATAAATATAAACCAATTTATTTTTGTGAAAATAAATACATCATAACTTTTACTGAAAAAGTATAAAATGTCCAACATAACAACATATGTTATCTTGAAGTTTCCCATGGTAAGAAATTAAGTGATATTGGATAGAGTGAATGTTATGTGTGAGTTCGATGCAAGGTGGTAGGAATTTATATAGTGACTATTAAAAAATATTTTTAGGGTTTTTGAGTTTGTTTGCGGTTAATGTTTAATTTGAAATATGAGCTTTATGTTTAGTCTCTAGTTATGAGGTAAGGGAGAAGCGCTAGACAATTTTTAAATAGACACTTTGAAGCTGCTCTTTCTAAATAAGTGGTACCGAATATATTGTTCTATTCTTATGGTACATCACTATTATTATGAAAACATTTATATTATTTAAAACTGATTTTTATAATATAATATTTAGATTTCAGGAGATAGAGTTCAATGAAAGTTAAAATAGAACAAATAATCTTGTTGAACATTTTATTAATATTTTAAACACATCACTTTAGTATACATAATAAACAAATGCGCACTTATATAATAGATATGTAAAAACCTAGTGATAGTATTAAATTAAACAGAAAACTAGCTCTATCATAAATGCTAGAACTATCCTATTTTGTTATTCTCTTTAACACTAGCATATAGCAATACTATATATTATTTTTGTTGAAGATTCAACATTCATAACAGTTGACATCACTTGATACTGCAAAAAATATATATATAATTGGAAGAAATACTATTAATTTTTATATAATAAAAAGTCATCACAACAATTAATGTATAAACATTATAAATAGATATTTTTATTTGTCTTCATTTGAAATCACATATAAAAGTGAATAATTTTCTCATGCATGCAACCACTTTTTGTCTATTCCATATTTTTGATCAAATTTAGTATTGTTTGTTTTTCTCTGTTTAAGTAATTTTTCTATTTTAAAAATATAAATATAAACTAAATTATTTTTGTGAAAATATATAAATCATAACTTTTACTGAAAAAGTATAAAATGTTCAACATAACAACATATGTTATCTTCAAGTTTCCCATGGTAAGAAATTAAGTGATATTGGATAGAGTGAATGTTATGTGTGAGTTTGATGCAAGGTGGTAGGAATTTATATAGTGACTTTTAAAAAATATTTTTAACATTTTTGAGTTTGGTTGCGGTTAATGTTTAATTTGAAATATGAGCTTTATGTTTAGTCTCTAGTTATGAGGTAAGGGAGAAGCGCTAGACAATTTTTAAATAGACACTTTGAAGCTTCTCTTTCTAAATAAGCGGTACCGAATATATTGTTCTATTCTTATGTTACATCACTATTATTATGAAAACATTTATATTATTTAAAACTGATTTTTATAATATAATATTTAGATTTTAGGAGATAGAGTTTAATGCAAGTTAAAATAGAACAAAGAATCTTGTTGAACATTTTATTAATATTTTAAACACATCACTTTAGTATACATAATAAACAAATGCGCACTTATATAATAGATATGTAAAAACCTAGTGATAATATTAAATTAAACAGAAAACTAGCTCTATCATAAATGCTAGAACTATCCTATTTTGTTATTCTCTTTAACACTAGCATATAGCAATACTATATATTATTTTTGTTGAAGATTCAACATTCATAACATTTGACATCACTTGATACTGCAAAAAATATATATATAATTGGAAGAAATACTATTAATTTTTATATAATAAAAAGTCATCACAACATTCAATGTATAAACATTATAAATAGATATTTTTATTTGTCTTCATTTGAAATCACATATAAAAGTAAATAATTTTCTCATGCATGCAACCACTTTTTCTCTATTCCATATTATTGATCAATTTTACTATTGTTTGTTTTTCTCTGTCTAAGTAATTTGTCTATTTTAAAAATATAAATATAAACCAATTTATTTTTGTGAAAATAAATACATCATAACTTTTACTGAAAAAGTATAAAATGTCCAACATAACAACATATGTTATCTTGAAGTTTCCCATGGTAAGAAATTAAGTGATATTGGATAGAGTGAATGTTATGTGTGAGTTCGATGCAAGGTGGTAGGAATTTATATAGTGACTATTAAAAAATATTTTTAGGGTTTTTGAGTTTGGTTGCGGTTAATGTTTAATTTGAAATATGAGCTTTATGTTTAGTCTCTAGTTATGAGGTAAGGGAGAAGCGCTAGACAATTTTTAAATAGACACTTTGAAGCTGCTCTTTCTAAATAAGCGGTACCGAATATATTGTTCTATTCTTATGTTACATCACTATTATTATGAAAACGTTTATATTATTTAAAACTGATTTTTATAATATAATATTTAGATTTCAGGAGATAGAGTTCAATGAAAGTTAAAATAGAACAAATAATCTTGTTGAACATTTTATTAATATTTTAAACACATCACTTTAGTATACATAATAAACAAATGCGCACTTATATAATAGATATGTAAAAACCTAGTGATAGTATTAAATTAAACAGAAAACTAGCTCTATCATAAATGCTAGAACTATCCTATTTTGTTATTCTCTTTAACACTAGCATATAGCAATACTATATATTATTTTTGTTGAAGATTCAACATTCATAACAGTTGACATCACTTGATACTGCAAAAAATATATATATAATTGGAAGAAATACTATTAATTTTTATATAATAAAAAGTCATCACAACAATTAATGTATAAACATTATAAATAGATATTTTTATTTGTCTTCATTTGAAATCACATATAAAAGTGAATAATTTTCTCATGCATGCAACCACTTTTTGTCTATTCCATATTTTTGATCAAATTTAGTATTGTTTGTTTTTCTCTGTCTAAGTAATTTTTCTATTTTAAAAATATAAATATAAACTAAATTATTTTTGTGAAAATATATAAATCATAACTTTTACTGAAAAAGTATAAAATGTTCAACATAACAACATATGTTATCTTCAAGTTTCCCATGGTAAGAAATTAAGTGATATTGGATAGAGTGAATGTTATGTGTGAGTTTGATGCAAGGTGGTAGGAATTTATATAGTGACTTTTAAAAAATATTTTTAACATTTTTGAGTTTGGTTGCGGTTAATGTTTAATTTGAAATGTGAGCTTTATGTTTAGTCTCTAGTTATGATGTAAGGGAGAAGCGCTAGACAATTTTTAAATAGACACTTTGAAGCTGCTCTTTCTAAATACGCGGTACCGAATATATTGTTTTATTCTTATGTTACATCACTATTATTATGAAAACATTTATATTATTTAAAACTGATTTTTATAATATAATATTTAGATTTTAGGAGATAGAGTTCAATGCAAGTTAAAATAGAACAAAGAATCTTGTTGAACATTTTATTAATATTTTAAACACATCACTTTAGTATACATAATAAACAAATGCGCACTTATATAATAGATATGTAAAAACCTAGTGATAGTATTAAATTAAACAGAAAACTAGCTCTATCATAAATGCTAGAACTATCCTATTTTGTTATTCTCTTTAACACTAGCATATAGCAATACTATATATTATTTTTGTTGAAGATTCAACATTCATAACAGTTGACATCACTTGATACTGCAAAAAATATATATATAATTGGAAGAAATACTATTAATTTTTATATAATAAAAAGTCATCACAACAATTAATGTATAAACATTATAAATAGATATTTTTATTTGTCTTCATTTGAAATCACATATAAAAGTGAATAATTTTCTCATGCATGCAACCACTTTTTGTCTATTCCATATTTTTGATCAAATTTAGTATTGTTTGTTTTTCTCTGTCTAAGTAATTTTTCTATTTTAAAAATATAAATATAAACTAAATTATTTTTGTGAAAATATATAAATCATAACTTTTACTGAAAAAGTATAAAATGTTCAACATAACAACATATGTTATCTTCAAGTTTCCCATGGTAAGAAATTAAGTGATATTGGATAGAGTGAATGTTATGTGTGAGTTTGATGCAAGGTGGTAGGAATTTATATAGTGACTTTTAAAAAATATTTTTAACATTTTTGAGTTTGGTTGCGGTTAATGTTTAATTTGAAATGTGAGCTTTATGTTTAGTCTCTAGTTATGATGTAAGGGAGAAGCGCTAGACAATTTTTAAATAGACACTTTGAAGCTGCTCTTTCTAAATACGCGGTACCGAATATATTGTTTTATTCTTATGTTACATCACTATTATTATGAAAACATTTATATTATTTAAAACTGATTTTTATAATATAATATTTAGATTTTAGGAGATAGAGTTCAATGCAAGTTAAAATAGAACAAAGAATCTTGTTGAACATTTTATTAATATTTTAAACACATCACTTTAGTATACATAATAAACAAATGCGCACTTATATAATAGATATGTAAAAACCTAGTGATAGTATTAAATTAAACAGAAAACTAGCTCTATCATAAATGCTAGAACTATCCTATTTTGTTATTCTCTTTAACACTAGCATATAGCAATACTATATATTATTTTTGTTGAACATTCAACATTCATAACATTTGACATCACTTGATATTGCAAAAAATATATATATAATAGGAAGAAATACAATTATTTTTTACATAATAAAAAGTCATCACAACATTTAATGTATAAACATTATTAATAGATATTTTATTTGTCTTCATTTGAAATCACATATAAAAGTAAATAATTTTCTCATGCATGCAACCACTTTTTGTCTATTCCATATTATTGATCAAATTTAGTATTGTTTGTTTTTCTCTGTTTAAGTAATTTGTCTATTTTAAAAATATAAATATAAACTAATTTATTTTTGTGAAAATAAATACATCATAACTTTTACTGAAAAAGTACAGAATATTCAACATAACAACGTATGTTATCTTGAAGTTTCCCATGGTAAGAAATTAAGTGATATTGGATAGAGTGAATGTTATGTGTGAGTTTGATGCAAGGTGGTAGGAATTTATATAGTGACTTTTAAAAAATATTTTTAACATTTTTGAGTTTGGTTGCGGTTAATGTTTAATTTGAAATATGAGCTTTATGTTTAGTCTCTAGTTATGAGGTAAGGGAGAAGCGCTAGACAATTTTTAAATAGACACTTTGAAGCTTCTCTTTCTAAATAAGCGGTACCGAATATATTGTTCTATTCTTATGTTACATCACTATTATTATGAAAACATTTATATTATTTAAAACTGATTTTTATAATATAATATTTAGATTTTAGGAGATAGAGTTTAATGCAAGTTAAAATAGAACAAAGAATCTTGTTGAACATTTTATTAATATTTTAAACACATCACTTTAGTATACATAATAAACAAATGCGCACTTATATAATAGATATGTAAAAACCTAGTGATAATATTAAATTAAACAGAAAACTAGCTCTATCATAAATGCTAGAACTATCCTATTTTGTTATTCTCTTTAACACTAGCATATAGCAATACTATATATTATTTTTGTTGAAGATTCAACATTCATAACATTTGACATCACTTGATACTGCAAAAAATATATATATAATTGGAAGAAATACTATTAATTTTTATATAATAAAAAGTCATCACAACATTCAATGTATAAACATTATAAATAGATATTTTTATTTGTCTTCATTTGAAATCACATATAAAAGTAAATAATTTTCTCATGCATGCAACCACTTTTTCTCTATTCCATATTATTGATCAATTTTACTATTGTTTGTTTTTCTCTGTCTAAGTAATTTGTCTATTTTAAAAATATAAATATAAACCAATTTATTTTTGTGAAAATAAATACATCATAACTTTTACTGAAAAAGTATAAAATGTCCAACATAACAACATATGTTATCTTGAAGTTTCCCATGGTAAGAAATTAAGTGATATTGGATAGAGTGAATGTTATGTGTGAGTTCGATGCAAGGTGGTAGGAATTTATATAGTGACTATTAAAAAATATTTTTAGGGTTTTTGAGTTTGGTTGCGGTTAATGTTTAATTTGAAATATGAGCTTTATGTTTAGTCTCTAGTTATGAGGTAAGGGAGAAGCGCTAGACAATTTTTAAATAGACACTTTGAAGCTGCTCTTTCTAAATAAGCGGTACCGAATATATTGTTCTATTCTTATGTTACATCACTATTATTATGAAAACATTTATATTATTTAAAACTGATTTTTATAATATAATATTTAGATTTCAGGAGATAGAGTTCAATGAAAGTTAAAATAGAACAAATAATCTTGTTGAACATTTTATTAATATTTTAAACACATCACTTTAGTATACATAATAAACAAATGCGCACTTATATAATAGATATGTAAAAACCTAGTGATAGTATTAAATTAAACAGAAAACTAGCTCTATCATAAATGCTAGAACTATCCTATTTTGTTATTCTCTTTAACACTAGCATATAGCAATACTATATATTATTTTTGTTGAAGATTCAACATTCATAACAGTTGACATCACTTGATACTGCAAAAAATATATATATAATTGGAAGAAATACTATTAATTTTTATATAATAAAAAGTCATCACAACAATTAATGTATAAACATTATAAATAGATATTTTTATTTGTCTTCATTTGAAATCACATATAAAAGTGAATAATTTTCTCATGCATGCAACCACTTTTTGTCTATTCCATATTTTTGATCAAATTTAGTATTGTTTGTTTTTCTCTGTCTAAGTAATTTTTCTATTTTAAAAAAATAAATATAAACTAAATTATTTTTGTGAAAATATATAAATCATAACTTTTACTGAAAAAGTATAAAATGTTCAACATAACAACATATGTTATCTTCAAGTTTCCCATGGTAAGAAATTAAGTGATATTGGATAGAGTGAATGTTATGTGTGAGTTTGATGCAAGGTGGTAGGAATTTATATAGTGACTTTTAAAAAATATTTTTAACATTTTTGAGTTTGGTTGCGGTTAATGTTTAATTTGAAATGTGAGCTTTATGTTTAGTCTCTAGTTATGATGTAAGGGAGAAGCGCTAGACAATTTTTAAATAGACACTTTGAAGCTGCTCTTTCTAAATACGCGGTACCGAATATATTGTTTTATTCTTATGTTACATCACTATTATTATGAAAACATTTATATTATTTAAAACTGATTTTTATAATATAATATTTAGATTTTAGGAGATAGAGTTCAATGCAAGTTAAAATAGAACAAAGAATCTTGTTGAACATTTTATTAATATTTTAAACACATCACTTTAGTATACATAATAAACAAATGCGCACTTATATAATAGATATGTAAAAACCTAGTGATAGTATTAAATTAAACAGAAAACTAGCTCTATCATAAATGCGAGAACTATCCTATTTTGTTATTCTCTTTAACACTAGCATATAGCAATACTATATATTATTTTTGTTGAACATTCAACATTCATAACATTTGACATCACTTGATATTGCAAAAAATATATATATAATAGGAAGAAATACAATTATTTTTTACATAATAAAAAGTCATCACAACATTTAATGTATAAACATTATTAATAGATATTTTATTTGTCTTCATTTGAAATCACATATAAAAGTAAATAATTTTCTCATGCATGCAACCACTTTTTGTCTATTCCATATTATTGATCAAATTTAGTATTGTTTGTTTTTCTCTGTTTAAGTAATTTGTCTATTTTAAAAATATAAATATAAACTAATTTATTTTTGTGAAAATAAATACATCATAACTTTTACTGAAAAAGTACAGAATATTCAACATAACAACGTATGTTATCTTGAATTTTCCCATGGTAAGAAATTAAGTGATATTGGATAGAGTGAATGTTATGTGGGAGTTCGATGCAAGGTGGTAGGAATTTATATAGTGACTATTAAAAATTTTTTTTAAGGTTTTTGAGTTTGGTTGTGGTTAATGTTTAATTTGAAATATGAGCTTTATGTTTAGTCTCTAGTTATGAGGTAATGGAGAAGCGCTAGACAATTTTTAAATAGACACTTTGAAGCTGCTCTTTCTAAATAAGCGGTACCGAATATATTGTTCTATTCTTATGTTACATCATTATTATTATGAAAACATTTATATTATTTAAAACTGATTTTTATAATATAATATTTAGATTTTAGGAGATAGAGTTCAATGCAAGTTAAAACAGAACAAAGAATCTTGTTGAACATTTTATTAATATTTTAAACACATCACTTTAGTATACATAATAACCAAATGCGCACTTATATAATAGATATGTAAAAACCTAGTGATAGTATTAAATTAAACAGAAAACTAGCTCTATCATAAATGCTAGAACTATCCTATATTGTTATTCTCTTTAACACTAGCATATAGCAATACTATATATTATTTTTGTTGAAGATTCAACATTCATAACATTTGACATCACTTGATACTGCAAAAAATATATATATAATTGGAAGAAATACTATTAATTTTTATATAATAAAAAGTCATCACAACAATTAATGTATAAACATTATAAATAGATATTTTTATTTGTCTTCATTTGAAATCACATATAAAAGTGAATAATTCTCTCTTGCATGCAACCACTTTTTGTCTATTCCATATTATTGATCAAATTTAGTATTGTTTGTTTTTCTCTGTTTAAGTAATTTGTCTATTTTAAAAATATAAATATAAACTAATTTATTTTTGTGAAAATAAATACATCATAACTTTTACTGAAAAAGTACAGAATATTCAACATAACAACGTATGTTATCTTGAAGTTTCCCATGGTAAGAAATTAAGTGATATTGGATAGAGTGAATGTTATGTGTGAGTTTGATGCAAGGTGGTAGGAATTTATATAGTGACTTTTAAAAAATATTTTTAACATTTTTGAGTTTGGTTGCGGTTAATGTTTAATTTGAAATATGAGCTTTATGTTTAGTCTCTAGTTATGAGGTAAGGGAGAAGCGCTAGACAATTTTTAAATAGACACTTTGAAGCTTCTCTTTCTAAATAAGCGGTACCGAATATATTGTTCTATTCTTATGTTACATCACTATTATTATGAAAACATTTATATTATTTAAAACTGATTTTTATAATATAATATTTAGATTTTAGGAGATAGAGTTTAATGCAAGTTAAAATAGAACAAAGAATCTTGTTGAACATTTTATTAATATTTTAAACACATCACTTTAGTATACATAATAAACAAATGCGCACTTATATAATAGATATGTAAAAACCTAGTGATAATATTAAATTAAACAGAAAACTAGCTCTATCATAAATGCTAGAACTATCCTATTTTGTTATTCTCTTTAACACTAGCATATAGCAATACTATATATTATTTTTGTTGAAGATTCAACATTCATAACATTTGACATCACTTGATACTGCAAAAAATATATATATAATTGGAAGAAATACTATTAATTTTTATATAATAAAAAGTCATCACAACATTCAATGTATAAACATTATAAATAGATATTTTTATTTGTCTTCATTTGAAATCACATATAAAAGTAAATAATTTTCTCATGCATGCAACCACTTTTTCTCTATTCCATATTATTGATCAATTTTACTATTGTTTGTTTTTCTCTGTCTAAGTAATTTGTCTATTTTAAAAATATAAATATAAACCAATTTATTTTTGTGAAAATAAATACATCATAACTTTTACTGAAAAAGTATAAAATGTCCAACATAACAACATATGTTATCTTGAAGTTTCCCATGGTAAGAAATTAAGTGATATTGGATAGAGTGAATGTTATGTGTGAGTTCGATGCAAGGTGGTAGGAATTTATATAGTGACTATTAAAAAATATTTTTAGGGTTTTTGAGTTTGGTTGCGGTTAATGTTTAATTTGAAATATGAGCTTTATGTTTAGTCTCTAGTTATGAGGTAAGGGAGAAGCGCTAGACAATTTTTAAATAGACACTTTGAAGCTGCTCTTTCTAAATAAGCGGTACCGAATATATTGTTCTATTCTTATGTTACATCACTATTATTATGAAAACATTTATATTATTTAAAACTGATTTTTATAATATAATATTTAGATTTCAGGAGATAGAGTTCAATGAAAGTTAAAATAGAACAAATAATCTTGTTGAACATTTTATTAATATTTTAAACACATCACTTTAGTATACATAATAAACAAATGCGCACTTATATAATAGATATGTAAAAACCTAGTGATAGTATTAAATTAAACAGAAAACTAGCTCTATCATAAATGCTAGAACTATCCTATTTTGTTATTCTCTTTAACACTAGCATATAGCAATACTATATATTATTTTTGTTGAAGATTCAACATTCATAACAGTTGACATCACTTGATACTGCAAAAAATATATATATAATTGGAAGAAATACTATTAATTTTTATATAATAAAAAGTCATCACAACAATTAATGTATAAACATTATAAATAGATATTTTTATTTGTCTTCATTTGAAATCACATATAAAAGTGAATAATTTTCTCATGCATGCAACCACTTTTTGTCTATTCCATATTTTTGATCAAATTTAGTATTGTTTGTTTTTCTCTGTCTAAGTAATTTTTCTATTTTAAAAAAATAAATATAAACTAAATTATTTTTGTGAAAATATATAAATCATAACTTTTACTGAAAAAGTATAAAATGTTCAACATAACAACATATGTTATCTTCAAGTTTCCCATGGTAAGAAATTAAGTGATATTGGATAGAGTGAATGTTATGTGTGAGTTTGATGCAAGGTGGTAGGAATTTATATAGTGACTTTTAAAAAATATTTTTAACATTTTTGAGTTTGGTTGCGGTTAATGTTTAATTTGAAATGTGAGCTTTATGTTTAGTCTCTAGTTATGATGTAAGGGAGAAGCGCTAGACAATTTTTAAATAGACACTTTGAAGCTGCTCTTTCTAAATACGCGGTACCGAATATATTGTTTTATTCTTATGTTACATCACTATTATTATGAAAACATTTATATTATTTAAAACTGATTTTTATAATATAATATTTAGATTTTAGGAGATAGAGTTCAATGCAAGTTAAAATAGAACAAAGAATCTTGTTGAACATTTTATTAATATTTTAAACACATCACTTTAGTATACATAATAAACAAATGCGCACTTATATAATAGATATGTAAAAACCTAGTGATAGTATTAAATTAAACAGAAAACTAGCTCTATCATAAATGCGAGAACTATCCTATTTTGTTATTCTCTTTAACACTAGCATATAGCAATACTATATATTATTTTTGTTGAACATTCAACATTCATAACATTTGACATCACTTGATATTGCAAAAAATATATATATAATAGGAAGAAATACAATTATTTTTTACATAATAAAAAGTCATCACAACATTTAATGTATAAACATTATTAATAGATATTTTATTTGTCTTCATTTGAAATCACATATAAAAGTAAATAATTTTCTCATGCATGCAACCACTTTTTGTCTATTCCATATTATTGATCAAATTTAGTATTGTTTGTTTTTCTCTGTTTAAGTAATTTGTCTATTTTAAAAATATAAATATAAACTAATTTATTTTTGTGAAAATAAATACATCATAACTTTTACTGAAAAAGTACAGAATATTCAACATAACAACGTATGTTATCTTGAATTTTCCCATGGTAAGAAATTAAGTGATATTGGATAGAGTGAATGTTATGTGGGAGTTCGATGCAAGGTGGTAGGAATTTATATAGTGACTATTAAAAATTTTTTTTAAGGTTTTTGAGTTTGGTTGTGGTTAATGTTTAATTTGAAATATGAGCTTTATGTTTAGTCTCTAGTTATGAGGTAATGGAGAAGCGCTAGACAATTTTTAAATAGACACTTTGAAGCTGCTCTTTCTAAATAAGCGGTACCGAATATATTGTTCTATTCTTATGTTACATCATTATTATTATGAAAACATTTATATTATTTAAAACTGATTTTTATAATATAATATTTAGATTTTAGGAGATAGAGTTCAATGCAAGTTAAAACAGAACAAAGAATCTTGTTGAACATTTTATTAATATTTTAAACACATCACTTTAGTATACATAATAACCAAATGCGCACTTATATAATAGATATGTAAAAACCTAGTGATAGTATTAAATTAAACAGAAAACTAGCTCTATCATAAATGCTAGAACTATCCTATATTGTTATTCTCTTTAACACTAGCATATAGCAATACTATATATTATTTTTGTTGAAGATTCAACATTCATAACATTTGACATCACTTGATACTGCAAAAAATATATATATAATTGGAAGAAATACTATTAATTTTTATATAATAAAAAGTCATCACAACAATTAATGTATAAACATTATAAATAGATATTTTTATTTGTCTTCATTTGAAATCACATATAAAAGTGAATAATTCTCTCTTGCATGCAACCACTTTTTGTCTATTCCATATTATTGATCAAATTTAGTATTGTTTGTTTTTCTGTGTCTAAGTAATTTGTCTATTTTAAAAATATAAATATAAACTAATTTATTTTTGTGAAAATAAATACATCATAACTTTTACTGAAAAAGTATAAAATGTTCAACATAACAACATATGTTATCTTGAAGTTTCCCATGGTAAGAAATTAAGTGATATTGGATAGGGTGAATGTTATGTGTGAGTTTGATGCAAGGTGATAGGAATTTATATATTGACTTTTAAAAAATATTTTTAAGATTTTTGAGTTTGGTTGTGGTTAATGTTTAATTTGAAATATGAGCTTTATGTTTAGTCTCTAGTTATGATGTAAGGGAGAAGGGCTAGACAATTTTTAAATAGACACTTTGAAGCTGCTCTTTCTAAATAAGCGGTACCGAATATATTGTTTTATTCTTATGTTACATCACTATTATTATGAAAACATTTATATTATTTAAAACTGATTTTTATAATATAATATTTATATTTTAGGAGATAGAGTTTAATGCAAGTTAAAATAGAACAAAGAATCTTGTTGAACATTTTATTAATATTTTAAACACATCACTTTAGTATACATAATAAACAAATGCGCACTTATATAATAGATATGTAAAAACCTGGTGATAGTATTAAATTAAACAGAAAACTAGCTCTATCATAAATGCTAGAACTATCCTATTTTGTTATTCTCTTTAACACTAGCATATAGCAATACTATATATTATTTTTTTTGAAGATTCAACATTCATAACATTTGACATCACTTGATATTGCAAACAATATATATATAAAAGGAAGAAATACAATTATTTTTTACATAATAAAAAGTCATCACAACATTTAATGTATAAACATTATTAATAGATATTTTATTTGTCTTCATTTGAAATCACATATAAAAGTAAATAATTTTCTCATGCATGCAACCACTTTTTGTCTATTCCATATCATTGATCAAATTTAGTATTGTTTGTTTTTCTCTGTTTAAGTAATTTGTCTATTTTAAAAATATAAATATAAACTAATTTATTTTTGTGAAAATAAATACATCATAACTTTTACTGAAAAAGTACAGAATATTCAACATAACAACGTATGTTATCTTGAAGTTTCCCATGCTAAGAAATTAAGTGATATTGGATAGAGTGAATGTTATGTGGGAGTTCGATGCAAGGTGGTAGGAATTTATATAGTGACTATTAAAAATTTTTTTTAAGGTTTTTGAGTTTGGTTGTAGTTAATGTTTAATTTGAAATATGAGCTTTATGTTTAGTCTCTAGTTATGAGGTAATGGAGAAGCGCTAGACAATTTTTAAATAGACACTTTGAAGCTGCTCTTTCTAAATAAGCGGTACCGAATATATTGTTCTATTCTTATGTTACATCACTATTATTATGAAAACATTTATATTATTTAAAACTGATTTTTATAATATAATATTTAGATTTTAGGAGATAGAGTTCAATGCAAGTTAAAATAGAACAAAGAATCTTGTTGAACATTTTATTAATATTTTAAACACATCACTTTAGTATACATAATAACCAAATGCGCACTTATATAATAGATATGTAAAAACCTAGTGATAGTATTAAATTAAACAGAAAACTAGCTCTATCATAAATGCTAGAACTATCCTATATTGTTATTCTCTTTAACACTAGCATATAGCAATACTATATATTATTTTTGTTGAAGATTCAACATTCATAACATTTGACATCACTTGATACTGCAAAAAATATATATATAATTGGAAGAAATACTATTAATTTTTATATAATAAAAAGTCATCGCAACAATTAATGTATAAACATTATAAATAGATATTTTTATTTGTCTTCATTTGAAATCACATATAAAAGTGAATAATTCTCTCTTGCATGCAACCATTTTTTGTCTATTCCATATTATTGATCAAATTTAGTATTGTTTGTTTTTCTGTGTCTAAGTAATTTGTCTATTTTAAAAATATAAATATAAACTAATTTATTTTTGTGAAAATAAATACATCATAACTTTTACTGAAAAAGTATAAAATGTTCAACATAACAACATATGTTATCTTGAAGTTTCCCATGGTAAGAAATTAAGTGATATTGGATAGAGTGAATGTTATGTGTGAGTTTGATGCAAGGTGATAGGAATTTATATATTGACTTTTAAAAAATATTTTTAAGATTTTTGAGTTTGGTTGTGGTTAATGTTTAATTTGAAATATGAGCTTTATGTTTAGTCTCTAGTTATGATGTAAGGGAGAAGCGCTAGACAATTTTTAAATAGACACTTTGAAGCTGCTCTTTCTAAATAAGCGGTACAGAATATATTGTTTTATTCTTATGTTACATCACTATTATTATGAAAACATTTATATTATTTAAAACTGATTTTTATAATATAATATTTAGATTTTAGGAGATAGAGTTTAATGCAAGTTAAAATAGAACAAAGAATCTTGTTGAACATTTTATTAATATTTTAAACACATCACTTTAGTATACATAATAAACAAATGCGCACTTATATAATAGATATGTAAAAATCTAGTGATAGTATTAAATTAAACATAAAACTAGCTCTATCATAAATGCTAGAACTATCCTATTTTGTTATTCTCTTTAACACTAGCATATAGCAATACTATATATTATTTTTGTTGAAGATTCAACATTCATAACATTTGACATCACTTGATATTGCAAAAAATATATATATAATAGGAAGAAATACTATTAATTTTTACATAATAAAAAGTCATCACAACATTCAATGTATAAACATTATTAATAGATATTTTTATTTGTCTTCATTTGAAATCACATATAAAAGTAAATAATTTTCTCATGCATGCAACCACTTTTTGTCTATTCCATATTATTGATCAAATTTAGTATTGTTTGTTTTTCTCTGTCTAAGTAATTTGTCTATTTAAATAGACACTTTGAACCTGCTCTTTCTAAATAAGCGGTACCGAATATATTGTTCTATTCTTATGTTACATCACTATTATTATGAAAACATTTATATTATTTAAAACTGATTTATATAATTTAATATTTAGATTTTAGGAGATAGAGTTCAATGCAACTTAAAATAGAACAAAGAATCTTGTTGAACATTTTATTAATATTTTAAACACATCACTTTAGTATACATAATAAACAAATGCGCACTTATATAGTAGATAAGTAAAAACCTAGTGAGAGTATTAAATTAAACAGAAAGCTAGCTCTATCATAAATGCTAGAACTATCCTATTTTGTTATTCTCTTTAACACAAGCATATAGCAATACTATATATTATTTTTGTTGAAGATTCAACATTCATAACATTTGACATCACTTGATACTGCGAAAAATATATATATAATTGGAAGAAATACTATTAATTTTTATATGATAAAAAGTCATCACAACAATTAATGTATAAACATTATAAATAGATATTTTTATTTGTCTTCATTTGAAATCACATATAAAAGTGAATAATTTTCTCATGCATGCAACCACTTTTTGTCTATTCCATATTATTGATCAAATTTAGTATTGTTTGTTTTTCTGTGTCTAAGTAATTTGTCTATTTTAAAAATATAAATATAAACTAATTTATTTTTGTGAAAATAAATACATCATAACTTTTACTGAAAAAGTATAAAATGTTCAACATAACAACATATGTTATCTTGAAGTTTCCCATGGTAAGAAATTAAGTGATATTGGATAGAGTGAATGTTATGTGTGAGTTTGATGCAAGGTGATAGGAATTTATATATTGACTTTTAAAAAATATTTTTAAGATTTTTGAGTTTGGTTGTGGTTAATGTTTAATTTGAAATATGAGCTTTATGTTTAGTCTCTAGTTATGATGTAAGGGAGAAGCGCTAGACAATTTTTAAATAGACACTTTGAAGCTGCTCTTTCTAAATAAGCGGTACAGAATATATTGTTTTATTCTTATGTTACATCACTATTATTATGAAAACATTTATATTATTTAAAACTGATTTTTATAATATAATATTTAGATTTTAGGAGATAGAGTTTAATGCAAGTTAAAATAGAACAAAGAATCTTGTTGAACATTTTATTAATATTTTAAACACATCACTTTAGTATACATAATAAACAAATGCGCACTTATATAATAGATATGTAAAAACCTAGTGATAGTATTAAATTAAACATAAAACTAGCTCTATCATAAATGCTAGAACTATCCTATTTTGTTATTCTCTTTAACACTAGCATATAGCAATACTATATATTATTTTTGTTGAAGATTCAACATTCATAACATTTGACATCACTTGATATTGCAAAAAATATATATATAATAGGAAGAAATACTATTAATTTTTACATAATAAAAAGTCATCACAACATTCAATGTATAAACATTATTAATAGATATTTTTATTTGTCTTCATTTGAAATCACATATAAAAGTAAATAATTTTCTCATGCATGCAACCACTTTTTGTCTATTCCATATTATTGATCAAATTTAGTATTGTTTGTTTTTCTCTGTCTAAGTAATTTGTCTATTTAAATAGACACTTTGAACCTGCTCTTTCTAAATAAGCGGTACCGAATATATTGTTCTATTCTTATGTTACATCACTATTATTATGAAAACATTTATATTATTTAAAACTGATTTATATAATTTAATATTTAGATTTTAGGAGATAGAGTTCAATGCAACTTAAAATAGAACAAAGAATCTTGTTGAACATTTTATTAATATTTTAAACACATCACTTTAGTATACATAATAAACAAATGCGCACTTATATAATAGATAAGTAAAAACCTAGTGATAGTATTAAATTAAACAGAAAACTAGCTCTATCATAAATGCTAGAACTATCCTATTTTGTTATTCTCTTTAACACAAGCATATAGCAATACTAGCATATAGCAATACTATATATTATTTCTTCCAATTAATAGTATATATAATTGGAAGAAATACTATTAATTTTTATATAATAAAAAGTCATCACAACAATTAATGTATAAACATTATAAATAGATATTTTTATTTGTCTTCATTTGAAATCACATATAAAAGTGAATAATTTTCTCTTGCATGCAACCACTTTTTGTCTATTCCATATTATTGATCAAATTTAGTGTTGTTTGTTTTTCTTTGTCTAAGTAATTTTTCTATTTTAAAAATATAAATATAACCTAATTTATTTTTGTGAAAATAAATACATCATAACTTTTACTGAAAAAGTATAAAATGTTCAACATAACAACATATGTTATCTTGAAGTTTCCCATGGTAAGAAATTAAGTGATATTGGATAGAGTGAATGTTATGTGTGAGTTCGATGCAAGGTGGTAGGAATTTATATATTGACTTTTAAAAAATATTTTTAACATTTTTGAGTTTGGTTGCGGTTAATGTTTAATTTGAAATGTGAGCTTTATGTTTAGTCTCTAGTTATGAGGTAAGGGAGAAGCGCTAGACAATTTTTAAATACACACTTTGAACCTGCTCTTTCTAAATAAGCGGTACCGAGTATATTGTTCTATTCTTATGTTACATCACTATTATTATGAAAACATTTATATTATTTAAAACTGATTTTTATAATATAATATTTAGATTTTAGGAGATAGAGTTCAATGCAAGTTAAAATAGAACAAAGAATCTTGTTGAACATTTTATTAATATTTTAAACACATCACTTTAGTATACATAATAAACAAATGCGCACTTATATAATAGATATGTAAAAACCAAGTGATAGTATTAAATTAAACAGAAAGCTAGCTCTATCATAAATGCTAGAACTATCCTATTTTGTTATTCTCTTTAACACTAGCATATAGCAATACTATATATTATTTTTGTTGAAGATTCAACATTCATAACATTTGACATCACTTGATACTGCAAAAAATATATATATAATTGGAAGAAATACTATTAATTTTTATATAATAAAAAGTCATCACAACAATTAATGTATAAACATTATAAATAGATATTTTTATTTGTCTTCATTTGAAATCACATATAAAAGTGAATAATTTTCTCTTGCATGCAACCACTTTTTGTCTATTCCATATTATTGATCAAATTTAGTATTGTTTGTTTTTCTCTGTCTAAGTAATTTTTCTATTTTAAAAATATAAATATATACTAATTTAATTTTTTGAAAATAAATACATTATAACTTTTACTGAAAAAGTATAAAATGTTCAACATAACAACATATGTTATCTTGAAGTTTCCCATGGTAAGAAATTAAGTGATATTGGATAGAGTGAATGTTATGTGTGAGTTCGATGCAAGGTGGTAGGAATTTATATAGTGACTATTAAAAAATATTTTTAAGCTTTTTGAGTTTGGTTGTGGTTAATGTTTAATTTAAAATATGAGCTTTATGTTTAGTCTCTAGTTATGAGGTAAGGGAGAAGCGCTAGACAATTTTTAAATAGACACTTTGAACCTTCTCTTTCTAAATAAGCGGTACCTAATATATTGTTCTATTCTTATGTTACATCACTATTATTATGAAAACATGTATATTATTTAAAACAGATTTTTATAATATAACATTTAGATTTTAGGAGATAGAGTTCAATGCAAGTTAAAATAGAACAAAGAATCTTGTTGAACATTTTATTAATATTTTAAACACATCACTTTAGTATACATAATAACCAAATGCGCACTTATATAATAGATATGTAAAAACCTAGTGATAGTATTAAATTAAATAGAAAACTAGCTCTATCATAAATACTAAAACTATCCTATATTGTTATTCTCTTTAACACTAGCATATGGCAATACTATATATTATTTTTGTCGAAGATTCAACATTCATAACATTTGACATCACTTGATACTACAAAAAATATATATATAATTGGAAGAAATACTATTAATTTTTATATAATAAAAAGTCATCACAACAATTAATGTATAAACATTATAAATAGATATTTTTATTTGTCTTCATTTGAAATCACATATAAAAGTGAATAATTTTCTCTTGCATGCAACCACTTTTTGTCTATTCCATATTATTGATCAAATTTAGTGTTGTTTGTTTTTCTTTGTCTAAGTAATTTTTCTATTTTAAAAATATAAATATAACCTAATTTATTTTTGTGAAAATAAATACATCATAACTTTTACTGAAAAAGTATAAAATGTTCAACATAACAACATATGTTATCTTGAAGTTTCCCATGGTAAAAAATTAAGTGATATTGGATAGAGTGAATGTTATGTGTGAGTTCGATGCAAGGTGGTAGGAATTTATATAGTGACTATTAAAAAATATTTTTAAGGTTTTTGAGTTTGGTTGTGGTTAATGTTTAATTTGAAATATGAGCTTTATGTTTAGTCTCTAGTTATGAGGTAAGGGAGAAGCGCTAGACAATTTTTAAATACACACTTTGAACCTGCTCTTTCTAAATAAGCGGTACCGAGTATATTGTTCTATTCTTATGTTACATCACTATTATTATGAAAACTTTTATATTATTTAAAACTGATTTTTATAATATAATATTTAGATTTTAGGAGATAGAGTTCAATGCAAGTTAAAATAGAACAAAGAATCTTGTTGAACATTTTATTAATATTTTAAACACATCACTTTAGTATACATAATAAACAAATGCGCACTTATATAATAGATATGTAAAAACCAAGTGATAGTATTAAATTAAACAGAAAGCTAGCTCTATCATAAATGCTAGAACTATCCTATTTTGTTATTCTCTTTAACACTAGCATATAGCAATACTATATATTATTTTTGTTGAAGATTCAACATTCATAACATTTGACATCACTTGATACTGCAAAAAATATATATATAATTGGAAGAAATACTATTAATTTTTATATAATAAAAAGTCATCACAACAATTAATGTATAAACATTATAAATAGATATTTTTATTTGTCTTCATTTGAAATCACATATAAAAGTGAATAATTTTCTCTTGCATGCAACCACTTTTTGTCTATTCCATATTATTGATCAAATTTAGTATTGTTTGTTTTTCTCTGTCTAAGTAATTTTTCTATTTTAAAAATATAAATATATACTAATTTAATTTTTTGAAAATAAATACATCATAACTTTTACTGAAAAAGTATAAAATGTTCAACATAACAACATATGTTATCTTGAAGTTTCCCATGGTAAGAAATTAAGTGATATTGGATAGAGTGAATGTTATGTGTGAGTTCGATGCAAGGTGGTAGGAATTTATATAGTGACTATTAAAAAATATTTTTAAGGTTTTTGAGTTTGGTTGTGGTTAATGTTTAATTTGAAATATGAGCTTTATGTTTAGTCTCTAGTTATGAGGTAAGGGAGAAGCGCTAGACAATTTTTAAATACACACTTTGAACCTGCTCTTTCTAAATAAGCGGTACCGAGTATATTGTTCTATTCTTATGTTACATCACTATTATTATGAAAACTTTTATATTATTTAAAACTGATTTTTATAATATAATATTTAGATTTTAGGAGATAGAGTTCAATGCAAGTTAAAATAGAACAAAGAATCTTGTTGAACATTTTATTAATATTTTAAACACATCACTTTAGTATACATAATAAACAAATGCGCACTTATATAATAGATATGTAAAAACCAAGTGATAGTATTAAATTAAACAGAAAGCTAGCTCTATCATAAATGCTAGAACTATCCTATTTTGTTATTCTCTTTAACACTAGCATATAGCAATACTATATATTATTTTTGTTGAAGATTCAACATTCATAACATTTGACATCACTTGATACTGCAAAAAATATATATATAATTGGAAGAAATACTATTAATTTTTATATAATAAAAAGTCATCACAACAATTAATGTATAAACATTATAAATAGATATTTTTATTTGTCTTCATTTGAAATCACATATAAAAGTGAATAATTTTCTCTTGCATGCAACCACTTTTTGTCTATTCCATATTATTGATCAAATTTAGTATTGTTTGTTTTTCTCTGTCTAAGTAATTTTTCTATTTTAAAAATATAAATATATACTAATTTAATTTTTTGAAAATAAATACATCATAACTTTTACTGAAAAAGTATAAAATGTTCAACATAACAACATATGTTATCTTGAAGTTTCCCATGGTAAGAAATTAAGTGATATTGGATAGAGTGAATGTTATGTGTGAGTTCGATGCAAGGTGGTAGGAATTTATATAGTGACTATTAAAAAATATTTTTAAGCTTTTTGAGTTTGGTTGTGGTTAATGTTTAATTTAAAATATGAGCTTTATGTTTAGTCTCTAGTTATGAGGTAAGGGAGAAGCGCTAGACAATTTTTAAATAGACACTTTGAACCTTTTCTTTCTAAATAAGCGGTACCGAATATATTGTTCTATTCTTATGTTACATCACTATTATTATGAAAACATGTATATTATTTAAAACTGATTTTTATAATATAACATTTATATTTTAGGAGATAGAGTTCAATGCAAGTTAAAATAGAACAAAGAATCTTGTTGAACATTTTATTAATATTTTAAACACATCACTTTAGTATACATAATAAACAAATGCGCACTTATATAATAGATATGTAAAAACCTAGTGATAGTATTAAATTAAACAGAAAGCTAGCTCTATCATAAATGCTAGAACTATCCTATTTTGTTATTCTCTTTAACACTAGCATATAGCAATACTATATATTATTTTTGTCGAAGATTCAACATTCATAACATTTGACATCACTTGATACTACAAAAAATATATATATAATTGGAAGAAATACTATTAATTTTTATATAATAAAAAGTCATCACAACAATTAATGTATAAACATTATAAATAGATATTTTTATTTGTCTTCATTTGAAATCACATATAAAAGTGAATAATTTTCTCTTGCATGCAACCACTTTTTGTCTATTCCATATTTAATGATCAAATTTAGTGTTGTTTGTTTTTCTCTGTCTAAGTAATTTGTCTATTTTAAAAATATAAATATAAACTAATTTATTTTTGTGAAAATAAATAAATCATAACTTTTACTGAAAAAGTATAAAATGTTCAACATAACAACATATGTTATCTTGAAGTTTCCCATGGTAAGAAATTAAGTGATATTGGATAGAGTGAATGTTATGTGTGAGTTTGATGCAAGGTGGTAGGAATTTATATAGTGACTTTTAAAAAATATTTTTAACATTTTTGAGTTTGGTTGCGGTTAATGTTTAATTTGAAATGTGAGCTTTATGTTTAGTCTCTAGTTATGATGTAAGGGAGAAGCGCTAGACAATTTTTAAATAGACACTTTGAAGCTGCTCTTTCTAAACAAGCGGTACCGAATATATTGTTTTATTCTTATGTTACATCACTATTATTATGAAAACATTTATATTATTTAAAACTTATTTTTATAATATAATATTTAGATTTTAGGAGATAGAGTTTAATGCAAGTTAAAATAGAACAAAGAATCTTGTTGAACATTTTATTAATATTTTAAACACATCACTTTAGTATACATAATAAACAAATGCGCACTTATATAATAGATATGTAAAAACCTAGTGAGAGTATTAAATTAAACAGAAAGCTAGCTCTATCATAAATGCTAGAACTATCCTATTTTGTTATTCTCTTTAACACAAGCATATAGCAATACTATATATTAATTTTGTTGATGATTCAACATTCATAACATTTGACATCACTTGATACTGCAAAATATATATATATATAATAGGAAGAAATACTATTAATTTTTATATAATAAAAAGTCATCACAACAATTAATGTTTAAACATTATAAATAGATATTTTTATTTGTCTTCATTTGAAATCACATATAAAAGTAAATAATTTTCTCATGCATGCAACCACTTTTTGTCTGTTCCATATTATTGATCAAATTTAGTATTGTTTGTTTTTCTCTGTCTAAGTAATTTGTCTATTTTAAAAATATAAATATAAACTAATTTATTTTTGTGAAAATAAATACATCATAAGTTTTACTGAAAAAGTATAAAATATTCAACATAACAACATATGTTATCTTGAAGTTTCCCATGGTAAGAAATTAAGTGATATTGGATAGAGTGAATGTTATGTGTGAATTTGATGCAAGGTGATAGGAATTTATATATTGACTTTTAAAAAATATTTTTAAGATTTTTGAGTTTGGTTGTGGTTAATGTTTAATTTGAAATATGAGCTTTATGTTTAGTCTCTAGTTATGATGTAAGGGAGAAGCGCTAGACAATTTTTAAATAGACACTTTGAACCTGATCTTTCTAAATAAGCGGTATCGAATATATTGTTCTATTCTTATGTTACATCACTATTATTATGAAAACATTTATATTATTTAAAACAGATTTTTATAATATAATATTTAGATTTTAGGAGATAGAGTTCAATGCAAGTTAAAATAGAACAAAGAATCTTGTTGAACATTTTATTAATATTTTAAACACATCACTTTAGTATAGATAATAACCAAATGCGCACTTATATAATAGATATGTAAAAACCTAGTGAGAGTATTAAATTAAACAGAAAGCTAGCTCTATCATAAATGCTAGAACTATCCTATATTGTTATTCTCTTTAACACTAGCATATAGCAATACTATATATTATTTTTGTTGAAGATTCAACATTCATAACATTTGACATCACTTGATACTGCAAAAAATATATATATAATTGGAAGAAATACTATTAATTTTTATATAATAAAAAGTCATCACAACAATTAATGTATAAACATTATAAATAGATATTTTTATGTGTCTTCATTTGAAATCACATATAAAAGTGAATAATTTTCTCATGCATGCAACCACTTTTTGTCTATTCCATATTATTGATCAAATTTAGTATTGTTTGTTTTTCTCTGTCTAAGTAATTTGTCTATTTTAAAAATATAAATATAAACTAATTTATTTTTGTGAAAATAAATACATCATAACTTTTACAGAAAAAGTATAAAATGTTCAACATAACAACATATGTTATCTTCAAGTTTCCCATGGTAAGAAATTAAGTGATATTGGATAGAGTGAATGTTATGTGTGAGTTTGATGCAAGGTGATAGGAATTTATATATTGACTTTTAAAAAATATTTTTAAGATTTTTGAGTTTGGTTCGGGTTAATGTTTAATTTGAAATATGAGCTTTATGTTTAGTCTCTAGTTATGATGTAAGGGAGAAGCGCTAGACAATTTTTAAATAGACACTTTGAACCTGCTCTTTCTAAATAAGCGGTACCGAATATATTTTTCTATTCTTATGTTACATCACTATTATTATGAAAACATTTATATTATTTAAAACTTATTTTTATAATATAATATTTAGATTTTAGGAGATAGAGTTCAATGCAAGTTAAAATAGAACAAAGAATCTTGTTGAACATTTTATTAATATTTTAAACACATCACTTTAGTATACATAATAAACAAATGCGCACTTATATAATAGATATGTAAAAACCTAGTGAGAGTATTAAATTAAACAGAAAGCTAGCTCTATCATAAATGCTAGAACTATCCTATTTTGTTATTCTCTTTAACACAAGCATATAGCAATACTATATATTAATTTTGTTGATGATTCAACATTCATAACATTTGACATCACTTGATACTGCAAAAAATATATATATATATAATTGGAAGAAATACTATTAATTTTTATATAATAAAAAGTCATCACAACAATTAATGTATAAACATTATAAATAGATATTTTTATTTGTCTTCATTTGAAATCACATATAAAAGTGAATAATTTTCTCTTGCATGCAACCACTTTTTGTCTATTCCATATTTAATGATCAAATTTAGTGTTGTTTGTTTTTCTCTGTCTAAGTAATTTGTCTATTTTAAAAATATAAATATAAACTAATTTATTTTTGTGAAAATAAATAAATCATAACTTTTACTGAAAAAGTATAAAATGTTCAACATAACAACATATGTTATCTTGAAGTTTCCCATGGTAAGAAATTAAGTGATATTGGATAGAGTGAATGTTATGTGTGAGTTTGATGCAAGGTGGTAGGAATTTATATAGTGACTTTTAAAAAATATTTTTAACATTTTTGAGTTTGGTTGCGGTTAATGTTTAATTTGAAATGTGAGCTTTATGTTTAGTCTCTAGTTATGATGTAAGGGAGAAGCGCTAGACAATTTTTAAATAGACACTTTGAAGCTGCTCTTTCTAAACAAGCGGTACCGAATATATTGTTTTATTCTTATGTTACATCACTATTATTATGAAAACATTTATATTATTTAAAACTTATTTTTATAATATAATATTTAGATTTTAGGAGATAGAGTTTAATGCAAGTTAAAATAGAACAAAGAATCTTGTTGAACATTTTATTAATATTTTAAACACATCACTTTAGTATACATAATAAACAAATGCGCACTTATATAATAGATATGTAAAAACCTAGTGAGAGTATTAAATTAAACAGAAAGCTAGCTCTATCATAAATGCTAGAACTATCCTATTTTGTTATTCTCTTTAACACAAGCATATAGCAATACTATATATTAATTTTGTTGATGATTCAACATTCATAACATTTGACATCACTTGATACTGCAAAATATATATATATATAATAGGAAGAAATACTATTAATTTTTATATAATAAAAAGTCATCACAACAATTAATGTTTAAACATTATAAATAGATATTTTTATTTGTCTTCATTTGAAATCACATATAAAAGTAAATAATTTTCTCATGCATGCAACCACTTTTTGTCTGTTCCATATTATTGATCAAATTTAGTATTGTTTGTTTTTCTCTGTCTAAGTAATTTGTCTATTTTAAAAATATAAATATAAACTAATTTATTTTTGTGAAAATAAATACATCATAAGTTTTACTGAAAAAGTATAAAATATTCAACATAACAACATATGTTATCTTGAAGTTTCCCATGGTAAGAAATTAAGTGATATTGGATAGAGTGAATGTTATGTGTGAATTTGATGCAAGGTGATAGGAATTTATATATTGACTTTTAAAAAATATTTTTAAGATTTTTGAGTTTGGTTGTGGTTAATGTTTAATTTGAAATATGAGCTTTATGTTTAGTCTCTAGTTATGATGTAAGGGAGAAGCGCTAGACAATTTTTAAATAGACACTTTGAACCTGATCTTTCTAAATAAGCGGTATCGAATATATTGTTCTATTCTTATGTTACATCACTATTATTATGAAAACATTTATATTATTTAAAACAGATTTTTATAATATAATATTTAGATTTTAGGAGATAGAGTTCAATGCAAGTTAAAATAGAACAAAGAATCTTGTTGAACATTTTATTAATATTTTAAACACATCACTTTAGTATAGATAATAACCAAATGCGCACTTATATAATAGATATGTAAAAACCTAGTGAGAGTATTAAATTAAACAGAAAGCTAGGTCTATCATAAATGCTAGAACTATCCTATATTGTTATTCTCTTTAACACTAGCATATAGCAATACTATATATTATTTTTGTTGAAGATTCAACATTCATAACATTTGACATCACTTGATACTGCAAAAAATATATATATAATTGGAAGAAATACTATTAATTTTTATATAATAAAAAGTCATCACAACAATTAATGTATAAACATTATAAATAGATATTTTTATGTGTCTTCATTTGAAATCACATATAAAAGTGAATAATTTTCTCATGCATGCAACCACTTTTTGTCTATTCCATATTATTGATCAAATTTAGTATTGTTTGTTTTTCTCTGTCTAAGTAATTTGTCTATTTTAAAAATATAAATATAAACTAATTTATTTTTGTGAAAATAAATACATCATAACTTTTACAGAAAAAGTATAAAATGTTCAACATAACAACATATGTTATCTTCAAGTTTCCCATGGTAAGAAATTAAGTGATATTGGATAGAGTGAATGTTATGTGTGAGTTTGATGCAAGGTGATAGGAATTTATATATTGACTTTTAAAAAATATTTTTAAGATTTTTGAGTTTGGTTCGGGTTAATGTTTAATTTGAAATATGAGCTTTATGTTTAGTCTCTAGTTATGATGTAAGGGAGAAGCGCTAGACAATTTTTAAATAGACACTTTGAACCTGCTCTTTCTAAATAAGCGGTACCGAATATATTGTTCTATTCTTATGTTACATCACTATTATTATGAAAACATTTATATTATTTAAAACTTATTTTTATAATATAATATTTAGATTTTAGGAGATAGAGTTCAATGCAAGTTAAAATAGAACAAAGAATCTTGTTGAACATTTTATTAATATTTTAAACACATCACTTTAGTATACATAATAAACAAATGCGCACTTATATAATAGATATGTAAAAACCTAGTGAGAGTATTAAATTAAACAGAAAGCTAGCTCTATCATAAATGCTAGAACTATCCTATTTTGTTATTCTCTTTAACACAAGCATATAGCAATACTATATATTAATTTTGTTGATGATTCAACATTCATAACATTTGACATCACTTGATACTGCAAAAAATATATATATATAATTGGAAGAAATACTATTAATTTTTATATAATAAAAAGTCATCACAACAATTAATGTTTAAACATTATAAATAGATTTTTTTATTTGTCTTCATTTGAAATCACATATAAAAGTGAATAATTTTCTCATGCATGCAACCACTTTTTGTCTGTTCCATATTATTGATCAAATTTAGTATTGTTTGTTTTTCTCTGTCTAAGTAATTTGTCTATTTTAAAAATATAAATATAAACTAATTTATTTTTGTGAAAATAAATACATCATAACTTTTACTGAAAAAGTATAAAATGTTCAACATAACAACATATGTTATCTTCAAGTTTCCCATGGTAAGAAATTAAGTGATATTGGATAGAGTGAATGTTATGTGTGAATTTGATGCAAGGTGATAGGAATTTATATATTGACTTTTAAAAAATATTTTTAAGATTTTTGAGTTTGGTTCGGGTTAATGTTTAATTTGAAATATGAGCTTTATGTTTAGTCTCTAGTTATGATGTAAGGGAGAAGCGCTAGACAATTTTTAAATAGACACTTTGAACCTGCTCTTTCTAAATAAGCGGTACCGAATATATTGTTCTATTCTTATGTTACATCACTATTATTATGAAAACATTTATATTATTTAAAACTTATTTTTATAATATAATATTTAGATTTTAGGAGATAGAGTTCAATGCAAGTTAAAATAGAACAAAGAATCTTGTTGAACATTTTATTAATATTTTAAACACATCACTTTAGTATACATAATAAACAAATGCGCACTTATATAATAGATATGTAAAAACCTAGTGAGAGTATTAAATTAAACAGAAAGCTAGCTCTATCATAAATGCTAGAACTATCCTATTTTGTTATTCTCTTTAACACAAGCATATAGCAATACTATATATTAATTTTGTTGATGATTCAACATTCATAACATTTGACATCACTTGATACTGCAAAAAATATATATATATAATTGGAAGAAATACTATTAATTTTTATATAATAAAAAGTCATCACAACAATTAATGTTTAAACATTATAAATAGATTTTTTTATTTGTCTTCATTTGAAATCACATATAAAAGTGAATAATTTTCTCATGCATGCAACCACTTTTTGTCTGTTCCATATTATTGATCAAATTTAGTATTGTTTGTTTTTCTCTGTCTAAGTAATTTGTCTATTTTAAAAATATAAATATAAACTAATTTATTTTTGTGAAAATAAATACATCATAACTTTTACTGAAAAAGTATAAAATGTTCAACATAACAACATATGTTATCTTCAAGTTTCCCATGGTAAGAAATTAAGTGATATTGGATAGAGTGAATGTTATGTGTGAATTTGATGCAAGGTGATAGGAATTTATATATTGACTTTTAAAAAATATTTTTAAGGTTTTTGAGTTTGGTTGTGGTTAATGTTTAATTTGAAATATGAGCTTTATGTTTAGTCTCTAGTTATGATGTAAGGGAGAAGCGCTAGACAATTTTTAAATAGACACTTTGAACCTGATCTTTTTAAATAAGCGGTACCGAATATATTGTTCTATTCTTATGTTACATCACTATTATTATGAAAACATTTATATTATTTAAAACTGATTTTTATAATATAATATTTAGATTTTAGGAGATAGAGTTCAATGCAAGTTAAAATAGAACAAAGAATCTTGTTGAACATTTTACTAATATTTTAAACACATCACTTTAGTATACATAATAAACAAATGCGCACTTATATAATAGATATGTAAAAACCTAGTGAGAGTATTAAATTAAACAGAAAGCTAGCTCTATCATAAATGCTAGAACTATCCTATTTTGTTATTCTCTTTAACACAAGCATATAGCAATACTATATATTATTTTTGTTGATGATTCAACATTCATAACATTTGACATCACTTGATACTGCAAAAAATATATATATAATTGGAAGAAATACTATTAATTTTTATATAATAAAAAGTCATCACAACAATTAATGTATAAACATTATAAATAGATATTTTTATTTGTCTTCATTTGAAATCACATATAAAAGTGAATAATTTTCTCATGCATGCAACCACTTTTTGTCTATTCCATATTATTGATCAAATTTAGTATTGTTTGTTTTTCTCTGTCTAAGTAATTTGTCTATTTTAAAAATATAAATATAAACTAATTTATTTTTGTGAAAATAAATACATCATAACTTTTACAGAAAAAGTATAAAATGTTCAACATAACAACATATGTTATCTTCAAGTTTCCCATGGTAAGAAATTAAGTGATATTGGATAGAGTGAATGTTATGTGTGAGTTTGATGCAAGGTGATAGGAATTTATATATTGACTTTTAAAAAATATTTTTAAGATTTTTGAGTTTGGTTGTGGTTAATGTTTAATTTGAAATATGAGCTTTATGTTTAGTCTCTAGTTATGATGTAAGGGAGAAGCGCTAGACAATTTTTAAATAGACACTTTGAACCTGCTCTTTCTAAATAAGCGGTACCGAATATATTGTTCTATTCTTATGTTACATCACTATTATTATGAAAACATTTATATTATTTAAAACTGATTTTTATAATATAATATTTAGATTTTAGGAGATAGAGTTCAATGCAAGTTAAAATAGAACAAAGAATCTTGTTGAACATTTTATTAATATTTTAAACACATCACTTTAGTATACATAATAAACAAATGCGCACTTATATAATAGATATGTAAAAACCTAGTGAGAGTATTAAATTAAACAGAAAGCTAGCTCTATCATAAATGCTAGAACTATCCTATTTTTTTATTCTCTTTAACACAAGCATATAGCAATACTATATATTATTTTTGTTGATGATTCAACATTCATAACATTTGACATCACTTGATACTGCAAAAAATATATATATAATTGGAAGAAATACTATTAATTTTTATATAATAAAAAGTCATCACAACAATTAATGTATAAACGTTATAAATAGATATTTTTATTTGTCTTCATTTGAAATCACATATAAAAGTGAATAATTTTCTCATGCATGCAACCACTTTTTGTCTATTCCATATTATTGATCAAATTTAGTATTGTTTGTTTTTCTCTGTCTAAGTAATTTTTCCATTTTAAAAATATAAATATAAACTAATTTATTTTTGTGAAAATAAATACATCATAACTTTTACTGAAAAAGTATAAAATGTTCAACATAACAACATATGTTATCTTGAAGTTTCCCATGGTAAGAAATTAAGTTATATTGGATAGAGTGAATGTTATGTGTGAGTTCGATGCAAGGTGGTAGGAATTTATATAGTGACTATTAAAAAATATTTTTAAGGTTTTTGAGTTTGGTTGTGGTTAATGTTTAATTTGAAATATGAGCTTTATGTTTAGTCTCTAGTTATGAGGTAAGGGAGAAGCGCTAGACAATTTTTAAATAGACACTTTGAACCTGCTCTTTCTAAATAAGCGGTACCGAATATATTGTTCTATTCTTATGTTACATCACTATTATTATGAAAACATTTATATTATTCAAAACTGATTTTTATAATATAATATTTAGATTTTAGGTTATAGAGTTCAATGCAAGTTAAAATAGAACAAAGAATCTTGTTGAACATTTTATTAATATTTTAAACACATCACTTTAGTATACATAATAAACAAATGCGCACTTATATAATAGATATGTAAAAACCAAGTGATAGTATTAAATTAAACAGAAAGCTAGCTCTATCATAAATGCTAGAACTATCCTATTTTGTTATTCTCTTTAACACTAGCATATAGCAATACTATATATTATTTTTGTTGAAGATTCAACATTCATAACATTTGACATCACTTGATACTGCAAAAAATATATATATAATTGGAAGAAATACTATTAATTTTTATATAATAAAAAGTCATCACAACAATTAATGTATAAACATTATAAATAGATATTTTTATTTGTCTTCATTTGAAATCACATATAAAAGTGAATAATTTTCTCTTGCATGCAACCACTTTTTGTCTATTCCATATTATTGATCAAATTTAGTATTGTTTGTTTTTCTCTGTCTAAGTAATTTTTCTATTTTAAAAATATAAATATAAACTAATTTATTTTTTTGAAAATAAATACATCATAACTTTTACTGAAAAAGTATAAAATGTTCAACATAACAACATATGTTATCTTGAAGTTTCCCATGGTAAGAAATTAAGTGATATTGGATAGAGTGAATGTTATGTGTGAGTTCGATGCAAGGTGGTAGGAATTTATATAGTGACTATTAAAAAATATTTTTAAGGTTTTTGAGTTTGGTTGTGGTTAATGTTTAATTTAAAATATGAGCTTTATGTTTAGTCTCTAGTTATGAGGTAAGGGAGAAGCGCTAGACAATTTTTAAATAGACACTTTGAACCTGCTGTTTCTAAATAAGCGGTACCGAATATATTGTTTTATTCTTATGTTAAATCACTATTATTATGAAAACATTTATATTATTTAAAACTGATTTTTATAATATAATATTTAGATTTTAGGAGATAGAGTTCAATGCAAGTTAAAATAGAACAAAGAATCTTGTTGAACATTTTATTAATATTTTAAACACATCACTTTAGTATACATAATAAACAAATGCGCACTTATATAATAGATATGTAAAAACCTAGTGATAGTATTAAATTAAACATAAAGCTAGCTCTATCATAAATGCTAGAACTATCCTATTTTGTTATTATCTTTAACACTAGCATATAGCAATACTATATATTATTTTTGTTGATGATTCAACATTCATAACATTTGACATCACTTGATACTGCAAAAAATATATATATAATTGGAAGAAATACTATTAATTTTTATATAATAAAAAGTCATCACAACAATTAATGTATAAACGTTATAAATAGATATTTTTATTTGTCTTCATTTGAAATCACATATAAAAGTGAATAATTTTCTCATGCATGCAACCACTTTTTGTCTATTCCATATTATTGATCAAATTTAGTATTGTTTGTTTTTCTCTGTCTAAGTAATTTTTCCATTTTAAAAATATAAATATAAACTAATTTATTTTTTTAAAAATAAATACATCATAACTTTTACTGAAAAAGTATAAAATGTTCAACATAACAACATATGTTATCTTGAAGTTTCCCATGGTAAGAAATTAAGTTATATTGGATAGAGTGAATGTTATGTGTGAGTTCGATGCAAGGTGGTAGGAATTTATATAGTGACTATTAAAAAATATTTTTAAGGTTTTTGAGTTTGGTTGTGGTTAATGTTTAATTTGAAATATGAGCTTTATGTTTAGTCTCTAGTTATGAGGTAAGGGAGAAGCGCTAGACAATTTTTAAATAGACACTTTGAACCTGCTCTTTCTAAATAAGCGGTACCGAATATATTGTTCTATTCTTATGTTACATCACTATTATTATGAAAACATTTATATTATTCAAAACTGATTTTTATAATATAATATTTAGATTTTAGGTTATAGAGTTCAATGCAAGTTAAAATAGAACAAAGAATCTTGTTGAACATTTTATTAATATTTTAAACACATCACTTTAGTATACATAATAAACAAATGCGCACTTATATAATAGATATGTAAAAACCAAGTGATAGTATTAAATTAAACAGAAAGCTAGCTCTATCATAAATGCTAGAACTATCCTATTTTGTTATTCTCTTTAACACTAGCATATAGCAATACTATATATTATTTTTGTTGAAGATTCAACATTCATAACATTTGACATCACTTGATACTGCAAAAAATATATATATAATTGGAAGAAATACTATTAATTTTTATATAATAAAAAGTCATCACAATAATTAATGTATAAACATTATAAATAGATATTTTTATTTGTCTTCATTTGAAATCAGATATAAAAGTGAATAATTTTCTCTTGCATGCAACCACTTTTTGTCTATTCCATATTATTGATCAAATTTAGTATTGTTTGTTTTTCTCTGTCTAAGTAATTTTTCTATTTTAAAAATATAAATATAAACTAATTTATTTTTTTGAAAATAAATACATCATAACTTTTACTGAAAAAGTATAAAATGTTCAACATAACAACATATGTTATCTTGAAGTTTCCCATGGTAAGAAATTAAGTGATATTGGATAGAGTGAATGTTATGTGTGAGTTCGATGCAAGGTGGTAGGAATTTATATAGTGACTATTAAAAAATATTTTTAAGGTTTTTGAGTTTGGTTGTGGTTAATGTTTTAATTTAAAATATGAGCTTTATGTTTAGTCTCTAGTTATGAGGTAAGGGAGAAGCGCTAGACAATTTTTAAATAGACACTTTGAACCTGTTCTTTCTAAATAAGCGGTACCGAATATATTGTTCTATTCTTATGTTACATCACTATTATTATGAAAACATTTATATTATTTAAAACTTATTTTTATAATATAATATTTAGATTTTAGGAGATAGAGTTCAATGCAAGTTAAAATAGAACAAAGAATCTTGTTGAACATTTTATTAATATTTTAAACACATCACTTTAGTATACATAATAAACAAATGCGCACTTATATAATAGATATGTAAAAACCTTGTGATAGTATTAAATTAAACAGAAAGCTAGCTCTATCATAAATGCTAGAACTATCCTATTTTGTTATTCTCTTTAACACTAGCATATAGCAATACTATATATTATTTTTGTTGATGATTCAACATTCATAACATTTGACATCACTTAATACTGCAAAAAATATATATATAATTGGAAGAAATACTATTAATTTTTATATAATAAAAAGTCATCACAACAATTAATGTATAAACGTTATAAATAGATATTTTTATTTGTCTTCATTTGAAATCACATATAAAAGTGAATAATTTTCTCATGCATGCAACCACTTTTTGTCTATTCCATATTATTGATCAAATTTAGTATTGTTTGTTTTTCTCTGTCTAAGTAATTTTTCCATTTTAAAAATATAAATATAAACTAATTTATTTTTTTAAAAATAAATACATCATAACTTTTACTGAAAAAGTATAAAATGTTCAACATAACAACATATGTTATCTTGAAGTTTCCCATGGTAAGAAATTAAGTTATATTGGATAGAGTGAATGTTATGTGTGAGTTCGATGCAAGGTGGTAGGAATTTATATAGTGACTATTAAAAAATATTTTTAAGGTTTTTGAGTTTGGTTGTGGTTAATGTTTAATTTGAAATATGAGCTTTATGTTTAGTCTCTAGTTATGAGGTAAGGGAGAAGCGCTAGACAATTTTTAAATAGACACTTTGAACCTGCTCTTTCTAAATAAGCGGTACCGAATATATTGTTCTATTCTTATGTTACATCACTATTATTATGAAAACATTTATATTATTCAAAACTGATTTTTATAATATAATATTTAGATTTTAGGTTATAGAGTTCAATGCAAGTTAAAATAGAACAAAGAATCTTGTTGAACATTTTATTAATATTTTAAACACATCACTTTAGTATACATAATAAACAAATGCGCACTTATATAATAGATATGTAAAAACCAAGTGATAGTATTAAATTAAACAGAAAGCTAGCTCTATCATAAATGCTAGAACTATCCTATTTTGTTATTCTCTTTAACACTAGCATATAGCAATACTATATATTATTTTTGTTGAAGATTCAACATTCATAACATTTGACATCACTTGATACTGCAAAAAATATATATATAATTGGAAGAAATACTATTAATTTTTATATAATAAAAAGTCATCACAATAATTAATGTATAAACATTATAAATAGATATTTTTATTTGTCTTCATTTGAAATCAGATATAAAAGTGAATAATTTTCTCTTGCATGCAACCACTTTTTGTCTATTCCATATTATTGATCAAATTTAGTATTGTTTGTTTTTCTCTGTCTAAGTAATTTTTCTATTTTAAAAATATAAATATAAACTAATTTATTTTTTTGAAAATAAATACATCATAACTTTTACTGAAAAAGTATAAAATGTTCAACATAACAACATATGTTATCTTGAAGTTTCCCATGGTAAGAAATTAAGTGATATTGGATAGAGTGAATGTTATGTGTGAGTTCGATGCAAGGTGGTAGGAATTTATATAGTGACTATTAAAAAATATTTTTAAGGTTTTTGAGTTTGGTTGTGGTTAATGTTTTAATTTAAAATATGAGCTTTATGTTTAGTCTCTAGTTATGAGGTAAGGGAGAAGCGCTAGACAATTTTTAAATAGACACTTTGAACCTGTTCTTTCTAAATAAGCGGTACCGAATATATTGTTCTATTCTTATGTTACATCACTATTATTATGAAAACATTTATATTATTTAAAACTTATTTTTATAATATAATATTTAGATTTTAGGAGATAGAGTTCAATGCAAGTTAAAATAGAACAAAGAATCTTGTTGAACATTTTATTAATATTTTAAACACATCACTTTAGTATACATAATAAACAAATGCGCACTTATATAATAGATATGTAAAAACCTTGTGATAGTATTAAATTAAACAGAAAGCTAGCTCTATCATAAATGCTAGAACTATCCTATTTTGTTATTCTCTTTAACACTAGCATATAGCAATACTATATATTATTTTTGTTGATGATTCAACATTCATAACATTTGACATCACTTGATACTGCAAAAAATATATATATAATTGGAAGAAATACTATTAATTTTTATATAATAAAAAGTCATCACAACAATTAATGTATAAACGTTATAAATAGATATTTTTATTTGTCTTCATTTGAAATCACATATAAAAGTGAATAATTTTCTCATGCATGCAACCACTTTTTGTCTATTCCATATTATTGATCAAATTTAGTATTGTTTGTTTTTCTCTGTCTAAGTAATTTTTCCATTTTAAAAATATAAATATAAACTAATTTATTTTTTTAAAAATAAATACATCATAACTTTTACTGAAAAAGTATAAAATGTTCAACATAACAACATATGTTATCTTGAAGTTTCCCATGGTAAGAAATTAAGTTATATTGGATAGAGTGAATGTTATGTGTGAGTTCGATGCAAGGTGGTAGGAATTTATATAGTGACTATTAAAAAATATTTTTAAGGTTTTTGAGTTTGGTTGTGGTTAATGTTTAATTTGAAATATGAGCTTTATGTTTAGTCTCTAGTTATGAGGTAAGGGAGAAGCGCTAGACAATTTTTAAATAGACACTTTGAACCTGCTCTTTCTAAATAAGCGGTACCGAATATATTGTTCTATTCTTATGTTACATCACTATTATTATGAAAACATTTATATTATTCAAAACTGATTTTTATAATATAATATTTAGATTTTAGGTTATAGAGTTCAATGCAAGTTAAAATAGAACAAAGAATCTTGTTGAACATTTTATTAATATTTTAAACACATCACTTTAGTATACATAATAAACAAATGCGCACTTATATAATAGATATGTAAAAACCAAGTGATAGTATTAAATTAAACAGAAAGCTAGCTCTATCATAAATGCTAGAACTATCCTATTTTGTTATTCTCTTTAACACTAGCATATAGCAATACTATATATTATTTTTGTTGAAGATTCAACATTCATAACATTTGACATCACTTGATACTGCAAAAAATATATATATAATTGGAAGAAATACTATTAATTTTTATATAATAAAAAGTCATCACAATAATTAATGTATAAACATTATAAATAGATATTTTTATTTGTCTTCATTTGAAATCAGATATAAAAGTGAATAATTTTCTCTTGCATGCAACCACTTTTTGTCTATTCCATATTATTGATCAAATTTAGTATTGTTTGTTTTTCTCTGTCTAAGTAATTTTTCTATTTTAAAAATATAAATATAAACTAATTTATTTTTTTGAAAATAAATACATCATAACTTTTACTGAAAAAGTATAAAATGTTCAACATAACAACATATGTTATCTTGAAGTTTCCCATGGTAAGAAATTAAGTGATATTGGATAGAGTGAATGTTATGTGTGAGTTCGATGCAAGGTGGTAGGAATTTATATAGTGACTATTAAAAAATATTTTTAAGGTTTTTGAGTTTGGTTGTGGTTAATGTTTTAATTTAAAATATGAGCTTTATGTTTAGTCTCTAGTTATGAGGTAAGGGAGAAGCGCTAGACAATTTTTAAATAGACACTTTGAACCTGTTCTTTCTAAATAAGCGGTACCGAATATATTGTTCTATTCTTATGTTACATCACTATTATTATGAAAACATTTATATTATTTAAAACTTATTTTTATAATATAATATTTAGATTTTAGGAGATAGAGTTCAATGCAAGTTAAAATAGAACAAAGAATCTTGTTGAACATTTTATTAATATTTTAAACACATCACTTTAGTATACATAATAAACAAATGCGCACTTATATAATAGATATGTAAAAACCTTGTGATAGTATTAAATTAAACAGAAAGCTAGCTCTATCATAAATGCTAGAACTATCCTATTTTGTTATTCTCTTTAACACTAGCATATAGCAATACTATATATTATTTTTGTTGATGATTCAACATTCATAACATTTGACATCACTTGATACTGCAAAAAATATATATATAATTGGAAGAAATACTATTAATTTTTATATAATAAAAAGTCATCACAACAATTAATGTATAAACGTTATAAATAGATATTTTTATTTGTCTTCATTTGAAATCACATATAAAAGTGAATAATTTTCTCTTGCATGCAACCACTTTTTGTCTATTCCATATTATTGATCAAATTTAGTATTGTTTGTTTTTCTATGTCTAAGTAATTTTTCTATTTTAAAAATATAAATATAAACTAATTTATTTTTTTAAAAATAAATACATCATAACTTTTAGTGAAAAAGTATAAAATGTTCAACATAACAACATATGTTATCTTGAAGTTTCCCATGGTAAGAAATTAAGTGATATTGGATAGAGTGAATGTTATGTGTGAGTTCGATGCAAGGTGGTAGGAATTTATATAGTGACTATTAAAAAATATTTTTAAGGTTTTTGAGTTTGGTTGTGGTTAATGTTTAATTTAAAATATGAGCTTTATGTTTAGTCTCTAGTTATGAGGTAAGGGAGAAGCGCTAGACAATTTTTAAATAGACACTTTGAACCTGCTCTTTCTAAATAAGCGGTACCGAATATATTGTTTTATTCTTATGTTAAATCACTATTATTATGAAAACATTTATATTATTTAAAACTGATTTTTATAATATAATATTTAGATTTTAGGAGATAGAGTTCAATGCAAGTTAAAATAGAACAAAGAATCTTGTTGAACATTTTATTAATATTTTAAACACATCACTTTAGTATACATAATAAACAAATGCGCACTTATATAATAGATATGTAAAAACCTAGTGATAGTATTAAATTAAACAGAAAGCTAGCTCCATCATAAATGCTAGAACTATCCTATTTTGTTATTCTCTTTAACACTAGCATATAGCAATACTATATATTATTTTTGTTGATGATTCAACATTCATAACATTTGACATCACTTGATACTGCAAAAAATATATATATAATTGGAAGAAATACTATTAATTTTTATATAATAAAAAGTCATCACAACAATTAATGTATAAACGTTATAAATAGATATTTTTATTTGTCTTCATTTGAAATCACATATAAAAGTGAATAATTTTCTCATGCATGCAACCACTTTTTGTCTATTCCATATTATTGATCAAATTTAGTATTGTTTGTTTTTCTATGTCTAAGTAATTTGTCTATTTTAAGAATATAAATATAAACTAATTTATTTTTGTGAAAATAAATACATCATAACTTTTACTGAAAAAGTATAAAATGTTCAACATAACAACATATGTTATCTTGAAGTTTCCCATGGTATGAAATTAAGTGATATTGGATAGAGTGAATGTTATGTGTGAGTTCGATGCAAGGTGGTAGGAATTTATATAGTGACTATTAAAAAATATTTTTAAGGTTTTTGAGTGTGGTTGTGGTTAATGTTTAATTTAAAATATGAGCTTTATGTTTAGTCTCTAGTTATGAGGTAAGGGAGAAGCGCTAGACAATTTTTAAATAGACACTTTGAACCTGCTCTTTCTAAATAAGCGGTACCGAATATATTGTTTTATTCTTATGTTAAATCACTATTATTATGAAAACATTTATATTATTTAAAACTGATTTTTATAATATAATATTTAGATTTTAGGAGATAGAGTTCAATGCAAGTTAAAATAGAACAAAGAATCTTGTTGAACATTTTATTAATATTTTAAACACATCACTTTAGTATACATAATAAACAAATGCGCACTTATATAATAGATATGTAAAAACCTAGTGATAGTATTAAATTAAACAGAAAGCTAGCTCTATCATAAATGCTAGAACTATCCTATTTTGTTATTCTCTTTAACACTAGCATATAGCAATACTATATTTTATTTTTGTTGATGATTCAACATTCATAACATTTGACATCACTTGATACTGCAAAAAATATATATATAATTGGAAGAAATACTATTAATTTTTATATAATAAAAAGTCATCACAACAATTAATGTATAAACGTTATAAATAGATATTTTTATTTGTCTTCATTTGAAATCACATATAAAAGTGAATAATTTTCTCATGCATGCAACCACTTTTTGTCTATTCCATATTATTGATCAAATTTAGTATTGTTTGTTTTTCTATGTCTAAGTAATTTGTCTATTTTAAGAATATAAATATAAACTAATTTATTTTTGTGAAAATAAATACATCATAACTTTTACTGAAAAAGTATAAAATGTTCAACATAACAACATATGTTATCTTGAAGTTTCCCATGGTAAGAAATTAAGTGATATTGGATAGAGTGAATGTTATGTGTGAGTTCGATGCAAGGTGGTAGGAATTTATATAGTGACTATTAAAAAATATTTTTAAGGTTTTTGAGTTTGGTTGTGGTTAATGTTTAATTTAAAATATGAGCTTTATGTTTAGTCTCTAGTTATGAGGTAAGGGAGAAGCGCTAGACAATTTTTAAATAGACACTTTGAACCTGTTCTTTCTAAATAAGCGGTACCGAATATATTGTTCTATTCTTATGTTACATCACTATTATTATGAAAACATGTATATTATTTAAAACTGATTTTTATAATATAATATTTAGATTTTAGGAGATAGAGTTCAATGCAAGTTAAAATAGAACAAAGAATCTTGTTGAACATTTTATTAATATTTTAAACACATCACTTTAGTATACATAATAAACAAATGCGCACTTATATAATAGATATGTAAAAACCTAGTGATAGTATCAAATTAAACAGAAAGCTAGCTCTATCATAAATGCTAGAACTATCCTATTTTGTTATTCTCTTTAACACTAGCATATAGCAATACTATATATTATTTTTGTTGAAGATTCAACATTCATAACATTTGACATCACTTGATACTGCAAAAAATATATATATAATTGGAAGAAATACTATTAATTTTTATATAATAAAAAGTCATCACAACAATTAATGTATAAACGTTATAAATAGATATTTTTATTTGTCTTCATTTGAAATCACATATAAAAGTGAATAATTTTCTCTTGCATGCAACCACTTTTTGTCTATTCCATATTATTGATCAAATTTAGTATTGTTTGTTTTTCTATGTCTAAGTAATTTTTCTATTTTAAAAATATAAATATAAACTAATTTATTTTTTTAATAATAAATACATCATAACTTTTACTGAAAAAGTATAAAATGTTCAACATAACAACATATGTTATCTTGAAGTTTCCCATGGTAAGAAATTAGGTGATATTGGATAGAGTGAATGTTATGTGTGAGTTCGATGCAAGGTGGTAGGAATTTATATAGTGACTATTAAAAAATATTTTTAAGGTTTTTGAGTTTGGTTGTGGTTAATGTTTAATTTAAAATATGAGCTTTATGTTTAGTCTCTAGTTATGAGGTAAGGGAGAAGCGCTAGACAATTTTTAAATAGACACTTTGAACCTGCTCTTTCTAAATAAGCGGTACCGAATATATTGTTTTATTCTTTTGTTAAATCACTATTTTTATGAAAACATTTATATTATTTAAAACTTATTTTTATAATATAATATTTAGATTTTAGGAGATAGAGTTCAATGCAAGTTAAAATAGAACAAAGAATCTTGTTGAACATTTTATTAATATTTTAAACACATCACTTTAGTATACATAATAAACAAATGCGCACTTATATAATAGATATGTAAAAACCTAGTGATAGTATTAAATTAAACAGAAAGCTAGCTCTATCATAAATGCTAGAACTATCCTATTTTGTTATTCTCTTTAACACTAGCATATAGCAATACTATATATTATTTTTGTTGATGATTCAACATTCATAACATTTGACATCACTTGATACTGCAAAAAATATATATATAATTGGAAGAAATACTATTAATTTTTATATAATAAAAAGTCATCACAACAATTAATGTATAAACGTTATAAATAGATATTTTTATTTGTCTTCATTTGAAATCAAATATAAAAGTGAATAATTTTCTCTTGCATGCAACCACTTTTTGTCTATTCCACATTATTGATCAAATTTAGTATTGTTTGTTTTTCTCTGTCTAAGTAAATTTTCTATTTTAAAAATATAAATATAAACTAATTTATTTTTGTGAAAATAAATACATCATAACTTTTACTGAAAAAGTATAAAATGTTCAACATAACAACATATGTTATCTTGAAGTTTCCCATGGTAAGAAATTAAGTGATATTGGATAGAGTGAATGTTATGTGTGAGTTCGATGCAAGGTGGTAGGAATTTATATAGTGACTATTAAAAAATATTTTTAAGGTTTTTGAGTTTGGTTGTGGTTAATGTTTAATTTAAAATATGAGCTTTATGTTTAGTCTCTAGTTATGAGGTAAGGGAGAAGCGCTAGACAATTTTTAAATAGACACTTTGAACCTGCTCTTTCTAAATAAGCGGTACCGAATATATTGTTCTATTCTTATGTTACATCACTATTATTATGAAAACATGTATATTATTTAAAACTGATTTTTATAATATAATATTTAGATTTTAGGAGATAGAGTTCAATGCAAGTTAAAATAGAACAAAGAATCTTGTTGAACATTTTATTAATATTTTAAACACATCACTTTAGTATACATAATAAACAAATGCGCACTTATATAATAGATATGTAAAAACCTAGTGATAGTATTAAATTAAACAGAAAGCTAGCTCTATCATAAATGCTAGAACTATCCTATTTTGTTATTCTCTTTAACACTAGCATATAGCAATACTATATATTATTTTTGTTGATGATTCAACATTCATAACATTTGACATCACTTGATACTGCAAAAAATATATATATAATTGGAAGAAATACTATTAATTTTTATATAATAAAATGTCATCATAACAATTAATGTATAAACGTTATAAATAGATATTTTTATTTGTCTTCATTTGAAATCACATATAAAAGTGAATAATTGTCTCTTGCATGCAACCACTTTTTGTCTATTCCATATTATTGATCAAATTTAGTATTGTTTGTTTTTCTCTGTCTAAGTAATTTGTCTATTTTAAGAATATAAATATAAACTAATTTATTTTTGTGAAAATAAATACATCATAACTTTTACTGAAAAAGTATAAAATGTTCATCATAACAACATATGTTATCTTGAAGTTTCCCATGGTAAGAAATTAAGTGATATTGGATAGAGTGAATGTTATGTGTGAGTTCGATGCAAGGTGGTAGGAATTTACATAGTGACTATTAAAAAATATTTTTTAGGTTTTTGAGTTTGGTTGTGGTTAATGTTTAATTTAAAATATGAGCTTTATGTTTAGTCTCTAGTTATGAGGTAAGGGAGAAGCGCTAGACAATTTTTAAATAGACACTTTGAACCTGCTCTTTCTAAATAAGCGGTACCGAATATATTGTTCTATTCTTATGTTAAATCACTACTATTATGAAAACATTTATATTATTTAAAACTGATTTTTATAATATAATATTTAGATTTTAGGAGATAGAGTTCAATGCAAGTTAAAATAGAATAAAGAATCTTGTTGAACATTTTATTAATATTTTAAACACATCACTTTAGTATACATAATAAACAAATGCGCACTTATATAATAGATATGTAAAAACCTAGTGATAGTATTAAATTAAACAGAAAGCTAGCTCTATCATAAATGCTAGAACTATCCTATTTTGTTATTCTCTTTAACACTAGCATATAGCAATACTATATATTATTTTTGTTGATGATTCAACATTCATAACATTTGACATCACTTGATATTGCAAAAAAAATATATATAATTGGAAGAAATACTATTAATTTTTATATAATAAAAAGTCATCACAACAATTAATGTATAAACATTATAAATAGATATTTTTATTTGTCTTCATTTGAAATCACATATAAAAGTGAATAATTTTCTCTTGCATGCAACCACTATTTGCCTATTCCATATTATTGATCAAATTTAGTATTGTTTGTTTTTCTCTGTCTAAGTAATTTGTCTATTTTAAGAATATAAATATAAACTAATTTATTTTTGTGAAAATAAATACATCATAACTTTTACTTAAAAAGTATAAAATGTTCAACATAACAACATATGTTATCTTGAAGTTTCCCATGGTAAGAAATTAAGTGATATTGGATAGAGTGAATGTTATGTGTGAGTTCGATGCAAGGTGGTAGGAATTTATATAGTGACTATTAAAAAATATTTTTAAGGTTTTTGAGTTTGGTTGTGGTTAATGTTTAATTTAAAATATGAGCTTTATGTTTAGTCTCTAGTTATGAGGTAAGGGAGAAGCGCTAGACCATTTTTAAATAGACACTTTGAACCTGCTCTTTCTAAATAAGCGGTACCGAATATATTGTTCTATTCTTATGTTACATCACTATTATTATGAAAACATTTATATTATTTAAAACTGATTTTTATAATATAATATTTAGATTTTAGGAGATAGAGTTCAATGCAAGTTAAAATAGAACAAAGAATCTTGTTGAACATTTTATTAATATTTTAAACACATCACTTTAGTATACATAATAAACAAATGCGCACTTATATAATAGATATGTAAAAACCTAGTGATAGTATTAAATTAAACAGAAAGCTAGCTCTATCATAAATGCTAGAACTATCCTATTTTGTTATTCTCTTTAACACTAGCATATAGCAATACTATATATTATTTTTGTTGAAGATTCAACATTCATAACATTTGACATCACTTGATACTGCAAAAAATATATATATAATTGGAAGAAATACTATTAATTTTTATATAATAAAATGTCATCATAACAATTAATGTATAAACGTTATAAATAGATATTTTTATTTGTCTTCATTTGAAATCACATATAAAAGTGAATAATTGTCTCTTGCATGCAACCACTTTTTGTCTATTCCATATTATTGATCAAATTTAGTATTGTTTGTTTTTCTCTGTCTAAGTAATTTGTCTATTTTAAGAATATAAATATAAACTAATTTATTTTTGTGAAAATAAATACATCATAACTTTTACTGAAAAAGTATAAAATGTTCAACATAACAACATATGTTATCTTGAAGTTTCCCATGGTAAGAAATTAAGTGATATTGGATAGAGTGAATGTTATGTGTGAGTTCGATGCAAGGTGGTAGGAATTTATATAGTGACTATTAAAAAATATTTTTTAGGTTTTTGAGTTTGGTTGTGGTTAATGTTTAATTTAAAATATGAGCTTTATGTTTAGTCTCTAGTTATGAGGTAAGGGAGAAGCGCTAGACAATTTTTAAATAGACACTTTGAACCTGCTCTTTCTAAATAAGCGGTACCGAATATATTGTTCTATTCTTATGTTAAATCACTACTATTATGAAAACATTTATATTATTTAAAACTGATTTTTATAATATAATATTTAGATTTTAGGAGATAGAGTTCAATGCAAGTTAAAATAGAATAAAGAATCTTGTTGAACATTTTATTAATATTTTAAACACATCACTTTAGTATACATAATAAACAAATGCGCACTTATATAATAGATATGTAAAAACCTAGTGATAGTATTAAATTAAACAGAAAGCTAGCTCTATCATAAATGCTAGAACTATCCTATTTTGTTATTCTCTTTAACACTAGCATATAGCAATACTATATATTATTTTTGTTGATGATTCAACATTCATAACATTTGACATCACTTGATACTGCAAAAAAAATATATATAATTGGAAGAAATACTATTAATTTTTATATAATAAAAAGTCATCACAACAATTAATGTATAAACATTATAAATAGATATTTTTATTTGTCTTCATTTGAAATCACATATAAAAGTGAATAATTTTCTCATGCATGCAACCACTTTTTGTCTATTCCATATTATTGATCAAATTTAGTATTGTTTGTTTTTCTCTGTCTAAGTAATTTGTCTATTTTAAGAATATAAATATAAACTAATTTATTTTTGTGAAAATAAATACATCATAACTTTTACTGAAAAAGTATAAAATGTTCAACATAACAACATATGTTATCTTGAAGTTTCCCATGGTAAGAAATTAAGTGATATTGGATAGAGTGAATGTTATGTGTGAGTTCGATGCAAGGTGGTAGGAATATATATAGTGACTATTAAAAAATATTTTTAAGGTTTTTGAGTTTGGTTGTGGTTAATGTTTAATTTAAAATATGAGCTTTATGTTTAGTCTCTAGTTATGAGGTAAGGGAGAAGCGCTAGACAATTTTTAAATAGACACTTTGAAGCTGCTCTTTCTAAATAAGCGGTACCGAATATATTGTTCTATTCTTATGTTACATCACTATTATTATTAAAACATTTATATTATTTAAAACTGATTTTTATAATATAATATTTAGATTTTAGGAGATAGAGTTCAATGCAAGTTAAAATAGAACAAAGAATCTTGTTGAACATTTTATTAATATTTTAAACACATCACTTTAGTATACATAATAAACAAATGCGCACTTATATAATAGATATGTAAAAACCTAGTGATAGTATTAAATTAAACAGAAAGCTAGCTATATCATAAATGCTAGAACTATCCTATTTTGTTATTCTCTTTAACACTAGCATATAGCAATACTATATATTATTTTTGTTGATGATTCAACATTCATAACATTTGACATCACTTGATACTGCAAAAAATATATATATATAATTGGAAGAAATACTATTAATTTTTATATAATAAAAAGTCATCACAACAATTAATGTATAAACATTATAAATAGATATTTTTATTTGTCTTCATTTGAAATCACATATAAAAGTGAATAATTTTCTCATGCATGCAACCACTTTTTGTCTATTCCATATTATTGATCAAATTTAGTATTGTTTGTTTTTCTCTGTCTAAGTAATTTGTCTATTTTAAAAATATAAATATAAACTAATTTATTTTTGTGAAAATAAATACATCATAACTTTTACTGAAAAAGTATAAAATGTTCAACATAACAACATATGTTATCTTGAAGTTTCCCATGGTAAGAAATTAAGTGATATTGGATAGAGTGAATGTTATGTGTGAGTTCGATGCAAGGTGGTAGGAATTTATATAGTGACTATTAAAAAATATTTTTAAGGTTTTTGAGTTTGGTTGTGGTTAATGTTTAATTTGAAATATGAGCTTTATGTTTAGTCTCTAGTTATGAGGTAAGGGAGAAGCGCTAGACAATTTTTAAATAGACACTTTGAAGCTGCTCTTTCTAAATAAGCGGTACCGAATATATTGTTCTATTCTTATGTTACATCACTATTATTATGAAAACATTTATATTATTTAAAACTGATTTTTATAATATAATATTTAGATTTTAGGAGATAGAGTTCAATGCAAGTTAAAATAGAACAAAGAATCTTGTTGAACATTTTATTAATATTTTAAACACATCACTTTAGTATACATAATAAACAAATGCGCACTTATATAATAGATATGTAAAAACCTAGTGATAGTATTAAATTAAACAGAAAGCTAGCTCTATCATAAATGCTAGAACTATCCTATTTTGTTATTCTCTTTAACACTAGCATATAGCAATACTATATATTATTTTTGTTGATGATTCAACATTCATAACATTTGACATCACTTGATACTGCAAAAAAAAAATATATAATTGGAAGAAATACTATTAATTTTTATATAATAAAAAGTCATCACAACAATTAATGTATAAACATTATAAATAGATATTTTTATTTGTCTTCATTTGAAATCACATATAAAAGTGAATAATTTTCTCATGCATGCAACCACTTTTTGTCTATTCCATATTATTGATCAAATTTAGTATTGTTTGTTTTTCTCTGTCTAAGTAATTTGTCTATTTTAAGAATATAAATATAAACTAATTTATTTTTGTGAAAATAAATACATCATAACTTTTACTGAAAAAGTATAAAATGTTCAACATAACAACATATGTTATCTTGAAGTTTCCCATGGTAAGAAATTAAGTGATATTGGATAGAGTGAATGTTATGTGTGAGTTCGATGCAAGGTGGTAGGAATTTATATAGTGACTATTAAAAAATATTTTTAAGGTTTTTGAGTTTGGTTGTGGTTAATGTTTAATTTGAAATATGAGCTTTATGTTTAGTCTCTAGTTATGAGGTAAGGGAGAAGCGCTAGACAATTTTTAAATAGACACTTTGAAGCTGCTCTTTCTAAATAAGCGGTACCGAATATATTGTTCTATTCTTATGTTACATCACTATTATTATTAAAACATTTATATTATTTAAAACTGATTTTTATAATATAATATTTAGATTTTAGGAGATAGAGTTCAATGCAAGTTAAAATAGAACAAAGAATCTTGTTGAACATTTTATTAATATTTTAAACACATCACTTTAGTATACATAATAAACAAATGCGCACTTATATAATAGATATGTAAAAACCTAGTGATAGTATTAAATTAAACAGAAAGCTAGCTATATCATAAATGCTAGAACTATCCTATTTTGTTATTCTCTTTAACACTAGCATATAGCAATACTATATATTATTTTTGTTGATGATTCAACATTCATAACATTTGACATCACTTGATACTGCAAAAAATATATATATATAATTGGAAGAAATACTATTAATTTTTATATAATAAAAAGTCATCACAACAATTAATGTATAAACATTATAAATAGATATTTTTATTTGTCTTCATTTGAAATCACATATAAAAGTGAATAATTTTCTCATGCATGCAACCACTTTTTGTCTATTCCATATTATTGATCAAATTTAGTATTGTTTGTTTTTCTCTGTCTAAGTAATTTGTCTATTTTAAAAATATAAATATAAACTAATTTATTTTTGTGAAAATAAATACATCATAACTTTTACTGAAAAAGTATAAAATGTTCAACATAACAACATATGTTATCTTGAAGTTTCCCATGGTAAGAAATTAAGTGATATTGGATAGAGTGAATGTTATGTGTGAGTTCGATGCAAGGTGGTAGGAATTTATATAGTGACTATTAAAAAATATTTTTAAGGTTTTTGAGTTTGGTTGTGGTTAATGTTTAATTTAAAATATGAGCTTTATGTTTAGTCTCTAGTTATGAGGTAAGGGAGAAGCGCTAGACAATTTTTAAATAGACACTTTGAACCTGCTCTTTCTAAATAAGCGGTACCGAATATATTGTTCTATTCTTATGTTACATCACTATTATTATTAAAACATTTATATTATTTAAAACTGATTTTTATAATATAATATTTAGATTTTAGGAGATAGAGTTCAATGCAAGTTAAAATAGAACAAAGAATCTTGTTGAACATTTTATTAATATTTTAAACACATCACTTTAGTATACATAATAAACAAATGCGCACTTATATAATAGATATGTAAAAACCTAGTGATAGTATTAAATTAAACAGAAAGCTAGCTCTATCATAAATGCTAGAACTATCCTATTTTGTTATTCTCTTTAACACTAGCATATAGCAATACTATATATTATTTTTGTTGATGATTCAACATTCATAACATTTGACATCACTTGATACTGCAAAAAAAAATATATATAATTGGAAGAAATACTATTAATTTTTATATAATAAAAAGTCATCACAACAATTAATGTATAAACATTATAAATAGATATTTTTATTTGTCTTCATTTGAAATCACATATAAAAGTGAATAATTTTCTCATGCATGCAACCACTTTTTGTCTATTCCATATTATTGATCAAATTTAGTATTGTTTGTTTTTCTCTGTCTAAGTAATTTGTCTATTTTAAGAATATAAATATAAACTAATTTATTTTTGTGAAAATAAATACATCATAACTTTTACTGAAAAAGTATAAAATGTTCAACATAACAACATATGTTATCTTGAAGTTTCCCATGGTAAGAAATTAAGTGATATTGGATAGAGTGAATGTTATGTGTGAGTTCGATGCAAGGTGGTAGGAATTTATATAGTGACTATTAAAAAATATTTTTAAGGTTTTTGAGTTTGGTTGTGGTTAATGTTTAATTTGAAATATGAGCTTTATGTTTAGTCTCTAGTTATGAGGTAAGGGAGAAGCGCTAGACAATTTTTAAATAGACACTTTGAAGCTGCTCTTTCTAAATAAGCGGTACCGAATATATTGTTCTATTCTTATGTTACATCACTATTATTATTAAAACATTTATATTATTTAAAACTGATTTTTATAATATAATATTTAGATTTTAGGAGATAGAGTTCAATGCAAGTTAAAATAGAACAAAGAATCTTGTTGAACATTTTATTAATATTTTAAACACATCACTTTAGTATACATAATAAACAAATGCGCACTTATATAATAGATATGTAAAAACCTAGTAAAAGTATTAAATTAAACAGAAAGCTAGCTATATCATAAATGCTAGAACTATCCTATTTTGTTATTCTCTTTAACACTAGCATATAGCAATACTATATATTATTTTTGTTGATGATTCAACATTCATAACATTTGACATCACTTGATACTGCAAAAAATATATATATATAATTGGAAGAAATACTATTAATTTTTATATAATAAAAAGTCATCACAACAATTAATGTATAAACATTATAAATAGATATTTTTATTTGTCTTCATTTGAAATCACATATAAAAGTGAATAATTTTCTCATGCATGCAACCACTTTTTGTCTATTCCATATTATTGATCAAATTTAGTATTGTTTGTTTTTCTCTGTCTAAGTAATTTGTCTATTTTAAAAATATAAATATAAACTAATTTATTTTTGTGAAAATAAATACATCATAACTTTTACTGAAAAAGTATAAAATGTTCAACATAACAACATATGTTATCTTGAAGTTTCCCATGGTAAGAAATTAAGTGATATTGGATAGAGTGAATGTTATGTGTGAGTTCGATGCAAGGTGGTAGGAATATATATAGTGACTATTAAAAAATATTTTTAAGGTTTTTGAGTTTGGTTGTGGTTAATGTTTAATTTAAAATATGAGCTTTATGTTTAGTCTCTAGTTATGAGGTAAGGGAGAAGCGCTAGACAATTTTTAAATAGACACTTTGAAGCTGCTCTTTCTAAATAAGCGGTACCGAATATATTGTTCTATTCTTATGTTACATCACTATTATTATTAAAACATTTATATTATTTAAAACTGATTTTTATAATATAATATTTAGATTTTAGGAGATAGAGTTCAATAAAAGTTAAAATAGAACAAAGAATCTTGTTGAACATTTTATTAATATTTTAAACACATCACTTTAGTATACATAATAAACAAATGCGCACTTATATAATAGATATGTAAAAACCTAGTGATAGTATTAAATTAAACAGAAAGCTAGCTATATCATAAATGCTAGAACTATCCTATTTTGTTATTCTCTTTAACACTAGCATATAGCAATACTATATATTATTTTTGTTGATGATTCAACATTCATAACATTTGACATCACTTGATACTGCAAAAAATATATATATATAATTGGAAGAAATACTATTAATTTTTATATAATAAAAAGTCATCACAACAATTAATGTATAAACATTATAAATAGATATTTTTATTTGTCTTCATTTGAAATCACATATAAAAGTGAATAATTTTCTCATGCATGCAACCACTTTTTGTCTATTCCATATTATTGATCAAATTTAGTATTGTTTGTTTTTCTCTGTCTAAGTAATTTGTCTATTTTAAAAATATAAATATAAACTAATTTATTTTTGTGAAAATAAATACATCATAACTTTTACTGAAAAAGTATAAAATGTTCAACATAACAACATATGTTATCTTGAAGTTTCCCATGGTAAGAAATTAAGTGATATTGGATAGAGTGAATGTTATGTGTGAGTTCGATGCAAGGTGGTAGGAATTTATATAGTGACTATTAAAAAATATTTTTAAGGTTTTTGAGTTTGGTTGTGGTTAATGTTTAATTTGAAATATGAGCTTTATGTTTAGTCTCTAGTTATGAGGTAAGGGAGAAGCGCTAGACAATTTTTAAATAGACACTTTGAAGCTGCTCTTTCTAAATAAGCGGTACCGAATATATTGTTCTATTCTTATGTTACATCACTATTATTATTAAAACATTTATATTATTTAAAACTGATTTTTATAATATAATATTTAGATTTTAGGAGATAGAGTTCAATGCAAGTTAAAATAGAACAAAGAATCTTGTTGAACATTTTATTAATATTTTAAACACATCACTTTAGTATACATAATAAACAAATGCGCACTTATATAATAGATATGTAAAAACCTAGTAAAAGTATTAAATTAAACAGAAAGCTAGCTATATCATAAATGCTAGAACTATCCTATTTTGTTATTCTCTTTAACACTAGCATATAGCAATACTATATATTATTTTTGTTGATGATTCAACATTCATAACATTTGACATCACTTGATACTGCAAAAAATATATATATATAATTGGAAGAAATACTATTAATTTTTATATAATAAAAAGTCATCACAACAATTAATGTATAAACATTATAAATAGATATTTTTATTTGTCTTCATTTGAAATCACATATAAAAGTGAATAATTTTCTCATGCATGCAACCACTTTTTGTCTATTCCATATTATTGATCAAATTTAGTATTGTTTGTTTTTCTCTGTCTAAGTAATTTGTCTATTTTAAAAATATAAATATAAACTAATTTATTTTTGTGAAAATAAATACATCATAACTTTTACTGAAAAAGTATAAAATGTTCAACATAACAACATATGTTATCTTGAAGTTTCCCATGGTAAGAAATTAAGTGATATTGGATAGAGTGAATGTTATGTGTGAGTTCGATGCAAGGTGGTAGGAATATATATAGTGACTATTAAAAAATATTTTTAAGGTTTTTGAGTTTGGTTGTGGTTAATGTTTAATTTAAAATATGAGCTTTATGTTTAGTCTCTAGTTATGAGGTAAGGGAGAAGCGCTAGACAATTTTTAAATAGACACTTTGAAGCTGCTCTTTCTAAATAAGCGGTACCGAATATATTGTTCTATTCTTATGTTACATCACTATTATTATTAAAACATTTATATTATTTAAAACTGATTTTTATAATATAATATTTAGATTTTAGGAGATAGAGTTCAATAAAAGTTAAAATAGAACAAAGAATCTTGTTGAACATTTTATTAATATTTTAAACACATCACTTTAGTATACATAATAAACAAATGCGCACTTATATAATAGATATGTAAAAACCTAGTGATAGTATTAAATTAAACAGAAAGCTAGCTATATCATAAATGCTAGAACTATCCTATTTTGTTATTCTCTTTAACACTAGCATATAGCAATACTATATATTATTTTTGTTGATGATTCAACATTCATAACATTTGACATCACTTGATACTGCAAAAAATATATATATATAATTGGAAGAAATACTATTAATTTTTATATAATAAAAAGTCATCACAACAATTAATGTATAAACATTATAAATAGATATTTTTATTTGTCTTCATTTGAAATCACATATAAAAGTGAATAATTTTCTCATGCATGCAACCACTTTTTGTCTATTCCATATTATTGATCAAATTTAGTATTGTTTGTTTTTCTCTGTCTAAGTAATTTGTCTATTTTAAAAATATAAATATAAACTAATTTATTTTTGTGAAAATAAATACATCATAACTTTTACTGAAAAAGTATAAAATGTTCAACATAACAACATATGTTATCTTGAAGTTTCCCATGGTAAGAAATTAAGTGATATTGGATAGAGTGAATGTTATGTGTGAGTTCGATGCAAGGTGGTAGGAATTTATATAGTGACTATTAAAAAATATTTTTAAGGTTTTTGAGTTTGGTTGTGGTTAATGTTTAATTTGAAATATGAGCTTTATGTTTAGTCTCTAGTTATGAGGTAAGGGAGAAGCGCTAGACAATTTTTAAATAGACACTTTGAAGCTGCTCTTTCTAAATAAGCGGTACCGAATATATTGTTCTATTCTTATGTTACATCACTATTATTATGAAAACATTTATATTATTTAAAACTGATTTTTATAATATAATATTTAGATTTTAGGAGATAGAGTTCAATGCAAGTTAAAATAGAACAAAGAATCTTGTTGAACATTTTATTAATATTTTAAACACATCACTTTAGTATACATAATAAACAAATGCGCACTTATATAATAGATATGTAAAAACCTAGTGATAGTATTAAATTAAACAGAAAGCTAGCTCTATCATAAATGCTAGAACTATCCTATTTTGTTATTCTCTTTAACACTAGCATATAGCAATACTATATATTATTTTTGTTGATGATTCAACATTCATAACATTTGACATCACTTGATACTGCAAAAAAAAAATATATAATTGGAAGAAATACTATTAATTTTTATATAATAAAAAGTCATCACAACAATTAATGTATAAACATTATAAATAGATATTTTTATTTGTCTTCATTTGAAATCACATATAAAAGTGAATAATTTTCTCATGCATGCAACCACTTTTTGTCTATTCCATATTATTGATCAAATTTAGTATTGTTTGTTTTTCTCTGTCTAAGTAATTTGTCTATTTTAAGAATATAAATATAAACTAATTTATTTTTGTGAAAATAAATACATCATAACTTTTACTGAAAAAGTATAAAATGTTCAACATAACAACATATGTTATCTTGAAGTTTCCCATGGTAAGAAATTAAGTGATATTGGATAGAGTGAATGTTATGTGTGAGTTCGATGCAAGGTGGTAGGAATATATATAGTGACTATTAAAAAATATTTTTAAGGTTTTTGAGTTTGGTTGTGGTTAATGTTTAATTTGAAATATGAGCTTTATGTTTAGTCTCTAGTTATGAGGTAAGGGAGAAGCGCTAGACAATTTTTAAATAGACACTTTGAAGCTGCTCTTTCTTAATAAGCGGTACCGAATATATTGTTCTATTCTTATGTTACATCACTATTATTATTAAAACATTTATATTATTTAAAACTGATTTTTATAATATAATATTTAGATTTTAGGAGATAGAGTTCAATAAAAGTTAAAATAGAACAAAGAATCTTGTTGAACATTTTATTAATATTTTAAACACATCACTTTAGTATACATAATAAACAAATGCGCACTTATATAATAGATATGTAAAAACCTAGTGATAGTATTAAATTAAACAGAAAGCTAGCTATATCATAAATGCTAGAACTATCCTATTTTGTTATTCTCTTTAACACTAGCATATAGCAATACTATATATTATTTTTGTTGATGATTCAACATTCATAACATTTGACATCACTTGATACTGCAAAAAATATATATATATAATTGGAAGAAATACTATTAATTTTTATATAATAAAAAGTCATCACAACAATTAATGTATAAACATTATAAATATATATTTTTATTTGTCTTCATTTGAAATCACATATAAAAGTGAATAATTTTCTCATGCATGCAACCACTTTTTGTCTATTCCATATTATTGATCAAATTTAGTATTGTTTGTTTTTCTCTGTCTAAGTAATTTGTCTATTTTAAAAATATAAATATAAACTAATTTATTTTTGTGAAAATAAATACATCATAACTTTTACTGAAAAAGTATAAAATGTTCAACATAACAACATATGTTATCTTGAAGTTTCCCATGGTAAGAAATTAAGTGATATTGGATAGAGTGAATGTTATGTGTGAGTTCGATGAAAGGTGGTAGGAATTTATATAGTGACTATTAAAAAATATTTTTAAGGTTTTTGAGTTTGGTTGTGGTTAATGTTTAATTTAAAATATGAGCTTTATGTTTAGTCTCTAGTTATGAGGTAAGGGAGAAGCGCTAGACAATTTTTAAATAGACACTTTGAACCTGCTCTTTCTAAATAAGCGGTACCGAATATATTGTTCTATTCTTATGTTACATCACTATTATTATGAAAACATTTATATTATTTAAAACTGATTTTTATAATATAATATTTAGATTTTAGGAGATAGAGTTCAATGCAAGTTAAAATAGAACAAAGAATCTTGTTGAATATTTTATTAATATTTTAAACACATCACTTTAGTATACATAATAAACAAATGCGCACTTATATAATAGATATGTAAAAACCTAGTGATAGTATTAAATTAAACAGAAAGCTAGCTATATCATAAATGCTAGAACTATCCTATTTTGTTATTCTCTTTAACACTAGCATATAGCAATACTATATATTATTTTTGTTGATGATTCAACATTCATAACATTTGACATCACTTGATACTGCAAAAAATATATATATATAATTGGAAGAAATACTATTAATTTTTATATAATAAAAAGTCATCACAACAATTAATGTATAAACATTATAAATAGATATTTTTATTTGTCTTCATTTGAAATCACATATAAAAGTGAATAATTTTCTCATGCATGCAACCACTTTTTGTCTATTCCATATTATTGATCAAATTTAGTATTGTTTGTTTTTCTCTGTCTAAGTAATTTGTCTATTTTAAAAATATAAATATAAACTAATTTATTTTTGTGAAAATAAATACATCATAACTTTTACTGAAAAAGTATAAAATGTTCAACATAACAACATATGTTATCTTGAAGTTTCCCATGGTAAGAAATTAAGTGATATTGGATAGAGTGAATGTTATGTGTGAGTTCGATGAAAGGTGGTAGGAATTTATATAGTGACTATTAAAAAATATTTTTAAGGTTTTTGAGTTTGGTTGTGGTTAATGTTTAATTTAAAATATGAGCTTTATGTTTAGTCTCTAGTTATGAGGTAAGGGAGAAGCGCTAGACAATTTTTAAATAGACACTTTGAACCTGCTCTTTCTAAATAAGCGGTACCGAATATATTGTTCTATTCTTATGTTACATCACTATTATTATGAAAACATTTATATTATTTAAAACTGATTTTTATAATATAATATTTAGATTTTAGGAGATAGAGTTCAATGCAAGTTAAAATAGAACAAAGAATCTTGTTGAATATTTTATTAATATTTTAAACACATCACTTTAGTATACATAATAAACAAATGCGCACTTATATAATAGATATGTAAAAACCTAGTGATAGTATTAAATTAAACAGAAAGCTAGCTATATCATAAATGCTAGAACTATCCTATTTTGTTATTCTCTTTAACACTAGCATATAGCAATACTATATATTATTTTTGTTGATGATTCAACATTCATAACATTTGACATCACTTGATACTGCAAAAAATATATATATATATAATTGGAAGAAATACTATTAATTTTTATATAATAAAAAGTCATCACAACAATTAATGTATAAACATTATAAATAGATATTTTTATTTGTCTTCATTTGAAATCACATATAAAAGTGAATAATTTTCTCATGCATGCAACCACTTTTTGTTTATTCCATATTATTGATCAAATTTAGTATTGTTTGTTTTTCTCTGTCTAAGTAATTTGTCTATTTTAAAAATATAAATATAAACTAATTTATTTTTTAGAAAATAAATACATCATAACTTTTACTGAAAAAGTATAAAATGTTCAACATAACAACATATGTTATCTTGAAGTTTCCCATGGTAAGAAATTAAGTGATATTGGATAGAGTGAATGTTATGTGTGAGTTCGATGCAAGGTGGTAGGAATTTATATAGTGACTATTAAAAAATATTTTTAAGGTTTTTGAGTTTGGTTGTGGTTAATGTTTAATTTGAAATATGAGCTTTATGTTTAGTCTCTAGTTATGAGGTAAGGGAGAAGCGCTAGACAATTTTTAAATAGACACTTTGAAGCTGCTCTTTCTAAATAAGCGGTACCGAATATATTGTTCTATTCTTATGTTACATCACTATTATTATGAAAACATTTATATTATTTAAAACTGATTTTTATAATATAATATTTAGATTTTAGGAGATAGAGTTCAATGCAAGTTAAAATAGAACAAAGAATCTTGTTGAACATTTTATTAATATTTTAAACACATCACTTTAGTATACATAATAAACAAATGTGCACTTATATAATAGATATGTAAAAACCTAGTGATAGTATTAAATTAAACAGAAATCTAGCTATATCATAAATGCTAGAACTATCCTATTTTGTTATTCTCTTTAACACTAGCATATAGCAATACTATATATTATTTTTGTTGATGATTCAACATTCATAACATTTGACATCACTTGATACTGCAAAAAATATATATATATATATAATTGGAAGAAATACTATTAATTTTTATATAATAAAAAGTCATCACAACAATTAATGTATAAACATTATAAATAGATATTTTTATTTGTCTTCATTTGAAATCACATATAAAAGTGAATAATTTTCTCATGCATGCAACCACTTTTTGTCTATTCCATATTATTGATCAAATTTAGTATTGTTTGTTTTTCTCTGTCTAAGTAATTTGTCTATTTTAAAAATATAAATATAAACTAATTTATTTTTTAGAAAATAAATACATCATAACTTTTACTGAAAAAGTATAAAATGTTCAACATAACAACATATGTTATCTTGAAGTTTCCCATGGTAAGAAATTAAGTGATATTGGATAGAGTGAATGTTATGTGTGAGTTCGATGCAAGGTGGTAGGAATTTATATAGTGACTATTAAAAAATATTTTTAAGGTTTTTGAGTTTGGTTGTGGTTAATGTTTAATTTGAAATATGAGCTTTATGTTTAGTCTCTAGTTATGAGGTAAGGGAGAAGCGCTAGACAATTTTTAAATAGACACTTTGAAGCTGCTCTTTCTAAATAAGCGGTACCGAATATATTGTTCTATTCTTATGTTACATCACTATTATTATGAAAACATTTATATTATTTAAAACTGATTTTTATAATATAATATTTAGATTTTAGGAGATAGAGTTCAATGCAAGTTAAAATAGAACAAAGAATCTTGTTGAACATTTTATTAATATTTTAAACACATCACTTTAGTATACATAATAAACAAATGTGCACTTATATAATAGATATGTAAAAACCTAGTGATAGTATTAAATTAAACAGAAATCTAGCTATATCATAAATGCTAGAACTATCCTATTTTGTTATTCTCTTTAACACTAGCATATAGCAATACTATATATTATTTTTGTTGAAGATTCAACATTCATAACATTTGACATCACTTGATACTGCAAAAAATATATATATATATAATTGGAAGAAATACTATTAATTTTTATATAATAAAAAGTCATCACAACAATTAATGTATAAACATTATAAATAGATATTTTTATTTGTCTTCATTTGAAATCACATATAAAAGTGAATAATTTTCTCTTGCATGCAACCACTTTTTGTCTATTCCATATTATTGATCAAATTTAGTATTGTTTGTTTTTCTCTGTCTAAGTAATTTGTCTATTTTAAAAATATAAATATAAACTAATTTATTTTTGTGAAAATAAATACATCATAACTTTTACTGAAAAAGTATAAAATGTTCAACATAACAACATATGTTATCTTGAAGTTTCCCATGGTAAGAAATTAAGTGATATTGGATAGAGTGAATGTTATGTGTGAGTTCGATGCAAGGTGGTAGGAATTTATATAGTGACTATTAAAAAATATTTTTAAGGTTTTTGAGTTTGGTTGTGGTTAATGTTTAATTTAAAATATGAGCTTTATGTTTAGTCTCTAGTTATGAGGTAAGGGAGAAGCGCTAGACAATTTTTAAATAGACACTTTGAACCTGCTCTTTCTAAATAAGCGGTACCGAATATATTGTTCTATTCTTATGTTACATCACTATTATTATTAAAACATTTATATTATTTAAAACTGATTTTTATAATATAATATTTAGATTTTAGGAGATAGAGTTCAATGCAAGTTAAAATAGAACAAAGAATCTTGTTGAACATTTTATTAATATTTTAAACACATCACTTTAGTATACATAATAAACAAATGCGCACTTATATAATAGATATGTAAAAACCTAGTGATAGTATTAAATTAAACAGAAAGCTAGCTATATCATAAATGCTAGAACTATCCTATTTTGTTATTCTCTTTAACACTAGCATATAGCAATACTATATATTATTTTTGTTGATGATTCAACATTCATAACATTTGACATCACTTGATACTGCAAAAAATATATATATATATAATTGGAAGAAATACTATTAATTTTTATATAATAAAAAGTCATCACAACAATTAATGTATAAACATTATAAATAGATATTTTTATTTGTCTTCATTTGAAATCACATATAAAAGTGAATAATTTTCTCATGCATGCAACCACTTTTTGTCTATTCCATATTATTGATCAAATTTAGTAATGTTTGTTTTTCTCTGTCTAAGTAATTTGTCTATTTTAAAAATATAAATATAAACTAATTTATTTTTGTGAAAATAAATACATCATAACTTTTACTGAAAAAGTATAAAATGTTCAACATAACAACATATGTTATCTTGAAGTTTCCCATGGTAAGAAATTAAGTGATATTGGATAGAGTGAATGTTATGTGTGAGTTCGATGCAAGGTGGTAGGAATTTATATAGTGACTATTAAAAAATATTTTTAAGGTTTTTGAGTTTGGTTGTGGTTAATGTTTAATTTAAAATATGAGCTTTATGTTTAGTCTCTAGTTATGAGGTAAGGGAGAAGCGCTAGACAATTTTTAAATAGACACTTTGAACCTGCTCTTTCTAAATAAGCGGTACCGAATATATTGTTCTATTCTTATGTTACATCACTATTATTATTAAAACATTTATATTATTTAAAACTGATTTTTATAATATAATATTTAGATTTTAGGAGATAGAGTTCAATGCAAGTTAAAATAGAACAAAGAATCTTGTTGAACATTTTATTAATATTTTAAACACATCACTTTAGTATACATAATAAACAAATGCGCACTTATATAATAGATATGTAAAAACCTAGTGATAGTATTAAATTAAACAGAAAGCTAGCTATATCATAAATGCTAGAACTATCCTATTTTGTTATTCTCTTTAACACTAGCATATAGCAATACTATATATTATTTTTGTTGATGATTCAACATTCATAACATTTGACATCACTTGATACTGCAAAAAATATATATATATATAATTGGAAGAAATACTATTAATTTTTATATAATAAAAAGTCATCACAACAATTAATGTATAAACATTATAAATAGATATTTTTATTTGTCTTCATTTGAAATCACATATAAAAGTGAATAATTTTCTCATGCATGCAACCACTTTTTGTCTATTCCATATTATTGATCAAATTTAGTAATGTTTGTTTTTCTCTGTCTAAGTAATTTGTCTATTTTAAAAATATAAATATAAACTAATTTATTTTTGTGAAAATAAATACATCATAACTTTTACTGAAAAAGTATAAAATGTTCAACATAACAACATATGTTATCTTGAAGTTTCCCATGGTAAGAAATTAAGTGATATTGGATAGAGTGAATGTTATGTGTGAGTTCGATGCAAGGTGGTAGGAATTTATATAGTGAATATTAAAAAATATTTTTAAGGTTTTTGAGTTTGGTTGTGGTTAATGTTTAATTTGAAATATGAGCTTTATGTTTAGTCTCTAGTTATGAGGTAAGGGAGAAGCGCTAGACAATTTTTAAATAGACACTTTGAAGCTGCTCTTTCTAAATAAGCGGTACCGAATATATTGTTCTATTCTTATGTTACATCACTATTATTATGAAAACATTTATATTATTTAAAACTGATTTTTATAATATAATATTTAGATTTTAGGAGATAGAGTTCAATGCAAGTTAAAATAGAACAAAGAATCTTGTTGAACATTTTATTAATATTTTAAACACATCACTTTAGTACACATAATAAACAAATGCGCACTTATATAATAGATATGTAAAAACCTAGTGATAGTATTAAATTAAACAGAAAGCTAGCTATATCATAAATGCTAGAACTATCCTATTTTGTTATTCTCTTTAACACTAGCATATAGCAATACTATATATTATTTTTGTTGAAGATTCAACATTCATAACATTTGACATCACTTGATACTGCAAAAAATATATATATAATTGGAAGAAATACTATTAATTTTTATATAATAAAAAGTCATCACAACAATTAATGTATAAACATTATAAATAGATATTTTTATTTGTCTTCATTTGAAATCACATATAAAAGTGAATAATTTTCTCTTGCATGCAACCACTTTTTGTCTATTCCATATTATTGATCAAATTTAGTATTGTTTGTTTTTCTCTGTCTAAGTAATTTGTCTATTTTAAAAATATAAATATAAACTAATTTATTTTTGTGAAAATAAATACATCATAACTTTTACTGAAAAAGTATAAAATGTTCAACATAACAACATATGTTATCTTGAAGTTTCCCATGGTAAGAAATTAAGTGATATTGGATAGAGTGAATGTTATGTGTGAGTTCGATGCAAGGTGGTAGGAATTTATATAGTGACTATTAAAAAATATTTTTAAGGTTTTTGAGTTTGGTTGTGGTTAATGTTTAATTTGAAATATGAGCTTTATGTTTAGTCTCTAGTTATGAGGTAAGGGAGAAGCGCTAGACAATTTTTAAATAGACACTTTGAAGCTGCTCTTTCTAAATAAGCGGTACCGAATATATTGTTCTATTCTTATGTTACATCACTATTATTATGAAAACATTTATATTATTTAAAACTGATTTTTATAATATAATATTTAGATTTTAGGAGATAGAGTTCAATGCAAGTTAAAATAGAACAAAGAATCTTGTTGAACATTTTATTAATATTTTAAACACATAACTTTAGTATACATAATAAACAAATGCGCACTTATATAATAGATATGTAAAAACCTAGTGATAGTATTAAATTAAACAGAAATCTAGCTCTATCATAAATGCTAGAACTATCCTATTTTGTTATTCTCTTTAACACTAGCATATAGCAATACTATATATTATTTTTGTTGATGATTCAACATTCATAACATTTGACATCACTTGATACTGCAAAAAATATATATATATAATTGGAAGAAATACTATTAATTTTTATATAATAAAAAGTCATCACAACAATTAATGTATAAACATTATAAATAGATATTTTTATTTGTCTTCATTTGAAATCACATATAAAAGTGAATAATTTTCTCTTGCATGCAACCACTTTTTGTCTATTCCATATTATTGATCAAATTTAGTATTGTTTGTTTTTCTCTGTCTAAGTAATTTGTCTATTTTAAAAATATAAATATAAACTAATTTATTTTTGTGAAAATAAATACATCATAACTTTTACTGAAAAAGTATAAAATGTTCAACATAACAACATATGTTATCTTGAAGTTTCCCATGGTAAGAAATTAAGTGATATTGGATAGAGTGAATGTTATGTGTGAGTTCGATGCAAGGTGGTAGGAATTTATATAGTGACTATTAAAAAATATTTTTAAGGTTTTTGAGTTTGGTTGTGGTTAATGTTTAATTTGAAATATGAGCTTTATGTTTAGTCTCTAGTTATGAGGTAAGGGAGAAGCGCTAGACAATTTTTAAATAGACACTTTGAAGCTGCTCTTTCTAAATAAGCGGTACCGAATATATTGTTCTATTCTTATGTTACATCACTATTATTATGAAAACATTTATATTATTTAAAACTGATTTTTATAATATAATATTTAGATTTTAGGAGATAGAGTTCAATGCAAGTTAAAATAGAACAAAGAATCTTGTTGAACATTTTATTAATATTTTAAACACATAACTTTAGTATACATAATAAACAAATGCGCACTTATATAATAGATATGTAAAAACCTAGTGATAGTATTAAATTAAACAGAAAGCTAGCTCTATCATAAATGCTAGAACTATCCTATTTTGTTATTCTCTTTAACACTAGCATATAGCAATACTATATATTATTTTTGTTGAAGATTCAACATTCATAACATTTGACATCACTTGATACTGCAAAAAATATATATATAATTGGAAGAAATACTATTAATTTTTATATAATAAAAAGTCATCACAACAATTAATGTATAAACATTATAAATAGATATTTTTATTTGTCTTCATTTGAAATCACATATAAAAGTGAATAATTTTCTCTTGCATGCAACCACTTTTTGTCTATTCCATATTATTGATCAAATTTAGTATTGTTTGTTTTTCTCTGTCTAAGTAATTTGTCTATTTTAAAAATATAAATATAAACTAATTTATTTTTGTGAAAATAAATACATCATAACTTTTACTGAAAAAGTATAAAATGTTCAACATAACAACATATGCTATCTTGAAGTTTCCCATGGTAAGAAATTAAGTGATATTGGATAGAGTGAATGTTATGTGTGAGTTCGATGCAAGGTGGTAGGAATTTATATAGTGACTATTAAAAAATATTTTTAAGGTTTTTGAGTTTGGTTGTGGTTAATGTTTAATTTAAAATATGAGCTTTATGTTTAGTCTCTAGTTATGAGGTAAGGGAGAAGCGCTAGACAATTTTTAAATAGACACTTTGAACCTGCTCTTTCTAAATAAGCGGTACCGAATATATTGTTCTATTCTTATGTTACATCACTATTATTATGAAAACATTTATATTATTTAAAACTGATTTTTATAATATAATATTTAGATTTTAGGAGATAGAGTTCAATGCAAGTTAAAATAGAACAAAGAATCTTGTTGAATATTTTATTAATATTTTAAACACATCACTTTAGTATACATAATAAACAAATGCGCACTTATATAATAGATATGTAAAAACCTAGTGATAGTATTAAATTAAACAGAAAGCTAGCTATATCATAAATGCTAGAACTATCCTATTTTGTTATTCTCTTTAACACTAGCATATAGCAATACTATATATTATTTTTGTTGATGATTCAACATTCATAACATTTGACATCACTTGATACTGCAAAAAATATATATATATATAATTGGAAGAAATACTATTAATTTTTATATAATAAAAAGTCATCACAACAATTAATGTATAAACATTATAAATAGATATTTTTATTTGTCTTCATTTGAAATCACATATAAAAGTGAATAATTTTCTCATGCATGCAACCACTTTTTGTCTATTCCATATTATTGATCAAATTTAGTAATGTTTGTTTTTCTCTGTCTAAGTAATTTGTCTATTTTAAAAATATAAATATAAACTAATTTATTTTTGTGAAAATAAATACATCATAACTTTTACTGAAAAAGTATAAAATGTTCAACATAACAACATATGTTATCTTGAAGTTTCCCATGGTAAGAAATTAAGTGATATTGGATAGAGTGAATGTTATGTGTGAGTTCGATGCAAGGTGGTAGGAATTTATATAGTGACTATTAAAAAATATTTTTAAGGTTTTTGAGTTTGGTTGTGGTTAATGTTTAATTTAAAATATGAGCTTTATGTTTAGTCTCTAGTTATGAGGTAAGGGAGAAGCGCTAGACAATTTTTAAATAGACACTTTGAACCTGCTCTTTCTAAATAAGCGGTACCGAATATATTGTTCTATTCTTATGTTACATCACTATTATTATTAAAACATTTATATTATTTAAAACTGATTTTTATAATATAATATTTAGATTTTAGGAGATAGAGTTCAATGCAAGTTAAAATAGAACAAAGAATCTTGTTGAACATTTTATTAATATTTTAAACACATCACTTTAGTATACATAATAAACAAATGCGCACTTATATAATAGATATGTAAAAACCTAGTGATAGTATTAAATTAAACAGAAAGCTAGCTATATCATAAATGCTAGAACTATCCTATTTTGTTATTCTCTTTAACACTAGCATATAGCAATACTATATATTATTTTTGTTGATGATTCAACATTCATAACATTTGACATCACTTGATACTGCAAAAAATATATATATATATAATTGGAAGAAATACTATTAATTTTTATATAATAAAAAGTCATCACAACAATTAATGTATAAACATTATAAATAGATATTTTTATTTGTCTTCATTTGAAATCACATATAAAAGTGAATAATTTTCTCATGCATGCAACCACTTTTTGTCTATTCCATATTATTGATCAAATTTAGTAATGTTTGTTTTTCTCTGTCTAAGTAATTTGTCTATTTTAAAAATATAAATATAAACTAATTTATTTTTGTGAAAATAAATACATCATAACTTTTACTGAAAAAGTATAAAATGTTCAACATAACAACATATGTTATCTTGAAGTTTCCCATGGTAAGAAATTAAGTGATATTGGATAGAGTGAATGTTATGTGTGAGTTCGATGCAAGGTGGTAGGAATTTATATAGTGAATATTAAAAAATATTTTTAAGGTTTTTGAGTTTGGTTGTGGTTAATGTTTAATTTGAAATATGAGCTTTATGTTTAGTCTCTAGTTATGAGGTAAGGGAGAAGCGCTAGACAATTTTTAAATAGACACTTTGAAGCTGCTCTTTCTAAATAAGCGGTACCGAATATATTGTTCTATTCTTATGTTACATCACTATTATTATGAAAACATTTATATTATTTAAAACTGATTTTTATAATATAATATTTAGATTTTAGGAGATAGAGTTCAATGCAAGTTAAAATAGAACAAAGAATCTTGTTGAACATTTTATTAATATTTTAAACACATCACTTTAGTACACATAATAAACAAATGCGCACTTATATAATAGATATGTAAAAACCTAGTGATAGTATTAAATTAAACAGAAAGCTAGCTATATCATAAATGCTAGAACTATCCTATTTTGTTATTCTCTTTAACACTAGCATATAGCAATACTATATATTATTTTTGTTGAAGATTCAACATTCATAACATTTGACATCACTTGATACTGCAAAAAATATATATATAATTGGAAGAAATACTATTAATTTTTATATAATAAAAAGTCATCACAACAATTAATGTATAAACATTATAAATAGATATTTTTATTTGTCTTCATTTGAAATCACATATAAAAGTGAATAATTTTCTCTTGCATGCAACCACTTTTTGTCTATTCCATATTATTGATCAAATTTAGTATTGTTTGTTTTTCTCTGTCTAAGTAATTTGTCTATTTTAAAAATATAAATATAAACTAATTTATTTTTGTGAAAATAAATACATCATAACTTTTACTGAAAAAGTATAAAATGTTCAACATAACAACATATGTTATCTTGAAGTTTCCCATGGTAAGAAATTAAGTGATATTGGATAGAGTGAATGTTATGTGTGAGTTCGATGCAAGGTGGTAGGAATTTATATAGTGACTATTAAAAAATATTTTTAAGGTTTTTGAGTTTGGTTGTGGTTAATGTTTAATTTGAAATATGAGCTTTATGTTTAGTCTCTAGTTATGAGGTAAGGGAGAAGCGCTAGACAATTTTTAAATAGACACTTTGAAGCTGCTCTTTCTAAATAAGCGGTACCGAATATATTGTTCTATTCTTATGTTACATCACTATTATTATGAAAACATTTATATTATTTAAAACTGATTTTTATAATATAATATTTAGATTTTAGGAGATAGAGTTCAATGCAAGTTAAAATAGAACAAAGAATCTTGTTGAACATTTTATTAATATTTTAAACACATAACTTTAGTATACATAATAAACAAATGCGCACTTATATAATAGATATGTAAAAACCTAGTGATAGTATTAAATTAAACAGAAATCTAGCTCTATCATAAATGCTAGAACTATCCTATTTTGTTATTCTCTTTAACACTAGCATATAGCAATACTATATATTATTTTTGTTGATGATTCAACATTCATAACATTTGACATCACTTGATACTGCAAAAAATATATATATATAATTGGAAGAAATACTATTAATTTTTATATAATAAAAAGTCATCACAACAATTAATGTATAAACATTATAAATAGATATTTTTATTTGTCTTCATTTGAAATCACATATAAAAGTGAATAATTTTCTCTTGCATGCAACCACTTTTTGTCTATTCCATATTATTGATCAAATTTAGTATTGTTTGTTTTTCTCTGTCTAAGTAATTTGTCTATTTTAAAAATATAAATATAAACTAATTTATTTTTGTGAAAATAAATACATCATAACTTTTACTGAAAAAGTATAAAATGTTCAACATAACAACATATGTTATCTTGAAGTTTCCCATGGTAAGAAATTAAGTGATATTGGATAGAGTGAATGTTATGTGTGAGTTCGATGCAAGGTGGTAGGAATTTATATAGTGACTATTAAAAAATATTTTTAAGGTTTTTGAGTTTGGTTGTGGTTAATGTTTAATTTGAAATATGAGCTTTATGTTTAGTCTCTAGTTATGAGGTAAGGGAGAAGCGCTAGACAATTTTTAAATAGACACTTTGAAGCTGCTCTTTCTAAATAAGCGGTACCGAATATATTGTTCTATTCTTATGTTACATCACTATTATTATGAAAACATTTATATTATTTAAAACTGATTTTTATAATATAATATTTAGATTTTAGGAGATAGAGTTCAATGCAAGTTAAAATAGAACAAAGAATCTTGTTGAACATTTTATTAATATTTTAAACACATAACTTTAGTATACATAATAAACAAATGCGCACTTATATAATAGATATGTAAAAACCTAGTGATAGTATTAAATTAAACAGAAAGCTAGCTCTATCATAAATGCTAGAACTATCCTATTTTGTTATTCTCTTTAACACTAGCATATAGCAATACTATATATTATTTTTGTTGAAGATTCAACATTCATAACATTTGACATCACTTGATACTGCAAAAAATATATATATAATTGGAAGAAATACTATTAATTTTTATATAATAAAAAGTCATCACAACAATTAATGTATAAACATTATAAATAGATATTTTTATTTGTCTTCATTTGAAATCACATATAAAAGTGAATAATTTTCTCTTGCATGCAACCACTTTTTGTCTATTCCATATTATTGATCAAATTTAGTATTGTTTGTTTTTCTCTGTCTAAGTAATTTGTCTATTTTAAAAATATAAATATAAACTAATTTATTTTTGTGAAAATAAATACATCATAACTTTTACTGAAAAAGTATAAAATGTTCAACATAACAACATATGCTATCTTGAAGTTTCCCATGGTAAGAAATTAAGTGATATTGGATAGAGTGAATGTTATGTGTGAGTTCGATGCAAGGTGGTAGGAATTTATATAGTGACTATTAAAAAATATTTTTAAGGTTTTTGAGTTTGGTTGTGGTTAATGTTTAATTTAAAATATGAGCTTTATGTTTAGTCTCTAGTTATGAGGTAAGGGAGAAGCGCTAGACAATTTTTAAATAGACACTTTGAACCTGCTCTTTCTAAATAAGCGGTACCGAATATATTGTTCTATTCTTATGTTACATCACTATTATTATGAAAACATTTATATTATTTAAAACTGATTTTTATAATATAATATTTAGATTTTAGGAGATAGAGTTCAATGCAAGTTAAAATAGAACAAAGAATCTTGTTGAATATTTTATTAATATTTTAAACACATCACTTTAGTATACATAATAAACAAATGCGCACTTATATAATAGATATGTAAAAACCTAGTGATAGTATTAAATTAAACAGAAAGCTAGCTATATCATAAATGCTAGAACTATCCTATTTTGTTATTCTCTTTAACACTAGCATATAGCAATACTATATATTATTTTTGTTGATGATTCAACATTCATAACATTTGACATCACTTGATACTGCAAAAAATATATATATATATATATAATTGGAAGAAATACTATTAATTTTTATATAATAAAAAGTCATCACAACAATTAATGTATAAACATTATAAATAGATATTTTTATTTGTCTTCATTTGAAATCACATATAAAAGTGAATAATTTTCTCATGCATGCAACCACTTTTTGTCTATTCCATATTATTGATCAAATTTAGTATTGTTTGTTTTTCTCTGTCTAAGTAATTTGTCTATTTTAAAAATATAAATATAAACTAATTTATTTTTTAGAAAATAAATACATCATAACTTTTACTGAAAAAGTATAAAATGTTCAACATAACAACATATGTTATCTTGAAGTTTCCCATGGTAAGAAATTAAGTGATATTGGATAGAGTGAATGTTATGTGTGAGTTCGATGCAAGGTGGTAGGAATTTATATAGTGACTATTAAAAAATATTTTTAAGGTTTTTGAGTTTGGTTGTGGTTAATGTTTAATTTGAAATATGAGCTTTATGTTTAGTCTCTAGTTATGAGGTAAGGGAGAAGCGCTAGACAATTTTTAAATAGACACTTTGAAGCTTCTCTTTCTAAATAAGCGGTACCGAATATATTGTTCTATTCTTATGTTACATCACTATTATTATGAAAACATTTATATTATTTAAAACTGATTTTTATAATATAATATTTAGATTTTAGGAGATAGAGTTCAATGCAAGTTAAAATAGAACAAAGAATCTTGTTGAACATTTTATTAATATTTTAAACACATAACTTTAGTATACATAATAAACAAATGCGCACTTATATAATAGATATGTAAAAACCTAGTGATAGTATTAAATTAAACAGAAAGCTAGCTCTATCATAAATGCTAGAACTATCCTATTTTGTTATTCTCTTTAACACTAGCATATAGTAATACTATATATTATTTTTGTTGAAGATTCAACATTCATAACATTTGACATCACTTGATACTGCAAAAAATATATATATAATTGGAAGAAATACTATTAATTTTTATATAATAAAAAGTCATCACAACAATTAATGTATAAACATTATAAATAGATATTTTTATTTGTCTTCATTTGAAATCACATATAAAAGTGAATAATTTTCTCTTGCATGCAACCACTTTTTGTCTATTCCATATTATTGATCAAATTTATTATTGTTTGTTTTTCTCTGTCTAAGTAATTTGTCTATTTTAAAAATATAAATATAAACTAATTTATTTTTTAGAAAATAAATACATCATAACTTTTACTGAAAAAGTATAAAATGTTCAACATAACAACATATGTTATCTTGAAGTTTCCCATGGTAAGAAATTAAGTGATATTGGATAGAGTGAATGTTATGTGTGAGTTCGATGCAAGGTGGTAGGAATTTATATAGTGACTATTAAAAAATATTTTTAAGGTTTTTGAGTTTGGTTGTGGTTAATGTTTAATTTAAAATATGAGCTTTATGTTTAGTCTCTAGTTATGAGGTAAGGGAGAAGCGCTAGACAATTTTTAAATAGACACTTTGAAGCTGCTCTTTCTAAATATGCGGTACCGAATATATTGTTCTATTCTTATGTTACATCACTATTATTATGAAAACATTTATATTATTTAAAACTGATTTTTATAATATAATATTTAGATTTTAGGAGATAGAGTTCAATGCAAGTTAAAATAGAACAAAGAATCTTGTTGAATATTTTATTAATATTTTAAACACATCACTTTAGTATACATAATAAACAAATGCGCACTTATATAATAGATATGTAAAAACCTAGTGATAGTATTAAATTAAACAGAAAGCTAGCTATATCATAAATGCTAGAACTATCCTATTTTGTTATTCTCTTTAACACTAGCATATAGCAATACTATATATTATTTTTGTTGATGATTCAACATTCATAACATTTGACATCACTTGATACTGCAAAAAATATATATATATATATATAATTGGAAGAAATACTATTAATTTTTATATAATAAAAAGTCATCACAACAATTAATGTATAAACATTATAAATAGATATTTTTATTTGTCTTCATTTGAAATCACATATAAAAGTGAATAATTTTCTCATGCATGCAACCACTTTTTGTCTATTCCATATTATTGATCAAATTTAGTATTGTTTGTTTTTCTCTGTCTAAGTAATTTGTCTATTTTAAAAATATAAATATAAACTAATTTATTTTTGTGAAAATAAATACATCATAACTTTTACTGAAAAAGTATAAAATGTTCAACATAACAACATATGTTATCTTGAAGTTTCCCATGGTAAGAAATTAAGTGATATTGGATAGAGTGAATGTTATGTGTGAGTTCGATGCAAGGTGGTAGGAATTTATAGAGTGACTATTAAAAAATATTTTTAAGGTTTTTGAGTTTGGTTGTGGTTAATGTTTAATTTGAAATATGAGCTTTATGTTTAGTCTCTAGTTATGAGGTAAGGGAGAAGCGCTAGACAATTTTTAAATAGACACTTTGAAGCTGCTCTTTCTAAATAAGCGGTACCGAATATATTGTTCTATTCTTATGTTACATCACTATTATTATGAAAACATTTATATTATTTAAAATTGATTTTTATAATATAATATTTAGATTTTAGGAGATAGAGTTCAATGCAAGTTAAAATAGAACAAAGAATCTTGTTGAACATTTTATTAATATTTTAAACACATATCTTTAGTATACATAATAAACAAATGCGCACTTATATAATAGATATGTAAAAACCTAGTGATAGTATTAAATTAAACAGAAAGCTAGCTATATCATAAATGCTAGAACTATCCTATTTTGTTATTCTCTTTAACACTAGCATATAGCAATACTATATATTATTTTTGTTGATGATTCAACATTCATAACATTTGACATCACTTGATACTGCAAAAAATATATATATATATAATTGGAAGAAATACTATTAATTTTTATATAATAAAAAGTCATCACAACAATTAATGTATAAACATTATAAATAGATATTTTTATTTGTCTTCATTTGAAATCACATATAAAAGTGAATAATTTTCTCTTGCATGCAACCACTTTTTGTCTATTCCATATTATTGATCAAATTTAGTATTGTTTGTTTTTCTCTGTCTAAGTAATTTGTCTATTTTAAAAATATAAATATAAACTAATTTATTTTTGTGAAAATAAATACATCATAACTTTTACTGAAAAAGTATAAAATGTTCAACATAACAACATATGTTATCTTGAAGTTTCCCATGGTAAGAAATTAAGTGATATTGGATAGAGTGAATGTTATGTGTGAGTTCGATGCAAGGTGGTAGGAATTTATATAGTGACTATTAAAAAATATTTTTAAGGTTTTTGAGTTTGGTTGTGGTTAATGTTTAATTTAAAATATGAGCTTTATGTTTAGTCTCTAGTTATGAGGTAAGGGAGAAGCGCTAGACAATTTTTAAATAGACACTTTGAACCTGCTCTTTCTAAATAAGCGGTACCGAATATATTGTTCTATTCTTATGTTACATCACTATTATTATGAAAACATTTATATTATTTAAAACTGATTTTTATAATATAATATTTAGATTTTAGGAGATAGAGTTCAATGCAAGTTAAAATAGAACAAAGAATCTTATTGAATATTTTATTAATATTTTAAACACATCACTTTAGTATACATAATAAACAAATGCGCACTTATATAATAGATATGTAAAAACCTAGTGATAGTATTAAATTAAACAGAAAGCTAGCTATATCATAAATGCTAGAACTATCCTATTTTGTTATTCTCTTTAACACTAGCATATAGCAATACTATATATTATTTTTGTTGATGATTCAACATTCATAACATTTGACATCACTTGATACTGCAAAAAATATATATATATATATAATTGGAAGAAATACTATTAATTTTTATATAATAAAAAGTCATCACAACAATTAATGTATAAACATTATAAATAGATATTTTTATTTGTCTTCATTTGAAATCACATATAAAAGTGAATAATTTTCTCATGCATGCAACCACTTTTTGTCTATTCCATATTATTGATCAAATTTAGTATTGTTTGTTTTTCTCTGTCTAAGTAATTTGTCTATTTTAAAAATATAAATATAAACTAATTTATTTTTGTTAAAATAAATACATCATAACTTTTACTGAAAAAGTATAAAATGTTCAACATAACAACATATGTTATCTTGAAGTTTCCCATGGTAAGAAATTAAGTGATATTGGATAGAGTGAATGTTATGTGTGAGTTCGATGCAAGGTGGTAGGAATTTATAGAGTGACTATTAAAAAATATTTTTAAGGTTTTTGAGTTTGGTTGTGGTTAATGTTTAATTTGAAATATGAGCTTTATGTTTAGTCTCTAGTTATGAGGTAAGGGAGAAGCGCTAGACAATTTTTAAATAGACACTTTGAAGCTGCTCTTTCTAAATAAGCGGTACCGAATATATTGTTCTATTCTTATGTTACATCACTATTATTATGAAAACATTTATATTATTTAAAACTGATTTTTATAATATAATATTTAGATTTTAGGAGATAGAGTTCAATGCAAGTTAAAATAGAACAAAGAATCTTGTTGAACATTTTATTAATATTTTAAACACATAACTTTAGTATACATAATAAACAAATGCGCACTTATATAATAGATATGTAAAAACCTAGTGATAGTATTAAATTAAACAGAAAGCTAGCTATATCATAAATGCTAGAACTATCCAATTTTGTTATTCTCTTTAACACTAGCATATAGCAATACTATATATTATTTTTGTTGATGATTCAACATTCATAACATTTGACATCACTTGATACTGCAAAAAATATATATATATATATATAATTGGAAGAAATACTATTAATTTTTATATAATAAAAAGTCATCACAACAATTAATGTATAAACATTATAAATATATATTTTTATTTGTCTTCATTTGAAATCACATATAAAAGTGAATAATTTTCTCTTGCATGCAACCACTTTTTGTCTATTCCATATTATTGATCAAATTTAGTATTGTTTGTTTTTCTCTGTCTAAGTAATTTGTCTATTTTAAAAATATAAATATAAACTAATTTATTTTTGTGAAAATAAATACATCATAACTTTTACTGAAAAAGTATAAAATGTTCAACATAACAACATATGTTATCTTGAAGTTTCCCATGGTAAGAAATTAAGTGATATTGGATAGAGTGAATGTTATGTGTGAGTTCGATGCAAGGTGGTAGGAATTTATATAGTGACTATTAAAAAATATTTTTAAGGTTTTTGAGTTTGGTTGTGGTTAATGTTTAATTTAAAATATGAGCTTTATGTTTAGTCTCTAGTTATGAGGTAAGGGAGAAGCGCTAGACAATTTTTAAATAGACACTTTGAACCTGCTCTTTCTAAATAAGCGGTACCGAATATATTGTTCTATTCTTATGTTACATCACTATTATTATGAAAACATTTATATTATTTAAAACTGATTTTTATAATATAATATTTAGATTTTAGGAGATAGAGTTCAATGCAAGTTAAAATAGAACAAAGAATCTTGTTGAATATTTTATTAATATTTTAAACACATCACTTTAGTATACATAATAAACAAATGCGCACTTATATAATAGATATGTAAAAACCTAGTGATAGTATTAAATTAAACAGAAAGCTAGCTATATCATAAATGCTAGAACTATCCTATTTTGTTATTCTCTTTAACACTAGCATATAGCAATACTATATATTATTTTTGTTGATGATTCAACATTCATAACATTTGACATCACTTGATACTGCAAAAAATATATATATATATATAATTGGAAGAAATACTATTAATTTTTATATAATAAAAAGTCATCACAACAATTAATGTATAAACATTATAAATAGATATTTTTATTTGTCTTCATTTGAAATCACATATAAAAGTGAATAATTTTCTCATGCATGCAACCACTTTTTGTCTATTCCATATTATTGATCAAATTTAGTATTGTTTGTTTTTCTCTGTCTAAGTAATTTGTCTATTTTAAAAATATAAATATAAACTAATTTATTTTTGTGAAAATAAATACATCATAACTTTTACTGAAAAAGTATAAAATGTTCAACATAACAACATATGTTATCTTGAAGTTTCCCATGGTAAGAAATTAAGTGATATTGGATAGAGTGAATGTTATGTGTGAGTTCGATGCAAGGTGGTAGGAATTTATATAGTGACTATTAAAAAATATTTTTAAGGTTTTTGAGTTTGGTTGTGGTTAATGTTTAATTTAAAATATGAGCTTTATGTTTAGTCTCTAGTTATGAGGTAAGGGAGAAGAGCTAGACAATTTTTAAATAGACACTTTGAACCTGCTCTTTCTAAATAAGCGGTACCGAATATATTGTTCTATTCTTATGTTACATCACTATTATTATGAAAACATTTATATTATTTAAAACTGATTTTTATAATATAATATTTAGATTTTAGGAGATAGAGTTCAATGCAAGTTAAAATAGAACAAAGAATCTTGTTGAATATTTTATTAATATTTTAAACACATCACTTTAGTATACATAATAAACAAATGCGCACTTATATAATAGATATGTAAAAACCTAGTGATAGTATTAAATTAAACAGAAAGCTAGCTATATCATAAATGCTAGAACTCTCCTATTTTGTTATTCTCTTTAACACTAGCATATAGCAATACTATATATTATTTTTGTTGATGATTCAACATTCATAACATTTGACATCACTTGATACTGCAAAAAATATATATATATATATAATTGGAAGAAATACTATTAATTTTTATATAATAAAAAGTCATCACAACAATTAATGTATAAACATTATAAATAGATATTTTTATTTGTCTTCATTTGAAATCACATATAAAAGTGAATAATTTTCTCATGCATGCAACCACTTTTTGTCTATTCCATATTATTGATCAAATTTAGTATTGTTTGTTTTTCTCTGTCTAAGTAATTTGTCTATTTTAAAAATATAAATATAAACTAATTTATTTTTTAGAAAATAAATACATCATAACTTTTACTGAAAAAGTATAAAATGTTCAACATAACAACATATGTTATCTTGAAGTTTCCCATGGTAAGAAATTAAGTGATATTGGATAGAGTGAATGTTATGTGTGAGTTCGATGCAAGGTGGTAGGAATTTATATAGTGACTATTAAAAAATATTTTTAAGGTTTTTGAGTTTGGTTGTGGTTAATGTTTAATTTGAAATATGAGCTTTATGTTTAGTCTCTAGTTATGAGGTAAGGGAGAAGCGCTAGACAATTTTTAAATAGACACTTTGAAGCTGCTCTTTCTAAATATGCGGTACCGAATATATTGTTCTATTCTTATGATACATCACTATTATTATGAAAACATTTATATTATTTAAAACTGATTTTTATAATATAATATTTAGATTTTAGGAGATAGAGTTCAATGCAAGTTAAAATAGAACAAAGAATCTTATTGAATATTTTATTAATATTTTAAACACATAACTTTAGTATACATAATAAACAAATGCGCACTTATATAATAGATATGTAAAAACCTAGTGATAGTATTAAATTAAACAGAAAGCTAGCTATATCATAAATGCTAGAACTATCCTATTTTGTTATTCTCTTTAACACTAGCATATAGCAATACTATATATTATTTTTGTTGATGATTCAACATTCATAACATTTGACATCACTTGATACTGCAAAAAATATATATATATATATAATTGGAAGAAATACTATTAATTTTTATACAATAAAAAGTCATCACAACAATTAATGTATAAACATTATAAATAGATATTTTTATTTGTCTTCATTTGAAATCACATATAAAAGTGAATAATTTTCTCATGCATGCAACCACTTTTTGTCTATTCCATATTATTGATCAAATTTAGTATTGTTTGTTTTTCTCTGTCTAAGTAATTTGTCTATTTTAAAAATATAAATGTAAACTAATTTATTTTTGTGAAAATAAATACATCATAACTTTTACTGAAAAAGTATAAAATGTTCAACATAACAACATATGTTATCTTGAAGTTTCCCATGGTAAGAAATTAAGTGATATTGGATAGAGTGAATGTTATGTGTGAGTTCGATGCAAGGTGGTAGGAATTTATATAGTGACTATTAAAAAATATTTTTAAGGTTTTTGAGTTTGGTTGTGGTTAATGTTTAATTTGAAATATGAGCTTTATGTTTAGTCTCTAGTTATGAGGTAAGGGAGAAGCGCTAGACAATTTTTAAATAGACACTTTGAAGCTGCTCTTTCTAAATAAGCGGTACCGAATATATTGTTCTATTCTTATGTTACATCACTATTATTATGAAAACATTTATATTATTTAAAACTGATTTTTATAATATAATATTTAGATTTTAGGAGATAGAGTTCAATGCAAGTTAAAATAGAACAAAGAATCTTGTTGAATATTTTATTAATATTTTAAACACATCACTTTAGTATACATAATAAACAAATGCGCACTTATATAATAGATATGTAAAAACCTAGTGATAGTATTAAATTAAACAGAAAGCTAGCTATATCATAAATGCTAGAACTATCCTATTTTGTTATTCTCTTTAACACTAGCATATAGCAATACTATATATTATTTTTGTTGATGATTCAACATTCATAACATTTGACATCACTTGATACTGCAAAAAATATATATATATATATAATTGGAAGAAATACTATTAATTTTTATATAATAAAAAGTCATCACAACAATTAATGTATAAACATTATAAATAGATATTTTTATTTGTCTTCATTTGAAATCACATATAAAAGTGAATAATTTTCTCATGCATGCAACCACTTTTTGTCTATTCCATATTATTGATCAAATTTAGTATTGTTTGTTTTTCTCTGTCTAAGTAATTTGTCTATTTTAAAAATATAAATATAAACTAATTTATTTTTTAGAAAATAAATACATCATAACTTTTACTGAAAAAGTATAAAATGTTCAACATAACAACATATGTTATCTTGAAGTTTCCCATGGTAAGAAATTAAGTGATATTGGATAGAGTGAATGTTATGTGTGAGTTCGATGCAAGGTGGTAGGAATTTATATAGTGACTATTAAAAAATATTTTTAAGGTTTTTGAGTTTGGTTGTGGTTAATGTTTAATTTGAAATATGAGCTTTATGTTTAGTCTCTAGTTATGAGGTAAGGGAGAAGCGCTAGACAATTTTTAAATAGACACTTTGAAGCTGCTCTTTCTAAATATGCGGTACCGAATATATTGTTCTATTCTTATGTTACATCACTATTATTATGAAAACATTTATATTATTTAAAACTGATTTTTATAATATAATATTTAGATTTTAGGAGATAGAGTTCAATGCAAGTTAAAATAGAACAAAAAATCTTGTTGAACATTTTATTAATATTTTAAACACATAACTTTAGTATACATAATAAACAAATGCGCACTTATATAATAGATATGTAAAAACCTAGTGATAGTATTAAATTAAACAGAAAGCTAGCTCTATCATAAATGCTAGAACTATCCTATTTTGTTATTCTCTTTAACACTAGCATATAGCAATACTATATATTATTTTTGTTGATGATTCAACATTCATAACATTTGACATCACTTGATACTGCAAAATATATATATATATATATAATTGGAAGAAATACTATTAATTTTTATATAATAAAAAGTCATCACAACAATTAATGTATAAACATTATAAATAGATATTTTTATTTGTCTTCATTTGAAATCACATATAAAAGTGAATAATTTTCTCATGCATGCAACCACTTTTTGTCTATTCCATATTATTGATCAAATTTAGTATTGTTTGTTTTTCTCTGTCTAAGTAATTTGTCTATTTTAAAAATATAAATGTAAACTAATTTATTTTTGTGAAAATAAATACATCATAACTTTTACTGAAAAAGTATAAAATGTTCAACATAACAACATATGTTATCTTGAAGTTTCCCATGGTAAGAAATTAAGTGATATTGGATAGAGTAAATGTTATGTGTGAGTTCGATGCAAGGTGGTAGGAATTTATATAGTGACTATTAAAAAATATTTTTAAGGTTTTTGAGTTTGGTTGTGGTTAATGTTTAATTTGAAATATGAGCTTTATGTTTAGTCTCTAGTTATGAGGTAAGGGAGAAGCGCTAGACAATTTTTAAATAGACACTTTGAAGCTGCTCTTTCTAAATAAGCGGTACCGAATATATTGTTCTATTCTTATGTTACATCACTATTATTATGAAAACATTTATATTATTTAAAACTGATTTTTATAATATAATATTTAGATTTTAGGAGATAGAGTTCAATGCAAGTTAAAATAGAACAAAGAATCTTGTTGAACATTTTATTAATATTTTAAACACATAACTTTAGTATACATAATAAACAAATGCGCACTTATATAATAGATATGTAAAAACCTAGTGATAGTATTAAATTAAACAGAAAGCTAGCTCTATCATAAATGCTAGAACTATCCTATTTTGTTATTCTCTTTAACACTAGCATATAGCAATACTATATATTATTTTTGTTGAAGATTCAACATTCATAACATTTGACATCACTTGATACTGCAAAAAATATATATATAATTGGAAGAAATACTATTAATTTTTATATAATAAAAAGTCATCACAACAATTAATGTATAAACATTATAAATAGATATTTTTATTTGTCTTCATTTGAAATCACATATAAAAGTGAATAATTTTCTCTTGCATGCAACCACTTTTTGTCTATTCCATATTATTGATCAAATTTAGTATTGTTTGTTTTTCTCTGTCTAAGTAATTTGTCTATTTTAAAAATATAAATATAAACTAATTTATTTTTTAGAAAATAAATACATCATAACTTTTACTGAAAAAGTATAAAATGTTCAACATAACAACATATGTTATCTTGAAGTTTCCCATGGTAAGAAATTAAGTGATATTGGATAGAGTGAATGTTATGTGTGAGTTCGATGCAAGGTGGTAGGAATTTATATAGTGACTATTAAAAAATATTTTTAAGGTTTTTGAGTTTGGTTGTGGTTAATGTTTAATTTAAAATATGAGCTTTATGTTTAGTCTCTAGTTATGAGGTAAGGGAGAAGCGCTAGACAATTTTTAAATAGACACTTTGAAGCTGCTCTTTCTAAATATGCGGTACCGAATATATTGTTCTATTCTTATGTTACATCACTATTATTATGAAAACATTTATATTATTTAAAACTGATTTTTATAATATAATATTTAGATTTTAGGAGATAGAGTTCAATGCAAGTTAAAATAGAACAAAGAATCTTGTTGAATATTTTATTAATATTTTAAACACATCACTTTAGTATACATAATAAACAAATGCGCACTTATATAATAGATATGTAAAAACCTAGTGATAGTATTAAATTAAACAGAAAGCTAGCTATATCATAAATGCTAGAACTATCCTATTTTGTTATTCTCTTTAACACTAGCATATAGCAATACTATATATTATTTTTGTTGATGATTCAACATTCATAACATTTGACATCACTTGATACTGCAAAAAATATATATATATATAATTGGAAGAAATACTATTAATTTTTATATAATAAAAAGTCATCACAACAATTAATGTATAAACATTATAAATAGATATTTTTATTTGTCTTCATTTGAAATCACATATAAAAGTGAATAATTTTCTCATGCATGCAACCACTTTTTGTCTATTCCATATTATTGATCAAATTTAGTATTGTTTGTTTTTCTTTGTCTAAGTAATTTGTCTATTTTAAAAATATAAATATAAACTAATTTATTTTTGTGAAAATAAATACATCATAACTTTTACTGAAAAAGTATAAAATGTTCAACATAACAACATATGTTATCTTGAAGTTTCCCATGGTAAGAAATTAAGTGATATTGGATAGAGTGAATGTTATGTGTGAGTTCGATGCAAGGTGGTAGGAATTTATAGAGTGACTATTAAAAAATATTTTTAAGGTTTTTGAGTTTGGTTGTGGTTAATGTTTAATTTGAAATATGAGCTTTATGTTTAGTCTCTAGTTATGAGGTAAGGGAGAAGCGCTAGACAATTTTTAAATAGACACTTTGAAGCTGCTCTTTCTAAATAAGCGGTACCGAATATATTGTTCTATTCTTATGTTACATCACTATTATTATGAAAACATTTATATTATTTAAAACTGATTTTTATAATATAATATTTAGATTTTAGGAGATAGAGTTCAATGCAAGTTAAAATAGAACAAAGAATCTTGTTGAACATTTTATTAATATTTTAAACACATAACTTTAGTATACATAATAAACAAATGCGCACTTGTATAATAGATATGTAAAAACCTAGTGATAGTATTAAATTAAACAGAAAGCTAGCTATATCATAAATGCTAGAACTATCCTATTTTGTTATTCTCTTTAACACTAGCATATAGCAATACTATATATTATTTTTGTTGATGATTCAACATTCATAACATTTGACATCACTTGATACTGCAAAAAATATATATATATATAATTGGAAGAAATACTATTAATTTTTATATAATAAAAAGTCATCACAACAATTAATGTATAAACATTATAAATAGATATTTTTATTTGTCTTCATTTGAAATCACATATAAAAGTGAATAATTTTCTCATGCATGCAACCACTTTTTGTCTATTCCATATTATTGATCAAATTTAGTATTGTTTGTTTTTCTCTGTCTAAGTAATTTGTCTATTTTAAAAATATAAATGTAAACTAATTTATTTTTGTGAAAATAAATACATCATAACTTTTACTGAAAAAGTATAAAATGTTCAACATAACAACATATGTTATCTTGAAGTTTCCCATGGTAAGAAATTAAGTGATATTGGATAGAGTGAATGTTATGTGTGAGTTCGATGCAAGGTGGTAGGAATTTATATAGTGACTATTAAAAAATATTTTTAAGGTTTTTGAGTTTGGTTGTGGTTAATGTTTAATTTGAAATATGAGCTTTATGTTTAGTCTCTAGTTATGAGGTAAGGGAGAAGCGCTAGACAATTTTTAAATAGACACTTCGAAGCTGCTCTTTCTAAATATGCGGTACCGAATATATTGTTCTATTCTTATGTTACATCACTATTATTATGAAAACATTTATATTATTTAAAACTGATTTTTATAATATAATATTTAGATTTTAGGAGATAGAGTTCAATGCAAGTTAAAATAGAACAAAAAATCTTGTTGAACATTTTATTAATATTTTAAACACATAACTTTAGTATACATAATAAACAAATGCGCACTTATATAATAGATATGTAAAAACCTAGTGATAGTATTAAATTAAACAGAAAGCTAGCTCTATCATAAATGCTAGAACTATCCTATTTTGTTATTCTCTTTAACACTAGCATATAGCAATACTATATATTATTTTTGTTGATGATTCAACATTCATAACATTTGACATCACTTGATACTGCAAAATATATATATATATATAATTGGAAGAAATACTATTAATTTTTATATAATAAAAAGTCATCACAACAATTAATGTATAAACATTATAAATAGATATTTTTATTTGTCTTCATTTGAAATCACATATAAAAGTGAATAATTTTCTCATGCATGCAACCACTTTTTGTCTATTCCATATTATTGATCAAATTTAGTATTGTTTGTTTTTCTCTGTCTAAGTAATTTGTCTATTTTAAAAATATAAATGTAAACTAATTTATTTTTGTGAAAATAAATACATCATAACTTTTACTGAAAAAGTATAAAATGTTCAACATAACAACATATGTTATCTTGAAGTTTCCCATGGTAAGAAATTAAGTGATATTGGATAGAGTGAATGTTATGTGTGAGTTCGATGCAAGGTGGTAGGAATTTATATAGTGACTATTAAAAAATATTTTTAAGGTTTTTGAGTTTGGTTGTGGTTAATGTTTAATTTGAAATATGAGCTTTATGTTTAGTCTCTAGTTATGAGGTAAGGGAGAAGCGCTAGACAATTTTTAAATAGACACTTTGAAGCTGCTCTTTCTAAATAAGCGGTACCGAATATATTGTTCTATTCTTATGTTACATCACTATTATTATGAAAACATTTATATTATTTAAAACTGATTTTTATAATATAATATTTAGATTTTAGGAGATAGAGTTCAATGCAAGTTAAAATAGAACAAAGAATCTTGTTGAACATTTTATTAATATTTTAAACACATAACTTTAGTATACATAATAAACAAATGCGCACTTATATAATAGATATGTAAAAACCTAGTGATAGTATTAAATTAAACAAAAAGCTAGCTCTATCATAAATGCTAGAACTATCCTATTTTGTTATTCTCTTTAACACTAGCATATAGCAATACTATATATTATTTTTGTTGAAGATTCAACATTCATAACATTTGACATCACTTGATACTGCAAAAAATATATATATAATTGGAAGAAATACTATTAATTTTTATATAATAAAAAGTCATCACAACAATTAATGTATAAACATTATAAATAGATATTTTTATTTGTCTTCATTTGAAATCACATATAAAAGTGAATAATTTTCTCTTGCATGCAACCACTTTTTGTCTATTCCATATTATTGATCAAATTTAGTATTGTTTGTTTTTCTCTGTCTAAGTAATTTGTCTATTTTAAAAATATAAATATAAACTAATTTATTTTTTAGAAAATAAATACATCATAACTTTTACTGAAAAAGTATAAAATGTTCAACATAACAACATATGTTATCTTGAAGTTTCCCATGGTAAGAAATTAAGTGATATTGGATAGAGTGAATGTTATGTGTGAGTTCGATGCAAGGTGGTAGCAATTTATATAGTGACTATTAAAAAATATTTTTAAGGTTTTTGAGTTTGGTTGTGGTTAATGTTTAATTTAAAATATGAGCTTTATGTTTAGTCTCTAGTTATGAGGTAAGGGAGAAGCGCTAGACAATTTTTAAATAGACACTTTGAAGCTGCTCTTTCTAAATATGCGGTACCGAATATATTGTTCTATTCTTATGTTACATCACTATTATTATGAAAACATTTATATTATTTAAAACTGATTTTTATAATATAATATTTAGATTTTAGGAGATAGAGTTCAATGCAAGTTAAAATAGAACAAAGAATCTTGTTGAATATTTTATTAATATTTTAAACACATCACTTTAGTATACATAATAAACAAATGCGCACTTATATAATAGATATGTAAAAACCTAGTGATAGTATTAAATTAAACAGAAAGCTAGCTATATCATAAATGCTAGAACTATCCTATTTTGTTATTCTCTTTAACACTAGCATATAGCAATACTATATATTATTTTTGTTGATGATTCAACATTCATAACATTTGACATCACTTGATACTGCAAAAAATATATATATATATAATTGGAAGAAATACTATTAATTTTTATATAATAAAAAGTCATCACAACAATTAATGTATAAACATTATAAATAGATATTTTTATTTGTCTTCATTTGAAATCACATATAAAAGTGAATAATTTTCTCATGCATGCAACCACTTTTTGTCTATTCCATATTATTGATCAAATTTAGTATTGTTTGTTTTTCTCTGTCTAAGTAATTTGTCTATTTTAAAAATATAAATATAAACTAATTTATTTTTGTGAAAATAAATACATCATAACTTTTACTGAAAAAGTATAAAATGTTCAACATAACAACATATGTTATCTTGAAGTTTCCCATGGTAAGAAATTAAGTGATATTGGATAGAGTGAATGTTATGTGTGAGTTCGATGCAAGGTGGTAGGAATTTATAGAGTGACTATTAAAAAATATTTTTAAGGTTTTTGAGTTTGGTTGTGGTTAATGTTTAATTTGAAATATGAGCTTTATGTTTAGTCTCTAGTTATGAGGTAAGGGAGAAGCGCTAGACAATTTTTAAATAGACACTTTGAAGCTGCTCTTTCTAAATAAGCGGTACCGAATATATTGTTCTATTCTTATGTTACATCACTATTATTATGAAAACATTTATATTATTTAAAACTGATTTTTATAATATAATATTTAGATTTTAGGAGATAGAGTTCAATGCAAGTTAAAATAGAACAAAGAATCTTGTTGAACATTTTATTAATATTTTAAACACATAACTTTAGTATACATAATAAACAAATGCGCACTTATATAATAGATATGTCAAAACCTAGTGATAGTATTAAATTAAACAGAAAGCTAGCTATATCATAAATGCTAGAACTATCCTATTTTGTTATTCTCTTTAACACTAGCATATAGCAATACTATATATTATTTTTGTTGATGATTCAACATTCATAACATTTGACATCACTTGATACTGCAAAAAATATATATATATATAATTGGAAGAAATACTATTAATTTTTATATAATAAAAAGTCATCACAACAATTAATGTATAAACATTATAAATAGATATTTTTATTTGTCTTCATTTGAAATCACATATAAAAGTGAATAATTTTCTCATGCATGCAACCACTTTTTGTCTATTCCATATTATTGATCAAATTTAGTATTGTTTGTTTTTCTCTGTCTAAGTAATTTGTCTATTTTAAAAATATAAATGTAAACTAATTTATTTTTGTGAAAATAAATACATCATAACTTTTACTGAAAAAGTATAAAATGTTCAACATAACAACATATGTTATCTTGAAGTTTCCCATGGTAAGAAATTAAGTGATATTGGATAGAGTGAATGTTATGTGTGAGTTCGATGCAAGGTGGTAGGAATTTATATAGTGACTATTAAAAAATATTTTTAAGGTTTTTGAGTTTGGTTGTGGTTAATGTTTAATTTGAAATATGAGCTTTATGTTTAGTCTCTAGTTATGAGGTAAGGGAGAAGCGCTAGACAATTTTTAAATAGACACTTTGAAGCTGCTCTTTCTAAATAAGCGGTACCGAATATATTGTTCTATTCTTATGTTACATCACTATTATTATGAAAACATTTATATTATTTAAAACTGATTTTTATAATATAATATTTAGATTTTAGGAGATAGAGTTCAATGCAAGTTAAAATAGAACAAAGAATCTTGTTTAACATTTTATTAATATTTTAAACACATAACTTTAGTATACATAATAAACAAATGCGCACTTATATAATAGATATGTAAAAACCTAGTGATAGTATTAAATTAAACAGAAAGCTAGCTCTATCATAAATGCTAGAACTATCCTATTTTGTTATTCTCTTTAACACTAGCATATAGCAATACTATATATTATTTTTGTTGAAGATTCAACATTCATAACATTTGACATCACTTGATACTGCAAAAAATATATATATAATTGGAAGAAATACTATTAATTTTTATATAATAAAAAGTCATCACAACAATTAATGTATAAACATTATAAATAGATATTTTTATTTGTCTTCATTTGAAATCACATATAAAAGTGAATAATTTTCTCTTGCATGCAACCACTTTTTGTCTATTCCATATTATTGATCAAATTTAGTATTGTTTGTTTTTCTCTGTCTAAGTAATTTGTCTATTTTAAAAATATAAATATAAACTAATTTATTTTTTAGAAAATAAATACATCATAACTTTTACTGAAAAAGTATAAAATGTTCAACATAACAACATATGTTATCTTGAAGTTTCCCATGGTAAGAAATTAAGTGATATTGGATAGAGTGAATGTTATGTGTGAGTTCGATGCAAGGTGGTAGGAATTTATATAGTGACTATTAAAAAATATTTTTAAGGTTTTTGAGTTTGGTTGTGGTTAATGTTTAATTTAAAATATGAGCTTTATGTTTAGTCTCTAGTTATGAGGAAAGGGAGAAGCGCTAGACAATTTTTAAATAGACACTTTGAAGCTGCTCTTTCTAAATATGCGGTACCGAATATATTGTTCTATTCTTATGTTACATCACTATTATTATGAAAACATTTATATTATTTAAAACTGATTTTTATAATATAATATTTAGATTTTAGGAGATAGAGTTCAATGCAAGTTAAAATAGAACAAAGAATCTTGTTGAATATTTTATTAATATTTTAAACACATCACTTTAGTATACATAATAAACAAATGCGCACTTATATAATAGATATGTAAAAACCTAGTGATAGTATTAAATTAAACAGAAAGCTAGCTATATCATAAATGCTAGAACTATCCTATTTTGTTATTCTCTTTAACACTAGCATATAGCAATACTATATATTATTTTTGTTGATGATTCAACATTCATAACATTTGACATCACTTGATACTGCAAAAAATATATATATATATAATTGGAAGAAATACTATTAATTTTTATATAATAAAAAGTCATCACAACAATTAATGTATAAACATTATAAATAGATATTTTTATTTGTCTTCATTTGAAATCACATATAAAAGTGAATAATTTTCTCATGCATGCAACCACTTTTTGTCTATTCCATATTATTGATCAAATTTAGTATTGTTTGTTTTTCTCTGTCTAAGTAATTTGTCTATTTTAAAAATATAAATATAAACTAATTTATTTTTGTGAAAATAAATACATCATAACTTTTACTGAAAAAGTATAAAATGTTCAACATAACAACATATGTTATCTTGAAGTTTCCCATGGTAAGAAATTAAGTGATATTGGATAGAGTGAATGTTATGTGTGAGTTCGATGCAAGGTGGTAGGAATTTATAGAGTGACTATTAAAAAATATTTTTAAGGTTTTTGAGTTTGGTTGTGGTTAATGTTTAATTTGAAATATGAGCTTTATGTTTAGTCTCTAGTTATGAGGTAAGGGAGAAGCGCTAGACAATTTTTAAATAGACACTTTGAAGCTGCTCTTTCTAAATAAGCGGTACCGAATATATTGTTCTATTCTTATGTTACATCACTATTATTATGAAAACATTTATATTATTTAAAACTGATTTTTATAATATAATATTTAGATTTTAGGAGATAGAGTTCAATGCAAGTTAAAATAGAACAAAGAATCTTGTTTAACATTTTATTAATATTTTAAACACATAACTTTAGTATACATAATAAACAAATGCGCACTTATATAATAGATATGTAAAAACCTAGTGATAGTATTAAATTAAACAGAAAGCTAGCTCTATCATAAATGCTAGAACTATCCTATTTTGTTATTCTCTTTAACACTAGCATATAGCAATACTATATATTATTTTTGTTGAAGATTCAACATTCATAACATTTGACATCACTTGATACTGCAAAAAATATATATATAATTGGAAGAAATACTATTAATTTTTATATAATAAAAAGTCATCACAACAATTAATGTATAAACATTATAAATAGATATTTTTATTTGTCTTCATTTGAAATCACATATAAAAGTGAATAATTTTCTCTTGCATGCAACCACTTTTTGTCTATTCCATATTATTGATCAAATTTAGTATTGTTTGTTTTTCTCTGTCTAAGTAATTTGTCTATTTTAAAAATATAAATATAAACTAATTTATTTTTTAGAAAATAAATACATCATAACTTTTACTGAAAAAGTATAAAATGTTCAACATAACAACATATGTTATCTTGAAGTTTCCCATGGTAAGAAATTAAGTGATATTGGATAGAGTGAATGTTATGTGTGAGTTCGATGCAAGGTGGTAGGAATTTATATAGTGACTATTAAAAAATATTTTTAAGGTTTTTGAGTTTGGTTGTGGTTAATGTTTAATTTAAAATATGAGCTTTATGTTTAGTCTCTAGTTATGAGGAAAGGGAGAAGCGCTAGACAATTTTTAAATAGACACTTTGAAGCTGCTCTTTCTAAATATGCGGTACCGAATATATTGTTCTATTCTTATGTTACATCACTATTATTATGAAAACATTTATATTATTTAAAACTGATTTTTATAATATAATATTTAGATTTTAGGAGATAGAGTTCAATGCAAGTTAAAATAGAACAAAGAATCTTGTTGAATATTTTATTAATATTTTAAACACATCACTTTAGTATACATAATAAACAAATGCGCACTTATATAATAGATATGTAAAAACCTAGTGATAGTATTAAATTAAACAGAAAGCTAGCTATATCATAAATGCTAGAACTATCCTATTTTGTTATTCTCTTTAACACTAGCATATAGCAATACTATATATTATTTTTGTTGATGATTCAACATTCATAACATTTGACATCACTTGATACTGCAAAAAATATATATATATATAATTGGAAGAAATACTATTAATTTTTATATAATAAAAAGTCATCACAACAATTAATGTATAAACATTATAAATAGATATTTTTATTTGTCTTCATTTGAAATCACATATAAAAGTGAATAATTTTCTCATGCATGCAACCACTTTTTGTCTATTCCATATTATTGATCAAATTTAGTATTGTTTGTTTTTCTCTGTCTAAGTAATTTGTCTATTTTAAAAATATAAATATAAACTAATTTATTTTTGTGAAAATAAATACATCATAACTTTTACTGAAAAAGTATAAAATGTTCAACATAACAACATATGTTATCTTGAAGTTTCCCATGGTAAGAAATTAAGTGATATTGGATAGAGTGAATGTTATGTGTGAGTTCGATGCAAGGTGGTAGGAATTTATAGAGTGACTATTAAAAAATATTTTTAAGGTTTTTGAGTTTGGTTGTGGTTAATGTTTAATTTGAAATATGAGCTTTATGTTTAGTCTCTAGTTATGAGGTAAGGGAGAAGCGCTAGACAATTTTTAAATAGACACTTTGAAGCTGCTCTTTCTAAATAAGCGGTACCGAATATATTGTTCTATTCTTATGTTACATCACTATTATTATGAAAACATTTATATTATTTAAAACTGATTTTTATAATATAATATTTAGATTTTAGGAGATAGAGTTCAATGCAAGTTAAAATAGAACAAAGAATCTTGTTGAATATTTTATTAATATTTTAAACACATAACTTTAGTATACATAATAAACAAATGCGCACTTATATAATAGATATGTAAAAACCTAGTGATAGTATTAAATTAAACAGAAAGCTAGCTATATCATAAATGCTAGAACTATCCTATTTTGTTATTCTCTTTAACACTAGCATATAGCAATACTATATATTATTTTTGTTGATGATTCAACATTCATAACATTTGACATCACTTGATACTGCAAAAAATATATATATATATAATTGGAAGAAATACTATTAATTTTTATATAATAAAAAGTCATCACAACAATTAATGTATAAACATTATAAATAGATATTTTTATTTGTCTTCATTTGAAATCACATATAAAAGTGAATAATTTTCTCATGCATGCAACCACTTTTTGTCTATTCCATATTATTGATCAAATTTAGTATTGTTTGTTTTTCTCTGTCTAAGTAATTTGTCTATTTTAAAAATATAAATATAAACTAATTTATTTTTGTGAAAATAAATACATCATAACTTTTACTGAAAAAGTATAAAATGTTCAACATAACAACATATGTTATCTTGAAGTTTCCCATGGTAAGAAATTAAGTGATATTGGATAGAGTGAATGTTATGTGTGAGTTCGATGCAAGGTGGTAGGAATTTATAGAGTGACTATTAAAAAATATTTTTAAGGTTTTTGAGTTTGGTTGTGGTTAATGTTTAATTTGAAATATGAGCTTTATGTTTAGTCTCTAGTTATGAGGTAAGGGAGAAGCGCTAGACAATTTTTAAATAGACACTTTGAAGCTGCTCTTTCTAAATAAGCGGTACCGAATATATTGTTCTATTCTTATGTTACATCACTATTACTATGAAAACATTTATATTATTTAAAACTGATTTTTATAATATAATATTTAGATTTTAGGAGATAGAGTTCAATGCAAGTTAAAATAGAACAAAGAATCTTGTTGAACATTTTATTAATATTTTAAACACATAACTTTAGTATACATAATAAACAAATGCGCACTTATATAATAGATATGTAAAAACCTAGTGATAGTATTAAATTAAATAGAAAGCTAGCTATATCATAAATGCTAGAACTATCCTATTTTGTTATTCTCTTTAACACTAGCATATAGTAATACTATATATTATTTTTGTTGATGATTCAACATTCATAACATTTGACATCACTTGATACTGCAAAAAATATATATATATATATATATATAATTGGAAGAAATACTATTAATTTTTATATAATAAAAAGTCATCACAACAATTAATGTATAAACATTATAAATAGATATTTTTATTTGTCTTCATTTGAAATCACATATAAAAGTGAATAATTTTCTCATGCATGCAACCACTTTTTGTCTATTCCATATTATTGATCAAATTTAGTATTGTTTGTTTTTCTCTGTCTAAGTAATTTGTCTATTTTAAAAATATAAATGTAAACTAATTTATTTTTGTGAAAATAAATACATCATAACTTTTACTGAAAAAGTATAAAATGTTCAACATAACAACATATGTTATCTTGAAGTTTCCCATGGTAAGAAATTAAGTGATATTGGATAGAGTGAATGTTATGTGTGAGTTCGATGCAAGGTGGTAGGAATTTATATAGTGACTATTAAAAAATATTTTTAAGGTTTTTGAGTTTGGTTGTGGTTAATGTTTAATTTGAAATATGAGCTTTATGTTTAGTCTCTAGTTATGAGGTAAGGGAGAAGCGCTAGACAATTTTTAAATAGACACTTTGAAGCTGCTCTTTCTAAATAAGCGGTACCGAATATATTGTTCTATTCTTATGTTACATCACTATTATTATGAAAACATTTATATTATTTAAAACTGATTTTTATAATATAATATTTAGATTTTAGGAGATAGAGTTCAATGCAAGTTAAAATAGAACAAAGAATCTTGTTGAATATTTTATTAATATTTTAAACACATCACTTTAGTATACATAATAAACAAATGCGCACTTATATAATAGATATGTAAAAACCTAGTGATAGTATTAAATTAAACAGAAAGCTAGCTATATCATAAATGCTAGAACTATCCTATTTTGTTATTCTCTTTAACACTAGCATATAGCAATACTATATATTATTTTTGTTGATGATTCAACATTCATAACATTTGACATCACTTGATACTGCAAAAAATATATATATATATATATAATTGGAAGAAATACTATTAATTTTTATATAATAAAAAGTCATCACAACAATTAATGTATAAACATTATAAATAGATATTTTTATTTGTCTTCATTTGAAATCACATATAAAAGTGAATAATTTTCTCATGCATGCAACCACTTTTTGTCTATTCCATATTATTGATCAAATTTAGTATTGTTTGTTTTTCTCTGTCTAAGTAATTTGTCTATTTTAAAAATATAAATATAAACTAATTTATTTTTTAGAAAATAAATACATCATAACTTTTACTGAAAAAGTATAAAATGTTCAACATAACAACATATGTTATCTTGAAGTTTCCCATGGTAAGAAATTAAGTGATATTGGATAGAGTGAATGTTATGTGTGAGTTCGATGCAAGGTGGTAGGAATTTATATAGTGACTATTAAAAAATATTTTTAAGGTTTTTGAGTTTGGTTGTGGTTAATGTTTAATTTGAAATATGAGCTTTATGTTTAGTCTCTAGTTATGAGGTAAGGGAGAAGCGCTAGACAATTTTTAAATAGACACTTTGAAGCTGCTCTTTCTAAATATGCGGTACCGAATATATTGTTCTATTCTTATGTTACATCACTATTATTATGAAAACATTTATATTATTTAAAACTGATTTTTATAATATAATATTTAGATTTTAGGAGATAGAGTTCAATGCAAGTTAAAATAGAACAAAGAATCTTGTTGAATATTTTATTAATATTTTAAACACATAACTTTAGTATACATAATAAACAAATGCGCACTTATATAATAGATATTTAAAAACCTAGTGATAGTATTAAATTAAACAGAAAGCTAGCTATATCATAAATGCTAGAACTATCCTATTTTGTTATTCTCTTTAACACTAGCATATAGCAATACTATATATTATTTTTGTTGATGATTCAACATTCATAACATTTGACATCACTTGATACTGCAAAATATATATATATATATATAATTGGAAGAAATACTATTAATTTTTATATAATAAAAAGTCATCACAACAATTAATGTATAAACATTATAAATAGATATTTTTATTTGTCTTCATTTGAAATCACATATAAAAGTGAATAATTTTCTCATGCATGCAACCACTTTTTGTCTATTCCATATTATTGATCAAATTTAGTATTGTTTGTTTTTCTCTGTCTATGTAATTTGTCTATTTTAAAAATATAAATATAAACTAATTTATTTTTGTGAAAATAAATACATCATAACTTTTACTGAAAAAGTATAAAATGTTCAACATAACAACATATGTTATCTTGAAGTTTCCCATGGTAAGAAATTAAGTGATATTGGATAGAGTGAATGTTATGTGTGAGTTCGATGCAAGGTGGTAGGAATTTATAGAGTGACTATTAAAAAATATTTTTAAGGTTTTTGAGTTTGGTTGTGGTTAATGTTTAATTTAAAATATGAGCTTTATGTTTAGTCTCTAGTTATGAGGAAAGGGAGAAGCGCTAGACAATTTTTAAATAGACACTTTGAAGCTGCTCTTTCTAAATATGCGGTACCGAATATATTGTTCTATTCTTATGTTACATCACTATTATTATGAAAACATTTATATTATTTAAAACTGATTTTTATAATATAATATTTAGATTTTAGGAGATAGAGTTCAATGCAAGTTAAAATAGAACAAAGAATCTTGTTGAATATTTTATTAATATTTTAAACACATCACTTTAGTATACATAATAAACAAATGCGCACTTATATAATAGATATGTAAAAACCTAGTGATAGTATTAAATTAAACAGAAAGCTAGCTATATCATAAATGCTAGAACTATCCTATTTTGTTATTCTCTTTAACACTAGCATATAGCAATACTATATATTATTTTTGTTGATGATTCAACATTCATAACATTTGACATCACTTGATACTGCAAAAAATATATATATATATAATTGGAAGAAATACTATTAATTTTTATATAATAAAAAGTCATCACAACAATTAATGTATAAACATTATAAATAGATATTTTTATTTGTCTTCATTTGAAATCACATATAAAAGTGAATAATTTTCTCATGCATGCAACCACTTTTTGTCTATTCCATATTATTGATCAAATTTAGTATTGTTTGTTTTTCTCTGTCTAAGTAATTTGTCTATTTTAAAAATATAAATATAAACTAATTTATTTTTGTGAAAATAAATACATCATAACTTTTACTGAAAAAGTATAAAATGTTCAACATAACAACATATGTTATCTTGAAGTTTCCCATGGTAAGAAATTAAGTGATATTGGATAGAGTGAATGTTATGTGTGAGTTCGATGCAAGGTGGTAGGAATTTATAGAGTGACTATTAAAAAATATTTTTAAGGTTTTTGAGTTTGGTTGTGGTTAATGTTTAATTTGAAATATGAGCTTTATGTTTAGTCTCTAGTTATGAGGTAAGGGAGAAGCGCTAGACAATTTTTAAATAGACACTTTGAAGCTGCTCTTTCTAAATAAGCGGTACCGAATATATTGTTCTATTCTTATGTTACATCACTATTATTATGAAAACATTTATATTATTTAAAACTGATTTTTATAATATAATATTTAGATTTTAGGAGATAGAGTTCAATGCAAGTTAAAATAGAACAAAGAATCTTGTTGAATATTTTATTAATATTTTAAACACATAACTTTAGTATACATAATAAACAAATGCGCACTTATATAATAGATATGTAAAAACCTAGTGATAGTATTAAATTAAACAGAAAGCTAGCTATATCATAAATGCTAGAACTATCCTATTTTGTTATTCTCTTTAACACTAGCATATAGCAATACTATATATTATTTTTGTTGATGATTCAACATTCATAACATTTGACATCACTTGATACTGCAAAAAATATATATATATATAATTGGAAGAAATACTATTAATTTTTATATAATAAAAAGTCATCACAACAATTAATGTATAAACATTATAAATAGATATTTTTATTTGTCTTCATTTGAAATCACATATAAAAGTGAATAATTTTCTCATGCATGCAACCACTTTTTGTCTATTCCATATTATTGATCAAATTTAGTATTGTTTGTTTTTCTCTGTCTAAGTAATTTGTCTATTTTAAAAATATAAATATAAACTAATTTATTTTTGTGAAAATAAATACATCATAACTTTTACTGAAAAAGTATAAAATGTTCAACATAACAACATATGTTATCTTGAAGTTTCCCATGGTAAGAAATTAAGTGATATTGGATAGAGTGAATGTTATGTGTGAGTTCGATGCAAGGTGGTAGGAATTTATAGAGTGACTATTAAAAAATATTTTTAAGGTTTTTGAGTTTGGTTGTGGTTAATGTTTAATTTGAAATATGAGCTTTATGTTTAGTCTCTAGTTATGAGGTAAGGGAGAAGCGCTAGACAATTTTTAAATAGACACTTTGAAGCTGCTCTTTCTAAATAAGCGGTACCGAATATATTGTTCTATTCTTATGTTACATCACTATTACTATGAAAACATTTATATTATTTAAAACTGATTTTTATAATATAATATTTAGATTTTAGGAGATAGAGTTCAATGCAAGTTAAAATAGAACAAAGAATCTTGTTGAACATTTTATTAATATTTTAAACACATAACTTTAGTATACATAATAAACAAATGCGCACTTATATAATAGATATGTAAAAACCTAGTGATAGTATTAAATTAAATAGAAAGCTAGCTATATCATAAATGCTAGAACTATCCTATTTTGTTATTCTCTTTAACACTAGCATATAGTAATACTATATATTATTTTTGTTGATGATTCAACATTCATAACATTTGACATCACTTGATACTGCAAAAAATATATATATATATATATATATAATTGGAAGAAATACTATTAATTTTTATATAATAAAAAGTCATCACAACAATTAATGTATAAACATTATAAATAGATATTTTTATTTGTCTTCATTTGAAATCACATATAAAAGTGAATAATTTTCTCATGCATGCAACCACTTTTTGTCTATTCCATATTATTGATCAAATTTAGTATTGTTTGTTTTTCTCTGTCTAAGTAATTTGTCTATTTTAAAAATATAAATGTAAACTAATTTATTTTTGTGAAAATAAATACATCATAACTTTTACTGAAAAAGTATAAAATGTTCAACATAACAACATATGTTATCTTGAAGTTTCCCATGGTAAGAAATTAAGTGATATTGGATAGAGTGAATGTTATGTGTGAGTTCGATGCAAGGTGGTAGGAATTTATATAGTGACTATTAAAAAATATTTTTAAGGTTTTTGAGTTTGGTTGTGGTTAATGTTTAATTTGAAATATGAGCTTTATGTTTAGTCTCTAGTTATGAGGTAAGGGAGAAGCGCTAGACAATTTTTAAATAGACACTTTGAAGCTGCTCTTTCTAAATAAGCGGTACCGAATATATTGTTCTATTCTTATGTTACATCACTATTATTATGAAAACATTTATATTATTTAAAACTGATTTTTATAATATAATATTTAGATTTTAGGAGATAGAGTTCAATGCAAGTTAAAATAGAACAAAGAATCTTGTTGAATATTTTATTAATATTTTAAACACATCACTTTAGTATACATAATAAACAAATGCGCACTTATATAATAGATATGTAAAAACCTAGTGATAGTATTAAATTAAACAGAAAGCTAGCTATATCATAAATGCTAGAACTATCCTATTTTGTTATTCTCTTTAACACTAGCATATAGCAATACTATATATTATTTTTGTTGATGATTCAACATTCATAACATTTGACATCACTTGATACTGCAAAAAATATATATATATATATATAATTGGAAGAAATACTATTAATTTTTATATAATAAAAAGTCATCACAACAATTAATGTATAAACATTATAAATAGATATTTTTATTTGTCTTCATTTGAAATCACATATAAAAGTGAATAATTTTCTCATGCATGCAACCACTTTTTGTCTATTCCATATTATTGATCAAATTTAGTATTGTTTGTTTTTCTCTGTCTAAGTAATTTGTCTATTTTAAAAATATAAATATAAACTAATTTATTTTTTAGAAAATAAATACATCATAACTTTTACTGAAAAAGTATAAAATGTTCAACATAACAACATATGTTATCTTGAAGTTTCCCATGGTAAGAAATTAAGTGATATTGGATAGAGTGAATGTTATGTGTGAGTTCGATGCAAGGTGGTAGGAATTTATATAGTGACTATTAAAAAATATTTTTAAGGTTTTTGAGTTTGGTTGTGGTTAATGTTTAATTTGAAATATGAGCTTTATGTTTAGTCTCTAGTTATGAGGTAAGGGAGAAGCGCTAGACAATTTTTAAATAGACACTTTGAAGCTGCTCTTTCTAAATATGCGGTACCGAATATATTGTTCTATTCTTATGTTACATCACTATTATTATGAAAACATTTATATTATTTAAAACTGATTTTTATAATATAATATTTAGATTTTAGGAGATAGAGTTCAATGCAAGTTAAAATAGAACAAAGAATCTTGTTGAATATTTTATTAATATTTTAAACACATAACTTTAGTATACATAATAAACAAATGCGCACTTATATAATAGATATTTAAAAACCTAGTGATAGTATTAAATTAAACAGAAAGCTAGCTATATCATAAATGCTAGAACTATCCTATTTTGTTATTCTCTTTAACACTAGCATATAGCAATACTATATATTATTTTTGTTGATGATTCAACATTCATAACATTTGACATCACTTGATACTGCAAAATATATATATATATATATAATTGGAAGAAATACTATTAATTTTTATATAATAAAAAGTCATCACAACAATTAATGTATAAACATTATAAATAGATATTTTTATTTGTCTTCATTTGAAATCACATATAAAAGTGAATAATTTTCTCATGCATGCAACCACTTTTTGTCTATTCCATATTATTGATCAAATTTAGTATTGTTTGTTTTTCTCTGTCTATGTAATTTGTCTATTTTAAAAATATAAATATAAACTAATTTATTTTTGTGAAAATAAATACATCATAACTTTTACTGAAAAAGTATAAAATGTTCAACATAACAACATATGTTATCTTGAAGTTTCCCATGGTAAGAAATTAAGTGATATTGGATAGAGTGAATGTTATGTGTGAGTTCGATGCAAGGTGGTAGGAATTTATAGAGTGACTATTAAAAAATATTTTTAAGGTTTTTGAGTTTGGTTGTGGTTAATGTTTAATTTGAAATATGAGCTTTATGTTTAGTCTCTAGTTATGAGGTAAGGGAGAAGCGCTAGACAATTTTTAAATAGACACTTTGAAGCTGCTCTTTCTAAATATGCGGTACCGAATATATTGTTCTATTCTTATGTTACATCACTATTATTATGAAAACATTTATATTATTTAAAACTGATTTTTATAATATAATATTTAGATTTTAGGAGATAGAGTTCAATGCAAGTTAAAATAGAACAAAGAATCTTGTTGAATATTTTATTAATATTTTAAACACATAACTTTAGTATACATAATAAACAAATGCGCACTTATATAATAGATATTTAAAAACCTAGTGATAGTATTAAATTAAACAGAAAGCTAGCTATATCATAAATGCTAGAACTATCCTATTTTGTTATTCTCTTTAACACTAGCATATAGCAATACTATATATTATTTTTGTTGATGATTCAACATTCATAACATTTGACATCACTTGATACTGCAAAATATATATATATATATATAATTGGAAGAAATACTATTAATTTTTATATAATAAAAAGTCATCACAACAATTAATGTATAAACATTATAAATAGATATTTTTATTTGTCTTCATTTGAAATCACATATAAAAGTGAATAATTTTCTCATGCATGCAACCACTTTTTGTCTATTCCATATTATTGATCAAATTTAGTATTGTTTGTTTTTCTCTGTCTATGTAATTTGTCTATTTTAAAAATATAAATATAAACTAATTTATTTTTGTGAAAATAAATACATCATAACTTTTACTGAAAAAGTATAAAATGTTCAACATAACAACATATGTTATCTTGAAGTTTCCCATGGTAAGAAATTAAGTGATATTGGATAGAGTGAATGTTATGTGTGAGTTCGATGCAAGGTGGTAGGAATTTATATAGTGACTATTAAAAAATATTTTTAAGGTTTTTGAGTTTGGTTGTGGTTAATGTTTAATTTGAAATATGAGCTTTATGTTTAGTCTCTAGTTATGAGGTAAGGGAGAAGCGCTAGACAATTTTTAAATAGACACTTTGAAGCTGCTCTTTCTAAATATGCGGTACCGAATATATTGTTCTATTCTTATGTTACATCACTATTATTATGAAAACATTTATATTATTTAAAACTGATTTTTATAATATAATATTTAGATTTTAGGAGATAGAGTTCAATGCAAGTTAAAATAGAACAAAGAATCTTGTTGAACATTTTATTAATATTTTAAACACATAACTTTAGTATACATAATAAACAAATGCGCACTTATATAATAGATATGTAAAAACCTAGTGATAGTATTAAATTAAACAGAAAGCTAGCTCTATCATAAATGCTAGAACTATCCTATTTTGTTATTCTCTTTAACACTAGCATATAGCAATACTATATATTATTTTTGTTGATGATTCAACATTCATAACATTTGACATCACTTGATACTGCAAAATATATATATATATAATTGGAAGAAATACTATTAATTTTTATATAATAAAAAGTCATCACAACAATTAATGTATAAACATTATAAATAGATATTTTTATTTGTCTTCATTTGAAATCACATATAAAAGTGAATAATTTTCTCATGCATGCAACCACTTTTTGTCTATTCCATATTATTGATCAAATTTAGTATTGTTTGTTTTTCTCTGTCTAAGTAATTTGTCTATTTTAAAAATATAAATGTAAACTAATTTATTTTTGTGAAAATAAATACATCATAACTTTTACTGAAAAAGTATAAAATGTTCAACATAACAACATATGTTATCTTGAAGTTTCCCATGGTAAGAAATTAAGTGATATTGGATAGAGTGAATGTTATGTGTGAGTTCGATGCAAGGTGGTAGGAATTTATATAGTGACTATTAAAAAATATTTTTAAGGTTTTTGAGTTTGGTTGTGGTTAATGTTTAATTTGAAATATGAGCTTTATGTTTAGTCTCTAGTTATGAGGTAAGGGAGAAGCGCTAGACAATTTTTAAATAGACACTTTGAAGCTGCTCTTTCTAAATATGCGGTACCGAATATATTGTTCTATTCTTATGTTACATCACTATTATTATGAAAACATTTATATTATTTAAAACTGATTTTTATAATATAATATTTAGATTTTAGGAGATAGAGTTCAATGCAAGTTAAAATAGAACAAAGAATCTTGTTGAACATTTTATTAATATTTTAAACACATAACTTTAGTATACATAATAAACAAATGCGCACTTATATAATAGATATGTAAAAACCTAGTGATAGTATTAAATTAAACAGAAAGCTAGCTCTATCATAAATGCTAGAACTATCCTATTTTGTTATTCTCTTTAACACTAGCATATAGCAATACTATATATTATTTTTGTTGATGATTCAACATTCATAACATTTGACATCACTTGATACTGCAAAATATATATATATATAATTGGAAGAAATACTATTAATTTTTATATAATAAAAAGTCATCACAACAATTAATGTATAAACATTATAAATAGATATTTTTATTTGTCTTCATTTGAAATCACATATAAAAGTGAATAATTTTCTCATGCATGCAACCACTTTTTGTCTATTCCATATTATTGATCAAATTTAGTATTGTTTGTTTTTCTCTGTCTAAGTAATTTGTCTATTTTAAAAATATAAATGTAAACTAATTTATTTTTGTGAAAATAAATACATCATAACTTTTACTGAAAAAGTATAAAATGTTCAACATAACAACATATGTTATCTTGAAGTTTCCCATGGTAAGAAATTAAGTGATATTGGATAGAGTGAATGTTATGTGTGAGTTCGATGCAAGGTGGTAGGAATTTATATAGTGACTATTAAAAAATATTTTTAAGGTTTTTGAGTTTGGTTGTGGTTAATGTTTAATTTGAAATATGAGCTTTATGTTTAGTCTCTAGTTATGAGGTAAGGGAGAAGCGCTAGACAATTTTTAAATAGACACTTTGAAGCTGCTCTTTCTAAATATGCGGTACCGAATATATTGTTCTATTCTTATGTTACATCACTATTATTATGAAAACATTTATATTATTTAAAACTGATTTTTATAATATAATATTTAGATTTTAGGAGATAGAGTTCAATGCAAGTTAAAATAGAACAAAGAATCTTGTTGAATATTTTATTAATATTTTAAACACATAACTTTAGTATACATAATAAACAAATGCGCACTTATATAATAGATATGTAAAAACCTAGTGATAGTATTAAATTAAACAGAAAGCTAGCTATATCATAAATGCTAGAACTATCCTATTTTGTTATTCTCTTTAACACTAGCATATAGCAATACTATATATTATTTTTGTTGATGATTCAACATTCATAACATTTGACATCACTTGATACTGCAAAATATATATATATATATATAATTGGAAGAAATACTATTAATTTTTATATAATAAAAAGTCATCACAACAATTAATGTATAAACATTATAAATAGATATTTTTATTTGTCTTCATTTGAAATCACATATAAAAGTGAATAATTTTCTCATGCATGCAACCACTTTTTGTCTATTCCATATTATTGATCAAATTTAGTATTGTTTGTTTTTCTCTGTCTAAGTAATTTGTCTATTTTAAAAATATAAATATAAACTAATTTATTTTTGTGAAAATAAATACATCATAAGTTTTACTGAAAAAGTATAAAATGTTCAACATAACAACATATGTTATCTTGAAGTTTCCCATGGTAAGAAATTAAGTGATATTGGATAGAGTGAATGTTATGTGTGAGTTCGATGCAAGGTGGTAGGAATTTATATAGTGACTATTAAAAAGTATTTTTAAGGTTTTTGAGTTTGGTTGTGGTTAATGTTTAATTTGAAATATGAGCTTTATGTTTAGTCTCTAGTTATGAGGTAAGGGAGAAGCGCTAGACAATTTTTAAATAGACACTTTGAAGCTGCTCTTTCTAAATATGCGGTACCGAATATATTGTTCTATTCTTATGTTACATCACTATTATTATGAAAACATTTATATTATTTAAAACTGATTTTTATAATATAATATTTAGATTTTAGGAGATAGAGTTCAATGCAAGTTAAAATAGAACAAAGAATCTTGTTGAATATTTTATTAATATTTTAAACACATAACTTTAGTATACATAATAAACAAATGCGCACTTATATAATAGATATGTAAAAACCTAGTGATAGTATTAAATTAAACAGAAAGCTAGCTATATCATAAATGCTAGAACTATCCTATTTTGTTATTCTCTTTAACACTAGCATATAGCAATACTATATATTATTTTTGTTGATGATTCAACATTCATAACATTTGACATCACTTGATACTGCAAAATATATATATATATATATAATTGGAAGAAATACTATTAATTTTTATATAATAAAAAGTCATCACAACAATTAATGTATAAACATTATAAATAGATATTTTTATTTGTCTTCATTTGAAATCACATATAAAAGTGAATAATTTTCTCATGCATGCAACCACTTTTTGTCTATTCCATATTATTGATCAAATTTAGTATTGTTTGTTTTTCTCTGTCTAAGTAATTTGTCTATTTTAAAAATATAAATATAAACTAATTTATTTTTGTGAAAATAAATACATCATAACTTTTACTGAAAAAGTATAAAATGTTCAACATAACAACATATGTTATCTTGAAGTTTCCCATGGTAAGAAATTAAGTGATATTGGATAGAGTGAATGTTATGTGTGAGTTCGATGCAAGGTGGTAGGAATTTATATAGTGACTATTAAAAAGTATTTTTAAGGTTTTTGAGTTTGGTTGTGGTTAATGTTTAATTTGAAATATGAGCTTTATGTTTAGTCTCTAGTTATGAGGTAAGGGAGAAGCGCTAGACAATTTTTAAATAGACACTTTGAAGCTGCTCTTTCTAAATATGCGGTACCGAATATATTGTTCTATTCTTATGTTACATCACTATTATTATGAAAACATTTATATTATTTAAAACTGATTTTTATAATATAATATTTAGATTTTAGGAGATAGAGTTCAATGCAAGTTAAAATAGAACAAAGAATCTTGTTGAATATTTTATTAATATTTTAAACACATAACTTTAGTATACATAATAAACAAATGCGCACTTATATAATAGATATGTAAAAACCTAGTGATAGTATTAAATTAAACAGAAAGCTAGCTATATCATAAATGCTAGAACTATCCTATTTTGTTATTCTCTTTAACACTAGCATATAGCAATACTATATATTATTTTTGTTGATGATTCAACATTCATAACATTTGACATCACTTGATACTGCAAAATATATATATATATATATAATTGGAAGAAATACTATTAATTTTTATATAATAAAAAGTCATCACAACAATTAATGTATAAACATTATAAATAGATATTTTTATTTGTCTTCATTTGAAATCACATATAAAAGTGAATAATTTTCTCATGCATGCAACCACTTTTTGTCTATTCCATATTATTGATCAAATTTAGTATTGTTTGTTTTTCTCTGTCTAAGTAATTTGTCTATTTTAAAAATATAAATATAAACTAATTTATTTTTGTGAAAATAAATACATCATAACTTTTACTGAAAAAGTATAAAATGTTCAACATAACAACATATGTTATCTTGAAGTTTCCCATGGTAAGAAATTAAGTGATATTGGATAGAGTGAATGTTATGTGTGAGTTCGATGCAAGGTGGTAGGAATTTATATAGTGACTATTAAAAAATATTTTTAAGGTTTTTGAGTTTGGTTGTGGTTAATGTTTAATTTGAAATATGAGCTTTATGTTTAGTCTCTAGTTATGAGGTAAGGGAGAAGCGCTAGACAATTTTTAAATAGACACTTTGAAGCTGCTCTTTCTAAATATGCGGTACCGAATATATTGTTCTATTCTTATGTTACATCACTATTATTATGAAAACATTTATATTATTTAAAACTGATTTTTATAATATAATATTTAGATTTTAGGAGATAGAGTTCAATGCAAGTTAAAATAGAACAAAGAATCTTGTTGAACATTTTATTAATATTTTAAACACATAACTTTAGTATACATAATAAACAAATGCGCACTTATATAATAGATATGTAAAAACCTAGTGATAGTATTAAATTAAACAGAAAGCTAGCTCTATCATAAATGCTAGAACTATCCTATTTTGTTATTCTCTTTAAAACTAGCATATAGCAATACTATATATTATTTTTGTTGATGATTCAACATTCATAACATTTGACATCACTTGATACTGCAAAATATATATATATGTATAATTGGAAGAAATACTATTAATTTTTATATAATAAAAAGTCATCACAACAATTAATGTATAAACATTATAAATAGATATTTTTATTTGTCTTCATTTGAAATCACATATAAAAGTGAATAATTTTCTCATGCATGCAACCACTTTTTGTCTATTCCATATTATTGATCAAATTTAGTATTGTTTGTTTTTCTCTGTCTAAGTAATTTGTCTATTTTAAAAATATAAATATAAACTAATTTATTTTTGTGAAAATAAATACATCATAACTTTTACTGAAAAAGTATAAAATGTTCAACATAACAACATATGTTATCTTGAAGTTTCCCATGGTAAGAAATTAAGTGATATTGGATAGAGTGAATGTTATGTGTGAGTTCGATGCAAGGTGGTAGGAATTTATATAGTGACTATTAAAAAATATTTTTAAGGTTTTTGAGTTTGGTTGTGGTTAATGTTTAATTTGAAATATGAGCTTTATGTTTAGTCTCTAGTTATGAGGTAAGGGAGAAGCGCTAGACAATTTTTAAATAGACACTTTGAAGCTGCTCTTTCTAAATAAGCGGTACCGAATATATTGTTCTATTCTTATGTTACATCACTATTATTATGAAAACATTTATATTATTTAAAACTGATTTTTATAATATAATATTTAGATTTTAGGAGATAGAGTTCAATGCAAGTTAAAATAGAATAAAGAATCTTGTTGAACACTTTATTAATATTTTAAACACATAACTTTAGTATACATAATAAACAAATGCGCACTTATATAATAGATATGTAAAAACCTAGTGATAGTATTAAATTAAACAGAAAGCTAGCTATATCATAAATGCTAGAACTATCCTATTTTGTTATTCTCTTTAACACTAGCATATAGCAATACTATATATTATTTTTGTTGATGATTCAACATTCATAACATTTGACATCACTTGATACTGCAAAATATATATATATATATATATAATTGGAAGAAATACTATTAATTTTTATATAATAAAAAGTCATCACAACAATTAATGTATAACCATTATAAATAGATATTTTTATTTGTCTTCATTTGAAATCACATATAAAAGTGAATAATTTTCTCATGCATGTAACCACTTTTTGTCTATTCCATATTATTGATCAAATTTAGTATTGTTTGTTTTTCTCTGTCTAAGTAATTTGTCTATTTTAAAAATATAAATATAAACTAATTTATTTTTTAGAAAATAAATACATCATAACTTTTACTGAAAAAGTATAAAATGTTCAACATAACAACATATGTTATCTTGAAGTTTCCCATGGTAAGAAATTAAGTGATATTGGATAGAGTGAATGTTATGTGTGAGTTCGATGCAAGGTGGTAGGAATTTATATAGTGACTATTAAAAAATATTTTTAAGGTTTTTGAGTTTGGTTGTGGTTAATGTTTAATTTGAAATATGAGCTTTATGTTTAGTCTCTAGTTATGAGGTAAGGGAGAAGCGCTAGACAATTTTTAAATAGACACTTTGAAGCTGCTCTTTCTAAATAAGCGGTACCGAATATATTGTTCTATTCTTATGTTACATCACTATTATTATGAAAACATTTATATTATTTAAAACTGATTTTTATAATATAATATTTAGATTTTAGGAGATAGAGTTCAATGCAAGTTAAAATAGAACAAAGAATCTTGTTGAATATTTTATTAATATTTTAAACACATCACTTTAGTATACATAATAAACAAATGCGCACTTATATAATAGATATGTAAAAACCTAGTGATAGTATTAAATTAAACAGAAAGCTAGCTATATCATAAATGCTAGAACTATCCTATTTTGTTATTCTCTTTAACACTAGCATATAGCAATACTATATATTATTTTTGTTGATGATTCAACATTCATAACATTTGACATCACTTGATACTGCAAAATATATATATATATATAATTGGAAGAAATACTATTAATTTTTATATAATAAAAAGTCATCACAACAATTAATGTATAAACATTATAAATAGATATTTTTATTTGTCTTCATTTGAAATCACATATAAAAGTGAATAATTTTCTCATGCATGCAACCACTTTTTGTCTATTCCATATTATTGATCAAATTTAGTATTGTTAGTTTTTCTCTGTCTAAGTAATTTGTCTATTTTAAAAATATAAATATAAACTAATTTATTTTTGTGAAAATAAATACATCATAACTTTTACTGAAAAAGTATAAAATGTTCAACATAACAACATATGTTATCTTGAAGTTTCCCATGGTAAGAAATTAAGTGATATTGGATAGAGTGAATGTTATGTGTGAGTTCGATGCAAGGTGGTAGGAATTTATATAGTGACTATTAAAAAATATTTTTAAGGTTTTTGAGTTTGGTTGTGGTTAATGTTTAATTTGAAATATGAGCTTTATGTTTAGTCTCTAGTTATGAGGTAAGGGAGAAGCGCTAGACAATTTTTAAATAGACACTTTGAAGCTGCTCTTTCTAAATATGCGGTACCGAATATATTGTTCTATTCTTATGTTACATCACTATTATTATGAAAACATTTATATTATTTAAAACTGATTTTTATAATATAATATTTAGATTTTAGGAGATAGAGTTCAATGCAAGTTAAAATAGAACAAAGAATCTTGTTGAATATTTTATTAATATTTTAAACACATAACTTTAGTATACATAATAAACAAATGCGCACTTATATAATAGATATGTAAAAACCTAGTGATAGTATTAAATTAAACAGAAAGCTAGCTATATCATAAATGCTAGAACTATCCTATTTTGTTATTCTCTTTAACACTAGCATATAGCAATACTATATATTATTTTTGTTGATGATTCAACATTCATAACATTTGACATAACTTGATACTGCAAAATATATATATATATATATAATTGGAAGAAATACTATTAATTTTTATATAATAAAAAGTCATCACAACAATTAATGTATAAACATTATAAATAGATATTTTTATTTGTCTTCATTTGAAATCACATATAAAAGTGAATAATTTTCTCATGCATGTAACCACTTTTTGTCTATTCCATATTATTGATCAAATTTAGTATTGTTTGTTTTTCTCTGTCTAAGTAATTTGTCTATTTTAAAAATATAAATATAAACTAATTTATTTTTTAGAAAATAAATACATCATAACTTTTACTGAAAAAGTATAAAATGTTCAACATAACAACATATGTTATCTTGAAGTTTCCCATGGTAAGAAATTAAGTGATATTGGATAGAGTGAATGTTATGTGTGAGTTCGATGCAAGGTGGTAGGAATTTATATAGTGACTATTAAAAAATATTTTTAAGGTTTTTGAGTTTGGTTGTGGTTAATGTTTAATTTGAAATATGAGCTTTATGTTTAGTCTCTAGTTATGAGGTAAGGGAGAAGCGCTAGACAATTTTTAAATAGACACTTTGAAGCTGCTCTTTCTAAATAAGCGGTACCGAATATATTGTTCTATTCTTATGTTACATCACTATTATTATGAAAACATTTATATTATTTAAAACTGATTTTTATAATATAATATTTAGATTTTAGGAGATAGAGTTCAATGCAAGTTAAAATAGAACAAAGAATCTTGTTGAATATTTTATTAATATTTTAAACACATCACTTTAGTATACATAATAAACAAATGCGCACTTATATAATAGATATGTAAAAACCTAGTGATAGTATTAAATTAAACAGAAAGCTAGCTATATCATAAATGCTAGAACTATCCTATTTTGTTATTCTCTTTAACACTAGCATATAGCAATACTATATATTATTTTTGTTGATGATTCAACATTCATAACATTTGACATCACTTGATACTGCAAAATATATATATATATATAATTGGAAGAAATACTATTAATTTTTATATAATAAAAAGTCATCACAACAATTAATGTATAAACATTATAAATAGATATTTTTATTTGTCTTCATTTGAAATCACATATAAAAGTGAATAATTTTCTCATGCATGCAACCACTTTTTGTCTATTCCATATTATTGATCAAATTTAGTATTGTTAGTTTTTCTCTGTCTAAGTAATTTGTCTATTTTAAAAATATAAATATAAACTAATTTATTTTTGTGAAAATAAATACATCATAACTTTTACTGAAAAAGTATAAAATGTTCAACATAACAACATATGTTATCTTGAAGTTTCCCATGGTAAGAAATTAAGTGATATTGGATAGAGTGAATGTTATGTGTGAGTTCGATGCAAGGTGGTAGGAATTTATATAGTGACTATTAAAAAATATTTTTAAGGTTTTTGAGTTTGGTTGTGGTTAATGTTTAATTTGAAATATGAGCTTTATGTTTAGTCTCTAGTTATGAGGTAAGGGAGAAGCGCTAGACAATTTTTAAATAGACACTTTGAAGCTGCTCTTTCTAAATATGCGGTACCGAATATATTGTTCTATTCTTATGTTACATCACTATTATTATGAAAACATTTATATTATTTAAAACTGATTTTTATAATATAATATTTAGATTTTAGGAGATAGAGTTCAATGCAAGTTAAAATAGAACAAAGAATCTTGTTGAATATTTTATTAATATTTTAAACACATAACTTTAGTATACATAATAAACAAATGCGCACTTATATAATAGATATGTAAAAACCTAGTGATAGTATTAAATTAAACAGAAAGCTAGCTATATCATAAATGCTAGAACTATCCTATTTTGTTATTCTCTTTAACACTAGCATATAGCAATACTATATATTATTTTTGTTGATGATTCAACATTCATAACATTTGACATAACTTGATACTGCAAAATATATATATATATATATAATTGGAAGAAATACTATTAATTTTTATATAATAAAAAGTCATCACAACAATTAATGTATAAACATTATAAATAGATATTTTTATTTGTCTTCATTTGAAATCACATATAAAAGTGAATAATTTTCTCATGCATGTAACCACTTTTTGTCTATTCCATATTATTGATCAAATTTAGTATTGTTTGTTTTTCTCTGTCTAAGTAATTTGTCTATTTTAAAAATATAAATATAAACTAATTTATTTTTTAGAAAATAAATACATCATAACTTTTACTGAAAAAGTATAAAATGTTCAACATAACAACATATGTTATCTTGAAGTTTCCCATGGTAAGAAATTAAGTGATATTGGATAGAGTGAATGTTATGTGTGAGTTCGATGCAAGGTGGTAGGAATTTATATAGTGACTATTAAAAAATATTTTTAAGGTTTTTGAGTTTGGTTGTGGTTAATGTTTAATTTGAAATATGAGCTTTATGTTTAGTCTCTAGTTATGAGGTAAGGGAGAAGCGCTAGACAATTTTTAAATAGACACTTTGAAGCTGCTCTTTCTAAATAAGCGGTACCGAATATATTGTTCTATTCTTATGTTACATCACTATTATTATGAAAACATTTATATTATTTAAAACTGATTTTTATAATATAATATTTAGATTTTAGGAGATAGAGTTCAATGCAAGTTAAAATAGAACAAAGAATCTTGTTGAATATTTTATTAATATTTTAAACACATAACTTTAGTATACATAATAAACAAATGCGCACTTATATAATAGATATGTAAAAACCTAGTGATAGTATTAAATTAAACAGAAAGCTAGCTATATCATAAATGCTAGAACTATCCTATTTTGTTATTCTCTTTAACACTAGCATATAGCAATACTATATATTATTTTTGTTGATGATTCAACATTCATAACATTTGACATCACTTGATACTGCAAAATATATATATATATATATATATATAATTGGAAGAAATACTATTAATTTTTATATAATAAAAAGTCATCACAACAATTAATGTATAAACATTATAAATAGATATTTTTATTTGTCTTCATTTGAAATCACATATAAAAGTGAATAATTTTCTCATGCATGCAACCACTTTTTGTCTATTCCATATTATTGATCAAATTTAGTATTGTTTGTTTTTCTCTGTCTAAGTAATTTGTCTATTTTAAAAATATAAATATAAACTAATTTATTTTTGTGAAAATAAATACATCATAACTTTTACTGAAAAAGTATAAAATGTTCAACATAACAACATATGTTATCTTGAAGTTTCCCATGGTAAGAAATTAAGTGATATTGGATAGAGTGAATGTTATGTGTGAGTTCGATGCAAGGTGGTAGGAATTTATATAGTGACTATTAAAAAATATTTTTAAGGTTTTTGAGTTTGGTTGTGGTTAATGTTTAATTTGAAATATGAGCTTTATGTTTAGTCTCTAGTTATGAGGTAAGGGAGAAGCGCTAGACAATTTTTAAATAGACACTTTGAAGCTGCTCTTTCTAAATATGCGGTACCGAATATATTGTTCTATTCTTATGTTACATCACTATTATTATGAAAACATTTATATTATTTAAAATTGATTTTTATAATATAATATTTAGATTTTAGGAGATAGAGTTCAATGCAAGTTAAAATAGAACAAAGAATCTTGTTGAACATTTTATTAATATTTTAAACACATAACTTTAGTATACATAATAAACAAATGCGCACTTATATAATAGATATGTAAAAACCTAGTGATAGTATTAAATTAAACAGAAAGCTAGCTCTATCATAAATGCTAGAACTATCCTATTTTGTTATTCTCTTTAACACTAGCATATAGCAATACTATATATTATTTTTGTTGATGATTCAACATTCATAACATTTGACATCACTTGATACTGCAAAATATATATATATATATATAATTGGAAGAAATACTATTAATTTTTATATAATAAAAAGTCATCACAACAATTAATGTATAAACATTATAAATAGATATTTTTATTTGTCTTCATTTGAAATCACATATAAAAGTGAATAATTTTCTCATGCATGCAACCACTTTTTGTCTATTCCATATTATTGATCAAATTTAGTATTGTTTGTTTTTCTCTGTCTAAGTAATTTGTCTATTTTAAAAATATAAATATAAACTAATTTATTTTTGTGAAAATAAATACATCATAACTTTTACTGAAAAAGTATAAAATGTTCAACATAACAACATATGTTATCTTGAAGTTTCCCATGGTAAGAAATTAAGTGATATTGGATAGAGTGAATGTTATGTGTGAGTTCGATGCAAGGTGGTAGGAATTTATATAGTGACTATTAAAAAATATTTTTAAGGTTTTTGAGTTTGGTTGTGGTTAATGTTTAATTTGAAATATGAGCTTTATGTTTAGTCTCTAGTTATGAGGTAAGGGAGAAGCGCTAGACAATTTTTAAATAGACACTTTGAAGCTGCTCTTTCTAAATAAGCGGTACCGAATATATTGTTCTATTCTTATGTTACATCACTATTATTATGAAAACATTTATATTATTTAAAACTGATTTTTATAATATAATATTTAGATTTTAGGAGATAGAGTTCAATGCAAGTTAAAATAGAATAAAGAATCTTGTTGAACACTTTATTAATATTTTAAACACATAACTTTAGTATACATAATAAACAAATGCGCACTTATATAATAGATATGTAAAAACCTAGTGATAGTATTAAATTAAACAGAAAGCTAGCTATATCATAATTGCTAGAACTATCCTATTTTGTTATTCTCTTTAACACTAGCATATAGCAATACTATATATTATTTTTGTTGATGATTCAACATTCATAACATTTGACATCACTTGATACTGCAAAATATATATATATATATAATTGGAAGAAATACTATTAATTTTTATATAATAAAAAGTCATCACAACAATTAATGTATAAACATTATAAATAGATATTTTTATTTGTCTTCATTTGAAATCACATATAAAAGTGAATAATTTTCTCATGCATGTAACCACTTTTTGTCTATTCCATATTATTGATCAAATTTAGTATTGTTTGTTTTTCTCTGTCTAAGTAATTTGTCTATTTTAAAAATATAAATATAAACTAATTTATTTTTTAGAAAATAAATACATCATAACTTTTACTGAAAAAGTATAAAATGTTCAACATAACAACATATGTTATCTTGAAGTTTCCCATGGTAAGAAATTAAGTGATATTGGATAGAGTGAATGTTATGTGTGAGTTCGATGCAAGGTGGTAGGAATTTATATAGTGACTATTAAAAAATATTTTTAAGGTTTTTGAGTTTGGTTGTGGTTAATGTTTAATTTGAAATATGAGCTTTATGTTTAGTCTCTAGTTATGAGGTAAGGGAGAAGCGCTAGACAATTTTTAAATAGACACTTTGAAGCTGCTCTTTCTAAATAAGCGGTACCGAATATATTGTTCTATTCTTATGTTACATCACTATTATTATGAAAACATTTATATTATTTAAAACTGATTTTTATAATATAATATTTAGATTTTAGGAGATAGAGTTCAATGCAAGTTAAAATAGAACAAAGAATCTTGTTGAATATTTTATTAATATTTTAAACACATCACTTTAGTATACATAATAAACAAATGCGCACTTATATAATAGATATGTAAAAACCTAGTGATAGTATTAAATTAAACAGAAAGCTAGCTCTATCATAAATGCTAGAACTATCCTATTTTGTTATTCTCTTTAACACTAGCATATAGCAATACTATATATTATTTTTGTTGATGATTCAACATTCATAACATTTGACATCACTTGATACTGCAAAAAATATATATATATATATAATTGGAAGAAATACTATTAATTTTTATATAATAAAAAGTCATCACAACAATTAATGTATAAACATTATAAATAAATATTTTTATTTGTCTTCATTTGAAATCACATATAAAAGTGAATAATTTTCTCATGCATGCAACCACTTTTTGTCTATTCCATATTATTGATCAAATTTAGTATTGTTTGTTTTTCTCTGTCTAAGTAATTTGTCTATTTTAAAAATATAAATATAAACTAATTTATTTTTGTGAAAATAAATACATCATAACTTTTACTGAAAAAGTATAAAATGTTCAACATAACAACATATGTTATCTTGAAGTTTCCCATGGTAAGAAATTAAGTGATATTGGATAGAGTGAATGTTATGTGTGAGTTCGATGCAAGGTGGTAGGAATTTATATAGTGACTATTAAAAAATATTTTTAAGGTTTTTGAGTTTGGATGTGGTTAATGTTTAATTTGAAATATGAGCTTTATGTTTAGTCTCTAGTTATGAGTTAAGGGAGAAGCGCTAGACAATTTTGAAATAGACACTTTGAACCTGCTCCTTCTAAATAAGCGGTACAAAATATATTGTTCTATTCTTATGTTACATCACTATTATTATGAAAACATTTATATTATTTAAAACTGATTTTTATAATATAATATTTAGATTTTAGGAGATAGAGTTCAATGCAAGTTAAAATAGAACAAAGAATCTTGTTGAACATTTTATTAATATTTTAAACACATAATTTTAGTATACATAATAAACAAATGCGCACTTATATAATAGATATGTAAAAACCTAGTGATAGTATTAAATTAAACAGAAAGCTAGCTATATCATAAATGCTAGAACTATCCTATTTTGTTATTCTCTTTAACACTAGCATATAGCAATACTATATATTATTTTTGTTGATGATTCAACATTCATAACATTTGACATCACTTGATACTGCAAAAAATATATATATATATATATATATAATTGGAAGAAATACTATTAATTTTTATATAATAAAAAGTCATCACAACAATTAATGTATAAACATTATAAATAGATATTTTTATTTGTCTTCATTTGAAATCACATATAAAAGTGAATAATTTTCTCATGCATGCAACCACTTTTTGTCTATTCCATATTATTGATCAAATTTAGTATTGTTTGTTTTTCTCTGTCTAAGTAATTTGTCTATTTTAAAAATATAAATATAAACTAATTTATTTTTGTGAAAATAAATACATCATAACTTTTACTGAAAAAGTATAAAATGTTCAACATAACAACATATGTTATCTTGAAGTTTCCCATGGTAAGAAATTAAGTGATATTGGATAGAGTGAATGTTATGTGTGAGTTCGATGCAAGGTGGTAGGAATTTATATAGTGACTATTAAAAAATATTTTTAAGGTTTTTGAGTTTGGTTGTGGTTAATGTTTAATTTGAAATATGAGCTTTATGTTTAGTCTCTAGTTATGAGGTAAGGGAGAAGCGCTAGACAATTTTTAAATAGACACTTTGAAGCTGCTCTTTCTAAATAAGCGGTACCGAATATATTGTTCTATTCTTATGTTACATCACTATTATTATGAAAACATTTATATTATTTAAAACTGATTTTTATAATATAATATTTAGATTTTAGGAGATAGAGTTCAATGCAAGTTAAAATAGAACAAAGAATCTTGTTGAACATTTTATTAATATTTTAAACACATAACTTTAGTATACATAATAAACAAATGCGCACTTATATAATAGATATGTAAAAACCTAGTGATAGTATTAAATTAAACAGAAAGCTAGCTCTATCATAAATGCTAGAACTATCCTATTTTGTTATTCTCTTTAACACTAGCATATAGCAATACTATATATTATTTTTGTTGAAGATTCAACATTCATAACATTTGACATTACTTGATACTGCAAAAAATATATATATAATTGGAAGAAATACTATTAATTTTTATATAATAAAAAGTCATCACAACAATTAATGTATAAACATTATAAATAGATATTTTTATTTGTCTTCATTTGAAATCACATATAAAAGTGAATAATTTTCTCTTGCATGCAACCACTTTTTGTCTATTCCATATTATTGATCAAATTTAGTATTGTTTGTTTTTCTCTGTCTAAGTAATTTGTCTATTTTAAAAATATAAATATAAACTAATTTATTTTTGTGAAAATAAATACATCATAACTTTTACTGAAAAAGTATAAAATGTTCAACATAACAACATATGTTATCTTGAAGTTTCCCATGGTAAGAAATTAAGTGATATTGGATAGAGTGAATGTTATGTGTGAGTTCGATGCAAGGTGGTAGGAATTTATATAGTGACTATTAAAAAATATTTTTAAGGTTTTTGAGTTTGGTTGTGGTTAATGTTTAATTTAAAATATGAGCTTTATGTTTAGTCTCTAGTTATGAGGTAAGGGAGAAGCGCTAGACAATTTTTAAATAGACACTTTGAACCTGCTCTTTCTAAATAAGCGGTACCGAATATATTGTTCTATTCTTATGTTACATCACTATTATTATGAAAAAATTTATATTATTTAAAACTGATTTTTATAATATAATATTTAGATTTTAGGAGATAGAGTTCAATGCAAGTTAAAATAGAACAAATAATCTTGTTGAATATTTTATTAATATTTTAAACACATCACTTTAGTATACATAATAAACAAATGCGCACTTATATAATAGATATGTAAAAACCTAGTGATAGTATTAAATTAAACAGAAAGCTAGCTATATCATAAATGCTAGAACTATCCTATTTTGTTATTCTCTTTAACACTAGCATATAGCAATACTATATATTATTTTTGTTGATGATTCAACATTCATAACATTTGACATCACTTGATACTGCAAAAAATATATATATATATATATATATAATTGGAAGAAATACTATTAATTTTTATATAATAAAAAGTCATCACAACAATTAATGTATAAACATTATAAATAGATATTTTTATTTGTCTTCATTTGAAATCACATATAAAAGTGAATAATTTTCTCATGCATGCAACCACTTTTTGTCTATTCCATATTATTGATCAAATTTAGTATTGTTTGTTTTTCTCTGTCTAAGTAATTTGTCTATTTTAAAAATATAAATATAAACTAATTTATTTTTGTGAAAATAAATACATCATAACTTTTACTGAAAAAGTATAAAATGTTCAACATAACAACATATGTTATCTTGAAGTTTCCCATGGTAAGAAATTAAGTGATATTTGATAGAGTGAATGTTATGTGTGAGTTCGATGCAAGGTGGTAGGAATTTATATAGTGACTATTAAAAAATATTTTTAAGGTTTTTGAGTTTGGTTGTGGTTAATGTTTAATTTGAAATATGAGCTTTATGTTTAGTCTCTAGTTATGAGGTAAGGGAGAAGCGCTAGACAATTTTTAAATAGACACTTTGAAGCTGCTCTTTCTAAATAAGCGGTACCGAATATATTGTTCTATTCTTATGTTACATCACTATTATTATGAAAACATTTATATTATTTAAAACTGATTTTTATAATATAATATTTAGATTTTAGGAGATAGAGTTCAATGCAAGTTAAAATAGAACAAAGAATCTTGTTGAACATTTTATTAATATTTTAAACACATAACTTTAGTATACATAATAAACAAATGCGCACTTATATAATAGATATGTAAAAACCTAGTGATAGTATTAAATTAAACAGAAAGCTAGCTCTATCATAAATGCTAGAACTATCCTATTTTGTTATTCTCTTTAACACTAGCATATAGCAATACTATATATTATTTTTGTTGATGATTCAACATTCATAACATTTGACATCACTTGATACTGCAAAAAATATATATATATATATATATATATATATATATATATAATTGGAAGAAATACTATTAATTTTTATATAATAAAAAGTCATCACAACAATTAATGTATAAACATTATAAATAGATATTTTTATTTGTCTTCATTTGAAATCACATATAAAAGTGAATAATTTTCTCTTGCATGCAACCACTTTTTGTCTATTCCATATTATTGATCAAATTTAGTATTGTTTGTTTTTCTCTGTCTAAGTAATTTGTCTATTTTAAAAATATAAATATAAACTAATTTATTTTTGTGAAAATAAATACATCATAACTTTTACTGAAAAAGTATAAAATGTTCAACATAACAACATATGTTATCTTGAAGTTTCCCATGGTAAGAAATTAAGTGATATTGGATAGAGTGAATGTTATGTGTGAGTTCGATGCAAGGTGGTAGGAATTTATATAGTGACTATTAAAAAATATTTTTAAGGTTTTTGAGTTTGGTTGTGGTTAATGTTTAATTTGAAATATGAGCTTTATGTTTAGTCTCTAGTTATGAGGTAAGGGAGAAGCGCTAGACAATTTTTAAATAGACACTTTGAAGCTGCTCTTTCTAAATAAGCGGTACCGAATATATTGTTCTATTCTTATGTTACATCACTATTATTATGAAAACATTTATATTATTTAAAACTGATTTTTGTAATATAATATTTATATTTTAGGAGATAGAGTTCAATGCAAGTTAAAATAGAACAAAGAATCTTGTTGAACATTTTATTAATATTTTAAACACATAACTTTAGTATACATAATAAACAAATGCGCACTTATATAATAGATATGTAAAAACCTAGTGATAGTATTAAATTAAACAGAAAGCTAGCTCTATCATAAATGCTAGAACTATCCTATTTTGTTATTCTCTTTAACACTAGCATATAGCAATACTATATATTATTTTTGTTGAAGATTCAACATTCATAACATTTGACATCACTTGATAATGCAAAAAATATATATATAATTGGAAGAAATACTATTAATTTTTATATAATAAAAAGTCATCACAACAATTAATGTATAAACATTATAAATAGATATTTTTATTTGTCTTCATTTGAAATCACATATAAAAGTGAATAATTTTCTCTTGCATGCAACCACTTTTTGTCTATTCCATATTATTGATCAAATTTAGTATTGTTTGTTTTTCTCTGTCTAAGTAATTTGTCTATTTTAAAAATATAAATATAAACTAATTTATTTTTGTGAAAATAAATACATCATAACTTTTACTGAAAAAGTATAAAATGTTCAACATAACAACATATGTTATCTTGAAGTTTCCCATGGTAAGAAATTAAGTGATATTGGATAGAGTGAATGTTATGTGTGAGTTCGATGCAAGGTGGTAGGAATTTATATAGTGACTATTAAAAAATATTTTTAAGGTTTTTGAGTTTGGTTGTGGTTAATGTTTAATTTAAAATATGAGCTTTATGTTTAGATTCTAGTTATGAGGTAAGGGAGAAGCGCTAGACAATTTTTAAATAGACACTTTGAACCTGCTCTTTCTAAATAAGCGGTACCGAATATATTGTTCTATTCTTATGTTACATCACTATTATTATGAAAACATTTATATTATTTAAAACTGATTTTTATAATATAATATTTAGATTTTAGGAGATAGAGTTCAATGCAAGTTAAAATAGAACAAAGAATCTTGTTGAATATTTTATTAATATTTTAAACACATCACTTTAGTATACATAATAAACAAATGCGCACTTATATAATAGATATGTAAAAACCTAGTGATAGTATTAAATTAAACAGAAAGATAGCTATATCATAAATGCTAGAACTATCCTATTTTGTTATTCTCTTTAACACTAGCATATAGCAATACTATATATTATTTTTGTTGATGATTCAACATTCATAACATTTGACATCACTTGATACTGCAAAAAATATATATATATATATATAATTGGAAGAAATACTATTAATTTTTATATAATAAAAAGTCATCACAACAATTAATGTATAAACATTATAAATAGATATTTTTATTTGTCTTCATTTGAAATCAAATATAAAAGTGAATAATTTTCTCATGCATGCAACCACTTTTTGTCTATTCCATATTATTGATCAAATTTAGTATTGTTTGTTTTTCTCTGTCTAAGTAATTTGTCTATTTTAAAAATATAAATATAAACTAATTTATTTTTGTGAAAATAAATACATCATAACTTTTACTGAAAAAGTATAAAATGTTCAACATAACAACATATGTTATCTTGAAGTTTCCCATGGTAAGAAATTAAGTGATATTGGATAGAGTGAATGTTATGTGTGAGTTCGATGCAAGGTGGTAGGAATTTATATAGTGACTATTAAAAAATATTTTTAAGGTTTTTGAGTTTGGTTGTGGTTAATGTTTAATTTGAAATATGAGCTTTATGTTTAGTCTCTAGTTATGAGGTAAGGGAGAAGCGCTAGACAATTTTTAAATAGACACTTTGAAGCTGCTCTTTCTAAATAAGCGGTACCGAATATATTGTTCTATTCTTATGTTACATCACTATTATTATGAAAACATTTATATTATTTAAAACTGATTTTTATAATATAATATTTAGATTTTAGGAGATAGAGTTGAATGCAAGTTAAAATAGAACAAAGAATCTTGTTGAACATTTTATTAATATTTTAAACACATAACTTTAGTATACATAATAAACAAATGCGCACTTATATAATAGATATGTAAAAACCTAGTGATAGTATTAAATTAAACAGAAAGCTAGCTCTATCATAAATGCTAGAACTATCCTATTTTGTTATTCTCTTTAACACTAGCATATAGCAATACTATATATTATTTTTGTTGAAGATTCAACATTCATAACATTTGACATCACTTGATACTGCAAAAAAAAAATATATAATTGGAAGAAATACTATTAATTTTTATATAATAAAAAGTCATCACAACAATTAATGTATAAACATTATAAATAGATATTTTTATTTGTCTTCATTTGAAATCACATATAAAAGTGAATAATTTTCTCTTGCATGCAACCACTTTTTGTCTATTCCATATTATTGATCAAATTTAGTATTATTTGTTTTTCTCTGTCTAAGTAATTTGTCTATTTTAAAAATATAAATATAAACTAATTTATTTTTGTGAAAATAAATACATCATAACTTTTATTGAAAAAGTATAAAATGTTCAACATAACAACATATGTTATCTTGAAGTTTCCCATGGTAAGAAATTAAGTGATATTGGATAGAGTGAATGTTATGTGTGAGTTCGATGCAAGGTGGTAGGAATTTATATAGTGACTATTAAAAAATATTTTTAAGGTTTTTGAGTTTGGTTGTGGTTAATGTTTAATTTAAAATATGAGCTTTATGTTTAGTCTCTAGTTATGAGGTAAGGGAGAAGCGCTAGACAATTTTTAAATAGACACTTTGAACCTGCTCTTTCTAAATAAGCGGTACCGAATATATTGTTCTATTCTTATGTTACATCACTATTATTATGAAAACATTTATATTATTTAAAACTGATTTTTATAATATAATTTTTAGATTTTAGGAGATAGAGTTCAATGCAAGTTAAAATAGAACAAAGAATCTTGTTGAATATTTTATTAATATTTTAAACACATCACTTTAGTATACATAATAAACAAATGCGCACTTATATAATAGATATGTAAAAACCTTGTGATAGTATTAAATTAAACAGAAAGCTAGCTATATCATAAATGCTAGAACTATCCTATTTTGTTATTCTCTTTAACACTAGCATATAGCAATACTATATATTATTTTTGTTGATGATTCAACATTCATAACATTTGACATCACTTGATACTGCAAAAAATATATATATATATATATATAATTGGAAGAAATACTATTAATTTTTATATAATAAAAAGTCATCACAACAATTAATGTATAAACATTATAAATAGATATTTTTATTTGTCTTCATTTGAAATCACATATAAAAGTGAATAATTTTCTCATGCATGCAACCACTTTTTGTCTATTCCATATTATTGATCAAATTTAGTATTGTTTGTTTTTCTCTGTCTAAGTAATTTGTCTATTTTAAAAATATAAATATAAACTAATTTATTTTTGTGAAAATAAATACATCATAACTTTTACTGAAAAAGTATAAAATGTTCAACATAACAACATATGTTATCTTGAAGTTTCCCATGGTAAGAAATTAAGTGATATTGGATAGAGTGAATGTTATGTGTGATTTCGATGCAAGGTGGTAGGAATTTATATAGTGACTATTAAAAAATATTTTTAAGGTTTTTGAGTTTGGTTGTGGTTAATGTTTAATTTGAAATATGAGCTTTATGTTTAGTCTCTAGTTATGAGGTAAGGGAGAAGCGCTAGACAATTTTTAAATAGACACTTTGAAGCTGCTCTTTCTAAATAAGCGGTACCGAATATATTGTTCTATTCTTATGTTACATCACTATTATTATGAAAACATTTATATTATTTAAAACTGATTTTTATAATATAATATTTAGATTTTAGGAGATAGAGTTGAATGCAAGTTAAAATAGAACAAAGAATCTTGTTGAACATTTTATTAATATTTTAAACACATAACTTTAGTATACATAATAAACAAATGCGCACTTATATAATAGATATGTAAAAACCTAGTGATAGTATTAAATTAAACAGAAAGCTAGCTCTATCATAAATGCTAGAACTATCCTATTTTGTTATTCTCTTTAACACTAGCATATAGCAATACTATATATTATTTTTGTTGAAGATTCAACATTCATAACATTTGACATCACTTGATACTGCAAAAAATATATATATAATTGGAAGAAATACTATTAATTTTTATATAATAAAAAGTCATCACAACAATTAATGTATAAACATTATAAATAGATATTTTTATTTGTCTTCATTTGAAATCACATATAAAAGTGAATAATTTTCTCTTGCATGCAACCACTTTTTGTCTATTCCATATTATTGATCAAATTTAGTATTGTTTGTTTTTCTCTGTCTAAGTAATTTGTCTATTTTAAAAATATAAATATAAACTAATTTATTTTTGTGAAAATAAATACATCATAACTTTTACTGAAAAAGTATAAAATGTTCAACATAACAACATATGTTATCTTGAAGTTTCCCATGGTAAGAAATTAAGTGATATTGGATAGAGTGAATGTTATGTGTGAGTTCGATGCAAGGTGGTAGGAATTTATATAGTGATTATTAAAAAATATTTTTAAGGTTTTTGAGTTTGGTTGTGGTTAATGTTTAATTTAAAATATGAGCTTTATGTTTAGTCTCTAGTTATGAGGTAAGGGAGAAGCGCTAGACAATTTTTAAATAGACACTTTGAACCTGCTCTTTCTAAATAAGCGGTACCGAATATATTGTTCTATTCTTATGTTACATCACTATTATTATGAAAACATTTATATTATTTAAAACTGATTTTTATAATATAATATTTAGATTTTAGGAGATAGAGTTCAATGCAAGTTAAAATAGAACAAATAATCTTGTTGAATATTTTATTAATATTTTAAACACATCACTTTAGTATACATAATAAACAAATGCGCACTTATATAATAGATATGTAAAAACCTAGTGATAGTATTAAATTAAACAGAAAGCTAGCTATATCATAAATGCTAGAACTATCCTATTTTGTTATTCTCTTTAACACTAGCATATAGCAATACTATATATTATTTTTGTTGATGATTCAACATTCATAACATTTGACATCACTTGATACTGCAAAAAATATATATATATATATATAATTGGAAGAAATACTATTAATTTTTATATAATAAAAAGTCATCACAACAATTAATGTATAAACATTATAAATAGATATTTTTATTTGTCTTCATTTGAAATCACATATAAAAGTGAATAATTTTCTCATGCATGCAACCACTTTTTGTCTATTCCATATTATTGATCAAATTTAGTATTGTTTGTTTTTCTCTGTCTAAGTAATTTGTCTATTTTAAAAATATAAATATAAACTAATTTATTTTTGTGAAAATAAATACATCATAACTTTTACTGAAAAAGTATAAAATGTTCAACATAACAACATATGTTATCTTGAAGTTTCCCATGGTAAGAAATTAAGTGATATTGGATAGAGTGAATGTTATGTGTGAGTTCGATGCAAGGTGGTAGGAATTTATATAGTGACTATTAAAAAATATTTTTAAGGTTTTTGAGTTTGGTTGTGGTTAATGTTTAATTTGAAATATGAGCTTTATGTTTAGTCTCTAGTTATGAGGTAAGGGAGAAGCGCTAGACAATTTTTAAATAGACACTTTGAAGCTGCTCTTTCTAAATAAGCGGTACCGAATATATTGTTCTATTCTTATGTTACATCACTATTATTATGAAAACATTTATATTATTTAAAACTGATTTTTATAATATAATATTTAGATTTTAGGAGATAGAGTTCAATGCAAGTTAAAATAGAACAAAGAATCTTGTTGAACATTTTATTAATATTTTAAACACATAACTTTAGTATACATAATAAACAAATGCGCACTTATATAATAGATATGTAAAAACCTAGTGATAGTATTAAATTAAACAGAAAGCTAGCTCTATCATAAATGCTAGAACTATCCTATTTTGTTATTCTCTTTAACACTAGCATATAGCAATACTATATATTATTTTTGTTGATGATTCAACATTCATAACATTTGACATCACTTGATACTGCAAAATATATATATATATATATATATATATATATATATATAATTGGAAGAAATACTATTAATTTTTATATAATAAAAAGTCATCACAACAATTAATGTATAAACATTATAAATAGATATTTTTATTTGTCTTCATTTGAAATCACATATAAAAGTGAATAATTTTCTCATGCATGCAACCACTTTTTGTCTATTCCATATTATTGATCAAATTTAGTATTGTTTGTTTTTCTCTGTCTAAGTAATTTGTCTATTTTAAAAATATAAATATAAACTAATTTATTTTTGTGAAAATAAATACATCATAACTTTTACTGAAAAAGTATAAAATGTTCAACATAACAACATATGTTATCTTGAAGTTTCCCATGGTAAGAAATTAAGTGATATTGGATAGAGTGAATGTTATGTGTGAGTTCGATGCAAGGTGGTAGGAATTTATATAGTGACTATTAAAAAATATTTTTAAGGTTTTTGAGTTTGGTTGTGGTTAATGTTTAATTTGAAATATGAGCTTTATGTTTAGTCTCTAGTTATGAGGTAAGGGAGAAGCGCTAGACAATTTTTAAATAGACACTTTGAAGCTGCTCTTTCTAAATAAGCGGTACCGAATATATTGTTCTATTCTTATGTTACATCACTATTATTATGAAAACATTTATATTATTTAAAACTGATTTTTATAATATAATATTTAGATTTTAGGAGATAGAGTTCAATGCAAGTTAAAATAGAACAAAGAATCTTGTTGAACATTTTATTAATATTTTAAACACATAACTTTAGTATACATAATAAACAAATGCGCACTTATATAATAGATATGTAAAAACCTAGTGATAGTATTAAATTAAACAGAAAGCTAGCTCTATCATAAATGCTAGAACTATCCTATTTTGTTATTCTCTTTAACACTAGCATATAGCAATACTATATATTATTTTTGTTGATGATTCAACATTCATAACATTTGACATCACTTGATACTGCAAAATATATATATATATATATAATTGGAAGAAATACTATTAATTTTTATATAATAAAAACTCATCACAACAATTAATGTATAAACATTATAAATAGATATTTTTATTTGTCTTCATTTGAAATCACATATAAAAGTGAATAATTTTCTCTTGCATGCAACCACTTTTTGTCTATTCCATATTATTGATCAAATTTAGTATTGTTTGTTTTTCTCTGTCTAAGTAATTTGTCTATTTTAAAAATATAAATATAAACTAATTTATTTTTGTGAAAATAAATACATCATAACTTTTACTGAAAAAGTATAAAATGTTCAACATAACAACATATGTTATCTTGAAGTTTCCCATGGTAAGAAATTAAGTGATATTGGATAGAGTGAATGTTATGTGTGAGTTCGATGCAAGGTGGTAGGAATTTATATAGTGACTATTAAAAAATATTTTTAAGGTTTTTGAGTTTGGTTGTGGTTAATGTTTAATTTGAAATATGAGCTTTATGTTTAGTCTCTAGTTATGAGGTAAGGGAGAAGCGCTAGACAATTTTTAAATAGACACTTTGAAGCTGCTCTTTCTAAATAAGCGGTACCGAATATATTGTTCTATTCTTATGTTACATCACTATTATTATGAAAACATTTATATTATTTAAAACTGATTTTTATAATATAATATTTAGATTTTAGGAGATAGAGTTCAATGCAAGTTAAAATAGAACAAAGAATCTTGTTGAACATTTTATTAATATTTTAAACACATAACTTTAGTATACATAATAAACAAATGCGCACTTATATAATAGATATGTAAAAACCTAGTGATAGTATTAAATTAAACAGAAAGCTAGCTCTATCATAAATGCTAGAACTATCCTATTTTGTTATTCTCTTTAACACTAGCATATAGCAATACTATATATTATTTTTGTTGATGATTCAACATTCATAACATTTGACATCACTTGATACTGCAAAATATATATATATATATATAATTGGAAGAAATACTATTAATTTTTATATAATAAAAACTCATCACAACAATTAATGTATAAACATTATAAATAGATATTTTTATTTGTCTTCATTTGAAATCACATATAAAAGTGAATAATTTTCTCTTGCATGCAACCACTTTTTGTCTATTCCATATTATTGATCAAATTTAGTATTGTTTGTTTTTCTCTGTCTAAGTAATTTGTCTATTTTAAAAATATAAATATAAACTAATTTATTTTTGTGAAAATAAATACATCATAACTTTTACTGAAAAAGTATAAAATGTTCAACATAACAACATATGTTATCTTGAAGTTTCCCATGGTAAGAAATTAAGTGATATTGGATAGAGTGAATGTTATGTGTGAGTTCGATGCAAGGTGGTAGGAATTTATATAGTGACTATTAAAAAATATTTTTAAGGTTTTTGAGTTTGGTTGTGGTTAATGTTTAATTTGAAATATGAGCTTTATGTTTAGTCTCTAGTTATGAGGTAAGGGAGAAGCGCTAGACAATTTTTAAATAGACACTTTGAAGCTGCTCTTTCTAAATAAGCGGTACCGAATATATTGTTCTATTCTTATGTTACATCACTATTATTATGAAAACATTTATATTATTTAAAACTGATTTTTATAATATAATATTTAGATTTTAGGAGATAGAGTTCAATGCAAGTTAAAATAGAACAAAGAATCTTGTTGAACATTTTATTAATATTTTAAACACATAACTTTAGTATACATAATAAACAAATGCGCACTTATATAATAGATATGTAAAAACCTAGTGATAGTATTAAATTAAACAGAAAGCTAGCTCTATCATAAATGCTAGAACTATCCTATTTTGTTATTCTCTTTAACACTAGCATATAGCAATACTATATATTATTTTTGTTGAAGATTCAACATTCATAACATTTGACATCACTTGATACTGCAAAAAATATATATATAATTGGAAGAAATACTATTAATTTTTATATAATAAAAAGTCATCACAACAATTAATGTATAAACATTATAAATAGATATTTTTATTTGTCTTCATTTGAAATCACATATAAAAGTGAATAATTTTCTCTTGCATGCAACCAC